>CM045572.1:8928413-10189176 GCA_024721245.1 Mitragyna speciosa | reverse complement strand
TACTCGCACTTCGCCAGACTTTTTGGGAACCGGAACCATATTTGATAGCCAAATGGGATAGTGAGACACAATGATGATTTGGGCATTGAATTGCTTGACTATCTGCTCTTTGATTTTGAGGCTCATTTCAGGTTTGAATTTGCGAGGTTTTCTGTTTCACTGGAGGAAAGTTGGATCTGTGGGCAATCTGTGAACTACTATATCTGTGGAGACCCCAGGCATATCATCATAGGACCATGCGAACACATCCTGGAACAGTGTCAAAAATTCAATCATCTCTTCTCTTTGGCTCTTGTTCAAATGAACACTGATTTTAACTTCTTTAACTTCTGTCTCAGTGCCAATATTGATAGTTTCTGTTTCTTCCAAGTTAGGCTTGGTTTTTTCTTCGTATTGTTCCAGATTCTTAAATACAGAGTCATAATCTTCTTCGATATCGCTCTCACTCTCATTAACGGTTTGCATTATTTCTGAATTTAGAGAGATATCGAAGTTGAACTTGTCAGTTTCAAACAAAGTGACATCAAAGGATCATAGACAGTTATTTTCGGCCATCTGAAAATGAAACAAAATATGCAAACATAAATAAATAAACACAAATAGACAACTTTTGAATGAAAACTTGCATTTTCAAAAGAAGATATTTACAATCATAAGCTAGCATTAAGCCTTTGGGCAAAGATAGACAGCATTTCAATATTTTAGACAAAAAAACTTTCTCGATATAACAAAAGAAATTGAGAATAGTTTCTTTCAAAAAGCTAATGCGATAAAGTCAGAGCCTAACACTAAAACAACTTTGAGAAAGTAATTCATTTCAGGGCTCCATCTAGAAATGAATTTTGAACAAAAGACAATCCCAATTTACCGAAACTCCCTCCGGACAGGGAGATAATCAGATGTCCAATTGTTCAATGACTCTTTCCCGATTTCCTCAAAGTCAGTAGCATCAGACGATTCTTCTGTACCAGTCATTCCAATGAAAAGACGGCTCATCCCTTCTTCAACATCATAATCCTCATTGCATATTTCAGAAATAACAACCTTGGATGCCCTTGAAAAACTGTGATACAATGGAGGAACATAGAGTGAGACCTGCCTTCCTTCCTTTTCAGCCCGTTTTCTCTCCTTCATCTCCTTCAAATCCTTACTTGTTGGGTGAAAACCAAGCCCAAAAGTATTTTTCCATTCCGTTAGTTGAATAGGTTCCGTAATTCCCTGCAGCATCTTTCCAATACCCTTTCCTGGCCGGTAGTCTGCCCTGATCAGTTCCTTAGCTATCATGATACTCGCATTAGGCAATAAGGGCTCCACAGGTGGCTTTCCTTCCGGAATCCAATTGACAGATACAATATCTGAAGCACGAAATCCCCGATCAAGTGATAGCTTATCCTTCGCCTCTTCAGCATGCCCCCGATTCACCATCATAGTGCAATCATCTTCCGCAAAAATAGTGATCAGTCTATCATCCATAATGAATTTTACCATTTGATGCAGAGATGACGGTACTGATCCAGAAGAATGAATCCACGGCCGCCCTAACAAAACATTGTATATGCCGGAAAAATCCATGACCTGGCAGGTAACCTGGTATTGAGCTGGACCCATCTCGAGCACTAAATCAATCTCTCCTATAGTCTCCTTCCTCGAGCCATCGAACCCTCTAACAACGGTCAGTGATTGGCGAACTTGTGACCGTGAATATCCTAGCTTTTGTAGAGTGTTCCATGGGCAGATGTTCAGTGCAGATCCGTTGTCAATCAAAACCCTAGGCAAGTATCTTCCATTGCACCTCACAGAAATGTATAAAGCCTTGTTATGCCCCTTCCCTTCAGGAGTCAATTCATCTTCAGAAAAGGCGATCTGATTAGATGCCAAAACATTCCCTACTATCCCGGCTAGCTTCTCAGTGGGAATGTCCGTGGGAACATGAGATTCATTCAAAACTTTTAAAAGAGCCTCTCGATGCAGCTCAGATGTCAACAAAAGATTTAGAATTGAAATTTGTGCTGGCATGCGGCTCAACTGTTCCACCACTTTGTACTCACTTTTTTTCAAAATCTTCAAAAATTCTTCCGCTTCCTTCTCATCCACTGGCTGTTTAGGGGGTAGTGTGCTCTCTTTTCCTTTTGCTGGAATAACAATCTCTGGTTCGGCCATCACTCTTCCTGATCTTAGAATTGCGGAGACATCATTATTCACTTCAGAATTTCCGTAATTCCATGGAACCCTCTGCAAATCCTCAACGAGCATTTGTTCAGGCACATCAATGATTTCTGGTTCTGGAATCTCTAACTCAAACGGCACAACATCTAGGACAAATGGCTGGGCTGATGAGTTGGCGGCAGACAAGGTTTCTTTTAACATAACTGGTTCTTTTGGTTGGGTTACAGGTGATGCCAACTTTCCTGCCAAAATGTCATCCATATAATGACTCATGAAGTCTTTTCCTGACATCGTCATTCTAGCTCGCCTGTCATCTCTATCGGTAACACCCACTGTCTCTTCAATTGTAACTATCATTTCAGAAGGGTCACCAAGCATTTCATCTGAAGTAATCATTCCAACAGTAGACCCGTGCTGAGGCAAAGGATTGTTATCCACATTTGGGGCCTGCCCTCTCCCTCTTCTCAATACTATCTCTCCATCGTCAATCATATCCTGAATTTTGTGCTTCAAAGCCCAACAGTTAGCTGTGGGGTGCCCACGACCTCCCGAATGGTAAGCACAGACGGCTTGGTGATCATAGTCGTGGGGTAACCCGTTAGGAAAAGTTTTCTGAGGTATGGTGCCAACTTTGCCCGCTGCTCTCAGTTGGTCATATATCTGGTCTAGAGGACGACCAAGGGGAGTGAAAGCCCTAGGCCGTCTTTGCGGGGGGTTGGCTGGACCGGTTGTATTTGGGGGCTGATTGGGTGTAGTATAGTTGTTAGGGTAAATAGGTCTCGGGCGGTTTTGCATGGGTGGGCGAAAGTTATTTTGTGTGGGTCGAGGGTTCTGAAACATGGGTTGAGTGTTTGGATAAAATGGTTGGGCATTTACAGGTAGGGCTTGGGTATTGAAAACAGGTTGAGGGTACTGGGGATAAGTAGGTGAGGGATGTGCCAACTGAGGGAATCGCGGGTATTGAGAATGGTAATTTGGCTTGTTTTGAAACCTGGGGTTGAAATTTGGGCCTTGATTTATCACAAAAGATATTTCCTCTTCTCTTTTCTCAGGCTTTTTCCCAACTGCTTTCTTCAGATTATTGCCATTTTGCAACGATTCAACTTGCAATTTCACAGCAGCCATGTCTACTACCTTTCCCTTCTTCACCCCTCTCTCAATAGCTTCTGCTTGCTCAATAACCTGGGCGAAGGTCTTTCCAATTGAGCCTACGATGGCCTGGTAGTAAGGTGGGTCTTGGGCATCGATAAATAATTTTACCATTTCGTTCTCATCAATTGGCGGATTTACTTTAGCTGCCACACTCCGCCAACGCTGCCCATAAGCTACATAACTTTCTGAGGGCTTTTTCTTCAATTCTACCAGTGAGAATCTATCCGGCACCAAATCACAGTTGAACTCATACTGTTTGATAAATGCTCGGGAGAGGTCGGTCCAGTTTCGGATCTTTGAAAAATCCAACTTCAAATACCATTCTAATGCATCCTTCTCCAAACTCTCTCCAAATAGCCTCATCGGCAATTTCTCATCCCCGGTCGGCTTGCCCAACTTGTTGCAGAACATCTTAAGGTGCACAACAGGGTCGCCAGCACCGTTGTATTTAGAAAATTCTGGCACCTTAAACTTTGGAGGCAGTTGAGTATCAGGGAACATACAGAAATCATCGTAATTCAAACCGCCGTACCGATCCAATCCCTGGCTCTCTCTGATGAAATCATCGAATCTCTCCAATCTTCGCAACAGGGCCTTTTCTGTCATGCCTGGATTCTCATCCCTGTTATACGGCTCCACATCCACTCCTACTTGATACCCCGGGTCTAGCACAAATTGATGTGTGTTGAGGTTCGGTAGTGGTTGAGTGTTCAGAGGGAAATGGTTGGCTTGTTGTGCATATTGTGGTTGGTTCAGAGTGTTTTGGGTGTGTCTAGGACTGGGTGGGATTGGAATAGTCATTTGAGGGTTTTGAGTGTTTGGGGGTGGAGGAGCCATCTGAGTATTTTGGGTATTGAGGAGTGGGGTTTGTACTGGAATAGCTGAGACATTGTTATTCGCATCCGGGGCATTTCCGCTCACATCAGATTGGGATTGTGGAGGTTCTCGAATGACCGGTGCAGCAGAAGTAGAGCCGTTGTTGTTCATGTTACTGATGAAGTGGGCAATGATCTGACTATGGGAAGACACTTCATGAGTCATATTATTCATCTTGGCCAACATTTCATCCATCTGAGCCCTCAACGCCGTTAACTCTGAAGACTGATTCCCGGCAGGTCCCTCGAATGATTCAGTGGGAGCACTCATGTTTATATATAGCTGTCTAGTACGGGACCGTGTACGAATGGGGCTTCGGTGAAAAGAAGCTATGTTTTACAAGTACCTGGAATATATATCAAAAGAAGGAATGTTTAGTCGCTCCATCGTCATTATCTCTGTCAATTTTATTATCACAAAGAAAAAGAAAGAGATCAAAATTAGTAAGTATATAAATGATTCGGATGCATGTCTTAGGGGGGTGCCCTTATTATGCCAAGGGTAGGCCTAACATGATGCAACACCGTCGAAGTAGGGCCTGTTTACCAAACCTGTACTTTTGAATCAGAAAAAGAAGACCATCTTCATTTATAGATCTAAAATTTAAAACGCACTTGATTACATCATATCTCGAAGACGACTGTGTACAAGATCATTAAATCTCTTTAACCTATCTATCACAACATCTTTTGATTCTCTAAGGTAGGGATTTTTCATGCGTTCTGCTTCATCATACAATTCACTGCATTTCCTCTTTAACTCTTGATGCTTCTCTCTTGACTGCCCGTACAACTCCTTGTTTCGTTCTGCCATTTGCTTGTTCAGCTCCACAGATTGTTTCAATTGCAGGTTCTCTTTATCTTTTGCTTCAATGATGGCCATCAATCTTCTCACTTCCTCGGACGGTGCCGCTTGCGGTCTATTCCCTTCGAGATTCTGAAACCAATCTTTGTATTGAGGAGTGACCAAACCCATTTGCTTATATTGCGGATCATAGGCAATGTTGTCATCATTGGATAATGTGCCCCAAGCAGAAGTGATTTGGGTCTTTATTGGAACAGGGTTCGGACAAATTCCTTTATCAAAAATGATGGTGAAATTGGCTAGTTCGGGCATGGGTGGCAGGCTCTGAACACGTCCAAGCTGTCTGAGGAACCTTTTCGGTGTGTAAGCAGCAACGCCCTGAGTCCCCAGCAACGGTATAAAGTCCGATGACTTTGTACGTAAAGCTGGCTTGAGGCAATCGGTCCAATCTAATACCCATCTGACTCTTTGATCTGGCAATGTCTTCAAGAAATCCAAGTACTCGAATGAATTCATCGATCTGTCGTTCTTATCAACCCTCTTATGGTGAGTGACAACCCAGTTATATCCGACCAATGGCAAACTATCACGGACAGGTGAGCGCCTCTTGAAATGTTCCATGGCCCATATATGCAGAATCCGGTTTGACCCGTGAAAGAAATTTTCCCCTTTTTGACAATTCGTGCATGAAATGAATATGTCTGCCAATACCGTTGGTACTATAGAAACTCTTTGGCCTCCAATACCAAAGAATAGATCGGTCATGAACTTGGTGGTCTTGAAGCCTATCCTCTTGTCTCTCCTGGGAAAAAGGTAGATGCCGGCCATTACGAACCCGTACACCATTGGTCTCTTATGCTCCCATATCGTTTTGGATGCGAATGTGAAGTCCTCCATGTGTCGGTCGAACCCATCTCTTGCTGCGAACCGATCGAACAGAAATTTTACATCCACACTCTGATCCGACCCTTGCATTACAAATTCCTTTAAACCAGTAAAATGACAAAATTCGGCCTTCCCTGAAGCAGTAGGAAACACTATTGACGTATGTTTCGTTGTCAAATTTAGCAAACCAGACACCTCTTCAATAGTGACAGTCATCTCTCGATCCCCGATCCTGAATGCTGAGCAACTGGGATCCCATAGGTGAACCAGAGCTTCCACCAAACGTCCATCTGCCTCTATATCCTTAAAATCGCCAATTAGTCCTAAGAACACTGCTACTTGCTTGATTTCACTAGAGGACATGAGGGTTGGCCATTTCTGGACTTCGGGTGGGACTTGCCAACATCTGGTAGATACGCCGCGGACTTTCCATCTGAAGCATGTCACTCATATCAGATACCTTACCTACAGGCCCTACTTCTCGAGTTTTTACAAAAAATTTAAACGTGAAATTCCCATAAAAGGGTTATATACCCGCGGGAAACAAGGTTGGCTTATTTCTAACAAATGGGGTTCCCTAGGCGGCATCCCCTTCTAGGGTTAATGCATGATGCCAGTTTATTAAAGCAGAACAAAAATAGACGAATCTCTCGAAACGATATTATTAAAGAATCCTATCTACAATTATGCATGATGATTTTTGATTGATTTTTTTTTTTTTTTTTTTAAAAAAGGGTCACAAACTGTACAAAAGATTACTGATTTCAAATTTATGTATTTGCTACAAAATAAGTATGTATAGAAAAATAATGTCTTTAAAAAAGAATTTCGGGTTTGCAAACTTAAACATGGTGTATATAAGTCAAAAAAAATCAGATTTTTTTTTTTTTTTTTTTTTTTTTTTTTTAAGTTAAAAATTATCATTATTGAATTCTTGGGTATTTTGGGTTTACAAAATAAACTTTTGTGAGAAACTAGGAGATACTATATATTTATTTTTCGAAAGAATACGAACTTGTAAGATGAGAAATATGAACATGCCAAAAACGGGTTAATTTCTTATAAGAGCACCATGCCAGGGCTCTTTATTCTACGGTTTATGAATGCAATCGAAACGAGAGAAAATGCGTTAGTTTTCAACAATATCACATAACACATTGATAAAGCAAATAGCAATAAACAGTATAACAGAAAAAGATAAATAAAGAGGGGTGGATTCCCTCCTCTCGTGCCTAGTGTACCTGATAGGGTAAGGTTGACTCTATTCTAGGTTATTCTACATGGATGCATGAGGTTGGGCTTACTAATGCATCTAGACTCGATTAGGCTGTCGGTTCCCAAGCCTTCAGACCTAAAGGTAAGGGTCATCAATCCCAAAACCCTTGGTCGGTGGCTCGAGCGATCCCCCGGACACTGCTACGTGCACATCGTGCCCCGGCCACGTGTCCAAGTGGATCTGTTTTAAAGCCCAAATCCCTAGACTTGTGGACTCAAGCCGAGAGTTCGGGTGATCTCCCAAACATGATTACGTGCACATCGTGCCCCGCGCACATGCCTAAGTAGATCAATCCTATTCCTAACTGGGATGGGTGGGTGACAACCACCAAAAAGATAAAAAGGGTAAAAAACATCGAATGCACGTATGAAGTGCTCCTTATGAGAGGAAGGAATGTAACAATAACACGCGTGGGCTCTAAGGGTGATTGACCCCTTCCCCAAATGCAAGCGCGATCGAGTAAAGCAGTAACAAGTGAATAAATCATACATACATCACATAAGTAACCGAGAGACGGGAAGTGCAAGATGCAAAAGAAAAACCTAAAAACCTAGAAAAATAGAAATGCAATCCTAAGCATCCAAATGCAATAAAATGAAAGGGTTAGAAAAAGAATAAAATGACTAAACCTAGTGCTCGGACTCACTAGTGATCCCCAGTGGAGTCGCCAGCTGTCGCGCCCCATTTTTCGAAAATAAATAGAGAGAGATGTAAAGAAGATGTCGGGAAAAGGGAAAAGGAAGTATTAAATGTAATGTTGTGGTTATTAAAAAAACGTGTAAAAATTTTTTTTGTAAAAACTAATTTTTTGCAAGTGCTTTGTAAAAGATGATTCGATAAAAATGTGACAAAACAAATGCTTTACTTTAAAAAATAAAAGAAAAAGGGCCTAAAATGGGACTTTTGAAATGCGACGATTTTTGGGCCCGAAAATAGAGTCTAAAAAGGGTTTTTTAGTGAAAAATGAGTCGCCACTTGGTATTGAGTTTTGGGTGTACCAAGTCACCCGAAAATATTTTATAAAAGGTAAGAAAATTAAGAATGATTCATTTAAAGAAATGATTTTGGCAAAATGTAGGAAAAACAAGAAAAACCCTTTTAGACGACTCCAGGTCTTTGAAAACAAGAGAAAAAGGTTCGGGAGTCACAGTTGAAGAAAGGGAAGGCAAAGGCTCGTGCCTAAGGCACCCTTTCAACCTAGCCGAAACTAGTTGCGAGGTTTAGTCTAAATTTTCCTAATATAACCCTAAGATTTTATCACATTTGGATGCAACTATATGAATGCAAATCTAATCCTAAAAAATGGATATCGATAAGGGACGAAATATTCCATTGAGGTTTGGTCGGGATTATCGCATTAATTGCGAAACTCGAGTCTAGACCTCGATGGAGTCACGAGTATAGATGCAAAATGAAATGCAAAAGAAAAGGAAAATAGTAATATAGGTAGTAAATGATCAAAGAGAGTAGGAATGCAACATAACGGGTACGGGGAACTAATAAACTCGTGACTAACTGTTTCTACTCACGGAGGGGGGAACGACATGTACGCCATCGCTTCCCACGTGAGTAGATTGACTATTTCTAGTCAAATCACACAAATGACCTAAAATTCTATGTGTAGTGGAATCTAAATGTCATGCATTAGGTAGATCTTAAAAATAGATAATAAATGATAAAGTATATAAAAATTATACAAAAATGAAAAAAACCTAAAAAATAAAAATGTGTGTGAAATATCATGAACACGCGAGAAATGATCCTAATACTAAAATGATCTAAAGGCCTAGCATTGGACTAGCCTATTTTCTAAAAATTCTCCGCTAGCGTTGGACTAGCGAAGAAAACGAAATTAACCACAACTAGCTTTGGACTAGTGTGGCGACGATACACATATATAATTAAAGCAAGTAAATAAATAAAGCAATGTATTAAAGCAATAAATCACATAAGAGCAAGTAATAGCAAGTAGGAGCACATAGCACATAAGCATGGTATTCTAGATGCAAGTTCCTAGGAAAAGCGAATAAAACACACAAGCACATAACACACATAGCACACAAAAAGCCCTAACTATTACACCGAAGAAGCCTAATTACAATCTAAAAATAAAAAGGTAACCTATCTAGCCTATCTATTACATTTTCTATCTAAATACAAAATTTTGCTAAATAGAATATTACCTATCTATTACATTTCTTTGAATAATCAAAAATTAAATTCAAATAAATAATATGACATAAATAAATAAAAACTCTCACATGGATAAAAATTATAAGCACAAAAACACGTAGAAAAACACATAGGAGCACGTAGGAGCACATAAAAAGAAATATTGGAAGGGTAATCGAGATACCTCTCATTCGTAAACCCGGTATAAATGGCTACTAAAATGAACAAACATGTCAAAATTATCACTATTTAATAAATCAATCACTAATTGAATAATTTTCTACCGATCAATATGAACATGCTATGATAATTCAAACAATTATAGCAATAATAAACAAAATAAGAGAAAGAAAAATAATGATAACAATAATTAATCATTTAGGAGAAAAATGAAAATTGTTTAAGTAAAAATAAATTAGTAAATAAATAAATAAATAAAGCAAAACAACAAAGATAAAATAAATAAAACTAATAATAATACTAATAATAATAATAGAGGATAAAATACAATAATACATACATTGAAATTTTAACACCTCAAATAAGAATTATTAAAATAACTAAAAGGGAAATAGAGAGACTAATTTGAACATTAATTAGACTAACAAGACCCCATTCTAGAACATTAATTATAAGTTTGATAAAAATAAATAAAGAAAATGTAAAAAGAAATAATTTAAAGCTTTGAAGACTTAACTAATCTTAATTAATACTTTTTTTTTTTTACAAAAATAAAATATTATAAGATTTGGATTAAAAGTGAAAATTTAAGCAATATTCTAAAGTAAAAAATGTAATTTATGAGGAACAAAAAGGTAAAATTATAATTTTAAACCCTAATTAAGGTAATGACATAGTTTACAACAAATTTAAAAGCTAAAATGTAATCTTCAGCAAGTATAATACCCAAAAATAAAAATTTCCAGCAATACTTAAAGCTAAAAATATAATTTCAGCAAAGTCATTAAATAATATCTAATTTACAGCAATGTCTAGGGTCAAATTATAATTTTCAGCTATATAAAAGGGCCAAAAATAAAAATTCCAGCAACTACAAGCATTAAAATACAAATTCCAGCAACAAATAAAAGGCTAAAATATAATTCTAACAATTAATGGAGGTTTTAAAACAAATTCCAGCAACATAAAGGACCAAAATATAAATTCCAGCAACAACAAGGGCCAAAAAATAAAATTCCAGCAAATTTGAGGACAAAAATGCAAAAATTCCAGCAATGTGAGGGATCAAATTGCAAATTCCAGCTACATTCAAGGACTAAAACAGAATTCCAGCAACATTTAAAGCCTAAAATACAATAACAGCAAGCTTGGGAGGTAAAATTGCAATTTCCATAAATATCAGAGGGTAAAATTGCAATTCCAGAAAAATTATAGGGGTCAAAATGTAATTACCGACAAATATAGGGGTCAAAATGAAAAATTAAAAACGTAGGGGGCAAAATTATAATTATCTAAAAGTTGAGGGACCTAAATGCAATTAATCGGGACCTAATTGCAAAGAAAATTAAATTATGGGGGCCAATCTACAATAAACATAAATTTAAATGCACAAATAAAAATTATCGGGGCCACAGTAGCATTAATGAAAGTACAAGGACTATAAAATAAATAACTATTATTAATTAAAAAATAAATTAAAAAACTAAACTAATCAAAACGACGTAGTTTTGAGTGAAACTACGTCAAAACGACGTAGTTTCACCAAAAATAAACATTTTTTTTTTTTTTTTTTTTTTTTTTTTGAAAAAAGAAGAAAACAAAGAAAAATGAAGAATGAAAATAAAATAGAAATAAAACTATTTGAACCCCTTTTTTTTTTTTTTGTACATTATATATTAAAAAAAAAACTGAAATACAATATTATAAGAAGAAGAAAAAAATGAAATAAATAAATAAAAAAAAATGCATTGGAAAACATGACCTAAATATGGCAAAATTATAAAATTTATGAAAATTAATAAATGACATCACAAAAATCTTACACAACATATATTATCACATAAAGCACATATAGTATAATTTTCACTCAAAAATTTCAAAATTAACGCATTCTTGGGAAACGTGCCTTTAAAAGGATAAAAATTAAATGAGTACTAAATGACCTCTAAAAATTATGAGATTTTTACAGAAAATTTATGAACATACAAAATACATATATGAAATTTTTACTTAAAAATTCTCATAAAAGAGACTGCATTGGGAAACGTGCCATTAAAAAAAATACTAAAATTTTAAATAAATGATGAATGGCTCTTAAAAATCATTAAAATCATAAATAATGATAAAAATAGTAAAATCAATGTATTTAAGAAATAAAATAAAATAAACTAATATTTACATGGTAAAATTACCATTTTGCCCCTGATGTGACAAATTAGACGTAATATACACAAAAATTATAATTGGCCCCTGAAAATCACAATAACCCCTAAATAAAGTAATACGCATATTTTTATAAAATGTGTGTCAAAATTTGGTGTCTACAGTAAATACACATTATTAGTATTACAAAAATAGTCCTAACAATTAAAGAAAAGGCATTTAATTTTGGTGACAAAATATTACCATTAATTTATTTTGTAAGTGGCACTGTGGGAAAGAAAATGTAACAACTTGCAAAACTTTCACTTTTAATAGATATATATGTATATATATGATTTACATAACAACATTTACTACTCACTTGGCAACAATATACTACTTGCCTTGACAAATTTACCCCTAGTTTCAAAATTTGCTGTGATTGTAGCATTCTCCTCAAGATTTCGATCAATTGCGGGTCACTGCTCCTTCATCTTTTACTTTTTCTTCTTCTGTCTCTGAGGATGCTTCTTGTTCACCATTCATGAAAATATGGGTCAAGGGCATCCTTAGAGTTGGGATTGTCCCACTCTAACAATTCCCACCATTCTTTTGTTCCTCGGATTTTAAGAGCAGTATTGGGCGGAGATGGTTTTCCGTTGATAATTGGAAGAAACAAAGGAAGCCTCTTTACCTTCGGACAGCCATATACCGAAATATTCACGATAGACTTGCCAATTATGGTTTCTTTACAGATATTCTTCAGTTGTGGCAAAGAAACCAAAAACAAGTTACTTAATTTTGGAAGTGTGAGAGAGTTGGTGGCTCCAGCTGAAGTTGATTGGATGCATCCTCCTCCACTTTCTACTTCAATGTCATCTGCTACGATCTCCTCCAGTTCAAAACAATAACTGACATCTAACTTTTTAAGATTTTGTAGGTTTTGCAGCAATTGCACTGTGAGTAGATTCCTCATTTTCTTACATCGCTTGATTTGTAAAGTGATAAGAGAGGAAAAGGTGCCTGGAAGATGTCTATGTAATGCTTTTGATTCCCAGTTGAAGAGTTCAATGAAATTTGGCAAATCTAGGAGCCGTAGACGTTGCAGCTTTTCAAATGGACGAAGAGGATACATTACGTGCTCATCCAGAAGAGACGAAGACAACTTTAAAAGGAACTCTACTTCATCTGACTCATCAATTCCCAAATAAGACAACTCATTTGAAGTACTTAAGATGGGGAAAACATCTGAGATGCACTTACCCATTCCAGTACAGCAAAAGAGTACTAGCGAATATGGGTCGCAAATAAGACCCATATTCGATCCTCGATGAAAGTTGCAATAAGAAAACATCAACTCTCTTTTTGTATCACCGTACAATGGATCTTCATTGTCAAAAGAACCCCCATAAATATCAAAATGCTCATTGACATGAATTTTATAGTGTTTGAGCTTCCCAAAGTTTATGAGTTGATTATAGACATCAGTAGAAGGTAAACGTCCATAAAATAATTCTAATTGGTTCAAAACTTCAAGATCATCAAATCTTACATCACCATCTAGTCGCAACTGTTGAAGACTTCGGAGTTCAGAAAGTGTACCCTTTGGTATTTTCATCTCCTCATTCCAAGAGCGATACCTGTTATCCAGGTAAAGGAGTTCGAGGTTTTCCAACCTTTCCAAGCCTTTAGGAATATCCCTAATTTGAGTGTAAGACAGGTCCAGTATCCTCAATCGGCTGAGCTTTCCAACTGGAGGCACAAATACAAGAGCTCCACAACCTGACAACAATAATGCAGTGAGATTCACCATGTCTGAGATGATGTCAGGCAACTGTTTGATGGAAGGATCGTTTAGTTGTAGAACCTTAAGTCCCCCCATTTGCTTGAAGAATGAACTTGGAATCTCAAGAGGAATCTTAGGAAGATAGAATCCGTAGAGGCGAAATAACAATGTTGAGAGGTTTGGACAATTTGGTGACATGTCCACTGGGATACTCAGTCTTCCTTTTATAATCGAACTAATTGAAACTGCATTAAGATCTTCTCTCCATTCCTCTTTTTGTCCCAATATCATTTTTGAAAATCTCTCCTCTTCGACTCTCTTCACCAAGAACCTGGGTGCACCTTTGGTGGTTTCTAGACTGTTCTTTCCACTTGTGATTCTTAGTGCCATATCTCTAATCAAATCATGCATCTTTACGTATTTATTCCCACTCTTGTCTGCAGTTTCTTCCAGCAGGCAAACTCTTATGAGATGGTTTAGTATCGTGTGACCTTGATCGACTTCTAAATTTCTGGTGCTCCTCCTATCCATAAGCTCTGCACCAATAAAGACATTTATTAATTCTTCTCTTATTATTTCTTCATCTTCTCCATATAGAGAGCAATACAAGAAACAATTTCTTTGGCTATCATTCAACCGACTATAACTCCATTCTAGGATTGGAAACACATCCCTTTCCATTTTTTCATGCCCTTCTGAACATGCTTTCAATTGTTCCAATGTGTTTCTCCACTCACAGATGTCTCTCACACCCCGCATGCTTCCGGCCGCAGTGATGATTCCAAGAGGCAAACCATCACACCTTTTTGTGACAGAATTGGCAATCTCTTCTATTTCAAGTTCAGCTCGAAGTTCTGCACTCTGAAGGCCAAGAGTATGCTTGAACAAATCCCAAGATTCATTTTTGTCCAAAATCTTCACGTCAAATTTTCTTTGGCATTCCATTCTATTACACACGTTTTGCGAGCGAGTGGTCAAAATCAATCTACACTTGCTTGCACCCAGAGAAATTCCTATCCGTTCTACACTAAACTCATGCCAAACATCATCCAATATAAGCACAAAGTTCCCCTTGTTCCTCGTTGCCTCACGCAATATATTTGCCCTCTCTTCTTCCTCGTCCTTAGCTGACAAAGAAACACCTAAGACATTTGCAATCTTATCTTGCAAACCGTTAATACTAAATTCTTGAGAGACTGTCACCCAAAACACTTGATAATTGTTTTTTAAGAGATGGTACTTGATGTGCTTTGCTAATGTGGTCTTACCGATGCCTCCCATCCCGTAAATTCCTATGTTTGATATACCATCAATTAAAAGGCATGGCAAAATTTTCTGCAAATTTTGCTTGAACTTTTCTCCAAACAATTTGGTTGGAGACCATAGCTCCCCAGTGTTTTCAAACGCATCTAGCACAGGTTCATTGAAATGTTTACTTTGCTCATATAGTTTTTCCACCTGAGAGAGCATATTTTTAACAGGATCCTCCCCCAGTTGAAGCCTCCAACATGATCCTGTTGCTTCCTGTTTGTCAACTTCGAGTTCTAGTTTTTCTACCTCCTCCAACCAAACTTCAACTTCTCTTTTCCTTTTCTTTTTACCCGACCTTTCTGCGTTATCCGCTTGGTTTTTAAAGTCAGATGCTCGGCTGCTCAGCAGTTGCAAATTCCGCTTTAGACATTGTATATTGTCAGTGCCGATTGTTCCCACGTATTCCAGACACTTCTCCGCGGCATTTTTGACAATAATTTCCCCAATAGCTTTCCCAATTGAGGGTATCATCTAGTGGGAATTAAGAATGAATGAGTGTTTGTGTACTAATAAAAAGACCATAGAAGTTACAAATAGACTGATTTCGATGCAAAAAATGGCATAATGTAAAAATTATCTTATTCAATATTTGTAATGAATAAATAGTTGTTTGATCACTTGGAACATTTCTTAATTTTGCAAAAGTAAAATAATTGATAAAATATGTGATAATTTTTAGCACTTAAAAATTGGATATTTACTGAAATATGGATCCTTTTGACTCGTTCATTAAGATATTCACTCAGATTCATATTTGAAATTTTAAGATTCTAAAGTGCACGGGAGCGACAAGAAACTACATAATAGACAAATTTCAATTTTAGGGATTAGCCATGATTGCACTTACTTGACACAAGCTTAATTGGATAGTTACTGAAAAATGTTTAATTTCTTTACACAATCTGACTGGAAGGATTGTGCGCATAATGTAGATTTGAATAGATTTAAAGGTAAGAAAGAAATGATATTAAGTGATATTTTTCAATTTTGGTCATGTGTTTTGTGGACAGACGGAGTACCAAGATTACCCTTGTATTTTCCATAAGAAAGTGAGCTTGAAAAGGAAAGAAAACAGAGAGCTGGCTGTTTTCATTTTCCTTTTTTACTTTCTTAAGAATGCCTATTAGTTCTTGTATCAGAAGTTAGGTGGATAATTAGCTAGATGACTAAAGTGTACCGTGCATATAATTTTCTGGTCTTCTATGTATGTTGGAGCAAAATTATGAAATTCAACAATCAAACCTGATAAAACTAATATTTCTTTTTCCGAAATAAGTATCTGCGCAGTATAGGAAATTATATAAAATACAACCATGATAGTTCAAATCAATGGGACATATGCCAAAAAAAAAAAAAAAAAAAAACCGGGTTTAGGCCATTTTTTTTCCATCAGGGTCTTGGTTGAAAAAAAAAACTGCTATCGTGTGCTGAGTGAAAAAGAGAAAGCTATCGTGCGCCATAAACCTTTTCACCATTGCAGGGCTTCACCACTCCAATGGGGTAAATCTGGTAGGGAGAACACTACTCTTAGGTGGCACTTACCTCAAATAAACAACTAGTCTGGAGACTATAGTCTTCAAATCATATGGCTGAAGGCTCAAATCAAAATCATTTGGGGCAACAATTTGGGACTAAAAAAAATGGCAGAGGAAACCAAACAAGCTCAGGCTCAGAGCTTCATTTGTTGAGTAGCAAGCCTCAACAGGAGGGTGTAGGTGTAGAGAAGAAAACATAGGCCCAAGTTTTAGTAGCCAAATCAAACACTCATGGGGGGATGGAGCTCAAGACCTTCAAGAAACATGCCAAGACCTTCAAGAAAGTCCAAGAATTTATTCAAGAACTTCAAGAAAGTCACAACCAAATATGGACAGCTTTCAAGATTGCAAGTTAACAACAAGTAAGTCCAAAATTGTTCAAGAAAACCCCTTGTAACACCAAGAAACAATCCCAAAATAGTTGAATAAAATTAATTGCACGGCTCTTTCACTTCTACAGCCTCTTTTATTCCCTTTTTTTTCTGGTGCTTTGTCTTTTTTCTTTTAACACGCAATCTGCCTCTTTTTTATTTTTTTTAAAAAATGATTTTTTTAGCCCTTTTTTTTTACTTCAAGAACAACACAAGAACGACTCAAAACTTCAAAAAAGTTGATTTGTGAATGTCTTATTTTCAGGAATCTTTTTTGACTTGATAATTTTTGACACAAGAAAATCAAGAAAACACAAAAAATAGTCAAGATTTCTAAAATACCACACAAGACCTAGAATTCTTGATTGAGAAGCAATCAAGAACGACTCTAAACAAACCTAGGGCACGATTTTTAACAAAGAAAGCAATGAAACAATTATGGCAGAAATTGTTTTTTTCAAGAAACGAAAGTAAAGACACAAGAAAACAACTTTTGTGCAGGCTCGAACTTCTTTAACAACGACTCAAGGAAAGAAAAACAAATAAAACACAAGTAACTTAACCAGGCTCGAATTTCTTTGATAAATAACAAAAAAGAAAAAAAGGGATATATTCGAATTTTTCCAAAGGAAAAATTGGATTGGAAAACCTGAAAAATCCAAGAAGATGGCTCTGATACCACTTGATGTGCACACGGTTGTGTTGTCAAGAAAGTCTTGGATTTCAGGTATGCAATTCATTAAACTCAAGATCTCGTTTGATTTGTGAACCAAGGAACCCTTAACGTGGAGTTATTTTGCCTTGAATCTTTCCTTGAAGATGAGCACGCCTATGGAACAACTAGACTAGACCAAGTTAAGCGAGTTCAATCGTCTAACCTAATTAGCTCTAAAGACTTGATCAAAAACTCAAGAAAACTCTAAGCGAAGTTAGTGGTCGCCACAAGCAAGCTTAATAAGACCAAGAGTAGTTCTTAATCGACAAAGAACTAAGAAGATTCTCACAATAGAGAAAAACACACTAAATTTCTGAATAATTCTTGTTAAATTCGTAACTAATAATATGGCCTATAAATAGGCTTACAAAGAACATTCTAGAGTTGTGAAAATAGACTTAATTTCTAAGACAAAACCTATACTAATGAAACTATCAAAATAAAGCATGAATTAACTAAAATAACTAAATCTATTACAAATCTAAGACTATAAAAATCATAACTAATAAACCCTAATGGGCTGGCGGTCCATGTGACGAACCAATCAGGACACACACCATATCCTGATTGAGCGTCTGCCTAGTTCTCGCCAGGACTCACTAGTCATACCTTCAAAATAGATAAATTTAACATATGATTGCAAAACCCAATCATAATTACAAGAGTGCGAGCCATCTAGGCCTCGAATTTACACCACCATAGTGAGCATATACTGTTACAAGTACCCAATCTCATCACTCTATTCCATGCTAAATCGCCTATAGGGAAAACAAATATGGCAAAAGTGAGCTAGAAGCCCAGTGAGGTCCATTTATAGAATCATTTCAAATACTTAGTCAAAATATTCATTTTAAAATGAGGTAAGTAACAACTAGCTCATCCAGATCAAATAATAACAAATTCAACAAATGAACAATAGAGGATACTGATGAATCAAGTCAAGCACTGCTTGAGAGTATTTCGAGCGTCATTCGAGAACTAGTCAAGTACTGTGCCATGGCAAAAGTCCAATAATTCTCAAGTCTTGCACGCCAATATTTATTCTGTGGCCACTTCACGCTGGTTGGTAATCTCGAGAGTTACCCAAGTACTTTCCCGTACACCTCCTTAACCTACAAAACCTCCTCGCAGGCCGGTGGGTGCCGAGATGCCAAGGCAGCCAACAGTTGGTGATCAGGCCCGCTGTCGGCTCAGCCAAAGTGGACATGCACAAGGCGAGCCCAAATCAAGTACACATGCACAAGTACGAGTACATTTAACAAGAACAAGTACTTTCCAGTGCGATAAAGTATACAACTGGGTTTACAGAAAATTCAAGTACAATTATCAAGTATAATATCACGTCAAGTAACAACAAGTCATATGATTGAGCTTTTTCAACAAGTCACACAATTTTCATAGAAAATGATTGTTAATAAATAAAAATAATTTAGGACACTCACAGGTATGTCAAGATTAGACGTTCTTCAAATGCTTCCTATTGAGATTGCCCGAATCACCTATCATTGGGAGACAATATAATCAACTATCGACTTGAGGTGAATGAATAACTAACAAAATTTTGGGTTCCTCATAAGAGGAGCTTGTATACATATGAGTCTAACTCTATTTTTGCTTCACTAAATTTCAGGAACTCAATACTCATGTAAACTAGACTCAATTTAAAACATTTTTCATGAGGACATCCAATTCTAAATTCAATTATAACCTAACTAAACCTCACTCACAAAATGATTCATCGATTGTCAATGTTCAAGTTTTAGTCATCCCTAAGTGTCTAGATTCAATCAAGCATAACTTTTGGTAGAAAACTTGAATTGCTTTACAATTTATAGGTATGAAGACTAGTATTTAGGGACTATAACTTCCATGGGGAAAAAAAATTCAGATTCCCGCAACAACAAGTGCAAACTTAAGCCACAACTTCACACATTATCAACCCTGTTACACAGGTTTGGTTTTTCTTGTCTGCTTTTATTGAATGCTGGGTTCAATCTACAAAGAATCAAGAGTCATGGCTTATATAATAAGAAACTAGAGATTAAGGGCTGCAACTTTTGTGAAGATCATGAGGTCAAATTCCAACAGGAACCAGTTCAAAATTAGTCTACAAATTAGTGCTGCACCAATCCTGCTCATGCAGGTTTGATTTTCAGCCAAGTTTGTGTCACTGCTGGAGTTAATATACATAGAATCAGATTGTATAGTTTACATGGTTGGAAACATCATTATACAATCTACAACGTTTGTGAAGAATATGAGCCCAAAATCCAACAAGAACAGGTTCAAAATCTCGCCTAAATTTAGCCATTCAGCAAACCTGTTTCTGCAGAATCGAATTTTCAGCCCAATTCGTATAATTTCTGCGACTAATCTAAACAGAAATTGGGTGTATGCTTTAAATTATTTTAAAACCCTATGAATCTAGTTTCTAAATCATCAAGAATCATTCAAATCTAAGTTTCCCACACCAAGTTATGATCGATTTAGCAAAGCTGCGCATCACCAACTGTTTGTACGGGTTTGTCGACAACAATTCAATCAAAGTAACTTATTTCCAGTTATACTTATTCATTTGCCACTATTTTTACACTCTATTTACTGAGATCATTTGATAACAATTTTTCGGTTGACATAAAGCCATAATTTCAAAGTTGTTACACTTAAAATTCAATCACAAAGGGGAATAACAATATGCCGTAACCTGTACGAAGCTGGTGTTCGGCCAGTTTGGGGAATGGTTTTGAGAAGGGTAGAGCTTAACAACCTCCAGATTTTTTTACACCCGTAACAATTCTTATGCTCCTAGTTTTAACAACCCAAGAACCTACAGATTCTAAGCTTTCTTTATCAAGCTATAACTAGTTTTCTAAGGTGATCTAGATTACGCATACATAAAAGTTTCTTAGGTTTATGTATATATAAACTCCAATTTTTCCAAGTTCCAGCATGATTTCTCAGGTTCATATTTTAAATATATCATGTCAATGATTCCATAACTCATGGGTGAACTCAAGAAGTTCAAGAAAAGTTACCTATCGAGTTGATAAAACACTTCTCTTTAGTTTTCCTTCCTAATCTTTCCTTCAATCTTGTTCTCCTCTCTATTTCTTTGCTGCCCGATTTTTTCCTCTTTGGCTGAGCTTCTGCTATTAATTTTCTATCAAGTCCAGCCAGCTTATAAATGGGTTAAAAGATAAAAGCATGAGTCGTCTCCTTGCCATGCTAACAGCTCTTAAAATTTGTCCACCTCATGCTTGCTTGTTTGGCACAACCGACTTGCATTCCTTCCATTCTTTCACTCATTTATTTTCTTCATCTAATTTCTTTTTCTGTTTTCTTCATTTATTATTATTATTATTATTATTATTATTATTACTACTACTAGTACTACTATTGCTACTTTTATTTATTTATTTTTTGAAGTCTTATATTAGTGTGATAATTATCTCATTTCAAAAGGACCCAAATCATTTACTCATTACATTCATATCCACACACGAATATAATTTACTTTAATATTTCTTGGTCATAGGACTTTAGTGTCATAATCTAGTGACCTAATTCTACTTAAGTTGGCTTCAACATCACCTATTCAAGCTAATCTTAACACCGATGATATTAACACACAAATAAATCAACAGATGCCTACACAATTAAAATTTAGGGGTCATAATGAACGACCATAGTTTTGGTAATTAATTGTATGATCACCATTAGGTGTCAAATCTTTCAAGTATGCAAATCTACCCACTAATTTGAGTAATCTAACACTAAGGCTACAATGTCTTCTAACTCTAGTAGCTGTAACTAATAAAACTACTAGTATTTAATAAATTAGCAATGAGTCTTCACAGTCCATTAAGCCCACAAAACCATCAATTGGACTTCAATTCTTCAAGCTCCCCACTAGTGTGGCCCATGAAGTCCTCATCCAAAGTTTGTTAAGCCCAAATCACATTAATGAATTGTTTTGTTTGATCCTTTGAGCTCAATTGCAAAGCTTCCTCATATGAGTCCAATATGAGTCCATGCAAAGCATCCTTTAGTCTTCTAGTTCTTGCTCTAATCATTGGACCATCCAAACCTTTAAGAATATCATTAGAGCTCCTCAAACTCAGTTCATCATCCTTGGAACGTCCCCCTTGAAGGTCTCCAACTTGAGACTCATCATCAACTTCATACTACCGGAGCATGAACAAGCAAAACTGACAATGGACTGATGTTGCCGAAGGTCTTGAGAAGTGGAAGAACACTCTAGTTGGGTTTACATTGGGGTCTTCACTCCCATATGTAGTTATGAAAAGCTTATGAAAAGCTTTATAGAAAATCGATGGAGAGAGTATGGAAATGTGGAGATAATCTCACTGAAGAACGGAGTCTTCTTATTCAGATTTGGAAATGAGGCTTGATAAAACAAATGTGCTAGACCAGTCACCATGGGCCTTTGGCAAGTAAAATGCTCTTCTTGAAACCTTGGAGTTCAGAGATGAGCTTACAACAAGAGGCTATGGACTCTGTGCTAGTATGGATTCAGTTTGCCACACTTGAAGCTGCACTACTATACAGGAACTAGGACTAAGCAAATTAGCCAGCTGCATTGGGAGGCCCCTGTTCAGGGATAAACAAACTTGCAAGTCAAACAAGAGTGGCCTACGCTAGAGTGTGCGTTGAGATCAAAGTTGGAGTAAAATGACCTAGAAAAAATCTCCTTTCTAAATGAACTTGGTATCCCAGAAAGATCAAGAGGTGAAATATCAGTGGGCTGCCTCCGAGTTACTTGCACTGTAAAAAATTTGGCCATAACAAATAGAAATGCCCCCTGCTACCAAAAACTAGTTAAGCAATGGATACCTAAGGAGAAGATAGAAGAAACTGAAGGTAAAATAAAAGAGGCTAATAGGAAGCAACAAGATAGGTGAAATGAGAAGCGAAGTTGCCACTAGCCAAGTAAGTAGTGAATTGGTAGCAGAATGTGAACAATCTCAAAGAGGACCCACTACATGCCTCGCATCAGTAACTGTTGATGTTCACCAGTAGGAAAATACTGAAAAAGGAGGTGGAGGATAGTAACACCACCTGAAGTTACTCCAAATGAGGTAATCCAAATCCAACTTGACAACAGTTATACAATCCTAGCAGAATCTCTAAATGAAGAACATGATAATCTTGAATTGAAAAGTAGTCAAACTGGGGCGTGGGGCAAGGAAAAAATTTCCCAAACAAAGAAAAACATCATGAGACTTGTATGCTGGAATATCAGGGGATTAAATGACCCTGCAAAACAGCTTGAGATAAAAAAAGTAGCAAATGACATGAAAGTTGAAATTTTTGGTGTAGTTGAGAACAAGGTGAAGTACAGTAACATTGAAAAAGTCCTATCAAACTGTCTACCAAAATGGAGATATGTACATAATAGTAGTTTAGAACAAGTAGGTAGAATTCTCTTTTGCTGGAACGAAGATCTAGTACAGTGTCAAGTAATCCAGATTGATAGACAAGCCATTACTTGTTATGTGAACAAGCCACAGATCCACTATGGTTGCTGTTGTAACTTTTGTCTATGGTTTCAATACTCCAGAAGGAAGAAAACTGTTATGGGATCAATTGAAAAGGCTCAAGCACATGATTGGAAATACACCATGGCTACTGCTAGGTGATTTCAACGAAATCAGAAATGCAAATGAGAGGTTGGGGTAGCAAGGAGTTTGACCTGGCAGCTAATGGAAGAATTTAATGAATGCATTGCAGAGCTAGATGTAGTAGAAATGGCTGGCAAGGGATTTTATTATACATGGAACAACAAAAGGGAGGCTGGTAGAAGAGTTTATAGTAAAATTGATAGAGTTTTTTCAAATGAAACATGGTCATCCATATTCCTGTGACTGATGTTGAATTTTGTGAGCCTAGGATCTCCGATCATTCACCTATCTACATTGAAATTAAAGATAGATTGAAGATGGGTCCCAAACCTTTTAAGTTCCATAATTTCTGGATGAGGCATGAAAAGTATGCTGGGATACTCAAAGAAGTTTGGGGGAGGAACATAACTAGGTAATCCAGTGATCAAAGTCTGCAAGAAGCTAAAGCTACTGAAGCAAGAACTTAAGCGGTTGAACACACAGCATTTTAGTAACATTCAAAGTAGAACAAGCCAGAAACTTGAGCAACTACTAAATGTATCAGAAGTTGATACAAAAGAGTCCACAAGATGCAGAACTAGTTTGAAGCAGAAAAATGCCTTATTCTGGAGTATGTTGAACTCAGCAAGGCTGAGGAAGAATTCTTTCAAGCTAAGGCAAGGGTGAATTGGATTAAAGCAGGTGATAAGAACACCTCTTTCTTCCATAGGAAAGTGAAGACACATATGGCAAGAAACAGAATTACTGTTCTGTATGATGAAGAAAATAACAAAATCACTGAAGTATGATGAAGTGAAGGAGGTGGCTCTAAGTTTCTACCAGAAGCTATTTAAGAAAGATGAAGCAGCCATGCCAGAGAACTTGCAGGTAATGGAGAAGTTCATCCCCAAACTCTTGACTGAACACCAATGTGAGCTGTTAACTGCCCCAGTCACGACTGAGGAAATCCAGCAGGCAATGTTCACCATGAGAGAAGGCAAGGCCCCAGGCCCTGATGGTTTCACTGTTGATTTTTTCAAAAAGAATTGGGATACAGTGGGTGAAGATGTCATAAATGCAATCAAATTCTGTTTTGAGAAGAGATATATGTATTATCCCCTGAATAGCTACCAGTTTGACTTTGATCCCAAAAACTGAAAATGCAATGCTATGAAGGAGTTTCGACCTATAGCATGCTGCAATATACTGTATAAGTGTTTTTCTACTATACTGACCAATAGATTAAAGGATGATCATCTCAATCCTTGGTCAATGAATCACAAGCAGCTTTTATAAAGGGGAGAAATATTATGGATAATGTCCTATTGATGAATGAACTAGTTAGAGGCTACAACAGAAGGGGTGGTACTCCTAGAGCAGCACTCAAAGTTGACTATCATGAAAGCCTATGACACAGTGGACTGGGACTTTCTCTTCAAAACACTGACTCTGATTGGGATTTCCTGAGATTTTTATTGACTGGACTAAGAAAATGTGTGACGACTGCACATTTTTCAATAAATTTCAATGGAGCACTAGTTGGATACTTCAGAAATGAAAGGGGACTTAGACAAGGTGACCCCTATCTCTCCCTTACCTTTTCCTTCTAGCTATGGAAAGCATTCTCACAATTGCTGGACTGGAAGATTAGAATGTATGGTTTTGACTAGTCATCATAAAGTGCAAGAAAATGGGACTCACCCACCTCTCATTTGCTGATGATTTATTCATTTTAGCTGGAGCAACTGAAAGATCTTTCAAGCTGATAGCTGAGACCCTCAAGGAGTTTGGAACTTTATCAGGTCTGAAGCCAAACATGCAAAAAAACCAACTCTTCTTAGTTGGTGTTGAGGAAATAGTGGGAAATAAACTAAAGGATATCATACAAATACCACAAGGGGAACTCCCAATAAAATACTTGGGGCTACCTCTCATCACAACCAAATTAACTTTCAATGTCTGCCTACCAATTTTTGTCAAGATCCAACAAAAAGTGTAAGGAATGGCCAGAAAAAAAGCTTAGCTATGCTTGGTAGAGTAGAATTGGTTAAATCAGTATTGCAGGGTATCCATCTCTACTGGTCGAGTGCCTTCATTCTTCCCAAAGCAGTGACAAAAAAAATCACTAGCCTCTTCTCACTAGTTCATTTGGGCATGTGGAATTGAAAGCAGCACTTCTGTGCTAAGGTTAAATGGAGTGATCTATGTCTACCTTACAAGAAAGGTGGACTTGAATCTCTATAACTTAGAGAACTGGAACAAATGCCTCATCTTGAAGCTGATTTGGAATATCTGCTGCAGGAAAGAATCCTTATGGGTCAAATGGATACATACAGTCAATTTAAAAAATGCCTCATTTTGGGGCTTATAAGGCTCCAGGTAGACTATTCATGGACGTGGAGAAAAATACTAAAGTTGAGGGATATAGCTCAAGAAAAGATACAAAATGTGATTGGCACAGGACAAGAAACTTGGTTTTGGTATGATAACTGGCATCCATTAGGACCCTTATACAAGAGATTTTCAGACAAGCTCCTCAAAAAACTTGGGTTAACGAAGGAAAGCTAAAGTGGTAGAATTCATCAGAAATGACAACTGGAACTGGCCACAAGGTAGGAAAATGTCAGGTGAAGCTCAATTCATTGAAGCAGGCCACCCCAAGTCACATGCAGCCCATCAAAGATGCAGCAAGATCAGGTTATGCTGGCTAGGGAATAGGAACTGGCACATTTTCTGTTAAATCAGCCATGAAAAATTTTCATGGCAGATGGAGAGAGAGTTAAATGGTATAAGCTGGTATGGGGCAAGGATCACATCCCTAGATACTCTTTCATCTCTTGGTTGGCTTGTAAAAATAGACTCACTACAAGATCCTAGAATGAAAGCATGGGGCATTCATATTAGAAGATACAAATTGTGTTTTTTGTAACCAGGTAGAAGAGACTGTCGACCATCTATTTTTCGAATGTGCTTCTCTCCTCTACAATATTGGAACAAAGTGCTTGAGTTTTGTTCCATAACTAAAGAAGTGCATGCATTGGAGGCAAGGAACTGGAGTGGATATGTGAATACATGGAAGGCTTGATGAGTTTGCAGATAAGTTTCAAAGGATCACTGTGTGCAGTGACCATATATCACATTTGGAGAGCAAGAAATCTACTGATACACGAAGGGAAGAGTTCAAGTGCTAAGGAAATTGTGGCAAAAATTCGATGGATCATGTTTGAAGCTATTTTGACATGGAGAAAAGTTCCAGTTACCAAGAAGAATTGGCTACTCATGTTGGAGTGGGGGCTGTCACAAAAAATGTTTGCAGACTAATGGCTTGAAATTTTTTTTAATTTTTGTACATGGAAATGTGTTGGAAGGGATATATCCCTTAGGGAGGTGCAGGGAACATCATATTGTAAATGCTCTAAATGTTATATTCATTAATATAATACCATTTTTGCTAAAAAAAAAAGAAAATGTAAAAATACAAATAATCTTTTTCAGAAATATTTCAACAAAAATAATATGTGTATTGGTGAAATAAAAATATATATAGTGGTTGTGGTATCATAAATTATTTAAATTACGAAGTTGGACCAGTATTAAGTGGTGAAATTGAACAATAAGTGGTATAAGTCAAAAACTTTCTATTAGAAGATTCCTATATCATCTAATTCATTATTTACTAGCTACTTTACATTTTTATTGACAATTTTTTTATAGCAAATTTATAAATCAACAACTTGTGAGACTTTAACTTAAATATATTTTGACATAAATGACAAAGTAATACATAAAGGTTCTTTGTGAGGCAACCTAATGCCTTAAGCTTTCAAGAAAGTACCAAGATAAAGCCGTAGAACTATAGACCTAATATGATTTTTTATGGGTGAAAGGTATAAGATATAGTAATTGGTATGGCCTATAAACAAATTGCAATGATTCTTCCCACGAAAATTTTGTCCAGATATAAGACATATTCCTGCGGTTCTTGATTCTGGGTAGGTAGGCACGGATGGATTTGGAGTAAGACCAAATTTTTGTCCAAGAAGAAAGATTAATGAACAAGAATGAACTGTTTGTATAAAAAAAAAAAAAAAGAACATACTACATGCAAAATACCTAGAAGGTGCTGTAGAAACTCAGGATGATTATTTTGGTGATAGACATAAAATATAGTAATTGGTAGGGCCTGCAAAGAAATTATAATGATTCTTCCTAAGAAAATATTACAACGTTTTCTGATTCTGGTTAGGCCCTATGGATATTGGGTTATATGAAACCTAATATACTCATTATGTTTTTCTTTCTGTATATACACCGGTTCACGAATGTAAGCATTTCCAATTTGGACAAGTATCTGCTCATTTACTTATATTTCAATAATTAATATTCTTAAAAATCATTGAATTATGCTATTAATTATATTAGATAAGAATATTTTATAATTTAAACTTATGTAAAAATTTATGGTTATTCAGTTTACATGCAACATTTTGATAAATCATGACCAAAAAAAATATAAAGTTCAATCAAATGGCAAAATCAGACTGGTTTTGCCGTTTTACTGAATGTCATAATTTTTGTGTATCTTAAAGAACATTATGAATGGTTTTATTTGGAAGAACAAGTTTGAAATTATAAATATTAGGGCGTGAAATTTCAAGGTAGCTCCAATCATTGAATTCGTTAGGTCACCTATAATAATGCTGAATTATATAAATGACATGTAAATAGGATAAAAATTTTGCTTTAGGCATGGTTCATATACTTACTTCTAACTATAGAATTTGGAATTTAGTAACTGCTCTTATTTCCTATTAGTTATAATATATACAATTAAAATTTAAATACTATTGAAGGTTAGCATAGCTTTTATTACGAAAAATAAGTTTAAATGCATATTAGTTGCCTAAAAATCGTAATCCACCCAAAAAAGGACATAAATCCATATTGCTTGATTAAAAGTATATGTTGTAGTTGTACCTGTTGTTATATTAGTCTAAACCTGCTTAAATAGTCTTTGACAGAAATGATAAATTAATCCCTTAAGATGTTCTTTGTTTGTTAAGTCAACCTAATGCATTTGCCTTTTTAAGTAAAAGCCTTGAGGAAGGCCAAGATTGATTCTTCTGCACAAAAAAATATAAGATGATCAATAGGGCCTATCTGATTTTTTCTCAAAAACTTACTTTCTATTTTAGTTAGTATACGCTATTTTTTTGTCCTAGTATTCGCTGACAAATGAACAACGAAAGGAACTGTAAGCACAACTTGCCCAAATAAATATTATATTTTCAAAATAATATCCCAAAACGTCACCACATTATTCATTTTGGGGTATATATGTGTAAAATAGCATTATGTAGAACAAAGTTTTTCAATTAATTTATTAACTCAATAATTGTTTCTTTACTCATATTTTCCATGTTCCTACAATAATAATAAACATTTCATAAAAGCATTTTCAAGATAAATAATTATGTTTTTTTTCCAAAAGGATTACAATAGAATTGGATACTGTAGTCTTATGTTTAAAAAAATTAAAGATTTGTCAATCTAAAAGTTCACTAATAAAGTGGTTTCTTTTTTCTAAGAAGGAACTAAAGATGACTCAATCCAAAATATGATTAATGCTAGGACTGCATCTAGCAATTTTAACACTTAGTAGATGGAATTTGAGATCTGAATAAGAATAAGTTCTTTCCTATCTAATTCTGGTTCCCAAAACTTAAAATTTAAACAGTATATGAATCCTTTAACTCAAATTGTGCAGTTTTATTTCTGAACTTCATGTGCAGATTTGTGATTGACTGCACATGAAGCATAAAAAAATTATGCATTGAGGAGCCAATTGTTTTATATTAGAATAAAGTGAACCATGAAAAAATAGGTTGCACGAATCCATGCAGAAGTCTTTGGAGAAGAGATCGATCATGTGAACAAAATCCTTTAAAAAATTTGAAGACAGACTATATAGATCAACATTTTTAGTGTTGAATACGGGGTGATTATGAAATGAAAATTGAGTGTCAAAACTTCTGTACCTTTGAAATCTCGGAAAAGCAGCAAAATCTCCAGCCAAACTATGTCTTGAAGAAGCCGAGAACCAAGGTATTGTCGTTGCTAAAGCAGTCTGGGAACCATGGCGAAATAAAATTGTTTGGTATTGTCTTTGGTTCACTGGTTTTCTTTTTTCTCTCTCTTTTTGCTTATCAACGAATGAGATCAGAAAGGTAAATTAATTTATAGGAAAGTTGTATGTGAGGCATGTGAAAGCATGACTTTCCCGGTGTTTTCCTTCACCAACGCCAGAGGGTCATTTTTGTTAAAAACTTTCTGAAGAAGGATATGCGTATTGGTAAACTAAAAAAATAGTTGGGTAATATATGAATAAAAAGATTTTAGAAAAGAAGTAATAGCCAAACAGAGGGACTGATATCTCACAAATTACCTAAATTACCAAGTTGAACCACTATTAAATTTTGAATTGAGTAATAAGTGGTTTGAGTCAGAAATTTTCTATTAAAAAATTCCTACGCCACATAATTACATTATTTAGTGACTACTTTACATTTATTGACAATTTTTAACCACGAATTTATGAATTAACAACTTGTGAGGTTTTACTTTTATATATTTTGAGATAAATGAGAATGACAAAGTAATACAAAAAAGTTCTTTGTAAGGCAATCTAATGCCGCAGTCTTTCAGGAAAATACCTAGAAGGAGCTGTAGAACTATTGACTCAAAATGATTTTTTATTTTTTTTGGTGGAAAATACATATAAAATATTGTTATTGGTAGGGCCTATAATGGTTCTTCCTACGAAAGCACCCCAGCAATTCATTTGGGCTAAGACCAAAAATTTGTCCCAAACGATATAGTTTAATGGACAAGAATAAACTATTTGTGTACAACAGTACAAAAAAACAAAAAAACAAAAGAACGTCTGTAGAAATATAGACTTAAGATGATTCTTTTGGGTTATATATATATAAGATACAGTTGTTGGTGGGCGATATATGTAAGATACAGTTGTTAGCAGGGTCTACAAGGAAATTGCAATGATTCATCCCAAGAGAATATTTCAACGATTCTTTGTTCCGGGTAGAGGCCCGGATGGATATTTGGTAAGACCAAATACTTGTCCAAGAAGAGATACATATATATATATATATATATATATATATATATATATATTTTTTGTTATAAACCCACACTACTACATTTACATGAGGAGGGGAAATTTTGACGTTGGTGGGATTCGAATTCCCGACCTCTAGAGTGGAGTTATAAAACTCTAACCACTCAACTCTCTTTTCGTTTTTGACATGTTAATGAACTAGAATAAATTCTCTATACATATATGAAAAAAAAATCATACTTAAATATAAACTATATATTCATTATGTCTTCCTTCGTGTATATATACCAATTCACAAATGTAAGCATTTCCTATTTGGATGAGTATCTGCTCATTTACTTGTATTATTGAATTATGGTAAGTAGATAAGAATATTTAAAATTTAAGCCAATGTAAAAATTTATGGTTATTCAGTTTACGTGCAAAATTTCAATAAATCATGGACAAAAAAATATTCTTCATTCGAATTGTTAAAAAAATCATGGACAAAAAATTATTCTTCATTCGAATTGTTAAAAAAGTTTACTTCATTTACTTTTTAAATAATACATTTCATTTGCTATTTAACTAGTACACATTTTTTTTATTTTTATATTTCCTATCAAATGGACAGTGAAAGCAACAGTAAAATTAAAGAATGCAAGCTAATTAAATCATACAGGACCGTGACAAAGGAGATAAGGCTTGACTAGAGGAAAATTCCAAGAAGGTTCCATGCGAGACGTATGAAACTTTGATATTTGCAAGCTGACGGATAATATAATAGTGATGATGACATTTCTCATATTTAAATAAGCCATGATTTTTCATTGCCAAAGTCAATACCTGCTCCTTAGAATATACAAAAATTTGCATGTGCAAATTATATTTCAAATTTTATACAAGGAGAGTCTAGTTTCGATTGAACACAATGGCGGAATATAATTTATATAGCCGACTCCACATAATGATATAAAGGCTTAGTTGATATTGTCCATGACGTTAGTCCAGTTTATATTTTGGAAAAAAAGTATAAATTCATATAAATTATCTAAAAATTGTTGTTTACCCAAAAATATATATAAATCCAAGTTGCTTGTGTAGCCCGGTTGATTATTCTTTGACTTAGGCTGTGTTTGTTTGAACTGAAAATATTTTTCTTGGAAAATATTTTCCAGGGAAGTTATTTTTCAGGAAAATCATTTTTGTTTTCATTATTTTCAGGTGTTTGGTTAGCTTATTGAAAATATTTATTAATTTTATTTTTTTGTGATATTTGCTAATTTCATTTTTTTGTGATAGTTTCTAATCTCATTTTTTTTGTGTGTTTCTTAAAATAATTAAACCTATTTTTTCCAATCTCACACCATATCTCACCTCACTATTACTTTTACTTTTTATCAATTATTACGTACTTTTTTCACATTTATAATATTTTTTTACGTACTTCTAAATATTATATAATTATTATTCACATTCATAAAAGTTTTTGAAAAATTATATATAACTAAGATATAGATACCTATGTAATAAATAAATTATTTAAAATCTATTATAATAATATGTCATGCTTGTTATTACCAACTAAAATAAAAGCTGTATACCAAAAAATTAAGCAACTATAAAAACAACTTTTTACCATCAACTTTAAACTTTCACATCATAAAATACCAACTAACCGTACAAAAAAGTTATAATAGCTAACATGTTTAAACAAGATTTTAAACAACGAACTAGAAGGTATTGTTTTACAAAACATCCATCTCAGGAAGAAGCACTTTTGCTAGCATTTCATTTTGTACCAGATCATTTCCAACACCCAACCAATTAGCACTCAATTTGATCAAAGTAGTTGCGACTCCTCCAAGTTTATATTTTCTCGAGATGACATAGCATTTGAAGTTGATGAGTCCTTTTGCACTAGTTCTTCAACATTGTCAACAACATCATCAATAGGGATGGGAGCCGTCAAGTTTACATTTGCGAATGACTTTGTAAAACTTCCATTAGTTAATTTTTGCCAACTACAAGTGCCATTTCGTCATGAAATTCAATTCTCTTATTAATATACTTGTCATGACTTGGGTTTTTCTGCATAATCACAAAAAATATTTAATCAATGTATAGCTTTAGAGAGAGCGAGAGAGAGAGAGAGCAATTATAGCATATACTAATACACTCAAAGTCTCACTCACACCACACTACAACTGGGCTTGACGGACAAAGAGTGGGTGTGAAGCAATATGGGGTAGCATAACAAAGAAAACACGCATATGTAGGCATATAATAATAATATAAAACAAATAAAGATCAGAGTTCAGACAAGTATAGGTAAGACTCCAAAGAATAAAAATACTTAACATAGTTGTTGAGTAGTCCACGGATCTGTATCTGACATTATTCCTCCAAAACATTGTTCAACTAATTGATTTTGATCAAAGAACATGTGTAATTGGAAAACCTTTTGAGGCATAGAATGCAAGCCTTTTTGCTGGCCTTCTGCCATCCCTCTCAAAAGGAAGTATCAATAGTTACCTCAGCATCTTAGTCGTAGTACCATAATAAATTTTCCTGAAGTCTCGTTTCTCTTTACAGGTTTTAGGTGCTTATCAATGACCAAGTTGTAGCGATTCCCTTTTCTTAATTTTTGAGTTTTTAATTTTTGTTGCAGTTGTACGGAAGAACTTTAAAGTAGTGACTTCTGGGTCCAGTTCACTACTATTTTTCCATTCTCCTCTTGTCTTGTTCAATCATCCTACAACCACCACTGCCCAAACACTCACACACGACACATGCTAGAACTTCAACTGAGCTAGCACATGCAGAGAATTTTCATACATGCACATGAAAAACATAAAAAAAATAAAAAAATAAAAAAAACAGAAGGAAACAATGAGAGGTGACTTTGCAATGAAGTAGACATCATGCCTAAAATAAAATGAAAAACAAATTAAGGAAGCCGTTGTATTCTATAAGCCACAGAGATACCTTTGTAATTATGTCAAACATCACTGTTCTATTTGTAAGACATGGTGTAAATAAGAGCAGAATCAAGTATGTTTAATGATAAATGTTGATATGCATAAGAAACGTGAAAAAAAATTGTGTAGTTTTTATTTTAATCACATTGTCTATAGGCAAAATCATGAATAAGTTCAAAAATTTTTATCATTATACAATACCTTCTGGCCGAGAGAGGTACTGAATCTGCAATTGAGAAAAGGTTAACTAGCAATGATAGTAGTTAAAGTAGGCAGCTTAGCTAACCAGATTCAAAGTTTAACAACCCTCGGACTCGAAAGAGATTCTTATAGTATTTGAACTTGATTCTTATTTTAGTCACTGACATTGGTCGAGAATGTATCCAGTGTACTTATTATCTGATTGAGATCATCCATAACCCCAACTCACCCAAGTATTATATGATCATATGTATATATCATAGTAACCTTTTCTAATACAATTTCTCTTACGCCCAAAAAATGAACCAAATCTCTTATCTTATGCCACCCTATAAACCAAATTATACCTTTCCACAATAGGGTTCAATAACCAAAGACTTGCATACCTGCCAAGAGCATGGGATGGAAAACTTCTGGTTAAACAAACTTCACTATTTTTCCAGCTCAGGTACTACTCTCAAACAACTGTCAAATAATGTTCGGACCTCAGATGCTATCCAAATGCTCAGAGAAAAGAAGCCTTATTTGATGAACTAAAATCTGTTATGATATAGTATTGTTCAACCTTAACAAATATATTTGACAGCTTCTTTTTGGCTAAGTATTGATTTGATAATGTTAATTCATAACTACTCAACTATCACTAATATCAATAGTAGATTATCTCTTCGTTTTTGGCAAATTATTTGGTTATTCAAAAAATAAAATAAAATAAATAAAAAATGTAAATCTTCTCTCCATTTCTCTCAATTCTTCACATTTTGTTTATTCTTTGCGCAAAATTTGAGTTTACAGAAAATGCAAGGCATGAGAATCCAGCCGCATCCATAACCAATAGGTCTTCATCACGAGAAAATGCAAAACAAACTTTTCCAACCACATTACTATGTAAACAATATTGTTTACCTTTTAATACAGAAAAATGAAAGGATGGCAGATACGGTTTTAGTTCGTTCACCATTCCGAATACGTACTTTCTTTCTTCCCTTGTGCACAAGAAGCAATAATGACAGAGCTTGCACACATGACCTGTCCACTTAATAAGTTACTAAATGAGAGCCGATCCAATCACTCTGTCCCTTTTCTTTCTGAATCTTTTTATACACAATAATTTGTCCCTTTTTTTAGCAGTTCATTATTGTAAGAATGGGCCTATGTAAATTATTACTGTAATTAGAACTCGAGATAAATTCGGTCATCATTCCAAGATAGCTAATCAGAAGATGAGATAAGATAATATACTGAAGACAAAAAAATCAAATCAATCAATTATATTACGCACTGTAATTATCGTTTCAAGAACTTACAACAAACAAAAATTTTCACAAGACAAGGAAAATTTCAGAAAGAATTAACAAATGATCCACCAATAACTACCCCCAACACCCTTACAGCAAAACATAATTAGAAAAACCCTAATTTCTCAAAAATTGAATCTGCAATCAAAACAATCCTTAATCTCAATCCACATTCTCCAATTTGTATCATTTTAGCAACCAATCGAGATTTAAAAAAGAAAAAGCAATTCCATAAAAAATTCATACTCACCTTTGAGTGGAAGTTTGAAGCGCGATGGCTAGAGGAAGTGTCCACGTGTTTTAGAGTTTCGGCAGCGATCTCACTCCTCAGAAGCTTCACCGTCGATGAGGCCTTTGCAGCTCACTTTCTCTCCGATCTTCTCTGCTCGGCTCAGGCTCTCTTTGTTTCTCTTGTTCTTTTGTCTTTCTTTCTTCTTAAAGCTCGTTTCTGCAAAGGAAACGCGTGTTTTTTTAAAATGAAAATAACTTCCTTAAGTCAAAAGGGTAAGTTATTTTCCACCCTCCCATGTAAAACATTTTACCTAAGAAAATATTTTACTGACTAAAATAGGAAACAAACATCTGAAAATCCAGAAAATATTTTCCAGAAAATATTTTCAGTTGAAACAAACACACCCTGAAATGAAAATGTAATCCATCAATGAAAATTAAGACGTTAACTCTTCATTGTTTTTGTTTAGAGACTTGACAGAAAAAAAGTGGTAAGACAGATACTAGCGATCAAGAGTTAAGACGTTAATGAAACTTAATTATCTTTCCCTTTAATTTGTTAGTTTATGGATCCGAAAATTTTAACACTCTCTCTTTGCTGTAACAGCCGAATACAGTTCTAAAAACAAAACAAAACAAAAAGAAAAGAACAATCAATACACTCCTGCAATTGCCAGAATTTTCACAAAATTTGACTTGAATGTTCCTTTATCAACTGTGATGAACCTTCCCGTTTTCAGGACGAACATTAAGCACGAGCCCGTTAAAATTTCGACCTTGCTCCGTAAGTTCTGTCACTTGATCTTGCATCTTTTTTACAAGACCTCCAACCAATAAACGCTTCCAAAATCTCTGCTGTTGTGGTCTTCTCTGCAACGCCACAAAATCGTTCTATAATTTTTCAACTTCCTCCAACCAATATTTAACCTCTGTTTTTCTCTTCTTCCGTCCTGACAATTCGGCTCTTTCCACTGTCTCCTTTATGTCGGATGCTTTGCAGCTCAATGCCCTTATATTTTTAGCAAGGGATTGCTAGAAATAAAAGCCAAGATAAATTAACAGGCGGAGAATGCAATTTCCTTTAAAACGTAGACGTTGACTATGAAGATTTTGAAAACCTGGTGTGGTGGTCTTCGGAAGGAACTTGGTAAACTTACAAGTGAGCCTACATTAGTAAATGAAGGACTACTTTAATGGAGTCATGATTCTATCATGAAATTAGACTAGTACATGGGCAATTTCGAAATGAAAATCTATTAATGAATCAAAAACTTAACTGAAACTTGAATTAATAATTTTTGCCCTCTTTTAGAGGATAGAGATGCATCCATTCCTATGGCAAGCGGATTTGTTTTCATGAAATAGAGCTCCGATTGTAAACATTTGTAGCTGTTAATTTCCTAGCAAGAACGTCCCCTTTTTTGGCTTGCAATGTGCTACAACTTGGGGGATTTTTTTTTTTTTTTTTGTGTTTTTTGTTGTTTTTGTTTTGCGCCCCCCCCCCCCCCCCCCCCAACCCAAAACATGGCGACTTTATAATTGGTTTTAAAGATGCTTGATTGTAGATTTGTTTTTAAAAAATTCTGGTTTTAACTTTGTTTAATCCTTCCTATGCTGTCTCTTTCTTCTTCTCATCTTTATTTGGTAATTTTGTTTATAAATCTCGCACCCCCTTTCAGAGTTCCAATAGTGAAGACAAGCTAGGTCTAAATTTAATCAATTGGGGGATATACTTCATTTTATATATCTTGTTGACATCACTATAATATAAAAATAATTTACATACTCCAATTTTTTATTTACAGACAAAAAAATTCGAACTTTTGATTTATATGCACACACAATTTTTGATTTATATACACACACATACATGCGCATATTAGAACTTTTGTCCGTCAAAAAGATGGAGGACAGGGATGATTTTCTATTTACCCCTTTGATGGATGACTGCCTCATCATTCAATCATATGAACACTTTATGCAGATCATTACCAGACTTTCTTTACCGCCCAAAATTAAGTATTTTTTAATCTTTTACTATTTACATATCAACTATTGTTTTAGTTAATGAAAAATAATAATTTCTTGCAAGAAGTGTAAGAAACTGTAATGCTATGTCACTCAGAATTCAATAACCAACTATTTTTTTTTTAATATTTTGAAGCTCTAAAAATTGAACTTGTATATTTTGAGTTAAAATAAGAATGTTAATTAGATAATCTGATTAAAATGTTCCTCTTGACATGTTACGTATTCAGGCCTTAATTGAGTTAAACCCAGCTTCTAAGTCTATCCACAGTAGGCCACCTTCTTTTTCACAATAACGACACTACAAAAGCAGCCTCGAAATATAGGGTGCGCCTGGATGATTATTTTTTAGAGTGTTTTTTAAAAATAATTACTGTAATAATTTTAAATATTTTTCTCGATAAATGTGTATATGAGATAAAAAGGTAGTTGAAAAACGTGTTTAAAGTTTCTAAAATATTTTTAAGAAACCCCAACAATTCCACCATACAAACTTGGACCAAAAAATAAAATTTTCAGATGTCCTCAGTGTTTAACCAGCACATTTAGAGGTAAAAAATCCGGAAAAGTACTTTGGATCATGTAGACACCAAATTTTGAAGTTTATCTCATTCATTTTTATTTTCTTATTTTTATTATTTTTAATATTAATGTGCTTCTTATTTATTTATTTACTGGTAATTGGTCAATTTCTATATTCCATTTGCTTAGGGCTTAATTTTAAACCCAAAAAAACAGCTAAAAATATTTCCAAAGAATGACAAATGAAGGAAAGGACCAGAAAGTCAAACAAAAGGATATCCAAAGAAAGAAAGAAAAAGAAACAAAACAGAAAAACTAAATGAACCCAAATGTTGCCCTGCTCCGATTGCCCTGCTGTTCGTATTAGTTTCGACTTCATCTTTTTGTATGAATTTTCCCTTCTCTTTTCTTGATATTCTTCCGTTGCTTTTGCAATACAACGTCGGGAATCAACCTAGTACATTAAGCACAGTAGTCAATAGGGAAGCACATCTAACGCTCTTTTTAGCAACATTATGGCTCACAAAATTCAATTTGAAAAATAATTAAAACACAAGAAGCTTAAGAGATTTTTTTCGGGAAATTTGGCATCAACATTCTAGCTAACATTGGAGGCTCCTTGCACGAAGTTTCCTCCCCCCTTAGGGTCCATTTGGTTCACGAACAGGATGACACGAGATGACTTATCCTCAGACTATGAATCTTAGGATGAGTCATTTTCGAACTAATAATCCCAGTTATCCAATGTTGCGTTGATACTATATTTGATGGGATATCATAAGAAATAATGTCATAGTGTGATTTGTTGGACATATCGCTTTTACTTACTAATATGTTGGGTGTCAAATTGGCAAAAAATAAAATTCCTACTATAATAAAAATAAAATCAAGTATAGTAGTGAGTAGGGTCGTATTTACAGAGACTAATCAATTTATTTTCTCTTTCTTTAAAAACTAAAAATTAAAGGAGGGGGATTTTGAAATAACTAAATTAAAGAAAATTCAAATAAAAATTCTAATGATGCAAAAATTAATTTAAATGAAATCAAATAGTAACTAAGCTCTAGTCAAAGGAATAATCTCCACTCTGGTTCGAATTTAATTGATGCTCGATGCAAAGATAGTTTTTTACATTCATAAATAAATTGGTTATGGTTGTTGAGAATGTTAATTACTTCCCTAACCAAATGATAACACCTAGTAAGACCTTAGGATTCAATCCTAACCATGTGCATGCAATTTTCCTTCTCACAAAGGAGTCAAGAGTAAGCTAAAACCAAAAAGCCAAAGTTGTCATATTATCATACTAGAATAATGGCTCGATCTAACCTAAATGTCATTCATCAAACAAATGAAATGTCTAAAGTCTAATCCTGTGCGCTTTACAGGCTGCATGGGTGAAATAGATATATTTAGTGATACGATCGGGGCGTCACCCTCTCGTATATCACAGGAACATCATCCCCAAAGGACCGTCTTGAAAAGAAATCCATACAAAATAACTCAATCTTCTTGACCCCTTCGTAACTTGTCGAAGACCCCAAAAACAACTTGAGTTGTGGTAACCACTCGATCTTCTTGACCCCTTCGTAACTTGTCGAAGACCCCAAGAACAACTCGAGTGGGTTGCTTCGAATATTCAACCAAGATCGTTGAAATCCTCCTTTTGTGCTGCAAGTTAGACCCCTAACCAACCCGTGGAATAGACACCTAACCAACCTGTGGAATAGACCCCTAACCAACTCGTGGAATAGACCCCTAATTGACAAACCCAAAAGAATGAATCAAATCAAGTGGAAGAAATTCTAGGCGTAGGTTTTGGTCGCCATGGAATCACTCCAATAAGACCAGAAATTAGTTCTATTCCAAGAACTAAGAAAGCTCTCGTAGAGAGAAAACTCACAATTTTTATTGATTCATCATAACATCGTTAAAATAATACAAGGAATGCCCTTTTATAGGCTCATAAAGAATATTCTAGAAAACTTACTAAAAACCTATCACTAGTTGTAACCTATCACAATTAGATAACTAACATAAAAATTACAACTTGTAAAAATAAACAACACCAAAAACTATGATCCTTCTTTCATATCTTCCCATTTGAGTGGATGCTAGATAGGCCATCTTTCATGCTCCATTGCCATGCCTTGTGCCCATGCACGTATCAAACTCCTCCTCTTCAAAACGATTCGTCCTCGAATCGTCGCCCAATGGTATGCAAAGAATGGGCACAACTCAAGCTCAAACCTACAAAATGTTTATAAGAACGACGAGAATATCTTTTTTCGTTTCACCACACTTTTGGCTTTTCTTATAAAATTTCACAAATTTGCCTTTTTCCACTCAAGATTTTTTTTTTAATTCTAACAACCCTCTTTCTCTCTCTCTTTAATTCTGATATCAATTGGTATCAGAGCCAGGTTCTTGAAATTTCAGGTTTCTAATCCAGGTTTTCCTTTGGAAAATCTTGGATATATCCCTTTGTTTCCTAATTGGTGTGGCTTGCTTCTTTTGTGCATCGTGGTTGGAATTTGCAAGAAACCCTATAGGGGTTAGGGTTTGTACTTGGTGGAGTTTTGTGTGTTTTGCACAAGATTTATATTCTCAGTCAAGAAAGCTTTAAAAATCAAGAAACATCACACAATTATACCACACATTAGGGTTTTTAATTTGTGTTTTCTTGAGTCTAAATCTTGTTTATTCCATTTTTCTTGAACTCTCTTGATCAAAACTCACTCTAAGCTATTCTTTTTGTTATCTATCATAATTACTCTTGTTTTTTTATTTCTTGGAGCCTTGATAAGAAAGGTTGAGCTAGTTCTTTCATCAAGGGCATACAAAGAAGCTACTCAAGAGTGGAAAAAGGCTTAGGGGTGAGCTCATTAGAGGGAAAAAGCCAAATACTTTGAGTGATACACGAGAGCTTGAGTGCATATACTAAAAAAAAAAGTGGTGAGGCTATTTTTCTTCTACTATTTTTCTTGTGTTACTAACGATTTTTGCAGGCTATTGAGAACACCATGGGTGACGGAAAAGCTAAGGAAGACAATGAGTTTAAGCTATTCATAAAGGCTATGCAAGAGACACAAAGGCAAAACAGTGACAATTTTCAGACCATCATGGAGCAACTACAAAAGGTGTCTCTAAGGGTTGAAAGTATAGAAAATTCCTCTAGAAATCCTGAAGAGTTGCATGACAATACTGGAGTGCGTAGAGCTGCCTCTCATTCTAGGGCTACTAGACATCCGAACTATGATGACGAATGGGGAGCTGAATCTGATTTTGAGGATGAGGTGCCAAGGAGAGGAAGGAGGGTGCAAAATCGTCAAGATGACAACATTGGGAGTATCAAAATGAGTATCCCAGCCTTCCAAGGGAAACTTGATCCCGAAGCTTACATTGAGTGGGAACGCAAGGTGGAAGGAGTTTTTAATTGTCACAATTACTCTGAAGGAAAGAAAGTCCAACCTGCTGCGGTTGAGTTCACGGATTATGCAAGTGTTTGGTGGGACAAACTTCATAAGGATCGTGCTAGGTTTGGAGACGAACCCGTGCGTACATGGAGTGAGATGAAAAAGCTCATGCAGAAAAGGTACATTCCAAGCTACTACATGCGTGATCTTCATTGGAAGCTACAAACTTTGAGGCAAGGTAGTATGTCCGTGGATGAGTACTACAAAGAGATGGAGACTTTAATGATGAGAGCTAACTTGGAGGAAGAAGGTGAAGCTCTGATGGCAAGGTTCATGGGTGGTCTCAATTATGAAGTTAGGGCACGAGTGGAGTTGCAACACTATCTCGACATAAATGATTTGGTGGATATGGCCATCAAGATCGAGAGACAACTCAAAGTCATTAAGCCACGCAATTTTGGCTCATCATCAACTCGGCCTCAATGGGGAGAGCGGGCTATTGAAAGGGGGAAAGAAAGCCGTGGACAAGCTGTCCAAAATGTGAAAACTAAGCCTGAATCATCTTCATCAAAGACTCAAGCAAAGAATAAAGTTGAGCCTACCCAAAGACTAAGTGAAGTGCGTTGTTTTAGATGCCAAGGGTATGGACACTATGCTGCCAATTGTCCAAATAAAAGGGCTATGATGATCTTGGATAATGGGGATGTCGAAAGTGTTTCTTCTAGTGATGGTGAAGAGGAAATGCCACCTCTTGAAGGTAGTTCTGACAGTCAAGAAGGAGACCACTTTGGGGCTGACCATGGTGATCTTTTAGTTACTAGGAGGACATTGAATGTGCAACCTAAGGAAGATGAGGAGAATCTACAAAGGGAGCATATTTTTTATACGCGCTGTACTGTGCTCAACAAGGTATGTAGCTTGATCATTGATAGTGGGTCATGTACTAATGTTGCTAGTACCTTGTTTGTAGATAAGTTGCATTTGGAGACTATGGAGCATCCCAAGCCCTACAAACTTTATTGGCTTGATGATCAAGAAGAAATCAAAGTAACTAGGCGTGTGCTTGTCCCCTTCTCAATAGGCAAGTACAAAGATGAAGTTTGGTGTGATATTGCGCCAATGCTTTGATACGTGCATGGGCACAAGGCATGGCAATGGAGCATGGAAGATGGCCTATCTAGCATCCACTCAAATGGGAAGATATGAAAGAAGGATCATAGTTTTTGGTGTTATTTATTTTTACAAGTTGTAATCTTTATGTTAGTTATCTAATTGTGATAGGTTACAACTAGTGATAGGTTTTTAGTAAGTTTTCTAGAATATTCTTTATGAGCCTATAAAAGGGCATTCCTTGTATTATTTTAACGATGTTATGATGAATCAATAAAAATTGTGAGTTTTCTCTCTACGAGAGTTTTCTTAGTTCTTGGAATAGAACTAATTTCTGGTCTTATTGGAGTGATTCCATGGCGACCAAAACCTACGCCTAGAGTTTCTTCCACTTGATTTGATTCATTCTTTTGGGTTTGTCAATTAGGGGTCTATTCCACGAGTTGGTTAGGGGTCTATTCCACAGGTTGGTTAGGTGTCTATTCCACGGGTTGGCTAGGGGTCTAACTTGCAGCACAAAAGGAGGATTTCAACGATCTTGGTTGAATATTCGAAGCAACCCATTCGAGTTGTTCTTGGGGTCTTCGACAAGTTACGAAGGGGTCAAGAAGATCGAGTGGTTACCACAACTCAAGTTGTTCTTGGGGTCTTCGACAAGTTACGAAGGGGTCAAGAAGATTGGGTTATTTTGTATGGATTTCTTTTCAAGACGGTCCTTTGGGAATGATGTTCCTGTGATATACGAGAGGGTCGACACCCCGATCGTATCAATTGGTATCAGAGCTTTCGGGATCTTGAAAGAAATCAGGTTTTGTGTCAATCCGTTTGGGTATATCTTTTGTTTTTGTTGTCAATCCACTTGGATATATGTTTTTAATTTTTGTTTTGTTGTTCTTGATTCAAGATCTGATTTTTCTTGAATCAAAGTTGTGTTCTTTTGTGGTTTGATTTTCAAAAAAAAAAAAAAGTCGTACTGTTCATCGGCACTGTAGCGGCGGCGTTACTGTTCACGCTAGGGTTACTGTTCACTGACCGGTACTGTTCATCCGAATTTTTTTTTCTTTTTTTTCAGTTTAATTTTTTGTTTGTTTTTGGGAGTTGAATTTTGTATTTTGTGAGTTGGTTGTGTTGTTAAAAAAAAAGAGAGAGAGAGAGAGAGAGGTTGTTAGAAGTGAAAAAAAAAAAAATGCGTACTGTTCATCGCACTGTAGCGGCGCGCACTGTTCACGCGCTAGGGGTTACTGTTCATCGACGACTGTTCATGTAGGCGTTACTGTTCATCCGAATTTTAAAATTTTTTTTTTCAGTTTATTTTTTGTTTGTTTTTGGGAGTTGGATTTTGTATTTTGTGAGTTGTTTGTGTTGTTAAAAAAAAGAGAGAGAGAGAGAGGGTTGTTAGAATTGAAAAAAAAAAAAAATCTTGAGTGGAAAAAGGCAAATTTGTGAAATTTTATAAGAAAAGCCAAAAGTGTGGTGAAACGAAAAAAGATATTCTCGTCGTTCTTATAAACATTTTGTAGGTTTGAGCTTGAGTTGTGCCCATTCTTTGCATACCATTGGGCGACGATTCGAGGACGAATCGTTTTGAAGAGGAGGAGTTTGATACGTGCATGGGCACAAGGCATGGCAATGGAGCATGGAAGATGGCCTATCTAGCATCCACTCAAATGGGAAGATATGAAAGAAGGATCATAGTTTTTGGTGTTATTTATTTTTACAAGTTGTAATCTTTATGTTAGTTATCTAATTGTGATAGGTTACAACTAGTGATAGGTTTTTAGTAAGTTTTCTAGAATATTCTTTATGAGCCTATAAAAGGGCATTCCTTGTATTATTTTAACGATGTTATGATGAATCAATAAAAATTGTGAGTTTTCTCTCTACGAGAGCTTTTCTTAGTTCTTGGAATAGAACTAATTTCTGGTCTTATTGGAGTGATTCCATGGCGACCAAAACCTACGCCTAGAGTTTCTTCCACTTGATTTGATTCATTCTTTTGGGTTTGTCAATTAGGGGTCTATTCCACGAGTTGGTTAGGGGTCTATTCCACAGGTTGGTTAGGTGTCTATTCCACGGGTTGGTTAGGGGTCTAACTTGCAGCACAAAAGGAGGATTTCAACGATCTTGGTTGAATATTCGAAGCAACCCATTCGAGTTGTTCTTGGGGTCTTCGACAAGTTACGAAGGGGTCAAGAAGATCGAGTGGTTACCACAACTCAAGTTGTTCTTGGGGTCTTCGACAAGTTACGAAGGGGTCAAGAAGATTGGGTTATTTTGTATGGATTTCTTTTCAAGACGGTCCTTTGGGGATGATGTTCCTGTGATATACGAGAGGGTGATGCACCCCGATCGTATCATTTAGGCATATGCAATAGAGATAATATAAGATAAAATGTAAATGCGGCATACTTGAAATTAAAAAAAAAATGCGTAGAAAATGAAATGGACATACAGGATGCACAAAGACTAAACGAGGTGAATTTACTATAAGATATCGTTAGAATAGCCTAAATTAATATGCACATTGGCATTGGACTTACTAGAGTGATGATGATATGAGGAAATGATAAAAAAGAAAGAAATATATCTGCTAAATATTGAAAACATAAAGCATAAGTACGTAGACATATGAGATACATAAACATAGGGCATGATAACCTAACATGTTTATCCTAAATGAAAGTCAATAACATATGCCATATCTATGATAAGTTCTCATGTCTTCCACTTTTGGAGAAAAGTTCGCAAGTATAGATTATAGTGCTAGAAAAAATGATTGAACAATGACATAACAAAATTGTAAATCATTACTACAAAAAAAATCAATAGTGACAACAAAAGTTGTCGCAAAAAATTCAAAAGTTGTCACTGATGTCATTTATCGACGGCAAGGAGGTTGCCACTCAATTCTCACTAAATGCTCATCCATAAATGTGAACAGTGACAAGCATAAACATTGTCTTTAAATGTAAGACAATTTGTGACAACAATTGTCGCCACTCACAATCAAAGAAATTGTGGTGACTTGTTCTTTGTCAAAGAAATTGTGCATCTAATTGTCACTAATGAGTACTTAATCTTGTCACAAATTGGTTGATAACATTGATGACTTGGTCGTCACTAATGCATTACCGTTCAGTGATAACAAGAAGTCGTTACTGATGTACTATCATTCAATGACAATGACAAGTCGTCACTGATGCATTACCATTTAATGACAGCATGTAGTTATCATTCTAATTGATAAGTATAAATTTGTCTATTTTTATATATGCTTTAACATATATATATATATTTATATATATATTTATATATATTTAATATGTTTTTAATGCATTTTAAATGAATTTGGTTTCGAATACTTCATTTTCCTATAATTAGTGTTTTCCATTGGAATCAAGATTTTGAGGTGTAATTGTTATTTTGAGATAATTTATGCACAATTTTTGTACACTTTTGTAGGTTCATAATGACTAATCACAATTTGGATCGATTAGAATGAAAGAGAATCAAAATTATTGTAGATTCAAGTGATTGAAGTTGAATGAACTTCAAACAAATTATTGAAGGACTAACTGTGCAAAGTTTGGGAGATAAATTCTTCATTTAAAATACAAGCCAATGCATGGATAACACCTGCACACACTTGGAAATGCAAGATCAACATCAATGGAATCAAATAGGCCACTCTGGATCCACAAACCAACCACCCACGAATCCATGGCAGTTAAGGGTTTCGTAGGGCTTGCAACTTGATTCTCCTAATTTCGGAGACTTTTCGATGAACATAGGATTTGGCTGCCTAAGAAAAACAATGAGAACATAAATAAAGACTTTGTTTAGGATTAATTTTGTAATTCTCTTAATTTTTTTTTCCAAACTAGTAGCTTTCAAAACATGGATTAGATCATCCAAGTACATGGCATTTTAAGCTACATAGGTGCCATGATGATTTTATTCCAGAAGGTGAGCTGCAGCGAAGTGAAGAGATTAAAACTTAAATAAATTTTAGAAGTAAATATAAAGAATGCTGCATTAGAACATAAAATCATAATTTTGTAACCTAGACTTCATATGAGTTTAAGTCAACTTGATTCATAAAAGAGACAGGACATAGGTGTGGACTGACTAAATCATATTCTAGAGTGCTAGGAATTCGGAAAATTAGTGAAAAAAATCAGCATAATACCACCATACGAGACAGTAACTTTGTGGTTTTCTTATAGATCTATTTCAAAATTAAAAATTTAAATGGAAAAAACCAAAGCCACTGCTAAAATAACGGGATGAATTAAATATTCACGAATGCATGCGATGTACGTGTTCCCGCTGGCTTTTGAGCCAAGAATTTACGCCGGCAAGATCACTGAAAAAATTGCTACTGTGTCGTATTGATGAAAATTATAACAGCAATGTAAAAATACTTCACTTGGAACGTGAAAATACGTAATGATTTTCATTCGCTTTCGGGATAAAGAACTTAAAAATTTTTGTACAAAAGTTAGAACAAAAAAGAAAATTGGAAGCGATCTTGAGAGGGTAATTTCAATATTGATAACAACTTAGAAACAAAATTGCATATTTACAACTGAAAGTGGATATGACTGATGAAAATAAAGACGTGAGCATGAATAAGAAAATCAAAACTTTGGGAGAACAATTCGATTGCATCATAAAGCAAGACGTTCCTACCAAAACTTTGGCTTTTTATAAGATTGTCAACTTAATCTTTGCTTGTTTTTTCAGTGTTTGAGCTGAACTAAATTTGGCCTAACTGAACAAAAACCAGTTGATATTTCTATACCGCTCTCCAAGTTTATCAACTGTCAGATTTGGGCATAATTTATTGTCGAATACTTTTTTGTTCAGTCAGTCCAAATTTAGTTCACCTTAAACACCGAAAAAACAAGCAAAGATTAAGTTGACAATCTTATAAAAAGCCAAAGTTGTGGTAGGAACGTCTTGCTTTATGATGCAATCGAATTGTTCTCCCAAAGTTTTGGTTAATAGAGTTGGCCACTCTGCTCCATTCTGCTCCAAAATTTTGGTAGGAACGTCTTGAATGTGTGGTTGGTGTGCGATCACACATACAAGAATATTCATTTCCGTATCTTTTCTACGTCTTCTTTATGCTTTTCAGTTTTGAGCAGCTTGATTATCAACATTTCTATCACATTTTTATCACGTAATTTTGAAATTTGATCTAAGATGCCGATTTGAAGGCTAATGATATAGTGTCTTTTTGTTATTAATGTTATTCTCAATAAAAATTGTAAATTTTAACAAAAATTTACTATTTTTTTGAAAATTTACAATTTTATGAGTATCTGTTCATTATCACAAAAATTTACTACGCTTTATAAGGATATTTTTGAAAAAATTATCAATTTTTTTTACTCTTTTGGCTTTAATAGCTAGGCTTGATGACGATGAAAGTGTTTATTTAAAACGATACACTTTGAAGTGTTAATCCTTTGCTTGGACAGTAGTTATGGCCAAGAAGCGATACCTTAATTTACGGAGACTAAATTAAACAAATTTGACAAGGACAAAATTAACAAAAATCATAAGATTCAGAGTGCACGTTTCGAAAAATAAAATAAAAGAAACTAGTTTGTCTAATTAGTGTCCTTAGGATACTAGTTGAGTGAAATCCCAAGTGTTAGTATTTTAAGAAAGTGTTGCTAGATCAGAAAAAGATAAACTAGTAGATTTACGGGATTAGGTGAAGATAAAATAAAGAAGAGAGAAATAGATGCCTCATAAATTGGGAAACAAAAACTAATTCTTTATTAGAATAAATCTCATAAATGTTTTGCACGCATACAAAAGCTAGCATAGGAATTCTTTATATAGAACTCAACTTGGCAAGTAAGTCAAACAAACCAAAAAGAATAACTACTAGGATACTAAATATAAAACAAGAAACCTGCCTAATTTAAAAATACCACATGAATTAAGATTCTTGAACTCAACCTATCTAATCAAACGTGGAATCTAACAAAACTAACCAAAGTAATAAAATTTCTTATTGGACTCAACTAACAATCTAATTATGCATGTAAGCCTAAAATAACTAAAATACTTATCAAATAATTAAATACTAAATAGCTTGATTGAATATGCCAACAATCCCAAATGTTGGTATTTTATGAAGGTGTAGCTCTATCACAAAAGTATCTAAATATAAACAGAGATAAAAAAAAATGTTATTATGTGCCCTATAGATGAAAAGTGATGTATTAATCATAGTCCTATAATGTCCAAATAAAATTCTGGTACATAATTTGATTTTCTCTCAAGAGATTAAAAATTTCAGACCTGTTTTAAAAAAAAAAAAAAAAAGATTTCAGACCTAATCAAAGATCCAAGTCCACTTGCGTTTGCTAATGTTTTGGACTTTGGATTGCACGAGCCATCTGGTGGTGAAACTCGCATTATTAGAAAAAGCACATCATTCCATTATCTTGTAGATTCTCTAGAAAATTTCCTACAGAGATTTTCTCTCCCCAGCTGACCATCCCAAAAAATCAGGCTGTAGCTTTGCATTTGTTGCCCATCTAGACCTCCTAGGACATTAATTTATCCCAAAAACAAAAGAACACAAAAAAAAAAAAAAAAGTGAGCAAGTCATAAAGGGAAATCTGGTGGCTTGGTCATTTCTTGCATGTAGGTGGTGATACAAATTTAGCCAACAATATTCAAATCGTACAATGCACAAGGTTCCACAATTTTAGGGAATAATTTGGCGTTTGCCGCCCAAATTATTTATCTCGACCAGCATCTTCACATGGGTTAGGTGCTAATGTCATTTTTCATTGTCACTTTCTTAATATATGAAAGTAAACATAACATAATGCCTATTTTTAATAGCTTTTTTCTACTTAGATTTAACTTCTGATTTTTGAAAAATTTATTTTGTAATATTCTCTATTGTTTTTGTCACTATGTTTTTGAATTTTTTAAACTAAAATTAGAAGCAACTGATTTTCAACTTTTTTAAAATCAATTTTTATAAAATTAAAAAATTATAAAGAACAAACCCATAATCAGTAATCACCAAAGTGTAAAGATATATTTTATCGTACCAATATAATATTGTTCGTCCTTGTTTTACGTTATAATTTGGTATACTTTAAACCTTTTGCACCTTCTTTTGATCTTATTTTTTGGTTTTGTATCCAAAGGCATACAAAAAAAACTGCTTCAAAGTTGGAGGGCGATTCACTAATTCCTACTATGGATTTGGTGCTCCCAACTTGCTTCGGCTTCGGGCAAGCCTTTCCATCGCACCAAGTATTTGGTATATCCTGGGTGACTTTCATGCCTTAGAATTATTCAGTGCACCATGATTTCCTCTATATCACGGTCATGAGTGGTGGTCACCGCTGTTGGTGCCCTCTTGAATTCAACCCAACTTAGGTCTTCCTTTTTGGCATGGTAAGGTTTTAGGAAACTAACATGGAAGACTAGGTGTATCTCGAGGTGTGACGGTAGAGTGACCCGGTAAGCTAGCTTGCCAATTTTCTTCTCCACGGGAAACGGTCCTTTGTACTATCGAAGTAGGCTATTGTGTGTATTCTTGCAATTGCGAATGGTATGAGGGAGAAGTTTTACCTTGACTAAGTCACATTCTTCGTACTCTACGTGCCTGCGTTTCTTATCAACCCACTTCTTCATCCTCTTGGTTGCCTTTGATAAGCATGCCCTAGAAAATTCAGACTTCTCTTGCCATCTTTTGGCAAATAGAAAGGTGCTTGGACTTTTTCTTGTGTAGGAGGTTACCATCGTGTAAGGAACTAGCGGTTGTTGTCCTGTTGCAAGTTCAAACAGGCTAGCCTCCGTTGACTCACTCCGCTATAAGTTATATGAGAATCGGGTGATGTCTAGTAATTTCACCCAATCTCATTGATTGGCACTCACAAAGTGCCTTAGGTACATCTCCAATAATGCATTCACCCGCTCCGTTTGTCCGTCAGTTTGCGGATGAAAACTTGTAGAGAAGTTGAGTTTCGAGCTCAAGATCTTGAAAAGCTCCGTAAAAAATCTTCTTGTGAACTGAGTGTCTCGATCGCTCATGATCATCTTAGGAATTCTTCAATACTTTACTACGTGTTTGAAGAAGAGTTTTGCCGCATCCTCGACAGTATACTTCTTTGGTACGGGATGAACACATTGTACTTGCTAAATCGATCACCATAATGTTGCCACATCCTTCTTCTGTTGGTAGATTGACGATGAAGTCCATAGAGACACTCTCCCATGGTCGTTCGAGGATTGGCAAAGGCTCTAGTAAACTCGCGGGACGGCTTTGCTCAACTTTGTCTTGTTGGCAAACAAGACAAGTCTTCACACATAGCTGCATGTTGTCATGCATGCTTGGCCAATAATATGCTTGTTCTACAAAGGCTAATGTGCAATACACTCCTTGATGTCCCGCCCATAAAGAGTCATGGCACTCTTTTATTATCTCCTTTCATAAGCCACCCCACTTTGGTATGTACAATCTCCTTCCCGTAGTGCGGATTATCCCGTCCTTGAGCCAAAATTGATGATTTTTACCTTGCTTGATCAACTCCATTAGACTTTTGGCTTGAGAATCTTCTTCTATTTCTTGCTTGGCTCGTTCCATGATAGGAAAGTTGGGTTGCATAAGGCTAGCGAGGGTGACCTTACGACTTAATGCATCCGCTACCAATTTGGTCTTGCCTGGCTTGTACTCCATCTTGTAGTTGAACTCAGCCAAGAAATCTTGCCATCTTGCCTATTTAGGAGAGAGCTTCTTTTGTTCTTGAAAGTAGCTAGTGGCTATGTTATTCGTCTTTACCACGAACTTGAAACCCAACAAGCAATGTCTCTGTGTTCGCAAGTAATGAACGATAGTGGTCATTTCTTTCTCTTGCACCGTGTACTGCTATTCCGCATCATTGAGCTTCCAACTCTCATAGGTGACCGGATACCTTTCTTGCATCAACATTCCTCCAATAGCAAAGTCGAAAGTATCAAATTTGTGCCTCAAAGTTCTTAGTATAGTTTGATAGTGCCAATACTGGTTCCTCCGTCACCGCACCCTTCAAAGCCTCGAATGCCTCTCGGTACTTCATGTTCCAATCCCATAGCCGGTTCTTCTTTAGGAGGTCAGTCATTAGTGCCGCTATGAAAGAGTAGCAACGAATGAACCTTCGGTAGTAGTTAGTCAAACCAAGGAACGACCGTAACTTGAGAACTTTCTTTGGCAGTTCCCGCTCTTATATTATCTGTACTTTTGCCTCGTCCATCTGTAGCTTTCCATGGCCAACAATGTGTCCCAAGAACGTGACTTCTTGTTCTGCAAAGGAGCACTTCTCCTTCTTTACTTAAAGCTCATTTTTCTTTAACATTTAGAAGGCTTGCCGAAAGTGTTCCACGTGTTCCTTTACAGCTAGTTTGGGAGTAAGGATTTGTAGAGAAAAGAAAGGAAAAGTTAAGGTTTGATTGTTTGGGAGTTAGTGAGAAAAGAAAAGAAAAGAAGATTAGAAGAATGGCTTTGTTTGGGAGTTGGAAGGATGGAAAGAAAAGGAAAGAAATGGAAGAAAAACTTCTTCCATTCTTGCTTTAAAAACTTTCTGCCCAAAATTGGGCAGAAAGCGAAGGAAAATAAAGGGAAGGGAAGATCCCTCTTCTTTTCTTTTCATCCCTTTCCCTTCTCATCTTTTCCTTTCTATTTCAAATTCTCAAACCAAGCGTTAGTATTTTGCTATAAACCACTATGCCGTCTAAGTATACTACGACAAAGTGATCCAAGAATGGTTGCAACACTTTATTCATGAACATGCAAAATGTAGCAGGAGCATTCGTTAGATTAAAGGGCATAATTAAGAACTCATAAAAGTCATACCTTGTTACACACACCGTCTTTAGCACGTCTCCTTCGGTAATCCTCACTTGGTAGTATCCTGACCGTAAATCAAGTTTTGAGAACCATCGTGCATTCTCAAGTTGATCAAACAGATCGGCGATGAGTGGGATTGGGTATTTATTCTTTATTGTATTCTTATTAAGTAGCCGGCGGTCGATACACAAGCAAAATGACCCGTCGTGCTTCTTTTGGAATAAGACCGGCACACCATAAGGAGCTTTAGATAGTTGGATGTATCCCATATCCAATAACTCCTTAAGTTGTCTCGTGAGTTCTTCTAATTCCGGGGGTGCTATGCTGTGTGGCATTGTGGCAGGAGGCCGTGCTCTTGGCTCAAGTTCGATGACATAATCTACCTACCTCTTTAGTGGCAACTTCTTCGGCAACTCCTTTGGCATGACATTTGCGTATTTTTTTCAATAGATTCGTAATCTCCTTTGGCACTTCGGGTATAACTTCTTTGTTTACTTCCTTTAGTGCCATGAGGTAAATTGGTTCGTCCCATTTGACACTTTTGGAGAATTGAAGGGTCGAGAGCATCGGCATTTAGCTTATCTTAACTCGTGTTAATGGTACCGTGCAAGGATGTCTCTCTTCCAAAATGCATATAGCATTGGTAAAGGATATAGGTACGGCTTTCACGTTATTCATAAACTCCAAGCCAAGTACTACTAAATAATCGTCCAAAGGGATGATTGAGAAATTCAAGAGCCCACTCTATTCTCTAATGTTTACTTTGACATTCGGGGCTATGCTGAGGGTCGGCCTTGGTTGGGAGTTTACTGTCTTAAGCTATCCTCGTTGCTCGGAGAATATCACACCCAAACGCTTGGCTTTCGTTTTCATGAGGAAGTTGTTTGAGGCACTCGTATCCACTAATGCTCGAACTTGCTGCCTATCAATTTTGGCTTGCATAAAAACAACTCGTCCTTCCAGAGTTTGACTTCCTCCACTTTGGCGTTAATCGCACTGAGGATTTGGAGAGACCCCATACTTGCTTCCGTTTGTCGTTGTTCCCTTTCCTCGATCATGGCCAAGAGTTGGCTTCTCTTTGAGCACTCTCGTGCCATATGTGGTTCTTCACACAAGAAGCATTTTAAGGGACGCTTACCTCCTTTGTCTTCCTTTTTTTCCTTGGAGGTCCACTCTTTCTTGGTCGGGTTTGACGTGCCTCTTTGTTTGATTTGCCTCCTGTCGCACCCCATTTTTTGAAAAGGAAAATAATAGGTGTGAGTGAGGTAAGGAAAAAGAAAAATGTAGAATTAAATGTGGTTGTGTTTATTTATTGAGAAAAGAGTGTACGTTTTTGTAAAATGATTTTTATTAAACACTTTACAAAAACTGGTTGACAAAAAACGTAAATTTTTTAGAGAATGCTTTATTTTTTAAAACACGAAGAAAAACGGGCCTAAAATGAGACTTTGAAAATGAGACGGTTTTTGGGCCCGAAAATAGAGTCTAAAAAGGGTTTTTTAGTGAAAAAGGAGTCGCCACTTGGTATTGAGTTTTGGTGTACCAAGTCACCCGAAAATATTTTATAAAAGGTAAGAAAATTAAGAATGATTTATTTAAAGAAATGATTTAAATATATGTATATATATATATATATATAGGAAAAGCAAGAAAAACCCTTTTAGACGACTCCAGGTCTTTGAAAACAAGAGAAAAAGGTTCGGGAGTTACAGTTGAAGAAAGGGAAGGCAAAGGCTCGCGCCTAAGGCACCCTTTCAACCTAGTCGAAACTAGTTGCGAGGTTTAGTCTAAACTTTCCTAATGTAACCCTAAGATTTTATCGCATTTGGATGCAACTATATGAATGCAAATCTAGTCCTAAAAATGGATATCGTCAAGGGACAAAATGTTCCATTGAGGTTTAGTCGGAATTACCGCATTAATTGCGAAACCCGAATGTAGACCTCGACGGAGTCACGAGTATAGGTGCAAAAATGGAATGCAAAAGAAAAGGAAAATAGTAGTATAGATAGTAAGTGAACAAAGAAAGTAGGGATGCAACATAACGGGTACGGGAGACGAATGGACTCGTGACTAACTGTTCCTACTCACGGAGGGGGGAACGACATGTACGCCATCGCTTCCCACGTAAGTAGATGACTATTTCTAGTCAAATCACACAAATGACCTAACATTCTATGTGTAATGGAGTCTAAATGTCATGCACCAAACGTGTTTTTTTTTTAAAATAGATAATAAATGATAGAGTATATATATATAAAAATCATACAAAATGGAAAAAGGCCTAAAACAAAAATGTGTGTGAAATAGCATGGAATGAACACGCAAGAAATGATTCTAATACTAAAATGACCTAAAGGCCTAGCATTGGACTAGCCTATTTTCTAAAAATTCTCCGCTAGCGTTGGACTAGCGAAGAAACCGAAATTAACCACAACTAGCGTTGGACTAGTGTGGCGACGATACACATATATTATAAGTAAATAAATAAAGCATAGATTAAAGCAATAATCACATAAAAAGCACATAATAGCACATAGGAGCACATAACACATAAGCATGATATTCTAGATGCGAAGTCCTAAAGAAAGCAAATAAAACACATAAGCACATAGCACACATAGCACACAAAAGCCCTAACTATTACACCGGGGAAGCCTAATTACAATCTAAAAATAAAAGTAAAAGGTAACCTATCTAGCCTATCTATTACATTTTCTATCTAAAATACATAAAATTTTTGTTAAATAGATAACACATAAACTATCTATTACATTAACTATCTAAATACAAAATGTTTGCTAAATAGAATATTACCTATCTATTACATTTCTTTGAATAATCAAAAATTAATTTCAAATAAACAGCATGGCATAAATAAATAAACACTCACATAAGGATAAAAAGAAACTATAAGTACAAAGATACATGAAAGCACATAGAAAAACACGTAGGAGCACGTAAAAAGAAATTAAAAGGGTAATCGAGATACCTCCCGTTCGTAAACTCGGTACAAAATTGCTACTAAATGAACAAACATGTTAAAAATACCACTATTTAATAAATAAACCACTTAATTAAATAGTTTCATACCAATCGTTATGAACATGCTATGATAATTCAAACAATTATAGCAATAATAATCGAAATAAGAGAAAGAAAAATAATGATAATAATAATTAATCATCTAGGAGAAAAATGAAAATTGTTTAAGTCAAAATAAATAAGTAAATAAATAAATAAAGCAAAACAACGAAAATAAAGAAATAATAATAATAGAAGATAAAATACAATAATACATACTTAAACTTTTAACATCCCCAAATAAGAATTATTAAAATGACTAAAAGGAAAATAAAGAAACTAATTTGAACATTCAATTAGACTAACAAGACCCAATTTTAGAACATTAATCATAAATTTGATAAAATAAATAAAAATGTAAAAAGAAATAATCTAAAGCTTTGAGGACTTAACTAATTTTAATTAATATTTTTTTTTTGCAAAAATAAAATATTATAAGATTTGGATTAAAAGAGAAATTTGGGCAATATTCTAGAGTAAAAAAAATGTAATTTATAACAAAATAAAGGATAAATTATAATTTCAAACCATAGTTAAGATAATAATATAATTTACAACGAATTTAAAGGGTAAAATATAATTTCCAGCAAGTATAATGCCAAAAATAAAAATTTCCAGCAACATTTAAGGCCAAGAATATAATTTCAACAAGGTCATTAAATGACACATAATTTACAGCAATGTATAGGGTCAAATTATAATTTTTCAGCTATATAAAAGAGTTAAAATAAAAATTTCAGCAACTATAAGTATAAAAATACAAATTCCAGCAACAAATAAAATACTAAAATACAATTTCTAACAATTAATGGAGGCATTAAAACAAATTCCAGCAACATAAAAGACCAAAATATAAATTCCAGCAAACAATAGGGGGTCCAAAATAAAATTCCAGCAAGTATAATGACTCAAATAAAATTCCAGCAAGGTTGGGAGGGATAAAAATGAAATTCCAGCAAGTATTCTAAGGCAAAAATAGAATTTCCAGCAATGTATAAGGGCTAAGAGGCAATTTTCAGCAACATTTAAAGCCTAAAGTACAATAACAGCAAGCTTGGGAGGTAAAATTGCAATTTTCATAAATATCAGAGGGTAAAAACGCAATTCCAGCAAAATCTAGGGGTCAGAATGTAATTACCGAGAAATGTAGGGGTCAAAAATGGAAATTGAAAAGTGCAGGGGCAAAAATTATAATTATCTAAAAGTTGGGGGACCTAAATGCAATTAATTGGGACCTAATTGAAAAGAAAATAAAATTATGGGGGTCAATTTACAATAAACAAAAATTTAAATGCACAAATCAGAAACTTCCAGGCCACAGTAGCATTAATGAAAGTATAAGGACTATAAAATAAATAGCTATTGTTAATTAAAATAAATTAAAAAAACTAACCTAATCAAAACGATGTAGTTTCACTAAAAAAATTTTTTTTTTACGATTTTCTTTTTACCCAGTTTCTTCTTTTTTTTTTTTTTCTTTTCTTTCTTTCTTTTTTTTCTCTCTTTTCTTTTTTTCTTCTTCTTCCCCGATTCTGTTCTTCCTTTTTTTGTTCTTTTCTTCTTTCTCTTTTCCCCCTTTTCTTTCCTCTTCTCCTCTCTCTCTCTCGGTCGTCCGGCTCTCTCTCTCCCTCTCGCCGGAGCTCTCTGCGTTCTCTCTGTCCGTCTCCTCTTTCTCTCTCTCGAACCTCTATCTCAAATTCCCTTCCCCCCCAAATCAATTAATAAATAGATCACCCATATTAGGTATACAAATTTATACAAATTAACCGCACCATAAGAGAAGTTGGGGAGGAGGATTTGCTTACTTGAGTTGGGTGGCTCTGGCGAATTGGACAGTGGCAGTGGAGATTTCAGTAGTGTGGCTTGGTAATTGGGTTTGTCTGTTCTTCTTGCAGGTTGTCACGCGAACAGTGAGAGTGGCTTTTTGGCAGTGTGGTTGTGAATTAGTTGAGGGGAAGGAGGTGAATTTGAAGGTGTTTTGGGTTGCTTGCTAGTGAGGCGTGGTGAAGTTTGGTCAATCTGTGTGTGAATGTGTGCTTCTGTGTGTGATGGACTGTGTGCTCTTTTGCCTGTGTATGTGAGGGCGTAAAATGGCTTGTGTGAACTGTGTGAAGTGTGTGTTGTGTGTGCAAAATTGATATGTGCAGTGCTGATTATGTGTGATTTAAATGTGTATTTCTGTGTGCGTGTATGTGGTGTGTATCAGTGTGTGCTCAAGTGTAAATCAGTGTGTGTGTGACTGTGTATGTGTCGTGTGTGCTACTGTGAAAATGTGTGAATGGTGAGTGTGTGTTTCTGAGTATGATGTTCTTTTGCAGGGGGAGGGGGCCGAGAGTAAAATGAGAAGGAGAGGGAGATGTGAGGTGCAGGTGCGTGTTTTGTGTGTGAAGGTGAGCCGAGAGGAGAGAATGGTGAGAGTGAATTGTGCCTGTGTGGTGTGAATGTGAGGGGTGTGTTTGTGTGCAGGTCGTGAGGGAGAAATAGAGAGGGTGAGATGAGTGAAAATGTGTGAAGTGCAGGTCTGTGTGTGCAAACGAGTGTGTGTATGTGTGTTTGTATTGTGCAGGATGGTTTGTTTTCTGGTGTGTTTGTGCAAGTGAAATGAGGGGAAAACAGAGAGGGGAGAGGATCTTGTGTGTGCTGTGAATGTTGGACTGTGAGTTGTGTGTGTCTGTGAGTGTTCTTGCTGATTTGTGGATGGTGTTGTGGATGAATTGTTGTGTGTGATGTGCAGGTGTATGTTTTGAAATGCAGGAAGGCATAGGGGAATGAGGGAGAGGGAAGTGTGAGTTTTTTTTGTCTGTGAGTGAAGAAAAGGAGAGAAACATAGGTGAGTGTGTGTATCTGGTGCGTGTATGATGTCTGTGAATGTGGTGTTGCAGGGGTAGAAGATGCAGAGAGAAAAGAGTGAAATGCAAGTAAAATCCCCAAAAATCTGCTAAAACAATGAGTGCAAGTGATGTGATCAAGCATGGAGTTTGGTGGTTTAGGTAGAACTGCAGGTGTAGGAAGAATGGCTGAGGCTGCTTTGCAGCTTGAGCAGCTATTCTGCTGCTGGTAGCAGGCTGCAAAACGCAGCCTGTCTCAGCCTTTTCTTTTTTTTTCTTTTTTTTTTGAAATTTGCAAAGAAAAAAGAAAAGAAAAGAGAAAAAAGGAAAAAGAAAAAAGAAAAAAAAACATGTGAGAAAATGAAGAAAATTGGAATGAAAATAAAAAAAATCCTATGGACTCTCTAGAATTAAAAAATAAAAATAAAATAAAATAAAACTATAACTAAAATTCAGCATTATTAGAAAAAAAGGAAGTTCAATAATAAAAATTAAAACTTTTAAAATTAATCATCATTGAAAAATATGTCATAGACAAAAGATACAATTTGAAAGAAATACAAAATAGTCTGTAAAAATTATAAAATCTATAGATATATTAAATGCACATATAAAATATTTCAAAAAAATTTTTTTTTAAATAAAGGTGCATTGGAAAACGTGACATAATACGACAAAAATTATGAAATTTATGAAAATCACAAAATAATAAATGACTTTTAAAAATCACAAAAAATTTTACACAAAATATATTATCTCATGAAACACATATACTAAAGTTTTCACTCAAAATTTTTTAAGATTAACGCATTCTTGGGAAACGTGCCTTTGATAAATAAAAAGACAAAAATTAAATAAATACTAAACGACATCTAAAAATTATGAGATTTTTACAAAAAATTTATGAGTATTCAAAATGCATATATAAAATTTTTCACTTGAAAATTCTCGTAAAAATAGCGCATTGGAAAAACGTGCCATTGAATAAAATAAAATAAATAAATAAAAATACTAAAATTTTAAATAAATAATGAATGACTCCTGAAAATCATTAAAATCATAAATAACGATAAAAATAGTAAAATCATGTATTTAGGAAATAAAATAAAATAAACTAATATTTACATGGTGAAATTACCATTTTGCCCCTGATATGACAAATTAGATATAATTGCATGAAAACTATAATTGACCCCCCGAAAAATGAAAAATATCCCTTAAAATAAAGTAACACACATATTTTTATCAAAAGTGTGTCAAAATTTGGTGTCTACACCTCCTCCCCACCATTGCTCTTGTTCCCTTTTTACTTGTTAATTTCTTTTTTCTTGAACTCGGTGAGAGATTTGACAATTGCAATGGTCGAAGCTAGATCTTGTGTACCTCGTCTCTCGATCTCTAACTTGGCCCAATTTTGAAGGTCGTCACAAAATGCATAAAATGCCTTATTGTCGGTGCAGTTTGGAATCTCCAAGAGTACTTCTGAGAATTTCTTGACATATTCTCGAATGGGGACATATTCTCGAATGGTACCCCTTTGAGTGAGCCATCTAAGTTTAGATCAGGCTTCATTCTCCGCATTGTCCAAATAAAATTGCCGTTTAAATTCCTTCTTGAAGTCCTTCCATGTGGCTAAAATGCAAATCCCTTTTTATTTCTCGATGTGCTTGCGATGCCACCATAGCATCGCGGTGTCCCCCATATAAAGAGAAGCATGATCAATCCTTTTGGCATCTTCCATGATGTCTGTTGTCCGAAAATATTGTTCCAAGGTTCATATGAAATTATCCACTTCTTTCCTATTCCTTAAACACTTGTATGGCTTGGGCATTGGAACATCTAATTTTGAAGGAACCATGGTGGAAGTTGATGACATCACTCCACTGTCATGAGCTAGGGTCTTTCGTAGGAGTGTTATCTCATCTTTCATGACCCTCAACTCGATGTTTATCCTGTCAAACTCTACTCGAAGAGCTTTGTTTTCTTCTTTAAGAACAAGAATTTCACTAAATAGAGAATTATTAAAGATTTTGCATTATTGAAAACACTTATCGGCAACTTTGTTCAAGGCACCCAATAACTCATCCTGGAGCTCGTTTATCTTCCCTTTAACCCCTCAATGTTGATGTCTACGTTCCTAAAATTGACCTCACCGTTGGCCACCGCTAGCTTAACCTGCATGAGCCTTGTATCCATGTCCCCCACGTCCTTCCCAGACTTGGACGGTTCCTCAAATTTGGACCTTTCCCTTTTCTCTCTTTTCATCACTATCACCTTGTTCCTTAACACCACCAACAAGAGTAATATCGCTAGTCGATATTTTCATCAAATGTTAGCTTGCTCTTGAACGAAACCGTAATTTGATACCGCTTGTTGCGAACTTACTCTTTTCCAACGCTCATGCGGTATTTAGTCACTTATAAATCGTGGCTAAGTCAGTCTTTGAACCTTCTTGAACGTACTTGGCACAACCTAAGTATGGAGAACGATGGTTAAAAAACTTAGCCTAAATAGGCAAGAAGAGAACACAAGAAGAAAACCTTTAAAAGAAAACTTTGTATTGCTTAGAGAATGCTTTGAATACAAATAATTTAATCGCTACGGCAATTGACCAAGGCCTCTATTTATAGTCTTCCACTTCCTCAATGGACGGTGAAAATTAATTACATCTAACAGCTAATATTATAGCTCTAGAAAATTCTATACAAATTTATGCTATTTACAAACTACAAAAGAGTTCTAAAATGCCTACACTACTCTACAACTCTTATAGAGGCTAAGTGAGTTCTAAAGAGTTCTAAGTTTTGAAAGATGTAGGAACTCTCCGTACTATTCTAGAATCATCTACTTAACCTCCAAACTAAAAAGACTGAACTAAGGGGATGGAGTCGGGGCAAATTCTCGATTCGTGACACTTTATACATGAGGCTAGAAAAAAATAAAGTTTGAATGCCCAAATAGTTTTTAAAGCCCAAGCACGCATTGGATTTGTGAATTTCAAATGTCAACTACAAGCTACAGAAGGGAGTTCAAAAGGCCATACGGTTCACATTAAATTCGAATCGAAGATGTGGGGGTCTTAAATACAAGAATGAATTTTCAGAAAGTCTCAAGACTTTAGATCTATAACATGAAGGCTCAAATGACTAAGAATCAACATTACCCCTTTGGTAAGACTGTCTCGTTAAAGACATACTCTTGCAACTTTGGAAAGCCAGACCACACCTTTAGTCTTTCCATTTTCAACTCATAAAAGTTGCTCAAGGCACAAGTCGAAACCACGCCTTTAGTCCTTCGGTTTTCCCCTCCCAAAGGTGGCATTCTTTTTCAATCCTTTCCTAATTCTATCCAGCTTCAAGTTTGAATCATTTACTCCCTCCGTTTCATTTTGATGGGTTTATAGTTTTTTTTCAGATAGTTTAAAAAAAATTAGTTAACTTTATTTAAAGAATAAATTAATATATGATGTTCCCAAAATACTCTTGTATTTATCATTAAATATTTATATTAAATGAAAAATAGAAAATTATTCAAATTAATTTCGTTTGATATGTGACACGGTTTGCTATGCACCTATATATTAACATGGTAATTATCTCACTTATAACAAAGTAATTAAATAAGAACATTTTAGAGAAGTTAAAAATTAATTATATTCTTCAATTGAAAAGTAGACTATAATTTGGGATGGATGAAAAAGGAAAACAAGCCTATCCAAGTGGGACAAAAGGAGTATTTAATTTGGTATAATTCCAATTTTTGTTTCAATTTATTTCACTAAATAATTTGTGTTTCTTTAGTGTTGGATCTTTTTAGACAAATTATAGTTGGCTTTCTTCTTTTTGATCAAGTCATCAAATTTTTAAGAGTCAAAAATAGTGAAAATTTGAAATAGAAACAAAACCTTTTCTTTCTTCTGAGGACTAAGTGCATATTATAAATTTCCTAAAAAATGAAGACAATACAAAACCAAAAAAGGGGAAAGTCATTTGTCCAATCAAATAGCTTGTTTTGCATTTCTCACTTTGTCGTACGATTCAAAATCCTCTTATGACGTTAATGCCAGAGGAAACACCGGTTCCTAAGTCCGTGCAAGGAATGGACAAATCCTAGTTACTCAACACCTGTGTTTCAAACTCGAACTGGATCGGTCGAACGAACTAGTTGGATCGAAAACCTGTCAGGCATTCGGTTCGAGTTAGCTTAAAAAGCCGGTCCTTAAAAAACTGGTCAAACTTGGTCGAAAATTGAGTTTGACTGAAAAATGAGTTTTTTAATATTTTGACAAAATGTGATTTTTTTTTGGACTCGTTAACCTTTATTTACTCATGACTAACAACTAAAATTGAAAAAAAAAATTAATAAGTACACATACATGATGTATTTATGATGTCATTCGGTTCGACCTCAAGTCAATTCCCAGTCGAAAACCATTGACCCCTGACCTCTGAGCTCAGTCGAGCATAGACATCTCGTCTGAGTCAGCTCAAAAAGTCGATCCTTAAAAAACTGGTCAAACTTGGTTGAAAACTGGGTTTGACCGAAAAACAGGTTGTTTAAAAATATTTTTGGCAAAATATGACTCTTTTTTTACTCTTTAGCCATTTTTTTTTTTTTTTGGATTGAGTCGATTCGTGATTGAATCCATTGACCCCTGACCTTCGAGTTCAGTCGAGTCAATACCTGATCAGAGTTTGAAAACATAGCATGACACTAAAGTGATCACACATGCTGCTAGTTGCCACCAGTCAACTTCAGCGCCTTATGTTACTTCTGATTAACTGAAATTGAGAGGAAAGCTAGCTGCCAATAAAAGTCGTCCATTTCATGAAACATTTTTGTAGAACACATAGTTAGGACATGGGATTGTATACATGGATTTTGGTAAGTCACAGGAACAATTATTTGCTTCAATTATATACTTTATAAATGTGTACTTCACAATAAACCGTCTAAATGATTTTTATGCTTAGTTTGTCAATGTTTAGAATCTATCGTTATAATATATGTTGTATAAAATAATATAAATAGCTCAAAATAATTTTAATAGGTGATTGTTTAGGCCTTGAATTTAATTTTAGGATGTTCGACAACTTTATATTCTAGCTTCATTAGTTGGAAGACGAAATTTTATAGTATAAGTATATAACTAAACTTTGAACTTTGTTGAGAAAAAATAACACAGTTTTTTTAATTCTATGTCTGTCCTAGAGTCATGTGTACAACTATATATATGGAGAAGCATAATGCAAAAAGTCCATTGCTTTGCTGCAGATACAAGCACAAGGAAAAATTGTGTAGTGGCATTTCTTTCTTTTTTGCATTTTTTTTATGATCTAGGAATTACTAGAGGAATGAGAGAACTTGTGCAAAGATTTATTCTTGTCCAACTGACTCTACTGTTGCTTGATGTCTGTGAGTACTACACCAGCTTCTCTTAGTTTGTATTTGCAAATGTGCATGTATTTGGAATTCATTTTTTTGTGTTTTACATGATAAAATTAAGTGCTTCACATTGTGTATACAATGTTTGAGTTTTGATTTTGTAGTTTTACTATGCATCATTTGTTAATATGTTTCTATTCTTTAGGATCTTTTGCAATTTTGATGCCTTAATCAACACCAACAAGAATTAGAAGCTGCATTTACAACTTCTTAGGCTAAACTACATCAAGACGTGAAAGAAAAGTGGTCAATTTTTATGTTGAGTTTAATATATTATTAAAATGATGTATAGAAAATTCATTGAGGCTTGAAAGTAAAATAACCCCACAAAATTTTAGTTCAAAGACAGTTGGGAACCAATATCGAAAATTTGCCATTTCCTAATGAGAGGAGTGATGGGATAATAAAAAGGGATAATTTCTCATTTCTCCTATGAGGTTTGCCATAATTACACTCACCTCCCCTCATGTTTTAAAAATTATACTTATACCCCCTGTGTTTATATTTTTTATAACAAAAAAAGTCAACCTTGATAATATAACCCAAAAACACCAACCAAACACCTTAAAATATGCTTAATTACTTTAAAAAAGATAAATAAATCTTAAAATTAATTAATTAGTCATAAAAATGACAAAAGTATTTTTATCTTATATCAAAATTTTAATTTTCACCAAATATTACTTCTTCAAAACTCAGTTATTTGTCTAATCTGAATAAAATTTACTTTATCTATTAAAATTTTACAAACAAATATGTCATTGAGAAAGAGATGACCAATTTAAAAGCGATTCAGGATATTTTAAGGTATTTAGTTGGTGTTTTTGGATTACATTATCAAAATGGACTTGTTTTGTTATGAAAAATATAAACACAGGAGGTGCGAGTGTAAATTTTAAAACCTGAGGAGAGGTTAGTGTAATTATGGCAAACCTTAGAGAGATATGTGAAGTTATCCCTAAAGAATAAGTATTAGATTCACCACATGTTTCACGTGGCATGCTGCGTGGCGCATTACAACGAATCATATATCACTAAATATTATAAGGTGTGATCCACCGTCATCACGTAGCGATAAATTATTAGTTGTAATGTACTACGTGATAATGCACGTGTCCATTTGATATTTTTCCATGGGATAAACTATTTTAGGATACCACATGATTAATTTTGCTAGAATGGGTTTTGCTAGGCTCAGGGGTAGAGGTTAATTATCCCACATTAGTTTGAGAAGTAAAGAAAGAGCATTTAATATATAAGTATGGGCCTAAAACCTACTAGGTTAAGCTTTTGGGTTCCAACTTATATATTGGACCTCTTTGGTGGTATTTTTCTGGATTTGTCTCCCTAACAAATTGGTATCAGAGCCTGTGATTATTGTCTTGGGCTGTGGACTACTAATTGCAAGTGGTTTCTTCTTGGAGTTGGGCTGGTGAATTGTTCTCTTCTTTGGTGTTGGACCAAGGAGCCTGGGGTTAGGTTAGGGGCCTAGTGAGGTGTTGTATCAAGGAACATGTAATTAGGCTAGGGGTCTGGTGATGTTAGGCCAAGGGTCTGGTTAAATAAGAGGTTAGGATCCATGTTTGAGTTGATAAAAAATGGGCTTGTGTTGAGTAGTGATTTAGGCTTGAGGGAGAGTTTGGTTTCAAATGTGAGGGTCTACCCATGAAGAGGGAGAATTGTTAGGCTCATGGATAGAGGTTTATTGTCTTGCATTGGTTTAAAAAAGAAAGAAAGAAAGAGCATTTAATATATAAGTATGGGTCTAAGACCTACTAGCTTAATTTTTGAATCAAAGTTGGATTCCAACTTATATATTGGGTCTCTATGGTGGACTTTCTCAGTTTTTCCTGCCTAACAGGTTTATCCCTATAATTTTGATCATAAAGTTCATTTTAGTACAATTTTACAAGTTTTGAGCACGTTGTTTGTTTTTTTTTTTAGCACATTTTAAGTTTATTTACAATTGTAGTCTATCTATCTTAATCTTCTAAAGACATACATTTGAGTTATACCGAGGATTTAAACCCCAAATTCATGTAGTACAACATCTAATCAATCCATCAACCATTCTATATCCTATAGTCTGGTCAATGTGGAATCTTCAAGAAGATGGAGAAATGTTAACAAATTGGTTAACTTGTAAGTATCATTTAAGATTTGTAACACTAGTTCAATTCATACGATATTCCAATACTTCGCGGTCTAAGTTATCATTCAAATCTTAATTTGCAATCTATTTGGCTAGATATAGTAAGCTTACATCATGGCCAGCTAGGGATTAGTACTAAGATTTTAATAAGGTTTAATCTGTATGTACTGCCAAGGTTCTACATAGCTTAAAATTTCCTTTTTTTTTGACAAAAGTATGTGATACTTCAAATTTGTGATGAATTCATATCTCCATGTGCACCTTTGCTGCAAATGTACCTAAGTCTATGAGCAATTCAAATGGTTCTAAATATTCAATACAATCAAAGCGTTTTATTTCTTCTCAGTATGTCTCTCCAAGTACTGTTTTCAACCTTTTGCCCCATAATGAGCACATTCACCACTGACGCCTTTTACTTATAACAGCTTTCTAAAATTATTAGATATGCTTTATTTTTTATGTTGGTTTTAGTGTTGTTAGCTTCAATACGAGGATTTCAGTTATTGACTAGACTGGTCATGCCTTTTAAATTTTACTACCATAAAATTAGTTAGCAAACAACGCAGCACAATCAATTAAATTTCTTACATGTCAAAAACCTAAAACTAAGTTGAAATTAAAAATTAAGTTATACTTCATGAAGGATAGAGTTCTACCATTTCGAATAAATACTCTAGGACCTGTGTAGTGCTAAAAAAGCATTAAATTTCTCTAATTTAGTTGTGCACATCTGAACTAGCTGAGTCAAGCGTAATTGTTCATAAACACTGTACTGGAAAATAATGAAATAGGGAAAGAATAGCTGAGTTTATATGACATCCACTTCTTTGAAAAAATTATTTTTTAATATTGAAATTGCTTTAATCTTTGTTGATGAGTGATAAATTTACATAATTTAGTAGTATTTTAATACAAGTTTAGGTATGATTTTAGAACTTTTTTAGTAGAAAATGGCTTATTATTCTCAATTTCATGATTTGTCCCTAGAAATTAGAGCTTAATGCTAAATGTATAGTTTGACCAATTTAATCCACAATTTTTATACAATCTTACAGGTTCTTAATAATCAGTCATAATTTGATCAATTGGAAGTGCAATGGACTATATTTTTTAAGAATTCAAGTAGGTTGAATTTCAAGGATCAATTGAATAAAACTTGAAGGATTGTTTTGCTCAACTTTTGAGAGTAAATTCTACATCAAAAGTGCAAGGAATTTCATGGATTACAAGTTGAAAATATCAACACACAATTAGAGTTACAAATCAGCAGCAAAAGTTGACCAGAATTTCTCATCTACAATGATTCACGAGGTTACTGTTCATAGGTACTGTTCACTCACAGATCCAAGGCAAAATAGAGTTTTGGTGAGCTATCAAGTTGCACTTCTTCACAGCTATTTTGGGAGTTATTTTCAGGCCAAGATAGGGCTTAGTTGTCTAAGGAATTTCTTGAGAACACAAATGAAGACTTTTGTACCAATTTTGATTCTCAAGAAAACATCTCCATAATTGCAAGATTCTAATTATCTAGCAAGTTGGAAAATTACTTGTGGAGAAGTTTCCTATAAATAGGTGAGTTTATAAGGCAATTATAACCAGTATTGAAGGGAGAAGCACTCCCAAGTAGTTGTAATTTAGTGTTTTCTTTATAATTTGTAATAGGAAATTCAATACTTGTTAGGAAAACTCTTGAGAAATTTTTATGTACCAATTCATTTTTAAGGGAGAAATAGAAGATATTTGAAGTCTTGTTCATCATTTGAATAAGATTTCTTCATCTTATCTCTTATTTATTTACTTTGTTATGGTTTTGTGTATTGAATTCATGACTTTCTTGCTATATTTTTCATTATGATCTAAATACTAGTTTACGGGATAGATGAAACTAATGATATGTATTGAATAAGAGTTATCTTGACATATCTTGTTCTTGCTTATTCATTTACTTGGTTTCATATTTATAGTTGATTAATTTCAATTACAAATTATCCTGTTTGTTATATGACAATAAGAGTTGCATGTAATAATATAGCAAGGTAGATGAAACCTACTAGTAGACATATGAGGATGTGGTGCTTGTAGGTGAAATAAAGCTATTTGCTTAACAAGTAACCACAATTTATGATCATAACTCGCTAGCAATAGGAAAATTCACTATGGCAATGGAAAATCTTATTATTAGTGACATCAAATTATCATGAGAATGAGATTTGGTAGTAGTAATCAATTCATTATGAGAATGAGGTTTGGTTGTTGATGGAATTGAATCCTCAATAAGACAAGATGTTATAAGCAAGTTATTGATCTTTTCATACATATTTGTAACCATTAGTAGATTCTACACCCTAAAACTTATATTTATGTATTCCATCTATTAGTTTTACTTTAAGTATTTGAATTTTCTTCATTATGCACATTACTTGTTTGATGAATTGTCTAAATAATAAAGCAAGTTAATAAGCTTTAATAATTGCTACTAAGTTTTCTCGTGGGATTGACCCTAATATCCCTGTACTCGTTTCGACCTGTGTACTTGCAATTATAGGGGAATTAGGTATTTTTATTACTTGTATGTGTGCAAAATTTGAGAGATTTATTGCTATATTTGTATACTTAATCCACCTACATTGTTTGTATTTACCTTAGTCGAGTATAGGCTGCTATTAAAATGCTGATGGAGTGTGTTTGATTCTTCAAGACTTTGTATGTTCAATTTTTCTTTTGCTGAAAGTATACTGAGGGTAACAGCAGCTGATTGCCGGTCTTCCTTAGCTCCATATTTTCTAATGTGGTTTGTTATTCTCAATATGAGGCCAGCCTTTGTAATTCTCCTGGGACCGTTAAGCAATCATACTAGAATGTTAGCATTAAATGAAACTCATGGGAGTCACTGCATTTTAGATGTTAAAAACATCCTAGAAAGTCAATGTTCCAATGAGAATATTTCTAAGATATGCCAAATAGGTTCAAACAATCTCATGAGAGTTTCTTGCCCTATTATTGAAGTTGATAAGGTTGATAGCATTCTGGCTTCATCAAGTCTTCTAGCTATGTGTAATAAAATTGTTATAGTTGATGAATGCTACAAAAGAATTTGTTAGAATTCCATATTAACAGCAATTGAAAAAATAGCGTTGACAAATTATAGTATGAAAACTTTGAGCGACAACCCCATTTTGCCTAATGACTCATCTGTTATAAGGAACTATACCGATATTGTGTTGTAATGGGTTGCCAGTAAGCTTGATCCTTCTTGTGCAAATAGATAACTAAGAGGACTTTCTAGCTGTAAGTTAAACAAAAGTAATTAAGAGTAACAATAAAAATGCACCTTACAGTTATGATGGTATTTGTAATAAACTTCGATCAATCAACTGAAGTTAAGAGTATCTTTTCTAACTCTATGATTAGCTTGCCCACTGCTGTTTCTTGATATCAATGAAATTTCGAAAGAATGTAGAGGTCAACTGGATAATAAATTATCTTACTACAATGCCATGGTGTACATGGAGAGTTACATGTCTCATTTGCAAGAGCAGAGCTTTATTACTAATTTGTAAGCAATAAACTGTGCTTCCTTGCTTTGTATGAAGTTATAAAGTGCTAAGCATATAACAATGTCTATAACCTCTGTCATATAAATCTCTAGGACTTCTCACCTAAAGGTCAACAGTCCTTTCTGTCCTTGCATAGTCATCACTTTAAGGCATTTCTCCAGAAATTACTGACTGGATTCTTTTTCTTTCATAAATTTATGGATCATATTGGTGAACTATTTGCTGAGTGTTAATTTCCTTCACCAGTTGACTCAAAAGGTAATGGTTTGGAAAGATGTTTCTATGTAACTTTTTTATTTATGTCATGATCTAATTCCTATTGGATTTCAGCAATTTAATATGATTAATTAAATAAATGCTTATAGGATCACCAAGCTTGAATAGCGCACAAAGTTAAAATTTTATAGTCTTTAATTGAAATTGGCATCATTCAAACCTATAACATACAATCCATCATTCTTGCTCGTAGTGCTTTGATATTCAAGCAGATCTATGACATTTTAGTCTTATCTTTAACTAGTTTACCACTAATTTTCTCCAAAATCTAGCTATCTCTTTCCTAGCCTGCCTTCAGATGTAACATTTGACAACAGTTGAGGAATCAAATTCATTTGAGATCTCAATGATAATGTCGTAGCTCCTTGGCTCACTACGCCTTTTGCTTTTGCCTTTTCCTGTAATAAAAGTAGGCTGAGTATGCAATACCCCTTCACTTCACTAGATGTTTCAATTGGCATCTTTTTTAGCTTATGAATGTTGTCTCCATTCAGTTATGTTCAAATTTCTTGTTTTCCTCTTCTTAAATTCTCCATTTTCATCGATTTTCACATTTGACTTCTTGAATTTGACTATTATGTAGATAATGCATTTCCAAAACGTCCCAAGGCAACATCTGCTCAAATAAGTAGGAGTAAGCTAATGCTTTACGGATAAACACAATTTAGTTTTTTCCTGCAATGAAGTCAACTATAAGCATTTTAATCAAAGTGTATAGACTACTCTTTTCTATAACTACCATTGTCCTTTTTGTTCTCATCCTTCTTCTAGTGTAGGATAAGAATTAATTTAATAATTCATTGCCTAGTGATTAGCCAATGTCATTGGTACGAAGGATGAACAATTGCCCTATCTAAACAATGAATTAGGCTGTTCTAACATTGTCCGATTTGTTAAGTATATTCATTAAAAAATAATAAACACTTCATGTAGTAATATTTTCTAAAAAAACCATATTCTACTTAATAACATTTATCAAAATACAACAATTGATTTTTTATTTTCTGCTTTGGACCAATTTCTTAATCATTTATTATCTTAGATGATATAAATACGGTAATTCCCGGTCATGTTTTCTATAAATATGGAAATTCTTTATCATTATCATGGTGGTTTTCTTTTCATACTTTTTCCCCATTTTACAATTTCAATGGTTGATAAAATTGAGTTCTTTGTGGTGTATAATGTTTGAATGAGGCTTATACTAAACTAAATGAATTATAAGTTGGATAATGGTTAGTCCTAGTCATTCTTTGAATATAAGTGCCTTTCATATGCCGTCTTTTCATATGCTGTCTTTTCATACTTAATAATAATTAGTCTCAGTTATTCTCTGAACATAAGTGCCTATCATGTTATGTCTTTTAATACATTGTAGGACTGCACATAAGAAATTACAGCCTCATATTTTGCCTTTACAAACATTGCAGGATTGCACATAAACTAGTATATGCTTCTTTCAATATTTTCCATCTCAGTCATCCTCTGATTATTCTCAATAGAAAATACCACATCAGATGTGGTAAATAATTTGAATTGTTCTGTATAATGCTGTCAAAGAATTAGGTATAACAGCTCAAGCCATGTTCAAACTTTGATGTAAAAGCTCGTACTTTGCTCTTCAACTGAGTTACCATTTCCCAGCGAAATATAACGTAGTCCAACGAGTTACAAATCAAGCTCTTCTTTTGCAATTCATACCAGCACAACAAACTGTAGATGTGGAAAAGTAGAACTATTGCGCATCTATGATTTTTTGACATCCAAGGGAAAAAAGTTTTTAGATTGCTATTTTTATCAAGTAAAACCCTACTTAAGCATTTCTGTTGCAGTTTCACATAATTAAATAATATTGGACATCAATTGTTTATAGAATGAGGATGCATGTGAGTTCTTCCAATGGATCGAATCTGAAATATGCAAAGAAAGGGATGGACATTGGACAGAAGTTTTATGGAAGAATGCAAGAATCAAAAGAGAAACTCATGGATTTGTAGCTTCAACATCAAGAACTACAAAAAGCATATGAAATAATGAATACTTCGTGAGTTTCACTAAAAGCTAAATATAAGAAACTTACTTAAGAATGTGAAGTATTACGTGCATTTGTGGCTAAATTTTAAAGAGATCTTAAAGAATGTATGATTAAAGCTAAAGTGAAGTACATGCTATTTCTCATTCTAATTTTTGGTATAATATAATACATGTATTGGCAATGATGAAAGATAACAAGAAAGAGTAGTTCTTGTTCCTTTCTTAATGTATGACAAATTATAAATTTAAAGAATAAATTAGACTTCTAGTGAGGATCTTCGAAAAAGCATTCATCGGAGCATTTGAAACATATATGCAATTTCACCGTAGTAGTGTAGAGCAAAGCACCTACCACATTCATTTGTTTGCTAAATAAAAATAAAGATAATAAATGAATTCCAATTGCCATTCCAGCCAAAAGCATAACAATTCTCTAAAAAATTAACCAAATATCTAGCCGTTTCCCAATCCAATTTGCCAGAAAAAACACAATCTCCTTAATCACACAAGTACTCCTCAAATCTCTCAAATGCTCTCTTGTACCTCGAGCGGTGTTTAACACCTAACATCGAGTAGGTGAAATTCTTCACTATTGAAGCATTTAAACAAAATAGCTTTTTGCATTCAATTTTCTCAAATTTCTGCATAGCCTTTAAAGTTTTTCAGCTACAACAAGATTGTTTCAGATATCTAACAACTTCATGAATAATATTAATAGAACTCTCAAGTTTTCTAAACCATCTTGAACAATTAAATTTATTATGTGACCAACAATCTCACATGTGCCCATTTTCCTCTTAAAATAGGTTTTACCCCAATTTTCAAATTTTCCCTTAAATACTAAATTACCACATCATTTGAACTAAAATTATTAACAACAATAGTAAAAACATCTCTCATTTCTTGCCTTTCTTAAATCAAATGTTGTGACTTTCTTGGAAAATTGTAGTTTGTTGATTGATTTTGATTAAAAAAAGAGAAAAAGAGGTGTGCCAAGTGATAAAAAAAAGAAAAAGGCAAGGCTTTGTTTCTTAGAAAGAAAGTTAATCAAGAAAGTGATTGAGAAATTATTTTTATTACCTAATCTGAGCAATTCTTGATAGATGCTTGATTCTTACTCCATTTTGGAGGTTTTAATCTAAATTGTCCCCGTGTTTTGAGTCATTCTTTAGTGAACCTTCATCGAGTCAATTCTTTTGTCACTCTTAATGCTATCTTGCAACACTTGTGTTGGTTCCAATTGATGAGTTGATTGTGCACCTAGGGGAAGAACTCTGAATTCTTCAAAGAACGCAATCAAAGACCACTGAGAATTGGTGAGCGCACTAGAGTGTGTACTTGAGTGCAGACACAAGTGTGAGTAGATACACATGAGGGAGTTGTGAGGAATTTCTATTATTAACCTTTTCTTGTAGGTTTAAACATGTCTAAAGAAGGAGAATCACACACATTTGATTTTAAGTTGATGATGGCGATCATAAGGGGAGAAATCTGTCAAACCAGATTGAGAATTTCCAAACTTGAGTAGACGTGGAAAAACCCCAATTGAGGAGTCAGGAGATTCTAATGAGGAGGAAGAGTTGAAATGGAAGTCAAGACGAGGAAGGCATGAGAATGGTTGTGGGGGAAAAGGTTTGTCAAGGGCATCAAGATAAAGATTCCTACATTCCAAGGAAAATCATATCCCAAGGCATATTTGGCTTGGGAGAAGAAGATCAAGATGATATTTGACTGCTAGTCCTAGTAAGAGCAGTTGAAGGTAAAGTTTGCTCCTATAGAATTTATTGATTATGTTATTGTTTGGTGGGATCAAGTAAGCATTAGCAAAAGGAATAGGCAGCCACCCATTAGTGCATAGAATATGTTAAGGGCTACCATGAGGAAGAGATTCATCCCTAGTCACTATTATCATGACTTGTGCCAAAAGTTATAGACCTTGACCCAAGGGAATTGCAGTGTGAAAGATTATTATGAAGACATGGAGATGGCTATGCTATGTGATGATATGGAGGAGGATTGTGAGGCCATTATGGTGAGATTTTGAGTAGAGGCCAAAGATAGCTAAGGTGATAGAACTGAAACACTATGTGAAGATGGATAACATGGTGAACAAGGCCATGAAGATTAAGTGGAGGCTCAAGAGGAGAGGTCTAGTTCAATCAAGTTCCAATTATCAAGATATTGATGTAAGAGTATCTCAACCAAGGAGGGAAGATAGAGCATCAACTCTTACGATAGACCCTAGTCCAAAGACTAATCAAACAAAAGGATGCTAGGGCTCATGTGAAGTCTACTAATGTACTAGTTATGACTATAATCTTGACATTAGATTCTTCTAATCTCAATTAAAAAGTCACATACTAGCCAATGCTCTAACCAAAGGACTGTGGTGATGTTCTTCAATAGAGGAATTGTCACTAATGATGAGAAAGAGTATGAATGAATGCCACCATTGACAAAGGATAACAATTTTGAAGAGGAAGTCCTTACTAATGAACAAGTGGGTTTGGTGGTGAGGAAAGCTTTAACTGCACAAGCTAAGGAGGATAACACTCAACGTGAGAATATTTTCTATACATGTTGTCAAATTAAGGACAAGGTGTGTAATTTGATTATTGACACAGGCCAGCAATGCTAATATTGTAAGTATGCTTATGAATTATGATGGAGAAATTGGCATTACATACAACTAATTATTTGAAACTTTTATATGCTATAATGGTTAACAATTGTAGAGAAATGTGAGTGTCAAAGCAAGCACCTGTTTCCTTTAAGATTGGTGGATATGAAGATACATTGCCTTGTGATGTTTTGCCCATGCAAGCCAGTTAGATTTCGGTTGGATGATCATGACAATTTGATAGGTGTGTTAATTATGATGGATACACTAACAAGTATTCTTTTGTTCATAAAAATAGGAAAATCACTTTTTATTTCTTACTCCTAAGCAAGTTCATAAATATAAAGTGATACTATAAAAGAAGAGTAAGCTAGAGAGGATAGGAAAAAGAAAGTGCAAACTGTGATAGCTCAAAATGCCAAGAAAAATGAGTAATGAAATGGCAATGAGTGGTTTGGCTTGCAGGTAAACTAAGAAAGAAAACCAATTTTGTTTGCAAAAGCCAAAGTTGAGTAGAGAGTTTTTTGTACTAACCAGCTTCTATTTGTACATTTTGTAAAAACTAAGTTTTTGACATACCACTTATTTTCTAACATTAGGAGGCATTTTTCTACTCTTCAGGGTCAAATTCTAGTTTTTGAATAAAAATAGCAAAATTAGCGATTTTAGGGCCAAAATGGTAATTTCAGCATGTAAATACATTTTTTCACCCATTTTTGGTTTTGAATTCATGTTTATACTCTTACACATATTTTTAAATTTTTGTGATTTTTGGGGGTCAAGCGCTATTTTTCGATACATTGTGTCAATTCAAAAGCAAAACCATCATTTTACCTTGTGAATGCTTTTTCAGCCAATTTTGAGTTCTAAATTCATATTTCATACTTTTAATTATATTACTAATTTTTGATAATGTTTTGGGGTGAAAAACTATTTTTTTTTTGTAAATTATGAGTTTCAGGGGTAAAATGGTCATTTGGACACATCAATATTTTTCTGCCCAAGTTTTCTTTCTAAATTCGTAATTGCAATTTTAAACTTTTTTTGAATTTTTACTTAGGTTGGTGGTATTTTATTTTTTGTAAAATTTTGTAAAGTTAAATTTTTTGGAAAAGGGATAAAAAGGTAAATTGTCTTAATGGGTTTTTAGTTTTTTGTTTAGTTTAAAGAACAAAATTTCTATTTTTTTGTAGTCCAAGAATTGGCAAAATTTCCTAATGATTTCCTAACAACTATAAAAGGCCAATGTTTTATTGAGAAAAAGGAAAAAAAGAAAAATCTAGATAGACTTTTGAAGCTCATTCTACTACACACACTAACACGCATAATTCTCACACACTAGGTTCCTACTACACACACTAACATACATAATCCTCACACACTAGGATTCAACTCACACAGTAACACATAGTTTCACACACTAAGATCATACTCACATACTAACACATATAAATCTGCATGCACTAAAATTAAACTCACCACAAAGACACACATACATCAAGACTCCAGTCCATTAAAATCGACCACAAGACAACACCAAAATCTCTATAAAAAGGTAATATCCTAATCTTTGTTTGTTGATTCCTTATACAATTTTTTTTTTAGTTTGATTAATGGATAAATCTAATTTTTTTGAAAGAAATCAGTTTGTTCTTATGATTTTGGGGTTTTTGAAAATTTTTTGTTCAAATCACATTTTTCTCCCCCCACCTCTTTTTCTCCTCTTCCATTGCCATTAACCACCATCATCTCCACCACTGCTGATCTTCTCTCCACCACTTTCTGCTACCACTTACCTCTACCCCCCATCGTCTCCTGCTATCACCAGTAACCACCACTAAACAACCACAGGTCAGCCACTCTACAACCTGCTAAATAGCCACAACTATCACTACTTTTCACCTTCACCAGTCAACTAGTCATGCCACAACCACCACTACTCCCATCACAATTAGCCCACAAATCCCAGCAAAACAAACATAATACCATAGAATATCCATCTCCATTAGTCCCATAACCACCAAACAAACACCACCAATACCATTAACCACTAGAAACTACCGCTACCCATCCGCATCCAAGCTGCCACCAATAGCTAAGATACTAGCAACACCCTTGAAATCCATAACCTCCATCAGCAATCCGTACAGCCACCAAACCAGTAGGCTTAACCAAATGTGGCATTAGCAGCCTCCTTCACCATTCAATCTATTACCACACCCTTCTTACAACCACCAGCAGTCCCCAAATCCCATAGCCAAACACTTACCTAGCAAACTCCACCACACCATCACTAGTACAACCCTAAAAATTAACCCCAAAATTTAGCCTATTCATCTGCCAAACTGCCACCATCAGTGACTCCATTACTAACCACCACTACCGAACCTTTGTTTCTGTTGTTGCCCCAGTACCGTGACCATAAGCCCTCGACCAAATCTCCCCACGCCACCTTATGCGCCATCAGCAAATTGTACCACCACTGTTACCAATCCAATCGAACTCCACTCCTAGCCTTCACAATTAGCCCCCAAACAATCACAATCATCCCCGCAATCAACTGTCCGACTAGACAAAACCACTACCTCTATTTCTTTTGCCCTCACACGAACACCAGTTACCCCCATCTCCACCATAATCTTCCTTACCTCACCAATGGGTTGAAGCCCCCACCTCACTCTTTCAAAATTTTCCTTGTGTGTTGTATAATCAATGAATTTTTGGTTTAAATTTTGCTATGGTGTGATGATTTCCTTTGTGAATTTGAGAGATTCAAAATTTTGAACAATTGAGGAATCGGATTAAAGTTAGACTTGGAAGAATTTGGAGGTTTAATGGTTGATTTTGGACATTTGAGTTTGAAAGAAAGTTGGTTTTTTTTTCTGCTTTGAGAAACCAATTGGGGATGAGCAGTTTTTTACTTTCTGGTCTTGATTTGTGATGTGCGCACGGTTGCGTTGCCAAGAAAATCTTGGATTTCAGGTATGCAACTCATTGAACTCAAGACCTCGTTCGATTCGTGAACCAAGGAACCCTTGATGTGGAGTTGTTTTGCCTTGAATCTTCCCTTGAAGATGAGCACGCCTAAGAACAACTAGAATTAGACCAAGTTGAGCGAGTTCAATCGTCTAACCTAATTAACTCTAAGATTTGATCAAAAACACAAGAAAAACCCTAAGCGAAGTTGGTGGTCGCCACAAGCAAGCTTGATAAGACCAAGAGTAGTTCTTAATCGACAAAGAACCAAGAAAATTCTCACAATAGAGAAAACAAAATTTTTTTGAATAATTTTTGTTCAAAATTGTATGAATAGTAACATGCCTATTTATAGGCATACAAAGAAAAGTTTAGAAGCTTAAAATAAAGTAAACTACTAAAACCTATCACAATTGGATAACTAACTAAAAGTTACAACTTGTAAGACTTAGGAAACTTAACAAAAACATAATTAACTACAAAAATTATTGAAAATTCGTCCAAAATCAGACCATGGGCTGGACATCTCTCCATAAGATCCATTGGGCATCCAATTAGGAACTTCAAGGGTCCTCAAAGCAAGTCTAAGTAACCAGCTCTTTGTAAGATTGTTTTGGACAGTTTAACAACTTCTTTTGAGCCTTTTTTATAGATGAACTTGATCCATAACCAATGATTGAATCCTTGGCCCAATGTGATAGCTTGAACATTGCAAATTTCGAGCTTGTGACTAAATTTAAAATCATGTAACTTTACAATCCAGCCACCATGTTCAAATATTCCATGCATGATTATCACTTCTTCAAGCTCTTCTTGATCCATATCAATGGCCTCTTCAAGTCCACCAAGTGTAAGTCCAAGTTCAACAAATGTATGTGCTTCTTGGATCACATCAATTTGTCTAGGTCTTTCTCTTAGCTATTTGGTTAATCTATTTTATTAACTTGTTTTGTTTAATTTGTAATTTAGTTATTTACGCTAGTTAACTAAGTTACTTTAGCTAATTAAGTTAGTTAATTTAGAATTTTCTATTTTTTTATTCAAAGTGAATATTCATATTTCAGTCCTTGAATTTTGAGTAACCCTAAGTGTGTCTCTAGACCTTTTATTTTATGCAATTAAGTCTTTAATTTTTGTAAATTGACTCCCTAGGTTTAGTTTCTTTCAATTAAATCTTAATTAATTGCAATCATGTCTTTTGCTCACCAGAATTTACTATTTTACCCCCCGACTTGATTTAATTTGCATCACTACCCCTTGAATTTGTTTGAATTTTTAATTTTACCCCTTAACTTTGTAGGATTTACAATTTTGCCCCTTGGACTGCTATGATTTATTTGTTACCTCAATTCGTTGGTATTTACATTTTTTGTGCTTTATTTATTTACATCATGGTACCTTGATATGTTTAATTGTTTTGTTAGTATTAGTACCAGGTCTCCAAGTAGAGGTAGCCCTATTACTTGTTAATTTTTCTTTATGTGTTCCAATGTGCGTATATGTCTCTTCTTAATCCTTATGTGTTGCTTGTTTATATACTTTTGAGCATTTATTTACATGATTTTATCTATTTAGTCTCGAATTTAATTATTTGGAAGAATGTAATAGATTAAGTTATAATTTTCTTTATTTTTAGCATATTTTTGTATTTAGTTAGTCAATGTAATAGATGGAATATATATCTCTTATTTTTTAAAAATTTTGTATTTAGATAGAAAATGTAATAGGTAAATAGATAGCTTATTTTATTTTTTCCCTTGTTTAGGTTGTAGTTAGGGCTTCCCCAATGTAATAGATAGGGTTTTCGTGTGCTCGGTGTTTTTGTGTGCTATGTGTTTAAGTGTTTTTATCGCTTTTCTTAGGATTTTTGCATCGAGATATTATGTTATGTGTTACATGCTCCTATGTGCTCTTATATGATCTTATGTGTTTATTTACTTTTATTCATGCTTTATTCATTTTATTATGATGCACGTGTACTGTCGCCACACTAGTCCAACGCTAGTTGTGATATTTATCACTTCCTAGCTAGTCCAACACTAGTGAGGAATTTGTAGTAAAATGGGCTAGCCCAATGCTAGACTCTTTAGGCCCATCACATGTAGATTAATCATTTGCATGTGATTTGTCTCACTCACATACATTCTTCTATTTTTTGAAATTTTCATTTACATGTTATTTCCCCTTATATTATCCTTTTATCCCCATATACATAAAGTATGACGTTTAGGCGTGCATCTCATGTAGCATTTTAGGATAGATAGGGCATTTACATAGGTTAAGAAGTGTCGCCCTCCTTACGAGGGAAATTGGCAAATTTGGACTTCTCTAGGACTTAGTATGCCATTCAGGAAAAGTTGTTAACGAGTCTTAGTCCCCTGTACCCATCATGTTGCATTCCTCTTTCTTAGTCACCTATATCTATACTCTATATTTTCATTTTTTCTTGCATCTAACTTTTGCATTATACTCGTGACTTCTTTGAGGTATCATTTTGGACTTCGCAATTAATGCGACAATCCCAATTAAACTTCGAAGGGATATGTCATCCCTCTTGTTATCCCTTTAGGTCTAGGATTTGCATCCATATGGTTTCATCCAAATGCAATAAAATCATAGGATTACTTTAGGAAAATCTTGATTAAACCTCGCAACTAACCTCGGCTAAGTAGGAAAAATGCTTTAGGTGTAAACATTTGCCTTCCCTTTCTTCAAATGTAACTCCCAGACCCTTTTCTCTCATTTTTCAAAGACCCAGAGTTGTTTAAAGGGTTTATCAAACATTTTCTAAATAAAAATTTTTCTTGTTTGGTCAAAATGTTTTTCGGGTGACTTGGGACACCTCAATTCATTACCTAATGGCGACTCTATTTTGTTAAAGCCCTTTCTCAAACTTTTTGGCCAAAACTATCGCATTTTAAAAGTCCCAACCTTATTTTATTTTTAAAAGCAAGAATCATTTTTCTAAAATACACCTTTTTGCAAAAACCCGCTTTTTCCCTCTCCACCATTTTCCAAAATTTTTGCAAGGCACGAAAGATTTGTGCAAAGAGCTTTTGTATTCTACTAACTCTCTTAACCTTTGTTTGCCTAGTATGGTTTGTTTGTTTCATGCAGAAATTTGAGGATTTGATTCACAAGGAATTGTTTTATGAGCTGGTTCCCTGATGTTTTGGAGTACCAAGATGGCTTTGCGAATTAGGCTAAACCTAAAGATCCTAAAGAGTTTCAAGGGCATGAGTTGGTGGAAAGACAAGCAAACAAAAATATTTTTAGTCTTTATTTTATCGATTTGTTTTGGAAGAGTGGCAAAAGTGGATGGATGGACAATCCATTTATAGAATCACTATAGAGAATAGTCATCGAATTCCTAAGTTAGATGGTATAACTTAATTGGTGGTATGTTTTGAATCATTTTTCTAATTTTGAATTCATATTTGCTTTAGTGTTTAGTAAAGGTTTGCATGCTTATTAGCATTGTGTCATCAGTGATGTTTTGAATATATAAATATGTGAGTAGCATTGAGTATGTGATTCTCGATGTTGACTTAAATTCTTAAATGTTTAGTGTTCTAGGTTGTGTGTTGCATGATAAGTTTACATAAAATAGGTTTGTGTAAATTATTATTGTTCATTCAAGTTTTGAAATCAAATCTAATTTTTATCCTTCAAGTTCTTTCTAGTTATGCTTCGAGCTTGATGGTTTTGTGCATGGTAGGAATAGTTACTTTGAAGATGTGCTAGATTCTAGTTAGTTAAGTCTTTTAAATATAAGTGTTGAGCTAAGTGCTACTCGGTACTTGTTTTTTACTAGAGTAAGATGTTTTCATAGTCTAGCATGTGATGCGACACTACAAAAAATATAACTTTTGGCGACAAAATTTAGCTGACGAAAAATGAATTTGTTAGGAAAAAATTGACTTCTCGTGACGAATTAAATCTTTGTTAGTAAAAATGCTATTTTCGGTTGACAAAAGCAACTTTTGTCAGAACAAGCCATTGCCTTTCACTCTGCTGTTTCCATTTACAAGTAAGAAAGTTATTTTGACAAACTAATCAATTTAGTCAACAAATTTTATTGCCACCATAACATTACATCTTTATAAAAGAAAATTCACAAGAAAACACAATTTTTTATAATTCATATTTTTATGAATTTACTAGTCACTAAAAGTAATATATTTTCTTGTATTTTTTTGACAAAAATTTTTGTCAGAAAAAAGCATAATAAATAGTTAAAATATTTTAGCATATTCAAGGTTTGGTGGGAACAAATTTTTAGATTTAGACTGCCGCCTAAATTTGGCACCAAAAATTTTTACTTTTTTTTTGACAATCTGGTTTGTTAGCAGAAGTTTGAGAAAAAGAATGGGGTTAAAAAGGCATCAAAACTACGTCACTTTGAAATAATTTATGGAGACAAAATCACTAAAAATTCCCATTCCTTACATACGTTTCTCACCACACAACTTTCTTTATCCACTTATATCTCTCCGCATGATTCTCTCTCCTTAACCCTCGACCTGATCAACCCATTTCCATGTCTCACAGTACATGTCTCTTCCTCTTCAAGGCGTAAAGGAAATCCGTGGCTATGACCAATTTTTTCCAAGCATGCTCTATGTAGGTGATGGCATCGTGAATCATGTTCTTCAAAAAGATCATCAGAACTAATAAGGCCACTGATTCTCTTCACTCTGCGCTAGCTTTCGGATAGTTGGTTTCATGATGCCTTGAATGTTGTCCCAGAGAACCTCACGGTGCCATTTCACACCCCTTTCCCAAACCCTTGCCTTCCTTCCCAAAATTGAGATTTCGAATGGTGCACTTTAATTTTTTCTGTTTAATTAGTAGTTTTAAGTTATTTTTCTGCTATAAGTTTTTGTCCTTTTTGAGTAATATGTTGATTATATGCTAATTATTACTCAAATGAAGAGAAATTGCATAATTTCAGACAACATTTGTATTTGTGTATTGAGGGACGGGGTTCAAATTTGGGCATTCCGGTGCCTTTATCAAAATTTGTTGTTTGTTTTTGCTTGGGTTTTCTAGCTGGTTTTTGATGGCTTGTATATTATGGGAATAGGGAGGCAGTAGGTGGTTGATTTGAAATGGGTTTCTAAAGATTATGGTTATTAGTGCTCCCAATTGGATAAGGTACTTCAATTGATTGCAAGTTTCTGCTCTTCCATTTTCTGTTTTACATAGTTAGTGAAAGCAAATATGCATGCTTACCATTTGATTCGATTCCAGGTGTTCAAATTAACATGTGTTTGTTTTCTTGAAATTTTCCAAAGCATACATTTTTTTTATCCCAAACACCTTCCTTATCTTCTTTTGTATATCTTAAAATATTGCTATTCAATATTTGTGCAAGACAGATTTTAGATAATGTGATCCTAGCACATGAAGTTCTGTCTTAGGTTGTTGCACTAGTAATACCCAGTCGGCTTTTGTCCCAGGAAGAAAGATTTTAGATAATGTGATTCTAGCACATGGAGTCCTTTATTTTTTCAAAAACAAAAGGAAAGGGAAAAACAATTTCATGACTTTAAAGCTTGACATGTCCAAAGCCTAGAGTAGAATGAGGGTATTTAGCAGCCATTATGGGAAAAATGGGTTTTTGTGAGAAATGGATTTCTTGGGTTATGGGGTGTGTCTCTTCTATTTCTTATGTGTTTAATGTGAACGGGGAGAAAATGGGTTTTGTTAGACCACAAAGAGGGATTAGGCAAGGTGATCCTCTTTCACCTGACCTATTTTTGTTTTGTGCAGAGGGGTTTAGTAAGCTAATCCAAAGTGCTGTTGAAAACAAGAGATTAACTGGGATTAGAATTAGCAGAGAGGGTCCTAAATTGTCCTACCTATTTTTTGCTAAAGACTCTCTTATTTTTTGTAAGGCAACTGTGCAGGAGGCAAGGGAGATGATACGGATTCTAAAGGTCTACGAAAGGGCCTCGGGGCAGCAAATAAACATGGAGAAATCATTGGTTTTGTTCAGCGAAAACACTAAGGAGGAGTGCAAGCAGAAAGTGTGTAATGAGCTAGGGGGAGTGAACAAAGTATCGCAAGGGAAATACCTCAGGCTGCCAATAGTGGTGACAAAGTCGAAAGAGCAAGTGTTCGGGTTTGTGAGAGATAGGATCAAAAAGAGACGGCACAACTGGAAAGGAAAGTTTTTAAACCAAGCTGGCAAGGAAGTTTTGATTAAATCAGTGATCATGGCTCTTCCAAATTATGTGTTAACATGTTTCAGGTTGTCTAAAAAGCTGGAGAAGGAGATTAACAAGTTAGTGGCTAATTTTGGTGGGGGAACACTAACGGTGGTAAGAAAATGCATTGGGTTAGTTGGGAGAAGTTGACTGAAATAAAGGAGAAGGGTGGTATGGACTTCAAAGAGATTCACAGCTTCAATGCAGCCTTGCTTGCAAAGAATATTTGGAGATTAATAACCCAGCCAAATCTGTTAGCAAGCAAGGTATTGAAAGCCAAGTATTTTGGGAAGGAGTCCATCTTCAATTGTGAGGTTCTAAAGAATGCATCGTGGTTTTGGCAAAGTGTGATGTCAGCTAGAGAGCTGATGGAAAAGGGGTTATATAAGAGAGTCGGGGATGGTAAGACTATCAGTATTTGGAAGGATAGATGGATACCATTTAATGAAGATGGTAAGGTGAAATCTCCTAAACCAGCAAATTGCTCAGTGGATAAAGTCGATCAGTTGTTGATTAATAGACGATGAAACAAGGCCCTTCTGGAAAAGATTTTTGTGAAGGAAGAAGTGGATAAAATAATAAGAATTCCTGTGAGCATGGTAAGTAGACAAGACAAATGGTACTGGAAAAGCTCAGATAATGGATGCTATTCGGTCAGATCAGGATATGAGTTCGCAAAGGAGAATCAACTGGGAAATGAAATGAGGAAGGTAGAGGGGGAGACCAGCTCGAGCAGGAACAGAAGAATGGTGTGGAAGAGCATATGGAAACTCAACATCAAGCACAAAATAAAACATTTTCTTTGGAAATGTTTGAATGTGGTGCTGCCAGTGAATAAAACTATCTTCAAGTGAATCGGAAAGGGAGATCTGGCATGCAACAGATGTGGAGAAGAGATGGAAACTATTGAGCATGTTTTATTGAAGCGTAGAAAGGCGCAGGAGATTTGGAGAGCAAGCCCATTACAATGGGATGGATTGGAGAGGTTTAACTTCAATTTTTGGAACTGGTGGGAAAATCTCTTGGGGCCTAAAGGAAGAGTAAATGGCCACCAACATATTGAACTTTCTGCTAATATTTTATGGCAGATTTGGAAGGAAAGGAACAATAGGACATTTATAAAAGAGAGTAGAGATGAGAGAAGGGTGATGCAGTAGGCGTTAGGGGATGGGATGAGTATGAGTTAAGTAACAATAGGAACAAGAATCAAACAGGAAACCTGCAGCATGAGGATGAGATAGAAAGGAGATGGGGATTTGGGGTAAATATTTTATCTGGGATTAACATCTGCAGATTGTCAAATAGAGTAGGGTATAGCATAGTGGTGTCAGATCAAAATGATAAATTGCTGCTGCTATGGGCAACTTCAGAAACAAGAGAAGCAGAGGCATTGATGGAGGAAGGCAATGTGCTAAAATTTGCTCTTATGTTGGCTAAAGAGAAAGACTGGAGAGACGTTGTGGTTGAAGTATCAAATGAAAGAATAGCCAGGAAACTGAGAAGAAAAGATTCGAATGACTCCAGAATTGCTACTACTCTTGAAAACATTCTGTATTTAGGTTTCTTATTTAATTCTTATTCTTTTTGTTTGTTGGGTGGTAAGACTAATGATTTAGCTAAAAAGGTAGCGAGCTTTGCTACAAAACTCAAAAATGTTGTGATCTGAGAATCAAATTTTCCCATGTGGGTCGAAGAGGCTTCACACTGTGCAATGGGTTAGTTACCCCTGCTTTTGTAAATTTGTTCATATTTATCAATACATATTCAATGACTTTTGACCCAAAAAAAAAAAAAAATTTTGTGCAAGACAACTTTGCCTAGAATTTTTATTTATTTGGTACAATGTGAACAGTTATGGTGGGTGTAAGAAATGCAAGGCCCATTTAACAGCAAAACAGTCTAGTGATCTATCTTTATGGCCAATAGCAGATCTTGTTCAACTGAATTTGAATGCGTACCAACCATGTATACCGTGTCAATGTTTTAACTTGGTATTGTTGGTTGTAACTTGCAAGCACTATTCAAGGCGGATTAGATTAGTGAAACCTCAACAACTTCACCACAATTTATATGAAGTATGTTTTAGGTTGTCATAAACACAAGTCTCTAGCAAATTTAAGTGTGAAAATGGCTAACTTATGTGACTTTAAGAACAGGTACTTATTTGATTTAACTGGTGGAGTATCATTACTACAATTTTATACTAATCTACTAGTTATGGGCTGCTAGGTGGAGATTTGGCGTTTGTTATGGGCTGTTCTTGTAGGTTATTTGGAGGATACAATTTGGGCAGTGATGGAGATTTGTAAGACTGAGACTGTGGTTGGTGCTAATGTCGTTAGTTCAAGGTTTTTTTTAGTTGTTTGTTGGTTTTGTCTTTGAGTTAATATGCGTAAAGGCCAATTTAAGCAAGAGAACTATAAAGTTTGATCTTTTGATGTCTTTGATTTAACTATAAAGAATCTAAGGAGGGATGGATGGATGGTTTGTAGATACTAAGATACTACTTTACCAGCAATTTCAACTATTGGCATGAAAATGCTAAGATTTTTTTAAAGGAAAAGTGTAATGGTAAAATGGGATGCAATAAAGCTTGGACTTGAGAAAATTATATAAGATAAAACTATTGTATTTTGGATTTCAGATAATGCCAATAGTGCAATATTACATGTGGTTTCAGATCAATGTAATGCTTTTATCTAGTGCAAAAAATTAAGCTTTGGCAGGAAAATTGGATTTAGCTCTACACGCACCCTTTACGTGTTTCCATTGTTAATGGCTACAAGAAAGAAATCAAAAAGATCTTTTTGTACTAGCCTGCAGAACTGTGATAAGATGAAGTTGAGCAACAATAGTTTATCATAGTAAATCCAAAGATGTAAAGTTATGTGTAGTTAGCATTCAACTGGTAATTCGTTCAGAGATTGGTTTGGGAAGCATTAGATTAATGTGTTTTCTTTCCATATGCTTTTAGTTATTGTAAACGATCATATGCAATACTTTCTACGATTTTAATTGAAACTTTTTGTGAAATGTTAACAAGTATAACTTGATCTTTTGTCTATTTTACTGATGGAAGTTCATGGAAGTACATTTGGAGTTTGGACACTATTGACATGCACCCTCTGCATTCTTTGTGCATTTAACTTTGACAATAAGTCTTTGTATTTGGCAAAATCTTTACCCTTCATCTATGCTTTTGGCCATGTCTTGACAGAGTACTAGATATATCATACCATGGCCATTGATGTTTGTATATTGGTTCAATCCCCAATTAATGTCTTTGTTATCACTACTATTCTAATATTGGTAAAAGATAGTATGTTCATAGTCTTGATTAGTTGATTTTTAAACCAATGAACTTCTCAAAATAAAAATGAAAGTTCAATATATCTGTATCGTTTATCATTAGTCTTGTATCTATATGCCAGAAGAAGCCCGTCTGCTAATTATGTTACATTTACCTTTCTTAATAAAGAACCAGCATATAAACACCAAAAATTAAGTGTAAAGGCATAATCCACACCCCAGTGTTTAGAGAATCAAGTCTATTTTTATAGTATCTGTAAATTAGCTTTTAAATAATTGAGGTACACAAAAGAGAGTTTTGACTGGAAATACAGGTGCATATAAATGTTTGTACAGGAGTTGGAATTGATTCGTTTCTTTGTCTAGTACATTTTCCTTGTTACACTTCCAATATTGTCATGACCTTTGTTGTACGGATCCATGAATTGTCGTAGTTATTATTCAGGTATGTCAGAAAGAGACACTGATACTGAGCTCTCTGAATGAATATCGTATCTCTTATTGTTAATGAACTCTCTGATAGAATACTGCATCTTTTATTGTCATTAACATTTTCCTTGTTCAGCATTGTTGTTGTGTGGATGGATGACGTGTGGCTAGCTTTGTTATTGTTCGGGCATATTAAGACGAGACTCTAATGATGATCAGTTCTCTAATTGAATACCGTATCTTAATCAAAGATGTATATGTGTATTGTGTTCAACGTGCTCATTGATCCTTGATTTTTTTGTAGTAAACAAAAGTATAGTATTTACAGGTGGAACTTGAAGTTCATATCTTGATATGTCCATTTAGACTGGAGGTTTCCCAGCTCTTACTCTCTCATATTCCCTTGAAAGCATAGGATGGTCCATAAAGTTGATCTGACATGATAGTTTTATACTCGTATTGCTTTCTTTATGGGAAAAAATGCATTTATTTCCAAAAAGGTTCAATTGGCTTTCCTAATTTTACATAAGTACAAATAAGTTAGAGTTGTATCACTGTTTGTAGTCAACTTTAGTCTCTTTATCCAATTTTTAGTACCAGTTATCTAATTTTTTTTTTGTATATTTAGCCAGACGTCTTTTTCCAGAGAATTTCTTTTCTTTCAAATTTGTGATTTAGTCTTCAACATGGTAAGGTGTTTTTCTTACTATCACTTCTTTTTCTTTGGCATAGATGAATTGCTGCATCAAGTATTGGAGTAGAATGATTTTGGCTCTTTACTTTTTGGAGATGTTAGATTTGTTAGGAGGTTATGCTTTTGGGCTGTTAGACAAATTTAAACTACAAATGTGTTTTGTCTTTTTGATGTTCTAGCAGTGACATTTCAGCTTTTGTTTAGCTTGGATATTGCTGGATTTAGGAATATACATTGAAAAATGATAATTCGATATGTATTTCTTTTGTTTAAAATGAATTGGGTCCATGTACCTTAATTCCTATGATAATTTTTCTTCACTATGAATTGAACAAATATCCTTATTATGATCAAGTATTGCTATTAAACTTTAGCTATATTTTTCTTGACGAGTTCTTTAGGCTTGTATAATTTGTCTATTCCAACAATATGTTTTGTCAGGAAAAATAGAATAGTTATTTAGACGACCATCTTTCTCAGAAAATATGACTCTTTAGTGCACTCTTTCTTGACAAAAAATATATTTAACTGATGAACATTTACACCTACAGTGACAACGAGTATCGTTAGGAAAAAATTAATTTCTTCTAACGAAATAGCTTCGTCGTGATTTTTCCTGACGAAAAAGTGAATTGTCGCAAAAAAATCTCAACAAAAACAGTACATTGTTTCAAAAGCTTTTACCGACAAGCTTTACCTGACGATGAGCGTGACGAGTTGATTTTGTCACTATATTTTTTCTAACGAAATATTCTCACTTTAACTGATGAAAATGTGTGTCACTAAAAACTATTTTTCTTGTAGTGTGATTAAGTGCCTTTTGAATGTAGGGGAAATTTTTATAGACCATGTACAAGTACAGGTTTTCACCGCTAAGAAGGTTGATTGGATTAATGCACTTTTGCTATTTTTAATTAATTATGGTGAATCTTTTCTTGTGTATTGTGATGTGTTTAGATTTGATATAATAGATGATGAATTTTATGGCTCCAAATTCATCAAGGAACAGAAGTATGTGCGCAAGAAGAAGAGTTTTTTTGAAGAAAAATTTGAGTGGATGGGAAGGAACAATGTTGATATCTACAAGTTAAAATTGTTAGTTAAATATAGTCATGAGGAAATTTCTTTATTGCTGCTAATTTGATCATTTATGATGGAGGTGATTTGAGGGCAAATCCTTCTCAAGAGGAAGGAAATGATGCGATCCAAATTGCACCAACATACTACAAGCATAACAATGATGGGAGATATGAAGACTTCAAGTATTCATACTATTCTCAAGCATTAGAACTAGGTTTAAAGGTTTAATAGCACTAATGCAATTCAAGTGTGTAACATTTGTTCGCGCTGTTCAAGAGGAAATTGGAGTACCTAAGGCTATTGAAGGAATTGTAATACAAGGAACAAAGGATTGTACATTTAATCAGGTGAAACCAAACTTTCTAAATGAAAAGAGGAAAGTTGGACAAAGAGCAGTCCAACCCTCAGCTACCCATGGTTGACAAAGAGTGCTACTCATGACTACAACTCCGGAGAGTAGTTGCAGAGTTAGTTGTCCCTAGCTGACCCTGTTGCACCTTGATTTTCATAGGAGCCGCGTCGGGCAAGTTCACAGGCTGTTTGCGGCAGAGTCACGAGAATCAGCTAATTTTTAGGGTTTTTTTGTAATGTTTTTCCTAAAACTTTCTAGTAGGCGACTTTTATCACTTGTAAGCCTATATAAGGCATATTTTTACGCATCTTTTGACAACATACGTTTATCTATGAAGAATTTGAGAGATATTCTCTTTGGCTTTTTGAAATCTTTTTTTGAATACTTTAGAATTAGGCTCTTAGATGTTCAACTTAGGTTATCAATCAAGAATCATACTTGGTTGTGGTGGCTTTTACCAACAATCCTGATTCACTAATTCATTTAGTTGTGGGTTGAGATAGTATCAATAGGTTTACAACAAGGGGGATTAGAGGGGTCGTGGAATTCCACAAATTCACAAATCTTGATATAAAAGTCTAGATACGAACTTGGGCAATATGGGTTTCATCATCTTGGCGAGGTTTGTATCATTTAGTGCCAGAAAACATATATTACAGTCAAATTAATTGCTATATCTTGTACTATTTTTAGTTATTAGTGATATGTTAATTTTAAATTTTGCTTTGAAAACTTGTAAATGAATTTTTGATCCTCTATAGATAGTTGAACTCAAAAATCATAAATTGTTTAGGTAATTCCAAATTGTTGGTTGAGATTGGAAGCATAAATGTAGTTGTTTGATTTAGTCAATTAATCACCATACTTCTATTTGACATGGATCAACAAATTGAAAAAAACAAAAGGTTAATATCTTTGAACAATGATTTAATGATTTATAATTCCATAATAATTGTAAAATGTATAGTAAAATGAAACTAATTTTTTATAATATAGCAGTAATTAAATATCTTCTATACATAGCAGTATTTTATTTATAAATTAATTAAATTGTCAAAAATAACCCGATCTTTAACCTATTGAATCATGATTAGAAGGTTAGATTCGAAAGAATTCTAAGACCAAATTGTACTAACACTCAAGACTTATCATATTTTTATATAGAGAACAAATAGATAGATAGCTACGCAATTAGACTTTGGAATTGAGATGGTGACAAAGCTTTGTCGCCCATGTGCCTATTTTCTCCATTTTTTTTTTTTTTTGTTTCTTTGTCTGTGCGACTTCAGTGAGTTACTGAAATCTTCTGCAATACTATGCCAAATATTAATATACCCAAAAAAAAAAAGGTTTGCATTTGTAAGATTTCAAAATTATTTTTGCCATCAAAGACAAAAAATAGGCACTCGTGCAAATAATACAAATTATTCATACGTTATTTTTTTTTTAGGATATCACATGGAGATCTCTAATACTAATTGCGGAAATTTAATTTGCTCAAATAATTTAAAGAATAAGAATTAATCAAAAAAATTAAGAAACTAAAAGCTTAGATTTTATTCTGAAAATCGAATGAAACTCGCGCAAGAATCCAAATTGTGAGTTACCAATCTTTTACTCACTCAATCTCTCAAATCTCACTTCCTCACCACTTGGATTGACCACGCACATATGTAAGTTTGTAAACTTGGATTATGGAAATCAAGACTACGTTTGACTAGCAAAACCAACCGACTTCGACTCAAAAAGGTGAAAGGAAAACCTCTAATCTGCTACAAAGTACAAACCGACACACAATAGTCAAGGGAGAATTACTTAGCACAAATGAAACTTTGACTAATAAACCTCTTGCAACAAGAAATGACAACAAATATTATAGTGCTACCTTGGCTTAATTGTTAACACTAAATGTGAACCAAACATGAAGATTTGGACAATGCTATGGTGATTAGTTATCAATTTGTTATTATTCACATAGCAACATTTACTGCTCACGTTAGCAAATTTACCTTGACAAATTTCCCCAATTTCTGTTCACCCTCTATGGAATAATGGGTCAAGGGCAGTCTTAGAATTGGGATCGTCCCACTCCAACGATTCATTTGTTCCACATATTTCCAGAGAAGTATTAGGAGGAGATGGTTTTCCATTGATAATTGGAAGAAACAAAGGAAGCCTCTTTACCTTTGGACAGTTGGCTACCCAGATACTCCCGATGGAATTGCAAATTATGGTTTCTTTACAGATATTCTTCAGTTGTGGCAACAATTGTAGAGTCAGGCAACGTAATCTTGGAAGTATGAGAGTGCTGGTGGCTCCCGCTGAAGTCGATTCGACGCATCCTCCTTCACTTCCTAATTCGATGTCATCTGCTGCGATCTCCTCCAGTTCTTCACAATCAGAGACTTGTAACATCACAAGATTTTGTAGGTTATGCAGCAATTGCACTGTGAGCAGCTTCCTCATTTTCGTACATCGCCAGATCTCTAAAGAAATAAGAGAGGAAAAGGTGCCTAGTGGAAAATGTCTGTGCAATGTTTTTGAATCCCAGTCAAAAAGTTCGATGAAATTTGGCAAATCTAGGAGCAGTAGATGTTGCAGATTTTGAAATGGACCACAAGGAGACATTACTGGCTCATCAAGAGAAGACGAGGACAACTGTAAAAGGAACTCTACTTCATCTGATTTCTTAATTACCAAATAGGACAACTCGTTTGATCTACTTAAGGTGGGGAAAATATCTGAGATGCACTTGTCCATGCCAGTACAGCGGAACAATATTAGTCGTTCCATGCCCTGTGGTAGCAAATACGTATGGCCTGCATTTAATCCTCCATGAAAGTTGCAATAAAAAAACATCAACTGTTTTTCTGCGCGATCTTTAGCATTATATAATGCATAATGCTCAGACGCATCACGATCAAAATGCTCTGTGACTCTAATTCGATAGTATTTGAGCCTCCCAAAGTTTATGTGTCGATAGACATCAACAGACGATAAACTTCCATAAAATACTTCTAATTGGTTCAGCACTTCAGGATCAGCAACTACTACATTGTCATCTAATCGCAACTCTTGAAGATTTCGGAATTTTGAAAGTGTGCCTTTTGGTATTTTCATCTCATTATTCGAAGAGTGACGCGTCTTATCCAGGCGCAGGAGTTCGAGATTGACCAACCTTTCCAAGCCTTTAGGAATATCCTCAATTTTAGTGTGGGACAGGTCCAGTATCCTCAATCGGCTGAGCTTTCCTAGTGGAGGCACAGATGCAAGATCTGAACAATCTAACAACAATAATGCAGTGAGATTTACCATGTCTGAGATGATGTCAGGCAACTGTTTGATGAAAGGAATGTTTAATTTTAGAACCTTAAGTCCCCTCAATTGCCCAAAGAATGAACTTGGAACATAAAAAGGGAATTGTTTGGAGATGTCAAAACTGGATCGCTGGATTAACAATGTCGAGAGATTTGGACAATTTGGTGACATGTCCTTTGGAATATCTAGTGTTCCAGTTTGATTGATATTAACTGAAACTGCACTCAGATCTTCTCTCCATTCCTCTTTTTGTCCCGATATTATTTTTGAAAATCTTTCTCCTTCGATACTATTCACCAAGAACCTGGGCGCAGCTTTGGTGGTCTCTAGACTGTTCTTTCCACTTGTGATCCTTAGTGCCATATCTCTAATCAAATCATGCATCTTTACACATTTATTCCCTATCCCGTTTGTAGTTTCTTCCAACAAGCAAACTCTTATGAGATGGTTTAGTATCGTGTGACCCTGATCAAATTCTAAATTTCTAGGTGCTCCTCCTATCCATGAGCTCTGCACCAATAAAGACATTTATTAATTCTTCTCTTGGTATGATTTTGTCTTCTGGATATAAAGAGCAATACAAGAAACAATGTCTTTGACAATCATTCAACCGACTATAACTCCATTCTAGGACGGGAAACACATCACTTTCCATCTTATCATGCCCTTCTGAACATGCTTTCAATTGTTCCAGTGTATTTCTCCACTCACAGATGTCTCTCACACCCCGCATGCTTCCAGCCACAGTGATGATTCCAAGAGGCAAACCATCACACCTTTCGTGTGACAGACTTGGCAATCTCTTCTATGTTCAGCTGAAGTTCTGTACTCTGAAGGGCCAAGAGTATACTTGAACAAATCCCAAGATTCATGTGTATCTAAAGTATTCACTTCAAATATTCTTTGACAACCCATTCTGTTACACACTTCTTAGTGAGCGAGTGGTCAAAATCAATCTACACTTGCTTGCACCCAGAGAAATTCCTATCCTTTCTACACTAAACTCAACCCAAACATCATCCAATATGAGCACAAAGTTCCCCATTCTTCCTCATTTTGCCTCACGCAATATATTTGCCCTTTCTTCTTCCTCGTCCTTATTGACAAATCAACACCTAAGACATTGCAATCTTATCCTGCAAACCAGTTAATACTAAAGTCTTGAGAGACTGTCACCCAAAACACTTGATAATTGCTTTCTAAGAGATGGTACTTGATGTGCTTTGCCAATGTAGTCTTACCGACTCCTCCCATCCCGTAAATACCAATGTTTGATACATCATCAGTTTCCAAGCATGCACAAATTGTCTCCAAATTTTGCTTGGACTTTGCTCCAAACAATTTGGTTGGACACCTTGGCTCCCTATTGTTGTCAAAAGCGTCTAGCACAAGTTCATTGAAATGATAACTTTGCACGATAAGTTCTTTCACCTGATGCTGCATCTTCCCTACAGGATCCTCCCCCAGTGGAAGCCTCCAACGTGATACTCTTGCTGCTAGTTCAGCGAATGCAGGTTTTAGTTTTTCTACCTCATTCAACCAATCTTCAACTTCTCTTTTCCTTTTCTTTTTACCCGACATTTCTGCTCTCTTCACTTGCTCTTCAATGTCAAATGCTCGGCTGCTCAGCACTTGCCAATTCCTCTTTAGATATTGCATATTGTCACTGCCGCTTGTTCCCATGTATTCCACACACTTCTCCACGGCATTTTTGCTAACTGATTTCACAAGAACTTTCCCAACTGATCCTATCATCTAGTGGGAATGAAGAATGAATGAGTGTGCGTTCGTTACTAATAAAAAGACCATACAAGTAGACTGATTTCGATGGAGACAATAGCATAATGTAAAGAACATCTTATTCAATATTTTTAATGAATAAATAGTTGGTTGATCACTTGGAAGTTTTTGCAAAAGTAGGCAAATTTCTCTAATTATTGTTATTTTAAAAAAAGTCCCCATTTTGGGGTTACTTTTTTTTTTGGTTCCAGGTTTATAGTCGCCGCACATAGTGTATGCGGCGACTGCTTAATTTTTTTTTTTTTTTATTCCACGCGTGCAGGTGTGCAGGTGTATGTCAGAAGGGCTATTGTGCAATAATTGGGCAATTGTAAGAGTCACCGCACAAGATTTGTGCGGTGACTCTCACAATTGCACAAAAATTGCAACCTGAATTTTTTTTTTTGTTTTTTTTAGTTAAGGGGGCCTTTTGTGCAATTTTGGGGCAATTGTAAGAGTCACCGCACAAGCTTTGTGCGGTGACTCTCACAATTGCCCAACCTGAAATTTTTTTTTTTTTTTTTAGTGGAGGGGGCCTTTTGTGCAATATAGTGTAAATTGTGAGAGTCACCGCACAAGCTTTGTGCGGTGACTCTCACAATTGTTATATAGGTTCCGCATATAAGTGCATGGGATTCTATTTGTTTTATTTTATATGATTGTATGGTAAAAAATGGATGTGATGATTCTATTTTGCTTTTCTTTTTTTTTTTTTTTTTTTTTTTGAGAATGGTTACTTACACATTTACAGTCACCTTTACCTGATTTAAAGAGAAATGACTTTGTCAAAATTGCATAACATTGTCTATCAATGATATTTACCATTTAATTTTGGGGTAGAAATATATTTACCATTTTCTATCAATGATGTCAATGACTTCGTTTTATTAATTTTGGGGTAGAAATAAAATGATCTGAAATATATTGTTGGTGGCATTGGATAGCATAACAACTGTGGCTTCTTCTGTTTTATTCAAATTTTATGACCTTCATAGAGCAAAAGGTCAATAATAGGTTACGGATGGTTTATGAAAAATACCAAAATTATCATATCACCTTGTGACTGTTGATCAGCAAATTACGTATTCATCTTTCAATAAGGGTAGATAGTAATTTCTTGTACTAAGAAATTGTCCAAATGTTTATGCAAATTGCCAAAAAATTGCACAAAAGGCCCCCTCCACTAAAAAAAATAAAAAAAAATTTCAGGTTGGGCAATTGTGAGAGTCACCGCACAAAGCTTGTGCGGTGCCTCTTACAATTGCCCCAAAATTGCACAAAAGGTCCCCTTAACTTAAAAAAAAAAAAAAAAAATTCAGGTTGCAATTTTTGTGCAATTGTGAGAGTCACCGCACAAAGCTTGTGCGGTGACTCTCACAATTGCCCCAAAAATTGCACAAAAGCCCTCCTGACACACACCTGCACACTTGCACACGTGGAAAAAAAAAAAACAAAATTAAGCAGTCGCCGCACGTGGTGTGTGCGGCGACTATAAACCTGGAAGAAAAAAAAAAAGTAACCCCAAAATGGGGACTTTTTTTTAAAATAACAATAATTAGAGAAATTTGCCGCAAAAGTAATATAATTGATAAAATATGTGATAATTTTTAGCACTTAAAAATTGGATATTTACTGAAATATGGATCCTTTTAACTCGATTAAGATATTCACTGAGATTCATCTTTGAAATTTTAAGATCCTAAAGTGCATGGCAGAGAAAAGGAACTACATAGTAGACGAATTTCAATTCTAGGGATTGCACTTACATGACACAAGCAGCTATTTACCGAAAAATGTTTAACTTCATGTGTGGACTTACATTGTGAAAATCTCTTTACTCATTTGTACTGGTGGGAATAAAGAATGATTGAGTGTTGATGTACTAATAAGAAGGCCACACAAGTTACAATTTGACTGAGTTCAATGCATCAATAGCATAATGTAAAGAATATGTTAGAGAGCTAAAATGTCATATATGTTGCATTTAATTTCCCCTATTTTGGTCGAAGATGGTGTTTAATCTTTCCATTTATTCACTTTTTGGTGTTTGGCCTTATTTGTAGGAAATTGTGGAGAAAAGCTCTAATCTTGTCAAAATTACAGAAGACTTGAAATGATAGAGCGTGATCACGATCTAACCACGTTGAGATGTAGAAATTGTGAAACGTGATTTAATAAAAGACTAAATTGGAGGGTCCCACCTTCCTTATTTTGATGAATCTCAATTGGAAACAACTCTTAGTGGGGATTAGAATTTACAAGGAAAAGGAATCTTCCCAAAAGAACAAAGATCGTGAGAAGAGAAAGAGAAGACCGGAAGGAAAATGATTTTCAATAGGAAACAAACAAAGAAAGAAAGAAACGTGAATTGGGGACAAGAAAGATCTCTGTCTGCAGTTTATTCTTTAGAAAAGCGCATTCTTGAAGTGTTAGTTTTTATAACTCTTTAGTTTTAGTTTTAGTTTTTTCTCTTTTTTCTCCCTAGAACAAAATTCTTGTTAATTGCTTTTCGGATTTAAAGCCATAATACGTTTTATTCTAGTTCAAGAATAATTGAAGTTCAAGGATAATTGAATCTCTGCTTCATCCACTATTGTGAAATCTAATTATTTTTAATTATTTTCTGCGTTTATGAGTATTTATCTATTGTTTGTTTAATTCCAAGGTGATTGTGTTCATTCTTGTGTGATTGTTTTGCCAATTAAATAACTTATCACTATTTAATTGTCAGATAATCTAAAGCTATCTAAAACGTTAAATCCATAATTGTTTGATAGTTTTAGTATTGGTGGCAAGTGATTAATTCAATTGTGATAGAGACTTTTGGATTATATTACTAGAATCGATAATCTAATTTGAACAAGGCCTTTTAGGTATTTGCTAGTTAGATTTGGTAACTTTTCTAGTTTTAAAGTTGTTGAATGATTGAATCCTAAGGTCCTTGGGTTATCATTTGATTAAGAAAGTTACTAATGATCTTACCTTGGTTATTGACACAGTAAGGAAAGGCAGGTTTTTAGGCTTCTCAACGACCATAACCAATTGATTCGTGAACGTAGGAATTTATCTTTGCATCAAGGACCAGTTAAAATCAAACCAGAGTGGAGATTATTCATTCGACTAGAGCTTAGATTCCACTTGATTTGGTTTAAATTTACTTTGCATTATTGAATTCTTTCAATGGAAATTTCCTTTAATTTAGTTATTTCAAAATCTCCCTCTTTTAATTTTTAGTTTTTTTAAAAAAGAGAAAATAAGTAATCCCTGTGAATACGACCCTAATCATCACTACACTTCACTTTATATTTATTTGAGTAGGAAATTTTATTTTGCTGGTTTGACACCCAACAGAATACCTTATTCAATATTTTTAATGAATAAATAATTGTTTGATCATTTGGAACGTTTCTCATTTTTCACAAAAGTACAATAATTGTTAAAATATGTGATAATTTGTAGCACTTAAAAAGTAAATATGTACTGAAATGTGGATCCTTTTGACTCGTTCATTAAAATATTCACTCATATTCAGGTTTGAAGTTTTAAGACTCTAAAGTGCATGACAGAAGAAAGTTGAACTACATAGGAGACGAATTTCAATTTTAGGGATTAGCCATCATTGCATTTGTATGACACAAGCAGCGATTTACCAAAAAAAGTTTAATTTCATGTGTTTGTACTTGTAGAAATCTCTTTACTCAGTTTTACTGGAAGGATTGTGCACATAATGTAGGGGAATAAATCGAAAAGAAGGAATAAACAAAGGAAGAATTTGATTAGATGAAAAGATAAGAAAGAAATGATATTTTTCAATGTTGATCACATGTTTTGTGGACAAAGGGGTACCAAGATTATCCATGTATTTTCCGTAAGAAAGTAACGTCGAAAAGAGAAAGAAAATAGAGAGTTGGCTGTTTTCTTTTTCCTTTTTTACTTTTTTAGGAATGCCTATTAGTTCTTGTATCAGAAGTTAGGTGGCTGATTAGCTGGATGCCTAATAATTTTGTGGTCTTCTATGTATGTTGGAGCAAAATTATTAAATTCAACAATCAAACTTGATAAAACTAATATTTCTTTTTCAGAAATAGGTATCTGTACGGTATAGGAAATTATATAAAATACAACCATGATAGTTCAAATCAAAGGGACATATGTACAACTGCAAAAATAGATTGACAAACTTTCCAGGTTGGAGTTCTTTACTAAGATATTAAGATACATTTAGTAAGCTTATTCTCTATAAATACCACATGTTATCTTGTAGACCTATTAAACCAAGCTACTTAAAATATAATTAGTCAATGAGTCTTTAGTTATTTTAAATCTAATTAATAAAGTATATGGTCACTCTACTCATTACCAATTGACTTTGAAATGGAACATCTTGTTCATTAACAAGGAACCTAAATTGTTCTTTAGTTACCAATTGATTTAGGTCCGCTCCGTTTGGGTGGTTTTTTTTTTTTTTTTTTGGAGTATTTTTTTTAAAAAAAATATTGTAACAATTTTAGAGATTTTTTTAAAAAGTGAGTATGTGAGATAAAGAGTTAGTTAGAAAGCACATTTGAAACTTTTAAAAAATATGTTTTAAAACTATGTTTCTAAAAAATAGAACCCATACGAATCATTGAACTCATTTGTGCAATTTTACTTATGATCTTCATGTTCAGACTTGTGCTTAATTACATATATAGCATTAAAATTATCCTCATGTCTAGTTCCCGAAACATGAAATTCAAACAGCAAATGAATCCTTTAACTCATTTGTGCAATTTTATTTCATGTTCATGAGATTTGTGCTTGACTGCATATATAGCATAAAAATTATTCATTGAGGAGCCAGTTGTTGTACATTAGAATAAAGTGAACCATGAGAAAAATATGTTGCCCGAATCCATGCAAAAGTCTCCGGAGAAGAGATCGATCATGTGAACAAAATTTTTTAAAAAATTTGAAGACAGACAATATAGATCTTCATTTTTAGTGTTGAATGGAACCTGTACGGGGTGATTATAAGAAGGAACTTAAATATGAAATGAAATTAGAGTATCAAAACTAATGTACCTTTGAAATCTCGGAAAAGCAGCAAAATCTTCTGCCAAAATATGTCTTGAAGAAGCTGAGAACCAAGGTATTGTCGCTGCTAAAACAGTCTGGGAACCATGGCGAAAGAAATTGTTTGGTTCACTGGTTTTCTTTTTCCCCCCCTTTTTGCGTATCGACGAATGAGAAAAGAAACGTAATTAATCTTGTAGGACCAATGTTAACGAAGATGATACTCTGGCGTTGACGAAAGGAAAACACTAAGAAAGTGCGACTTAAATTAATTTTCCTTTCACCAACGCCAGAGTATCACTTTTGTAAAAAAGCTTTCTGAAAAATGATATGCATACTAGTGAAATAAAAATAAAAAGAGAGTTAGGGAATGTACATGAATAAAAGTTTTTAGGAAAAAATAATAACCAAACAGAGGGGCTGATATCTCAAAAATTACTTAAATTACCAAGTTGGACCACTACTAAATGTTGAAATTGAGTAACAAGTTCTATAAGTCAGAAATTTTCTATTAAAAAATTCTTACGTCACATAATTACATTATTTAGTAACTACTATTGACAATTTTTAACCATGAATTCATGAATTAACAACTTGTGAGGCTTTAACTTACATATGTTTTGAGATAAATGACAAAGAAATACAAAAAAGTTCTTTGCAAGGCAACCTAATGCCGTAGTCTATCAAGAAAATACCAAGAAGGAGCTGTAGAACTATTGACTCAAGATGATTTTTTTTTTTTTTTTGGAGTGGAAGATATAAAATGTAGTTATTGGTAGGGATGGATCTGGGGTAAGACCTATTTGTGAAAAAAGATATAGATTAATGGACAAGAATAAACTATTTACAACAGTACAAAAAAATTTTGTCCAAAAAGATATAGATTAGTGGACAAGAATATACTATTTGTGTACAACAGTACAAAAAACAAAAAACAAAAGATCATACTACATGTAAACTAGCTAGAAGTCGCTGTAGAAATATAGACTTTTTTGACAATTGCTGTAGAAATACATGTAGAAATATAGACTTAAGATGATCCTTTTGGGCTACATGTACAAGATATAGAAATTGGTAGGCTCTATGAGGAAATTGCAACGATTCATCCCAAGAGAATATTTCAACGTTTCTTGATTCTGGCTGGGCCCGGATGGATATCTGGTATGACAAAACTTGTCCAAGAAGATATATTAATGGACTAGAAAAAACTATTTGTACATACATGGAAAAAAATCGTATTTAAATATAAACTATATATTCATTATGCCTTCCTTCGCGTACATATACCAGTTCACAAATGTAACCATTTCCAATTGGCTGGTGTTATTGCCAGAGTAAGAATTTTCCTACCAGAGGAATTTTTGCTCAAATGCCAAGTTTGCCCTTACAAGTCAATTCCAAGTCTTTTATTATATTAATGACTACTTCCTTCCAATTAATTGTTTCTTCTCTCTCCTCATCTAATTTTCTCTTTCCCTTCTTTTTTTTTTCTTTTTTTTTTCCTTTACCCCTCATTCATTTATGTATTACCTTTTAATTCTACCAATTGGTTTTGTTCATTAATTTTTTATTCTAATTCTTTTGTTTCAATATATGATACTATTTTTATTTGACAAACTATTTTTAACAATAAAACCTATTTATCTCAAACAAAAAAATGAAAGATGCAAAAAAAAAAAAGACTTGTACTTTTTATTTATATATAACACTAAATAAATTGCTCAAATTAGTCTACAAAAAAATTCTTTCTAAATTTTTCACTGTTATAAAATAATAGTAGTTCAAGAAATAATTTTGCCATTATCCTAATCCCAATTGTGAAAAAATAGCAAAACTTTGTAATCTTATGCAAATAAATAAATATTTTTTCATTTAACTAAATTTTAGTTGCAAAATTTAAAGGATAATTAAAAAATGTAAAGACTTTGGGATTGTTCAATATGTACTAAAATTTATTTAAATGGGTGAAAAAAATGCGAATTTGGTGAAATTCAAGAATTTTGTCAAAGAACGGCACATCAAAGATTGTTACATTTTTTAAGAAATTTTGCATTCACTTTTTTTTTAGCAAGAGACTACTTTAGGACCTGGCTATATAATCCCAAAAAGTCTACCACTAATTTTTTGGATAAATAAAAAAATAAAAACAAGCAAAAAAGTTATCAAAGAGAAAGGTAAGTGGAAATGATAAGTTATGTGTATTTTATTTACTAATAGAAGGCTTAAAAAAAATAACGTAGGAAGAGAAAAAATAGGAAAAGATAAGAAGTGAGAAAAATTAGGGAGGGATGAGGGGGAGGGAGAGAGAAATAAGGGAGTTAATTTAGAAAGGGAGTGATTAATCCAATTAATGTGATATCCCACATCGGTGGGAGAAAGAAAAAATGATTTGTATATAACGTCCTGTATTTGGCCTACTAAATAACTTAGCTTAAACATTTTGAACCCGTGGTTTAAAACTCAAAAGTTATTGGGCCAGCCCAGACGCGGGATGTTACAAATAGTATCAGAGCGAACCTTGTGCGGTCTCTGCATGGGGTGAGATTGGGCTTATGGTATTGGGTCGGACTACGCAAGGAAGTGGAGGAACTAAGTGCTGTGCGGGGCTAAGTGCTACGTCGACTTAAGGGCGGGAGCCACCTCTAGATCCCGTACGAGCCACCTCTAGAATTTGACACTATCGAGTGGACAATCCGAATATAAATTGAACTTTGCGAGGATGCAAAGGCCTAAAGGAGGGGTGAATGTGATATTCCACATCGGTGGGAGAAAGAAAAAATGATTTGTATATAATATCCTGCGTTTGGACTACTAAATAACTTGGCTTAAACATTTTGAGCTCGTGGTCTAAAGCTCAAAAGTTATTGGGCCAGCCCATATGCAGGATGTTACAATTAAAACTGTAAATAATTGATGAGAATATCTAGTGTTTGACTTGTCAAGGGTAACCTTGACATTTGAGCAAAAATTGCTCTAGCTAGAATATCTGTGCTCTGGCACTATCGCCGTCCTTTACAATTTGGATTACCATCTGCTTATTTACTTATATTTCAATAATTAATATTCTGAAATGTTATTGAACTCTGCTTTTGATAAGTAGATAAGAATATTTAAAATTTAAGCTTATGTAAAAATTTATGGTTAATCAATTTCCATGCAACATTTCAATAAAGCATGACAACAATATTTTTCATTTTGAGTTGTAAAAAAAAAGTTTGCTTCATTTACTTTGTAAGTATTGCATTTCGTTTTCCATTTTAGCTAGTACAAATTTTTTTAATCCTTATATTTCCTATCAAATGGACAGTGAAAGCAACAGTAAAATTAAAGAATGCAAGCTAATTAAATCGTATAGGACCATGGCAAAGGAGACAAGGTTTTGAGGTTGACGTTAACGTTGACGATGACCAGAGGAAATTTCCAAGAAGGTTGCATGTGAGGCGGGTGAAACTTTGATGAACAAAATTGTCAAGGTTGCAAGATTCAATGTGATATTTCTCATATTTAAACAAGCCAAGCTTTTTCATTGGAGTCAATATCTGCTCCATAGAATACACAAAAGTTTGTATGTGCAAATTACATTTCAACACCTGCTCCTTAGAAACTTGGTAAAATTACAAGTGAGACCCACAAGACGAAATGAAGGACTACTTTAATGGTCAAATTTGTCAAGCCGACTACTTAATTAGCAAATAAATAAGGATTATACCATCAAATTAGACTAGTACATGAGCAACATCAAAATGAAAATTTATTAATTAGTCAAAACTTAACTGAAACTTGAATTAATAATTCTTCCCATCTTTGAGAGAATAGAGATGCATCCGTTCCTATAGCAAGCAAAAAATTTTTCATGGAATAGAAGTCCAAATATGATCATTTTCTGCTGTCAGTTTCATAGCAAGAACCTTTGCTTTTTGGCTTCCAATCTGCCGCAAATTGAGGGTTTTCTTTTTTTTTTTTTTGGGGGGAAAGAAATATATATATATATATATTGTGTTCTTTTGGGGGGAAGGGGGTTGGGTAGTGGTGCAAAGGGAACAGAAATGTTTTGGTTCCTGCATAAATTACATGGGAATTTTATAACTGGTTTTAAAGATGCTAGATTGTGGATTTGCATTAGAAAGTTCTGGATTTAATTTTGTTTTAATCCTTCGTATTCTCTCTGTCTTCCTCTCATCTTTATTTGGCAATGTCGTTTATAAACCCAGCTTCTAAGTCTATCCACAGAAGGCAACCTTCTTTGCACAATAACCAGACTATAAAAGCAAGCCTAGAAGTATATCTTTCCACCATACAAACTTCGACCAATCACGTGAAATTGTTCCCTAATTCCCCAGTGTTTAACTGTTGATTTGACAGCAAAAACGCTTGAAGAATTAGGAACCATTCCACAAAATCCTTTACAGAACATTTAGGTAAAATAAATGGAAGAGTACTTTGCATCATGTAGACACCAAATTTTGAAGTTTATCTCATTCATTTTTATTTTCTTTTTTTATTATTTTTAATATTAACGATGCTTCTTATTTATTTTTTTACTGGTAGCTGGTCAATTTCTATATTCCATTTATTTAGGGCTTAATTTTTAACCCAAAATACAACGAAAAATATTTCAAAATAAAGAAAAAAATCCCAAAAAAATTAAAAAATAGAAGGTCGAACAAAAACCAAAAGAAAAGCCCTAAAATGCAACAAGAAGCTTGAAAAGAAACCCAAGAAATAAGCCCATTCTTCATTTCTCTAGGCTTTCGTGCACGAACTCTGCTTAACCCCATTAATTGGCCCTTATCAGGCTCCATTCATGTGGTACTATCACGTGTAACAAAAGATTATCATATTTGTGATTGTTGTTGATAAATTTTTTATACACGTGGTAGCACTACATGAATGAGACATGATAGGACCTCAATTAATAGGGTTGAGAATCAGAACCCCTTGTGCACCGCATGCCCTGCTCTAAGTGTCCAGTTGGTTTGTACTAATTTCTATTGTAAAACTAAAGGATATTTCAAAAACTTTTGTCCCACATTGGAAAAACAAAAGATTTTTTTATCACTTTATATTATTTTATTCATTAATGGGCTTGTAAGGAGCTAAGATATAGTGTGAGCTTGTACACACAAGGGGGAATTGAGTTGGGCTGATTCAGTTCAAACTGACGGATCTACGCATGGGTTAAACGCGACCCAGTCCAGTTTTTTTTTTTTTTTTTTGAAAAATAAATAATTTCTCCTTATCCAAATGATTAGATTTTTTTTTTTAAATTCCAACATATATTTTATTTAATGTCCAACAGACTTATTTTATTTAATACACAGGGAATCTATTTTATCAAATGCCCAATGAATCAATTCTGTTTAAAATGGCCCAATGGATTTATTTTATTAAATGCCTAACGGATTTATTTCATTAATGGCACAACATAATAATTTTAAGAAATGGCCCAACGGATCTTTTTCAACAGCTCAATTTTGTGGCCTATAAATAATGGGTTTCTTTATCTTCCAAAATTCAACATTACATAGAAACATTTTCTTCTCTCTTTTCTTTGTTCTCTCATCTCCTACACTGCTAGTAGATTTTTTCTTTGTGTTGTTCCTGATCCCTTTCCTTTAAATGAAGGCTTGTTTAATCCTATGAAAAACATTTCACTGCCTTGAAATAGTTTCTTAGAACAGTGCTAGGCACGACTCAAGAAAATTTACATTGTTGATTTTTACAAATTTTTCCTACAATCTAAGAAACTATGGCATCAACCACCAATGTTGCCGTGCCACAACCTCCAACATCTCAGGCTCTAGCTCAAGTCATCGAGTCCTTAGCCAAACTAGTTCCAGATGTTTTCAAAATTGAAATTGTTGATAATCAAGATTGGCAAGAACGGCTGCACTCTCTGCTTGATATCCATGGTGTGGCTTATGCACTAATTGGTGCCAAACCTATTCCAACTTTGAATGCCGAAACACAGGAGTCATGGCAATATGCCAATAAGGTATGTCAATTACAATTGCTTTCTAATGAAATGCTTGACAAGTACGTTAATAAGTCCCAAATTCTAACCCTGATGATTCCAACTTTGACAAAAAGAAAGATGACAAAGCAAGTGCAAATTCTCCTTAGGTTAATTTAACCGAAGGACATGAAATAGTTGCTGCAATCATCTCTCAAGCAAACATTGCAGCAAATGTGAAAGAATGGGTGATAGACTCTGGGGCTACTCAGCACATTTGTGCAAATCGAGAAGCATTTACCTCCTATACTCGTATAGGGGATGATGAATAAGTGGTCTATCTTGGAGACTCATGAACAACTAAAGTTCTGGGTAAGGGCAAAATGCTTGACGTGGCGTAGATTAAGTATGAAAATAGAAGCAAAATACACACAAATCAAGTAATAAACCTAATCTCTTAGCTTTACCACAAGTATACGGGTCAAGTGTAGTATGGGGAGTATATAGGTATTGTATTCTACGAGGAATCAAATATTTACAAGTATCAAGGCTTTATGACTTATTTTATTATCTAAACAATCATAAGTCAAGATTTGAAGTAATAAGAGTAGGAAGTTCAATAGAATATGTAAATGATGCAAACAACTTGTAAGAATTCAAATATTCAAGATATCTAGAATATAGAATCCCTAATTAACCATGATATGCATGAAATGCTTGCTAAGTTTTTCCTTGCTCTATTTAGAATCCAATTCCATTTGAATCATAACTAGTTCTCACTATGAAATGATTAGGTTCCAACTATTCTCATGATGAAATCTTGTGAAAATATGAATTTTCATGATTTACTTAAGCATTCATTATTCACATATGAATAACTTAAGCACTACTTTTTCATTTTCCATTGTTAAGAGCATTTCTCAATGACAAATAACAACTAGATAACTTGTTTAAGTTGGCCATGCAAAACAAGAGTTAGAACTTGAACAAGTAAACAAACAAATGCAAGCTTAGCAAGTAGAGGTAATTTAAGTCATGCTAGAGATTTATTTGCTTCATCTATATTCTAGATGAAGCTTTTAGTGAATCGTGACTAGTGAAACACAAAGAAACTTAAAAAGAACATAAGAATTAATGCTTCAAATTGGAAAGTAAAAGAGAGAGTTGAGAAAAGCTTATAGACAAGTCTTCAATTTCTATTCTTGTCCAAAATGTTGAAGTACACGAAATTTAGTATATGAAGTTCACTATTCTATCGAACTTGAGAGAATTCTATTAATTCTCTTCAAATATACTAATTCTAACAATAACTAGGGATAATAATTCATCCTAAACTTGTTACAAATGACTCATATTTTTAGACTATTGATCTTCAAGTCATTTTATAACTTGTATGTACGATTAGTACATGGAAATAATGAAGATTTGCTTGGATATTCCAAACTTACTCAAAAGTCTTCATTTATATTTCCAATGAAATCTCCAACTTGCAAAACCCTATCTCCTCCAGAAAATGTTTGCAAAAACAGCTGGAGGAAAATGCAAGTTGCAAGCCCTAGAAGTCTTCTGGCAATATCGAGCTACGAGTGGCAACTTGCGGATCACTTCCACTTGGCCTCACTTGATTTTCTGATGTGGCATCCATGTGTGCAAATCTTTTTCACGTATTTCCATATATTTTTGGTGTAGAATTAGGTCTCCCAAATATTTTTGCATAATTAGTTCTTCAAGTTGTCTATGCAAAATTGGCCCACTGAATCACCATTGAATTTGACTTTTCTTGACTCCAATTGATCCAAAATGAGTTTAAGTATGATAAACCTGCAATGTTGTACAAAGATTGTGCATTAATTTTCCTAAACTACTAATTCTGCCTAAAAAACCCTAATTCTGGGAAAAAACCCTAATTCTATAAAAAGTTGAAAAATGAGTCATTTGCAACCAAAATTATTATAATTATACTAAAATAACACCTAAAACATATAATAATACATATAATAATATTGATAGATTTATTACTTATCAGTGCTCTTAATGGTATAATGTTGTCACGAGAGCATTACACAGAGAGAATTATTAGGAAGTTTGAAAATTATGATATGACTCCTATAAGCACTCCTTATGATGCTAACACACAATTAAAGAAAAATAATGGTGACCCAGTTGCTCGGTTTAAATATGCTCAAATTATTAGAAGTTTGATGCATTTAATGAATTATACAAGACCTTATATAGCATATGTTGTGTCTAGACTGAATAGATATACTCAAAATCCCAATCATGAGCATTGGTTTGTATTAGTGAGATTAATGAAATATTTGAGAGGAACCATGAATTATGGTATCCTATATAGTGGATTTCTTACTGTATTAGAAGGTTACAGTGATGCTAATTAGATTTTTTATTCAAGTGAGACAAAATCCACTAGTGGTTACGTGTTTACCTTGGGTGGTGGTGCAATAGTATGGAAATCAACCAAACAGACAATCATTGCTAGATCAACTATGGAGTCAGAGTTTATAGCTTTGGAATTGGCTAAAACTGAGGCAGACTAGTTGAGAAATTTTTTAGCCAATATTCCTTCAACTAAGGATGTATTGCCTCCTATGTCCATATATTATGATTGTCAAGTGGCAATTTCTATTCTTAAAAACAAATCCTATAAATGTAAAAGCCAACACATGAAATTGAGACATGATGTCGTAAAGCAACTACTCAGAGATGGAATAATTTCCATTGATTTTGTGAAGTCAGAATTAAATTTGGTCGATCCTCTGACTATACCTGTGGGAAGAAAATTAGTTCTTCAAACTACAAGAGAAATGGGACTTAGGCCAACAAGTTGTCAATAGAGATGGTAACACAACCTATGTGATTCGAGATCCCATGAAATAGGTTCATATGGGTAATAACAAGTCAATATTTACTATAAAGCACTACAAATTTATGTCCCTTTTGAGATAAGTGCTTTGACTGCTAGTAAATGTGAAGTTAAGTTTAAAACTCTTAATGAATTCATATTCCTTTAAAAATGTGTATTTAAGCAGTGTACACTTGATGAATTCACCTATATGAGAGTGGAGTGTGGCCACTCCTATAAGATTTATTGGCCGAATCTTTAGAGTTCTCATGAATAAACTAGGTAGGTGTATGGCCTAAAATGCGCAAAACCGTTGAACGGCAAATTGTGGGTTGCAATGTGACTGATAAGATCTCTGTCATACATCAAAGAGTCATTGGTTTGTAGAAATTTATATTTCACCAATAATTTTGTAAGTCATGTTTTATTAGTCTAAGTTTGGTTCATAGTCCAAAAGACACCAAACTGATTGCGTTTTGCCTAAACAAATCCAACAGGTCTTCTATAGTTACATTCAAAATCTTTTGAAATAAGAGGGAGATTGTTGTAAAAATAAAGGATATTTCAAAAGCTTTTGTCCCACATTGAAAAAACAAAAGATTTTTCATCACTTTATATTTTTTTGTTCATTAATGGGCTTATAATGAGTTAAGATATAGTATGGGCTCGCAAGGGGGAGTTGAGTTGGGCTGATTCAGTTCAAATTGATGGATTTGCCCCCCTGCGTGTGGGTTAAATGTGGCCCAATCCATTTTTTTTGAAAAATAAATAATTTATCTTTACCTGAATGGTTAGATTTTTTTTATTAAATTCCAACAGATATTTTATTTGATGTCCAACAGACTTATTTCATTTAATATACAACGGATGTATTTTATTAAATGCCCAATGGATCAATTCTGTTTAAAATGGCCCAACTGATTTATTTTATTAAATGCCCAATAGATTTATTTTGTTTAAATGGCCCAACGGATTTATTTCATTAATTCGCCCAACGGAATAATTTTAATAAATGGCCCAATGGATCTTTTTCAACAGCTCTTTTTTGTGACGTATAAATAATTGGCTTCTTTTTCTTTCAAAATACAACAATACACAGAAACATTTTCTCTTCACTTTTCTTTGTTCTCTCATCTCCTACACTGTTGTTAGATTTTCTTTTTGCTGTTCCTGATCCCTCTCCTATAGAGGAAAGCTTGCTTAATCCCGGGGAAACATTTCACTGCCTTGAAATAGTTTATTAGGATAGTACTAAGCATGACTCAAGCAAATTTACGTTGTCGATTTCTACAAATATTTCCTACAATTTCAACTTCATCTTTTTGTATGAATATTCCCTTCTTTTTTTCGATTTTTCTTCCACTACTTTGGCAATTCAAAGTATGGAATCAACCTTGTACATCAGGGACAGTAGAGAAGCACCTTTAACGCTTTTTTTGGTAACATTTGTTGCCCACAAAATTCAATTTGAAAAAATTAGAAAACAAGAAGTGTAAGAGATTTTTTTCTAAAAATTGGACATCAATATTCTAGCTAACATTGGGGGCTTCTTTCATGAGATTTCCTTCCCCCTTAGGGTCCATTTGGTTCACAATCGAATGAGATGGGATGACTTATCCTCAAACTATGAATCATGGGATGAGTCATCTAGGACTAATAGACCTAGTCATCCAATGTTTGGTTGATATTGGATTCGATGGGATATCTTAGGAAATGTAGTCATAGTGTGTTTTATTGGGCATTGAATTTCATTTTTACGAACTAAAATATCCATAATTTATAATATCATATTTATTTCGTAATAGTGGTGGTGCATGGTGGTAAATGGTTGCAATGGTACACAGTAATAAATGGTGGTAGTGGTGTTACATAACAGTAGTACTGGTGTTGCTCAGTGTGAGTGTAAGCCTAATTTTGATGATAACAAACCACACTATTACTAATTATTTTTGTTTGTTATTGTGGTGAAGTGTTGAATAGGATCTAAGTGGATGAGTTCAAAGTAGAAGAACAATCTTGAAAAACAGAAGGGATCGGCCACTTGTTCAGACGCACAATCGAAGCTTTGGCCATCCAAAGATACTTCGAATAGAATTTTGGATGTCCTATCAGCTGTCCAAAAATGTTCCAGAATTTTCAAAAACTTTCGGATGCTTGAACACAGGGTTTAGACGTCCAGTCACTGTCTGACAGAACCAATAAAATACCAGAGACTTTCGGACGCAAGTTCGGACGTCTTGACAATTGTCTGATAGAGTTGCAAATATTCCAAAAACTTTTAGACAAACCGTCAGCCATGCGGAAATGATATAAGTATCAATGATATTTTCGGTCACTGGATCAAATGGGAGCAGTTACCTTCAGCCGTCCGAACGAACTTATTCCAGTTCAAAATCAAGGCTTCCGACGTAGGATCAAACAGCCACCTGAAGAATAAGCCGGCCAAACGTCCCAACGGCTAGTTTTTTTGCATTTAATGCTGGACCGTTGGGAGTTAGTTGAAGGCTAATTTGAAGGATGTATAAAAGCCATAACATCTGAATTAGTTAGTATGAATTGTATTTGACAAATTGTGAGCATTGAATAGCATTCTTTAGCAAGAAAAGCTATTTTCTTGGTGTTGGGCTAAAGTGTGAATGCTTCTTTGTAAGAGTGATCCTTGAATTGTATAATTGAAAGGTTAGCTTGTAAGCTGTAATGTTTCTTAACTCAATTAAAAGAGTGTCTAAGGTAAGTAAGAAGTGAGCCTCTCATTGTACAAGTTGGTTGTGAGTAATTTACAAGCGAAGAGATTCAAGTGTAATAATACAACTTCAAGTTTGGTGAAACCTGGAAGTTGTTTGTGGTTTGATTTATCCATCTCTCTTTTCTTTAAATTTTAGTTTGTTATTATCTTTGCGATATTGTTTGTTGCTTTAACAACTTAGTTGATCACTTAGTCAACTTGGTAAATTTCTATTTTGTGAAAAAAACTTGCTATAACCAAGTTAAGATTTAAAAAGGAATCTAATTCACCTCTCTCTTAGGTTGCACCAAGGGCCTACAATTTGTATTAGAGCTTGGACTCCATTTTTGATAGCCGAGCAAGCTAGGAGAGATCCATGGCAACCTCAAATAATGCTGTGTTCTTAGAAGGCTAGTCCATTACTAGACCTCCTATGTTTAATGGGATAAATTACATTAGTTGGAGGGATAGGATGGAAATATTTTTGCAATCTATTGATATTGAACTTTGGTATATTGTGAATGAGGGACCGCATGAAGCCTATGTTGATGATCCAACTACCAGTAGACGGAGACCAAAGACTAGGCAAGAACTTACTCCTTTAGATAGAACAAACCTCACTCTAAATGCTAGACCATGAATGTATTACAATGCTCTAGATGCCAATGAGTCCACTAGAGTGAAGGGATGTAAAACGACAAAAGAAATTTGAGACAAATTGAATGAAATTCATGAGGGTAGTGATAGTGTCAAGGAACAAAAGAAAGCATTGCTAGTCACTAAGTATGAATCTTGTAAAATGGAGCCTCATGAGAACATAGACAAAATGTATTGCCGTTTCAATGACATTATTAAGGATCTTGAGGTCTTGCAAAAAGATTATAACTTGGGTGAGAAAAATAGAAAGATTTTGATTGCTTTACCTAAGGAATGAGAAAATAAAGTTACGGCTATAGAAGAAGCCAAAGACTTGAACGTCATGCCTATTGAATCTCTTATAAATTCTCTAACCTCCTTTGAATTGAAGCTAAAATACAAATCTCAAGATAATGAGGAGGCAAGGATCAAAAGGAGCGTTGCACTTAAAACTTCTCAAGAGGATGAAGAGATCATTTCATTTGATGAAGAGGATGAAAATATGAGAGTGATCTAACTCTCATCACTAAGGGAATCAAGAAATACTTCATCAACAAAAGAAAAATAGGAAGAGGTGTAGCCAGAAAAAACAAAGGAAAGCAAAATGAAAATTGCTATGGATGTGGTCAATCAGGGGGCACTACATGAATAAGTGTCCAATAAAGATGAAAAATGGAGCAAAAGAAAGAAGCAGAGGATTCAATAACTTCAAAATCTCATGGGATAATTGCAATTCAGATGGTGAAATTGAAGATGATATTGAAACTGCACAAGGCCATTGGAGATGCAGAGGTATCTTCTAGTCCCTCTTCGAATGATGATTATGATGATGATGATGATCTAGAAGCATTTGTTTCTAAATTGCATTATAGTTTAAAAATGTCTTATGTTAGAAATAAAGATTTGAAAAACAAAATAAATGCTTTACAAAAAGAACATTCCAAACTTTTCTAAGAGAACAAAGGTTTGAGGAAAAAGAATGGTGATCTGAAAAATAAAGTTGATTTAAGCATGGATTTGAGAAAGAATATGGATGAGAAATCCAAATTTTATACAAAGTTCAAAGAAAAACAAAATATGTTGAGAAAGAACATGGATGATCTGGCAAATGTTCTTCAAAAAGGAAAAAAGGATTTTCTAAAGAAAAGGGTTGGAAAAATTATTTTAAGCAAACATCACACAACTTTTTATAAAAATGACATTTGCTTTGTAAAATCGACATTGATTAGAAATCCAAATGCTATTTGTCATTTTTGTTGTCAACATAACCGTATGCAAAACATATGTTATGTTAAGAAAAATATCAAACTAAGCATGAAAGCCATGTGGGTAGAGAAAGATATTACTAACAATCTAGGACCCAAGAACACATAGGTACCAAAATATATTGATTGACTTTTGTAAGTTTGAAGATCACCACAAGACAAAGTAGTCCACGAAGAACAATGTTAAAAGGATAAAAGTATTAGTTATTTTCATAATAGTATGCTGTTTATGTGATTGAATATGTGGATTGTATATGTTTGATGTTTTTCATAATATAAAAACCAATGGTGGTTTTTTATGCATATTTGTTGATTTATTTTTAAAAAAAAAAAAGTGGTGTTGAATATTACTTTAAAATAATAATAATAATAGTAATTAATTTCATCACCTCACCCACTTTTCAAAAGTGAGTCTTGTACATTATTTTAAACCAAAAATTTTTTTGACATGCTCACACTTAGGGGGAGCTAATGTTTTCTCATCATAAAATATATTTTTATACTCAAAATAACATACGCTTTTATTAAGGGGGAATCTTTCTAAGGGGGAGGTACTCCTAATTTTGATGATGCCAAAAGGGAGAGAAAGATAATATGTGTATGTGTGTGTGCTTAAATAATGATATGAGATGTGCTTACAAGTATGTGTTATGAGTAAAATGATGACGTGAGATCCTAATTTATGCTTATGTGTTCTATATATATTATAAGTTTGTCATCATCAAAAGAGGGAGAATGTAAGCCTAATTTTGATGATAACAAACCACATTATTACTAATTATTTTTGTTTAGTGTTGTGGTGAAGTTTTGAACAGGATCTAAGTGGATGAGTTTAAAGTAGAAGAACAATTCTGAAAAACAAAAGGGATCGGCCACTTGCTCGGATGCATAATGGAAGCTTCAGCCATCCGAAGATACTTCAGACAGAATTTTGGATGTCCTATCAGCTGTTCGAAAGTGTTCCAGAATTTTCAAAAACTTTCGGATGTCCGGTCACTGTCCGACAGAACCAACAAAATTCCAGAGACTTTCGAAATCAAGTTCTGATGTCCTGTCAGTCACCCGATAGAGTTGCAAATATTTCAAAACCTTTTGGACAAACCTTCGGCCATCCAAAAATGATATAAGTATCATTGATACTTTCGATCATTGGATCGAACGGGAAGCAGTTATTTTCAGCCGTCCAAACGGACTTATTCCAGTTCAACATCAAGGCTTCAGACGCAGGATCAGAAAGCCACCTGAAGAATAGGCCGGCCGAACGTCCCAACAACTAGTTTTTTTGCATTTAATGGTGGACCATTGGGAGTTAGTTGAAGGCCAATTTGAAGGATGTATAAAAGCCATAACATCTGAATTAGTTAGTATGAATTGTATTTGACAAATTGTGAGCATTAAATAGCATTCTTTAGGAAGAAAAGCTATTTTCTTGGTGTTGAGCTAAAGTGTGAATCCTTCATTGTAAGAGTGATCCTTCAATTGTATAATTGAAAGGTTAGCTTGTAAGTTGTAAAATTCTTAGCTCAACGAGAAGAGTGTCTAGTGTAAGTAAGAAGTGAGCCTCTTATTGTACAAGTTGGTTGTGAGTCATTTACAAGTAAAGGGATTCTAGTGTAATACAACTTCAAGTTTGGTGAAACATGGAAGTTATTTGTAGTTTGATTTGTCCATCTCTCTTCTCTTTAAATTTCAGTTTGTTATTATCTTTGCAATATTGTTTGTTGCTTTAACAACTTGGTTGATCACTTAGTCAACTTGGTAAATTTCTATTTTGTGAAAAATTTGCTATAACCAAGTTAAAATTTAAGAAGGAACCTAATTCACCCCCTTCTTAGGTTGCACTAAGGGCCTACAGTAAGGTAGCAGACAGTGATGGCAGTGGTGTTGCTTGATATTGATGGTGGTGATGCTCAATGGTAGTAGTGATGTGTGATGATTGTAATTGATGGTTGTGATGGAAATGGTAGTGCAATTTGATAGTGGTAATGGTGACGGTGCACGTGGTGCTGGTGGTAGGGATAAATTAATCAACAATTTTATTTTTCATCTTTTAATTGGTTTTAATTGTGCGTTTTTCCATTATGTTTTAGTGTTTTACAGTGTTATTAAGTCATGTCTACTTACGTTTTTATGTTTTGTGCCGTTGTAGGTAATCAAGGATAAATTGTAAGATAAAGAAACTTCAAAAAGACTTTTGCTTGCAAGGTGTCGACATATTGTAAAGATGAAGCTGAGTTGCTTGATGGTCGTGATGGTAATGGTAGTAAAATTTGATAATGGTGGTGGTTATGGTGCACGTGGTGCTGGTGGTAGGGATATATTAATCAATAATTTTATTTTTCAATCTAAGAGTCATCCTGATAGGGCATTTTTAATTGGTTTTAATTGTGTGTTTTTTCGTTATTTTTTAGTGTTCTGTAGTGTTATTAAATCATGTCTACTTATGTTTTCATGTTTTGTGTCGTTGTAGGTAACTAGGAATAAATTGGAAGATAAAGAAACTTCAAGAAGACTTTTGCTTGCAAGGTGTGGGCATATTGTAAAGAGAAAATTGCAATTTTAGTATCAAATATTTGAGACATTGGTAGTTTTAGTCTCTAAAGTTTGGACTAAAGCAAATCTAGTACCAAATGTTTCAATTTTTCAACACATTTAGTCCTATTGACCAATTTTCTCAAAATCTTATTAAAATCCCATCACACAAAACTCATGTGATGATAACAAAAGTTTTCGAAAAGAATTAGAAAATTTTTTTTTAATTGCTTTAATTTGTAATTAAAGGCACACATGGGAATGCACATCCAATTTTTGAGTTCTATTTATTTATTTATCATTTATGAACTCAAATTAGTGCCTTTGGCAATTAAAATTTTTTTCTTTAATCTAATTCTTTTTGAAAATTTTTGTAACAAACACATGAGTATCACATGATCAGATCCAATAAGATTTTTGTAGGACTGGCCAATAAAACTAAACATGCTAAAAAATTGGGGACTCTAGTGATAGGGACTCTAGTGATTAGGACACAATAGAAAAAGTAGGAAAATAAAAGCGGAGAATGTACATACTTTTTATCTCTCATCTTGGAAATTCTCTGCAAATGTTCTTTCTTTTATTATAGACAAATTTATTTCACTGCATTTTTTTTACTTCTGTGGGGAGTAATAAAAAATTTTTTCTAGTCAAAGGAATCTTTGAATATTGGTTCTACAAAAACTATGAGATCAAATTTATTTTAACTGTTTCTTTTAGTTATTGATTTTGTATATCTCCTGATTTTATTACTTAGGATTATTGAGTTAGATTAAATATTACCAGCCAGATATTTAATTGAACCATATAATCCACTGTCAATCAAAATAGTTGAATCCGTTCTTGTTTAATTATTTTGATACTTGTGACTAGAGCTTTTAATGAACCGAGCTATTCGCGAATACAGGTTGATTCGGCTCGTAAAAGCTCAAATTTAGCTCGTTCGTATAGTTAAACGAGTCGAACTCGAATAAGGATTTGAGCTCGTTTATTAAACGAACGAACTCGAATACTGTTCGCGAACGCTCATTTGCGTTCATGAACATGGGTAATAGTGTCTTTTCGCATTATTTTTAAAATAAAAACATTCGAACTTAATCGAACTTTGTTCGATCGTGTAAAAATCGAGTTCGATCAAGCTCTGTTTGGTTGTGTTAAATGAGCCAAGCTTGTTTGAACTTATTCGAGCTTGGTTCGTTTATGTTAAACAAGCCGAATTGAATTCAATCTCGGGCATATGTTTTATTTGACGAGCCGAGCTCGAACACAAATATTAACTCGTTTAATAATTGAGCCAAACCGAGCCGGTTCGTTTATAAACAAACAAAATCTGAACAAAGAGTATTCGCCTCAATTCGGCTCGTTAAAGCTCTACTTGTGACAATTGGCAAGAGATTCATATTAGGGAGATGTACAATCTAATTTAAATGAACCATTGTAGGTGTTTGTTAATTAGAATTGAGAAAATTACAATTTTAGTACCAAATGTTTGGGGTATTAGTAATTTTAGTCTCTAAACTTTAGACGAAAGCAAATCTAGTGCCAAATGTTTTAATTTTTTAGCACATTTAGTCTTATTGAGGTAGTTTTAGCCCCTAAATTTGGTATAAAAACAAATCTAGCATCAAATGTTTTAATTTTTCAACATATTTAGTCAAATTCAGGAAAACTCAATTTTGGTCTTTTATATTGAGTTAATTTGCTCATTTTTATCATTAGCATCAATTTTGAAAAATCTCTGTACTTTCTTATTCGCATTATGAGTTAATTTATTTATTTTAGTTATCGAATTTAATTTTGTTGTACAATAAAGCAAAAAAATTATAAAGAATTTTTGTTCATTTAGTAAATTTTATCTCTGTAATTTTGGTTTTTCGCATTATGAGTTAATTTGTTCATTTTTAGTTATTATCTTTATTTTTAGCTTTAATTTCTTAATTTGCTCATTTTTTTTACTACAATAAAACAAAAAAATTGTTAAAGATATTTTTGCATTGGAAGAATTTATCTTGTTGATTAGTGTGCATAACTATCATCTTATTGGTATTATAATATTGTGGAATGAATTCCCCAATTTATCTCAAAAATCAAGTTTTGGTTATTGTTAAAGATTTTCAGTTGTAATTTTGAGGAGTGCTTACTTGCTGAAAATTAGTATAAAAATTTTGAAGAAATTCTAGTATTCTAGTTTGTTAAGGGATATTCTCTCTTGTGCAATTGAAGTGCCTTGTTGTTTACATATCAGAGGTCTCTCCTTAGTCTTCCTTTTGGAATTATGTGGCTTACGTCTTTAAAATGTAGTAAGAGTTTAATAGTTAAGGTTTGCTATTTTCTTTTGGTTTTATTTGGCGTAGTTAAGGATCGTATACGCTGGTGAAGATGAAACTTTGTTGAAAAAGGTGATGCAGGTATCATTGTGTTGCTAATTGGTATATGAATCTAGAGGTACGGTTGCACTGCTAATCAGGCTGTTTGAAGAGGAAAAGACTGCAGTTGTGAAGAGGACGGTTGAAGTCAATAAATCATCACACCTGTATTTATCAACACTTTTTGCTTTAGGCTTTTAAATGCGTAATCGGAAAATATTCTATTCGCACATTTTGCTAGTTATTCATTTGTACAAAAGTTTGCTTATAATTTTTCTGGCTCTATAGGCTCTGCTTAAACAATTTGCTGGTGGACTTGAGGTTTAGAAAATGCCGTAACTGAAGACGTAAAACCCAGCAACATCAAAAACTTGAGAAACTTTGTATCTCTACTTGTGCTAGCAAGGTTGATTTTTTCAAGTTCTGTTCATTTATGCACCTATTAATCTGTTTATTTCTCAGCCTGTGCGTCTTTTCCTGCTTACTAGAACTTTTAAAGGGATATTGTCCTAGGTGTGGAAGGTTATATTGTTACTAGGTCAAAGCAAGTTGAAATCGGTTAGTAAGTAATTGGGAGATTTATGGTTGGGTTGTGATAAATGATTATGCCGAGTAAGAATTTTGATTTCCTAACTTATTTTGTCATGTTTAAGTTGGATTAAATGCTTAGTATGTGGTTGGTGAGGTTTGGAAGGTTGGATGCTGAGATGTGTTGTGTAGGCTCGTGAGAACCAACTTTCTGGTGCGAGCCGCAGCACCAGCCGCACCGTGGATGGCACCAGTTTGTCCTTTTTCGATTCTTTTGGTACCGTTTTGTGTCTAGAGTTTAGTATTAAACTTTTATTAAGTTTTATCAATGGTGTAGACCTATGATTGAGAGTTTAATTATGTGATTTAGGTGAAGACGGGGATCATTTCTATTCGGATTAATTCGTTTAGCTTGGACCGAGGTAAGTGATACATGTATCCTTTATATTTTTGAAAATGTATTTTTCACAACGATGTTTTGTAAAATATTTTGCATATGTTAATGTGGCATGAGTATGAATATGTTAATGATTTACCATTAATATGTAAATGTGGTCAAATGTGAATGAATGAATGTTTTGTGATTGAGCTCTTGTGTAAGGTAATTATTGTACGAGACTAGTTCCTTAAATTTGGTGGAGGAGATATAATCTTTGACCGTGCTAACCGGGAGATGTTAGTCTATTGTATTGAACCGTGTTAATCGAGTTGTAGTTAACAACTGGATATCCAGAGTCAATGTGCTTTATTACTTGAGCTCTCTCTTTAGTATCTATATGAATTGTTATGTGGGCCACATTTATTTGTATGAATTACAATTAAAGTGATGATTATTTGAATGATATCATGTATATGTAAATGTAACATACTCAGGCCAATAAAGTGATACTTGTATTACTTACTGTGTGAGTTTTCACTCACTCCTTTGTTTTTATACGCAGAGAAGGATGATTTTGGAATCAAGGATTGAGTTTAGCTCTTGGAGCTAGGATTGATGATGATGGAATGGCTAGTGTATATGCTGTATTATTGTTTAGAATCTGTTATAATATGCTTTGAAGCTCTAGTATTTGTAATTTGAAGTTCCAATTGTAATATAGAGTTTTTATGAAAATTTAGATTGGTCTTTATCTTTAATGTGATATTTGGGATGAATTATTTAGATGCTTTGACCTTTTTTAGCCTTGTATTTTAGTGTAATCTGGGCACTGCGGTGTTATGTCCCGGAGTACAGGGCGTGACATTTTATTGGTATTAGAGCTTAGGTTTGAATCTTATCGGTGCCTAAGTCGAACCATCTTAGAACCTAAGTATGAATCATATTAGAACTTAAGTTTGAATCTTCTCAGAGCTTAAGTTTGAACCTTTTTAGTGCTTAAGTCTAATCCTAATTGTAATGCTTTATATGTGAATATTTGTTTACTTTTGAGTGGTTAGTGTGTACGTTGGACATGATTATTAAGGCTAATTGATTCACACTTGAGGTAGCTAACCTTAATGTGGGTCAACTTAGTTTTGATGTTTGTGTTCGAGTACTGATGGTTGACCATTGAAGATTGTGTAGGTTATTATATGTGGGTTTAACTCTCCTTAGCTTAGTGTGGATTGTGTAGTGCACGTTGCTTTGTGTTGTTAGTTTAGCTCTAACCTATTTTGTATTTGTAGAATGGTGCCTCCTAAGAAAGTGAAGGTGTGTTATTGTTGCTATAGTGTACACTCGGGAGAATGTAGATGGGAAACGAGAGCTTATTTCGGTTATGGAGCGATAGGTCACAAGGTGGGCGACTACTCAAAACCGAAGTTACGTGAGAGCGGAAGTGAACTCGAAAACAACTCAAATATCGATACCAATCAACCTCTGCCAACCTCTAAAGCCAATGTTTTGATTAAGAAGTATGCGAGGGGAGTGGAAGTGTGTAAGGTTTGTTCCAGTATACACTCTGGTAAATGTAGATGGAAGACAAAAGTGTGTTTTGGATGTGGTCGAATGGGGCATAAAATGAGCAATTGCCCAAATAACAAGTGAGTTGAGGATGGTCACATGCCAAAAACTCAAGTCAATGCAAGTGGCGATAGTGTGCCACCTAATTTCGAAGTTTGTACATCAGCTCAACCGAAGGTAGATGGAGCGGAGGACATGATGATAGGTATAGTGACAATAAACGCCTTACAACTTTTGTTTTGTTTGACTATGGAATCTGTCATTTCTTTGATTCATGAAATTCGCACGATTAATAAATATCAAGCCATGCACTCTAGATTATCTATATAGGATAGAGACTCCCTTCTGAAAGGATTTTAGTTTTTAATCCTGGGTTTGGCGTGTGTATCTTAGATTTGGACGGAAGGAAAATTATAGCAATTAAACATAGGAGATTTGTTATTATACTAGGGATAAAATAGTTGTCTCAATATTAGGTTCGTGTAGATTTTGAAAGAAGAAGCGTCGATTATCGTATTCCTAAACCACCCATTCTTTTATTTTAAAGTGTGTAATAGAAACCCGAGAGAGAGGAAGTCGTACCAATTCTATTCACTTTGCAACCCTTGTAAGCCATTAAGATAAAAAGTCTGATTGTTCCTTGACCTAAGTGTTAGATACCAACAATAATGAGGTAACATTTGAAGGCATCCCGACTGTGAGTGAGCGTCTGTATGTGTTTTTCGAAAAACTACCGAGTTTATCACTAAGAAGGAGAAGTAAAATTTGAAGACTTTTCGATAGTGACGGAGCTATGTATGTGATAGAGAAAGTGACCCAAATTATTGAAGGGCTACGCTGATTATCAACTATCACCTGAAGAAGTCAACAAAGTTGAAGACACCTCGAGCCAGAAAAAGTGTAAGGACTATGGCTGCGATGTTTGTGGGACAAATTGAGGAATTAAATTTGGAGATAGTGGATTCAACTTAGTATATATATATTGGCAATTCGCATTATTGGATTCATTATGATTTCGAGGATCAAAGAAATACAAAAGTGAGAAATAACGAATTGGTAAAGCTCAAGGATAGGTTTAGGAATGAAAAGTTGTCCAACTTTCAATATCACAAAGAGAGAAATTGCTAAGTACATGTCAAGTATCTAGAGTGCCAATAAATCAAAGCGAAGCATCTATGACAAATTGGATTGTTAAAGCCTCTAGCGAAATTGGGTTAAAAGTAGCATAGTGCGAACCACCTAGACGGATAGAAAGTTGGAGTACATCATTTCGACATTGAAGACAAGCTTCAACAATAGTTACCATGATAGCATCAACCTGGCATTTTTTTTTAAAGTCTTATATGGAATGAAGTGTAGATCACCCTTATATGAGGATAAAATAGATGAGAAGGCTATATCAGAACCGGAAGTAGTACTAGCTACTATAAAGAAGATTTTGAGGTGAAAGAAAAAAATAAAACGGGTCAAAACATACAAAGAAGTTGAAAGAATTAAAGAGGAAAAACCATGGGAATATCAAGAAAAGGACCAGGTACATCTCAAGACTTCACCGATAGATAGTGTAGGGAATTAAGTACAAAAAACGTGGACTACTAGAAAGTTTAGAGGAAGTTGAGAGTTAGAATTCAAATTAGGGAAGTAAATATCTGTCTCTAGTCATATATCTAAGTATTCGTCTATGAAGACTCGACTAACGAGATAGTGCCTGTTTGAGTTATTAATTATAAGGATGAAGTTTTGAGGAAGTAGACTTTTGCATAAGTCAAAGTGCAATGGTCCAATTCTCGAGTCCGAGAAGTCACGTGAGAACTTGAAGAAGATAGAATTGGATGAAGAAATATTCAAGTTTCATTGTATGCAGATGTTAGTTATGAATGAGGTACCGATAAGCGATACTAGAGACATCAACTTAAGAAGGAATGTAATGACAGAATCTCAGTTTTTCAAGCTTTTGTTCTTCGAGATAGCACAAAAATATAACGAGATACGAAGTAATACTATGATTGGAGCAGTATAAGAGAAGAAATTGCAATGTACGTGTTAGGTGTTTGTATGGTAATACCTAATTAAGGAAAAAGTATCAACTACAGATAGGATTGTTCAGCTTTCGGCGATGCTCAAAAGGAGAGTTGGAACATGTAAGTATGGATATCATAGTTGGGCTACTAATAATTTAGGTGAAGCAGTGATATTATTTGGATTACCGTAATTGCTTGAGCATGGCACCTTTCAAAGCATAGTATGAGAGTAAGTGTAGGCCTCGAATGTGTTAGGATGAAATGGGTGAGAAGATGGGCCCGAGACTTGTATAAGTTATCGTGGATAAGATTTCATTGATTGAGGAAAGAAAGAAAGTGACTCAAAACGTACAAGGAAGTTAGGCCAAGTTGGAAAGAAAGCAGTTGAATTTTCAATAAGGAGAAAAGATATATTGCACGATTTCATCAATGAAGGATTTCATCAATGAAGGTTGTAATATCATTTGGGAAGAATAAGAAGTTAAGCGTGAGATAAATAGATGACCAATTGGTAATTTAGAGAAAATGGTAGAGTTAGCCTATGAGGTGGCGTTGTCTCTTGCCTTGTTTTAAGCACATAAGTGTTTGCGATCCTATCTATGTATTGGAATACGAGTGAATTGTTACCAAAGGGAATTTGACCTATAGGGAGGAGTTTCTTTGGGTTGTAGATCGTGAAGCTAGTTTTGAAGTGTAATGATCAAATCATAAGTATTCGAAGAACTAAATGGGAACTTGGAAAAGGAAATGCTAGAAAAGTATAAGATATCATGGGACTCTTGGGACACGTAAGTTTCGAGGCCAAAACTTTTTATAAGAGGGAAAGAATGTAATACCTAGGACCTTGGGGGGTTATTTTGTCATTTGGCTTTTGGGTGGAAAATGTCAAAACATTTCTTTCCCTCATTTCATCTCAATTTCCTCTTCTTTCTTTTTCTTTTTCTCCCTCATGGTTTCCTCTCTTTCTTCCGTCTTCTCTCTCTTGCGCTCTCTCTCTCTCTCTCTCTCTCTCTCCCCCAAAGAAGAAGGGAACTTGGAGCTTCAACCCAACTTTTTATTCAAGGTATTTTTCTTCCAAACTCTACTCTTTATTTTTTCTTGATGTTAGTTACTAGAGCAGTTAGTGTATGATTAAGGTAGTTTTGGAATTGCTAATGCCATTATGATTATGGTTTATGTTTATATGTGGATATTTTGCTTGAGAATGGTTGTGGATCTCTTAATATATATATGTAGGTTTTCTTAGTTAGGATGTCCTTAAGACAAAAGGTTGGATGATTTGGTGAGTTAAAGATTATTAAGGCTATATTGAGTATGGGTTATATTTATATGAAGTTTTTATGCTTGGAATGGTTATGAGTTTTCCAATTTATATGAGAATTCATTGGGTAATCGAAGTTTATTGTTGGGTTGTGTATAATATGTGTATTTGGACGTTACAGGTGTTTTCTAAGCTACATCGTCAAGAGCTTGGAATTGTTTATGCCATTGTGACTATGGATTTTGATAATGGCGGTGATTATGTTTAAGATGAGTGTGGGTGGTGCTAATTGTGTAGGTTAATGGGTGCTCGAGTTTTACGGTTGGATGATGACCTATAGTGTATGTTTGAGTATAAGTTGTGATTTCTAATCTATTTTGCTATGCTTGAGCTTGAGTAAGTGGTTGATTGTGTTTGATGGTAGTTTCCTAAGTTTTTCTTTCCAAATAATAAGTTGGGTAGATTGTCTACGAAGTGTTTGAGGAAATGAATAAGTGAAATATCCATTGGAAATTGCTATGCTTTAAAGACCACATGAATGGTAGGTTTATGCTTTGGTTGATTGTGGGTGTTATGAGAAATATTGGTTAGTAAGTAATTGGGAGATTTATGATTGGGTTGTGATTAATGATTATGTTGAGCAAGAATTTCAATTTCCTAACTTATTTTGTCGCGGTTAAGTTGAATTAAATGCTTAGTATGTGGTTGGTGAGATTTGGAAGGTTGGATGCTGAGATGTGTTGTGCAGGCTCGTGAGAACCAGCTTTCTGGTGCGAGCTGCGGCACCAGCACCGCGGATGGCACCAGTTTGTCCTTTTTCGATTCTTTTGGTCCCGTTTTGTATCTAGAGTTTAGTATTAAGCTTTATTAAGTTTTATCAATGGTATAGACCTATGATTGAGAGTTTAATTATGTGATTTAGGTGAAGACGGAGATCATTTCTATTCGGATTAATTCGTTTAGCTTGGCCTGAGGTAAGTGGTACATGTATCCTTTATATTTTTGAAAATGTATTTTTCACAACAATGTTTTGTAAACTATTTTGCATATGTTAATGTGGCATGAGTATGAATAATTTAATGATTTGCCATTAATATGTAAATGTGGTCAAATGTGAATGAATGAATGTTTTGTGATTAAGCTCTAGTGTAAAGTAATTATTTTTGGGACCAGTTCCTTAAATTTGGTGGAGGAGATATAATCTTTGACTGCGCTAACCGGGGAGAGTTAGCTTATTGTATTGAACCGTGTTAACCAGGCTGTAGTTAACAACTAGATATCTAAGGTCAATGTGCTTTATTGCTTGAGCTCTCTCTTTAGTATCTATATGAATTGTTATGTGGGCCATATTTATTTGTATGAATTATAATTAAAGTAATGATTATTTGAACGATACCATGTATATATAAATGTAACATACTCAGGCTAATAAAGTGATACATGTACTACTTATTGGGTGAGTTTTCACTCACCCCTTTGTTTTTATACGTAGAGAAGGATGATTTTGGAATCAAGGATTGAGTTTAGCTCTTGGAACTAGGATCGATGATGATGGATTGGCTAGTGGTATATGTGTATTATTGTTTAGAATCTGTTATAATGTATTTTGATACTCTAGTATTGTAATTGAAGTATAATTGTAACATTGGGTTTTTATGAAGATTTGATTGATGTTTATCCTTAGATGTATATCTTGGGATGAATTGATTAGATGCTTTGACCTTTTGAGTCTTGTGGCTCAATTTAACCTGGTCACGGCAGTGCCACATCCCGGAGACGGGACGTGACAGGTATTTAAGCATTACACCTACTTTTTTATTCCATTTGATGGTTGCAGAGGTGTAACTCACTTTTTGAGAAGAATGTTTTCATTTTACCTTTCCAATTTAGTTCCGTGTGTCAGCTAAGAGTTGGACATTTACTTTCTAAATCATGTTAAGAAAGTATTATTATCCAGATGCAGGACCGTTTGGATATAATTGTTTTTGCCCCCAGCATCCTGCAGTTATTTTTTCCTTTGAGATATTTGAAATAACAGGTCTTTTAGTCCTCGTTATCATCTATTGGAGAATGAGTAATTGGAAAATGTCATTTTCATTGAATCTCTTCCTCTTTTTCTAATTTTACCCTTTTTTGTGTTACATGCAGAACATATCACTGTAGCATGACAAAAAGTCTATTTCATTTTCTTGCTCCACTATTTTTCATTTCATATTATTTTTAGAATCATCCTCTTGCTTGTTCATGTTAGGTGGCTCGAAACTTCAAAAGCTTCAAGCAACTGTCAAAAGATTGGAAGAAGCTTCTGTTCCTTGTAGAGAAGCAGAAGGAGTTTAGTTGATCGGGAGATGATTTCCTTGAAGAATGAAGATTGTGAGATGATATCCATCTGATAAGTGATTTTGATTAAGCAGCTGCTGATTTTTGCAAATGAAGCCAAAAAATGATTAGCACTTTGTTAGTCCATTAATTGCGGTTTAGATTGGCTTGTAAATAGATGGAGATATATTGAAATTTTGACTTAGAAAATTCGGTTGGTTTTGTAACTTTGATCTTGGTTGGAAATTTTAATATATTGGAAGCTTATATCTTGGTTGAAAATTTTAGTATATTGGAAGCTGTTTATTGTCTTTATTTTCAAATTGCTTTGTGTGTGTGTGTGTGTGTGTAAAGAATGAAAAGAAATATGATTTTCATAGGGGTAAAATTATGGTCGGCATTTCTAGGTGTTCCAAATAACTATTTTAAATAGGTCAAATTTTTATCGACAAATAATTTGTGTTGTAAAAATGACAAGATTTTTATCATATTATTGGTGTTTTTGGAGTGTCAACATTGTCGACTGCATATATATACCGACCAATTCCCCGGCACAACAAATATGTCGTCAATAATTTTTGCCGGCAGTTTTTTTTTTTTTTGGCCCATCAAAAGCTGATTTCCTGTAGTGAATTATGGCTGAATTTAGGTTGTACAGCCCAACATCTACGTCTAAACATTGCTTGTTCAATGTTGTGACCTTCTACAGGGCATAAATTCCCACAGTTGACGGACTAATGGACCAACAGAAAAATTCAAATTTGAGAAACAAGATAACATTTATAACCCATGAAATGAAAATGACTCAAGAGAGTTTAAAGCAGTAAAGTTCAAAATTACTACCTTTTACAAAAAAAAAATTTACCGCTTTTTCACTTGGAAAACTTTTTCTTTTTTTACTTTATAGTTATGGTTATTGTCCAATCTTAAATCAGTTCAATAAATGAACACCAAACTTGTATTGTGCATATGTCTTATGTATTCACCTAATTTAAATTAATCCTGAACTCAACTGGAGGTGAAAGCAAGGTAAACTTCCCATCATCTTTTCAACTTAATTCTTCAGAAATACGGCAAACCGGGACAGAAACGGGAGTAAAGCATTAACAAAGTAGCAAATTCCCAACTCACGTCTGATCGCTATTTTGAGAACAATGAACTGAAAAACCATGACCGAATTGACAAAGCTATGAACTGGATCGTGTGATTTTTAACTACAATTTCAATTGAAAACACTCCATGGAAGTTCGTGGCGGGAGAAAACACATGAACTTCTCTGAAAAATCGAGTGTGACAGCAATTCGACTCAAATTACAAAGTTTAGGTACCTAATTGACATAATTAAACATTGAGGTAGTAATATGACACTCAGTGATAAGTTTGGACACCATTGGTGCCTTTTACTCTTCATTAGTCTATTATGGTGTCTTTCTCTTTAAAATCGTATGACTAAAAGACTAACTCATTATCATACATTATGCTGTAGTTTTTGTTTTAATAAAAAGTAGACATACGGAATGTGTAAAATCTGTGTCAGTGTGATGGTTTTCTCTACTAATAAGTTGTTTCAAAAAATAATAAAATTCTTCATAAATTTAGTAACTAATTAAAAACTAGCTTATGACATTTTTTATAAAAGGCGTACATTCTGAACGTGCCACGATCACTAGATACTAACTACTACTAAAACGGAGGCCTCCGGCCCGTCGAGGTCTCCATGCGACAAAAGAAATTTAAACTTGTTAATAACTCTTCAATATTCTGAGGTAACTGTTGCAATCTCAATTCTTTCCTCTAACTCTACAATTGGCGGGAGACCAGAAAAAAGCAACCAAAAAAACCAAGCTGTTGCAATTCAAATGACAGAGCCATTTCTATCCCTTAAAAAAAAAAAAAAGAAAAATTACAGAGCCATCCAATCCAAAACGTTGCCAACCATAAGCTTTAACATATATACTACCATACCACTGTTAAAACTTAAAATACAAAACTTTCAAATAAATCTCCAATCTTTTATATTTCTGCTTCCCTTAATGGTTACTTTCATCCTTCTCTCGTCTTTTTCACCGATCCAATCAACTTTCGGATGGAAAGAAAATTTTGAGCATGTTTTTTCACTTGCGGTTATATGTCGAGGTTGATAGGTTATTTACTGAGGCTAATATTACCACCTCTCTGTATATGCACATATGTTGCAACTCTTGCATATGAGATTCATTTTTAAATATCCTCTTTTTTTTAACGTATCTGCTTTCTTTTATATGTACAAGTTATTTTTGCATTTTAGTGGATCTATATTGTGAGAGTTTTTAATTTAAAGTCGATTGTTGGTAGTATTTGAAAACTTTTAAGATTTTTAGACATGCTTATGAGCCCTCATAATATTTGAAAAGGTTCAGATTTCTTTGACATGGCTAAGAATTCTTAAAGTTGGAACGTCCTCCAAGTATATCGTGTACTCATGATTTCCATTTCAATATTTATTTTTTTGTTTTTTAGACTTTTAATTGTTATTTGCTTCTATTTTGAATGATTGCTTTTATTTTATATGGTTTCGAAATAAGGGTCTTTGTTGATATCAATTTGGTGGACATGGTTTGTATCCTTTAATAATCATAAGAAGTTTGTAGCAAAGGAAAAAAGCAACTGGGAAAAGAAAGGGGGAAAAAAAAATAAAAGAACTTGGAGAAAATCACAAATAGAATATCTTTTGAAGGATGGGGAACATTAGAAATTTGTTAGGCTACAATCTTTTTTATTCTTTTTATTTATTTATTTTTTTTTTTTTGGAGTTAACGGATTTCATCAAAGATTGAACATAAAAACCAACGGCTAATTGCTAGAAATATTGTGAAAACTAAAATTTATCTAAAAAATGTGTCGATTGAGGTTGGGGTTCCTAAGCATTTTTCCTTTTTTTTTATTTTGTGTTGGCGACAACACAAAATATTTTCCACTCTAGTCCTCCAAGGACTGGAGTGCAATTTTTCATATTTGTAATATAAAGGCAAAAAAAAAAAAAGGGGCAATTTTCCACTCCGGTCCCCGAAGGACTGGAGTGCAATTTGGTTAATTTGTAACCAAAAAAAAAAAATATGAAAACAGTGTTGCCGCCAACAAGGTTGGCGGCAACCTGAAAAAAAAAATTATGAAAACAGTGTTGCCGCCAACTTGAAAAAAAAAAAATTCTCATTACCGGCAATAATGTCATTCACTATTCAAAAAATCTGGTCGTCCTTATGCATAACTTTCATAACTTTCATTTGTCCTTATGCAATGCACGCCTGAAAGGCTGCAAAACCTACATAAAAAAAGCAATGCCTATGAATTTTATCTTTACGTAAAACTTCACAAATTTCAGTCGAATTGTCAAATCAAATAATTTTACACTGCAATGAATAAGTTTTCTCAAACTTTGAATTTGGATTTTAGCTAGCATACTTTGAATTGAGCAACCGGTTATATTATTTCATTCTATGTTCATTTTATTCATTCAGTTTTCTTCTTGTTTTCCTTTCTTCGTTGCTTCTGTTTTTTCATTCTACAAGTGTTCCTCATTGAAATTTTCACACAATTCTCTCTGAGTTGTTTGTTCATCTTCTTCAATTTCATCTCCATAATCCAGGTTAATTCTTTTTTTTATTCTCATAATATTTTTATGTTTAATGAATGCAGAGCGTGTGAATTAAATGTGATTTCTGATTTTATTTTTGTAATTGTTTTGCAGTTGTCTTGGTTCTTTTGTTCAACTTCAACTTCAACCGCATCAAAATTCAAGTTAGTTTCTTTTATTCTATTAATAGTTTTTTTTTTAATGCTATGCTAGATTTTGTAAGTGTGATTTATTATTGTTTTATGTTTGTAATGTTTGGTAATTTGCTTGAATATGAAATTATAATGTGAAATGTTATTATTATACATCATTGTTGTGGATAAGTGAGCACCCAACTTTGTTGCCATCAAACTGCTAAAGAAACAGACATGTAATAATTCAAATAATCAACATTTAGAAGTTAGATATTAGATTTAATCATGTTTATATGTATATTTAAGGGTTAATTTCAGATAATATAGCTGAAAACAACTAGTGTTAGTTTTTAAAAATAATGTAATTTATAATTTACATTTACAATTTACAATTTATATATTAGAATTTAGGCTCTGGTTTGAAATGCAATTTGCAAATTTGTAACATAAAATCAAAATTAAAAAAAAAAAGAAATAGTATTGCCGACAACCACAAATGTTCATTAATTACACTCCAGTCCTCAATGGACTGAAGTGCAATTTATAAATTTGTAACATAAAATCAAAATTAAAAAAAAATGAAATAGTATTCCCGGCAACACAAATGTTCATTAATTACACTCCAGTCCTCTAAGGACTGGAGTGCAATTTACAAATTTGTAACATAAAATGAAATTTTAAAAAAAAATAAGAAAATAGTATTGCCACCAACCACAAAGGTTCATTAATTACACTCCAGTCCTCAAAGGACTGAAGTGCAGTTTAAAAATTTGTAACATAAAATCAAAATTAAAAAAAAAAGAAAATAGTATTCCCGGCAACACAAATGTTCATTAATTACACTCCAGTCCTCCAAGGACTAGAGTGCAATTTACAAATTTGTAACATAAAATCAAAATTAAAAAAAAAGGAAATAGTATTACCGCCAACAAATGTTCATTAATTACACTCCAGTACTCCAAGTACTAGAGTGCAATTTGGTATAAAATTAAAAGAATAGAAAAATGCAACATAACAACATAAATGCAAAATAGCAACGAATTTAAGAAATGCTAAAAAACTGAAATTCAAAATTCCCACAGCAACACAAATTTTTTTCTAAATTAGATTGCGGTCCCTATGCAATAAAAAAAAACTAAAAGTATATGATTATAGGTTTTTTGGATTTAATTATTTATTCTGAGATAATTATTTAAATCTTTCATGCAATTATAATGTGAAATGTTGTTATTATACATCATTGTTGTGGATAAGTGAGCACCCAACTTTGTAGCCATCAAACTACTAAAGAAACAGATATGTAATAATTCAAATAATCAACATTTAGAAGTTAGATATTAGATTTAATCATGTTTATATGTATATTTAAGGGCTAATTTAAGATAATATAGCTGAAAACAACCAGTGTTAGTTTTTTAAAATAATGTAATTTATAATTTACATTTACAATTTACAATTTATATATTAGAATTTAGGCACTTGTCTGGAATGCAATTTGCAAATTTATAACATAAAATCAAAATTAAAAAAAGGAAATATTATTAAATGTTCATTAATTACACTCCAGTCCTCCAAGGACTGGAGTGCAATTTGGTATAAAATTAAAAGAATAGCAAAATGCAACATAAGATTGAAATTCAAAATTCCCACATCAACACAAATTTTTTTCTAAATCGGATTCCTGTCCCTATGCAAAAAAAAAAAAAAAGTATATGATTATAGGTTTTTCGATTTAATTATTTATTCTCATATAATTATTTAAATCTTTCATGCAATTATAATGTTACTCTTAAACTTTTATTTAATAATATTTATCACCCAATCATAACATAATTAAAGCTTGACTTTAAACTTTTTGTGAATTATCCCATAAACTTCTTGATATTTGCATATTGAAAATATGGTATGCAATGTAGTTTTTGGCGTAATAGGCTAAAAGATGCCGATCGTAATTCAATTATTTTGGGGCGAAAAAATAGTTTCTATCATGAAATGGTCAATTTCATATGACCCTCTACGATCGAATTGGGTATGAACAATTGGTAGACAAATTATACGATTACATGGGTTTGGATAGGAATTGTTTCAGGTTGGAAGTCATTTATAATTGCTTGGCCCGAGTCTTAGCGATAGCTAGACAGACAGTCCGCTAAACCCTTTGGTATGCCTTAGGGTAAGGTGGGGTTGTCACAGATGATATCAAAGCCTAGGTTTGACAGAAGTTAGTCTTAAAAGTTAAAAAAAAAATAATAATGATTAGAAATGAATGATTATTAAGTACATTTAGGATTAGAATTCTAATCGATTTGTCATTGACAAATATAAGTATGGCAGAGATTGGACATAGGGAGGCATCCCAGCTATCTGAGGTATCCCGAAGATATCAGGGACCTCGCACCAGACCTGTAGTTCGGTATCGAGAGGGACCTGGACATCCTTATAGGATATTTTCTCCTGCTCGTCGAGTGCGTCCCTCTTGTGGTTGTTGGAGAATGTACTCCTACCCTGATTATGTAGTAATTCCCCTTATTGAGGAGAGTAGGCATTTGGGACGTGTGGCTGACATTTCACAAGATCGTATCCATGAGTTGAGGGAGATAATGCGAGCCCAGACTCAGAGGATTAGGGAGCTCGAGGCTCAAGTTCAGGAGGAGCAGGAGCGAACCGATGCTTTCAGGGAGATAGTTCATGGCACTCAGCCAGCACACCCACTTCCCGGGGCTGAGGAGGAGCCCGAGGGGGAGGCCAAGAGCGGGCCAATGGAGTGAGTGCTAGCTGGCCATGAATTTTAAGATCATTTTCGTATTATGTAATTTAAGATTTTCACATGTAGTTTTACTGTTGTTGATGTTAAGCGGATTTTGGAAGTCTTGCTGGCCACTGCTATGTATTTTTGTTTCAAATATATAACCCTTAATCCTAAATTACATAATTTTGTTTCAAATTAATTAAAAATTAGTTACTTGATAAACTCAAGATTTATCCGCAAAATACCTATTATGCATAATTTTAAAATACGAAAAACTTAACCCTAACCCCTAAACCCTAAAAATTTGATCGTATACCTTACACCCTAAATTCTAAACTTTTTGTTTACTTACTTTTTTGCCCATAAAAATTTGTGTATTTGTAATTTGGTCCCTAAACATTGAGTTAATTACATTTTTCCTTATGAAGATTACATTTCTGTATTTGTAATTTGGTCCCTAAACATTGAGTTAATTACATTTTTCCTTATGAAGATTACATTTCTGTATTTGTATTTACTTTTGGGCGCATAAAATTTTACATATTTGTGAATTACCCCATAAACTGCTTAATATTTGAATACTAAAAATATGGTATGCAATTGTCGTTTGTTGGTGTAATAGGCTAAAAGATGCCGATCGTGATTCAATTATTTTGGGGCGGAAAAATAATTTCGACGATGGAAGGGTCAATTTCATATGACCCTCCACGATGTAAAAAAGTTTAATTTTTGGAGGAACCAATCGGTTTTGCTGAATTGATTGATAGAGTATGCAACGTAATGCAATTAGACCGGGAATTATACAAAGTCAACTTAATACTAAGAAATGAGGTGGGAATGGGTATTTTTTCTGCTATGCCACTAGAAGATGACATTGGAATGAGGATATTGTATCATAGGAGTGTTACGTCACCGAATTATGCTAATGATGTGTATGTGGAGGTAGAGGAGCTAATGGCATATCCTGCTTATACCTCTACATCATATGGAGTTATGGAAACTGGTAACCTCGATGCAGCAACACAGGGAGTTCAAAGTTCATTACTATCACGTTCAGAGTAATTTCAAACAAAAGTTCAAAAACAAACGGTATAATTTTTTATTTTAAAAAAAAAGTTTATATATCTTTTTGCCACTTAATATAAATGTTATATTTGTTTAAAATGTATAGATTGAAACAACTAGTAATGGCCGCCGGCAAACCAAACCAAACAAAAAAATACGAAGCATTCATGGAGCAAATTTGGAAAGCAAATGAAGAAGCGTACCGTTAGTTGAATGGTGAATCTGTTTAGCCACACCAATGGGCATTATGCAAGGACAGTGGATATCGTTGGGGTCACATATCTACCAATATAGTTGAGTGTTTTAATAACTTGTTACGTAATGCAAGACTTTTACCAATTAAGACTTGCGTGGAGTTTTCTTTTAATCAATCCGTAGAATTGTGGCTGAAAAAGAGAAATCTGGCTCGCAGGAGAACATTTCCTTTCCCGAAAGTTGTTTGGGACAAGTTTGTAAATAACGAAGCAAAGGCAAGAGATCATAGAGTTCAGATTTACAATAATACTGAGGGAAATTACCGCATCAGAACTGCTCGCCGCCCTAATCACCGAGGCAATAATTTTCAAATTGTCAATTTCGATGAAGGCACGTGTACTTGAGGGAAGTACAAAGAGCTATGATTTCCCTGTTCTCATGTGATGGCTGCTTGTATGCGATCTGGCGCAAACGCTACTGACTTGGTTCATTATATTTATACATTTGTAGCGTTCAAAAAAACATTTCTTGGTCAGTTTCAGCCTATGCGAGATCCTGAATATTGGGCACAATCAGATTTGAGACTTAATTATCTGTCATGTAGGCTGCATAACAAAAGACCTGGACCGCTTAGAAATGTCAGGATACGTAATGAAATGGACCGTCGCTGCCCAGATGCTCCCCGACGTTGTAGTCATTATTCACAAATTGGCCATAATGCATCTAGTTGTCCTTACTCTAGTTATTGTAATTCTTAGTATATTAAAGATGTGTTTTACTACTATATTAGTGTTTGTTTCAATTATCGCAAATTATTGTACAACTCTTGCATTAATTAAATGAGGCTTGTTGCATTTTATTTTATAATGTTCTAATTAGGGTTTGTTTCAATTATATCAAACTGTTTGTATAATTGTTATGTTCATTATATAAATTTTTTTATCTCTAATGGTATACTATAACTACAGGTATGGATCAGTCTCACAATTCTGCAGATCCTCACCCAGGACCTCTTAATTCTAGTCTATTGTATCTTCAGGAACAACACAGGTCACGAGCTATTTGGCATGGTAATGATATGTATCTTGATATCAAGAGAAATGATAGATTTTTTTGGGGGTTGGTAAGTGACTTGGACGACCGCATAGGGCACTATTTAGACATAGCTGGATTCTATGGTATTGTGCGCGCAGGCTCGTTCGCACTGGATCATGCATTGATAAATGCACTTATTGAGCGTTGGAGACAAGAGACGCACACATTTCATCTCCCGTGGGGAGAGGCCACTGTGACATTGCAAGATGTTGAAGTGTTATGGGGCTTACCAATAGACGGCGCACCAGTTACTCTTCGAGACAGAAAACGACGTATGCCAGAGAAGATTAATTTGGTGACAGAGCATTTGGGATGGTGTCCAGAGATAGCAAATTTTAAAGATGGACGACTTAAGCTTTCCTCTATTTGTGATCACCTTGACGATGGACTTCCTGATGATGTGTCAGATGAGTTATGTCGTCAACATGCCCGTATGGTTATTTTGATATTATTCACAGGAGTTATATTCCCTGACACATGTAATAATGTTGTGAGTTGTCATTGGTTTGATTACATTCAAGATTTGGAGAACCTACACCAATATAGTTGGGGTAGTGCCGTTCTTGCTGTCTTATACCGACGAATGTGCGACGCATCGAGTGTGAAACATAATGCCACGGCTGGACCCTACTTGTTACTACAGGTAAATTTTAACTTAATTGTGCACAAATATACATGATTTCATTCGTTTATTGACACAGATTAGTTTCTTTTCTAACTTAAAAATGCAATAATTTAATTTTAGTTATGGGCTTGGGAGCGTTTTCCTACAATTCGCCCATCGATTGTAAATCCAATCCAAGAAGATGATCGTCCATGGGGATATAGATGGTCCACAGACCACACAGGAATTGATGCTCCCCAGCACGTCCTCTTGTTCTACAGAGATGCACTTTCGAAATTAGGCCCAGATGATGTACTTTTCTCTATTTCACCTTAATTATGTCATCTAACCTTATTATTATATCTGTTTTTTTTAGTTAACTATCACTCTGTAATGTTGTAGTTCATATGGGAGCCATACTCGGCAGATGTACTATCGTCTTTACCTGACTATTGTACAGCCGGTTCTCATATTTGGCGCTCTAGATGCCCCCTAATATTTTGGCATATTGTGGAGTTACATCTACCGGATCGAGTATTGCGACAGTTCGGGATGTATCAACCAATTCTGGAGTTTCCTGAAACAAAAATTGAGTTGCATGATCTTGGTCGTTTTGGATATCACGGTAGAGATTGGGAACAATTTCACGCACACTGGGTGCATTTTTGGGATAATAGGACGGCCTCTGTAGTTTCTACATTGCCTGCAGAGACATAACACCCTACTCCTGATTACCTGAAGTGGTACACTTATCATACTGTCAGGTATATAAACCGTCCTATCCAGCATTCAATGTACCAGGAGGGTTATCGAGGTGATGCAGGGCAGCATCTTTATATGGTATGTTTTAAAACTGATATGAATTTGGTTATTAAATTTCGATATCACATATTTAGACAATTCCATTTTGCATATTGTGATTATCAAATTTACCTTTCTTTGTCAAATGCATAGATGGACACATTATCTATGATAGGTCATACTGCAGCACACAACATTGCTGGAATTGTTGATCATTTGCAGAATTTTCATTCGGCTTTTGCCTCGATACAAGATGAGGCATTCGGCACCATGCACTACCTTCAGCAGGGTCTTCGTATTTCAGTTGGCCCTATAAACTATCATGGTGCCAGTTCATCGACCTCTCAAGATATCCCCTATCAGCGATCTGTCCCTAGAGTACCTAATCGACATGATCGCAGGGGAGGTCGTCGCAGACGCGACCATCACTTTCCCCGGGACGAGGATGACTCTTCAATCAAGCAGCATCTATTTACACTCCAACTGTATTTGAAGAATTTCAGAATGAGTTTGGTGAATCAAACGCATTGGTTGTTAGGGCTGTGAAGTTAAGTGAAGAGGTGGCGGAATACTTTGTTGGCAACTATAAAGGTGAGTCCGAGTGTGTAGTTAGCTATAACGCATCCTCCCGTTCCATTAATCTAGTTGGAACAAACTCCATTCGAATGGAATTTGTGCTTGCACTACTTAAAGGTTCTCGATAAATTGGAGATTAAGGTAATTCCCAAGTTGTACATTCTGAAGAGATGGACGAGGGAGGTTAGTGATGGCCTAATTATTGACGTAAGATAATTAGGCAGTCATGTAGAACCAGATATGGAAGTAGGCCATAGGTATCGGTTAATAGCGCCAACTACCTTAAAGCTGGCAGCACGAGCAGTTACTTCCCCGGAGGCCACTTCCGTTTTTGGTGAAACCATAAACGAACTCAGCATGAAGATTGAAGAGTTACTTTCATGTACCAATCATACTGATAATGGAAGGGCAAATAGGATTGCTGACAAAATGTCGCATGAAAGCCAAGGAATTGCATCGAAAGAATGTAGAGCTGTGGGCATAAAGAAGAGAGCAATTGATAAGCCAAAGAAACATTTTCACAGTTGGGTTGACGAGTGCAATAAGAAGAAGTATTGCCAGAGGAATTATTGTGGCCCCAATGGATTGGTATACTTACATTGTTACTATGGTCATTCATTATCCTCCTCAAATGTTTGCTTGTTGTGCGTGTTCACATTTGCTGATTATTTGCCTAACATAAGTTCTATTGGATACTTGAGTAGTGTGCAAATTTGGGAGAACTGATATGGATAGCGGGGATGGATAGTAGCACGAGTTGGTTGTTATAACATCTCGCATTTGGACTGGCCCAATAACTTTTGAACTTTAAACCACAGACTCAAAATGCTTAAGCCAAGTTATTTAGTAGCCCAAACGTTGGATATTATATACAAATCATTTTCTTTTCCTCCCACCAATGTGGGACTTTTTGAGGGTCTCACATTCACCCCTCCTTATCAGGCTTTGCGTCCTCGCAAAGCCCAATCCATATCATAATCCGGACTGTCCACTCAGTTGTATCGGATTCTAGAGGTGGCTCGTACGGGCTCTAGAGGTGGTTCCCGCCCTTAGGTCGACGTAGCACTTAGCCCCGCACAGCACTTAGTTCCTCTACTTCCTTGCGTAGTCCGGCCCAAATACCATAGGCCCAGTCTCACCTCGTGCAGAGACCACACGAGGTTTGCTCTGATACCATTTGTAACATCCCGCGTTTGGGCTGGCCCAATAACTTTTGAGCTTTAAACCACAGACTCAAAATGCTTAAGCCAAGTTATTTAGTAGCCCAAACGTAGGATATTATATACAAATCTTTTTTTTTTCCTTCCACCAATGTGGAACTTTTTGAGGGTCTCACAGTTGTCCTCACATGAAACCATATCTGTCAAGTTGCCATCACAGTGCGGTTTTGCCAGAAGCCAAGGACATGCATAGGTGATGCATCTACCTTGCATGTTACATTGGGAATGATTGGTCAAATAGCGAAGTTGATCTTTTTATTTGCAATCCGTGTTATGATGGAAGTTTCTGTTGAAGTGGGAATCTAATAATGAATTTATATGGATAGTATTAGTTTTGTTGTAATGGTTGTTTTTATGTGAAGGGAGTACAAAGTGATGCAAATTGTCCGTATGGCTTGCTAATGGCAGCACAACCAATGAACACCGGAACCTCATTCTGTCAATTGTTACAAGTATGTTCGTAACCTGTATCGGATATATTTTAATTTGTCAAAAAAATGATAAAGTCAGTACTAAAATAAACATTCTGACATGTGGTAGAATTGCAATTACATCAATGAAGGTACTAGATGGCCAGGTACTGTGTCTTCACACCGAAACCAGGTATTCAACTCTTTGTTGCATATGGTAATTGACCATGTATGATAGAAAATAAAAATAAAATAAAAACTGTAATACACATACATGTCACAGGTGGAGCACTTGGAACATGATGATATTGTTCTTACGGCAAACCCCTGCAGCCCTACTTTGTAATTGCCAATCAGCAGGTACATAAGAGGATTTGAGCGTCATGTCTTCACATTACGAAGAACGTGTGTTGACACGAGGAGCGTAAAATAATTTGGTGTTTACATGTACACTGATATGCTTGTTTACATTGTAAATTTAAATTAATTAGGCAGTTTTTCTAGTTGGATTGTCAAGTGATAGACAATCCATTCCAGTTTTCAAATTTGAGGAATATTGGCAGTTAGTTAAGCTGTATTGTTAATGTTACAGTCAACATTTTGATGCCAAATTCTATCCCACTGTCATTAAAACTTGCTTTGTGCTCCTTGTTCCCCAAGCATTACAAATGTTGCACATCACAAACACAATAAGAAACGTGTAATCAGGCTTGTTATGGAGTGCTTTTTCTTTTGTCATTTCACCGTTTGTGGGCACTTTTTTGGATTTGTTGGGAGGTTTATGTGATTACACAGCATTCCATAGAAGTTACATTGATTGAATAGTATATTACAGAATCTCTCTTAGGGTGAATAACAATTCTGACTATTTGTACCATTACTTACTCATACAAATAGAGAATTTACATTGTCCACCTAGCATATTACGAGACAATGTTTTGGCTTTCAGAATGCACATTCTGACTATGATGCCCTTATTACTTACACACAGAAACAGAGAAATTACATTGTTCACCTAACATGTTACGAGACATAAACTGGAAAGTGAATACAGATTCTGACCGTTCGGGTATTTACTTACACATACAAATATGGAAATTACATTTTTCATCTAGCATATTACGAGACATGTTGTTCATTGCCTGATTATACATTCCGACCGTTCACCAAGTGTCACACATACAAACAGAGACATTGCATTGTCCACCCACCATATTACGAGACATGCAATTCAAAGTGAATACACATTCAGAACCATTCAAAAGATTATTTACACATCATTGTACATGAGTTACGTTATACGCTGAGCATATTACAAGGCATTTACTACAGATTATATACATTCAGACCATTCAAAACATTACCCCTTACATGCCTACGTAATGCCCACAGATTTTAAATATGCATACCGGACGCCACCGCATTTTCATACACATACGTCAGCCAGCAAAAGTATTCATACAAAATATGGGTAGTCTCCAATATCTTCACTCTTCATCAGACATGTAATTTGGCGAAGCGTATGTCGTGTTATGTAGAGCTCGATAACTATAAGTGGCCACTTGAGTACCTTCTTCCGTTTCAAATTGCCAACATGTGTGTACCATTCCAAATCACCACACGTGACAAGCCATACGGTTGTTCTCTTCTCTAATACGATCAACAGCTAGTTCTAGTTGCAGCAATGTGGTAGTTGGCATCTCTTTTGCATAGCTTTTGAGACGGCAAATGTACAAGCTTTCCATCTCCTCCTCAAGTGTAAACGCTTCTTCTAATCTCTGTTTGAGTTCCTCGTAAAGCTCATCGCGGTAATCTATAGAGGTAGCTATCGGGTTGCCATCATATGACTTTGACGGCTGACGAAGGAACCACTTCGTCCTTGGCTTTGGGTACTGCAAGCCTCGGCATTCCAAGTTATCACGGATTCCTGACATTTTTTTTCCTTCTGCAAGAACATGCTCAGATTTGTTTGAATATGTCTTCCCTCTTATGAATATACATGATAAATTTCATACAGCAGGATATAAGTCAAATAGAATACATTTGGAAATTTAGAGATAATGAATCGTATACACATAAGTGCGAATCAAGTATAGTTTTACCTTGAAGAGCTGCCTAGAAAGTATTGTTTCCGACGATTTTAGTCCAACTAAGTTCCCATTATCACTTTCTTTTTGGCAGATGTTAACATTAACACATGTATTAAAATGAGATTGTTATCATGCTGGTCCAGCTTGTGGGATATCATCAATGAATTTGCACTAGTGTTATTACATTAACTTCATATAACTACATTGAAAAGACTCAAGGCATTATAAACAATTGCCGCCAAAAAAATTGTGCAAAAGGAATTTTATTTTTGTGGCATTTTTTTAGAAAAGACACATACTTGTCTCAGACGTGTGCATTTATAGCATTGGGATTTGGGTTCTCACAATTTTTATTTGCCACAATACCAAAACTGAGATTTTTTTGTTCATTACAACAGAATGTTGAGAAATTTAACCAGATTGCTAAGAATATACATCAAAATACTAAGGAGTTATACCACCATCAACTTGTGGGGAATGGTACAAGGCCAAAGTGTGAGGCCCCGTGTTCCCATAGCATTGACATTAAAAACCCCTATTGAGAATGCATTTGAGGGTCTAATAAAATTTTGGTTGGTTACAATTTTCTCACTCTTTTTAAATTATACCGTCTGCCTGGAATGTTTTGGTCAATTTTGCATGTTCCGCATTTAACTATATTGTGCCAATTGCTTTGTTGTAAATGTTTCATTGACGGCATATGGATTGATTATGGGATTCTCTTACCATAGTTGCAATAAATTTTGAGCCAACTACTAACACGTAACCATCGTTCAACATCACATACCAAATTTACTGCGGGACTGTACTGCAAGTGTATCTAATGCGCCTATTATGCGTCTGAATATTCATTTACTTATCAGTTGTCAATTTATATACAGGCATCTTTGAAATCACTCTAACAAAATTAATTGCTTCATGCCTGTCATATGTCAATACCTGTGCACAATAAATGGTTGAATACGTACTTGTCTGTGCATTAGTTTTAACTGTGCCTTTATTTTAAATATTTTATTCAGTAACTTGAGACTCTCGTGAGAATCATGGAACTTGTGAGGCTCAGACATGAGGCTTTACAATTTGGTCTTATGTCATTTCTCACAAGTTGAGGGTAATATAATTCCTCAGCATTTTTATGTTACTCCTTAGCATTTTGGTATAATTCTTTAGCATTTTTGTATAACCAATATCCCTCAAAAACACCTCGGTTTTGACATTTTTTCAGTTCAAATTTTGTCCTACAGATAACATTGCAGCCATCTATTTTGTCACATTAAATCATGGCCATCAACTTGTGGCCTCCTTCGATTGGAGTATGAAGCCTCGCAATTTAGCCCCTACCAGTTCAGAAAAGTGAAAAGCGATGTAAATTGTCATTCAAACAAATAAATTAGTGAAAAAATGTAAGTCTTTAGTGAAAATAATGTAATTGATCCTTGTATGGCATCAAACAATGTTGTAAAGCCTAATTTAGATTTTGACATTTGTTGCCCTTTCACCATGTGGCGTGAACTTGTGTGAAATCGTAGTTGTGGATGCTATTTTTTTATAAATTATACCTTACTCGCACTAGTCCCCTTTAACTGTGGTTCATTTACATTAGGATAATATTCTGTCATTAAACTTCATTTAATCATAAATGCAGTACATCCCGTGGATATAGACAACATCGTAAGCTGAAAAATAGAAAGTGAATCGTTAACGCAAAACGCACTACACTTTTGCTGATATGCTGCTACATGTAAAGCATATTACTAACATTCATAATAAAAGATAAGGTTTTGAACACTAGTACTGGAAGGAGTTCATTCCATGTCAAAGTTCAACGGAATCATCTTCAGATTCAGACGTCTCATTCTCTATTTGAGTGTCGGATTCAAGCATTTAGCTACGCGCATATGCTTGGAGGGAATTCATTATATTGGATGCTGCATAGGCCATTCCAATCAACCCAGTCCACTGTCTGAGGGGGTGGAGCAGACGTTGGTTATGGGCATGGCGCAGTAGGCGCACATCTATACGATTGTTTTCCTCTTGAATAAAATTCAGAGCCCGTCGTCTAGACTCGTTGTTTGTCTGGTTAATTGTCATTGATTGCCGACGTGGGATTGGAAGACGATTAGATCGTAGTTCCGCTCAAAGCCGGTCGCTTTCCTCTTTCCGGTAAGTCCACTCCAGCGCCATAGTATTAACATTATGTGGACAAAATTCGACCGAAGGTGCAACATCGTAAAAAAATTATGGCTCATCTTCTAGAGCCCATACTCTATCTTGCTGGATGAAGATATGTCTAGTTGAATACATCCCAGTCCTAAGATGAGGGAGATAGGTATTGCTCCCACGTGCTGTCATTGTACACTTAATTGAATAGAGGATTGGTAAGGGAAAAAACACAAGTTTATGGTGAGCAGGTGTTGCTACACTTCCGACCCGATATTTATACAAGCAAATTTGACTGGATTATTGGTCTGGGCTTTAGAAGGACACTTAATGTAATGGTGCCCAATTACTCCTTACCTGTCAACATCACTTACAATTAATATGAGAAAAAAATATGACAAACTAAACGAATAGGGGAATATGGGATATGGGGTCTCACAATTTGGCCCCGTACCAGTTCAGACAATTTGAGAACCACGTAAATAGTCAGTGAAACAGTGTAAATTGTCAGTGAAACAATGTTACTGATTTTCATGCAAAAACGACGTTGTTTTATGGTTCTAAATTTGGCCAACATGGCTCAATCTCAACCATCCCTTGTTGGCCCATTTAATCTGGACCATTAACTTGTTCCAAATGGAACTTGTGCGGCCCCTCCTTCGATAATATGGGGCTTCACAATTTGTTTTCGTACCAGTTCAGACAAGTTAAAAGCCATGTAAATCGTCAGTGAGCAAATTTAATTCGTCAGTGAACAAATGTAATTCATTAGTGAACAAATGCAGTTCATTAGTGAAAAAATGTAATTCGTTAGTGAACAAATGTAATTCACAACCTCACAAATGTAACTTATCAGTGAAAAAATGTAAGTGATTTTTGCTCGAAAACAGTTGCTTTGGAATTGGTTGTGGTTATATAATAATACCCTAAACAATATGGGATTCGCTTCCCATGCGTAATATTTTGGTTACACGCTGATGTTACAAATGTAGACAAATAATGGTAGGCACCTACTTGAAAATGCTAGACATTTACAATAACGAATTTGGAGCACCACAAGTTCCATTTGCTACAATTTAATGGCCATGATTTATTGTGACAAAATAGATAGTTCAGATGTTGCTATATGGACAAAATTTGAACTGAAAAAATGCCAAAAACGAGATAGTTTTGAAGAGAAAATTAGTTACATCAAAATGGTGAGAAATTATATTACCTCCAATTTGTCAGAAATGGCTAAAGGCCAAATTGTGAGGCCCCATACTTATAAATAACATACATGTGCTACAATTAGACGGATGGACAAATAATGAGGCCGTCGATCCCTTCACTCAAGGGTAACACCTAAGAACGTCTTTTCATTATAATCATGACTAAATCCATTGTGACTTATTCCATTGTGATGTATTTGTGATACATAGTGCATGAGCATGTTGTCAGATGAAAATTTATATGTCAGTCCACACGGAGAAGGGGCCTCACAAGTTTCATTTGGAATATGTTAATGATTACTATTAAATGAGCTAATAATGGATAGTTGAGATTGGACCATATAGGCCAAATTTGGAACTATAAAATGACTCATTTTAGAGTGAAAACTAATTACATTTTTACATTGAGAACTTACATTTTTTTACTGACGAATTACATTGTTTCTCTGATGATTTACGTGGCTCTCAACTTGTCTAAACTGGTACGGGGCCAAATTATGAGGCCCCGTACCTCACTCGATTTACAATTTGCACGTGGACATTGCATCTACCACGAAACATGTCTCGTGCTTTCCTAATGACAGTACGTGTTACACTTATAGTGTTACGTAAGATGTGTGCAAATTTACAAAATCTCACATGAAAGTTACAGCGAAAATCTAAAGCATTACGAAAAAGTTCAGGGAAAATTTGCTGCCATTCTTTCACAAGAATAGGCCATTGATTATGGGTTTTGGTTTCAAGATTATGCAATGCACCTGTTCATACGATTGTTTTGCTTCATGACAATTCGTGAACAAGTGGAGGAGTTATGTAATATCTCTGCAAATTTAAGGAGTTCATACTGGAAATTTACTGTGAAATCTAAGGCATTACGAAATGGTTTCATGATTTGCATCCAAAGCATTACTATAAAGACCATATGGCCAGCAAATGGGCCAATAATGAAAAAGTTCGTCTATTTCTATGCGTATCCAGGCAAACACAAAATAGTCAACACCACAAGTTGGTGGACATATATGACACTTGAAAATATGGCAACCAATTTTTGTGCTGAAAAACAACATATGACAGACTGCCAACTAAAATTTGTGACGACGTGCTACAACAATTCATTCACAGTTTGTCTTAACACCAGAATAGTATGCCGCCTTCAAGAATGTGACTAACCAATCACATGGTTGTTGTAATTCCAGCTTGTTGCTTAACTCAATCGTGGAGAGAGTTATTGGGACGAGACAGCATTTCAGAGGCAAGCTCTACCCTGTACCGTTGGATGTTTGACTGCAATACACATCTCAAAATGAAATAACACATTTACAATTAAAGCTTGCAAACAAATATCTGTGTAATAAGGGAAAGAGTCAAAACATATCTTACCGCAGATATTGTTGTCGTAGTTAGGCGACCGTCCCAATATCTCATGTACTTCATTGCAAAAATGCCACTATCAAGTCTACCGCATATTTATTCAGTTATGTATTAGATTTGATAAGCAGAAGAATTTATTTACGAAGGCGGATGGACTCAGGTCAACAATGAGAATACGTACCTGTTGTCTTTGTCCTGATGAGGCATATCTGCGGTACGAATTTTGATAGTTGGAAAATTCAAATGTGCGATTATGGTTTGCAACCAAGACAGGCTGCAACACTTTTTTCTGAAAAAAAAAAAAAAAAAGTTAAGATTAACACATGCTAAATTTGGTATGATAGGAAGAATAGACAAAAGGTACAAGCTCATGTACGGTACTCCACACACCAGTCGGCTAACCAAGTCATTCAGTTCGGTTCGTCTATGCTTCCGAACTGAATCCAGAATGTCTACAACTTGTGATCTTGTGTTAATTGCGATCACCACCCATTGCTTAGCAATTGTAGAAGGAAAGAGGAACTGCACACATGTAAATTGCTTTAATAGTGATGAATCTAAATTTTTAATAAGGATACATTCGTACCACGCCACATGGGTAACGTCACTGAACAAATGTACATTTAGAAGGAAGAATAACTTGCCTGTTTAGTCTTCCCGAGATAAACTCGTGGCTCAGTCGGTAAGAAGCTTGGTGAGAAGAATTTCACAATCGCGTTATCAGTCTTCCGCCCAAGCCGTGAAGCTAAGCGAATTTCATCCTTTTATGCATCACATCCAGTTAGAATATTGAATAAGTAAAAAACCAGTAAGTTTGCGTAACTTTTGCCGTATAAATACAAACATAATGCGTCAAGACTACTTACAACCAACATCGGGTCAAAAAAATAACGCGCTGAATTGCTTATCGCTTCCTCTGCATTCAACATTGCAGACTACGCTTGCATAACCTGAAACGAGACATACATTTTACAACTACCTCATTACAAAAGATAAAGCAAACGTAAAGAAAAATGAGTTTGAGCATTAGGAGGTATACAGGTTGTGAAACAATTATCTCGTCAAATATAGTCCTCAAGTCCTTTTGCATAAGGGAATGGCCGAGCATTTCAATTATCTTGTAACTAAAACAAGAATGACGTCAAATAAAGCACACTTTACACCCGAATTATAGTTAATAGTTGTGAGCACCTTTCTGACCTGTCATTTGCCCCATCTGCCAAAATGAATGAACAAGGCCGACGGTCATTCCTACTTGTCCTTGACTACGTATACATTCGCCAGAACTCTACCAAACCTAGTCGCTTGTTTCATATCGTCTGCCTTTTTGCCCTACTTTCAGTGACTGCATGGAATTTGCAACCATCATAAATTTGGCACGAAGTATATCCAATCAACAGTAGAAATAAAATGGTTATTACCTTGCTGATGTGGCAAAACCATCCATGGGGTTGACCCACCTATCTGCTTGTCTTCGTACACAAATTGGACTGGCTCAATGTCCATGATTGGCACAATAGGCAAAATTGGGCTGACATCTTCTCCATGTGCTTCAGTAATTGGTTAACGCGATTGATAACTTTGGCCTTCATTGGATGTGTTTTGAAAGTCTACACGAACACCGATTGTGTTTAACACATTGTTACTGGATTGTTGTTCAATAGCTGGAGTTGGTATATCTTCGCCCCCTACGGTGCGACCATCTTGCATAGGTATGGAATCAAGTATGCAGTAAGTGGCGCGTTCGCTAAAGTCCATTGCCTGTTGGACATTGTCATCACTACTAAACGTATCTGACGCCTCAACATTCTCATAATGAGGTATGGATGTCACGTCATCGTTAACCTTTGCATCCAGATTCCCTTGCCCATCATTTTCTCTACTATCGGCTGAGAAGTAGATATCCTCAACATCGCCCTGCTGGTCCTTGTCATGCTGTTCTAGTATTTCGGTGGCGTCCCCTAAGGTTGTTTTGGTGCCGATATTGTGATCATCTTTGGTACCTGCCCTGTGATCGTCCCCATATGATAACTTGGCAACTTCGAATGAATTTTAATAGACAAAACTATTAAATATGAAACACAAAATGTGAAGGCCATAACTCGCTCTTTTTATAAAAACTACAAAAGGTTACATATTTTTAAACAAGTCTAGCTCACAGTCAAAAAGTTCAAATTCATATGAGATATTGCGTGCATACTTAAGCTGCCTTTAGTTTATTAGAATTATAATTGAATTTGAATTACAATAATGCTAAATTGTAAATTTATGAATTGTAATGTCAAGTATTAGAATGACAATGTGTAAAATTAGCACGAAATTTATTTGAAATTTCAAATTCTCTATTTGGATGGTAAAGAATTTGGTTAGAATTAAAATTGCTTATATTTGGAAATACTATAAAGGATTTTTTGAAAAACAATAAATCTATTGATTACTATTAGTTTTTTAAAAAATATATATATATATATATATATATACAAACTTTTTAATTGTTATCTTTTTATTTTTTACATTAAAGTTTGAGATTGTACATGGGCCAATGTACTGAGACTACTTAATTGCCATTGATTCTAGGCTGCTTGAATCATCATGTTAAGATTTCAACCAAAATTAAAAAATAAGTTTTTGATTAGTAATTATTAAACCAGATGTAAACAAACTATTGAAATCCACCCAGAATCGTAACTAGTATGGAGAAGAATCAAAGAACTTGTGCACAAATTGTAGTTTGGAGAAGAATCTAAGAATTAGAGAAAAATTGTCAAGGCTAGTGGGATGAGATGTAAACCAGAAGTTAAGCACATTCAGGAGATGATGCATCTTTGCTTTGACGCTTGCATATTTGTCTTTCTCGGAATAAAAGATTCCTCAAAAATAGAATGAAAGCCCACGTAGCCCAACAAATATATTGCCATGGTAACTGTCCTATAACTTTTACCTATATGTGTCCGATGGTTCTCCATCTTTTGTGCTTCATGGTCACAAAATTAACTAACTGTATATGGAAGGAAACGTATTAATTAGTGCACAAGACTCATCTTTAGCAATCACCTCTATCTTGAGGCGGGACGAGGTGTAAGAAGCTAACTGCAAGCTTCAACAATCACTTGATACTACCACAAAATTCATAGCCACGACCGATTAGCTTGCATTTTTCTTTTATTTTTGGTAATTATTTAGCTTTCGTTTCCCAATCCCCAGTACACATAAAAGAGCGAAAGAGAAAAGGTTGCCTTTCTGAACTTTCTTAGAAATTTCACTCGTCAACGTCAACCAAGTGTTTGCCAAGGCATGCGCAAAACCAACAGTAGGGTTGAAGTCATTAGGCTAATGGCCCAGTGGTTGGGGCCATAAATTATGAAATCAAATCCCACTTGCGGTTGTTAGGGCAGTTTGAGATTTTACTCAACACACTATTAAGAACTTTACATTATTTATATGAGACAACATACATTGTAATACAACAAGAATAGATAAACAAAAAAAAAGTAGGGTTGAACTTTATATATATATTTTTTGTCATGATTTGTCCAAATGTTGAATGCAAACTGAATAACCATAAATTCTTACATAAACTTAAATTTTATATATTATTATCTACTTATCGAGATAATATTAGTAGTATACTTCAATAATTCAAAAAATATAACTTAATGGATTAATTAATTAATAACTTAATGGATACTTCAAAAATATAATCAGTACGGGCGATTCTTGGGAGTTGAGAAATCCAGTAGTAGAATAAAGTTTTCTAAAAGAGCGATAACAACAAAAGAACAATGGTCGAAAGTAAGTATTAGCTCAAGTGATGGAATTACTATTTTTTCAAGTCATATGTCAGGATTTGAATTAATTGTTATCGTTTGCAATAGTTATTCCACTTCCCCTTCATTTGCTCAATCCACAGAGAAGGAGGGGGAAAAAAAAGTCCTCAATTTACTGAACAAAAAAAGGGATAAAAAAAAAGAAAAAACAAAGGGAGAATAACTATTCACCCCCATGTGGTATCACCATTGATCACATAACTCTGCTATGGTTTCAATATCACCATATAACTTTCCTGTGATTTTATGAAAAATGAAAAATGGACGAAATATTCCTCACTAGGCATATTTAATTCATTTACCGTTACGGAATATTCCGCACCAGTATAAGAAAATTTAAAATATTTTGAGAATATTCCGTGACGGTACAAAGGTTCTGTCTATTTTTCGCTTTTCATAAAATCACATGGAGGTTATGTGGTCATATTGAAATCATAGGAGAGGTTATGTGGTCAAAGACGATACTCCAGGGGGGAGAATAGTAATTTACCCAAGAACAAATTAATGAGAGAGAGAGAGAGAGAGAGAGAGAGAGAGAGAGAGAGAGAGAGAGAGAGAGAGAGAGAGAGAGAGAGAGAGCATCATCTGAAGTAGAACTAATGAAGACCGTGACATTTTTCATGATAAGATAAAGGGATGCACACGATGACAACCTGATTTACTAAGTAAAAACAATGAAATGCCCATTGCCCCGGCAGCCCTGAAAACGAATAGACGAAAGGAAAACAAGAGATGGCAATGAATCAGGTTATCTTTTAGTTATGGGAACAACTTATTGATTGATAAGGGGTTGTTGCTATTAATAACATTATGCTTTCAAACATAATATTCCTTTTTCACCTAAGCTGGTACATTCATATTCTTGCCTAAAGTGTCAAATGAATGAGTCATCAAGGATAAGCAATGAAATTTAAACGCAAATATCTGTACAGATGATTAAAAGCAAAGATGCTGCTTGACATCTCAAATCACTTCAAAAAATTTTATGTCCATGGTGTTGGGTCTTCAACTTGGTCATAATTCAATCCAACTAGATAATATATTCAAATAGTTTGATATTTTGGTTACACCACTTCATGCGGGCCAAAATCAACCTGAAGAATTATTGACAATATTTGTGCAAAAGTTGCTCCTTTTTGTAACTCAAATTCTAGGTCTTTAGCTAATTGTTTAGCTTATGCTTCGTTGTCAACACAAGCTTCGAAAAGTTTAACTTATTGGTAATTGAAATACAATCGCTGTTCCATATCACTATTGTGCATTAGTGGATAATTCCACTACATGGCATATTACTCTTCAAGCAAATGTGATAATCTTCATCCTTGGTTTTTAAGAATATGAAATTTATCATAAAATAACAACTGACAATTTAAATTTACAGAGACAACGGATTAGGCCAACATAAAACAAGAAAAAGGAGAGTAAGTGGAAATAATTGGGAAGCAAAAACTAATTATTTAATAGAACAAATATCACAAATATTTTTTGCACACATATAAAAGTTAGAATAGGAGTTCTAGAACTCGAGTTTGACAAAAAAAGTCAAACAAACCAAAAGCAACAACGAATAGGATATTAATATAAAACAAGGAATTTGCCTATTTTAAAAAGACCACACGAGTTAAGATTCCTGTGTTCACATTGTCTAATCAAATATGGAATCGAATAAGATTAACCAATTCAAATTAAATCCTTTTCTGGACTCAATCAACAATCAAACTAATAATATAAACAGCTAAAATAACTAAAATACTTAATAAACCCTAAATAACTTGGTTTAATATGCCAACAAAATTGGATCCTTGGTGGGCTACACAAATTCCCATTAATTAAAATCAGAGCGACAACTGGTCACGTACACCACTTAAAGCTCCTTTTCTATCTCATACACAATAGTCATCATTCGGACCCTCAACAATAAATCATCTAAATTTATTTTTGCAGGAACAATAGATGATTTAAAATTATTTTGGCGGGTAATCTTCCTGGCCTCCCTTGACTCGGAAGACAAAAACTGTTCGGGTTGGCCGAAGGAAGTTAGTGGAAGTTTTATTCCCAATAAGGATTCTTGAACTTTTATCTAGATTTCAATAATTAAATAGCTAACTTTAGTGTGTGCAAAATTTATCTAGTTGTACAGATAAAGAAACTGATCACTCTTATTGAATGCCAAACGTGTTGCTGCATGAACCATATTGTGAACTACAACAAGCTTCTTCATGGTCTGAACTTGAAGGTGCTTATGACAATAAGTAATCAAAGTTATAGTAGACAAATAAAATATTAGAACCAGATCTCTTATACAGCAGTAAAAATAATAGCAATTAGCTAAAAACTGCATTGCAAATCCATTCGCCTTTTATACAATCTGCAAACACTGATAACTGACATACTCATAAAATCTGCATGGAAATTGATTCAATTTGTATTGCGTACTAAATCTTATCTAATTTGACTTGACTGACCTATTTACAATTTTGGTTTGAACTTAAACTAACCTTTATGCGATTAAGCACTGATACTGTTGTCTGTTCTATGATGAAGTCCGAAAGAAACAGCTTTGCTCCTTAGCTAAATTACCTAGGGAGCTCCCGTGATTTTTGTCTTCAATCTTCTCTTCTTCAAATTCAAATTCATGGTCCTCTTTATCATCATCCGGTGCATCGACAAATGGATGAGTTAGCAACGCTTTAGCAGACAACATACGGCTGACGTTTCTTTCAAGACAACAAGCCATAAAATTCCTAGCATTCTTCGATAAATAACGGGGAATTTTAGTCTTTTGTTTCTCCTTTTGGAGTTTTTTCAGAATTTTAGCCTCAGCATACCGCCTGTCTTTCACATTCCAAGCAGGCTTTCCAGTCAACATCTCAAGCACAATACATCCAAGAGACCAAATATCACTAGGAGTACCTTGCACACCATCAATAGCTGCCTCGGGTGATAAGAACATGGCGGTGCCCTTCCAATAAGGCTCCAACTTATGCTTTTCGCTTTGTTGTTCAACCCTCTTCGCCAATCCAGGATCACAGATTTTTGCTGTAAATCCGTGACTTGTGCTTCCCGATGTTGATGACTTTGGCACAAGCAAAATATTGTCTGGCTTTAGATCGCAATGCACGTAACCAACTTCATGAATGTGATTCAATCACTTAAGATAGACCTTGTATAGCACCAAACCTCAGACTCCAGCAACCCTTTGTTACCTGCTTTGTAGATTCTATCCGCCAAGGATCCTCCAGAAGCATATTCCAATAACAAGTTATATGCCATGGTGTTGTCATCGCCAATTGTGATCTCATTGCCGAAGCACCGAATTATATGTGGACACCCACGGATATTGCATAATACTTCATACTCCTCTTGAATTGATTGCGAAACAGACAACTTGGCTGATTTTACAGCCACAGCTGATGGAACCCTACCACCGTCTATTGATCTGAACTTTTTTGACGTAATTGCTAAATAAACTGACCCAAAACTTCCTTGACCAAGCATTGCACCTCTTCGCCATGCAACACCATCTCCATATTTGTTCATGATACGGCCAGTCTTTCGAACTTGATCATTGTCATCGTCCTCTCTCTTTCTCTTCATTATTATGTTTGGCTCCATTCTCAATATTCTTTCCCTGAAAACTTTCAAGATTCTGTTAATTATTGCAATAGATCACAAGAAAGTTGAAACAGTAATTGTGCATTTGTGGTGAAGATCAAGAATGTGTATAACCTGTTCGAAGAACAGAGTAGTAGCTAGAATGATGTTTAGGGCTAGCAAAGTTAAGGGTAATATGCGTGTTGTCTACATTGAATCTGCTTTTATAGGATATATTTCCGAGTCTATGTAATATATTTCCGTGTCTATGTATCTGCTTTTACAGAGGATAGGGGATATATTTCCGTGTGTATGTATCTGCTTTGTAAAAGATTAGGAAATACATTTTCGTGTTATCATTGTGGTTAATTATATTTTACCTCAAGACCTAATTCCAATTGCCCTTTACTCTTGAATTAAATTGATAGATTGTTTATCTTCTTTTAAAAATCTCACAAGAATAAATAATATAAAAAGATGATGTGAATTTGTTGCGACAAAATCATCTTCGTAGAATTTGTGCGACAAAATTTCCACTACCTTATTTCATTCATGTAATCTTTCATTTCTTCTAATTTATGACACCAAGAATAATCTCAAAATCATCTCAGTCTCTTAACCAATTTATTTATTAATCCTGTTTATTTCAAAAATTAAATGCAAGAAAAAAGACAGAATGTAAGCATTTAATATCAGTTTTCCAATAACTAAATAAATTAGGGAAAAAGTCAAAAAATAAAATTTGGTGTAAATTACACGGAACCCCATTGTATTTTGACAAACTAATAAATTACCTCCTGTTGTTTGGAAACTTATAAATTATCTCCATGTGCTTCAGATCTTTGAGAAATGAATAGAAAACTTGAGAGCTAGGAGGATTTGATATGTGCCTATTGACTTTTGTATTGTCCAACTTCTAATTTATAATCTTTCTTACCTTGTATGTGGGGAAGGGGTTGGATAGCTAGGACTTGTTGCATTTTTTTTTTTTTAATGATTGGCTTTTTATGTTTAATTTTTCAAAAAACAAGTATAAACTACTAGGAGCTAAAACGTATGTACTTAATATACACGTGGATAACTTGTATGTCTATCTACATCATAAAAATGACAATCTTGCCAGATAGCTTGTCCAAATTTTGACACGTAAATAGTCCCATTGAGAGAGGAAAAACAAATGGCGTTGCACTTGGGATCTCACAATTTCCCCGCTTTCTATTTCTCGCAAATTGAACATGATATAATTACCTAGCATTTTAATTTAACTGTCCAGTATCGTACTGTAATTACTTTTTACACGAAATATTTGAGACCCATTTTTAGCTTGTTGATTTAATCTCATCCATCCATTTTTAAGCCTTTTGATATGGACCGTGAACTTATAATAAATGACACTTGTGAGGCCCGACCTCGTCTCATCCACCCACAAACCTGCTCATTTTGTCTTCGCCAAACCACAACCTCTGCTTCCCTCAAACTTTCTCAATTTCTCTATCAACTTCAAAACAACCACCACGTATCATCTTCTTCACGCCATCACTTGCCAGTGTACCAGCAGACTCTCTTCAAACTAATGCGCAACCCTATGCCCCTCAAACTCTCAACTCCTCGCCTCTCAAATCTCCTCTATTTCCGTAACAACCTGAAACCACCACTGCCGTTACTTCACCTCTTGTCCAAGGTGGGTTACGACCCCACATCCCTTAACACTTAGTGCAACCTATTTTCTAATATATACTTTTGGTCCTTTCATCAGCCATTAAAGTAATCTAATTTGTTTAATCTGTTTTTAATTAATATTAATATTAATATTGTTTAATATTAATCTAATTTGTTTAAAATGATTTTTAATTAACTAATATTGTTGTTCTTCTTCTTCTTCATTGTTAGACAACTAAAAATTATATTCCTTTTATTATTATTTCATTTCTCTCTACTGAAATTCTTAGGCAATAATTAGAATCATTTTATTATTTTCCATTTTTTTGCTACTGCAATTCACTAGTTTACTTCCTTATGTTTCAATTTGTTAAAAAATAGGATTTTTCTTGATTAAATTGGTGTTTTGCTTGCAATTTAGTTGCGTGTTCATGTTATAGATTAGACATAGAAGAAACTTTTTTTTTTTTATGTCATTAAGATGTGTGATGCATATATCACAAACATTTGGGTTTATTCATCCCAAGAAGACCATTCGAAAATGATGATGTCATAAATTATGTTTATTGAGATTTAGTATAAGATTGTTAGTAGGCTTGCATATGGAGGGTTTTTTATGCTCTTGCTACCAAAAAAAAAAAAAAAAAGGACCGTAATTTCTTCAATTTTCCAGTTACAGACTTTTAAGCTACTCGTATTAAATTCTATTATTTATAGATTTTTATATATTACATTACATCCTTTCTTTTTTTTTTTCCACGAATTGTTTTCTATGTCTTATAGGTAAACAAAGGCTTCATGCTATTATAAAATTCATTTTTTTAAAGTATCAACTGTTAGTGTATGTCCTAAAACGAAGTTAGTTTAATGTTTTTTGTACTTACACATATTTATGTTATATTTATTCATATGGCATTTTTCTTTATCATTTATACTTGTATTTCCATGTTACTTGATATTATTTGATAAAGTTCTTAGAATATTGACTATATATTAGAGATTATAAGGGTTACTATAATGAGACTCTTAATACATAAAGTTATATTCTTAAATATCCCTAATCATAGTATTAATGAAATTGGACATCATTAATACGGATAGACTAGCATATACTTTGCCTTTACTTATGGTAAGTAGTAGTCGATCTCATAGACTATGATATGCGTGACACCTAAGCTGGTATGTAGATGCTTGTTTGGAATAAGTTCATTGCGTTGATCCGCTAAGAGTTTTCAACTATAGTGCCAATAGTTGAACTCCTAAATGGAAATGGTGTAAGTGATTCTTTGATTTGAGATTACTATAGTATCTTGAGTGTGGATTACTATACTTTGATTCTATTCCTCATTGCTCGTAAAAGAGTAGCCTATAAGGTAGATATTGGGTATAGTATGAAGTGTGAAAGGATAGAGAGTAGTCAATATAGGATTTGCCACTCTTTATTGGGAGAGTATATCCCACTTTAGCTACTTGTTAGAAATATTAACTCAACAAATCTTCTACAAAAGTGATTATATAACTTGAGAGTAGTTTCAAGGTTGTACATTTATATTTTGGGGAACAAGAAAATATTAATTAGTCGTTTAAAAGTACGCACTATACTTTTTAGACTAGTTGGATATACTGTGGTGAAAGGATATTAATTACACTGTAACATTGTCATTGATGGGTATAGTTTACTATATGGCTTTACTATTCACTTGGGTGGTCATGATGCATTGCTAGACATCACTAGTGATCTATAAGTACTAATTAATTAATTATGAATTAATGAAAAATTAAAGTGTTTAATTTATCTAACTTTTAATTAATTAATTAATGAGTTATAATTTATACTTATTGCTAACGTGAAGAGAATCTAATGGGTCACACACATAAAGAACATAATCTTTGGGTTAAAATATAATTAATATAAGTATGAGATAGTTATGGAGTTAATTTAAAAGATAAATTAAATTAAAGGGCTTATTTATAAATACTCTAAGTCTTGCAGAAAATTAGTTTCTTAAAAAAAATTGAAGAAACTATTTGGTTTTCCAATTGAATAGGTTCCTAAGGAGAAGAATTAACTTAAGATAAGCTTCCTAAACCTTTTTGGTTTCCAATTACCTTTATCTCCTAAGAGACTAGAATACTACCTCTATAAATATGTCTATGCTTTGACTCTTGAATTATTATTGCAACACAAGAAAACCTAGTGAGAGAAAAATTGCAAGAGTGCGTGCCGTCACCCCCCTTTAGTCATCCACCTCTCTCTTTCTCTCTTCCTAATGGTTAGGCTTTTTCTTTCACTTGTGTTCTCTAATTAATTCACGAGAGCTAACACTTAAAAGTCAAAGTAAGCAAGCCTTGTAGGTTTCCCAAAGATTTGTTTGTGTGGATATCGTTAGAGGCTCGACACTTGAAGGGCTTTTGGTAGACTTACCGCTTCACCAAAGGATCTTAGCCATTAGAAGCATAGAAATCTTCTATGCTTGAGATAATTTTCGTGTAAACTCCCTTATAATCATATAGATATATCAAAGAGATTCATGACTAAAGTAATAAAAAAAATTTTTTTTGCTGCGTTACCTATATTATTACCTTACATCAACTTACTGAGTTTTCTTTCCATTGTTATATGAAGCTTTCTGATATTCTTTGTTTTGAGTTTTAGAATTATGCTAAGTAGAATGTGAAATTTGGACTATATTTAAATTTATACTTTTCACTTTCAAATCTTGGCATGAGGATATCAAATTAAGCTTATTGTCAACCGGCCTTAATTTTTAATTCTAGGCTGGAAATCAGCCAATTTTTAGTGGTTGCAATTTAAACCTTGAGCAAAATTTTTAGGGGATTTAGAGTTTTATTTGAAACCTTTGTCTTGATAATGCCTCTTTGCTTGTATTAAAAATTAGGCCTTTACGGTCCCTTTTTTTTCCCCAAAGGGACCCTTGCATGTTGATATTGATGGTTGACGTGTTGAGATAGCAGTGAACCTGACGTGTTCGAAAATTGCACAGAACAATTATTGTCTGATTTTGGTATGAGCGTCGGTCAACCTCTTTTTTGATGATAAATGTTGGGTTGGTGGCTTCTTGTGGTGGCCTTGCTAGTGATGCCATTGATACATAGTGGTGTGTGAAGAGGAGTTGGTGTATGGAGGGTACCATATGACGTGTGTTTAGCTAGTCTTTGTGGGATTTCTGATGCTGATGCATTGGCTTAGAGAAGTAGTATTGGCTTCGTTGGTGAATTGCCTCGAAGATATATACAAGTTATTGTTTCTGGAACTGCCGCTTTGAGTAATTATTAATAATTATTGAGATTTGTTATTCATTTGGGAGTTTTTCTTGTTTTCTAGTTAGCCAAAATAAAATGGGGAGCAGGGAAGGGAGGAAGGGGGAAAGAGGCAGTTCTATGTGATTTACCATAGTTAACATATAATAAGTTGGCAACTTGGAATGAATTTTAATAGACATAATTATTAAATATGAAACACAAAATGTGAAGGCTATATCTCGCTCTTTTGAGAAAAAGTACAAAAGGTTACATATTTTTAAACAAGTCTAGCTGCCTTTGGTTTATTAGAATTAGAATTGAATAGGAATTGCAATTATGCAAAATTGTAAATTTATGAATTGTAATGTCAAGTATTGGAATTCCTTTGCTTGGACAATGTGTAAAATTGGTATGAAATTCATTTGAAATTTCAAATTCTCTATTTGGATGGTAAAGAATTTGGTTAGAATTAAAATTGCTTATATTTGGAAATACTATAATGGATTTTTTAAAAAAAAATAAAACTATTGATTACTGTTAATTTTTTTAAAATAAAATCTACACAAACTTTTTAATTGTTATCTTTTTATTTTTTACATTAAAGTTTGAGATTGTAGATGGGCCAATGCACTGAGACTACATAATTGCCATTGATTTTACGCTTCTTGAATCATCCTATTAAGATTTCAACTAAAATTAAAAAATAAGTTTTTGATTAGTAATTATTAAACCAGATATAAACAAACTATTGAAATCCACCAAGAATCGTAACTAGTTTGGAGAAGAATCAAAGAACTAGAGTACAAATTGTAGTTTGAAAAAGAATAAAAAATTTAGAGGAAAAATTGTCAAGGTAAGCGGGATGAGATGTAAACGACAAGTTAAGCACATTCAGGAAATGATGCATTTTTCACCCGGAGAGAACCAGAGGCAGTTGACTTAGGTGATTCAATTGTATCTTTGCTTTGATGCTTGCATATTTGTCTTTCTCAGAATAAAAGATTCCTCAAAAATAGAATGAAAGCTCACGTAGCCCAATAAATATATTGCCATGGGTACTGTCCTATAACTTTTACCTATATGTGTTCAGTGATTCTCCATCTTTGTGCTTCATGGTCCCATAATTAACTAACTGTATATGGAAGGAAAGGTGTTAATTAGTGCACAAGACTCATCAATAAATGGGCACAAAAACATGTAGATTGTTCTCTCATCCTTAGCAATCACCTCTATCTTTTGGCGGGACGAGGTGTAAGAAGCTAACTGCAAGCTTTAACAATCACTTGATACTACCACAAAATGCATGATATTATTCAAGCAAACCCGTGTAAAATATAAGAATGTTGGGACGATAGAATAAGACCTCAAGTCAAAAGAGAGGCAAAAAACTCAACTTAACTCATCCATTTCGGCAAACAATCAATTTGCTCTCTGTAAAATTACCATCAAAGAAATCAGCTCAATGAAGCTGACACTTGTATACCAATCCTAACCCAAACAATTAATTAAATAGGGAAATTGTCATATTCAACCAAGAAATTGGTGAAAACAGCAGTTTAATTAAATAAAGAATAGGAAGTACAGAGTTCAATTCGACAAGATTAATGCAACACTAACAGTTAAATTAAAACAAAATAACTTCAGCTATCTGTGACTTAGAATTTTTCCCGCATTACAACCAGAAGCCTTACGAACCACTTTAATGTTAGAACTCTTGTCACCAACAGCCACAATTTCCTAGTAACAAGTACACAAACCTTTAGTTTGCATGATATATAAGTTGCACCAAATGTAAGCTGTGAAGCAAAGGAAAGAAAATTTCATCTTTGATGGCATAATTAAACCAAATTCTAAAAGAATTAGAAGTTAATTGTTTAATTTTAGAAGTGATACTTTAGTTGGGATTTTTGAACTTTTATTAGGTAAAGTATTGATTATTATTTGTTAGTTTCCTATTAAGATTATATTGCCTATTCCTATTTGATTTATTATTATTAAGGTCTTGTGGGTTATAAATAAGGAGCTTTATTACTGTATTGAGTTGAGAAGATTTGATAGAGTTGCGAGTCTAGAGAAATTCTAGATAAGGTTAAGGCTACAATGCCGCAAGTTTATACCGGTCTCAATATGAGAGTTAAAGATGCTTTATTTTGTTACTCCTCTTTTCCCACATATTTTTATGTGGGTTAAATAAAAATTTTGATGCGTATTTTTTGGTGCTAACAAGCAGTATTAGAGCTCGAGAATTTGATCTTGGGTTGTTTAGGTGTTTGGTAAAATTGTTTGTTGGAGTACTCATTGGTGTTGAAGATTAGGCAAAAAAAAAAAAAAAAAATGCACCTAGTTGAGCAGACATTAAAAAAATTATGCCAAAATTTTTTTGGAAAGTTTGGCAAAGATAAAAAGAAATCTTGCCAAAATTGTTAAAAAAATATTGCAGGTTTTGATTAGGTTGTCAGTAAAGGATACTTGGAATTGAGGACAGACTGAGCCACGAAGTAATATTTATCTAGGTACGTAGATTGCTTGAATAAAAATTTGGAAGATGAAGATCAATTAAACATTGGTGATTTGAAAGAGATTGAAGGCTGCATTTGACAAAGTCAATAGAGGTCAATTGATCGCGCATTGTTCATGATGAAGTAGATCCACATTCTTCGTGATGGAAGAGAGAATTTGGTTTTAGGGTAGCATTGATGGCATAATTAAAACAAATTCCAAAAGAATTAGAAGTTACTTATGTAATTTTAGAAGTAATATTTTAGTTGGGTTTTTTAGAAAGTTTATTAGGTAAAGTATTGAGTATTATTTTTTAGTTTTCTATTAAGATTATATTCCCTATTTCAGTTTGGTTTCTTATTATTAAAGTCTTGTGGGTTATAAATAAAAAGCTTTACTATTGTATTGAATTGAAAAGAGTCGATAAGAGTTGAGAAAATTGTGAGTCTAGAGAAATTCTAGATGAGGTTAAGTCTACAATGCAGTGGGTTTATGCCAGTCTCAATATGAGAATTGGAGATACTTTATTTTATAACTCCTCTTTTTCCACATATTTTTATACGTGTTAAGCACTTTGTAATTTTCAGCAAGTAAATGTTTTTGTAATTTAAGAAAATAAATGAAAATGCAAAGATGTGATGGTAACAATCAGAAAACAATAAGATCTGCGTATGAAATATTTGATTCTTCTTCATTGATCATAGATTAGTAAAATTGTACAAAATAAAATCCTATAACATAACACGATAATTTTATCTAAAAGTTAACCAGGGTGGAACCAAACTAAAAGAGACTGCCATGAAAGGCCCTTTGATGGAAATACGATGAGAGGAAAACACTTAAATTGACACAATTTTCTAATTCTAGTCTTGCAATTCTATGAGTTCTTTTTTGCTCTCAGATCAAGGCTATATTCCATTAATTCTACTTGTTATCTTTGTCCAGAAATTTATTGACTTTAAAACCCATTACCTTACACAGGACTCTTTCTGGAAGAAGTTTTGACTGAAACAGGCACTCTTGATCAATGTGAAGCTCAACTACACAACTCATCGTTTTGACAAGCCTGATGGCTCACGCCAGTGAGTAAATAATTGCTATAGCAATTGATTACCCATTCTACACAAGGTAAAACAATGAGATAAACCTGGTCCAGAAGCCAAATTCAGGGCATGAGAATGCTTAGGTGCTGCCAGCACTGCTACAACAAGCAGAACTGCTGTTTCTAAGTTTTTACTAAATGACTAGACTGGAAGTCATAGAATCCCACAAAAAACATTCTTAACCCAGTATTTCACAGTAAAATACAATTTGATGCGGATATGATTATTTTCAAGATCATATTTACCATCATATATGGCAAAAGAAAAAAAACTGAAATCAATATAGATAGAAATAAGTAGAAAGAGAGGCAATGCCAGAAACTAGAGAGGCTGACAGCTGTGGCTCAAGAGAAAACCAAAAAAACAGAGCTCCATTCAACTTGAAATTCTTGTTTGTCAAAATATTACCTCTCAACAGATCTTTTTCTAGAGAAAATTCTCTCGTACTTGTACTTTGACGTTGGAAGTAAATCAATAAGTTCTTGTGAAAGTCCCCAATTTTCAGTCCCAACTACTTTGCCTTAGGTAATTCCTACAAATAATATCAATAATTAGACTTCATCTCCAAACATTATTTTCAGCCATTCTTAGCATTTGCTTTTAAGTTTGCACAGACATTCATCAAGGTTCATTGTGATCACCAACCAAGAATCTTTTTGATTCAACAACTCAAACTGAATTATTCCAACAACAGACTTATTCACAAACTGACCGTGTCAAATATAGGATGATTATATTTAATGTTCAACTTTGATTATCTTTCATTTTAGTTCCAAATTTGGACTACTTGGTTTGCTTTCAAATAACATGATGCAAAGACATTCAAATATCAAAACGTAGTATTGATGGATTCTCATAATTAAAAAAATTTAAATTTGCAGTATACATTCAATGTGACACCTTTCCTGTCTTTATAAAGTACCTAGATGTATGGACTATATTATCAACCAAATTAGCGATGTTGCTTTAGAAAAGCTCATTTGCCTTCCAGCGTGCATTTAGGCAAGCTAATAATGTTGCAGACTAACACAACAAGAAAAATCTTATAGGTAGTAATGTAATGGACCGATATCACGGCGCTCGAGAAAAATCTCTTCTTTGCATGGTTGGTGAAATTCCTCTTCTTTACTTAATTTTCCATGTTAAATGCTGATTATGGTCAATCAGTACAAAGCACGTAATCTATGGTTTAATACTTGAAATGAGGATACTTATACTACGAAAATGAAAAAGAATGAAGTAGTTTTTTCTACATGGTTCTTGTGCTTAGTAATTAGAGGTCTTTATCTAAAAATGTTGACTTTTGCATAAAATGGTGCATGAATTATGAGTATTGCATAGTAATTTGAGTGAGTAAATTGTTGAGCAACCAAAGTTCTTCATCCGACGAAATGTCAATCTTTGCGTAAAGAGGCAATTTTACTTCTCAAATATAATTTTTGCTACTTGCTTAATATTGAGGTGTTGAGCAACCGGAAACCTTCATCGGTCAATAGATTTTCGTGTCAAAAGGTATTATCATAGCTTGCTAATTTATACTCCCTCAAGTAAAAAATGAAATGATCATGGACACGTAAGGTACTTGATTGATCATATGATTCATTTTCTTGTGAAATTAGATAAGGAAGGGTAATTGAGTCAAACTAGCTTAATTGTGATATAATTATTTCTCCTTTGCTTGATATTATAAGTATTGAGGATAAGATAAATGATTGCATAATATCTATTTACTTGGTTTTGTGAAGTTGTACTAACAAATGTGCATTGGTTATTTCAAGTTTTGAATTATTATTTGATCTCATATTTTCCAATTGCTTGAAGGCAAGCAATGATTCAAGTGTGAGGGAGTTTGATAAGAGATAATTTTACTTATTTTAGTATATGCATTATTATGAGCTTTTAGTGTGTTTTAAGTACTTTTATATATAAATTTGGCTCATTGTCATTAAGATTCTTCAATTTGAGAATTTCTCAAAAATTAGGGTTTCACCCAATTTTTAAGGTTTTGAAGTGGAATTTATATTTTAAGCATATTAATGCACAATTTTTTATACAATCTTACAGGTTTTATACATTCAATCATAATTTAGATCAATTGGAGTACGAATCATCACATTCATAGTAGATTCAAGGATGATTGGATTAGGAATTCAATAAAATGACTTTTATATTCAAACTTGGAGGATTGTTTTTCTTAACTTTTGGGAAGTATTCATCAACAAATTCATTATGGAATCAAAGGATCAATATCACAAAAACATGTCAGGGGCATAAGAGGAGCAACCAGCAAGAGAAAGGACAAAAACGGCCTTGGGATTGTGATCCACATGTGATGATCCGCGAGTTGCCACTCCTATATCCAACCTGCGAATCAAGTATGTCGGCCAAAAATGATGTTTGCAACTTACAGCTTATCTTCCAGCCTATTTTGATAACTTTTTGATGATTTTCTACACTTGCACTACCCAAGGAAATATTACAAAATTCAATGGAACCAAGACAACTTTTCTTGCAATTTGTCATAAAAGTTGTCTAAATGATTAGGGTAAATTTGCCTATAAGTAGGGAGCTCATGTAAGACATTTAGAACAAGTATTAGAGGTAAAAGCACTCCTAAAGTAGTTATAGTTAGTTGTAGTTTATAGGAAAATCAATATTTGTAAAGAAACTCTTGGAGGAACTTCTCTTGTATCATTCATCTTCAATGGAGAAAGTGAAGATTTGAGCTTATGAAATGAGAATTTCTAACTCTATCTCTCTACTTTCATTTTTTGTTATGAGTTTATGCATCATGTTCCTTTTCTTATATGTTTTTATCTTCAATATGAACTAATTACAAGCTAAGGGATAAGATGAAACTAATGATATGTATTGAATAGGATTAAACTTGACATAACTTGTTCTTGCTTGTGGCTAAAGAATGAGCTCACCATAAGCTGTTTCGCGATGAGAATAGGAAATACTTGTTGATAATTTTATTTAAATCATCATGAGAATGAGATTTTGAAGTAGTAATCCAATTCATTGCGAGAGCAAGTCTTGATTGCTATGGATTCCTAAGTGAGCCAAGATGTTAAAAGCAAGCATAATCTTATTCTTCATGTTTTGTGACCATTAGTAGATTTTTACCCCTAAATACACCTTGTCATTGTGATTTACTCCACTTGTTTTACTACAAGATATTGAATTTTCCACCTTGCCTACCAAGATTTTGATGAGTTGTCTAAATAATATTGAAAGTCATTAGCTTTGGTACTGACCAATTCTTGCCTTGTAGGATCGACCCTAATATTTTCTCTACTACAATTGACCCATGCATTTGTAGAAAGGGATATTAGGTTATAAACTGTATTACTTTTTTGTGTGAATTTTGCCTATTTTTGATAGTACCTAAACTACACAATCACTGACAACGATGGAAAAAAGGACCGCATAACCAAAGACCAAATCTGGGGAGATTAATCAAAGAAAGAAGAGGAAAATAGGTTTGGTGAAGGAAACTAGAGTGTGTTTTGTGCTTGAGGAAATTTTGAGAAAGAATGAAAAATTACAAGGAAATGAGGGCAAGAGAAAAAGTAAAGTATTTAAGTTATCGCTTAATTTAGTGCAATACCATTAAACCCCTATAATAACCTGCCTCAATGATAAAAAGCCTGATGCAGTATTAAAAAATGCCTCTAGATAAAGGCAAAAGGAAAATTCCTCGCTATGTAAAGGTTGTTTTAAAAACCTCCTCTGTAAAACTGCTTTCGTATGCAATTCTTTTTGTGGTGTTAAGTCGTGGTTCTGGTCACAGTTTCTCCTAGAATCCTATTTTTAACCTTTGAAAAATTTTCAAATTTTCGACATTAAAATGTCAATAACGTTCCAAATAACCAATTAAGAAGGGTTTTAACAAGAATAAAATATAAACACAAACTAATACAAAAATACAAATCAAATTTATTGACTTGATCCTAGAAATAACCTAAACTTGAAAGCTAATACGAAAATACAAATTAAATTTATTGACTTGATCCTAGAAATAACCTAAACTTGAAAACCTTATGATCTCATATCATCTTAGTTTTGATGATTAATAAACTAATGATAATTTTTACTAATATTTTATCAAGTAATCTTTGTAGTAAAATTATAAGGATTCAAAAGAAGATGAAAAACGCAAAGAAGTACTCATCTGGACGACCATGTAGATGCACCAGAAGAGATGCGAACGTCCGAACAGCTAGAAGGGCTCAAAATGAGTTGAACAGAGAGCATGCGGATGACTATCAAGACGACCATCCGGACGTCCGCATGATCCGGATGCAACAACGACTAGTTTTTTAACATTGTATTTTTGACCGTTAGAGCTCATTTTAACCCCTTTTCTTACCCATATAAATAACAAGTGTATAGAATTGATTAAAAACCTTTATCAACTTAGTTTACAAGTGTTTTAAGAGCAATTTTGAGGGAAAAATACTCTTGTGTGAGTGTGTGCTTGTAGTTCTGGGTGAGATAATTGGTTGGGATAGAGTAGTTCTTAATTAGGTGAGTGAAAGCATTTAATTGTAGCATAGTGTGGGGATTGTGAGTGGTGTAAAACTCTTGGATAGTCTTGGTAGAGGTTAGTGTGAGCAAAGTAGTGACTTTGGCTCAACTAGAGCTAGGAAGAGAAAGCAAGAGTGATCCTCTCTTATGTACAAGTTTGTTTGCTTCATCAACAATTGAAGAAGCTACTAGTGGATTGAAATTCCAAGTTGATAACTTGGGAGTGAATGTAGGTACCGAGTTTGTTGTCGAACCACTATAAAAATCTTGGTATTGTTTATTTATTCCTTTTATTTTACTTTATTCTTGCTTGTTATTTTGAGCTTTATAATTATTATCTTTATTATTGTTATTGCAAGTTCATTTATCTCTATATCGGTTACATTGTTTTTGGTGCCAACAAAACTAACCTAAATACCTTCCTCATAATTAAACTTTGCATTGTTTCCAAAATAAAAATTGAATGTAGAGAAGATAAATGAGTATAAACACAATGCAAATAAATATAAAAATACTTTTCTTGGGTTGCGTCCTAAGTAGTACCTTTGTTTTTGGTTGTTCAATCAAATCCAAACTTTTTTTTTTTTGTCCAATATGAAAATCAATACGGGAGGTCATGGAATGCAACTTTCCACACTCTTCCTATTCATTCATTGTTATATTAAAATTCTTGCCTGTTTAGGAAGAGGCCTTCAAGTTTACAATGGTTGATTGCAAAACATACGACTAAGATTCTTCATCAGAAACAGTCATGATAATAAAAGAATCATTTTTATGTTGAAACTTAGGTAGCTCATTCAATTCTACAACCACTTCCCGCAACTCAGTATTATAGATTAACTCTTCTTCAGTTTCTGCAAGATGCTTACTGATGGCAAATTCTAATGTCTCCTGCTTACAAATTTCAAAAGCTTCTTGCGACTTTGACACTTTGTCAACATCTGAGGGATCTCCATCAGTGAAAGGATTCTCATTCACTTTGATTTCCCTTCTTTCTAACAACAAATAACGTATACAAAAATTTAACACTTCGGGGATCTTTTCTCATAGCCTCAAATAGAGGAATATTCTCCTCATAATTACTGAAAGTTTCAATATAAATTACCACTAAAACCAATTTTCCTCTTTAAGGCCTAAGGAAAAGGAGGTATAGGCTTATATTTAGAAAAAAATAGGAGACTTATCTGATGGCTTCTTTTTACTTTCATAAGTTGTTGAAAATTCTGTCACAATCTCCTCTTCTTCTTCTTTTCATGGTATATGGGTATCTCTTCTAGTATCGCTACCTTCTTAACACTTCCCAAACTGATGGTACCTAATACTCCCTCAGAGTGACGATCATTTGGGAAGGTAATTGTTCTGAACTCTGCTGATGCCATTTGTCTCACTTGATTTACCAAGCTTTGAATTCTAGCTCATGTATTTTGCTGAAATTGTAAAGTGTCAATAGCTAAAAATTTAAGAATTTCTTCAAGAGATATACAAAGATTAGAATTTTGGGCCGTTAGTTATGTAGGAGAGTACAAGGATTGAATTGTTGGGAGCATTGGCTGTAATCTCACGTTGATTGATACACTTGTGGATTCTCGTAACCAAAATTTGCATGATCCCTCTATAATGGATTGTACACGTTGGATATGAATCATAACCACTCCATGATTGTCCCAGAAATCCACTACCTACATTCAATTAGCAAAGAAGGAAAGTAAGTTCAGCAATTGAGTTGTCAAGGAAGCAACTTCTTACTTTATTTAACTCCTATAGAGGAAAAATCAAAATTGGTGCCAAATTGTTGATGGTACACTGCCATATTTAAGATCAAATTACTAGTCGCCTGAAGAGTTAAATCTACCGATATACATTAAAGAAGATAAAATTAAAGAACTAAAATAAAAACACAAAAACACAAACGAAAAACAAAAATACAAAAGTCAAAAGCAGAATTGTAGGCTAAATACTCCTCGGCAGTGGTGCCAAAATTTTGGCAATGCTATTGTTTACACTCAAAATTAATACATTAACTCTCAAAACTTATGTAGTAGCTGTTAGGAAATCAACATGCCAATAAACGATTGACGCAGCGGAACTTAAAATTGATTTCTAAGTAGGATCATTGATTATCTATACAAAAACGGGAACGTACCTTTTAATGACGTAATTAAACAAATTAACCTGGTCAAAGATACGCGATATCCACAGCCGCACACGTGTCCGGCCTCTAAGCTATCCACACGAACACCTTTTTGGGATCCTCATCAGGATTGATTAACACCAAGTGAATATGCTAGATCCACTTGACACATCCCCAACGTGAAGAAAATTATACAAAGAAAAACTATTTTTTCTCTCTCTAATTTTCTAACGTTATATTGTATATCATATCAAATCTTGGTGTTTAGGAATTATTTATAGAGTAATAATTAAGACATTTTGTCTAACAAGAATTTGGTAATAGGTAAATCTTACCTATTAGGATATCTTACCAAATATAAATTATAATCTTAGAATTAATTGGCTTTAGTTCAAAACCCACAGTAGCAAGAGTTAGGGTTGCTTCCACTGAAATTGTTGCCTACTGCTTATTGTGCGACACTGCTTATTGTGCTTTTGAATAAAGTGAAAAATGGGACTTTGATATAAGAAAAAAATTAAAAGAAAAAATATGTAATAAACTAATTAAAATAAAATACAAAAAATAAACCTGTTGTAGGTCAACATTCACCTTTGAATTGCCTTATTGATCACAAATTCGTTGATACAGATTTACACTTTGAATATTCATCGTTGGAAATTCATTCCCATTCAAATTAATAATTGGCCTTCCTTAAGTATACTTAAGTAAAAGACACTGCCGTAAATAAGTCTTTCTACTTTCACTAACTATAGCAACCGCTCATGGTTAAATCCCATAGATTCATGAACAAACTAGAAAGACCCATAAACAATAAAACACGAGTGCACTGGTTGCATTTAGTCTCGACAACAGTTTTGTCTAGGATTATTAATTCCTATTGACCCGGCAAATTAACTATCCTAGTTGATTCTTTAGATTAGACCTATCAATGGAGATCTGGATCTTGCTGTGAATCATAACATATAATAAACGCGTAGGCCTCCTTGCAATTATATAGAAAAGCCATTGATACCCAAAGTAGTATATTAAACAAGAAAAACAAATTAGATATCATAGTACAATTACTTCAAATGTTTTAGTCTTCTTTGACTAAGATAAATTGTTTAGCCAAACATAGCTATGTACACAACTCTAAAATGTAAAAGAGAAAAGAACGTAAGAGTCATAATTATGGTTATGTCAATCCCTAGCCTATTTATACACTCTAAACTAGTTTAACCCAACTAGACTTCTGCCTAAAAATACTTTTCAAGGAGTAAGACTCTAAACAAAGTAGATTTATAAAGAAGGTGAAGCAAATCTCTGTCTCTTTGCTAAAATTTTGCCAAAATCCAACTCAGAATTCCTGACTAGAATCCTTGACTTGCAGCCTGCCTATTAACACATGTTTTCTCCTAGAAGGAGAATCCACAACTAGAATCCACCTGCGTTTTAAGTAGCGTATTCTATCACCTTCTCAACACCCGGCTTCTTTCTTCAAGATCCTTGGACGATTTCCGTAGCTTGATTTTTGAATCGCAAAATTCCACTTCAAAGCAGTACTTTCATTTTTCTTCAACACTTTATATTAAGCATCCCCAAATACATCCTATACCAAAATATTAAAAAAAAAAATGAGCACAATCAGGCAGAAAGTAAGCGCAAAACACCAAATCTAATCTAAGAAAACACAACATATTTTAGACCTATCGCTCTCCCTTATACACTTGTAATTCTTCATGAGCTAGAAGAACAAGGTGCGTTCTTCATTGTGTCAGTAAACATTTAATTGTAGCTAGAGAAGATTAACTTGATAAAAATTACAAAAATCTTTGGCTCAACTGAAGAGAGCTTAGTGTGAGCAAAGAATGATCCTTCTTTTGTACAAATTGATTTGCTTCACGAACAATTGATAAAGCACTTAATAGGTTGAACTCTGAACTTGAAAAAAGCTTGGGAGTGGACGTAGGTGTCCAAAACGATACAAAGCCTCTATAAATTGGTTTGCCTACTTTTTCTTTATTGCTTTCTTTATCACAAATTTGTGTAGTGACTTGCTCTATCTTTATTGTTTTTCACTTGCTAAGGGTGTGATCATTTAGGTAAATTGAATAGTAAAAATGGGTAAAAATTGTGCATTCTTGCTTTAATATTTGATCAACCTTATTCACTCCATCTTAGGTTGCCTTTAGAGCTTAGAAATGCACATTTTTCATCAATTTGATGAAGTTTTTAAGAATTCTTGGGAGCAAGATAAACAACCATATAATGAAGATTAGAAATGTGTGCAAAAATTTGAAAATAATCAATGCATGCTTTTTATTTGTACTCTTTAACAACTAATCTAGCCTTGAAACGACCTCTCCAGATTGTTTGTACTTGGTCATATAGACACACTTGACTCCAACTAGCTTTTTATCACATAATAAAGTGATAACTCACAAGAATTATTTTTCTCAATGGTATGAGTTTTTTTATCCATTGTACGAACACGCTAATTGTCTTTGACAGCTTCCTTAAAAGTAACAAGATCAAAATCTACAAACAATATAAAATTCACCATATGCTATCATATAAATAATCATCATTACCAAATAATGTAATTATATAAGAGAGCTGGCAGTGATGTAGTCATTATGGGCAGCTAGATAGCTCTTGTTACACAATAGAAATCAAAGGATTACTATATGTCTGCACAATCTACTATTTTTGTTGTTTATTAGAACACCCTTCCAGAGTTGGAAGCATCACTAGACTTTTTGTTGATGTTTCAAACCCTTAGCACCTGTTCGAAACATAAATAGCCCAAGAAACAGCTTCAACCCAAAAAAAAAAGGGTTAATTACTCCATTGGTCCCTAAACTATTTCATGAGTGTCACTTTAGTCCCTCAACTTTTAATTGTATCTATTTAGTCCCTCAACTTTTATATTTGTGTTTAATTAGTCCTCAATACCAATTAATGACAAAATTGCCCTTCTACTTTTATGACCTTTACTTTTTATCTCCTTTTTTATATTCTTTTTAATTTATCCTTTCTCCACATTCACTATCCTTGTCCACATCATTAGAAACCTAATTGCATATTAGCTTCTTTTCTTTTCTTTTTTCGGGTTTATATTGATTGGTTTAGTTGATAAGTTTAGAATTTTTTTTTATTCTCTTGAGATCTCTGAGGACAAATAAAAGAAAAAAAGTTAAGAAAAATTAAGAAAATGATTAAAAAAGAAAGACAGAAATGTCTACAACCAAGTAAATAAATTGAAATCCTAAACCTTATGTTTTTCTATTTTAATATTTTTTGAAGTTTTCCTTCATTTTATTTCTTTTAATAGTTTTTTTCATCTCAAGAACTCTAAAAAACACTCTAAATATTTCAGATAAATCAATCAATATAAACTTGTGAATAAAAAAGGTAATGTTTTGGCTGAGTTTTTTGAGAACACGGATAAAGATAGGGAAAGAATTGAAGGAATAAATAAAAAATATAAGAAAACTGATAAAAAGTAAAGTAGAGAAAAAACAAAGATAAGATATGATATAAATAGAAGGGCAATTTTGCCATTTATTGGTATTGGGGATCAATTAAACACTAATGTAAAAGTTGATGGACCAAATAGACACAAATAAAAGCTTGGGGACTAAATTGACACTCATGAAATAGTTTGAGGACTATTGAAGTAATTAACCCAAAAAAAAACATATCGATTTTTAGAAAGCTACTCCAAACTCAAGAAATTGTGACAAAGACTTGGTACATAGAACAATCATATATAAAATTAGAAGACCCATAGCACATAATTTCAACTGTTTCTTATCTGAGAACATATACTCTCGCATTATTTCCAAATTTCACAAAAGTTCAAAAGGATTCATCTGTATCAGATAGATTTCTTTATTTATACACATGTACTTGCCCTAGTTGGAATCAATAAATCAATTATTCATTTTATTTTCTTTAGTTGCAGACCTAGAAAACAGTAAAGTAAACTGCTTATCACCATTTTTTTTCAACTACCTTTCCATGCGAAAATCTCTTTATCATATTTCTTAGACTAATAATGTTTTTGGTAAATGAACAAATTTTTTACAATTATGGCATTGAATTTTAGATTTATCATGCATTCGAGAATAATTACTTTGTTGCTTTTTATTAAAAAAAATATATTGTATCTCTATTAGTAAGAAAGAATACCGAACACATCCCTCTAAAGCTACTTTACCTCCACGACATTTGTCTCCGAATTTTTGGGCCTATTGATTCTCCTAATTTTATTTATGTTGATCTATCATGGCCCGCAACCGCTCCTCTATTGTATTTGTTGAATATTAATTCGTGGGCATTTTAGAAGTTATCAATTCTTCTTCTAAATCAAAAAGATTTAAAACATTCAGGTTTTTGGTGGCTTCAAGGACTATCTTCTTCTTTTTTAAATTTTTGTGTTGATTATTCGTAGAAATTTTCAATCATTTGAGCCTCTTGCAGGTACTTACTTTTGGTCTACATAACACTACCAATGTTACTAATTCTCTCTACGTGGTGTTTACCTGATTGCGCTGGTTTCATCAACTCATACTGCTTCCTAGTTGATTGCAATTTAACATTTTTTCACGATAGGGGAATTGTGATTATCCAAAATTTTTAATTTTTCAGTAGCTACCTTTGCATGCATAAATTTATGCATACTAGTAATAATTTACATTTTTGGAACATGAAATTTTTACAAATGTAACATATTCGAGATGTTGAAAATTTTTAAATTTTTTATTCTGAACACCATATTAAAGGAAATATTTTTATTTTCTTGAACAATTGTTATTGGAAAACATGATTTGAATTTGAAGTCATAACATCAAAAGTCCGAAATTTTTTAATTTAGGGCAGAGGGATTTAATTTAGGAAATATATGGGAAGCCATACCACATACCATGTGTGTATAAACATGAGAACTTCACAACCAAAGTGTGTGAGTCAAATATCTTGTAACATTGTAATAAGAGTTGAGAGTTGGTTTCAAAAGAAAATATTTTTTAAAGACTTTATAGATAGTGTATAATTTGTACTAATGATACAAACATTGACAACAAGATTTTTGTTAAACTTCTCATGTATTCAACTATCATTGCACTTAAATCATAAAGATTGTAAGTTTTTATTCGCAAAATAATCTTGTGTAAATGTACCACCTTAGAAAGTGTAACTTTATGGCTCATACATGTTGATAGTTTTTATTAATACATGAAAGAAACTTTGTTTAACATGTGCACCCTTAGATTCCAAAAATTACTAATTTTAACTATATAGTTACAAGTAAGAAAGATATTTTTTTTCCTTTTGGAATTCAAATCCTTATTTCATTAATGTACTCGACATAGTAAGTTTTCAATTATAATAATCTGATTTTCAATTTTTAATATGGTTGGAAAATTTTAAAATAGCTTCACAAAACGTATTTACCTGCTTTCTAAAACATGCAAATTATCTTTTTTTCTTTAGTGCTTAAGAAACATATATTACAATAAATCAATTGCTATATCTTCTACTATTTTAGTTTTAGTGGTATGCTAATTTTAAATTTTTCTTTGAAAACTTGTCCATGATTTTTTTTCATTTTTCGTAGATTGTTAAACTCAAAACTCATAAATTGTTTAGGATTGTTGTTTGAAATTGTAGCTATATACGCAATTGTTTGAATTTGTTAATTAATCACCACACTTTTTATTTTTATGGATCAACAAATTAAAAATAGCAAAAGGTAATATCCTTGAACAATGATTTAATGATTTGTGATTCCATAATAACTGCACCATTCTTTGTATTATCATGGATCAAGAAATTAAAAATAGCAAAAAGTTAATATCCTTGAACAATGATTGAATGATTTGTAATTCCATAATAAGTGTAAAATGTGCAATACAATGTAAGTAATTTTTCATAACATGGTAGTGATTAATTATCTTCTATACATTGTATATAAATTGACTAATGTTAAAAAATAACAAGATTTTTGACCTATTGAATCATGATTAGAAGGTTAGATTTGGAATAAGAAAATTAAGACCAAATTGTGCTAATACTCCAAGACTCATCATATTTTTATATAGAAAATGAATAGATAGATAGCTATGCAATTAGACTTGGTATTGAGATGTTTACATGCTTTGTCATCCAGGTGCTTATTTTCTCTTCTTTTTTTTTTTTTTTGGTTTCTTTGTCTATGTGTCTTCTCTTTAATCTTCTGCCAATACTATGCTAAATATTAATATGCCCAAAAAAAAAAGTTTGCATAGCCAAATCTCAAATTTATTTTTGCCATCGAAGACAAAAATTAGGCACTCATGGAAATAATACAAATTATTCATAGATTATTTTTTTCAAGACCTCACGTAGAGATCTTTGATACTAATTGCGGAAATTTAATTCAATCAAAAAAGAATAAAAATTAATCAAGAAAATTAAGAAACCAAAAGCTTAGATTTTATTCTGAAAATTAAACGAAACTTGAGCAACAATCCAAACGGTGAGTTACCAAGCTTTTATTGACTGAAAACTCTCAGATATCAAATCCTTACCACTTGGATCGCCCACACGTATGTATAAGTTGGTAAAGTAGGATTACGGAAATCAAGGCAATCGTTTGTCATGCAAAACCAACCAGCTAAGACTCTAAAAGGTTTCTTCAGAAAAAAAAAAAAAAAAGACTCAAAAAGGGCAAAGGCGACCTCTAATCAATTAAAAATCGACACGGAATAGTCAAAGAAGAATTGCTTAACACAAACAAAATTTCAAAGCAAAATGTTGACTCATAAACCTCTTACTGTTCACTTGGCACGATCTCCTAACTGCTTGACAAATTTCTCCCTGGTTTCCAATTTGCAATCTCCACGAGATTTTGATCAATTAAGTGGTTGCTTCTCCTTCATCGTTTACTTCTTCATCTCCTTCTGGGTCTAACGATGCTTCTTGCTCATCTTCTGATCCCAGTTCTTCGTCTTTTTCTTCACAAAAAAATGGGTCAAGGGCATTCTTAGAGTTGGTATTGTCCCATTCTAACGATTCCCACCATTCTTTTGTTCCTTGGATTTCAAAAAAAGTATTTGGAGGAGACGGTTGTCCGTTGATGATTGGAAGAATTAAAGGAAGTCTCTTTACCTTTGGGCAGTTGGTTACCCAAATACTCTGGATGGAATTGCAAATTATGGTTTCTTTACAGATATTCTTCAGTTGAGGCAAAAAATGCAGATTCAAATAACGTAATTTTGGAAGTAAGAGAGTGTTGGTGGCTCCAGCTGAAGTTAATTGGATGCATCCTCCTCCACTTCCTACTTCGATGTCATCTGCTGCGATGTCCTCCAGTTTTTCACATTCAGAGACATCTAACTCTTTAAGATTCTGTAGGCTTTGCAGCAATTGCACTGTGAGTAGCTTCTTCATTTTCTTACATCCGCAGATCTCTAAATGGCTAAGAGAGGAAAAGGTGCCTGGTGGAAGATGCCTATGTAATTCTTTTGAATCCCAATTAAAAAGTTCAATGAAATTTGGCAAATCTTTTAGCCGTAGTTTTTGCAGCTTTTGAAATGGAGCACAAGGTGACATTGTCGGCTCTTCAGCAGAAGACAGAGACAACTTTAACATGAACTCTACTTCAGCTGACCCCTGAATAGCCAAATAGGACAACTTGTTTGAACTCCTTAAGGTGGGGAAAACATCAGAGATGCACTTGTCCATGCCAGTACAGTAAAAAATTATTACTTGTTTGATGTCCCGTGGTAGCACATACTCATGGCCCACATTCGATCCTCGATGAAAGTTGCAATAAGAAAACATCAACCGATTTCTTTTACTGTCTTCATCTTCATTATCTACATACTCGCAACCATCAAAACATTCTCTAACTTGAATTTGATAGTATTTGAGCCTCCCAAAGTTTATGTGTTGATTGTACACATCAATAGATGGTAAACATCCATTAAATATTTCTAATTGGTTCAGCACTTCAAGGTCAGCAACTCTTACATCGTCATCTAATTGCAGCTGTTGAAGACTTCGGAGTTTCGATAGTGTCCCTTCTGGTATTATTTTCAACTTCTTCCTCTCAAACAAATGCGTGAGGTCCAGGCAAATGAGTTCGAGGTTGACTAACCTTTCCAAGCCTTCAGGAATATCCTTAATTTTAGTGCGGGACAGGCTCAGTATCCTCAATCGGCTGAGCTTTCCTAGTGGGGGCACAGATGCAAGATCTGAACAATCTGACAAAAATAATGCCACGAGATTCACCATGTTTGAGATGATGTTGGGCAACTCTTTGATGAAAGGAACGTTTAGTTTTAGAACCTTAAGTCCCCCCATTCGATTGATGAATGAACTTGGAACATAAAAAGGGAATTGTTGGTAGATATAAAAACCAGATCGCTGGATTAACAATGTCGAGAGATTTGGACAATTTGGTGACATGTCCATTGGAATATCTAGTATTCCAGTTTCATTGATATTAATTGAAACTGCACTAAGATTTTCTCTCCATTCCTCTTTTTGTCCCGATATTATTTTTGAAAATCTTTCTCCTTCAACACTATTCACCAAGAACCTGGGTGCACCTTTGGTGGTCTCTAGGCTGTTCTTTCCACTTGTGATCCTTAGTGCCACATCCCTAATGAGATCATGCATTTTTACAGATTTATTCCCTCTCCAGTCTGTAGATTCTTGTAGCAAGCCAACTCTTATGAGATGGTTTAGTATCGTGTGACCTTGATCAAATTCTAAATTCCTAGTGCTCCTCTTATCCATGAGCTCTGCACAAATAAAGACATTTATTAATTCTTCTCTTGATATGTCTTCATCTTCTGGATATAGACAACAATACAAGAAACAATGTCTTTGGCAATTATTCAACCGACTGTAACTCCATTCTAGGATGGGAAACACATCACTTTCCATCTTATCATGCCCTTCTGAACATTCTTTCAATTGTTCCAATGTATTTCTCCACTCACAGATGTCTCTCACACCCCGCATGCTTCCAGCCATAGTGATGATTCCAAGAGGCAAACCATCACACCTTTTTGTGACAGACTTGGCAATCTCTTCTATGTCAACTGGAAGTTCTGTACTCTGAGGGCCAAGAGTGTACTTGAACAAATCCCAAGATTCATTTGTATCTAAAGTGTTCACTTCAAATATTCTTTAACAGCACATTCTGTTACACACTTCTAGTGAGCGAGTGGTCAAAATCAATCTACACTTGCTTGCACCCAAACAAATTCCTATCCTTTCTACGTTAAACTCGACCCAAACATCATCCAATATGAGCACAAAGTTCCCCTTCTTCCTCATTGCCTCACGCAATATATTTGCCCTTTCTTTTTCCTCGTCCTTAACTGACAAACAAACACCTAAGACATTTGCAATCTTATCCTGGAAACTGTTAATATTAAAGTCTTGAGAAACTGTCACCCAAAGCACGTGATAATTAGTGATTTTTAAGAGATGGTACTCAATGTGCTTTGCCAATGTTGTCTTACCGACTCCTCCCATCCCGTAAATTCCAATGTTTGATACATCATCAGTTACCAAGCATGGCCAAATTCTCTCCAGATTTTGCTTGCACTTTGCTCCAAACAATTTGGTTGGACACCATGGCTCCCCATTGTTGCCAAAAGCATCTAGCATGAGTTCATTGAAATGATTACTTTGCTCAATAAGTTCTTTCACCTGATGTTGCATCTTCCCTATAGGATCCTCCCCCAGTGGAAGCCTCCAAGATGATCCTCTTGCTTCCAAGGCGTCAAATTCAGGTTTTAGGTTTTCTACCTCCTTCAACCAATCTTCAACTTCTCTTTTTCTTTTCTTTTTACCCGACATTTCTGCGCTCTTCACTTGGTCTTCAATGTCAGATGCTCGGCTGCTCAGCACTTGCCAATTCCTCTTTAGATATTGCATATTGTCACTGCCACTTGTTCCCATGTATTCCAGACACTTCTCCGAGGCATTTTTGACAATAACTTCCCCAACTGGTTTGGCAATAACTTTCCCAATTGATTTCGATAGTGGTATCATCTAGTTGGAATGAAGGATGAATGAGTGTTCGTGTACTAATAAAAAGACCATAGAAGTTACAAGGAGACTAATTTCGATGCAGACAATAGCATATTGTAAAGAATATCTATTTCAATGTTTTTAATGAATAAATAGTTGTTTGATCGCTTGGAACGGTTCTCATTTTTGCAAAAGTAAAATAATTGATAAAATATGTGATAATTTTTAGCACTTAAGAATTGGATATTTACTAAAATATGGACCCTTTTGACTCGTTCATTAAGCTATTCACTCAGATTCATGTTTGAAATTGTAAGATTCTAAAGTGCATGGCAGAGAAAAGGAACTACATAGCCATGACGAATTTCAATTTTAGGGATTAGCCATGATTGCACTTACACAGTCTTACTGGAAGGATTGTGCACATAATGTAGATTTGAATAGATTTAAAGGTAAGAAAGAAATGATATTAAGCAATATTTTTCAATTTTGATTACATGTTTTGTGGACAAACGGAGTACCAAGATTACCCTTGTATTTTCCGTAAGAAAGTGAGGTCGAAAAGAAAAAGAAAACAGAGAGCGTAATAGTTAGTACCCGCTATTTTTTTTTTCCCTTGTATTCACTGACAAATGGACAAGAAAAGCAACTGTAAAGCCTGAGTATCAATGGGTCATTAGCAGCTTTCGGCATCAACTATATTCAAAAATATGGGACGAGAAGGCTAATTTTTATGTTTCGCATTTTTTATTATCAACTGTAGAGAACATATTTCCTCAATCTTAATTCTGTGAACATACTAAGCAGAACTTGCCCAAATTAAGATTATATTGTCAAATTAATATCCCAAAATGTCACCACATTATTCATTTTCGGTTATATATGTATGCATTATACTAAGTAGAACAAAGTTTTTCAATTAATTTATTAACTCAATAATTGTTTCTTTACTCAGTATTTTCCATGTTCCTACTCCCAATAATAAACATTTCATAAAATCATTTTCCAAGATAAATAATATGTTTTTTCCCGAAGAATTATTATATCGATATTTCTCTGTACCTCAAAATTGGATATTGTAGTCTTATATTAGAAAAAATAAAGTTCTGTCACTCCAAATGTTCACCAATAACGTGGTTATTTTCTCATTAAAATTAAAGATAACTCAATCCGAAATATGATTAATGTTAGGAATGCAACTAGCAATTCTAAACATTTATTAGATGGAATTTGAAATCTGAATAAGTATAAGGTCTATCCTATCCATTTCTGGTTCCCAAAACTTAAATATAAACAGTATATGAATCCTATAACTCATTTGTGCAATTTTATTTCTGAACTTCATGTTCATATTTGTGCTTGATGCATACACAGCAAGAAAAATTATCCTTAATTCTAGTTACCGAAACCTACAATTTAAACAGAATACAAATCCTTTAAATAATTTGTACAAATTTTATTTTGTGTTCAGATATGTGCTTGACAACATGTATAGCATAAAGAATTATTCATTGAGGAACCAATTGGTGTATATTAGAATAAAGTGAACCATGAGAAAAATTTGTTTCACGAATTCATGCAAAAGACTTTGGAGAAGAGATCAATCATGTGAACAAAATTATTTAAAAATTTCGAAGACACACAATATAGATTAACGTTTTTAATGTTGAATGGAACAATTATATGGTTATTATGTGAATAAACGTAAAGAAGAAATGAAAATTGAGCATCAAAACTTCTGTACCTTGAAATCCAGGAAAGCAGCAAACACTTCTGCCAAAATATGCCTCGAACAAACTGAGAACCAATATATCGTCGTTTGCTAAAACAATCTGGTGAAATGACTAATTATAGTGGACCAATGTTAATGGAGATGAGACTCTGGCGTTGACGTTGACCAGAGGAAAACACCTCGGAATTACCAAGTTGGACCTAGGTGGTGAAATTGAATATAAGTGTTAAAAACTTTCTAATAGAAAATTCTAATGTCAAGTAATTACATTATATACTGATTGCTTCACATTATTTACTGACAATTTTTAACAACCAATTTGTGATACTAGGGACCTTTTTGTCAATGGCCAAATTGTGAGATTGTGTAAAATTTAGAAAGTTGAAGGACTAGTCAGCAATTTCCATGATTTTGATTTTATCCCCAAAAGAATTAGGTTTCTCACCATTTTCTCTTCTTCCTCTCCTTGGCTTTCTTTCTCTCACTCTCTAAAGATTTTCCTTCCTTCCCATTTGAAGAGAACATTGAAGGCCACCATTCCCCAAAGGAAGCAAGCAAAGATCCCTTTGACTCTTTCAACCAAGGTATTTCTTTTTCTCAAAGCTAAATTTCTTTTCTTAGTTTTTGCTATGTGATGTGGTGGTAGATTGAGTAGTTAAAGTTATGGTTGGGTTAGATACCATTAGATGGTTTTATCCATTAAATTTGATGCTTGGTTGTGGTAGTGTAAGTGTTTGTGAGTTATGATAAGTGTGTGAGGTGGGTGAGTTAGGGATTTGAGGGACTTTTTTTTTTTTAGGTGAGAATTGTTAATGTCTTGATTTTTGAGCAATATGAGCTTTGTATGCTTTATTCTTGCTGTTTTGAGCCATTGGTAGCTGTATTTTGAGTTGGGTTGTATTGGAAGTGAGATATGAGTGAGGGGAGGCGATATTTGCAGAAAATCGTAGGTGAGCCGTGGGTGGGCTGAGCCCAGCCGTGGCCACGGCTTAGGAAACCTTCACTCGCATCAACTCTTTGGAAATTGAGCCATGGGTGAGGGTTACCGAGCCGCGGTCGCAGCTCGGGAGAGTTCGGTCACGTCAACTCTCTACCCACCGAGCCGTGGGCAGAGTTGAGCCAACCGCGAGGGGAGCCCGCGGCTCGGCCTCTGGCCAATGAGCCACGGGCAGGGCTGCTTTGATCCGCGAGCGTGGATCAGGGGATCTCACCTGCGGATCAATTTTGTTCTGCAGGGTTTTTGGTTTCTTCTGTGCAATGAGTATAGTATTGAGTTTGGTTATATTTCTTTGATAGAATTAGAGTATAATTGGGTGTTTATTGTGTATTATAGGCGACGAAGGTGATTATCCCTACTCAGACTACTAAAATTAGTTTTGGAGTGAGGTAAGTAGTATTTGATTCTCTTTGCTTTGGAAATGCATTATGATGATGATAAATGATTTGGATGATATTTTTTTTATATAAATGGGCTTACGTTTGGTTACTTTGGTTTTCTATGAAACAAGTCTATGTGGTCTAATGAATTATTTGAATGAAAACTTGTTTGAACTCTTGTATGTGAAACGAATTTATGACAGGACTATTTCCTTAATTTAGTGATTGTAGTAAAATGTTTGAACCGTACTAACCGGGTGATAGTTAGTCTTGAACTGGACCAACCGGGTGGTACTTGGCTTTGAACCGCGTTAACCGGGTTATAATTAACAACTAGAATTCCAGGGTCATGTGTCTACTAACTACTTGAGCTCTCTCTTTCTTTGAATGGCATTATGTGATGCTTTGAGTTCGTATAGTTTATGAATTGACCACATATTATGATGATTATGACTTTGATTTTGATTTGGAAATGTACCTATGTATGAATAACAAACTAAAGCCCCAAAGAGAACTTTTGCTACTTACTGGGTGATTATATCACCCACCCCTTTTGTTTAATCCCGCAGGTGATGAATTTGTTGAAGATAACTGGAATGATTTTTGGGCCTCATAGACTTAGTTAGGGTAGACATGAAGGAGGTTATTTTTGATAGTATTGATGTATAGCCATATTTTTTGTATGGATTAGGTTATACATGTTTTCCCAACTATTTTTGTTATTGGGAAAAAGAAATTGTAATGGATATTGTATACCTTTTGATGATGAATGAAATGGATTCCTTTGGGCATCTTAGTATTCTTCGAGATTTATAATGTGATTAGATGATGATTGTTTTGGTTTAGCTTTGTGTCCTAGTTTAGCCTAGGGCATGGTGGGTGCCACGTCTCGGGCACGGGACGTGACATAATTTATGAAAATCAACTTGTGAGGCTTTAACTTCAATATATTTTGACATAAATTATAAAGTAATACATACAAGTTTCTTTGCAAAGCAACTGAGGACCGCAGAACTATAGACTCAAGATGATTTTATTGGGTTAAAGATATAAGATATAGTAATTGATGGGGCTATAAAGAGATTGCAATGATTTTTCTCAAGAAACTACTCTTACGGTTCTCGATTCTGGGTGCCCTGATGGATTTGGGGTAAGGCCAAATATTTTCCCAAGAAGATAGATTAGTGGACAAGAATAAACCATTTGTGTACAAAAAAGGTGAAAAAAAAAATACATGTAGACAACCTTCTATACCTTGAAATCTCGGAAAAGCAGACAAAATTAAACATTATGGATCAACATTATAGATCATGTGAACAAATTTATTTTAAAAAAATCGAAGATAGACAATATAGATCAACATTTTTAGTGTTGAATGGAACCATTATAGGGTGATTATGAGAAAGAACTTAAACATGAAATGAAATTTGAGTATCAAAATTCATAACTTCTATACCTTGAAATCTCGGAAAAGCAGCAAAATCTTCTGCTAAAATATGTCTTGAAGAAGCCGAGAACCAATGTATCCTCGTTGCTCAAACAGTCTGGGGATTGAGGTTGCTTTGTATTGTCTTTGGTTCACTAATTTTCTTTTTCTTTCTCTTTTTGTGGATTGATTAATGAGAAAAGAAAGATAAATTAATCTTATAGGACCAATGTTATTGGAGGTGATACTCAGGAGTTGACTTGACCAGAGGAAAATACCAGGAAAGTGGCATATGAGGCATAAGAAAACAAAATGTAAATAATTTTTTTCAGAAAGTTTTCTACAAAAATGATAAGAGTATTAGAAAGATAGTCAAGGAATATATATGAAAAAAAGTTTTTAGAATAAATAATAACTGAACAGAGGGGTTGCATTATCCAAATTACGAAGTTGGAAAAATATTAAGTAGTGAAATTTAATAATAAGTGGTATAAGTAAAAAGTTTTCTGTTAGAGAATTCTTATTTCACGTAATTGCGTTATATACAGACTACTTTATATTACTTAATAACAATTTCTAACAACGAATTTATAAATTAACAACTTGTGAGGCTACCTCACTTAAATATATTTGGACATAAATAACAAAATATACATAATTCGTAGGGCAACTTAATGCCGTAGTCTTCCAAGAAAATTGCTGGAAGGAGCTGTAGAAATATAGACTTAAGATGATTGGTAGGGCCTGTAAAGAAATTGCAATGATTCTTCCTATGAAAATATTTCAACATTTCTTGATTCTGGCAGGGCCCTGATTAATATTGGGTAATACCAAATATTTGTGCAAGAAGATAGATCAGTGGACTAAAATACACTCTTTGTATATATTAAAAAAGTTATACTTAAATATAAACTATATATTCATTGTGTCTTTCTTCGTGTATATATACCAATTAACGTAAGCATTTCCAATTTGGATGAGTATCTGCTCGTTTGCTTATATTTCAATAACTAAATTCTTAAAAATTATTGAATTATGCTATTAAGTTTATCTTGATAAGTATTTAATAACATATAAAATTTAAGCTTATGTAAGAATTTATGGTTATTCAGTTAGCATGCAACATTTTGATAAATCATGACATGGAAAACATATTGGTTTTGCGCGTGCCTTAGCAAACACTTGGTTGACGTTGACGTGTGAAATTTCTAAGAAAGTTCAGAAAGGCAAACTTTTCTTTTTCGCTCTTTTTCTGTGTACGGGAAATGGAATAAGGCTTTGAGGAATTAATGGCATGGGACCCGGGCAGAAAAATGCACGTTATAAATTAATGGCCATGGTTGGGGACGATGGCAGAGGAGACGAGACTTTGAGGTTGACGTTAATGCTGACGATGATTGGAGGAAAATTCCAAGCAGGTTGCATGCGGAGAAAATTGTAGTTTTGGTATTAAATGCTTAGAGTATCAAAAATTTTAGCCTTTAAAGTTTAGATGTAAGAAAATCTGATATCAAATATTTTAAATTTTTAGCACATTTCCTATTGATACAGTTTAAGAGCAAATTTAGTATTAAATGTTTAAATTTTTTTAGCACATTTAGTTCTATTGAGACAGTCTAAGTCCCTAAAATTTGGACCAACGAAAATCTAGTATCACATATTTTTAGCATATTCAATTCTGTTGATTGATTTTGCTAAAATCTTGTCAAAATTTGGTTATGTGATGCTCATATGCTAGAAACCAAATTTTAAGAAAAAAAATACTCTTCGATTTGCTACTTATCTTATCTCTTTTGTCTCAAATAACAATTACAAACAGTCAAACAACTTTTAAATGATTTTTTCAAAGAACTGAAGAGAAAAATTTTGTCTTCAAAGTACGGTCTCAGAGTTTTCCTTTGAAGAGCTAAGAGAGAGAGAGAGAGAGAGAGAGAGAGAGAGAGAGAGAGAGAGAGAGAGAGAGAGAGAGTGGTAGTAGAGAGAGAGAGAGAGAGAGTGAGGGGCTAAAATAGTTACTTGCCTATCTGAAGATTTGAATTTTTTTTAAAGTTTATTATCTTTTTTCTTTTTTTCTAAATTTATTTTTGAGTAAAGACTAATTACTCAAATTAGTATCTTTAATTACAGATATAAAAATTAAGATTTTTTTTAATTTGGTTACTGGTAGTATCATATTCAGAATTCTAGTAAAATTTTGGCAAAATTGGTCAATTGGACTAAATGTGCTAAAAAATTGAGATACTTGTTACTAGATTTATTTTTATCCAAATTTTAGAGACTAAAATTGCCTTAATAGGACTAAATGTGCTGAAAAATTAAAACATTTGATATTAGATTTGAATTCGTCCAAACTTTAAGTACTAGAACTACCGATAGTCCCAACATTTGGTACCAAAACTGTAATTTTCTTATTACATGTGAGGCATCTAAAACTTTAATGAACAAAATTGCCTAGTATCACTGATGCTTTAGGCTTCATTTGATAGGTTGTGTCGTGCCCCATTTTTCGAAAGACGGAAAAAGGATTATGTTATGTTTATTTATTGGAAAAAGAGTGTAGGTTTTTTGTAAAATGATTTTTTAGAAAATGCTTTATAAAAAGGTAGTTTGACAAAAAAAGTGATTTTTAGAAAAAAAAAAAAGCTTTATTTTGAAAATAAAAAGAAAAGGGCCTAAAATGGGATTTTGAAAATGCGACGGTTTTTGGGCCCGAAAATAGAGTCTAAAAAGGGTTTTTTTAGTAAAAAGGGAGTCGCCACTTGGTATTGAGTTTTGGTGTACCAAGTCACCGAAAAATATTTTATAAATGTAAGAAAATCGATAATGGTTTATTTAGAAAATACTTTTGAGAAAAAATGTAAGAAAAACAAGAAAACCCTTTTTGACAACTCCAGGTCTTTGAAAACAAGAGAAAAAGGTTCGAGAGTCACAATTGAAGAAAGAGAAGGCAAAGGCTTACGCCTAAGGCACCCTTTCAACCTAGCCGAAACTAATTGCGAGGTTTAGTCTAAATTTTCCTAATATAACTCTAAGATTTTATCACATTTGGATGCAACTATATGAATGTAGATCTAGTCCTAAAAATAGGTATCGTTAAGGGACGAAATATTCCATTGAGGTTTAGTCGGAATTATCGCATTAATTGCGAAACATGAGTCTAGACCTCGATAGAGTCACGAGTATGGATGCAAAATGGAATGCAAAAGAAAAGGAAAATAGTAGTATAGATAGTAAGTGAACAAAGAAAGTGGGGATGCAACATAACGAATACGGGGAACTAATAGACTCGTGACTAGCTATTCCTACTCACGGAGGGGAGAACGGCATGTATGCCACTGCTTCCCACGTAAGTAGATGACTATTTCTTAGTCACAAAATCATACAAATGACTTAAGATTCTATGTGTAGTGGGGTCTAAATGTTATGCACTAAACATTTGTTTAAAATAGATAATAAGTGATAAAGTATGTACAAAAAACCATACAAAATGGAAAAAGCCTAAAAGAGAGAAAATGTGTGTGAAATGGCATGAAATGCACACGAGAAATGATTCTACTGCTAAAATGACCTAAAGGCCTATCATTGGACTAGCCTATTTTCTATAAATTCTCTACTAGCGTTGGACTAGCGAAGAAACTGGAATTAACCACAACTAGTGTTGGACTAGTGTGGTGACGATATACATATATTATAACAAGTAAGTAAATAAATAAAGCATAGATTAAAGCAACAATCAAGTAAAAACAAATAATAGCACATAGGAGCACATAGCACACAAGCATAATATTCTAGATGCAAAGTCCTAGGGAAAGTGAATAAAAAAACACATAAGCACATAGCACACATAGCACACAAAAAGCCCTAACTATTACACCGGAGAGAAACCTAATTACAAATCTAAAAAATGAAAGAGAATAAAAGATAACCTATCTAACCTATCTAGTACACTTTCTATCTAAAATACATAGGCTTTTGTTAAGTAGATAAAACATAAACTATCTATTACATTAGCTATCTAAGTACAAAAAATTTACTAAATAGAATATTACCTATCTATTACATTTCTTTGAAAAATTAAAAAAATTAAATTCAAGTAAATAACATGACATAAATAAATAAATACTCACACATGAATAAAAATAATAAACATGAAAAGATGCATAAAAAAAACATATAAAAAAACACATAGGAGCACGTAGGAGCTCATAAAGAAACATTGGAAGGATAATAAGGGTACCTCCCGTTCGAAGACTCGATATAAATGCTAACAATATGAACAAACTTATCAGGGTACCACTATTTAAAGTATAAAAATATGAAATACTTAAAATTGGGGATAAAAATGTAAATTTTAAGCAAAATTAGGGGACTTAGAATAAATTCCAGCAAAACATAAGACTTGGGAATGAAATTCCGGTAAGTTTAAGGGATTTAGAAACTATTCTAGCAAGTGTGAGGGATGAAATAACAAATTCCAGCAAGTTTGGGGCTCTAAAAAAAATACAGGAAGTATTTGGGCTAAATAAAAAAAAATTCCAGTTAAGTATGGGAGTAAAAATGCAATTTTCAGCAATATTTTAGGGCCAAAATGTAATTTCCAGCAAATACCATGACAAAATCATAATTTCCAGCAAGCTTAAAGGGACTAAGTAAAATTCCAGCAACTAGGGAGGGTCAAAAATCAAATTTTCAGCAACATTTAAAGGCTAAAATTCAAGTTCTAGCTATTTAAAGGGCAAAAGTATAAATTCCAGCAATATTGGAGGACAATAATGTAATTTCAGCAAAGCATAATAACAAAAATAAAATTTCAGCAAAGTTGGAGGACAAAAATGCAATTTTCAGCAACATAAGGGACCAAATTTACAATTTTCAGCAACATCCAAGGGCTAAAAAACAATTTCAGCAATACTCTAGGGTCAAAAATACAATTCCAGCAATGCATGGGGTAAACAAGTGAACTAGAGCAAACCTAGGGGGTCAATTAAAATAAATATGAACTTAAATGGAGTAAACTAAAGTATTGAAAGGCATAATTAAACAATTAAGAACCTAAGGGGGCAAAAATGTAGATAAATATAATCTGATGAAGATAATGAAAATAAATAACTAAAAAAAACTAACTTTTGATTATGATTTTTCTTCTTTTTTTTCAGTTTTTTTTATTCTCTCTTCGGCCTCCCTCTTCAGTTTTTATTCTTTCTTCAACCTCCCCCTCTTCAGTTTTTATTCTCTCTTTGGCCTCCCCCTCTTCGGCCTACATTTTCCTTGGCATCCCCCTCTCTAGTTTTTTCTCTTCGGCCCTCTCACACTCTCTTCTTCTTCTTTTCTTCTCTTCTTCTCTTCGGCTCACTCACACTCGCTTCTTCTCTTCTTCTCTTCGGCTCACTCACTCACTCTCTTCTTCTCTTCGGCTCACTCACTCTCTTCTTCTCTTCTTCTCTTCTGCTCACTCACTCACTCTCTCTTCTTCTCTTCTTCTCCTCTTCTCTTCTTCTCTTCGGTTCTTCCTAGTCAACTTTCCTATTTCTCACCCGAATTTTCCTTAAATCAATCCTTAATTTCTTCATGAAACACGATTCTCTAAGTACAAACAACAAAGCTATCGAATTTATGGACTAAACAGCAATAATTCAGAGATTCTGGGCAGGAACATCATGGAATTCATGGTATACGAAATCAATTAAAAGGGGCCACGAACCTTACCTGATTTGGCCGGGAAATTGGTGGACCTTGGTAATGCTGGTGGGTTGATTTTGGCAGCTGAAGGTGGTGCAATGCGTGTGTATGCAGTGAGAGCCGAGATGGAGAAAGGTGAGTTGTGTGTATTTTGTGATGTTATTAGATGAGTTGTGAGGAAGCCGAGAGAGAAAAGCAAAAGAAAGTGTGTGTATTGAGAGAGAAAAACTAAAACTCCTTGTTGAGTGTGTGTGCTGTGTGTTGATAAAGTGAGGTGAAGAAGGAAGAAAAATCATCCAAAATCCCCTCAAAATCTGCTTTTTGCAGGAGGTTTGGTTTAATTTTTCTGCTGGCTGCGTGCAGCAGCTGCAGAAACACTGTAGCTGCTTCTTTTTTTTTTATGAAAATCCAAACAAATAGTAGATAGTATTGAAAAATTATGAAAATTTTATGAAAAAATCTATAAATTCATAAAATGCATGTATAAAATTTTTTATACGAAAATTCTAATAATAAGAACATATTTGAATATGTGTCATATGTGACAAAAATCATGAAAAGAAAAATAAAAATACTAAATGACCATTAAAAATCGCAAAATTTTTACACAAAATATATCATCACACAAAAATATGTATACTAAAATTTTTACTCAGAGATTTTAACATATATGCATTCTTAGGTAACGTGCCCTTAACAAACAAAAAGGACAAAATTAAATAAATACTTGAATGTCCCCCAAAAATTATGTAATTTTGACAAAAAGTTTATGAATATACAAAATGCACATATAAATTTTTTTCACTTGAAAATTCTTGTAAAAAGAGTGCATTGGAAAAGGTGCCACTAAGTGTAAAATACTAAAATTCTAAATAAATAATAAATGACTCCCAAAAATCATTAAAATCATTAATAATGATAAAAATAATAAAAATTATGTATTTAGGAAATAGAACAAAATAGAATAATATCTACAAGGTGAAATTACCATTTTACCCTTGATGTGACGAATTAGACATAATATATGCGAAAATTGTACTCGACCCTCGAAAAAATGAAAATGCCCCCTAAATAAAGTAACACGCATATTTTTACAAAAGGTGTGTCAAAATTTGGTGTCTACAGGTTGTGTTTTGTAGAAATATATATATTTTTAAAAATTTAAACACTTTTTTCAACTAACTTTTTATTTCAGAAATACATTTATTGAGAAGAATTTTAAAACTATTACATTGATGTTTTCTAAAAACATCCAAAAAACAATTTCTAGACTGACATACAATAGTGTTGATGATATTTCTCATATTTAAATAAGTGAAGACTTTTCATTGTGAGACGTACACGACTAAGTGAAGGACTACTTTAATGGTCCAAATTGTCAAGCCGACTATTTAATTAGCAAAGGAGTAATGATTACAGCATCAAACTAGACTAGTACATGAGCAATTTCAAAATGAAAATTTATTAATTAGTCAAAACTTAATTGAAACTTTAATAATAATTCTTGCCTTCTTTGAGAAAGTAGAGATGCTTTTATTACTATACATAGCAAGCACAACTTTTTCATGGAAACTCCGGTTATAAACATTTCTTGCTATCAATTTCCTAACAAGAATCTTCGCTTTTTGGCTTCAAATCTGCTGCAAATTAAGATTTTTTTTTTGGGGAGGAGGGGGGGGGGGTTTAAGGCGTGTTCGGGGGTGGTAAGGGAATATAAATGTTTCGGTTCATGCATCAATTGCATGGGAATTTAATAATTGGTTTTAAAGATGCTCGATTGTGGATTTGTATTTATCAGTCCGGGGCCGCCCAAATCTATTTTGCACCTCCTAACTTGTACCAGATTCTTACTTTGCACCCTAAACTTTAATTTTAGCCAAATTGCACTCTCAATTGTTTGAAATATTCCATTTAGCTCTAATCGTTGACAATGTCAACAAAACTAATGGAAGTCGAGCGTGTGTGTGCAATGTTCATTTAAGGCCAATTGTTGACAGTGTCAATTTTGGACAGATTGCACTCTAAACTATCCAAAACATTCCACTTAAGTCTAATCATTGCATGCATGTGACTAAGTTCCGTTAGTTGGGTTGACGTCGTTAATGATTGGAACTAAATGAAATGTTTTGGATGGTTGAGGATGTAATCTATCCAAAATTGAAGTTTAGGATGAAAGTGAGAATCTGGTATAAGTTGGGGGTGCAAAGTGGATTTTGGTCATGAGTTCTAATTTAACTTTTTTCAATCCTTTGCATTCTCTCATTCTTCTTCTCATCCTTTTTTGGCAATGCTGTTTGTTGAGAAAATTGCAGTTCTGGGATGAAATATTTGGACCATCAACAGTTTCAATCCCTAAAGGTTGAAGAAAGCAAGTATATACCAAATGTTTCAATTTTTTCAAAATTTGATCATTCGCACGTGAGTATCACACGATTAGATTCCTATAAGATTTTGGCAAAATTGGTCAATAGGACTAAATGTGCTAAAAAATTAAAATATTTGGCACTAGATTTGCTTTCCTTCAACTTTTAGAGACTAAAACTAATGTTACCCCAAACATTTAGTACTAAAATTGTAATTTTCTATTGTTTATATATCTTGTACCAATCTCTACGCTCCAATAGTTAAGACAAGCTATGACTAAATTGCCCCAACTAGGGACGTACTTCATTTTAAATATCTTGTTTACATAACTATAAAAATAATTTATATATTCTACTCTTTGTTTTACAGGCAAATAATTCTTTATCATTTGGGGTTACTCTTTTTGTATGAAAATTTTAGTATCTCATAATTTATGGATATATTAATTTAGGAATAATTTCACATACCTCCCCTAAGGTTTGTCATAATTACACTCACCTCCCCTCAGGTTTTGAAAATTACACTTACACCCCCTGTTTTTATATTTTTCGTAACAAAAAAAGTCCATTTTGATAATGTAACCCAAAAACACCAATTCAATCCCTTAAATATTCTGAATTGCTTTTAAATTAGTCATCTTTTTCTTATTAATATATTTGTTTGTAAAATTTTAATAGATAAATAAATTTTATTTAGATTAATCAAATAACTGAGTTTTGAAGAAGTACTATTTGGTGGCGATTTAAAATTTGATGTAAGAATATAAGTACTTTTGACACTTTTGTGACTAATTAATTAATTTTTTAAGATTTATTTATGTTTTTAAAAGTAATTAAGCATATATTAAAGTGTTTAGTTGGTATTTTTGTGTTACATTATTAAGATGGAATTGTTTGGTTATGAAAAATATAAACACAGGGGGGTGTAAGTGTAATTTTCAAAACCTGAGGGGAGGTGAGTGTAATTATGGCAAACTTCAAGGGAGGTTTGTGAAATTATCCCATTAATTTAAGTGGAATGTGTGACACACACACTAACACTCTATGAGAGGCCATTTGACAAAACACAACAGAATTAATTATACAAATAATTCTAGATAAGCACATTAGGATCATCTAAAACCTAACAACATTTACAACCATTAGCTCAACATTATTCTTTATCAATCAAACTAAGTTAAATAAGGCCGTGGCTATTGAAGAGTCTTTTTGGAAGCAAAATCACGTGTCAAGTGATTGAATGAGGGAGACAGAAATACTCAATTTTTTCACTCCATTGTTAAACAAAGACATGTTAGATTCATGATCAACAAAATCAAAAATTTGCATGGGGAGTGGATTGAAGAAGATCAAAACATGGGAGAGGAGGCAATTTAGTTTTTTAAGGGTTTATTTCAAGCTAAGGAGGTTCTGCATAATTTCAAGCTTTTGGAGAATATTCCAGCCTTGGTGAGTCATGCAGATAATATTGTTTAAGAAGAATCTCCATCTATGGAAGAGGTTTCTAGGGTGGTCCAGAGTATGGATGAAGATAGTGCAGTAGGCTAAGACGGTTATACAAGAAAATTTTTCACGGCCTCGTGGGAGGATGTTGTTGGAAATGATGTCTTCAATGTAGTGCTTAGTTTCTTTAGCTGTCAAGAATTACCAAAGAGTATTACTACTACTTCCATTGTGTCGATTCCAAAGGTCGACTCTCCACAAGCATTTTCTAATTTCAAACCAATAAGTCTTTGTAATTTTATGAATAAGGTGATTTCTAAACTTCTGTCTAATAGGTTAGCAAGAGTTTTGCCTGGTATTATTTCTATGCGGCAAAGTTGATTTGTCAAAGGTACATTGCAATCTGATAATGTTTTGCTTGCTCAAAAGATTATATCAAACATTGGTAAATAGGCTTATGGTGGAAATGTGGCTTTTAAGTTAGACATGGCTAAGGGGTATGATAGGGTCTCAAGGTTGTTTTTGTGCAAAGTGTTGAGAGCTTTTAATTTTGGTGAGAGATTTATTGATATGGTGTGGCGGTTAATCTCTAATGTCTGGTTTTCTGTGATTATAAATGGTGCCTCAGATGGTTTCTTTCACTCCTCTAGAGGATTACATTAGGGGACCCATTTCAGCTGAGATTTTATCTAAGAGTTTGAATTCTTTATTGTTATTACAGGGTTTTACTCCTTTCAAGGTGCCAAGAGGATGCTACCCTCTCAGTCATTTAGCTTATGCAGAAAATGTTCTTATTTTTTTAGGAGCAAATGTGTGATCAATTCGTCATATTTTGGGCATTTTGGAGGAGTATGAAAGGTTATTTGGGTAGATGATTAATAGATTAAAGAGCTATTTTTTGGTGTATCAGAAAATGCCAGTTGCTTGAAGGGCAAGGATTGGGCAGATAACTAGATTTAATCAGAAAATTTTTCTAGTCAAGTATCTGGGTTGTCCTTTAATTATGGGGAAGAGGAAATTGGTCTATTTTGAAGACTTGATCCTTAAAGTCATTAATAGGATCTGCTCTTGGTCTAATAGATTTCTATCTTTGGGAGGGAGAATGATCCTTAAAGACTTGAATAGGTTGGAGAGGTTTTTCGCGGACTTTTTATGGGGCAATATTGAACTGGGCAACAGGAGGCACTAGATGGCTTGCCATAAGTAATGCTTATCATATGAGGAGGGGGAATTGGGTTTTCACCCTTTAAAGGATACATATAGGGCATTCTCTATTAAACTCTGATGGAATTTCAAAACTAAGAAGTCTTGTGGGTTTCTTTTATGAATGTTAAATATTGGCATCCTTTACATGCAGCTTTAGCCTCTGTTCCTCAAGGAGCTTTGTTAACATGGAGAAGAATGATTGAGGTTCATTCGGTGGTGGAAAGTCATATGATTTGGTTGTTGAAAAAAGAAATTTGTAACTTTGGGTGTGATAACTGGATGGGAAATGGTGCTTTGTGTAATAGGATTACAGATTATTCAGACAATATTGTCTATGATTTTGTTTGTTTAAATGGCTGGAATATTCTGACACTTCAGCTATGGTTGCCTCAACATATGGTTCAGGAAATTGTAAAAATTGAAGTTCCTTGCCATAATGAGGGAGAGGACATTTGTATTTGGTCTCTTAATGCTAATGATAATTTCTCTACTTCTTCTGCTTTTCAGGCCATACGATCTAGGAGACAGATTTTATGGTGTGCTTCTCAAATGAGTCAATACATTTCCACAAGAATTTATTTGTTTATGCTTTGGTTGCTGAATGAAAAAATATCAATTTTTGAAACATTGACAAAGATGGGTGTCTATGGCCTCTCTAGATGTGTTTGTTGCTTGGAACCTATAGAAGAACTTTTTGATCATGTTTTTACTGAAAGCCCGATTGCAAAGCAGGTATGGTCCTTTTTTGGGTCAATATCGGGTTTTATATGCAATGCTACTTTGCGAGGAAGTCTTGGGAATTGGTGGTTTTCTAAGCAAGGTAATGATATGTGTCATTTTATTGTAAAAATTTTACCTTCATTCATTTGTTGGTATTTGTGGAAATCGAAATGCAGCCATATATGATGTATTGGGGGATAACATTATTGCCAATATATATAAAGATGTTAATTGACAGGGTCGAACATGGCATTCTTTGGTCGATTTTGTCATCTCTTCTTTTCGTCCATTAGCTTTTAAAGTGGTGAAATGGTTGAAACCAAATGATGGTCAGATATACTTGAATACAAATGGAAGTGCCAAAGGTAATCCAGGGAAGAGTGGAGGAGGAGGTGTTTTGAGAGATGGGACAAGTAATCTACTTTTGACTTTTTCTATTAGTTTGGGCATCAAAATAAGTATTAAAGCAAAGGCACAAGCTTTATTGTTTGGGGTTAAATTATGCATCCAGAGAGGTTTTAATTGTTTTTAGGTAGAGATGGATTCATTGGTTTTGTTATAGTTTCTTCAGAACCAATTTTTGTGTCCATAGGGAATCAAGCATGAGGTAGATCAATTAAAGCAGCTGAAAAGTTGTTTTAAGGGATTAATCATGTGTTTCGACAGGCAAACAGTGGCAAATTTGCTTGCAAATGAAGGTTCTTCTCAGCACGATTTAAGAATTTATATAGATATGCGTCAAATTGCAAAACGTGTCAAAGGTGAGGTTTTTATGTTTAGGTTATGTATCCCAAATATTCAAATGGTTCAATGACTAATATGTAAGGAAGTAGTACTCCTTCTTTAATTTTTGTGTTTGTTTTTTGTTTTTCTTTTTTGGAATTTTCCATGTAGACTGAAGGTGAGGTTTGTGCGCTTCTTCTTTTATTTATTTGCTTTTTAATAAAATCTAGAGTGGTGCCCACCCCTGTGTATAGGTTAGCCAATTAAAAAAAAAATCATTCTATCTCCAACTCTAATTGCAGCTATAAAAGTCCTTTAATGAGCATGCAATCAATCACATCACAAATTAGTAAACTCACATTAGAAAAATAGATGTCAATCGTTATCTCTTAAACAACCATGCCATATCCTTTGTTGGAAAAAAATGAAAATAATAATATAAAAATAATTTTTCACATGATCAATGCAAAATCCAATAGCAATTTCAGTATTTTTCTTCTCCAACTTCATGAATCAGTACAATAATTAGTTTGATATTCATTATAAGTAATAACATTTACATTGTACTTAAACTCTACCAATCCCCCATAGAATTGCATGAAAATGCACTAAAAATTCTAAAATAAATAAACTCATTCTCAATCTTCAAAATTTTGAAGTCAGAAAGTGTAGGTGTCAAAATCTAAGGTAAAAAAAAAAATCATAACTGCAGGGTTAAAAAATTAAGTTAGTGGATTTTTTTAAGAAAGGATAGCTATTAACAAACACAAATGACATTAATGTTTTATTTTCTTAATACAAAGTCTAACTTTTTTTTACCTAAAAATACAATATTTTAGTATTATATGCAATTAATGGTTGGTGAACTACTCAAATGCCTTTCCATTAAAGCAAGAAGTCTTTCATTTCAATAAAGAAAGAAGCCACTTGCTCTCCAATTAGAGTGCCATGTGTTAGCTGTCGGAATTGCTATAGTAACTCTCATCCCTTGTTGTTATATAGTTAGATTAACACTAAAATATGAAATTATTGTTGAAACTCTCTTGTTTGTTAATGACACTAATCTTGACTTCTTTTACTTATGTAATAACATAAATACACCTCTCTTTTTTTAATTACAACTTTATATGCTCTGCATCTTTTATTCCACTTTCTAATCCCACCACCTATCCCACATTTTTTATTATGTTTTCGCGCGTCCCTTTATTAAAAAACTAAAAACTAGAATGAATTGTATATTGACGCAATTCCTTTTAAAGTTCCAAGTCTCCCAAGGTCTATAATTTATAACAAGTAGAAAGCAAAGTAAATAAAAAATATAAATCAAGGAGAGAAAGCTGTGAAGTCATAAAAAAAAGCCACTCAATCAAAAAATCAATTTTTTCTTCCCTATGTTTTTCCATCATGTGCATTCTGCCAAATTTCACTAATTCATTGACCAATTAATTCACATTATTGGCTACTCACACCAATTAATATTACTAATAATTGGAAACTAGGGCATGATGGTGTATTTTTATCAGAATATCTGTGTTCTTAGATTTGGACCAGATTGGCTGGTCAGACTGGTCGGATCGAAAACCGGCCAGGTATCCAATTTGAATCAAGTTAAAAAATTGCTAGGTTAAAAAATGGGTCAAAACCAGTAAGACACCATATTTGACCGGACAAAATCAGGAACCAGACAAACTCATCTTCACAACTGTATGCTCCTAACATGTGCTGCAACTAGACCGTTGATAGACATTGGTCCAATCAGTGAACCTCAATGGTGCTAAATGAGCAAATGATTTACTTTCTTGAATTACGTGAGACCTAGGTTGCTCGTTCAAATTAAAAACCTAATGCAACAACTTTGACCAATTAAAATCTCAGTAACTTTTATTTGATTAATTTTTTTGGACAAATTATTGGATTTTATTATTGATACACTAAAATACCAACGCCAAACACATCAAAACATGGAATTAAAAATTAGAAGAACTTTATCCTTTAAGAGAAGGTCTAGTTTAGTTATTAAGGAACTTAAAATTATTAATATTTTTGGTTAGTTATGATTTTTTTAAGACTTGTTAACCTTTTTGACTCTCAACAAACAACTAAAATTGCAAAAAAAAAAAAAAGAAAAAATTAATAAGTATACCTCCTAGTTTTGCTATTAAGGAAGTTAAAAATTTTTAATCTTTTTGGTTGACTATAATTTTCTTGAACTCGTTGATCTATTTTTGCTCTTGACTAACAACTAAAATTGAGAAAAAAAAATTAATAGGTATGTGTATGTATGTATGTGTGTGTGTGTGTGTGTGTATATATGTGCACACAAATATGTATATATATACATATATTTATACATATATATGTATATGCATATGTATATGTACGTATATATATGTATATGTATATGTGTATGTACGTACGTGTGTGTGTGTACACACACACAAATATATATGTGTGTGTGTACATGTATGTATTTATGTATATGTGTGTGTGTGTATATGTGTGTATGTATGTGTGTATATATGTGTACACACACACACATGTACATATATACACACACATATACATATGTATGTGTGTGTGTGTGTGTGTATATGTGTGTGTGTGTGTGTATATATGTATGTATGTGTGTATATATCCTTGTGTGTGTACACATATATACACGCACACATACATACATACATACATATATGTATATATGTGTGTGTACACATATATACACACATGCATACATACATACATATACATACATATATATACAAACACAGATACATATACATACACACACACACACACAAATATATATATGTATATGTATGCATGTGTGTGTGTATATATATGTATGTGTGTGTATATGTATATATATGTACACACACATATACACACACACACACACACACATACATACATACATACATACATACATACATACATACATATATATCTGTGTGTGTACACACACACACACACACACATACATGCATACATAAATACATATATATACATATATATAGACACACACACACACACATACATATATACATGCATACATCTATACATTGTATGTATGTATGTATGCATGTGTGTATATGTGTGTGTGTCTATATAAATACATACATACATATATACATACATACACATATATGCATACATACATACAGATACATACATGCATACACATATATGCACACACACACACACATACATACATACAGATATATAGATGTATATATGTATGTATGTATTTATGTATGTATGTATATATATATATATATGTATTTATCTAGACACACACACATATACACACATGCATACATACATACATATACATCCATACATACATACATACATCTATACATACAAACATATACATATGTACGTACGTGCGTATCTATATGTATGTATACATACGTACATACGTGTGTGTGTACACACACACACATACATATACATACATACATGTACGCACACACACATACATACATACATATGTATGTACGTACATACATGCTTACATACATACATACATATATAGATACATACATACATATACATACATACATACATACATACATATATGCATGTGTGTGTATATGTGTGTGTGTGTGTCTATATACAAACAAACATATGTATGCATGCGTGTATATGTGTATGTGTGTGTGTGTATACACACATATATATGTATGTAGGTATATGATATATTTATGACCTCATCTGCTTCGATCCCAGATTGACCCCCGGTCGAATGTTACCAAATCACCGTTCTTCCCTATCATAAATTGTTGGCCAAGTGTATTTATAAGTCTTCAACTTGAATTTCTCTAGCCAAGGAAACAATATCAGAGAGAGTAGAGAAATCTTAATTTTAGGGCTCTTCTATCCTTTATGTGTTTATATTTAATTTTTAAATGATTTACGTTCATTGCTTTAATTATCCATCTAAATAAATTTGGAAGATTTAGAACTTTTAAAAGAAGTATTGCAAGATGGAAATACTTGTTGGTTTTAACAAAAGGAAACACGGCAAAATAATAGAAGGTAAAATAGTTGTGTATGTGTGTATACACACCTACACACATATGTTAGAACTTTTGTCCGTCACAATGATGGAGGACAAGGATGATCCTCTATTTTCCCCTTTGATGGATGACGCCTCATTATTCAATCATATGAACATTTTATGCAGATCAATATTAGACTTTCTTTACTACTCAAAATTACGTAGCTTTGATTATTTTACCATTTACTTATCAACTATTATTTTTAGTTAATGAAAAAAATTAATTTCTTGCAAGCAGTATAAGAAATTGTAATGCTATGGTATTCAAAATTCAATAATCAACTACATATTTTTTAAATATTTTGAAGTTCTGAAAATTGAACTTGTATATTTTGAGTTGAAATAAGAATGTTAATTAAATAATCTGATTAAAATGTCCCTCTGAACATACTAAGTATTCAAGCCTTGATTGAGTTAAACCCAGCTTCTAAGTCTATCCATCTTTCGCACAATGACCACAGTACAAAAGCAAGCCCTAGAAATACATTTTTCCACCACACAAACTTGGACCAAAAAATAAAATGTTCGGATGTCCTCAGTGTTTAATCAATACATTTGTCGGTAAAAAAAAAGCTGGAAAAGTACCTTGCATCATGTAGAGACCAAATTTTGAAGTTTTATCTCATTCATTTTTATTTTCTTATTTTGATTATTTTTAACATTAATGTGCTTCTTATTTATTTAATATTAATGCCAATTTTCTTCAATCCTTTTTTTTCTTTGTTTTTCAAATTTGTGCCTTCTGTGAATTGCTTAAATCTTTTGCCAATAATATGCCAAATATTAATATCCCCCAAAAAAAATGTTTGTATTTGTTAACACCAAAACTCAAAATTATTTTTGTCATCAAAGCCAAAAATAAGGCACTCAAGCAAATAATACAAATTATTCAAAGATTATATTTTTCAGGATCTCACTTAGAGATCTCTAATATTAATTGCGGAAATTTAATCCTCTCAAAAAATTTAAAGAGTAAGAATTCTCAGGAAAAATAAGAAACTAAGAGCTTGGATTTTATTCAAAATCGAACGGAACTCGGGCAAGAATCCAAAATGGTGAGTTACCAATCTTTTATTAACTCAGTCTCTTAAATCTTGTATTCTCACCACACAGATCAGCCACACACATGTACAATTTAGTAAACTAGGAATATGGATATCAAGAGTTGACTCATAAAACCAACCATACTCAAAAAGGTGAAAGGCAAACCTCTAATCCATTACAAAATAAAAATCGACACTGAATAGCCAAGGGAGAATTGCTTAATACAAACGGAACTTCGACTAATAAACCTCTTGCAACAAAAAAAAGATAACAAATAATATAGTGCTAACTTGGCTTAAATGTTAACACTAAATGTGAACCAAACCTGATGATTTGGACAATTCTATGGTGACATCAGTTATCAACTTATTATTATTAACATAACAACAATTACTGCTCACTTAGAAACAATCCACTACATACTTTGACAAATTTACCCCTAGTTTCCAAATTTGCTATGACTGTAGCATTCTCCTAAAAAATTCGATCAATTACGAGGTCACTGCTCCTCCATATTTTGCTTTTTCTTCCGTGTCCAAGGATGCTACTTGCTCATCTTCTGACATGCCTATTAGATTTATATTTTGACCAACTCGTCCGTTGGATTTTAATTTCAATTTTACTCCAACTCGCCCGTTGGACTTTAAATTCAATCATTTTGTTTTTTAGTTTCTGGCAGAAAGATCCCATCCTAGCATTGGGTGCCGCGCTTTTCCAGTAGAAAGATCCAATCCATGGCATTAGGCATCGCACTTTAATTTGAGTCTTGTTTTCAATCTCCTCAAAAGATCCAATCCATGTATTGGGCACCGCATTTTGTTTCAATTTAGTTTATGTTTGCCACCGGTAGTTCCAACTAGTCTGTTGAATTTTTTTATTTCAATTCAATTTCCAACTCGTCCATTGGATGCCACACTTAATTTCAAATTCTAGTGATTCCGACTCGTCCGTTGGATACCATTTTCATTTTTCAATTTTCTAGTAAGTCTTTTTGCAACATTAGATACCATTTCATTTTAAATTACATGTTAAGTTATTTTACTTCAGCATTCTTGTTCTTTTTATGTCACCATGCATTAGTCATCATATTACTCCATGTTTTGTTCAAATTTCACTTGCGTCGAGTTTTTTGTCAATGCATTTCATAAACCTGTTTTCATTATTTACTCTGAATGACATTTGACCTGATTCCCCTTACCAAGATGCATGAGCAGTTCCAAGAGAGCCCGCCCATTTTTTACATGTCTGTTTATTTGTCTGTTTGCATTTTATTTCATTCTCATGTTTAGATGTTTTCATTTTTCAGTTGCATTTGTTTTCACATTTTGGTGAATCAAAATTTGGTATTGTCTATGTTTTTGTATGAAGCATCTACGGGATATTCAATAAAGAGGGTCAAATTGTAGATACAAAATTTTAATACACCATTTATTTTTCTAACATTGTGAGTATTTTTCTACTTTTGAAGTCAAATTCTAATTTTCCTATAAAAGGGGCAAAGTCAACTATGACGAGGTAAAACAGTAATTTTTAGCATGTAAATAATTTTTAACCAATTTTTTGGATTCCAAAGCATGTTTATAATTCATTTTTCTTGTCATTTTTATCACAAATTTACAAAAATTGATACATAAATGATAATCAGTTGTTTTATTTTTTGGAAATTTTTCTAAAATATTTCTTCTGGGATTTTGTTTTCTTTTCTGGGTTTTGTTTTTCTGGATTCTTCTTCCTCCCACTGTTAACCTCTGTCCCTCACCTTTAACCTCCTCTCACCACCTCCTCAACCACCATTTTCTCATCACGAGAAAAAACCACACCACCTCACATCAACTACTGCCATCACCTACTTCACCAGAATATCCCCAATCCCAAACTACTCAAACCACCATAGACTACAGCTAGAGCCACCAGAACCACCAATATCAACAAAACCTCTACTACTGCTCAACCCTCACTACCCAAACATCAACCATTAGATATCCAAGGCAACCTTCAACATCAGTTTAAACTAACAAAACTAGGCACAAAAACATCCCCCAAAACCTGCCAAATCAATCCCCAAATAGACCCCAAATTATCAGTCCATCGGCCCAATCACTATCACAAACAGCCCCGTGCCACCTTGAACCACCATTACTCAGCCCACAATTGCAAAAAGCCACCTTTAGAAGCCCCAATCCATCCCACAAACCACCATCCACCTCTGTTCAACCACCAATGAAGCCACCACCATAGTTATTGCCCAAAATTGCCACCATACGTTTGCCACAACAAAAACCAACCACCAAGGACTACCATCCAACCATTGCCTAGTCATCACAGACTAATAAACTCACCCCAAAAAGTTCAAAACAATAGCCATTTTTGGCCCTCAAACAACTACTAGATACTTAAAACATACTCTCTTGCCACCCTTATTCCTTCACACACTACTGCATTCCCACTAAAGCTCCAAAAATCCACAGTCAACAGCCACTGTTAGCTTCCATCACATCACCACCCTTTTCTATCAACTACCAGTCAGCCCCAATGCTCCACCCACCCACTTCAACCTTCAAATTCCCATCACAGTCTACAAATCACCCACAATCAGCCTCAACTTCCATCCCTTTTACCTCACAAATAATTTATCAACCACAAGCTATCACCACCGCAACTACAATCACGCACCGCCACTCCTACCATCAATCACCATTCACAGCCAATAGTCCTTTCCACTACCATCAACCATCACCCCCCCCAATAGAACTACCTCCTCTCACCAAACCATCATTACCCACAGTGTCATCATCATTAACCATTAATTGAAACCAAATCACAAAAAACCACCACCATATAGCCTCTGTCAGCCATCGATGTGAGGAAAGTTGGTCCTGTTGGCCTCCTGAGATGAGAGAAGAAAGAGAACAAAGAGGGAAAAAGAGAGAAAGGGAAAGAACAGAGAGAAAAAGAGTGAACATAGAGAAAGAGAGAAAACAGGAAGGGGGAGGTGGGTGATTGAAGAACGAGAGAGAAAGGGAGAGAGAGAGAGAGAGAGAGAGAGAGTTTCTGTTTTCTGGAAAAAAAAGTCGTTTATGAATTGGGGGGGTGTTAGCTTTTTGCTTAATACTGCTTGTTTCAATTAATGCTTTGGTTTGATCTTGATTTTGTCTTAATTTAGTCTTAAATTTTTGTTTAACTAATTAGTTAATTGAGTTAATTTAGTTAATTATTTCATTATTTTAATTCAGTTTGACATTTTAGTTACTTTACTATGAATAAGTAACTATTTGTGTTAGCCCTTAGCTTGTTGGTTTTAATTACTATGCCCCTAAAGTTCTTATCTTGTGCAATTGAGTCCCCCATAATTATAAATTGACCCCCAGGTTAATTTTTGTCAAGTAAATTTTAACTATTTGAAATTTTACTCACCTGTTGGCCGTTTTAATCCCCAATTTTGCCGTAATTTCTAATTTTACCCCTTGATTAGATAGAATTTTTAATTTTACCCTTTAACACCTTAGGTTTACAATTTTGTTTTTAGTCCCCTTAAATTGCTAGAATTTATATTTTTACCTCCTTTCATGTTCTATGATTTATTTCGTTAAATTGTGCTATTTTTAACACGTTTGTTTATTTTGTTAGTATTTAATACCTGGTCTCCAAAGGGAGGTATTTTCACTATTTTTTGATTTTTCCTATGTGCTCCTACATATTTTCTTATGTGTTTTCTTTATGTATTTATTGTTTTTGTTTATATTTTTTGGAACATTTTATTTACATTGTAATTATTTATCGAGTTCGGTTGTTACTTGGAAAGTGTAATAGATAGATATTTTTATTATTTTTGGCAACAGTTGTATTTAGATAGCCAATGTAATAGACATACTACATTTTTCATATTTTTATTTATTCATCAAATATGTGTATTTAGATAGACAATTATAAGAGATAGGTTATTTTTATCTTTTTCCCCTTATATTGTAAGTTAGGTTCCCTGCTGCAATAGTTAGGCTTTGCATGCTTTTGTGTGCTTATGTATTTATTTGTTTTACCATTTTTCTTAAGATTTTGCAACTAGATATTATGTCTACATGTTAGGTACTCTTATATGATTTATATGCTATTATGTGTTTATTTACTTCTATTATGCTTTTATTCATGTTTAATTTGTGATGTCACCAAGCTAGTCCAATGCTAGATGTGATTTTATCACTTCTTAGGTAGTTCAATGCTAGCGAGAAAGTTTTAGAGAATGGGCTAGTCCAGCGCTAAACTCTTAGGTCATTTTAGTGTAGTTTCATCTCTTGCATGCTTTTCATCCTATTCATGCACTTTCCACTTTTAAGGTTTCTTTCATTTTTGCATGTTCTTTTGTGTGTGTCCGTGTGTGTGTGCGCGTGCGTGTGTGTGTGTGTGTGTTTAAACCCCGTTCAGGGAGAGGGCGCCACTCCTAATTTTATTAATTAAATTAAAAAGGAGGAGGGCATAAACCATACCTCCAAAATACATGATAAAACTTAAAAGAAAAACATTAAATTAGGAGTATTACTCCCTTACAATAATCAAGAAATAAATTAGTAAAAATCGTATACATGTTGATCATCTATTTATCATATTTCCTGAAAGTAGGAAGCCCAAGCCTATCTACTTTAATCTCTCCTTGGGCTAGTCTTGGAAGCTCATCATCAGAAGTATAAATATTGGTTGGAAAAGACTTACAGCCAACATTTGACAAGTAATCCGCCACTCTAATGGCCTCACGGTAGCAATGAGAAACTTCAACAAATGATGAACAAAATTGCTTAATCATATGAATTTCTTGCCAAATAGACCACGGAACCTGACATTGCTCAGCACGGATCGTCGGTGCCACAACTCTGTGGCAAATTCTGTGCCAGCCACAATACCATGCCATGTGTCCTACTCACTTAAGCAATCACGTGACACTTTGTATTGGTTTCTTTTGCTCCGTTTTTTTTTTTTTGGCTTAATCCAGACTTACTTTTTCCCATAGAATTCCAAACCGAACACAATTGTGGTAATTATTTACCTATTATTTGCTACTGCAAAATTAAAAAAAAAAACCCTAAAACCAAAAGATACTATCTTCCTGTCACCGTCGATCACTTTGAGAAAAGAAAGACCAAAAAACTTAATCGTTCTCTTCTACTTCGTTGGACAACAGGAGTTATATCCAAAAGATATATTTGTTGAGAACGTTACTAGAGTACAAAAATCAAAATGGTTTTTTTTTATTAAGAACAGTTGGTGGACAGTTGATTGAGAACAGCTGGTAGAGGTAATTTTCATGTATGATATTTTTTTAGAGTTTTTTTTATTCTTATTGACTTCAAACGAATTAACATGTTATATGTTTGATACAAAACAGACGACTATGCATGTTATATGTTTGATACAAAACAGAGGAATATGGTACATGTTATTTGTTTCAGTTTGATTTGACAATGGTGAATTAACAAAAAATTGTAATATTGATTAATCTACTTCAATTTCCATTAAGCTCATGATCTAGGGGATAATTTAATAATTTATCAGAAAAGTTGAGTTAGGTAGCTCATGCCATGATTGAAGTCTGCAATTGAAGCTGTTTTTCTTTTTTGTGGTAAATTACAATAGAAGCATCTAAATACAACTCCTCCATCTAGTAAATCCAAATTCGCCAGCAGAGAACACTAAACCTGGCTAAATTATGTAATTTGCAAGTCAAAAAGTAAGCAGAAAAGTCATAATGCGTTCGGAACCATCTAAAGATGTACTCCTAATACGTAATTTACAAGGAGGCACCAGGTTTGCTTACTGTCAAATTAATACTCTTTCTAGAAAGCAAAAATAAAAATAACATTAATACCCTTCCTATTGCTAGGTATCAAAACTAAGTAGCTTCAGAAATTCGTTTCAAATCAAGGTCTTTTGTATTTTTCTGGTCTATATGCATTGCATCTTAAGTTCAAATCTTGTATTTTAAAGTCAATTACATGTACATTATGTACAACTGGAAGTTGAAATCTTGTACTTTACAGTCAATTACACGTACATTATATACAACTAGATTTGGTTCCTTCTCAAGCTTCAACCTGTATTTTTTAACGCTTTCAATTGTAATGATTGAGGTGTCTTTTTTTTTAATATATAACGTTATATGCTGGATATATAACCTAGGAATCAAATAATTAAAGTTAGGATTTTATTAATTTTTCAAGTAAGCTTAAGAAAATTGAATGTCCTTTTAACAGTTAGTTGTTTTTTTTATATATTTTATGTATACTCACCAAATTCAAAAAAAGATGCAAAAAGAAACAACAATAGCTTTCATGACTAGGTGCAACTTGGAGTAGTGTAGTTAACGAGTATAGATTGTAATTAATAATTTGGTCATAAAGCTACAGTGATTAACAAAATTTATGCAGTGTATAAATATAATTGCAACGTGGGAATATATTCGAATTCATAGGAATTGTGCCAGTGGACAATTGCCCCTAAGCTAATGTATTCATTCTTTTTTTTTATTTAATAGAAAAACTATTTCAATTAACTTATTTAGGAGAAAAATTAATTTATTTTAATTAACTTATTTTGATTGACTCATGTTTCAATTAACTTTATATGGATATTTGTAGGATATGGATGCTACTTCTTCTATGGACTCTCAATTATCGTCACAGTCGCAAATTGGATTTTGAACAGGTAGACCAAAGTAGCAATGACGAGGTATCCACTCCAATGGTTTTGAATGTGATAAAAGATATCAACAAAATTCACATATCTATTCCTCCTGAAGTAATTCCCAAGCTAGGCATGGAATTTGAAAGTGAAGAAGAAGCTTATATTTTTTATTTAGCGTATGCGAAAGAAGCTGGTTTTGGAATCAAAAGAAGTACTGCCCATAAAGATAAGGATGGTAACCTCTTGGATAGGGTATTTTGTTGCAGTGCTTGAAGGGAAACGGGAAAAGGACAAAAGAGATCTCAACAGTAAGAGCCCATCGTCCTGAAACACGATTTAATTGCTTGGCAAAGATGAAGGTTAACAACAGACAAACAGGTAAGTTTCGTATATGTCAGCTGATTATTGAGCACTAATCACTACCTTTCAAGTCCCAACAAAACTCATTTACATAGATCCCATCGAAAGATAAATTTTACGCATGCAGCATGAAATTGATATGGCACATAGTGTGGGTATAACACCAAAAGCTTCTCATGAACTTATGGCACTTCAAGCCGGAGGAAGGGAGAGTTTAGGTTTCACTCCTGAGGATTACAAGAACTATTTACGTTCTAAGCGAACAATGCAAATGGAAGTAGGAGATACAGGAGGTGTACTTGAATACATGCAAAAAATGCAATTGGAGGATCCTAACTTCTTTCATGCAATTCAAGTAGATCAAGATGATCTGATTACAAATATTTTTTGGGCTGATGGATTAATGAGGGTAGATTATTCAAGTTTTGGAGATGTTGTTTGTTTTGACACCGACTTATAGGAAGAACAATGAAGGCCGTCCACTTGCATTATTTGTTGGAGTAAATAATCATAAGCAGACTTGTAATATTTGGGATTGCCTTATTATATGATGAGACTTGCTTCGACTTTTGAAGTGGTTGTTTGACACTTTTGCAAGAGCCATGTCAGGAAAAAAACCAAGCACTATACTTATAGATCAAGATGCAGCAATGGCTAAAGCACTAACTTGTACATGATCAGAAACACATTCATCGACTTTGTGTATGGCACATATTTCAAAATGTAGCTATTCATCTCAGCCATGTATTTGAAAAATTTAAACAATTTGCAAATGATTTCAGTAAGTGTGTATATGATTTTGATGAAGAAGAAGACATTCATATCTGAATGGAATTCAATGTTAAAGAAATATGATCTTGAAGATAAATGATTGGTTACAACGCATGTTTAGAATTAAAGACAAATGGGCATTGGTATATGGAAGGGAAACATTTTGTGCAGATATGACAACAACTCAAAGGAGTGAAAGTATGAATAGCGTAATAAAAAGGTATGTGAGTTACAAGAATAAATTTTATGAGTTCTTTAATCATTTTGAGAGGTTAGTTGATGATCGTAGATATACAGAGCTTAAAGCTGACTTCAAAGCATGTACGAGTACTCCAGTCATATCATTTGATGTTGATATTTTGAAGCAAGCTGCTAGTGTTTATACTCCTGAAGTATTCAAGTGGTTTGAAGTTGAGTAGGGGCAAATCTCATGATTGTGGTATAAATACCTGTGGCGAGGTTGGAACGGTAACAGAGTATATGATCACTCCTAAAGGTAGGAAAAACAACCATATGGTTAGATTTGATTTAGCAGGTGATCAAATTTCATGTAGTTGCAAAAAGTATGAATTCTCTGGAATTTTATGCTCTCATTCTCTGAAAGTTCTTAATGCAAGAAACATCATGAAGATCCCCAATCAATATATATTGAAGAGGTGGACCAACAATGCAAAAAAAGGATATATTAGTGATGATAACTCCGGTGACCTCAACAACGATTTGGATCCAAAAAGTGCTTTTTACAAGGCGTTACAGAGATTTGTGCAAATTGTCTACTCAATTGTTCACAAAAGCTGCACAGACAGAAGAAACCTATAAAATTGCTAAAGAAGGCCTTTTGAAAATGTTGGATTTGGTTGATACAAAGTTACATCAGGAGGAGTCAAGCAATGAGATTTCAAGTGCAACAAAAGTTTTTGAACTCACACATGCTACTACTAGTGCAAATGGTATCAAAATCAAGGGTATCAAGAGAAATATCAAAACTGTTTCAAGAAAGAGATTGAGGAGTGGCTTAGAAAAGGCTACTAAGAGGAGAAGATCAACCAAAAGGGTTCTCCAAACACCATAACTATGACGTCAATAGTGTCACCACATGAGGAGGTTTTATTTTATTACAATTTTATTATCTTTATAGTACAACATTTTCTTATATTATGATTCTAATATTTATTCTATTCTAATTTTTTTGAACTTTTTTGGTTGAATAGCAACAACAACAACGTGGTATTGTAAACAAATTAAATGATGTTGATGTTGTTAATCGGCAATTTTATAGGGCTATGGAAACTTCTAAGGTACTATTTTCAGAGTCTTAAATAAAATCATGTGTTCGCATATGTACATAAAATAATTCATTATCAAGTTATTTGTAACTATTTTTATTTATGTCATTTTAGGCAACTACAAATGAAATGAGTACGATACAGTCTTTACAATCTCAACAAGCAACTTTTGTGCAGCCGTGTCATCCTACTCCAGTATTTCATGTTTTCTTATTTAGATTAAATTATTTTACAATAAATTTATGTTCTATAGTTATACTAAAATTTGATGCCATAAATTATCATAATTGATTAATATTTTTCACTTTTATGGCTGATAGCTCGAGAATTTGGAATTTCATCAGCAAAATTTAGGCCAACTATGCAGTTTCAATTTCATGAACATGATTGGCTTGCTGAAGGTAAATTATTGAAGTGGTGTTAATGAGTGATTGCTTAAATTAGAAAAAAGATTATGTATGGTTCTTTTGCACTCATTCATTTGTTTTTATGTTTAATTTTTTGGGTGACACATTTCTAACTATAGGCACAAGAATTAAATGGTTTTGGTGGAGGGATGATAAATCAGTCAGACTTCAATGACAACTCTTGCACTATATTACAAAGAGTTGGAGCTGATTGCATTATAGTACAAAAAGGTGGAGCTGAATGCAATGATAAATGTGGTTGTCCAGTTCCCTGCGTTGGTGACATTTGTTGCAACTGTTCAACGAGAAAAAAGACATCACAATTAGAGATGAATTGGCCATGAAATTTTTACATATTTTTTATTGTGAAAATATTTGTTTCAAATGACTTTGGTATTGACTTTTGAATTTTCGCATTGAACATCTTTTGTTATGTTTCCAGAATTCAATAAGGTATTCACAAGTGACGTAGGGTACATGTTTGTGACATAAATAAATTTCAATATAATTGATCGGAATATACTTCGATTCAAATTAGAATACGTGAATTGTAACTTATTTGAGTCGAGAAAAAATTTAATTTAAAATTTTGAAATGAACAGCCCATGAACCAGCAATCTTATATGGACCGCAAATCCTTAACTCCATATGTTTCCGTTTTAAGCATTAAATATTGTTCCAAAAATATTAGTGAAAACTTTCACCTCCTGGACAAATACTAGTATTGCTAATAAATAATTGCATATAAATCAGATGGCTTAGAAGAAAGAGAACGATGAATGGAGTAAGTTACAGAAAGAATTTGGTTGGAAGCTACAATCATCAGTTTTGTAGATTTCCATTTTGCTTATCCAAGGAATGTAACTGCGCCAATTTTTCTTTACTTCATAAATTGTAGGGAGGGAGGAGACGGCTAAATCAGCTATTTTGATTAAGAAGAGTTAAGGATTGAGGTCATGGTTGCGAAAGAGGACTTCGTATCGAAGTTGACAATCAAGAAGTTGCTTTTTTTAATTTTGTTCACCAAATACTCATCGAAGATTCGTGAAATACTAGCCGATCTGTACATCTTCTCGGGGCTGGTAACAGAACAATGGCAAGCACAAAATTCTTGAAAATCTTACACATAAACAGAATACACACGAGTGGCGGAGTTACCGCAACTTTATAGGTGGCGAATCGTAAAGAGTAGAAAGATGCATAGTGTGTTGAAACCTTTGCTTTCAAATAATTACCACAATTGTGTTCGGTTTGGAATTCTATGGGAAAAAGTAAGTCTGCATTAAGCCAAAAAAAAAAAACGGAGCAAAAGAAACCAATACAAAGTGTCACGTGATTACTTAAGTGAGTAGGACACATGGCATGGTATTGTGGCTGGCACAGAATTTGCCACAGAGTTGTGGCACCGACGATCCGTGTTGGACATTGCTCCCGTAAAATGTGAACTAACAAAAGAGAATCAGTTTCTATATGCAATAGCAAAATACCTCTTTCATGACATTGTTGAATTCCAAAAAGCAATGCACGAGCTTTAGCCTGAACACTCGTGGCAATAAGAAGGAAGTTGAGAAAGCAAAAACTAAGTGACCATCCTTATCTTGCACAACACCTTCTTTTTTACTCTCCCCTGGATTTCCTTTTGAGCACCCATCAGTATTGAGCTTTAAATGTGCTGCAAGCGGCTTCATCCATTTAACTTTTTCAAAAAAAAAAAAAACCTTGGCTAGATTTTGCTTATGGAATCATAAAACTAATGCCAAGAACTACTATCTCAAGTGGTTTCCAGGAAATGAAGTTGAAAAACTTCTATTACCTCCCTGAAAATTTGAGAAACTATTAGGATATGAGTAACATTTTCTCCTGCAAACCTTATCTTATTCATCGACTTCCAAATGTTCCAACATATGAAAGATGGCAAGATTCGTTAAATGAAGGAGACATATTTGTTGTTGGAACTTTTGAACTACCAAGAAGCCAACAATATTCAAAGAGAATAAACCTCACTAGATATGCCACAATCTACTCCAAAGAAGCTCCAAATGTTATTGGCCAGCTCACCAGAGTGAAAAAGATGTTGCAACATTTCTTCACTTGCATGTGAACAACAAGAGCATTTGGAAGGCCTGTAAATCCCAAACCGAAGTAAAGATACATCCAAGGGCAGCTTGTTACTCAATAATCTCACCTTAAAAATCAAAATCCTGCTTGGCATTTTAGGATGCCATACCTTTTCATGAATGAAAGATGTAGGACGTGATTGCCTAACAAGCTAAAAAGCTGATGACAATGTAAAATTTCCGGGATGCGTTAAGGGCCAATAACATATGTCTAGATCTTCAGACAGAGGAGGAGAAATCTTCAACACATCAAATAAATTTCATGCAGAAGTCATTGATTTAAGAGACTTTGATTCCATCCATTTTGATCAACAAAATCATCAACGGTATGCGCTTCTTGACATTGTGTTTTATGAGCAATAGCACCAGTTTTTAACCAACAGTCAAACCAAAACAAGGCATTACCATTTTTACCCACCAATGCATATTCAATTCAGCTATATCTCTTATAGATATTATCCTTTTCCAAGTAGTGGAGTCTTGAGGAGTAGCCCTAGCAATACTTGGGTAGATGTTAGAGCAATATTTAGCTCTCATAAATTGCGACCATAAGGAATCATAGGTTCTAAAATTCCGCCAAAGCTTAACTGAAAACACTTGAAACAAATCTGTTAGGGATCTAAACCCAATGCCCCCTTCCTCACTTGGGTTACATAGGTCGGGCCATTTAAACCAATGATGCCTTTTTCGATCTTCCCAAGAACCCCAGAAAAATTGGCAAAACTCCTTTCTAACACATTTAGTACCGCCCTTAGAGGACATGTCGCAACCAAAAAATGAACTAGTATAGAAGCTAGAACATGTTTTACTAACACCAGTTTCCCTCAAGTTGAAAGAATTCAACCTTGCTAATTTGATACTCTATTAGCAATTGATTGACAAATCTCCGAGAAATGAGTGATTTTCCTTCTACTAGGATACAACGGACAGCCAAGGTACGTCATAGGAAAGCTTCTTAAGGAGAGCCCTATCAAGTGCCTCACCACATTTTGCTGAGCTATTGACATCTTAGGGTGAACCAGAAAACAACTGTTACTAGCATTTATTTTTTGACTAGAAACAACCTCATATTCCTCCAATGTCTTCATAATTAATTTCAACAATCTTGAGGAAGCACTAGAAAAAATGAGAATATCGTCTGCATATGCCAAGTGAGTTATAACTAGGCAACCGCTTGGAACTTTGAAGCCTGCAAAAGTAGATTGAGAAGTAAGGGAGTTTAGACCTCTAGATAATACCTCAACAGCAATAATAAACAAAGGGAGTTAGACCTCTAGATAATACCTCAGCAGCAATAATAAACAAAGACAGAGAAATTGGATCTTCTTGTCGCAACCCTCTTGAAGAAGGAAAGAAACCAATAGGAGTCACATTCATGATAATCGAAAACCATTGATTTGAGATCAATCTCCAAATCATATCTATGAATCTCTCCCAAACCCAAAAGCCCTCAAGACTTTAACTAAAAACCAAGTCACACGGTCATAACCTTTTGTCATATCCAATTTAATGGCAACATTCACTTCTCTATTCTTTTTGCATATCCCTAAAATCATTTCTTAGGTCAGAAGAAAATTATCTAAGATCACCTTACTCTTCACAAAGGCGCTCTGATTCAAGAAAATAATCTTAGGTGATAACACATTCAATCTATTTGCTAGCAACTGAGAAAAAAAATCTTGTTTAGGAAGTTGCATAAGTTGATAGATCTAAACTGCGAGAAATCCTGTGGGTGAGCCACCATAGGGATCAAAACTATCGATGTAGAAGTAACTTTCCTTGGAAGTGTTGCCTCACAAAAATAACTCTTCATCGTTGCAAAAACATCCTCTTTGATGATCTCCCAAGAAGTTGTGAAAAACTTACCTGTATACCTATCTGGTCCTGCGGCACTATCTCCATCCATATTAAACACCACTTGCCTTACTTTTCAATGGTTGGGATTTTGTCTAGCATTATATTATCCTTAACATTAACTAATTTGGTAATCATCTGTAATAGCTCAAAAGAAGGTGGCGATGGTTCAGCCATGAAAAGCTTATGTAAAACTCCATAGCAACCTCTCCAATCTCCAAATCTGTCTCTAACCAAGGGCCTTCATGCTTGATTCTATGAATTACCAACTGAGACCTTCTTTGCCTGACAATCGCATGAAAATACTTTGTATTATTATCATCTTTATCCAGCCATTTAACATTTGACTTTTGCTTCTAGTAAGATTTCTCCATAGTTAACAAATTTTGAAGTGAAGCTTGAGCCCTATTAAGCTGACATCTAGTTGCTTGAGAAAAGTCAGATTCCAGCCATATTTCAGCATCCTGCAGTGCTCGTATAGCCTCCTTCACTTTGTGAAACACATTGCCAAAATCATTTTTATTCCAATTCCTAAGCACTCCCTGTAATCTTTGTAGCTTCCCACATAAAACCTGCATTGGACCTCCAACTATCTGCTGCCCCCAAGACTCTTTTACAATATCTAAAAAATAAGAATGAGATGTCCATATATTGAGGAATTTAAAAGGCTTTGGCTTGTTATCCAACTGTGTAGAAGTAGAAATCGGCAATAGTGGGTGATCAAATAGGTCACGGGCCAAGTGACATACCAAAATATGAAAGCTATCTACACATTTAGCATTTAAAACCAAACGATCAAGTTGCTTCGATATCTAAACATTACCATTCTTATTGTTACACCAAGTGAACCTTGACCCCGTAAAGCTTGCATCAAACAAGAGGCCATCTGCCAAGAAAGATAAAAATTCCACTACTTTTATTGGATTAAATGGCCTCCCTCTACACTTCTCATAAGAATCTAGAACTACATTAAAGTTCCCACAAACCACCCATGCACCTGAAGATGAGTCTTCAGCCAATAATGCATTCCATAATTCGACCCTTTCTATGGCTATACATTTTGCGTGCACTGCAAAAAAAGTTAGTATCTGAAAAATGACCATGTTGCACAGAGAGTGGTAAGTGTTGAAAGCTTTCTCTAACAACTGAGCATACAAAAGGTGAGTTATAAAAAGCCCAGATAGAACTTGAATTATTAGTTACAAAACATTCAAAATTCAACTTGAGAGTAAAAGAATCCAGTCATTGCACATCCTTCTTTGGTTCACATATAACCAAAGAATGTATGTTATGAACACGAATAAGTTTTTTCAACCTTCGTCTATTTGGGGCCTTCCAATACCCCTAATGTTCCAAAATAATGACTTAATTATTATGCAACAATTGAAAAAGATTATCTGAATTTTTTTATCTTGGCCTTAATTCCCTATCAAAAGGAAAATGAGTCCTAATACCTTTGTTTTTTTTGGATTTTTGCTACTATTATCCCTCCAATAATTCAACCTGGTCCAGATTCTCAGCCAAAGAGTTTTGTTGCATCCTTTCTAAAAAGACCACTAGGTTTCCAACTGCAACATCAGCTTCAGATGCTAGTCTATCTTGTTCTCGAAGTGTCATAGTTTGCTAAAATCACTGCCTCTTCTAGGTTCTTAATTGGATGAACAACTTTTGCCACTGTTTCAGCTTGCACTGCTAGTTGAAATACTTGCTACCGAGGTGATTGATGACCTTCTACAAGGTCATTTGCATTCAGATGTTGTGCAATCATGTCTGGACCTTCAATCTCAATTGGAACATTAGACATATTTGCATGCACTGCTTCCTTATCTTGTTGTGACAGATTATTTTGCTTTGTTTCCATTGCCAAAGAGAGAGATTGTTGACCCTTAATGATCTGAGTAGATTCGAAAGGTTTTTGATTATTTCCATCCTTCTTTTCTTTAACCACTGCAGGTTTTCTACTGGCATATGAACCATTTTTGCCTTCCCTTTGATATTCTTTTTAATATTCTCCAACTTACAATCTTCCTAGAAATCTTCAACACTAGTTTCATCTTTTCTACATTCAGCTTTGGAATGACCCAAATGCCAGCAATGATAACAATATTTGGGTACGTTTTCATTCATAACTGGCTACAAAAAACCAGACCCTTCTCCTATGCTTCCAATCCAACTGTGATTTGGTAATTCATATTGAACATCTACTTCCACAAAGATGTAGGCGACACTAGGTCTGATCAATGACGCAGTTGCATTATCAACAAAAAGAGGCTTTGCAAAAGAACTCACAATAGAGAACAAACTATGCTTGTCAAACAAGTGGATAGGAAGGTTAGGTAAAGCAAAGCACACGGGTACAATGGATGACTTATGCTGAACATGAAAATCAGGAGACCACCTAAATGTTTTCGCAGGAAATTTATTAAGCTGCCAAATCCCTTTCATCCAGATATGGTGAAAATCAAATTTAGATTTGAAATACCAAAGAACATGCTTGGCATCAAGATGTCCTACTGTGATAGATTCTTGAAAATCCAACAAAAGGAAAAATTTCTTGACACCATCAAGTTTGGGAATACCATGTGAAAACTTTCCAACAAGAGAAAGCCGGAAAGGTGCAAATAGCTTTGCAATGTCTGCTTGAGAAAAGAAGACAGTTGGTTCACCCTTATGCAAACTTGGTTACTTGAGAGGAATAGGAGATGCAGATGGCTGAGTGAAAAGATGAGAGAGAGATTTACGTTGGGATAGAGATTGAGACAATGTGGGATGCCTTTCAGACGACCGCTGAAGAGAAGCCATAATGAAAACCCTAAAAGAACAAGGATCTAATCGACGAAATTCGACTAAGAGACCAACTGCCACCAACCAGCGGTGGTCAAAAAATTCGAAATTCAAACATGCGGGATTTTAGGAGAGAAGGTTAGTAATCAATGTTTTGTTTCAGGAGAAGTTGAATGTACCAATTAGGATCTTTCTTATTTCATTGCCTGAGAGAAAATACCATGATTGGTATTTTTATATATTACTATTATTATTATTATCTATTTTAAACATACGCATGACATTTAGATAGCTTTTCACATGAAAATTTTATATCATTTGTGTGCTCAAACTAGAAATAGTCACCCTCTTGATGCAAAAAAATGGGCAAATTTAGCCTTACCTAGGCCTTAGCATGCTGTCCCCCTCTTCGTGAGTAAGAACAGCCAATCACAATATTTTTAGTCCCCCACACCCATCATGATTACATCCCATTTTTCTTCGATCAATTACTAATTATACTACTATTTTCCTTCCTTTTTGCATCTCATTTTTTGTATTTACACTCATGACTCCTTTGAGGCATCATTTCGGGCTTCACAATTAATGCGATAATCTGGATCAAGCCTCAAAGGGATATTTTGTCCCTCCCAACACCTCGTTGGATCTATGATTTGTATTCATTTAGTCAAATTCAAATACGATATAATTTACCATTATTTTAAGAAATTTTTATTAAACCTTTCAACTAGCGTCGACTAGGATGAAAGGGTGCTTTAGGCACGAGTCTTTGCTTTTTCTTTATTCAACTATGACTCTCGAGCTCATTTCTCTCATTTTTTAAAGATAGGGAGTCATAAAAAGGATTTTCAAATATTTTTTCTAAAAAAATCTTTTGTTTGGTTAAAAGGTTTTTCAGGTGACTTGGTATGTTCAAACTCATTACCAAGTGACGACTCCATTTTTAACAAAACCTTTTTTCAAACTACTTGGCCAAAATTGTAGCATGTTTTAGTCCCGCCCTTGTTTTGTTTTTCAAAAACTATACACTTTTTGCCAAAAAAAAAAAAACTAGTTTTCTCGCACACACATGATTTTTCCAAAACTAAAAACCACAAAAGGTTCTTTGATCTTTCGTGGCGCGACATGGATGGGAAGGAAAAATGTTGATATCTACAACATGAAATTATTAGTTAAGTATTGTCATGAGGAATTGCTTTTATTGTTACTAATTTGATCATTTATGATGTAGGCGATTTGAGGGCAAATCCTTCTCAAGAAGATGGAAATGATGCGATCCAAATTGTACCAACATACCAAAAGCATATCAATGATGGGAGATATGAAGACTTCAAGTTTGTATACCATTCTCAAGCATTAAAACTAGGGTTTAGAGGTTTAATAGCACAAATGCAATTTGAGTGTGCAAAATTTGTTCGCGTTGCTCAAGAGCAAATTGGAGTACCTAAGACTATTGAAGGAATTGTAATACAAGGTACAAAGGATTGTAAATTTAATTAGGTGAAACCAAACTTTATAAATGAAAATAAGAAAAGTAGGACAAAGAGCAGTCCAACCCTCAACTACCCATGGTTGACAAAGAGTGCTACCCATGACTACAACTCGAGAGTAGTCGCGGAGTTAGTCGTACCCGGATGACCTTGTTATTGCTTGCGACTAATTGTTCTAGAAAATATTGCACCTTGATTTTCAAAGGAGCCGCATCGAGCAGGTTCACGAGTTGTTTGTAGTTGAGTGACAAGAATTAGCTAATTTTTAGGGATTTTTGTATTTTTTTCCTAGAACTTTCTAGTAGGAGATTGTTATCACTTGTAAGCCTGTATAAGGCATAGTTTTTACGCATCTTTTGACGTACATCTTTTGACATCATACATTTGTCTATAAAAAATTTGAGAGATATTCTCTTTGGCTTTTCAAAATCTTTCTTTGAATACTTTAGAGTTAGGTTCTTAGATGTTTAGCTTAGCTTATCATTCAAGAATCACACTTGGTTGTAGTGGCTTTTACCAATAATCTTGGTGCGGGTTTCATCATCTTGGTGAGGTTCGTATCATTTAGTGCTAAGAAACATATATTATGGTCAAATTAATTGCTATATCTTGTACTATTTTTAGTTATTAGTGATATGTTAATTTTAAGTTTTGCTTTGAAAACTTGTATATAAATTTTTCATTCTCTATAGATTGTTGAACTCAAAACTCATAAACTGTTTAGACAATTACAAATTGTTGGTTGAGATTGGAACTATATATGCAATTGTTTGGTTTAGTTAACTAATCACCATACTTCTATTTGACATGGATCAACAAATTCAAAAAACAAAAGCTTAATATCTTTGAACAATGATTTAATGATTTGTAATTCCATAATAACTGTAAAATGTATAGTACAATGAAACTAATTTTTTATAATATAGCAGTAGTTTAATAATTTCTATACATTGCATTATTTTATTTACAAAATTAAATTGTCAAAAAATCACAAGATATTTCTTTATTGGCAAAATCCAGTACACAGGGAGGGATGCCACCCCTAAATTTTATTGATATTTGAAAGACAGAGGGGGACATAAACCTTACCTCATAGAGTAAGAAACAAAACTTTCAACAAAAAATAAAAATTCAAAGCCAAAGACTATGAAATAAGGAGTACTAACTCCCTTACAAGTACATGCTATAAACGAAATGACATTAGTGGAATCGAAAAGAAGGAAAACCTAACAAATCTAGAATTAAAGCTCCACGAGCTTCCTTTAGAAGAGATGAGAAATCTGCATACACGTTATTTTCCTGGCACCTTCTCCCCACATTAGACAAAACATCTGCTGGTTGATTTGCTTCTCTACATCAATGCATAATAGAAATAAAATGCGATTGAAATTTTCTTATTTCCTCAACCCAATGATGCAAAAACCATGGAGAAGAAATCACACCAGTCAATATATGCACCAAAGAAAGGGAGTCCGATTCTAAATGAAATGCATCAAAACCATTGTCAAGGCACAATCGAATACCATGAAGCATTGCCTTCATTTAAGCTTCTAAGCTGGACCCAAAACCAAAATAACACGAGAAACCAAGCAAAACTTTCCCTTTATCATCTCTTAAAAGACCATCTCCACCGCACTCCGTTGGATTCCCCTTAGAGCATCCATCCATATTGAGTTTCAATCCATGCTTCGAGGGTAACCATTTAACTAAGTATATCTTCCCTTTCCTCTTTTGGGACTCAATAAGGTTATAAATCTCCGACCAGCTAGAATCTGCTACAAGAATATTAAATTTCTGTTCAAGCAAGATTAGAAGGTTAGATTTGGAAGAATTCTAAGACCAAATTGTACTAGCACTCAAGACCCATCATATTTTTATATAGAGAATAAATAAATAAATAGCTATGCAATTAGATTTGTATTGAGATGGTGACATGCTTTGTCATCTATGTGCCTATTTTCTCCATTTTTTTCCCTTTATCTATGCGACTTCTATGAGTTATTGAAATCTTCTGCAATACTATGCCAAGTATTAATATACCCAAAAAAATATTTGCAAGATTTCAAAATTATTTTTTCCATCGAAGACAAAAAATAGGTACTCATGCAAATAATACAAATTATTCATACATTATTTTTTTAAGGATATCACGTGGAGATCTCTAATAGTAATTGTGGAAATTTAATCTGCTTAAATAATTTGAAGAATAAGAATTAATCAAGAAAATTAAGAAACTAAAAGCTTAGATAATGAAGAAACTCGCGCACGAATCCAAACGGTGAGTTACCATTCTTTTACTGACTCAATCTCTCAAATCTCACATCCTTGCCACTCGGATTGACTACACACATATATAAGGTTGTAAACTAGGATTATGGAAATCAAGACTACATTTGACTTGCAAAACCAACCGACTTACTCAAAGAGGTGAAAGGCAAACCTCTAATATTCTACAAATTAACACGAAATAGTCAAGGGACAATTGTTAGCACAAATGAAACTTTGACTGATAAACCTCTTGCAATAAGAAATGATAACAAATAATGTAGTGCTACCTTGGCTTAAATGTAAACACTAAATGCAAACTAAACATGAAGATTTGGACAATGCTATAGTGATTAGTTATCAATTTGTTACTTTTCACATAACAACATTTACTACTCAGTTAGCAAATTTACCTTGACAAATTTACCTTGGTTTCTATTCACCCTCTACGAAAAAATGGGTCAAGGGCGTTCTTGGAGTTGGGATTGTCCCACTCTAATGATTCCTACCATTCTTTTGTTCCACATATTTCAAGAGAAGTATTGGGAGGAGATGGCTTTCCGTCGATAACTGAAAGAAACAAAGGAAGCCACTTTACGTTTGGACAGTTGTCTACCCAGATACTCCAGATAGAATTGCAAATTATGGTTTCTTTATAGATATTCTTTAGTTGTGGCAAAAGTTGCAGAGTCAAGCAATGTAATCTTGGAAGTATGAGAGTGCTGGTGGCTCCTGCTAAAGTCAATTCGATGCTTCCTCCTCCACTTCCTAATTCAATGTCATCTGCTACGATCTCCTCTAGTTCTTTGCAATCAGAGACTTGTAACATTACAAGATTTTGTAGGTTTTGCAACAATTGCACTGTGAATAGCTTCCTCATCTTCTTACATTGCCAGATCTCTAAACAAATAAGAGAGGAAAAGGTGCCTGGTGGAAGATGTCCGTGTAATGCTTTTGAATCCCAATTAAAGAGTTCAATGAACTTTGGCAAATCTAGGAGCAGTAGATGTTGCAGCTTTTGGAATGGACCACAAGAAGACATTATTGGCTCATCAAGGGAAGATGAGGACAACTGTAAGAGGAACTCTACTTCATCTGACTTCTTAATTGCCAAATAAGACAACTCATTTGAACTACTTAAGGTAGGGAAAACATATGAGATGCACTTATCCATACTAGTACAGCGGAACAGTATGAATCGTTCGATGCCCTGTGGTAGCAAATACGCATGGCCCACATTTGATCCTCCATGAAAGTGACGCGGAAGCATGATTTAAGGAATTGTCTCATGAACGATCCCCGAAGAACAAAGAGAAAGATTCATGATCTAACTCCAAAAAGATTCGTTAGAACCTTACAATTTCAAGAAACCATAGAGAAATTGGTGAAAACCAAGTTTGTTATGAATAAGTTGATAAAAGATTTGCTAAAGAAACCCTAGAATATGCCTATTTATAGGCTACATTAGTTTCCTAAGACAAAAGAAAGAAAAATAGTAGAAAAATAAGGAAAATTGCAGAAAATCATAAATCCCGTATTTTGGCAGAAGACTTCTTGACATAAGGCGTGGGAACGCTGTATTGAAAGAAGTCTACTGGTCCACTGGCAACAGACATCGATATAAGGCGTGGGCACGTTCTATCGAATAAAGTCTTCTGAACCATTGGCAACAGAAATCGACAGAAAGCATAGGCACGCTCTATCGAAGAAAGTATTCTGATTCTCAACTCCAACTGAACAATTATACTACTTTCCACCAACCTTCTTCTTCCTCTTTTTATGCCCTAATTTCTCCAAATATTCATTTGCTACTTGTTCCACATCAGTCCCTCCCACTTGAGAAAAACTAGCCCTCGAGTTATCTTGAAAATCTGTATACAAAGGAACATCGAAAGGAGGATGAAACAACGAAAGATTGCCGACATTAAAAGTTCTTGAAATTCTCAATGAAAGATTGGTGACATTAGGATTTATTCGTTGAAGAATCTTGTAAGGCTTATACTTTCTTGGTTGCAACTTATGATATTTGCCCGTAGAAAACCTCTCCTTACGTAGGAAAACCATCACATCATCTCCAATTTCAAATACCATAGCACAGCGATGCTTATCTGCTACAACTTTGAACTTAGCATTAGTTGCCTCCAACTTTGCTTTTTCTTCCGCCTAGAGAGCTTGCGCATCTCTAGCCATGTTTCCCACAGCAATACTATATCCAGGAACATTAGGAAGTTTTACCAAATTCACAGCATGTCTAGGAGACTGCACATAAACAATCGAGAACGGAGACCTTCCAATAGAACTGTGAATTGCATTATTGAAAGCAAATTCTGCTTGAGGGAGTGCATGATCCCATTGTTTAGGATGCTCTCCACAGATACAACACACCAGATTTCCTAACGTACGATTGACAACCTCTGTTTGACTATCCGTTTGAGGATGTGCTGTGCTGTTAAAGTTCAAAGAAGTGTCAAACATCCTCCACAGATGATAAGTGATAATTTTACCTATTTTAGCATAGTATTACATATATATTTTTAGTGTGTTTTTAGTACATTTTAAGTATTTTAATATAAAAAGTAGCTCAATTTCATAATTTTTCTTCCATTTGAAGAATTTCTCAAAAATTAGGGTTTTTACCCGATTTTTATAGTTTTGAAGCAAAATTTATATTTTGAGCAAATTAATGCACAATCTTTGTACAATCTTTCAGGTTTTATACATTCAATCATAATTTGGATCAATTGGAGTAAAGGTCATCACATTCATAGTAGATTCAAGGATGATTGGATTGAAGAATTTCAATAGAACAACTTTTATATTCAAACTTGGAGGATTGTTTTGCTCAACTTTTGAGAAATTCTCATCAACAAATTCACCATGGAATTAAAGGAATCAACATCACAACAAGGTCTCAAGGTCATAAGAGGCAGTAACAAGCAAAAGAGAAGTGCAAAGAAGCAATGGAAGTGAAGAATTGGACAAAACTAAACGTCGGTAACAGCGATACATTTCTGTATTTTGGCAATAACTTGAGCTACAAATGTTAGATTGAGATGATTCTTGTGTCATTTTAAAGCTAAGAGAATACTCTACAATTCTTATGAAGACATCAAAATCTAGTTCTCACATCTTCATAGCCAAAAATCCAAATTACTGAAGAACAAAGTTCTCTCAATCACGTCTCAGTATTTTGGCAATATCTTTGCATCTAGAACTCCAAATGAACCTAATTCTTGTGGTTTTGGAAAGATAATTCAAAGGGATACAACCTTTACATTTTGAGAAAAAGCTAATTTTGACTTCTTCTGGGAGTAATACGCGTCTGAAGATACACATCTAACCAGACGCATATCGTCAGGCGCGTATCATGCATGTCGGCCAAAAAATGACACTTTCAACTTGCAGCTTATCTTCCAGCCTCTTTTGATGACTTTTTGAAGATTCTTTGCACCTGCACCACCTAAGGAAACATTGCAAAATTCAAGGAAAATCTTTTTGTGATTTAAAGACAACTTGTCATGCAATTTGCCATGCAAGTTGGTGAGATGATTAGGGTGAATTTGTCTATAAATAGGGAGCTCTTGCAAGACATTTAGGACATGTCTTGAAGGGAGGAGCACTCCCAAAGTAGTTAGTTTACTAGTTTTCTTTGTAGTTTTATAGGAAATTTCAATACTTGTAAGAAAACTCTTGGAGAATTCACTTGTACTACATCATATTCAAGGAAGAAATGAAGGATTGGAGCCATTGAAATGAGAATTTCTATCTCTTTCTCTTTATTTCCTTACTTGTTATGAATTACTTCTTTGAATTCTTATACTTTCAAGTTTTGAATTCCATGCTTAACTAAATACTTGTCTTAGGGTAAGATGAAGCTAATTATATGATTTGAATGTTATTATACTTGCTATAACTTGTATTTGCTTGTTCATCTATCAAGGTTTAATATTTGTAGTAGCTTGATCAACTATTGCAAATCATTTAGATGTTATTTGACATTGAGAAATGCTTATAACATTAGAAAATGGTAGATGAAACTTATGTGGTACACACATGAAAATAGTTGTACAAGTAGGTGGATTGAGGTTGTTTAATACCACAATTCATGCATTTCACAAGAGTTCATCATGAAAATATGTTGAACTCTAGTCAATTCATTGTGAAAACAAGTCTTGATTTCATATGGAATTGCAATCCTAAGTAAGACAAGATTAACTATAGCAAAGTGTTAATTCATTCAATCGTATTAATGACAATTAGTGGATTCTAAACCTTTTACTTGTATTTGTGAATTTCTTCCATTTGTTTTACTTCAAGTATATGAATTTTCTTAGCCTTGCACACCACATGTTTGATAGTTTGTCTAGATAATAGAGCAAGTTAGTAGCTTTGGTACTTGCTAAGTCTTGTTTCCTCGTGGGATCGACCCTAATACTTCCCCTACTACAATTGACCCGTGCACTTGCAGGAAAGGGGTATTAGGTTATAAATTTTATTACTTATTTGTGATGAATTTTGCTTAATTTTGATAGTACCTAAACCTCACAATCTAAGTTTTTGGCGCCGTTGCCGGGGAACCATAGCAATATTAGAGTAAAAACTAACTTTATTAATCTAAGTTTTCTTTGTTCTATTAATCATTTTGGTCTCTTATTTTTGTAGTGCATGCATAGATCCTTGAGAATATTGGTGCCATTTGATCCTAGAGATAGGAGAGAATCGCAAGAAAGGTTAGAAGACAAGTGCAAAATCAAGCAAGGGTGGAGGAAATAGGAGATACTTCGGAGGTAAGATCACCAATAGACACCATGGCCGAGGTAAATCCTAGAATTTTACGCGATTATGCTTTACCAGATAATACCGGTTCTCAAACAAGTATTTACGACCACCAGTTAATACCAATAATTTTGAGCTAAAACCGGCATTAATTCAAATGTTAAGACAAGAGCAATTTGGAGGCAATACAACGGAAGATCCTAACTCACACTTGGCAAGTTTTTTACAAATATGTGATACAATTAAATACAATGGAGTAACAGATGATGCAATCAAATTAAGATTGTTCCCATTTTCACTAAGGGACAAAGCAAAACAATGGCTTGATTCTTATGCACCCAATACTTTCACTACTTGGGCCGAACTATTCCGAGTATTCTTGAATAAATATTTCCACCAGGAAAAATTGCATGATTGAGAATGGACATAGCCAGTTTTACCCAAAGCGAAGGAGAATTATTATATGAGGCATGGGAAAGATTCAAAGAACTATTAAGAAGATGCCCTCACCATGGCCTCCCGGACTGGTTAATTGTACAAATATTCTATAATGGATTTAATTATCCTACAAAAATAAACATTGATACAGTTGTAGGTGGAGCTCTTATGGGAAAATCAGCCAAAGAAGCTCAAGCATTGATTGAAGATATGGCATCAAATCATTACCAATGGGCAAATGAAAGAGGTAACTCTAAAAGAGTAGCAGGTATGTATGAACTTGATGCCATTAGTATGTTAAGTGCTAAAGTTGATTCGGTTTTTAACATGCTTAGCAAATCAAATAAGTGCTAGTTCTCATGTAAGTGTAGCATGTTGTACTACTTGTGGTGGAGATCACGATGCAAGTGGATGTTATGAGCAAGTACAATATGTTAACAATTACAATCGGCATCTTCAGGTAATCCTTATTCTAATACTTACAATCAAGGATGGAGAAATCACCCTAATTTTGGGTGGAAAGAACAAAAAGCAACAAATCCACCTAGGTTTTCCTTCACTGCAATAATGCTTCCAAAACTAAATCTTCCTTGGAGTTAGCCATGGAAAAATTTGTTAATGATACTAATGAAAGATTTCATAAAGATGATGTAGAAAACTTAGAAAGGTTTAGAAAGTTAGAAGGAAAAATGGATACAAGATTTAGAGAGCTTAGACTTCAAAATAGGGCAATTAGCGAAAAACAGGAACACTAGGAATTCGGGAGAATTACCAAACAAAATTAAATAAATCCTAGAGAAAATGTTCAAGCAATTACCCTTAGAAGTGGAAAAAGAATTAAATGAACCAAGTGTTGAGATAGGAAAGGACATTGAGGAAAATAATGAAGAAAAAGGAGTAGAACTAGAGGAAAATGAGGAAAATGAATCCATCAAATCAGTTCCTATTCCACCTAGAGTCCCATTCCCTACAAAGATTAAAAAATGAAAGACTTGATAAAGAATTTCAAAAAATTTACTAAGGGTCTTAAGCAACTTCACATTAACATTCCTTTTGTGGATTATATTTTGCAGGTACCAAAATATGCAAAATTTCTCAAAGATTTGATGTCAAGAAAGAGAAAGTTGCATGATATGTTAAACCATCGCCTTAATGGAGGAATATAGTGCACGAATCCAAAACAAGTTGCCTCCAAAATTGAAAGATCCTGATAGTTTCTCAATACCAGTGTACAATTGGTAGGGTAGACTTTTCAAAGGCTTTGTGTGACCTAGGGGCAAGTGTGTCCTTAATACCCTTATCAATTACAAGACAAGTTAGAATTGAATGAGCTAAAAAGTACCAATATTACCTTGCAATTAGCAGATAGGTCTATTAGACATCCATTGAGGAATGTTAGAAAATGTGTTGATCAAAGTTCAAAAATTTTACATTCCGGTAGATTTTGTGGTGTTAGACTATGGAAGAAGATATGTCTATGCCAATAATTCTTGGTAGACCATTTTTAGCTACGGTAGGTACCATCATTAATGTAAAAAATGGGAAGCTCAAATTCCAAGTGGGAGATGAGGAAATAGAGTTTAATTTGAACTGAAATGGAAAAGCTTCCTTCTTTCACTAATCAAGTTTATTCAATCATAGCAGAAGAGGATTCAACCCAAGAAGACACACAAGTCTATCTTGGAGATGATGCTCTAGAATTGTGTTTATCTTTGGTAGGAAAACTCATGGAAGAAAATGATGAAATTGAAGAAGTAGCTGAATACTTGAATGATCAAGTGCCATATAAAAGGAAAGATGTCTTCGAGAGCCTTGAATCAAGCAAAGAGTTTTTACCAACATCACATGAACAAGCACCAAAACTGGAGCTTAAATCACTTCCAAATCATCTCAGGTATGTATTTCTTGGAGAGAATGAAACATTACCGGTTATTGTTAATGCTATCCTTGATCGTGAACAACTAGATAAGTTACTGAGAGTATTAAGGTAGCATAAAAAGGTAATAGGATGGACTATCTCCAATTTAAAAGGAATAAGTCCTTCCGTATGCATACATCGGATTCTATTGGAGGAAAATTGCAAACCCGTTGTAGAAATGCAAAGGCGACTTAATCCTAAACATGAAAGAGATGGTAAGAAAAGAAATTCTAAAGTAGGCTTGATGCAGGTATTATCTTCCCTATCTCTGATAGTGAATGGATTAGTCCTATACATGTGGTACCAAAGAAAGGTAGGCATGACCATCATAACAGGAAAAAATGATGAACAAATTCCATCTAGGATCATTAATGGTTGGAGGGTATGTATAGATTATAGGAAATTAAATGCAGTAACTAGAAAAGACCATTTTCCCTTACCATTTCTTGATCAAATGATAGAAAGAATAGTTGGGCATGAGTATTATTGTTTCCTTGATGGCTATTTCAGTTATAATCAAATTGCCATAGCACCCGAAGACCAGGAAAAAACAACCTTTACAGTGTCCATATGGTACTTTTGCATTTAGAAGGATGCCATTTGGTTTGTGTAATGCACTAGCTACTTTTCAACGTTTGATGATGGCATTATTTTTAGATTATATTGAAAAGATTATGAAAATATTTATGGATGATTTTTCAGTGTTTGGTTACCTCTTATGATAAATGTTTACATAATCTTGAATTAGTTTTGCAAAGATGTGAACAAACTAACCTTGTTCTTAATTGGGAAAAATGTCATTTTATGGTTAGAGAAGGAATAGTTTTGGGGTACAAAATTTTCAAAATTAGGAATTGAAGTAGATAGAGCTAAAATTGAAACGATTGAACAATTGCCCCCACCAAGTAACATAAAAGAGATACGCAGTTTTCTTGGACACGCAGGCTTCTATAGGAGATTCATTAAAGATTTCTCAAAAATAGCAAAGTCTTTGTGTGATTTACTATGCAAAGAAAGCCCTTTTCATTTTGATGATAAATGCTTGGATGCTTTCCAAAGATTGAAGAAAGAATTAGTGTCAGCTCCTATCATTACTTCACCAGATTGGTCACTACCATTTGAATTGATGTGTGATGCAAGTGACTATGCGGTTGGAGCAGTGTTAGGACAAAGAAAAGACAAAAAACTGCATGTTATCTCTTATGCTAGTAAAGTGTTGAATGATGTACAAATTAACTACGCAACTACCGAGAAAGAACTTTTGGCAGTTATTTTTGCATTAGAAAAATTTAGATCTTATCTAATAGGATCTAAAGTGATTGTATATACGGATCATGCCGCTCTTAAATATTTATTAAACAAAAAGGATGCAAAACCCAGGTTGATAAGATGGATTTTATTATTGCAGGAATTTGATTTGGAGATTAAAGACAAAAAGGGATCCGAAAATGCGGTAGCAGATCATTTATCACGAATTGAGTACATCCCTACAGACAATTAAGTTCCAATCAAAGATGATTTTCCGGACGAATGGGTAATGGCTATTTCACAATCCCCATGGTATGCTGATATTGTGAATTATATAGTAGGAGGATGTAATACCTAAGGATTTCAATCATCATAAAAGGAAAAAGTTCATGCATGATGTTAAAAGTTATTTTTGGATTGAACCACTATTATATAAACATTGTGCGGATGGCATGATAAGAAGATGTGTAGCCGAAATAGAAGTAAACGGCATTTTGCATCATTGTCATAATTTAGAAACCTGAGGACATTTTAGCACATCTAAGACGGTAGCTAAACTATGGCAATCGGGATTTTATTGGCCTTCTATGTACCATGATGCTAGAGAATATGTAAAACGGTGTGATATATGTCAAAGAACCGGTAACATCTCTAGAAAACAAGAAATGTCACTTACTACATTTATGGAAGTGGAATTATTTGATGTTTGGGGAATCGATTTCATGGGACCATTTTCTAGTTCTTTCAATAATCAGTACATCTTAGTTGCAGTTGACTATGTCTCTAAATGGGTTGAGGTTATTGCTTCACCTACCAATGACTCTAAGGTTGTACTTAAATTTCTAAAAAAGAACATTTTTACAAGGTTTGGAGTCCTAAAGGCAATCGTGAGTGATGAAGGTAAACATTTTTGCAATAAGCAAGTCGACTCACTCTTATCAAAGTATGGTTGCAAGCACAAAACTTCATTATCCTATCATCTTCAAGCAAATGGACAAGCCGAATTAGCTAACCAGGAGTTAAAGTTCATATTGGGGAAAACTAAAGCCATTGGGAATGTTTCCATATCGGCTAGTTTTTGAGAAAGCATGCCACCTTCCGGTAAAAGTTGAATATAAATCATATTGGGCCATAAAATCTATTAATTGTGATTTAAATCTTGCAAGTAGGAAGTGGTTGTTGGAATTAAGTGAATTAGAAGAATTCAGACTCAATTCATATGAGAATGCCAAGATGTACAAGGGAAAAGTCAAATTTTGGCATGACAAGCATATAGCTCTAAGGCAATTTGAGGTAGGTCAAAAGGTGTTATTATTCAATTCAAGGCTCAAATTGTTTCCCAAAAAATTGAGATCTAGATGATCGGGACCCTTTGAAATAACCAAAATCTTTCCATATGAAGCGGTCGAAGTAATGAACCAAAATGGAACACACTTTAAAGTAAACGGTCAAAGTTTAAAACCCTACCTTACCGGACAAATTGTGCCTAAGGGAGTAATTCACCCTTTAGGAGAACCCAATTCATGAACAAAGGAAGGATAAAAGTCAAGTTTTTGACTATAACTAAAGTGCTTGTTGGGAGACAACCCAAAATTTATGGTATTTTAAGCTATTCCTACATTTTCTAAGTTTTATGCGTGTTTTGTAGTTAGTTTGTTTAATTAGTTTAGTTGAACTTGAAGTTTAATCATTGTGATTGAATCTATGAGGTTTTATGTTTAAACTTGGATGTTGAATGCCAAAAATTTCATATCTCTTGTGTTTTGAAGGTACATTTGATTTAGACATCTTGATTTCATCATTTGAAAGGTGTTTGAAATGGTTTTGTAATTAAAATGAACAAGAGAACCAAATTGAGGCATTGAATTTCAAGGTTACTATTCCATTGATTACTATTCATGAGCTAACTTTGATTGAGAACATTAATATTCATTGTGTAAATCTATGTTCTTTTGATGCACAAATTGGATTTGAGCAATTTTGTTTTATCATTGAAACTTGTTCAAAATGATTTTAAAGTTCAAAAATTGAGAGAAATAAAATTGAGCTTTTTGAGGAAAAAGTTACTATTCTATTGAGCTATTAGAACTACAAAAGGAGTTTTTATAGTTGTGTTCATAAGTTGGAAAAACTTTGATGTTTTTGAAAGGCATGCGTCAACATATAAAAGATGTGTTTATATATAACAAAAACTTGGTCAAAAGAAAGAAGCAAAAAGGGAACAAAATTGCTCATGAAGAGGAAGGGAAAAACCAATCTGAACATCAGCAAAGAAGCTAGATACGCGCCACAGTGATATGCAAGGAACAGACGTGTATCACTAGCCACGTATCATCTTCTAGGAGGTATGCACGATACGCGTCAACAGAGATACGCGGCAATCAGATGCGTATCGTAGCTGCGTATCATCTTTTGGGAGGTATGTACGATACGCTTCAACAGCGATACGCCGCAAGGCAAAGGCAATACGCGAGAACTTAGGCGCGGATCGCTCAAAATTTCTGGCCAAAACCAAAGGCGCAAACAGGTATTCTTCTTCCCCCTTTTTTCTACAATACCACTTCAATATCACATCCTACCTCCATCTACTGCCCTTCTTCCTCAATCTCACCACAAAATTGCACTTTAAACATCATAAACAACACACAACATCCAAGATTCTCCATCAATTCTGGACAACAAGGGGACAAATCCACAAAAATTCGCCAAGAACCCTAATCCCCCATTTCATTGTGGTGTCAAAACAACACCATTCATGGACACATTTCCAACTTTGGCACTTCATTGAAGCATTTGCATCAACCTCAAGGAAAATGTCTCGAAGACAAGGTAGAGCAGGGATTGCACAACAAGAAGAGGAAGAACCCGTTTCCCAATTTGACACTCGGCGTTTCACATCCATGGAAAATGAAGACTGGTACAATGCCCGAGTACACAAAGAATTGATCAAAGAGAAAAGCTTGGACAACGAAGTGGACTGATTTTTCCAAATCAGTGATTTATTTGCACGAATGGGATGGAATCCAATCCTAAATTTATCGGAGTTAATCTACCCAAACTTGGTGCGTGAATTTTATGCCAACATCGACGACAAGGAGGGACATAGCTCATCTTATCTACAAACCCCAGTTCGGGGCAAAATGATCGTGTTGCTATGGTCCCGAATTGCGGAGATGCTCCATTGCAGAAATGAGGGGATGGATGTAGATTACAAAAAGGAATTCAAGTGGGACGAGCCAACATGGAACATTCAGGCAGCCAAAAGAAAGTTCGGGGTCCAAGATGAAGTAACTCGCCATGGTGACTATGAACGGACTGGAATCTTTACCAAACGGTTTGACAATGTTTACCATATTTGCATTTTCATTTTTGCCCATAATGTTATGCCTAAAAGAAGTAGCAAAAATGAAGTTAGAAATGCTGACTTGTATTTATTGGATAAGATGGTACATGGGCAAGGAAACGATCTTCGTCGAATTCCTTTGCCCAGTATTATTATCAGTTACATGTACACGATTGCGCGAGCTCGGGTCCCAGAGACTTGTTTTGGTTTTCCTAGGTTTTTAACTAGGGTATTTGAATTCTACGGAGTCGATACTCAATGAGAGGCTCCCCAATTGATTCCCAAAGCAGATATCATCACCATCTCCACCCTTCGTCGTCTTCATTTGAAGGATCCCAGCGTATTGGAGCAGATTCCAGGGCACCAATCAGAGACACAACATGGGGAACACCAAGAGGATGTGGAGGAATCTTCCTATCATGCCGATCCTACATCCTCTACCCAAGCTGGCCCGTCTACCGCAGCTCCTCAAAGGCGACGTGCAACTCAATGGCAACAATTGATGGAACAAATGCAAGCACATCAGAAACGATCAAAAGAGAAGCCTTTCAATCCATCAATCAACGTCTTGACACCATAGATGGAAGATTACACACCTTGGAGCAACGATGGGGTAACCAAGATGATCAACCTCCGTCTTCTTAGTTATTAGGATATTTTCTTTAGTGTTTTGTTTACAAACAATTTCAATTAACTTTGTCGTTTCTTAGTAAGTTGTTTCACAAACTAATATGTTTTTATTTATCAGTGACCTACTCAAGGCCCGTGATAGCTTATTCAAACTACTTGAACCTATGCTAAAGGGAGTTTTAAGTGCTTTCATACTTTCATTTCTCTCTTTTGTTGCCTTTCTCTCACATTGAGGATAATGTGCAAGTTAAGTGTGGGGGGAAAGGGGAATAAAGGTATAAAAGTTATATTTAAGAACATAGTTGATAGTGCAAAGTTGATTGGGAAGATGAAATGAACTTATGTTTGATAGGGAGTTCAATCCATTTATAGGGGAAACTCCGTCAAAATTTTTCGAAACTTAGGTCAACTTACTCTATTCACCTAATTTCAAGTTTGGAAAAGCTATCACTATCTTCATAACGTAACTTGTTTTTTTAGGGCAAACAAAAAACTTGTCAAAATCCTCTAGTGGTGGAAATATTTACATGTAGCCTTTTAAATAGTTTGATCCATATAAAAGGGTAATAGTTATTATGTGATACATGTTCATGTTTTGAGGAAAGTTTCTTAAGAGAAGAAGAAGTAATTATGCCTAAAAGGACACAAGTTTATAGGAAGCTTCTTTTCTTTATTCGGTTTTACAAACAAAGTAATGAATATAGAAGGTTAAGGGATCAAAATACATTATGATTATTAGTTTAAGAGAGGAAATAGCCAGAAAGAAAAGAAGAAGAAATGAAGAAATTACTATCAAAGTACTTATTAACCGGGAATCTTCATCAGAAAATGTCGATTTTCGCGTCAAATGGTACTTAGAAAAAGAAAAAGCAAAAGCAACTTGAGAGTGAAAATTGTTGAGTAACCGGGGGTCTTCATCAGAAAATGTCGATCTTCACGTAAAAAGATGATTTATCATTCTTAAGAAAGCAAGTGGGCAAAATTAAAAAAAAATAAAGTGTTGAGTAACTGGGGGTCTTCATCAGAAAATATCGATCTTCGCGTAAAAAGACAACTTCATAACAAATGCATGAGAATTTTCCCTCTTTTATAGCATAATCATAAAGTGTAAAGATCACTTGATCAACTATATGCATTTATGGTTGTAAAACTTAGTAAGGCAAAGAAATTTACTCTAAACAAGTGAAAATTCTGGTATAATTGTCTTTTTTCCTCAAATAAGTAATATGAGTACCAGAACAACAAGATATCACATAAGGATTATTTACTTGAATAATTTTGGGCTAAACTATTTGAAGAACTTACATGAATTATCTCTCTACTTGAAGCATTATTTTGATCTCTTGATTTTCTAATTGCTTGAGGACAAGCAATGGTTCAAGTGTGGGGGAGTTTGACAAGGAAAAACATTTGCACATATTTATATATATATTAGATGTATTTTAGTATTTTTAGTTAAGTTATTTTATTATTACTATAAATGACATGTTTTCATTTAGTAAGGTTTATTTCTAGAAGTAAGATTTCTTTTCATTAAAACTATTATTTTGATGAAATTAATATCTATTTTTGTAGACATCAAAGCAAGGCCTAGAACAAAGTGACAAGGTGAACAAAAGAGGGTAAAAGAATGACTTTGATGAAAAGAACAAAGCGAGGAAAAATAGAAAAGTCAGCAAAAATTCCAAAAGAAGACAAGAAAAAGGTACCAAAACACTTAGAAGGACAAATCAGCAAAAAATTACACAAGTGGGACCAGAAAATGCAATTCGCGCTTGACGATACGCGGCTGACTGCCACGTATTGACAGGCGCGTATCGCATCCAGCATGTCAATTGGCAGCTGCTTCAGCTTGCTTCCTTTCCCAGCTGTTCTTATACACTTTTGAACTGTACCCAAGCTTTGCAAGTTGTAGATTGCATTGGACAAGCAAGTGGAAATTTTAAGACCTCAACTAGGGTTTTAATCATTCCAATTCATCAAATGTAATTTGCAAGTTGGAAGATAACTTGTAGTATCCATGTCTATAAATAGAAGTCATTTGTGAAGAGTTAAGGTGTGCTAGGTTGGAGATTTTGTAGAGAATTGCTAGACTTCAATAGAGATATTGAGAAGTTTGAGAGTGTTTCTATGTTCAAAAGCTTTTGTAAGCAATTCTTGTGAAGAGAATACAAGTTCTTGAAGCCATTCCTATCTTGAATAAGCTCTCTCTAACTTTGTACTCTTCATTTATCTTCAATTGCTATGGATGGATGTTGCTAATTCTCATGTTTTAATATGGAAACCATCATGTTGAACTAAATCCTTAATTCTAGGGTTTTGATGAAACTGAATGCATCTATATTAAAGCTTGTAGTTGGTTACCTTGCCGTTTCTTACTTGTGTCTTTTCAATTATTCAAGTGTTAATCTTTGTATATGAAAGGCCATCACATGCAAAGCACCTATAGTTGTTAGGGTACAATTGAGTTTGATCCTAATAATAGAAAATGAGTAATTGAACTTAAGTCTTAACACATGAAAATAGTGTTATGCTTAGGAGGATTTAATTAAGCAATTCATGCACACATCAACAATTCTATCATGAGAATAGATAGAATAAATCATTTCATTGTGAAAACAAGTTCTGACTACAAAAGGAATTCACCCCTAAGACAAGGCAAGTTTAGTGTGACAAGAAGTTAACCAGTACTTCTTAATTTAGATCATTAGTCTCATCATTGCTCTAGAACATCTCCATTCATATCCTATACACGTAATTCTTGCATTCATACAACTTTTCTCCTAGTCTAGTAGACATTAGCACCACTCACTTGTTCAAATTTATGCTTGCTTAGATAATAAAGAAGGTGATAAAACTCTAGTAATTGCTTGTTAAAGTGGTTCCTTGTGGGATTCGACCCTAATTTTCATACTACGATAACCCGTATACTTGCGGAAAAGGTTAGAGATTAGGTTTTATTACTTGACTTTGATTTATATGCACTTCTCTTTTATACACCTAATCTACATCTGTAGACACCAAATTTTGACACACCATTTATTTTCAAACACTAGAGGGGCATGTTTGCACTTTTGTGCTAAATTTTAATTTTTTAATAATTTGGGGGGTAAAATAGTAATTTTATCGTAAATATTTTTTCTATCAATTTTTGGGGGTTTTAAATTCATATTTTTACTTTTATGTGACTTTGTTAATTTTCTTATGATTTTTCAGGATTTAATTTGTGATATCCCACATCGGTGGGAGAAAAGAAAAATGAATAGTATATAATGTCCTACGTTTGGGCTACTAAATAACTTGACTTAAGTATTTTGAGCCCGTGGTTTAAAAGTTCAAAAGTTATTGGGCTAGCCCAGACGCGAGATGTTACAACGGAATCCCGAGAAAAAACTATTGTGAGAATAGTGGCCTGTTCAAGTTTTCCCAAATTTTCCTTTCGGCTCTCCTTTCCCACCAGATTTTCATCCTTTTTTCCCTCCTTCTATTCTCTCTCTTTCTCTCGTTCTCCTCTAGCTCTTTTTGTTTCTCCTCTTTTCTAGCTCTCTCTATTTCGCCCTCTCTTCTCGATTCTCCTCTATTCCTATTCGATTTCTCTCTCTTTCCCCCTCTCTTAGTTTCTTTCTTCAGTTCTCTCTCTGTCTCACTCTCTTTAATTTCTCTCTAATCTATCTGTTCTTGTTCTTCATTCTCTCGCACCTTCTCTCGACTTTCAGAGAAAATCCCCTCTCTAAATTTGGTTCTCCAAACCTCTAAAATCTTATTCTCTCAGTCAAATTGAAAACAAAATATGCCAACATGGATTCAAATCCTTCAAAGCTACGGGCAATCCATTATCGTTCTTTCACACTAATCATTGGAAGGATATTATATGCAATTACTAAACAAAAGAGGAAGAGCTAATTACCTATTTTTGGGGGACAGAAGTTGATGGAGGAGGTCAGCGATGATGGAATCCGTGCTGTCCTTGCTGGCTATTTCTGACAGGGCTGTTGCCGGTGGTGGCTTGCGACGGTAGTGATTGCCCAGTGGGGCTTTGGTAGTTCTATGTAGCAATGTAATTGTGAATTGTGTGATGGCAGGGGGTAAACTTGTGTCGCTTTTGTTGATAATTCTAGTTGCAGATGATTACTCTAATTTTTAGTGGATGGAATTTGGCTTTGACCATGTGTATTTGTGTGACGTGTGTGATTGAGAACCGTACGTGTGTGTGCTTGAATGCATGTGTGATGTTTCTACTTGTCAACTGGTTCAATTTGATGGAAATTGACAGTTTTGGGCTGATTTTTTTTTTTTTTGCTGCGGTTCCAGATGGCTTTTGGCTAGTTTGGGTAGTGATTTGGGGCTCCTATGATGATCGTTTCTGGTAGTAAAATGGGTGTAATTAGTTGTGATCCTGTGGCAGTTTAAATGGTGAATGGGGCTATTTTTGTGTGTGTAGGTGGCGCTGGTAATGGCTGTTCTTGTGATTTTGTGGGCTTGTTTTGCGTGGTAGAGGAGCTGCGATTTGTTTAATGATTTGTTTCGCCAGGTTGTTTGGATGGCTTGCTGGTGGGTTTTTGCGTCTGTTTTGGTGGTTAACTGAGGGTAGCTTTGGACTATTTTGATGATATAGTTTACTGTTTCTGTAGGATTGTGGAGTTTTCTGTGATGATTTTTGGTATTGAAGAAGGAGGAGACAGTGGAAGTGATAGTGGAAGGGGTTGATTGTTTGCGAATTTGTGGTTAATTGGACTGTTTTTGGGTTTACTTGGTCGCAAGCAGATGAGGGACGAGGCTGTGACAGTTTGTGGCTGTATGTATGTGGTTGTGTGTTGTGAACTGGGTGTTTTTGTGCGAATTGAGTGGATTTGGTGCATATGAATGTGTGTGAATCAATGTTTATTTGTGTGTGTGGGAATTTGTGTGTAAGTGTGTGCTTATGTGGCAATTGAGTGTGTGAGTTTGAGTGTGTTTGTGTAGTTGTGAATCTGGATGTGTGAGTGTGATGTATGTGGTAGGTGTATTGTGTGTGAAACCGTGTGTACTATGTGTGTATGTGTCTGTGACTGATTGTGTATGTAACACTCTAGAAATTCATACAAAACTATTTAATTCGCATGATGTCTATTAGTAGAAAAAAGAAGAAGAGAAAACCGAAATTAGTTAGAAATAAATAATAGAATGATTTTTATTATGTGTAGCATTTTGTACTTTATCCTATAAGAGTTGTACCCTAGATATCTTACAAGATAAGTGGAAGATAAATGTTAAAACTCACCTCTAATTATGCTTAGTCAAGTGGAGACTAAGGTGCAAGAAAGTCAAAACCCTATACTTAATTATGTCTTGCTATGATTGGTTATTGCTTTTACCAATTCTTTCTTCATTTCTTTTCTACTTTACTTAGCTCATTTTCTCTCTTTTTCTCTTCACTATAGCCGGCCCTCTCTTCTCTCTTTTCCTCTCTTTTGCTTTCATTTTCTTAGAGTTTTTCTCTCTATTTTGATCATTTTTCTTCTATTGAAAGTGAATTAATCTCCCTTCTAAGCAAAGATCTTGACTTGTTGAAGGTATTTACCATGAACTTTTCTTATTCTTTCCAAGTATAAGTTGTAGTTATGTAGATTGATACCCATGTTCTTATTGTTAAGCATGATTAATTAAGCCATGAAAATGAAGTTTTATTCCATGATTATGATGTTTATAGGCTTGTATAACTTATAGCTAGTGTTTGAATCTTGATATAACAAGGATTGAGTATTGATTAGTTGAAGAACCTTGGTGTGGTTCAAGTGTTTTGATGGGAAATTTGAGTGAAATTGGATTGATTTTTGACATGGAAGTTGTAGAACTAGTTGAATTGGACTGGTTGGTTGTTTTCTTTGCAGGTTAAAAATTTTGGGTTAGTCCGATTATAGGGAAAATGCTGCCGAAATTTCGGTAAAACCTAAGAAGTAAAAAGTGAATAGGTTATGATTTAAAGTTATATAGGTTGTAATCTAGTGATTTGAATGTGTAGAATTTCCGAAAATGAACTATTAGTGAATCAAATTTTTCCGAGCAAAAACCTTGAAATTTTGAAACCCCTAATCTTGAAAACCCTAAACCCTAGGGTAAAACCCTAGAAATTAAACCCTAGAAAGACTTGGGGTATTTCTCGAATTTTCTTATTAAATTACTTAGATTTTAATTAGGTTTTTATAAGACTATTTCTTTTGAATTTCAGGATCCGAAAGTGAATCCCAACCCTGTTACGAAATATTTTCCCAGACACTTCAGGTGAGTGTTTCGATGTGTGCTTGATGCATGACATACTAGGTTATACTTGAAATTATTATTTAATGAAATGTGTTACTTGAGAAAAGATGTGTACTTTATCGCTTCTATTCCGCAACGTGTTACATGCTTTCACTATCTAATGTGTTATTTGTGCTTGAGACTTCCGTGACTAACTTCACCGTTACTTCACAGTTAGTCAACCCGGTCGTGATTGGGAGGACATAAGGTGCTGGGTGTTTTAGGGCGTGTTGTTCTTTCCTATTGGAGTTGAATTCCTCAAAGAGGCCAACTCTGGATTGAACTTTCTTGCTTGTTGGCCCTCCAAGGTTAAGATTACTCCCTAGATGTGGTAGCCTGTACGGAGGTTACAAGGTGAATGGTGGTTAGAGTATTTGCTTGTTTATACTGGTATGATCTTTGGCGAGGACCTGAGCTATCATCTCGGTCCTTACGTCATGGTTACATGTTCAGTACTTGCTACTTCTGCGGTTGAGCTTGCTTTGAGCCCTGTGTCTGCTATTGACTACTTGTTAGTTAAATTGTTCATGCACTGTTTATTTAACTCGTTAATTATTTTATTAAATAAACTCATGGGTTACTGGTATAGTTGCATGACTTGAGCACTCACTGGGCTATTATAGCTCATTCCGTTTATTTGTTTTCTTTAATCAGGTTTTCCAAAACATTAAAGCTGAAAAAGCAGATTTTGGATGTAGTAGATTTTTTTTTATATATATTTTTTTGATAGCCCAATTGTTTAGGCTATTATTATCAATACTATGTATATTTTGGGTGTGTAAAACATCTTAGTGACACTTGTACTTTTAAACTAAATTATATGAATGTATTTTATTTTGGGTTAAATATGCTTGAATGCCTTGAGTGAGTGCTTGATTGGAGTCCTGACGAGAGCTAGGCAGGCAGTTCGCTAAGCCCTTTGGTGCGCCTCTGGGTAAGGTGGGACTGTCACAGTGTGCTACCGTGTATTGGGCTGTGTGAAAATGGTGTGTGAATGTGTGAGTTTGTGTGTGAATTTAATGTGCAAATATGTATGTATGTGTGTGAGGTAATAGTGTGTGTAGTGTGTGAAGGAGTGGTGTGTGAATTTAAACGTGCAAATGTGTGTATATGTGTAGTGTATGAGGGAGAAATGTGTGAAGTGTGTGGAATGGTCCTAGGAGTTGGTGAGTGTTCTTAGTGTTTTACATGTGGGGTTGAAAATGTACTAGTGTGTGTTTTAGGTGTAGGCTTGAAGATACACTAGTGTATGTTCTTGATGTAAGTTTAAAGACACCCTAGTGTGTGTTCCAGGTGTTCTTGGTGTAAGAAAAATTAAAATTAAAAAACCTCTCTAGGCCCTTTTTTTTTTTTCCTTCTTCCTCTTATTTAGTCCAAAAAATGGGCTATTTATAGTTCAGGAAAGACTTATTCTCCAAGAAATGAGTAAAAAAACTAAAATACCCCAAGTAATAAAATTTTAATTTTTACCATTAAAAAAATTTATTTTGACACAAAAAATTAAAATTACTACAAAAATGACAATGAATTCCAAAATTTAGCAAAAAAATTCAAAATAGATTTAAAAATCAAATAAAAAATTAAAAAAATAGAGCTTAAAATTGACAAAAAATGCGTTTAGGGTGTGAAATGACTATTTTGCCCTTGTAATGACGAAATAAACAAAAATAGCTATCAAGCTTGAAAAATTATCAAAAATTAAAAAAAATCTTAAAACCTTAGAAAATAAATTTAGGACTCAAAAATTGATAAAAAAAAATGTGTTCAGGGTGTGAAAGGATTATTTTGACCTTAAATGCAGTATTTACAGAAAAATAGTAATTGTCCCCGAAAAATTATCAAAAATTAAAAATAAGCTTAAAACATTAGAAAATGAATTTAGGACTCAAAAATTGATGAAAAATGCATTCAAGATGTGAAATGACTATTTTGTTGTAGTACTAATGAAATATACAGAAAGAGAAGAAAAATAGCTATTAGTCTCTAAAAATTATCAAAAATTAAAAATAAGCTTAAAATCTTAGAAAATAAATTTAGGATTAAAAAATTGATGAAAAATACATTCAAGATATGAAATAACTATTTTGTCCTTAAACTGACAAAATTTACAAAAACTAATAATTAATTCAAAAAGTCACAAAAAATTCATAAACATGTATGGAAGTCCAAAGTATGCCTTTAGACCTTAAGAATTGATAAAAATATTTACATGTTAATTACTGCTCCCTCCTTCCTGGGAAGTTGTTGATTTTGTTCTCTTTTTATTGAAAAATTAGAATTTGACCCAAAAAATATAAAAAACGTTCCTCAATGTTGAAAAAATAAACGGTGTATCAAAATTTGATGTCTACAAAGAGTTGATAAAGAAAAGTAACATGGAAGTGGAGCATATAATGACTGAATATATGGTTGCTGATTCTTTAACTAAGGGACTCTATCGTGTTGCCTTTAAAGGGCATGTTACTAGCATTGATTGGTTGAGGCATTTGATGTACTTGGTTAGTGAGAGTCAATACATATGTTCGCTCTACTTATTTTTGTTTTGTTTAAGACATCATTTTGATGTATTTGGATTATTATGAATTTTGGTAATAATAATCATTGATGATTTAGTGATATGGCATTTTATATTTCTGTAAAGTCTTAGGACATGTGTTAGTCTTAAGCAAGAGCCTGGGTCATTTATCGTTAGGCTCATGTGTATGTCTTATGACACATAAGGATATTATGAATATAAAGTTAATTATAAGACATACTAGTTTAAATTATTTAAACCCTAAGGAATTTCTCTAGCATACTAGTTTAAATTATTTAAACCATAAGGAATTTCTCTAGCATACTTGTGATGCATAAAGTAGAGAAACCGGTAATCGACAAGTAAATAGCACATTATATAAACCATAAAGCTAGTGCTATTGTTACTTGTTACACTACCACATCTAGTTCATGTGAATAAGATTCATTAGTATTTGTAACCATAGAAAGAATTGTGTCGCATTAATGATACAAATTCTGCTATGATTCAATATTGAGGATCTTGTTTGACATAATGATACTTTAGAATAGTCTCTTGACCAATATATATTTAGCTCATAAAGAATTATTTACAATTAATGTCGCCCAAGTGGGAGAATGTTAGATTTTTAATCTAATAATGGACTTACATTAATTGTGATTAATAGTTGAGATAATATGGTCAAATATGAGACATAAAGTGGGCCATTATTTTGGTTTAGTTATTGGGCCTATTATTCTAATATAATAAGATATAGATTAATTGTGTAGGCCCATTACGCTCATTAAGGATTGTTAGATGGAGACCTTAATGTGTATAATATATAAAGAGTGCTAGGTCTCCTCTTTAAAGATCTAAACAACAACTAAATTAAGTTAATCTCTCTCTGTCGTCTAAGAGACTTAGTCACAAGATTCGGAGAGAAGAACCTGGTGCACTGGATCAGTGATCACGTTTTTATTTCCATTCAACATGGCGTTGGATAAAAAATCAGGTTCCATCTAATTTTTCTCTAAATTGGTATTTAAAGTATTCATGTATGGATCTTGGGTGTAGAATAATTTTTATCCTAACATTTTTGTCATGAAAAATTAAAGTTCACATTTCATAATAAAATTTATCACTTCATTGTTTCACATTTCATAATAAAATTTATCACTTCATTGATATGACAATATTTCCAATTATATATTTTGTTTAAATTATTTTCAATTCTAATTAATTTATTAATCTTGCGCATAGATTTTTATAGCTCGTTGACTCAAGTCCCTTTTTTTTTAAATTTTCGAAGATTGTCTCTATGAGACATTGACTCCAGATAGCAGGCTTAATGGTAAATGGCAACTTTGAGGAAGCTCCAAATGATTCAAACTTACAAGGCGCAGTTGTTCTAAGACAAAAGCAATAGTAGGTTGGACAATTTCTGGGTTCGTTGAGTACATAAAAGCAGGTTAAAAGCAATATGATATTCTAATTGTGGTACTAGCAGTAAGGCTAGGAAATGAGGCTTCCATCAATCAAGAAATAAATGTGACTATAGGAATGTCCTATTCCATCACATTCAGCGTTGCTCCAACTTGTGCTCAAGAGAAGGAACTAAATGTGGCCGTGGCGCCTGATTTTGGAGTTCTTCAAATCTAAACATTGTATAGCAATAATGGCTGGGATTCTTATGCTTGGGCCTTTAAAGCATTGTTTAAAATGGTAGAAATCATAATTCACAATCTCGGAATAGAGGAGGATCCAGACTGTGAACCACTAATTGGTTCCATTGCTATTGGAGCTTTATACCCTTCTAGAGCAACTAGGAGTTTCTTGATTGTCTATCATCAACCATACATTTATCTTGCCATGTAGAGGGTGTGGAGTATATGCATCATGTTGCTTTCGTTCTGCATCTATCTATTGTTTCTACATGTGTGAAGCATGTGAGGAAGCGTTCTTTACTTGAAGAAAATGTTCAACTGATCTAAATAGTTGTGCAATGTATTCTCCTAATTGGTCAGCCACTTAATTCAATATTTTTACAGGTTAAGCAGCTCCATTAGGATTTTTAGCAAAAATTTTTCATATATTTCCCTTATTCCATTTTCTCATTTCCCGTGCTTTTTTATGCTTTAGGCACTGAGTTTAGTTAACAAGGCATAACTCCAGAGGTTGCCTTGCACATTTGCTAATCTATGCTAGAAGTGACAAAAACCAGTTGTCTTGTGGCAAGTACTTTCAGTGTCATAATTAATTAACAAGGGCCATATGCCTGGCAACAGCCATACGGGGGACCTGAAAAATTAAGAGTAGCTGATGTGGGCATCTAAACCTCACTAGGTTGCACCAAATAAGCGTAATAGGCAAATAAAATGAAACTAACGTGGATATCTAAGTCTCACCAACCATGGGGAGACTTAGTCCCACAAGAAACTTGGAAAAACAAAAAAAAAAAAAGGGGGTTTGAGATTACCTCATTTGAAGACTAAGGACTAATTTCTATTAAAACTCAAAATACACACGTGAAGGCACCAAAATTTTGGACAAATGACCATACAAAAAAAAAGAATTATTACTAGATGAATTATATTAAAATATGTAAAATTGCATAAAAGTATGATAAAATAAGTTGAAATGCATACTTGAACAATATGGAAATTATTTACATAAGAAAACAATCTCAATGGAAGTCGTGGGCTTAATTTAGGGAAAATTTTTATTAAGGGCGCTGGAACTTTTAAAATATATAAAGAGGGCGAATGTTTTACATAATTATTTACGAGGGCAAAAATTATTTTGAATAAATATAAATCTATTATAAGTAAATAGATGTTCACAGCCCTACTACTCTATATCAGATGTTTTAAACACGTACGCAATTACTTCGTTCTCTTCTTACTTACTATAGTCAGAAACAATTACTTTAATCATTATTCTCTTCATTCTCAGAACCTCAAAATAAAAATAATATCTTACTTCAAGTTTTAACATCAAACTCTGCCCAAGACTAAGAGAATACCACACATACCAAGGCTAAGAGAATTCCACATTAAATCTACGTAATTATTTCTCCATTTCATTACTTTTTCTGTCGCCCTAAAGCACTAATTTTAAATCCTATTTTTAAGAATTCTACCTCAAATCTTTGTTATAATAGGTATTTCTCCATCATGTGATTCTTGTGCAGATTTTGTTTGCCCAAGATTTGTAATTTTCTATTTTGTAAATTGGAATTCAGCTTGGAAATTAATTTGTTGTCATTGATGCTTATACTGATTGTCACACCTATTTTGTAAAGCTTTCACCCCACTAGATATAGGAATTTTAGTTTATTAAATCTCCCAAAGCATCACTTCCGCACATACCATAGCATTTTTACACTACTCCATCTTAAAATAATATTTTAATTTTTGTATGATGAAATAATTTAGCCATTTAATAATAGGCATATCTAATTAAATATCCCCAAGCATCACTTCCGTACATATCATAGCATGTTTACACTACTCCATCTTAAAGTAACAATTTAATTTTTGTGTGACGAAATAATTAAGCCATTTAATAATAGGCATATCTAACCAATGGTTAGTTAGGAGGTCACGTTGATTTACTATCTGAATATTGTATCCATTTTGTGAAAATATGAATATATCTTATAAATTAATTTATTGTCAATGCTGCTTTATACCGATTCTCGGGTCCATTTTGCCAAACTCTCATACAAAAAATTTAGTTTATTATATGTCCCCAAGCATCACTTTCTTAAATATAATTAGCATATTTATATTGCACCATTTAAAATAATAATTTATATTTATAATTTTTATTGTGATAAAGCAATTTATCCATCACAGGGCAAAGCTATCCAATAATTGGCAAAACTAACCATACAAAAGACACATTAGGGTCCAAAGTTGTAGTACTCTTATCATTCTTCTTGAAACAACTAGTTTTTAATGTGTTGCTAGTTTTTCATGTATTTTTTTTCTTCTGAAGCCTGCAAGTTAACCATTGTATGAAACTAACCATGGCCTCAAAGTTGAATTTTGTGTACCAACTACATTGATTGCTTGGACTGAATAAATGTTGCTCAATATGCTTACGGATTAGCTTTCCATACAGTAATAAAGTTTCTAATTGATAGTAAAAAAAATTCATAGAGAAAAATAATTCGCAAACATCACTATACACTAATAAAGTTTCTAATTAATAGTAACAATACAATAGCTCAATCTAATAAAAATTATAACAAATTAACATAGTTATATCAAATAGGTTCTTTGCAAGTGACTCTATTATGACCAACAAGTTGACAACGCAAACAACGAAGTACTTTTCTCACAATAAATTGGGATTCAATACGTTTTCTTCGTAGACGTCCAGGAGGTCGCCTAGTCTTTGGGGGAAGCAAACCACAATTTGATGGAAAACCTTTCATAGAGCCATCATGAACATTAGTAATAGGTATTTCGTCAAGCAACGGCATATCAATGGTTGCAATGCCATGCATTAGTTCAGAATATATTTTTTCTTGCATATCTTTTTTGTACCAACCATCTACGTAGTCATACACATTCAAATTTTGGAGCTGAATTGCCCGACAAGCATGTGGGCACAGAATTCCAATCATTTGCCACTCTGCACGTACAACTATTATGACCAAGATTAACCACAAATGTACCTTTACGTCTCTCAGAAATTTTGACCTCAAGAGGAGATCTCGATTTTTCTTGTAAGCCTTGTCCACGCCCCATGCTTTCAATAAGTTTCTTCTCAACTCGTTTTCTTATGTTATGCTTCCACGTACGGAGATCATTTACCTTATTGAGCAATAATTGAGAATATTGTGCTGCATGAGCTTGCATTAATTTTCCAATAGGAAACAATCTTGTTTCTCCCATCCAAGCATTGAAGCACTTAGCAATATTGCTATTCAAACAATCCTAACATTGTTTACTAAACAAATCATTACTCCAATGCTCTGGTTCATTTTGTATAACCCATTCATGCAGCAAATGATGAAAATCAAACAATTTCTTTAGGGCTTTTTCATATGCATATGTAGGTCAAGCATAAGCTATCTCATCAAGATACTTATGAGCACGTTTTTTGGCAGCACTATCTAGTCTAAAATGAATATTTCTTTTGATATAAGCACTAAAATTTTCTCGTAAGTGTCGATAGCAATGTGCATTGTTCAATGTGCCAAATAATATATCTACACCCCTTAAAATAGCAGAATTTCTATAAGATATAATTATGACTTCTCTTTCTCTGACGATATCATTTAAATGTTTCAAGAACCATAACCAATCTTCTTCATTTTCTGAGGTAACCACACCATAGGCTAAAGGATACATACCATTATTAGCATCAACGGATGAAGCAGACAATAGAGTTCCTTTGTATGGACCACTCAAATGGCAACCATCAATAAAAATTAAAGGTCGACACCCAACATGAAATCCACGAATCGAGCAACCATAAGAGACAAATAGTTGCTTGAACGTACCATCATCATAACATGACCAAGTGGCTACAGTGTCAAGGCAATGCCTCTACTAATCGATTACAATACCAAGGAATTATTTTATAGGAGTCTTCAATCTTTCCATCCAAGGCTTGTTTTGCTTTCTCTTTTGCTTTCCAAGCTTGCTGATATGTCATCTCAAAATGATAATTCTCCCATGAGTCTTTGCACATTTGACGAGGCAAATAGGTTGGAGTATCAAATATTTTTTCGATAAATATATTGCCCATCAACTTGGCATTATATTTGGGTCTAAACTTGAGTAAATCTCCAACAGAATGTTTATGGATGTTGTTGAACTTTCTAATGGACACATTATTTGTATTTCCATCACTAGCTGCTGTGATTTTCTATGGGCAACCATCAATAGCACACTCAATCTTCATATAATTTGGCTTGTTATGCGTGAAGTGATATGAAAATCTATGAGCAATTGAATACTTGTATACAGCAGCACGAAAAGCATTAGCATCTTCAAAAACTTGCCCAACACCCGTAATTATATCAACCCATACACTTGTGATACATGGGGTCACTTCCTCAATCAAAGGTTCTGTTGTTTTAGACGACACACCGTTGCAAAAATCGTTGTTGGATGGAAAGTTGGAGATTGGATTATTTGATAACCTACAAAAAAGGGGAAAAAAGTTATTTTCTTAATTAAATGTAATTTTTTAAACAAAATAAAATGTAAAGAATAATATGAACTATACTTACATATTGCTAACTGTTTGAACTGATGGTAGAACTTCTGTTTCTGTATTTGACACATATACATGGGCGAACTCATCATTCAAGTTTATCATCATTTGCAAATCCATTTCGTCTTTCATTAAAATAAGTTGTTTATAATCATCCTTTATAGTAAAATGTAATACTTTGTCCCTTGGATCAATCCCCTAATCTCTCATATACAGCCACTTCAAAGTCCTTCAAAGTCATCCCACTCCGAAGATAATAGAATTTGTTATTCCTCATTTGTAGGTAATAGAACCAGTCAAGAGAAATAACATTTTCACCTCCACAATGGCAAAAGCAAAAAATTGATTTTTCCATCACTAATAGAATACCTGCAAGAATACTCACATAAATTATTTATCTTTATAAGTGTCATTCATCAACTAAAATTTAGTATAAATAAATAAATAATTTGTGAAAATAATTTTTGGATGTGACTTTTTCTTATGTCTTAGTATTGCAAGACAATATTAAGGCAAATTTTGAACATAATCAACAACTAAATACTAGTAACAGTATCAATTTTACTAATAACTAAATAAAATTGAGATTTTAAAAAAATTATGTCGTGCCCTATTTCTAGGGACATAACAAGCCGCATCTCAAGTTTTACTCTATTATGCAGGTAACAATATATGAACCAACTAAATTATCAAATATACTATAAAACAAAGAATATATTATATAATACATGAAATCTCGTCCAATGTATGACTCACAAAAAATAGGACAACATGATTAACTTTAGCTAGAGGCTTGATTTAGGTAATATTTTGTCAATACTAGTTGAAGAATATACATATATACAACAACAAATATAGTAATATTTTGACTTGATCTCTAATCATTATTATTCAGCCCTATGGTTAAATTGATTCATTATAAAAAAGTTAAATCGATAATTTAAGATGGGAAAATAAATTAAATTGTGATTTTAAGATAGAGTAGCATAGTATGCTAGAACTACAAGTACATAATTAATGTTTGTTGGTATGAAATTAAATAATCTATCTCATATTTCTCTATTACGAAATAAGGCCAATTTGAACCAAAACTGTGAAACTTCCAAAAATGGATATAATAATCGAGTAACAAATTAACTCAATCTTTAACAACAACAATTGTTGGTTAGCTTTGTCCTATCATGGATAAATTGTTTCATCACAACAATATAAATAAATATAAATATATATATTATTTTAAATAGAGCGCTATAAACGTGCTAATCATATGTGGGGAATTGATGCTTGGGACATATAATAAACTAAATTTACAATATAAAAGTTTCAAAAATGGACGTGAGAATCATTATAAGTATCATTGACAACAAATTAATTTATGAGATGTATTCCTATTTTCACAAAATGGATACAATAATCAAGTAGTAAATTAACTTGACCTATAATAACATGCTGTAAAATATATGAAAATGATGCTTGGGATATAATAAACTAAATTTCCTATATCCGATGATGTGAAAGTTTTACAAAATAGATATGACAATCAGTAGTAAATTAACTTGACCTTTAACAATCATTGGTCAGATATGCCCTATTTTTAAATGCCTAAATTGTTTTATCACACAAAAATTAAATTGTTATTTTAAGATATAGCAGTGTAAACATGCTATGGTATGTACGGAAGTGATGCTTGGGGAGATTTAATAAACTAAAATTCCTATATCTGATGATGTGAAAGTTTTACAAAATGGATATGATGATCAGTATAAGCATCAATTAGCAACAAATTTATAACAAAAAATCAATTTCAAAGATGAATTTCAATTTACAAAATAGAAAATTAACAAATTCTAAGCAATCAAAATCTACAAATATTAACAAAAATAGCATGCAAGGTGAGATTTTATTTTAAATATGACAAGAAAAATCACATAATGGATAAATACCTATTATAATAAAGATTTGACACGTAGAATTCTTAAAAATAAAGTTTAAAATTAGGGCTTTAGGGATGTTGCAAAAGAAGTAATACGATAGAGAAATACTTACGTATGTGAGGAATTCTCTCAGCCTTGGGCAGGGTTTGATATTGAAGCTTGAGATGAGGGATTATTTCTCTTCATGGATTGCAAGTATGATGGGCAAGGGAAGAACGATAAAGTAATTGTTTTTGAGGATGGTGGGTAAGAAGAGAACGAATCAAGTAATTACATACATATTGTATCCGGTTAGAATGCAAAGTAGTAGGGCTATGAATGTCTATTTGCTTAATAACAAATTTTATTTTTTATTCAAAACAAAATTTGCCCTTCTTATTAATTATGTAAAACATTCGCCCTCTTTAAATATTTTAAAAGTTCCGCCACCCTTAATAAAAATTTTTCCTAATTTAAAACCATAGAAAGTTTTAAGGACACAATTGCAAAAAGAGAAAATTTTTGGGGTAAAAATGTGATTTTCCTGAGTTTCTAGAGTCAAATTTAGATTTTCATCTAAATTTTTGTGTCAAAAATTTTGTTTTTCTAAAATTTAACCATAAAAATGAAAATGATAACAAATTTTAGGTGTTTAGGTGTCAAAATGTCGATTATAAAAAGTTAGGGGATCAACAAGTAAATAACAAAAAATGCAAGGGTCAAAATGTAAATGATAAAAAATTGAGGAGTCAAAATATGAATAATCAAAGTTCAAGGGTGAGCTTAAAATATTTAAAGATGCAGGACAACATGCAATTTAATAACTGAAATAAAAAAAATCTATAATGATATGAAGTAGTACTTTTGAATACTGTTCTCTAGTCTCCCATCAACAGGGGTGGTCATGGACTTGTTAACTAGTCCTTATACCCAATGTCTTAGCTATAACTGGTTGTACAAGTTCGCCTATTTGGTAACTATATCTAACCCTCATTGGGTCAAGTGCTACGAGTAATCAGAACCGTATAGTATTAAGTTAATTTGACAAAATAGATAAAAATATTACAACTTAAATACTTGTTCAAATTAAAAAAACTACTTATACAATTTCAATTACTTTGTAAAAAAATTAATAAAATTACAAATTAAAACTCTTGCATCCACTTTTTTAAAAATAAAAAAGTTACAAATCAGAATTTTTCACAATACATGTAAGAAAATAGTTGTGTGAAGATATGCAAGAATAAATTTGTATGCTAAGGCAACATAAAGCCATGAAAATGCCTACTGTTTAGAAGATAAAGAAATTAGTTTCAACTTACAAAATCAAAATATAAGGAACTAAGCATACCTTATGGTATCATGTGGTCTACTAGAACCAATCATATACACCACATACTACAAGATGCTAGCCCACTGTCACTATGATGTGATAAATTATTAATTTTATTGCTACACGATTCATTTAATACTTTTCTAAGGAAAACCCTTGCAAAGTTTGCAACCACAAGAAATCTCTACAATGTTTGTTGTAGCGGTAAGGAAGTCAAAAAAGAGTCTAACAATTTTGCTACATGAAGGAAGCCAAAAAGATCTCTGCTAAATTCGCAACCGCAAGAAGACGCCTGCCAAGTTTATAGAAAATATCAAGTTTGAAATAGAAATGCCTTTCTAATTTGTCCATTTCATCTTCATATTTGGTATGAAAATTTTAATTGAAAAGGCCTTTCCCACTAGAATGTTCATTCCAGCTTTTTTCTTGAAATCCCATTCCTCGACAAAATCTAGAGAAAGGTCATTCCAACTTTATCTTGGAAAGGCCTAAAAAATAATTGTCAATTTTATTGCCACACAGGTTTTTTCAACTAATTCTTTTTAACCCAAAATGCATTCAATAATGATTTTATTTTTAAAATTTAAAAAAAATATTGGCTTTTTTATAATTTCTAATTAATAATTTTTTACGATTTTTAAATCACAATCATTTTAATATGTGATTAGAATATTTTTTCTTTTTGCTATACCAATGTTTAAAATATTATTTTTAACTTTTATGCAAATGTGTAAAAACTAAACTTCTATTTTCATTATTAATTTTGCCACATTCTTATTTATAATGCTAATAATTATTAACATTTTAAGTTAATTAAAGATTATAATTAATTTAATTTTAATAAGAATATTAAGAATTTTAAAATTAAAAATATTAAAGTCTTTTGTAGGCTTAGAATCACAAACAAACAAAATAAAAATATGATATATTCTAGTACAAAGAATTATGGGCAATAAAGTCAAATTAATATATATTTTATTCCATTCTGACATTTAAATATGATTATATTAAATATTGGAAAAGGAATGGCATTCCATTATGACTTGGGTTACCAAACAATGAACTAAAAAATTTTGTCCAATCCATTCACGGTAGAAAAGCATTCGAGGTTGAAAAGACTTTTCATTCTGTCCCATTCCTGTGTACCAAACGTGGATTAATTGTTATCTATGCCAAGAATAAAAGAATAAATATCAAGTGGAGAATACTAATTCTATACTATTCAATTACTAACCACACTTTTGGTACACTGCAATGGTCTAGAATGACATAGTCTTTCCATACAAAATGGACTGAAAATATTTTTTCAATCTTGTGTTTGTTAACCGAAGTCAATTGTGCATGTTCTCTACAAGAAGTTTAGTTTTTATACATTTGTATAAAATTTTACAATAGTACATTAGACATTGTTATAGCAAAAAAGTAAAAAAAAAAAATTCTAAGCATATTAAATGGATTATGATTTAAAAATACTAAATAATTATTAATTAAAATTATAAATATACCTAACATTTTTTAAATTTAAAAATAAAAAAATTAATAAATTTACATGAGTTAAAAAAATTAGTAAAAATAAATCTCTATAGTGGAAAAATTAGTTCCTAATATTTTGGCCTTTCTAAAATGAAGTTCGAAAGCCTTTCCCTAGGTTTTGTTGAGACATGAAATTTCAGGAAAAGTTAGAATGGGCATTCTGATAGGGAAAAGTTTTCCAACATATATTATCCATACCTAACATGCTAATAGAATAAATAAGTTGGAAAGGTTTTTCCTTTCCAACCCATTCTTGGGGTAAGAACCAATCATTCAACTAGTTGATTCTACAAATAGTCGGATTACATGTAGCTGGGTTTGACTTTGATATGGCTTCATGAGACAATTGAAGAGTTCAAGCTACATATTTTTGTATCTTTGAATAAAAAGAAAGATCAAACCCCATAAAAATATAAAGAGGGTCCAATAAAAAGCAAAAAAATAAACACCAGAAAATACTTGGGGGTATAAAAAAAAGAAAAAGAACACGATGAAGATATATAAATAAATAAAATAAACCCTATAGAAGTACATGTAAAGGGGTCTTAAGAAAAGAAAAACAAAATGAAATTAGCCCAATTAAAAAAATTGAAAAAAAAAAGAAAAAAATCAAAAGGAGATCCAGCCCCTTAAAAATTTTAAAAAAGGAAAGGGCTAGAAAAGGAAGAAAGAGAGGAAAGGGAGAGGAGAGTGAGTGTGAGACCCCTCAAAAAGTCCCACATTGGTGGGAAGAAAAGAAAATGATTTGTATATAACATCCTACGTTTGGGTTACTAAATAACTTGGCTTAAGCATTTTGAGTCCGTGGTTTAAAGCTCAAAAGTTATTGAGCCAGTCTAGGCGCGGGATGTTACAAATGGTATCAGAGCGAACCTCGTGTGATCTCTGCATGGGGTGAGACTGGGCCTATGGTATTGGGCTGGACTACGCAAGGAAGTGGAGGAATTAAGTGCTGTGCGGGGCTAAGTGTTACGTTGACCTAAGGGTGGAAGCCACCTCTAGAGCCCGTACGAACCACCTCTAGAATCCGATACAACCGAGTGGACAGTTCGGATTATGATATGAATTGGGCTTTGCGAGGACGCACAGCCTGATAAGGAGGGGTGAATGTGAGACCCCTCAGAAAGTCCCACATTGGTGGGAAGAAAAGAAAATGATTTGTATATAACATCCTACGTTTGGGCTACTAAATAACTTGGCTTAAGCATTTTGAGCCCGAGGTTTAAAGCTCAAAAATTATTGGGCCAGCCCAGACACGGGATGTTACAAACGGTATCAGAGCGAACCTCGTGTGGTCTCTGCACAGAGTGAGACTAGGCCTATGGTATTGGGCTGGACTACGCAAGGAAGTGGAGGAACTAAGTGCTGTGCGGGGCTAAGTGCTACGTCGACCTAAAGGTGGGAGCCACCTCTAGAGCCCGTACGAGCCACTTCTAGAATCCGAAACAACCGAGTGACAGTTCGGATTATGATATGGATTGAGCTTTGCGAGGACACAAAGCCTGATAAGGAGGGGTGAATGTGAGACCCCTCAAAAAGAAAATGATTTATATATAACATCCTACGTTTGAGCTACTAAATAACTTGGCTTAAGTATTTTGAGCCGTAGTTTAAAGCTCAAAAGTTATTGGGCCAGCCCAGACGCGGGATGTTACAGTGAGAGAGAGAGAGAGAGAGAAACAAAAAAGCGAAATGAAAAGAGAAAATAATCAAATCCCATGAAAGAAATAGAGGGGTATGTTAAAAAATAAAATTCAACTGCCAAGTTTATTGTGATTCATGCAAATTCAAATATTTCATTCATAGGAATTACGAGTAGGTATTTGTTAGTACTAAAATTCAATGAAATTGAAAGTTCTAGAACCCGCGACCCACACGTGAGGTTGTTAATAATAAAATGTAAAAGGTCAGATGATTTCGAAAGATCAAATATATATCAGATTTAGAATTCTCAAATCCAAACAATAGGATTCAGATGCAAAGCTCCAAGCTTATGAGGTTATGAACGACAAAATTTCAAAAGCTTATATTCAGTTTGGAAGTTCAAAAATCCTGTAATCACATTGACAGAAGTAGAAACATTAGGAGTTGAAACATGGAAATCTAACACAACGTGATACACGATGCAACACATTAGGTTTTTGAGTCCAAGAAGATATGGGACCTCAAAAATGAGAGGACCTTTCGTATATCTTAAAATTGAAACAAAACGAGGCCCAAAGGACCAAGACTTGTGGTTTCCAAAAGTCTTAAGAGAGATAGAGAGACCATTTAAAAAAAAAAGAAGACAAGTAAAGGAAGCACATGAGAAAAACTCATTGCTCTAATTAAGTAATCACAAAACGTGATCACTGTCTTATTATTAGCCTAATAGATTGAGTTGATATTAACATTGATAATCAAGTACTAAAATTTTGTATATAAAAAGAGACAGTCAAAAAGAGGAGACTGGATCAAGAGTCAGAATAAATGCAGGAAGCGAATAGATGAAAGGACAGATAAAACACAGAAAGGGAACGAGTCTAAAAAGAAAAGCACAGAAAGTGATGACAAAGAAAGAGAGAAATACAAAGCAAACAAAATGAGAAAAAAAATACAGAAATGTCAGGACAAAGAAAGATAGAAGCACATAGCAGACAAAACAAAGAGTTTAGACACTTCAGAAATTTCACAAACAGTCTCGACACTCAAAACCTTTTATATTTTGATATGACAAGATAAAGAATTCTAATACACTTTGATATAACAAAGTCCATAAAATAGGCCATATGTTAATGAAAAGCAGATTTTCTCAATTTACTCTTGCTCATTGATTCTTTATATTTTATATATTTTCTTATCTATTAATTGAACATTTCCTCTTAGTAAGATGACACTAACGAATTACTCTTTAGTAGTGTTTTAAAAACAAAACCGGATCGACCGGTTTTAACGGTCAGATTGCAAATTAGCCATGACTCTGATCCGGTTCACACACTAGTTTGACTAATCTAGAAAATTGTTGAAAATCGTACAACCTGCAAGAATTGCTTGAACCAATTTGAACCATTGGACGGGCAAATTTGTAATTTTGGGATTATGATTTTTAATATTTAAGCAATTGAACATGTAATTTGGATACCTTTTAATGTTCCTCTTATATTGCTTGTGGTTTTAACATTTGGAATTCTATGGATTTCATTTAATTTTCATAATTTTGATCGATTATGTTTAATTTCAGGATGTGGTGATATTTTTTGATAGGATTAAGATTATTTTTTTTTTGTAAGTACAATTGAGACGAATTTATTTTTTTGAATTTACAATTTAAAAATTTATTTATGAAAATCTATTTTTTTTGGAAATATTTAAATTTTTTATATGGTTATGTTTTATATTAGTCCATGGAATGTCCAGATATTTACATATCTAATTTTTTTTTAAAAAATTATTGAACCAGGTTGAACTAATCTGAATGGTTGAACTGTAACTTGATCACCTCACTGGTTCAATTAATGGTCCATGTTTCAAAACATTGCTCTTTAGTAAATTGGAAATGCATATCTACAAATCAATCAAACGACATTCGCATCAATAATGCTAATGGCAGTGCAATTTTATTAAGCAATACTTTCACATACCTCCCCTAAGATTTGTCATAATTGCACTTACTTCCTCTTAGATTTTAAAAATTACACTTACCTCCCTTGCATTTATATTTTTTATGACAAAACAACCCATTTTGATAATGCATCCTAAAAATACCAATGCAACACCCTAAAATATCCTTAATTGTTTTTTAAAAATAACCATAAAAATGAATTAGTTAGTCATAAAAATTCTAATTGAACCTCCCAAGCTATTTACACATGGTTTTTTTTAATGAATTGATTATTTTTTTCTTACTAATATATTTGTTTGTAAGATTTTAATAGATAAAGTAGATTTATTTAGATTAGTCAGATAAATAAGTTTTAGATAATAGAATCTAGTAAAGATTAAAAATTTGGTATAAGAGTATTAGACTTTTTGACATTTTTGTGACTAATTAATTAAAATTTTAAAGTTTATTTTTCTTTTTTAAAAGCAACTAAGGATATTTTAGGGTGTTTGGTTGGTGTTTTTGGGATACATTATTAAAATGGGTTTATTTTGTTATAAAAAATATAAACATAAGGTGTGTAAGTGTAATTTTTAAAACTTGAGGGGAGGTGTGTGAAATAATCCCTTTTCTTAAGAACTCCTTTTGGATTCTATTATTTCAAAATCTTCCAGAAGCCTCAAATTTTACACCAATAGCACCACAACCAGATTTTAGTGAAACTGAGTAATCTGATATAGTTCTGTCACAATTGCAACCTTCAAACCATTTCAAGTTTGTTGATGCATTTTCGTGCTGCAATACTATGAAGTGTTTTTTAGTCTACTACTTACGCAAGCAGTACAAATGTTTTCACAGGAATTTGTGGAATTTATTAGATACGTGTGAACGGAGGAATCTCTTATGATTGATGCGGAACAACTTTTGAAATGTTAAGCAGGAATGAATTTCCTGTCTTATCAACGTATCTTGTGGTGGATGTCAAACGCTTTTTGGAATGCCTACAACTGAAGTCCATATGCACGGTCACCATGTTTCTTGAAATCCTTATTTGTGCCCCTTTTTTTTTTTTTTTTTTGGTCAAATTCCTCTGAAATTCAGGGATAAAATGCTCTAAAATATAGGGGTTGTTGCTATTGATAACATTACGCTTCAAACATAATTTTCCTTTTTCACCTAAGCTGGTACATTCGTATTCTTGCCTAACGTGTCGAACTAATGAGTCATCAAGGATAAACAATGAAATTTAATCGCAAATATCTGTGCAGATGATTAAAAGCAAAAATGCTGCTTGACATCTCAAATCACTTGAAAAAATTTTAGGTCCGTGGTGTTGGGTCGTCAACTTGATCATAATTCAATCCAACTAGATAATATATTCAAATAGTTTGATATTTTGGTTACACCACTTCATGCGGCCCAAAATCATACCGAAGAATTATTGACAATATTTGTGCAAAAGTTACTCCTTTTTGTAACCCAAATTTTAGGTCTTTAGGCTAATTGTTTAGCTTATTCTTCGTTGTCAACACACGCTTCGAAAAGTTAACTTATTGGTAACTGAAATACAACCGCTGTTCCACATCACTATTGTGCATTAGTGGATAATTCCACTACATAGCATATTACTCTTCAAGCAAATGTGATAATCTTCATCCTTGGCTTTTAAGAATATGAAATTTATCAGAAAATAAAAGCAAACAATTTAAATTTACAGAGACAAGGGATTTGGCCAACATAAAACAAGAAAGAGGTGAGTTAGGTGACAAATAATTTGGAAAGCAAAAACTAATTATTTATTAGAACAAATATCACAAATATTTTTGGCATACATATAAAAGTTAGCATGCGAGTTCTAGAACTCAAGTTCGACAAACAAGTCAAAAAAACCAAAAACAATAACTAATTGGATACTAATATGAAACAGGGAACCCATCTATTTTAAAAAGACCACATGAATTAAGATTCCTGTTTTCACATTATCTTGACAAATATGGAATCTATTAGCAGATTTCTTGTATAGTAGTAAAAATATAACAATTAGCTAAAAACTGCATTGCAAATCCATTCGCCTTTTATACAATCAACAAACACTGTAACTGATATACCCATAAAATCAGCATGAAAATTGATTCAATTTGTATTACGTACTAAATCTTCTCTAATTTGACTTCACTGACCTATGTACAATTTTGGTTTGAACTTAAACTGACCTTTATGCGATTAAGCACTGATACTGTGGTCTATTCACTGATGAAGTCCGAGAGAAACAGTCTTGCTCCTTAGCTAAATTACCTAGGGAGCTCCAGTGATTTTTGTAAACTTCTCTTCTTCAAATTCATGGTCCTCTTTATCATCATCCAGTGCATCGACAAAAGGATGAGTTAGCAACGTTTTAGCAGACAACCTACGGCTGACGTTTCTCTCAAGACAACAAGCTAAAAAATTCTTAGCATTCTTCAATAAATAACGTGGAATTTTCGGCTTTTGTTTCTCCTTTTGGAGTTTTTTCAGAATTTTAGCCTCAGCATACCGTCTGTCTTTCACATTCCAAGCAGGCTTTCCAGTCAACATCTCAAGCACAATACATCCAAGAGACCAAATATCACTGGGAGTACCTTGCAAACCATCAATAGCTGCCTCAGGTGATAAGAACATGGCGGTGCCCCTCCAATAAGGCTCCAACTTCTGCTTTTCGCTTTGTTGTTCAACCCTCCTCGCCAATCCAAGATCACAGATTTTTGCTGTAAATCTGAGACTTGTGCTCCCCGATGTTGATGACTTTGGCACAAGCAAAATATTATCCGGCTTTAGATCGCAATGCACATAACCAGCCTCATGAATGTGATTCAGTCCCTTAAGAATAGACCTTGTATAGCACCTAACCTCAGACTCCAGCAACCCTTTGTTACCTGCTTTGTAGATTCTATCCGCCAAGGCTCCTCCAGAAGCATATTCCAATAACAAGTTATATGCCATGGTGTTGTCATCACCAATTGTGATCTCACTGCCGAAGCACCGAATTATATTTGGACACCCACGGATATTGCATAATACTTCATACTCCTCTTGAATTGATTGCGAAACAGACAGCTTGGCTGATTTTACAGCCACAGCTGATGGAACGCTACCACCGTCTATTGATCTGAACTTTTTTGACGTAGTTGCTAAATAGACTGACCCAAAACTTCCTTCACCAAGCATTGCACCTCTTTGCCATGCAACACCATCTCCATATTTGTTCATGATACGGCCAGTCTTTCGAACTTGATTATTGTCATCATCCTCTCTCTTTCTCTTCATTATTATCTTTGGCTCCATTCTCAATATTCTTTCCCTGAAAACTTTCAAGATTCTGTTAATTATTGCAATAGATCACAAGAAAATTGAAACAGTAATTGTGCGTTTGGGGTGAAGATCAAGATTATGTGTAACCTGTTAGAAGAACAGAGTAGTAGCTAGAATGATGTTTAGGGCTAGCAAAGTTAAGGGTAATGTGCGTGTTGTCTACGTTGAATCTGCTTTTATGTAATATATTTCCGAGTCGATGTAATATATTTCCGCGTCTATGTAATATATTTCTGTGTCTATTTATCTGCTTTTACGGAGGATAGGAGATAAATTTCCGTGTCTATGTATCTGCTTTCTAAAAGATTAGGAAATACATTTTCGTGTTATCATTATGGTTAATTACACTTTACCTCAAGGCCTAATTCCAATTGCACTTTACTCATGAATTAAAATGATAGATAGTTTATCTTCTTTAAAAAATCTCACAAGAATAAATAATGTAAAAAGATGATGTGAATTTGTTACGATTAAATCATATTCGTAGAATTTGAACGACCAAATTTCCACTACCTTATTTCATTCATATAATCTTTCATTTCTTCTAATTTGTGACAATAAGAATAATCTCAAAATCATCTCATTCTCTTAACCAATTTATTTTTTATTTCTCTTTATTTCAAAAAATAAATGCAAGAAAAAAGACATAACGTAAGCATTTAATATTAGTTTTTCAATAGTGAGATAAATTAGGGAAAAAAGGTCAAAAAAATAAAATTTAGTCTAAATTAGGAAAAAAAAGGGAAAAAATAAAATTTAGTGTAAATTAGGAAAAAAAAGGTAAAAAAATAAAATTTAGTGTAACTTACACCAAACCCCATTGTATTTTGGCAAACTAATAAATTACGCCCCTGTTGTTTGGAAGCTTATAAGTTATCTCATGTGCTTTAGATTTTTGAGAAATGAATAGAAAACATGAGACCTTGCAGGTTTTGACACGCGCCTATTGACTTTTATAATGTTTAACTTCTAATTTCTAATCTTTCTTAACCATGCATGTGGCGGAGGGATTGGGTAGCTAGGACTTATTGCATTTATTTATTTATTTATTTTTTTTTTGTGATTGGTTTTTTATGTTTGTTTTTCTAAAAATAATATAAACTACGAGGTATGTACTTAAAATTGAAATGGGTAATTTATATGTCTATCTATCTATACTATAAAAAAGACTAACTTGTCAAGTAGGTTGTCCAAATTTTGACACGTGAATAGTCCAATTGAACAATTATATCCTCATTTTGGGTCATGGTATTTGAGCACGGATCAACCTCTTTTTTGAGGATAAATGTTGGGTTGGTGGCTTCTCATGGTGGCCTTTTTAGTAGTCTTGGGTTAGTGGATTCTTATGTTGCATCTTTCACTTTGTAAAGAATCAGAGGCAGTTGCCTTGGGTTATTCAATTGTATCTTTGCTTTGAAGCTTGCATTTTATATTTGTCCTTCTCAGAATAAAAGATTCCTTCAAGATAGAATGAAGGGTAAGCCCACGTAGCCCAACAAACATTATCGCCATGGGTACTGGCCTATAACTTTTACCTACAAGAGCTTGATGGTTCTCCATCTTTGTGCTTGATGGTCTCAAAATTAACTATAATCAACTGGCGTATCATCTCGCTCAACAATTGTTGATTGACCTCTGTTTCATAAACAAAAATCTGAATTAGCACCTAAGAAAGAAGAAAATGAATCCATCCGTTTCATAATGATTAGGATTTATATCAGACCGGCGGAAATCCAAATATGTCAAATGATTTTGCAATTAATATCTATCGGACTATCGGAAACATAATAAAAAATCATTGCTCCATGACTACCTTTTGATAATTCCGACAAATAACAGCCGTCATCTTGAATCTCCTCATGAACCCGCGATATTTGCTTGGTTCATAAGTTGAGCAAACCTTTACAACTTTTGAAGTTGTTTCTTGACTTCTTTGAATTCCCACTGCTGTGTCGTGGGTTGCTTTGGCTCTGAGGCCAGATAACCTTGCGGAGGCGTGAAAGTAATCAGGATTTGGACTATCCGGTGTTTGGTAGAAAACTGGATTATCATTTTACTTATTAAGGTACCCCTACATTTGTGTAACTATTTTTATTTGGTAATTCAACATATTTAAATAATATTCTAAGAATTATAATATGCTAAAATACAAATATGGAAATCATATAATTTGCTGTTTTTTTTTGTAATTCAACAAATAATGTTCAAATAGTATTTATAAAAATTATCATATCAATAGGACAAATGCAATAAATATAATAGACTAGGAATAAAAGCAAGTAGTATTTCTAATAAATCAAAGCTTATATTAGAGATTTGTTAGGCCATTTTTTTATTTTTAGGTAAAATATAGTTTCAAAAAACAAGCATAAATAAAAATATAAAATGAATTTAGAATAATATAACATCAAAAATCAGCATTTTTGCCAGAAATTACATAGGTTTTTTTTCTTTTATTCTTGTGAGATTCCCAAAAACACTTGATTGAAATAAGATGGCATCAGTTTTATTATTATATGCCAAAATTCAATTACTGTTGATTTGTAAAGTGTTTAGTCTTGCCTCTCCAAATGGGTCTAGCTTAGAATCTTTCTTGGCCCAATTTACCTCATAAGAAAAATATATGATTTTTAAAATTTTCATTTGTAATTAATTAATGATGTTGATTTTGACTACTTAAAAAAATAGGATAATATAAGGATGTTAGTATCTTACTAAAGCAAATTCTTTTACTTTATTGTCAAACTAATTGACATAAAATAGCATTTTATGCTACATATTATGCAAAAAAAAAAAAAAGTTTTAAGATCTCAATTAATCACAAAATAGAGCCCAACAATTATAAGCAAACAATAATAATAAATAAACTAAATAAGAAACAATAAAAACAACAACAATAAAAATCGTTGAAAACATAAAATAATAATAATAAATGTGATTCAACTTAGAAGACAATTGTTGAACAAAAAATATGAAATCGAAACTTTGATAGAGTAGAATTTGAGGAGAAGTCAGATTAGTTTTAGTTCTTATGAGATAATGATAGGGTTGAATTTGTCTAAATTTTTTTATCCCACAAACGCTTCATCTCAAAATAACTAATATTGTTCATGGAATTATTTTATCCCATGAGTAAGGGACTAAGTTGGTTACATAGGATTATTAATGCTGCTTGAAAAATCCAACCAAACATAAGATGACGTGGGTTAGTTATCCTATCTTGCGTCATCTCATGAAACAAACAATCCAACCAAACATGAGATGGTGTGGGATTAGTTATTGAATCTCACATCATCTCATAAAACAAACATACATAAAAAAATTATCATACATCACAATATTATAAACAATTCCCTATGTTATATTGCTAAAAGATGGCATTGTAGTTCTAGTTTTCATTAAAGCCATCTTTTCATAGTTCCAACGTTACATTTGTTTAAATCACTAAATATTCACAAAAAATTTTAGCTAAGTAATCTTTGGATTTCTTGATTTGAAAATTTGTTGCCGTTCTAAACTAACTATACATTTCCGTGTTCTTACATTTTACCATGTGTGCGCACACGATAGTGTGTTTGCAAATCTCTATGTTGTCCATCTTTTTTTGACACCTCACCACCTGAGCCCCTTTAGCCACTTTCATGGTAATTCGTAGTAATTTACATCCCTAATGGTGGTGGCTATATTAGATGCTTATTTAAATAGCAAGTGAACAAGTGTCAACCCCATAAAAATTAATATTAAAAACCTACTCAATAGATATGATTTGGACTGTAGCAATGAATAGGGTCGTCTCCTCAGAGATTGGTCGATTCACTTTTTTCGATGTCACCAAAATAAATGGGGATTTTGGAATAATTAAAAATAACCAAGCAAACTAAAATAAATGAAATTACAGAAAATAAAATTAAAGGAATTCAATAATGAGAAAGTTCTAACCAAAGGAATGATATCGAATTTGGTTCACTCAACAAATTATTAATGCAAGAATGAAGTCTAACAAATATTGATAAATTAGTTATAGATATCGATACGATCTAGTAGCCAGCTCTTGCTTACTGTTTCAATAATTAAGGTACGACCGTTAATTACTTCTCTAATTGTGAGACAAACTAGGCATGACCATAGAATTTAATCTCACAATTGCAATACAAACTGAACAATTTCCCAATTTTAATCAACAAACACCCTACAAGGGTATTTAAATTAGATTGTGCATCTCTCAACCTAGTTGTCACAAGCATCAAAATAATTAAATAATTACATATTCAACTATTTTGAATGACAGTGGATTGTATGGTAAAATTAAATATCTGGCCAGTAATATTTAATCTAACACAATAATTCTAAGCACTAAAACCATGAGATATACAAATATCTGGCCAATAATATTTAATCTAACACAATAATTCCAAACACTAAAGCCATGAGATGTACAAATATCAACAATTGGAAGAAACAATGAAAATAAATTAGATCTCACAATTTGTAGAACCAATTCTTCAATATTTCTTTGACTAAAAAAGAGGTTTAGTTACACCCCATGGAAGTAAAAAGTTGTAGAGAGAAAAGAAGAATAATTGTCTGCTCTCAAAGTGTAGAAAGAACGATCAAGAAGAAGTAGTCGTACGTATCTCCCTTCTCTCCTCTTAATCTCCTACTTTTTCTATCCTAATTAGAATCCTATCACAAAAGGAATTGTTTCCCTTTTAGATAGAAGTCTAATTACCTAATAATACTTTCCTATAAAGCTAATTGATTCTAATTGATAAAAGGTAATGATTGACTCCTAAAAATTTGCTGGCCTTCTAAAATCTCGTACAAAAGTGTAGCTTGAGTCATAATAGGAAATTTGTGCTCTAAATTTCGCAACTCAGTTTCCTAGCTACAGCGTGCCCACGCCTTAAAAGCAAAAGTCTTATGGAAATTGTCTTTTCTACTCCAAATTGCACCAAATACACCAAAATACCTACAAATGACACAAAACAAAAAATTAAGTAGAATCAACTCATAAAAACAATAAAACACTAAAACATAATGGAAAAAATACACAATTAACACCAACTAAATACGCACTATCAAATACCCCTACACCTAAACAATGCTTGTCGTCAAGCATTTCTCAAATAAGACAAACAAGCATTTCTCATTGAAAAATCCAAATACTAGCATGAATAGCATATTTCTCTCAACAATTTCTCAAAATCCATAATGTACAAAATTGAACAACTTCCTGCCAGATTTCACTCTATGCACTCAAAAGTGTTTCAAGGGGTTATTACTCTCATATCAACATCATGGAATGACATTACCGTATGCTTGCTAATATGTCACATCTCCACCACTTGAATAGAAATTTAATGCAAAAATCTAAGGGTTTTTGAATAAGGTTGTAATGGGGCTAGGGTCAAAGGGCAGATAAAAAGGAAATTTTAGTTATAAATGGGTGTCAAAAAGAATGCTTAGATTTACTTCATGAACACAACGATTTTCACGTGCTTCTTTGCCTCACACATTGAGCAAACTAGACAAGTACAAACACATCTAGGCTTTTGCCTATCATCACAAAACAACACAAATAAACACATCACTTCACAAATATTGTTTTTCTCCTTTTCACTTTCTCTTTTTTTTCTTTTTCTTTTTCTTTTTTTTTTTGTCTTTTGCTCTCTTTTTTTCTTTTTTAATATGAAAAGAAATAACATCAAGAAACTTATACTTGTCAATATTTGCTTTCTTTAATCAACATTGCAATAAGGCATGTAAATTTTCATGCAACAAAATTAAGACACTTTTTTAACACAAGATTGAAAAAGAAAGTTAAAACAAATAGGTTTTGGTTAAATTTTAGTGACTAATCAAAGAAGAAAAGGCTAAGGCTCGAAACGGTTCACTAGTGGTATCATATAAATGTAGGTATTTTAGAAAGTCAAAAGAAGTTAGACCTAATTGCCCTTCTCATTTTAATGCATTAAATTTCATAAAGATGTGATATTGACATGCAAAACAAAGCAAGTTCTAGAATGTCACATCCATGTGTGATAACAACTCATCATAAGAAAATAGAGCAAATGAAATGTTCATAAGGCCCAAAGACTCACAAATGGCTAGTTTCCGTGTCAAATCTTGCACACTATCATTTCAATCCATTGTTAAGGAATCAATGCAATAGTCATACTAGCAATGGAAACCATACTAATCATGCTTGTCTCTTATTGAGAAATTAGGAAAACAAGAATATCACAAAAGAAAAGAAAGAAAAATTCTACCACAATTAAAGAAATCATGTAAATGACCCTAAAACTAACTAGAGTCATTAACACCAAACATAAAGCAATTAAATAAATCCTCCCCCACACCTAGACTCCCCAGTGTAAGAGAACAAAGGCATAAATAAGAGCAATGGGGGACTTCCCTGAAAAAGTAGCTAAAGATTGAGGGTGTTAGGTGAAGTGAAGCCTATGAATTAAAAGAGAGCCATCAGGTGCTATTTCAGCTGAGAATTTGGTGTTCTATCTGAGAAAGAGGATGATTTACTTGCTGCAATTAATGCAAAAGTGATAGCAAGACAAAAGTGAAGGGCTCAATATCATTTATGAGATGTTCTCTCTGCAAGACTATCGTGTCTAATTGCACCATATTATAAACATTGAACCAAAGGTACTAGTCAAACGATAAATCACAAAAATTACCAATACCATTATTCAATAATCCAACAAAATAATTCATATCATAACCAATCATTAATGCCCAACCAAATAACAATTCATCATGAGATATTCAAGTCCAAGAATTCAATAAACATGTAAACCAACAATCCATGAAATTAATCATCACTGTGAATCCACCATTCAATAATCTATAAAGATCGACACCTAATAATCTCATCACCAGATAATGCCATAATCCAATTATCACAACAATCACTCAAATATAACAGCATCCAAAAGGAGCAAATAACAAGCAAAATGGTTCAATTAGAACATTAACAATTAGAACATCAAATTAATCAAATTAATTAGCGAGAAAAATTAAATTCAGCTATCTACAAAGAGGGGAAAGAGAAAGGGATGTCAACGCTGGGTTCAGCTGAGAGAAAAGAGGAAACGGGATGGTAGGGCTGTGGTAGTGAGAAGAGCAAGGGGAAGGGGACAAGGGGTGGTGGTTTGGCCTAGATAGGGTGGTGAAGGCAGCAAAACAAAGAGTTAGAGAAGAAGAAGGAAAGAGTGAGAGGGGAAGGAAAATAGCAGGGGCTGGCGGTAAAGGGAAAGAAAGAGAAAAGAGAGAAACAAGGAAATAGGAAAATAAGGAAGAAGAATTTTTTTTTTAGAACCGACCTACAGAAGACTTCTTAGTTCTAAAAGATGGGCACATTGAAACACAAAATGTCTCCTGACATTTAGCTTTTAAACTTCCCTGAGTAACTGGTAAAGCGTGGGCACGTCTCACAAGATTAAGTCTTCTGACTATTTTCACATTCCAACTCCTTGAGTATTGGTAGTAAGATGTGACCACGCTATATAGAATGAAATCTTCTATTTTCTACTCTAAATTTTTGTTGAGAGTCAACTATAAGGCGTGGGCATGTCTTGGAAAATTGAGTCTTCTGACTTTTTATGCTCACTAATTATTGAATGTAGGACATGGCCATGCTCTATATACCAAAGTCTTTTGACTTCTCAAACTTTGATCTTTTAAAACACCAGTTATAAGACGTGGGCATGTCCTATTAAAAAAAGTCTTTTGTCAAAATAAAAACAATTAGACTTTAACACTTAAACTTAAAACAATTTAAAAACAAAAAGTATAACATAAAATAAACTAAATAATTTGGGTTACCTCTCAATAGCACCTTTCTTTAACGTCTTTAGCTAGATGCAGTTCAATCTCTTCAAACTTTATAAATTGGATCATCTAATAGGATCACCTCTACTCTTCAACTTGGGATCCCTCATAGTAAGGCTTGAGATGGTGTTTATTCATCACAAACTTCTTATCTATCTTCAAACTTTTGATCTTCGTTGCACTATCATGAAAAATGTTAGTAATAATAAATAGGCCAAACAAGCAAGAACACAACTTACTTGGAAAGAGCTTAAACTTGGAACTATTAAGCAGAACCTTTTGCCCTACAACAAAGATCTTACTTGAAATTTGTTGGTCACGAAAAGTCTTGCCCCTCTCCTTATAATTCATACCATCCTCATATGCCTCATTTTTTAACTCTTTACCCATTTTTACATCACAAATTATTTTCAAGTCGAGATGTATGGTTACTTCATCCCTGCCATCAAGTTAAAAAAATTTTGCACCACAGGGTTAATTGTACTAATTGCAAACACCGAATGAGAATTAGTAGGATATTTCATGCCATCAAAATTATTAAAATGAATAACCTCACCATCAAACTCTATTGATAAAGTAACCTCAAAAACGTCAATTTTAGCTTGGATGGTACTTAGAAATGGTCTACCTAACAAAATAGGTGACGGTTTAGGAGAGTTATAGTCATCCATTTCAAGCACATAAAAGTTAGCAGGACACACCAATCCATTTAGTTGAACTAGGACATCTTCAATCAGACCATCAAGATAAACATTAGTATAGTCAACTAACTAAATGATAATCCCAATTTCTTTCAGAGGTCCCATATTTAGGGATGCATAAATAGACTTAGGCATCGCATTAATGGATGTCCCTATATCTAGCATTGCACTAGTAATTGTGGTATCTCCTATTTTGCTAGGAATAGTAAATATCCCTGGGTCTTTGCACAAGTCCTTCAAGAACTTTGCATACTTGTTTGATTGTGTCCAAGAGAAAGATGCTGATCTCCACCTTTCGAAACACTTCCCAAACCTCATTTTTCTTGTATTTCTTCATTGGCTTGGCTAACCTATTAGGAAAAGGGGGCGGGTCAGTTTTAACTCGAACCACCAAATTCAGATTTACTTTTGAATTTGCCTCTCTACCTTCTTCTTCCAGCTCTTTCTCAATTTTGTCTTCATCTTCGCTCTTGGGAGTGACTAATTTTGGTTCTTCAATCTCCTTGCCACTCCTGAGGGTCATTGCACTCATATTTCTCGAATTTGCCTCGAATTGAGATGGGAGTTTTCCTCCACCTTAAGCTTCTAAATGATGGACTATTGTTGCTAATTGGCTCATTTGATTAGCCAAATCTTTAACATTCGACTCTATCCTCTATTGGAATTGGAGGTGCCTTTCATCCATAGATTTAAGCATATCCTCTATGGGCATACTTGAAGTTGAATTAGAGGATAAAGGTTGAACTTTAGGCTGGAATTGTGGTTGGAAACCTTGCTGCTTGTTTTGATAAAAATTGTCTATTTCCACCATAGCTGAGGCTAGTATGATCCCTCCAACCCGACTTATAGGTGTTGGAGAAGGGATCATATTGTTTACATGGTCCGAGCATATTTCCAACTATGTTTACTTGTTCACTACTTTCATCTTTTAACATTGGGCACTTATTTGTAGGATGGTCAGTGTTTGTGCAGATTGCACAAACCATATTCTGTTGCATATTTCCTATAGAAAGTTGACGAACAAGAGAAGTTAGTTCAGATTTTGATGTTCAACTGATGAAATATTTACCTCATTCACTCGGCAAACAGGAACATCTTATCTAGATCCAAATTACTGCGAATTTTCTGCCATGTTTGTGATCAAGTTCCTCGCCTTTTGAGATGTCTTATCAACTAAAGTACCACCACTTGCAACATCAATAATACTTCTTTCCATTGCTAGTAATCCCTCGTAAAAATATTGAATGAGAAGCTGTTTGCTTATCTGGTATTGTGGGCAACTGGCACAGAGCTTCTTGAACCTTTCCCAGTACTCGTACAGAGACTCGCCAAAATTTTGGTAGATGTCACAAAGTTCTTTTCTCAGAGTAGCGGCCTTAGAAGCCAAAAAATATCTCTGCAAAAATGCTTGTTTCATGCCATTCCACGTGGTTATGCTCCCTAGAGGCAGGTAATATAGCCAATCCTTGGCAACATCTTTCAAAGGGAAGAGGAATGTTCGTATCTTGATTTGGTCTTCAATGATACTAGGTGGCTTCATACTCAAGTAGACTACGTGAAATTCTTGCAAATGCTTGTGAGGCTCCTCACTTGGAAGACCATGAAAAGAGAGCAAAAGGTGAATTAGTTCAAATTTTAACTTAAAGGTAGCATTTTCATCTAAATTGGGAAAAGCAATGCATAAAAGCTGTTGATTCAAGTCTGGAGTAGCCAACTTCTTTAAAGTCCTATTATTGGCCATGATTTCTTCTTTTGACTCTAAATCACTAGAGGAATCTGCCAATTCAATAGCTAAGTTTAATCCAGGAGATGACACAAATGACGGGTCTTTTCTACTTTCTCTGGTCTCTTATCTCAATCTACGCACTATCCTCTCTATTTTTGAGATGAATATTAATTCAATTGTAGGAGAGGAACAAGGCATAAATAAGACAAAATACCAAAAAAATAAAAACTTAAAAATAAACAAAAAGAAATAAATAAATCAAGACACCAATCCCCAGCAATGACGCCAAAATTTTGAGCGGGTGTCAACCGCACAAAAATTAATATTAAAAACCTACTCAATAGAAGATGATTTTGAGTATAGCAATAAGTAGGGTCATATCCTGAGAGATTGGTCAATTCACTCGATATCACTAGAATAAAGGGGGGGTTTTGGAATAATTAAAAATAACTGGTCAAACTAAAATAAAAGAAATTGTAGAAAATAGAATTAAAGGAATTCAAGCCAAAGAAATAATATCGAATTTGGTTCACTCAACTGATCATTAATGCAAGAATGAATTCTAATAAATACTGGTAAATTGGTTACAACTATCGATATGATCTAATAGCCAACTTGTCTTTATTATTTCAATAATTAAGGTACGATCGTTAATTACTTCCCTAATTGTGAGACAACCTAGGTACGACCATAGAATTTAATCTCACAATTGCAATACAAACTAGAAAGTCCAATTTTAATCAACAAACATGCCACGAGGGTTCATTTTAATTAGATTGTACATCTCTCAAGCTAGTTGTCACAAGTATCAAAGTAATTAAATAATTATAGATTCAACTATTTTGAATGGCAGTGGATTATATGGTAGAATTAAATATCCTGCCAGTAATATTTAATCTAACATAATAATCCTAAGCGCTAAAACCATGAGATATAGAAATATCAATAATTGGAAGAAATAATGTAAATAAATTAGATCTCACAGTTTATAGAACCAATTCTTTAATATTTCTTTGACTAAAAAAAGGTTTAATTACACCCCATGGAAGTAAAAATATGCAGAGAGAAAAGAAGAATAATTGTTTGTTCTCAAAGTGTAGAGAGAATGATCAAGAAGAAGTAGTTAAACATATCTCCTTCTCTCCTCTTAATTTTCTACTTTTTCTATCCTAATTAGAATCTTATCACAAAAGGAATTGTTTCCCTTTTCGATAGAAGTCTAATTATCTAATGATACTTTCCTATAAAGCTAATTGATTCTAATTGACAAAATATAATAATTGACTCCTAAAAATCTATTGGACTTCCAAAATCTCACACAAAAGGTGCAGCTTCAGTCATAATAGATTTGTGCTTTAAATCTTGCAATTCAATTTCCCAGCTACAGAATGCTCACGCCTTACGAGCAAAAGTCTTCTGAAAATTGCCTTCTGAAAATTGTCTTTTCTGCTCCAGATTGCACCAAATATACCAAAATACCTAAAATGATACAAAACATAAAATTAAGTAGAATTCAACCCATAAAAACAATAAAACACTAAACATAATGGAAAAATACACAATTAACACTAACTAAATATGCACTTTCAGCAAGTTGTGTGGTAAAAGTAGCATGTAGCCAACAATCTTCTGTTAAAAAGTTATGCTTTGCTCTATATGTTAGCTTTGAAGCTTTCTAACTTTAGGCACTATCAATTTAATATGATTTCTATATTCTTTAATGACAACACTATAGAATCAAACTTAGGAATAATTTACGATTTCATGTCTTTGAGATCTTTGACCAAAATCGTAGAGGCAAAACAGATGATATTGTAGTATCCTCGTTAATGAACAATTTGGCAAGAACTTCTTCCACTGCTGCTATATGCATATATCTCATGCAAGTATATTTCTTGATCCCAAGTCTCAAAATTTGTCGCCTTTCTATTTCTCACAATTTGAATTCTGTATAACTATGCAAAATCATGGTTCTATATGCATGTATTATATAAGTATATTTCTTATGGATCAGGGACTTCACAATTTATCACCTCTCCGTTTCTCACATTTTGAACACTACGTAACTATGCAAAATCATAGCATAAATAATGGTGTAACTCTGTTGAAGCATAGTGTAATCATGTTCCACTCGAAACAACATTATTTTTCTTTTAAAATTTGGCTTTGTTAATTCAATATCGTCCCTCCATTTTTTACCTTTAAATCTCGAGCACCTAGTGTAACTGTTGCTTCCAATTTTGGGCAACACTGAGTTGATTATCCAAATCTTATTTATTGGATCACATGCAACATAAAATGGTAAGAAGCATATTGGGGCTTGGCCCCCGAACCCCGAAGTGCCTCTGATGCTTAAATTAGCTTCCTTTATGAAAGAATACATTAGGAGGCTCATAGAGAAAGTAGAGAGTTTACCTTTTGAATCAGTAGATGATGGATTTATATACCAGTTGGAAAAGGATGGATGATCATGTAAAGTCTACGGTAACCTATAAAGCCATGTAAAGGCGTGCAATAGCTTGAAAAACCTAGGATTGTAAGTTGGTAATGTCAAGCCAAATGTTATGTTGATCTGTCACCCCAACACATTCAAGTTACGTCGATCTAAGAGCTTGGCAGTTGTTTAATAAATCTCTTTTTTGGGATAGCTCGCTCTTTAGGGAATCAAGATGTGCCGAAGTGTGACTTGATACGAACTAACTTGGAGGTCGGACAATACGAAACTGACATAGAAGAAGCCAACAAGGATGAGCAATATCTCCTAAAGAGTTTATAAGTCTAGCTCAGTTAAGACCAAGCTGATAGAATCATTGTTGATTGCGGTCTTTAAATCTAGTAATTATTCCAAATGGGCTTTAACTTTGTCCAGTGAGTTACTCTGTGGTAACAAAGCCTAGTTTAAGAATACAATATTTGGTATATTTTTGGGCCTTTAGATTCAGGCTGGCCTAATATTTATCCCATGGGAGGGACTATTAAAATCAGCCTCTCTAATAACCATGTTCCACTCGAAATGACGTCGTTTTTCAATTTTGTCCTTTTATTTTTTGCCTTTAAATATGGACCGTGAAATTGTGAGAAATAGCAATTGTGATGCCCCACGCGGTTTACTTTTAGCAACATTTAATTTATAGTTTCTGCTACCAATGGCTCTTCATAATTAAAATACATACGTATGTTCAATGACACAATTTACAATTGAGTTGGCAATTCATTTAAAATATTAATCCCATATATCAAGATAATTAGCTAGTGTTTGTTTATATCCAAATATCTTCATCCGTATAATACTCCTTCAATAAATATGAACGGCAGAGAAAAGGTTGATGCCATTATCTATGCACAGGCAGAATTCCTTGACCATTTGGTTTGCGCATTTGATCGCCCTTTTATGCATTCTTGAGTATTAAAATACAGTGAAGCGTGAAAGAGTATGAGTCACGTGAGAGAGAGCGTGTTAAAATATTGTCACACGTGAAAGGATATTAGTGTTGACTACGAGTGTTTCTTGAGTACGAGTCACGTGGGTCACGTGTCAAAGGGTACAAATGTTTCTTGATTACGGTCACGTGGGTCACGCGTGAAAGGATTGCGAGTTCGTCATTGGAAGAACAGAGCAAGACTCGTGCGGTTAAGTTCTCTGCCATCAGTAAGTCTTTTCAAAATGGTCCAATTTTCTGGAGGACTTTGACATATGAGAAAATTGCGGTTTTGGTACTGAATTTTGGGATATCAATAATTTTAGTTCCTAAAGTTTGATGAAATAAAATTTAGTATCAAATATTTTAATTTTTCAATACATTTAGTACTATTAACTAATTTTATCAAAATTTTACTTAAATTTAGGCACATAATACTCATGTGCCGGTTACAAATTTTCAACAAGAATTTATAAAAAGGAAAAATTTTAATTGTTATAATTTTTAATTAAAGGCACATGCATAAATGCACTATTTAGGCAAAATTTTTCAATTTTATCTACTCATTTATCATTTTTGAACTCAAATTATTACCTATAATTACACATTATGGCAATTAAATTTTTTCTTTTTTAAAGTTTTTGTAATAGACACGTGAGTTTCACATGACTAAATTTTGTCAAAACCGGTTAATATGGCTAAACATACTGAAAAATTGAAACATTTGGTATTAAATTTGCTTTTGTCTAAATTTCAGTTACTGAAACTACCGATGCCTCAAACATCAATGCTTTATATTCGTAATTTATTTAAGGATAATGCATTTATCAAGGAATTTGTATTCTTACAGACTAGAATAAACAAAAAAGCCAAAGATTCCCCGAAATTGAAATTCTTGGTGTACCTCGTCCTTTGACTCTTAGAAGATTTTTTTTTTCCCCAGTGATGACATTTTGAGAGGAAAAATATGGCACCCGTCCAAAAAATGGTGTTAACGAAGTTACTCCCAACAATTTAAAAGATAAAGAAATCTTTTACCTTCGCAATAAGATAGATGATAAGATGTCTAATTATACACCCCTCTGCGAGAGCATTCCAAATTCCTTGGCCACTTTGAAATGTTAGATAATTCACTAATGTAATTTTTTGAAGGTTTAATTATGTTTTCTATTTCTTTTTCATGGAATTCATTCGCTCATATTGATATTGAGAAAGAAACATTTCGTGCTTATATTGATAAGGTTATTCTCCTGTCACCTGTGAAGGACGATTCTTAGGACTCAATGCAAAGCTGGATTGAATGTAAAGTTAAATTTTCTGGAACAGCATTTTTCTATGGGTCCCTTAAATATATAGACGATGGCGAAAGAAGCAAATAGGCATTCTTGTTTCTCAAAAATAGGCTTACGGATGTATCTACTTTTTACAAAACTTTGAAGAATTATATTGTAAAATCTTATGAATTGGCATGGCGGAAAGGGAAGGGTCCGCATGGATATGACATTCGTCTGGACATGACTCCTCTTCAATTCGAGTCTTCGAATGATGAGCATGGCAAACTAGTGAGGGATGTTTCCTCTGCAAGGAACTCCTTAAATGTTCTTGATCAGGAAATCAATAAGTTGGAGCTGGAGTTGTCTTCACTCTTGACTCGCTAGGGAAATAAGTCTGAAACCCTAAACAAATCTGAATTTGAATTGCGTTGAAGATGATTTTGATGATTTGAAATCTTTCTGTAATTGTGTCTTCATGGAAGAAAAGGCTTATAATGAAGGTTTAGAGGAATTAAAGAAGATTGTGGTTGATTGAAAGACCAACATTAAAGATGATTGTGACAGATTTGAAGAACCAACATTCACTCGAGTTGTTGTTCCGGACACTTCTACAGGGCAGTGAACCAAGAAAGAAACTGAAAATAGACCGAAACAGACAAGACCAAAAACAAACAAAAAAAGGCAACTAAATAGGATGCTGATGTGGACGGACTCTGACATTTGCTGAAAACTCAAAACTCAAAGGATGATTGCTAGATGACGTGTTTGATGCAATGTTTTAAAAACCGGACCGGTGAATGAACCGGAGGGGGGAGGGGTTCAAGGTCGGACCGGTCCGACCGGTCCGACCGGGGTTCAATGATTTTTCTTTTTTTTTTAATTTAATTTAATGTATAATATAAAACAAATACTAAATATACACCACCCTGTTGAATTAGTCAACTTATTAATTGTTTAAATATATTCAACTATACAAATTAATGAATTTATTATATTTAAATTCACAAGTTAATGAGTTTATTATATTTGGTAAAAATTTTATGAAATATTCTATATCTATAACAATTAAATTAACAAGGAAAATGGTATTACAAGTATAAAAAAATACAATAACTATAAAATTTACCATTAGAGTGTGTTGTTATATTTTTAAATATTTTAAATTACAATCTTGAATATTCTGAATTATTAAATTATATTTGTTACTTGCTTTCACATTCTTTACTTTTTTAATACCATCAAGACTTATTTTTCAATATAAAATTTAAATTTATTTTAATACCAATAATACAATTAACTTTGTATATAGGGCAGTTCGAGTAAATGTAATTTTTTAAAATAAAAAAATTTCTTTTGCCCTATTTTTTAAGGTAGGTTCGCATATCAAATGATTTTCAAATTTCAATTTGATTATCTGACTATTAGTTTAGATGTATTTAGTTTTTAAATTTTTTTAGTTTTTTACAATTTTTGTTATAACATCCAACGAGAGGTAATTTCTAACAATTTTATACCAATCAATAATTTCTTAAAAGAGCCTAAACTTTATTTAAAATTGGTTCCAAGGTTTTAACTTTAGATGTATTCTCTCCAAAAAAAATTTTATTTATGACGTATCGGACAATTGAGCTAGTCAATTTGACTTTATACAATAGTCTTAAAATAAAACTAACAAATAAATCTATTTGCTTATTAGTTTTTAATTAATCAATTCTGTTTAATCTACACATTTTCTTTTAGTATGTCAAGAAAAAGTGGATATATGATGTTATAACAGTTGGAATCAATATATTGCATAGAAAAAGTATGATTTTAATAATCTAAACTGATTTTTTATTTTTTTAATAAAGAAAATAACTTTCAATCCACTTACTTTCAAGATGTCAACGTTCTTATTATGGAATAATGATTAACCATAATTAAAAATTTTACACAAATGCCTTACAAAAATACCAATTTAAACTTTTAATTAGGAGAATGGTTTAGGCATATAAATGAATAATTAAATAATTTAGATAAAAGGACTAATCTTAAAATTAGAGATTTTGGTTAAAGTAAATCTAAGATTTCTTTAACATAATTAATTTGGATAGCAAGATAAAAAGGTAAGAGTTAATTAATTTCATTAAACATGATTACTAAAAAAAAGAAACTAAAAAAAGTAAGAATCAATTAAATTCAATAATGTGATTAATGAAAATAAAGAAACTAAAAAAGTAAGAATGAGTTAATTTATCAAAAGGAAATAAAGAAACTAAAAATGTAATAATCAATTAATTTATTAAAATGATTAAAGGAAAACTAAAGAAAGAATAAATAAAATATTTGCAACATAAAAAGCAACAACTTGGACATTGGCTTGATGGTTTCAACGTTAGAAGCCTTGTTGGGAGGTCTCAATGTTGGCTTGATGGTTCAATTTGATTATCTTACTATTAGTTTAAATCTATTTAGTTTTAATTTTTTAGTTTTTTACATTTTATGGTACAATATCTAATGGGAGATCATTTCTATCAAATTTTTATCAATCAAGAATTTGATTTAGAATTTTTTAAAAGAGCCTAAACTTAATTTAATCAATCTTGTTCAATAAAAGAAATAACTCTCTACCTTCTTACTTTCAAGATTCAATATGTGCTTATTGTTGAATAATGATTAACCATAATTCAAAAATCTAAACAAAGTACTTACAAAAATACCAATCTAAACTTTCAATTAGGAGAATGTTTAAGACATAAAAATGAATAATTAAATAATTTAGATAAAAGGACTAATCTTAATGCGAGAGATTTTGGTAAAAGTAAATCCAATATTTCTTTAATATAATGAATTTGGATGCCAAGATAAAAAGGTAATAATCAATTAATTTCATTAGACATGATTAAAAAAGAAAACAAAGAAACTAAAAAAAGTAAGAATCAATTAAATTAATTAAATATGATTTATGAAAATAAGGAAACTAAAAAAGTAGAGTGAGTTAATTTTATCAAACATGATTGATAATGGAAAAAAGGAAACTAAAACTGTAATAATTAATTTTATTAAAGTAATTAAAGAAAAACAAACGAAAGAATAAGTAAAATATTTGGAAGATAAAAGCAACAAAACCTCGGCTGGCTTGGTGGCACTTACGCGGGAAGGTTTGGTGGGAGGTCTCAAGTTCGAGACCTCCCACCAGCTAAAAATGTGCATTTTTTTGGAAATTCAAAAAACCGCCGGTCCGACGGTTTACCGGTTCGATCCGGTTCGCCGGTCTAATCCGGTTCTGAACGGTTCTTGGAATGCACAGTAAAATGCATAGAACCGGACCGGAGGCCTAGCCGGTTCCCGGTTCAACCGGTCGAACCGGCCGGTCCGGTCCGAGTTTTAAAACACTGGTTTGATGGTGTACCTGCAAACTTGGCCATTACGTGACCAAAATCATGATGACAAATAAAATGTCAAACAATTAAAATTTTATGATTTTATTCTAAAAGTAAGATGTTGAAATCCTACTAACACTAATTATCCTTCGCACATTATAATATGATTCTACTCTTTAAGTAAGAGATTTTAATCTCATCAATACTAATTCACCTTCACACACTATAATAGTATAAGTCTAGTAAAAAAAACAAAATTCATGATGAGTATATAAGGCCTGAATATACTGGCTACTGACCAGAGCATGAAGGTTTGGAATTCAAGGTGGCTGACATCTCTGTGATCGTCCGGAAATGAGGAATAACATTCGGGTGGTGGTTTGACGTAGCTGTGCTGAAAAGTGACGAACTCTGTTGCCCAAGAGCCACTGATTTGTCGGGCAATCTCGAAGAAGATAAAAAACCTGAACACGTGATGTGCAGCACAACGATGGCTTTCATACCCTGAAATGAAACGAGAATTTGATAGAATTCGTGTGCATTGAATTGTGTGTGTTGGACTATTGTAATAAAATATAAATAAATATAGGAGTATAACGTTTTCATTCCATTTTGACTACAAACTAGGAGTTTTTAAACTATTTTGATAGGTGTCGAATCTGTGCAATGATAAAAATCTTACTCTAAAGAATGTAAATTTTGCATATAGTGGCGAGTAGGGTCATCTCCACAGATATTGAGGAAAAATTTGCTTCTTTTAAATTAAAGACTATGGTGGGATTTGTTTTAAATAATTCAAAAATAAATAATTAACTAATTATAAAGACAATAAGCATAATTAAAGGGAGGATTAAATCAATGATAAACAAAGCTTTAGCCAAAGGTACAAATTTTCAGATATTATTCACTTCACTGATTCTTGATGCAAGAATAGTTCAATTATTCACTAATAGATTGGTTATAGTCATCAACAGGCTCTGACAACCCACTTTTTCTTACTTTATCGATAGCCAAGGTATAACCGTTGCCTATTTTCCTAACCAAAAAATAATCCCAAGTACGACCGTAGGATTTAATTTCTCAATTACATTAAAAACTAGAAAAGCCCAAATCCTAATCAATAAACATGCTATGAGGGTTCATTTAAATTAGATCATATGTTCCTCTAACATGAAACTAATCATGCTAGTTACCACTAGAATTAGCCAATCAAACAATTACAGATTCAATTGACTAATATGGTAATATATTATTGTGTTAATTCGAATATCAGGCCTTTGACATTCAAAGATCAAAATAATCATAAAAAGATGAAATCAAAGAACAAACGAATACCAATGAATAAAAGAAACAAATAAAAATTAATTCAATCTCATAGATGTTGAAACCAAATCTTTAAATTGACCCTTGACTAGAAAGATGAAATTAGTTGCGCTCCATTGAAGAAAAAACTACACAAAAGATGAAGGGAGAAAATCTTTCTATTTTGCTCTATGGAAGGAGAAACGTAAACTGTGTTTTTTTCCCCAAAAGTAACGTTTCCTTCCCAAGAGAATATTCCTTCCTTATTTTCTTTCCTAATTTTTAGCAATCAAGTACTTTCCAAATTCTCCTCTAGGAGAAATATCCTAAAAATAAGGAAACAAATAGAAAATAGCTTCCTAATATAAATAGACTACCAGAATGAAACGTTTATCCCAGCTTTGACTCAAAATATGGAAGATTCTTCACACGTGCAGAATTTTCTCTAGACTTCTAGCTTTGACTACAGAACTTTGGCACGCCCACGCCAACTAGCACATGTCTTCCGGGAATAATCTCTTTGACTTCCTTTTCTTCTATTTCTGCAATTAGTACTAATTTACCAAATATAAGTAGAATCCATCATTTAACACAATATTTGGTAAGAATAAAAAGGAAATATACACCAATTAAGCAGTTAATATGCACACTATCATATATATAATGATCATATTTGACCACATTATAGAGTGTTAATAAAGATTATAATGGTCACATTATAATTAGAAATAATTTGACCATTGTAGTATTAATTTATATAATTATGTTTTGTAATGGAAATTTAATCATTATAAGATTTCAATTTTGCATTTATTTTATTTTAATTCTCAAATAATTACATTATCATTTTTATCCTATAAATATGATATTCTTGAAGAATTGAAAAATCCTACTCTCTACAACAACAATTCTTCTTCTAATTTCTATAACTATAGTTTTGGGCAAAAATAAAATGCATAGGAAAACTTCTTATTCTCTTCATTGTGCAGATCTAAGGGAAATAACAACCATGAGTTGGACTATTATATTTAGGAGGCGAGTGCATCAAAGTTATAATCTATAAGCAAACGAATCATCTTAAAGATAGCATATTATGCGCATCAGTCTTACCATTAGCTACCAAGTTCATGATCATATAAAAGACCTAAAGATACTTGTATGATACTAAATTTTTCACATTTTCAAGGTGATATTGAGGTAATCTTTTTTATTCATTTTTTAATTAATCTTATTTTGAGAAGTTAATTATGGTTATTTGATTATTTTATAATCTAGGCCAATAATTTTAAGACAATTAACCTTGTGTTTGAATACATACACTTTGTGCTCAAATAAATATCATAAGATTGTGAAAAAATAAGGAAGGAAATTATTTTGAATTCATGTGCCAAAGAATATAAGATTGTATTTACCCTTGTTTTGAGAGTGTGCAGATTAATTTACTAGTAACTATTATAGCAAAAAATCCAAGAGTTTAAGAGCAAATTAATAAAAAAAATGAAGGCAATTGAATTTGGTTGAAAAATATTCTTGTGTGGAAAACTTATTAAGATTTAAATATGGTTTTCTAGTATTTTATTAGACCATTGGCCATTGAGGTGTATTGAAATATATTTTTAAAAAACCAGGTAGTTCCTTGCAATACACTATTGGTCATCCACGTTGATTCCTAATAATAAGGCTACCGGCTATTTGAGTAGAAAAATATATATATATATATAAAAAGAAAGATGTGACTTGACTTGATGTGAAATCTGTTTGCCTATATATAATCTGACAATTATGTGAGAATGTTTCTCACCAAAGAGTAATTATTCATTATTTGGTAATTAGAATTACATAAGAGTTTTCTCTTAATTGTATTCATCACCAGGTAATGATATAATTTGATTATGTCTTTATGAGAATTATTGGAATATGTTGACTTCAATGTCAAAAACCCGTAAAAGCCGTATCCTTGTTATATTATAGTATGAAAATTTGAGCTCAAGACAAAGATATGAGATATATTGAGGAAAATAAAAATTGAGCTAAAAATTATGAAATTGGAGCTGTCTATGAAGATACAACTATCTATGACTAGAGATCTCAAGAATTAGGTAGAGACAAATGAATCATAGTATGGTTTGAGTGAAAAAAGTGCATATGATTTTTAAACTGATATGTCCTTCCCTATAGTGTAAAGCATGTATGTTAAACCATGCTAAAAAAAAGGTTGAGATTAAATAAAAATCTCTTAATATGTTCTATAGCTCTTTTAGAGTGGGATATCTCAATCATGGGAGCATCCTTAATAGACTAACCTATATGAGCGTAGAAGTGGAGCCACTTCTCATGAGTATTTACCTATTTCTCTAGAATACTTATTGGACCGGGATAAAGCACAAGGCCTAATTAGCTGGCTTAAGAAGCTTATGAAACACCTGAAATATCATGTTTGTGATATAATCCTGCATACCCTAGATTAATCTTAGTTTCAAGTTTTAGTCTATTTTGACTCTTGTATAAGGATTATAAAAACAACAAATGAACGTTTTAAGACATTGCCACTTCATGATTATGCATGATGTTCTCACTTTGTCTAGAAATAATTTTTATTCCCATTGTGTTTTTTATTAAAATAAGTAGGGATTGTTGGAGAATTTTAATAAACATGCAAATATATTGGATTATTTAATGATCTTTTTTAACGTTTTGACTACATAAATGTGAAGTTTTATAACCATCTATAGTTGTCATACTTGACCACATTATGGTATTAGTGATAGTTATAACAACCATATTATAATTATTAATAATTTGACAATTATAAAATTAATTTATACAATTATGTTTTGTAATGGAAACATACTGATTATGGGATTTAATCTATTTAATTCTCTGATAATTGCATCTGATTACATTATTATAATTCCTATAGTTTAAGTCTACAAGGATTATATTCATGAAGAACTAAAAGCAAATGTCTAGCTTCTAGCAACAGCAATTCTTCTTTCAATTTTTATAATTATATTTTAGGCAAAAGTAAGGTATATGAGGAAATTTTTGCTGTGCAGATCAAAGGAAAGAAACAACTAGTTGAGCTGCTATATTTTGGAGGTGACACCTTGTGGCCTTCTGTATCGGAATTTAAATTTTGTAAAAGTGCAAATTGTCTTGAAAAAAGAGTATTACATGCCTCAGCTTTATTTTATTTTTTAGTAACTACCAAGCTCGTGATCACAAAAGATCTGAAGATGCTTGTATAGTACTAAGTTTTTCAAATTTTCAATATGGTAGAGGTAAGATCTTTTTGGTTTATTTTTGGATTAATCTTATTTTGAGAGTTAATTGTAGTTATTTGATTATTTATGGTCCAGCACCAACAGTATGTTATTATAAACCAGAACAGACTTATAGGCATGAATCTACACTTGTGTTATGTCTTCCTAACAAAAAATATCAAGCAATCTACTCAAATCTAGTCACCTAGAGCATGACGCGCATATGTGAACTCTAAAAAAAGTGCCGAATGGATGCAGAAATCAAACGGGAAAGATGAAGAGATGAACCATTTACATCACTTGTCACGTTCTCAATATAAATATATTTTCCCACACAGAGAAGAACAATTAAAGAACAGCTTGTCTCGTGCTCATTTGAGCTAATTCCGAGACTTACGTGAAGTCAAATATGTCCGCTTACATTGATTATATAGCCGCCATACGCATTGCACTAACTATTTAAACTAACTTAAAAGTATATAATAGTTTCCAAAGCTTTGGGTGAAGCTGTTCGTCAACTCGCCCAAGCTATTTGCTGTCAACTCAGTTCATTGGAATCTTTCCTCCTTGTTACTTTTTCTAAACTGCCATTGTCGTGGTTCCCTTGTAGCTTGAATGCAAGACTTCAATTATCATGTGAAACATATCTATTAGACAATACAAAGAATATTTTGAGTGTAAAATATTCTAATATGTGAGATTTGAAAAAACTAATAGCAAGAACCGTGTTAATTCAAAATTAAAAAAATAAATTCATCTTGTTTATTTTTTTTTTCCTGCCTTATAAGTGCGGAATCTCCCCACTCATAAATGCGACTGTCTACTTACCCAAAAATAAATACTGCCTCTCTTCTTAGTTTTCTGGGAATAAGAATCCTCTCTCTCTCTCTCTCTCTCTCTCTCTCTCTCTCTCTCTCTCTCTCTCTCTCTCTCTCTCTCTCTCTCTCCCTCCCCGTGTCCCCCTGATGAATATCACGCCAGAAAATAATGGCTACCCAATTACCATACCTCTCCTAGTTGACGATTTACAGGCGCAGCAAAAGCCTGGAGATGTTGAATACATTGAATTGAATCCAAAGGGACAATTTTCGAAATTAGGCTCTACATCATTTTGCAAAACTTGTTTCAATGGATTCAATGCTTTGTCAGGTGTTGGGATACTGTCAATCCCATATGCACTATCATCTGGAGGATGGTTAAGCTTCATACTTCTCCTAGCAATAGCATCCTCAACCTTCTATACTGGCTTATTAATCCAAAGATGCATGGACATGGATTCCTCAATAAGAAGCTATCCTGATATCGGTGACCGAGCTTTCGGACCAAAAGGAAGAGCCCTCGTCTCAATTTTAATGCACGCTGAACTTTACTTGGTTGCCATTGGTTTCTTGATCCTTGAAGGAGATAATTTGTCATATTTATTTCCGAACACGGGATTTGTAATTGGTGGCTTTGGAATTGATGCAAGACAAAGTTTTGTTATTATGGTTGGTCTTATAATACTTCCTACGGTTTGGTTGAATAACATGAGCATTCTTTCATATGTATCAGCTAGTGGTGTTGCTGCATCTATTGTGCTTCTTTGCTCTATTTTTTGGGTTGGAGCATTTGATGGAATTGGATTTCATGGAAAGGGAAGTTTTGTACACTGGAATGGAATACCTACTGCTGTTAGTCTCTACGCTTTCTGTTATTGCGCTCATCCAGTTTTTCCGACCCTATACACTTCTATGAGCAATCAGAAACAATTTTCTAAGGTAATGGAGCTTGTTTATTGCATTCCTAGTTTTATCACGCACTGGGATGAACAGTCAATGAATCTTTGCATTCAATTTTTCAAAAAAATTATTTATTCAAGCCGCTGTTACCATAAGAGTCGTAGAACACGCCTTAGTTAGTACCAAATGATTTCTCTTGGCAGTCAACATTTCGTTGCAGTGTCAAATAATCAATAATATAGTTTATGAAAAATAGAACAAATCGACAACTAATAAACTTAGGAATAGAAGAAAGCAAAAGTTATTTGTAAGAATAAAGTCATGATCTTTTGATGCATGCGGACAATCCAATCCGCAACTTCAATGGGATTTTAGTGCCTGCTACTGAATAATACTAGCACAAAATTTCCTGTGCCCGATCTTTTAACCTTTTTAATACCCTTAGAATTTTTACTTTTATTATTTTATCCTTTTTTGGGCGGCTTTTACCAAATCGAGAACTTCCTACTGTTTTATTTAATAATATTTTTCGTTCTTGTTCATATTTCAGAGTCATTTTCATTCTTTGTTTCCACGTATAAAATGACAATAAGTTAAAAAAAGGTTGCAGTGAATTTCAAAAACTAAGAAAATGGAAAGGACTTTGAGACGGTCATGTTGATTTTTGTTGGCAGATGAGGATAATTTCATACTGAAAACATGGCTAAACTTAATCTGTTGCAGACATGCCTCTTTGGTTTTAATGTCTTTTGATGTCAACCCCTAAATTTCTACTTTCCCCATTTTGCCGCCCATTGACGATGAATATTTGTATGTCAAATGAAGTTGGATTCAGAGAACTTGCGGACAACCTAGATAATAAAAAAAGAAAGATTATATATATATATATATGTATGTATGTATGTGTGTGTGTATATATATATATATGAAGTTGGATTCAGAGAATCAACGTCGTTAGCTTGCGGACAACCTAGATAATAAATAAAGAAAGACTATTTATATATACATATATATATTTGTATATTTCTTTGGTTTAATGACATTCACTCAGGTTAAAAAAATAGCCCCTTTAGCTTTTTCACATGATTTACCAACATATTTATCAAAACTTCTCGTACCAAAGTGAGAATAAAACAGACCTGATAAAACAAGATCAAAATTTACCTGTTTTCTGAACTTTTTTTTTTTTTTTTTGCAGGTTTTGATACTATGCTTTTTTCTCTGCACATTTACCTATGGGCTTATGGCAATTTCAGGATACCTAATGTTTGGCTCCGATGTACAGTCTCAAATAACCTTGAATCTTCCTAGTGACAGAATTAGTTCAAGAATTGTCATATACACCACTTTGATAACTCCAATTACCAAATATGCACTAATAGTAACACCAATTGTGAATGCTATTGAGAATAAAGTGCTCTCTGGTTCCAAGAAAAGATGGCCCAGCCTTCTCATCAGAACTAATTTGGTATTGAGCTCTGTCATTGTTGCCCTGGCCATACCAATTTTTGGGTATCTCATGTCGCTTGTGGGAGCGTTTCTAAGCATTACTGCTTCCATTATACTTCCATGCTTGTGTTTCTTGAAGATTTCAGGCACTTATCGAATGTTTAGTTTCCAGATAGTGATTATAGGAGGCATCATTGCGACTGGAATTGCCATAATGATAATGGGAACATACACATCCATATTGGAGATAGTTAGGCATTTTGTTAACGGGGACAACACTGAGGCCAGGCCTTTTTGATACCTCCACTGTTTGTTTAGTCTTTTTTTTTCTTTTGTTTTAATTTTTTATTTCTGACATTTTGTGGGCGTGGTTTGTTTATTGATTAAGCCATAATTGTCAGAAATCTCAAATGCAAAAAAAGTTATGAGTTTCTATTGATTTATTTTCTTAAATAACTTGCAAATGTTTGCAAGTGGAACATTTAATCAAACTTGTGTCAAAAGAAATTTTCTAATTGATGTGATCTTAAGAGTGTTTACAATCTTGATGCTTAGTTGTTGCCTAGGGATGATTTGTGACTTTGGGCCTCTCAATGGACTTGGTGATCAAACTATTCAAGTGTGTTCATTGGATCAAGAGTTGAAAAACTACAAAGAAGCTTCACAACATAGTATTTAGGCTGCTCAAGTGAATTGTGGAACATCAAAGTTCATCCATCCAACCATATGTAATTGGATTGAAGATTGAAGCCCAATATCAATTTGGAGTTGACGTTTTGGTCTGTTGGACTTTGGAGCTTGGACGACCAGCCCAAATGCAAGATGGAAGGTGTCTTTTGAGTTCTAGGACTTAGCTATTGATAGTGTTTTAAGACTTCCAATTTAGTTACAAGTTATTTTAAGTTAAGTATTTCAATTAGTTAATGTTTAAATTCAAGTAGTTGCTTTAATTTGTAAGTTCTAGAATCATTCATGTAAACCTATAAATAAGGGTCACTATTCATACGATTTTTACAAGTTTTGATGATTAATAATATTGTGAGTTCTTAAATTGAGTGCTTTCTCTCGTTCTTTGCTGATTAAGACAACTCCCGAATTTGTAGAGTGATTCCAAGTTCAAAACCCTAGCTTAGAGTACCTTAATAGTTTGATCAAGCTTTTTAGGTGTTGATTTCTTGAGTTCTTTTTCGATCCTTAAGGAGGTTTAAAGCTTCCTTGAATTTTCGAGTTGTTCATCTTGCTTGTTTAAGGTTTTGATGCTGATTTTAGAGTCTAATTCATCCAAGGGTAAATGTTCGAAGTTCATACCTAGTCTTTCAACAATTCCACATACTTCCACGCATATCAATTGGTATCAAAGCTAGTCTTGAAATTTTAGGCTTTTCCAGTCCAATTTTCTTTCAAAAACTTCAGACATATCCCTTTATTTTTGTTCTTTAAGTTGTTCTTGAGTTGTTTTTCAAAGTGCTTTGTGCCTAGATAAACAACTTATATCTTTCTTTGTGTTTTTCTTGTGTCACGTTCTTAAAAAAAATTTGTGCATTGTGTTTTTCCTTGTTCTTGTGCTTTCTTGAATTTCTTTAAGGTCTTAGAGTCGTTTTTGATTGTCTTAAATCAAGAATTCTAGGTAGTGTGGTTTCTTGATAATCTTGACCATTTTTATTGTTTTCTTGAAATTCCTGTATTAAAACACTTGCAAGAAAGAAGATTCTTGAACTTACCATTCACAAATCAATTTTTTCTTGAAAGTTTGAGTCACTTTTGTGTCAAAAAAAAAAAAAGATTTGTGTGAAAAAAAAGAGGCAGAAAATTCGTGCAAAAAGGAAAAAGCCAAAAGCACAAAAGAAAAAGAAAGAAAATAAAGAGTAAAACGGAGTGCACACAAATTGAAAAACCATGTTCAAATTTTCTTGAAGTTTCTTGGTGATCTTGGTACAAATCTTGAAGTTCTTGAACTTACATGTTAGTTTCTTGAACTTGCACCAAGTTGTTCTTGAGTATTTTGAAGTATATATTTGTTGGAATTTTTGTGACTTGAATTCTTGAGCTTCTTGATTGAATTCTTGAACTTGCTCGATCAATTCTTGAAGTTCTTGAAGCCCTTTTGAGTCACCTTTAAACTATCTCCAATTGGTTAGGGTTTTAGCGTTTGAATTGTTTTGAGTTTAGTTGCTTGAATTTTGCATTGTGTTGCTGTACGAATTTTTCTTGTTATTTTCCAACCTTGAAATCGTTCAAAAGGCAAGAGATAGAAGCTGTTTTGGTCTTTAAAAAGAGTTCTAATTGCTTCCTAATCAGATTTGTAAAAGAAAAACAAAAACCAATTGGTTTAGGGAAGAAATCCTAAACAAGCTTGGATTCCTTTAAGGAAACCCATGTGCAGCTTTCTTCTTGGAGGGAAAATCGTGCATTGTGATTGATTTGTGCTGAAAAGTCGTGTGTTATAGTCCTTGAGTGAGTCATATTGGTTTGTGTTTGATTTATATGAGTATTTGTTCAAGAATCCTTCAAGGAAAAGGACTTCAATCTTACTCCTATAAGGATTGCTTTAAATTTTTGTTTTTGCATAAGAATATTCATATTTTTCAAGAGAACTTTAAAAATCAAGGGTTTTCACACAAAGATACCACACTTTAGGGTAATATTTCGTGCCTAATCTTGTGTTCATTGACCTCTCTTGATCAAACAATTGCTCTAAACTTATTTTTCTTTGACTTCTGCATTTACTCTTGTGGTTTTGACTTCTTGGAGCTTTACAAGAAAGGTTGAGCTAGTTCTTCTCATCAAAGGACATACAAAGGAGCTACTCAAGAGTGTTGAAAGGCTTTGGTGTGGGCATATTTGAGGGAAAAAGCCGCAATTCTTTGATTGATACACGAGAGTTGAGTGTATACACTAAAAGAGTGGTAAGGAAATTTCCTTTGTTTTTGTTTATCTTGTGCTAACTTGTTTTTGTAGGTTTTACTTGACCATGGCCGAATAAGGAGATATCTCATTGAAAGACATCCAATTCACATTGAAAGCCACGCAAGATGAGTTTAGAAGGATGTATAGCCGCATGGATGATGTGGAAGGGCATGAGGAGTATGATTCTGATTATGAGGAAGTAATCTCATGCAAAGGGAGGAGGGTGAGAAACCAACCACCTCATGATGGCAATCTGGGGAGCATAAAGATGAAGATTCCATCATTCCAAGGGAGACTTGATCTTGATGCTTACTTAGAATAGGAAAGGAAGGTGAACCATATTTTTGCATGCCATAGCTACACTGAGGAGAAGAAGGTGCATTTAGCTGCTGTTGAATTAACTGATTATGCAAGTATTTGGTGGGACCAACTAAACAAGAATCGCGTCAAATATGGGAGAGAACCTGTTAGTACTTGGTCTGAGATAAAGAAAATCATTTGCAAGAGGTATGTGCCAAGTTTCTATACTCGTGATCTCCATTGAAAGTTGCAAACATTGAGGCATGATACTATGATTGTGGATGAATATCACAAAAAACTAGAGATGTCGATGATTCAAGCCAATATCGATGAAGAAGGAGAAGCTCTTATGGCTAGGTTTATGGGAGGTCTAAACCCTAAAAGTAGATCTTGTGTGAAGTTGCATCAGTATGTAGAGATGAATGACTTGGTAGACATGGCCATCAAAATTGAAAGACAACTCAAAACCGTGCAACCACACAATTTTGGCTCATCATCAACTCGACCTCAATGGAATGATCAACGATCTATAGAGAGGAGAAGTGAAAATCATGAAGCCTCTCCATCTTCACCTCAATCTTCTTAACCCATGAAGCAAAGAATTGAACCATCTTCGTCAAAGCCTCAAGCAAGGAGAAAGAATGAGCCTACCTTAAAGCTTAGTGAGGTACATTATTTTAGATGCCAAGGCTATGAACACTATGCTGCAAATTGTCCAAACAAAAGGGCTCTAATGATCTTAGATAATGGGGATGCCAAGAGTGTTACTTTATGTGATGGTGAAAAAAAGATGCCACCTTTTGAAGGGGGTTCTGATACCAAATAAGCAAACTGTTTTTGTGGTGACCGTGGTGAATTCTTGGTTAGTAGAGGGGCTTTAGATGTGCAACCTAAGAAAGACGAGGAGAATCTACAACGAGAACATATTTTTCATACACATTATACTGTACTTAATAAGGTATGCAGCATAATCATAGATAGTAGTCCATGTACTAATGTTATTAGTACCTTATTTGTAATAAGTTGCACTTAGAGACCGTGGAGCATCCCAAGCCTTACAAACTTCATTGGCTTGATAATCAAGAAGAAATCAAAGTGAGTAGGCATGTGCTTGGTCCTTTCTCAATAGACAAGTACAAAGATGAAGTTTGGTGTGATGTTGCCCCAATGCAAGATGCCATATTTTCTTAGGGCGTCCTTGGCAACATGATAGGAGGGTTTCATATGATGGATATAAGAATAACAACTCTTTTAAGTGGGATGAATGAGTTCTCAATCCAATCTTGCCATCCGAAGCTTATTCTAATCAAGTGAAGATTGCAAGGGATTTTCAATTGCAAGCTAAAGAGAAGAATGAAAGCGAAATCGTGCAAAGTAGAAAGAGTGAGGAGAGTGTTACTTCTGAAAAAGAAAAGAGAAGAAAGAACAAGAGTGTTTTGTTAGCTAAATCAATAACTCTTGTATCAATATACTCTAAAGAAGAAGTGTACTTAACTAACTCACTTCATAACTCTTTCCCTAGTCTTTTTGTAGTGATTTTGCAGGTCGGTTTACAAGGTGTAATGCCGCATTCTTGCCGCATATTGGTAAATCGTCCTTCAAGTCACCTTGGAGTTGGTCAAACCGTGATGAAGAAATTGAAGCCAAGTTCAAATGCCACATTGAGCTTGACAACTATGATCGATTCAACTGATTTGTGGCCTAAGTGTTCTTGTTTTAGTTGTTTTAATTTGCAACTTAGTTCATACTTGCATATTTGTTTGGTTAGTTTGGATGACTATGTTTTGCATCTAGCATGTTTAAGTTCATCTAGTGCAATAAGTTCAAACAACTTTCTGGTGATTAATCATTCTGTTTTGGACATTTTTTAGTTTCTTTTATGTGATATATCATCCAATATTCTGCCTTTTAGGGTTTGCATGTTAGTGCATATTTTCTGTCCAGGGCATATTGATAACTATTGTGTTTGTCATTATGTTTTGTGTTATTTTAGACCTTCTACATGATTTTTAGAGGGTCATACTAACGATTTTCAATTTGTCTATGTTAAGAGTTTAACTTCTAAAAATTATTTTTTATGTGTTTTTTCATGCAAAATGTTCTAGTGTTATAGCTTGTGACAGTATTTATGTGTTTTTGTTACATCATTTGAATTATTCTAGTGAGCTAATTGATGATGTTTTTTATACTCTGGGATATATTTTGCATAGTCCGTTCTGTGTCATTGCATATTCTGTCCATGAGTCTTTATTTGATCAGGATTTTTATCTTGTTAATGCATGTTATTTTGAATACATTCATGGCTATTTTAGATGCTAAAACTCGTGATTTTCTTATTCATCTTTCATATATGTTAATTCTTTTACATGTTTTTAAAGATAGTTTTCATCTATATTTGTTTATTCTTCTTAAGTTAGAAATTGTTTTTGCATTTTTAAGTTGTGATTAAGTGTTTTATGCTATTTATGTTAGGCTATTTGCTTTTCCTTTGCGACACTTGAATTGGTATCAAGTATGTTACGCATTGGTGATTGTTTATCTCTCAATCCTTTAGTTACTTATGTTAGCTTATATGATCTCACAAATTCGAGAATGAATCTTTTCGAGGAGGAGGGATTGATATGATCCTAGGAGTGCTTACAATCTTGATGCTCAGACATACTCATGGTGAGCTTGAACTTCTACTTGTGGGACATGATTCAAGAGCACGTTCAGCTCAAGATGAACTTGAATTGTGGTTGATCATGGTGGAAATGTTCAAACCTTGTTGCTTCCTAGGGGTAATTCGTGACTTTGGGCCTTTCAATGGACTTGGTGATCAAGCTATTCAAGTGTGTTCATTGGACCAAGAGTTGAAGTTTTGGTTATGAATCAAGTTCAACTACAAAGAAGCTTCACAACATAGTATTTGGGCTACTCAAGTGGATTTTGGAACATCAAAGTTTATCCATCTAGCCATATATTATTGGATTGAAGATTGAAGCCCAATATCAATTAGGAGTTGACATTTTGGTCTTTTGGGCTTTGGAGCTTGGATGACCAGCCCAAATGCAAGATAGAAGGTGTCTTTTGAGTTCTAGGACTTAGCTATTTCCAGTGTTTTAATTCTTTCAATTTAGTTACAAGTTGTTTTAAGTTAAGTGTTTCAATTAGTTAATGTTTAGGTTCAAGTAGTTGCTTTAATTTCGAAGTTTTAGAATCATCCATTTGACCCTATAAATAAGGGTCACTATTCATATAGCTTTTACAAGTTTTGATGATTAATAATATTGTGAATTCTCAAATTGAGTGCTTTCTCTCGTTCTTTGCTGATTAAGAACAACCCTCGAACTTGTAGAGTGATTCCAACTTCAAAACCGCAACTTAGAGTTGTCTTATTGGTTTGATCAAGCTTTCTAGGTGTTGATTCCTTGAGTTATTGTTTGATCCTTAAGGAGGTTCAAAGCTTCCTTGAATTTTCTAGTTGTTCATCTTGCTTTTTCAAGGCTTTGGTGCTGATTCTAAAGTCTAGTTCATTCAAGGAAAAAGATTCGAAGTTCATACCTAGTCTTTCAACAATTCCACGTACATTCGCGCATATCACTAATCATGATTGGTTCCTTTAGAAATCTAAATTGAACAACTCTATTTAGAAATTGACATACAAGTGTATTAACAGAATAAGAAATGAAAATAAAAAAAAGTTCTATATACCATTTTGAATGTATAAGACTCGCGTACGCTACGCAGTAACACGTACATTGTTGAATTTTGGATGTGAGAAAGTAATAAAGCCGTTATTTCAGTTATCCCCCACATCTTGAGATACTGAATGTGAAATTTTTGTGAGAGTAAAAGGCATCAATAGTATCCAAACTTATCACCAAGTGTTAGATTGGTACTTTAATCTTTAATTGTGTCAATTAGGTACTTAAACTATATAATTTGCGTCGAATTGGTCTCACATTCAATTTTTCAGTGAAAATTCATGGCGAAAGTGGACACGTGCCTCGAGGCGGGGAAAGACAGGTGCCATGAACTTCATTAGAAAATCAAGTTTGACACCAATTCAATGCAAATTACATAGTTTGGAAACCTAAATAATACAATTAAAAGTTGGGGTATAAATATGACACTTAGTGATAAGTTTTGGTACCAAACCTTTTACTCATTTTTGTGGTACTAAAATACTATTCAAACAAGCTTGTGACGCTGTGATCAACACGCTTTTTAGAATGTAGAAGAATAGTTTACAACAAGCAACTATACGTAAACCAAAATCTTAATAATTTTTTTACTTTTTACCGTGCGATATATAATTCTACGAAGGAGGTCCCAATGACTATAATTTCTTATCTAATTCTGTGGAAAAGGTCCCATTGACTATATTTTCTTATCTAATTCTATGGAAAAGGTCCTAATGACTATAATTTCTTTCGCAACTTTAAGTTTCGATTTTTACTGCCACTCATTCAGGATATTGTCATGTATTCAAGCTATACGGTGTCGTTTCATGCATTAAACTATACATCATAGTTTAGCTAGGAAAATAAGTGGGAAAGAACACAAAAAAACAGTTAGAAAGCAGTTAGAAGGAAGTTAGTTAGTTGGTTCAGTTGCTTATAGGGGGGAAGAGGGAAAGAAGGGAATCATCAGTTGTAATGTGTGGAAACTCTCAATCTCTCTCTAATAAAAATCTCTTTGCATTTTCTCCCTCTATTCTTTCTCTGAAATTCTCTCTTTCATTCTCTCATTTCTCACTGTTTTCTGGAATTCTTCCAGAATTCTTGAATCTTTAATCAAGAATTCTGACAAAGTGGTATCAGAGCTAGTCGTTCCTTGGATTCAATGGCAGAAGGAATACGTTTGAATGCCATGGATGATCAATTCAAGAAATTGGAATTGAGAGTACGTTCAAGGCAGTGTGGAGGATATGCAAGCAGAATTGAAAGAATTCAAGTTGAAAGTTGAAGGAAAATTTGGAGAAATGGATCAGAAAATGGATACATTCATGGCGAGAATGGATAGTAAACTCACAGCCTTCCTTCAAGCCTTGATTAAGGAAAGAAACAGTGGGGAAGACACTCAAGGAATGGATAAAACCCCTCTGTTGTCAAACCCCTACTTACGAGGAAAGGAAGAGAAGGAAAGAAATCAAAGGCCTTATCTAATGGGGCCTAAGGTTGAATTACCTATCTTCGAAGGAGAAAGGCCCAGAGAATGGTTGAGGAAATGTGACAAATACTTTTTGGTAAATCAGGTTCCAAAAGAACAGAAAGTGAAGATTATTGAGATGTACTTGGAAAGGAGAGCTGAGATATGGTTCCAAGGAATCTGGAACAAAATCAAGAAGATGAGCTGGGAGGAATTTTGTGGGAAGTTGTGTAAAAGATTTACAGAAAAAGGGGAACAAGATGAAGTGGAAGAGTTCAACAAATTGCACCAGACAGGATCTCTCAAAGAGTACCAAGAAAGATTTGAAGAATTGAGAACTCTTATGTTGATCAGAGACCCTCATCTTTCTGAAGAATATTTTATTTCCGGTTTTATTAGTAGGGTGAGAGGATATCAAACCTGTCATTAAGATGTTCAAACCTTCTACTTTGCAAGAAGCCATGGAAATCGCAAAATTACAAGAACAACAGTTGGAAATGAGCAACAGGAAAAATAGAACAATGACGAGAAATGTGGAAGGAGGAATGAACCAAAGAAATCATTTCTTTAGCACACCTGTGAATTCAAGTGCTATTAAAGAAAATTACAAAGGAGTAGCAAAAGGGATGACTACTGGAAATCTTTCTGAGGAAGTCAAGAAAATATCTCCTCAAGAAATCCAGTATCGAAGGAATAATAATCTATGCTTCAGATGTGGAGAAAGGTATTCTCCAGGTCATGCCTGCAAATTAAAACATCTTAACTTCATAATCAGAGAGGATGAGAAGGAAGGTGAATTCTTGGATGCCATTGGTGAACAAGATGAAAAGACTAGTCATCTTGGACAAGTGGTTGAGGTGTCCCTTCATGCCCTAACCACCTGGATGAAGAGAAAGACCCTGAGGCTACAAGGCAGAATCAAGGTCCAAGAAGTGTCCATCTTGATAGATACTGGGAGTACAACTAGTTTCGTGAGCAAGAAATTAGTTGCAGATTTGGAGTTAACTTAGTAGAAAATAGAATGGTTAAGAGCCACTATTGCAGATGGAAGCCTGATTGCTAGCAATTCATTCTGTCCAGATGTTAACTGGAACATCCAAAGGTATTCATTTGTGTATCCCCTGGTCACTATAGACATTTGAGGATGGGATATGATTCTAGGAGTTGATTGGATAACACAATATAGTCCAATCACATTTGATTTTAGGCAGATGAATGTGAAGCTGTGTAATGAAGACAGTGAAATGGTGCTAGAAGGAGTGGTTCAGCAACCTGTTATGAAACCGATAAAGGGAAAAGCTATCAGAAAGTTTGTAGATCAGAGGAGGAAAAGTACCAGTTCCATTCAAGTCTTCTCTTCAAAAACAAAGTCATTAGAGGTAAACCTTCCTATTGAAATCTCTGGGTTATTACAACACTTTTCTGATGTCTTTGAAACCCTAAAACAACTATCCCCTGAAAGAAACCAAGACCATTCCATCCCCTTGAAAAGTAATGCTCAACCTTTCAAATTAAAACCATACAGATACCCTCACTTCCAAAAAACAGAAATATAGAAAAACAAGTACAAAAGATGTTAGAAGATTATACATCTCCAGTTCTTCTAGTCAAAAAGAAAGAAGGTACTTGGAGGTTTTGTGTAGATTTTAGGTACCTAAATGAGTTGACCATAAAAGATAAATACCCCATACCAAACATACAAGAACTTCTAGACGAACTTCATGGCTCAAAATTTTACTCCAAAATTGATCTCAGATCTGGTTACCACCAGATCAGAGTTAAACCAATTGACATACATAAAACTGCATTTCAGACACACCAAGGACATTATGAGTTCTTGGTAATACCCTTTGGATTAACTAACGCACTAGTCACCTTCCAATCCCTTATGAATGACATCTTCCAACCTTATCTCAGAAAATTTGTGCTAGGTTTTTTTGATGATATACTGATATACAACCCTAATATTGAGTCACATGTAAGACACTTAGAATCAGTGCTGTTAACTTTGAAGTCTCATAGATTGTTTGCCAAGATGTCTAAGTGCATGTTTGCCCAGTCAAAAGTGGGTATTTGGGCCATATTATATCCTCTCAAGGGGTAGAAATGAATGTGGTTAAGGTTGAGTGCATGCTGAAGTGGCCTGTTCCTACATTTGTCAAGGCTCTAAGAGGATTCTTGGGTCTAACTGGATATTATAGAAGATTCATCAGAGGTTATGGATTGATGTGTAAGCCCCTGACTGAACTTTTAAAAAAGGATGCTTTCTACTGGAACATAGAAGCAGAAGAAGCATTTTAGTCCCATAAACAGGCCATGAGTACAAAACCTGTTCTAAGGTTGCTTGACTTCTCCAAAGTGTTTATAGTGGAAACTGACACATGTAACAAGGGGATAGGAGCAGTACTTATGCAAGAAGGCCAACCCATTGTTTATTTGAGTAAGGCATTAAGTCTAAAAAACTTAGGACTTTTTGTGTATGAAAAAGAACTATTGGTTGTCATTATGGTTGTCACTAGATGGAAACATTATCTAGTAGGTTACCACTTTGTGATTTGAACAGACCATCAGAGTCTAAAATTCTCCTCGAGCAGAAACTTACTGCCACATTTCAGCACAAATGCCTTACTAAGCCTTTAGTGTTAGACTATGAGATAGTCTATAAGAAGGGTACTCAAAATACAGTTGCTGATGCACTTTCTAGAAGAGGGTGTGAAACAGAAGTGGAAGTTCCAATGTGCACAGTCACTAGATTGGTACCACAGTGGGTGCAGGAGGTTTTACAAAGCTATGAACAGGATCCAGAAAGTCTAGAATTATACATAGGTGCTGGAGGTGAGCTGAGAAAACATATCATCAAGACATTGCACTCTTCTGCCTTAGGTGGCCATTCTGGACAACTGGCAAGTATCCAAAGAGTTTGAGCTTTTTTTTTTTTTTCTGGCCTCAGATAAAAAAGGATATCATTCAGTACGTGAAGGAGTGTGATGTGTGCTAAAGAAATAAGTCTAAATTGGTTCCATATCCTGGTTTACTGCAACCACTTCCTATTCCCAAGCAACCTTGGTCTCAGATTAGTATGGACTTCATAGAAAGCCTGCCTTTCTCTGAAGAATGTGACACTATACTAGTGGTAGTAGACAGACTGACAAAGTTTGCCCATTTCTGTGCATTAAAGCACCCATTTTCAGTAACAGAGGTCGCAAAGATTTTCCTGGATCAGATCTTCAGACTGCATGGGTTACCAGAGGCCATAGTTTCTGACAGGGATAAAATCTTCACCAGCAACTTTTGGCAGGAACTCTTCAACATGCTAGGGACCAAACTACAATATAGCACTGCTTACCATCCTCAAACAGATGGCCAAAGTGAAAGAGTGAATCAATGTCTTGAGACCTATCTTCGATGCATGTCAAGTGATAGACCTCAGTATTGGAGAAGATGGCTACCTATGGCTGAATGGTGGTACAATACCAACCATCATACCAGCATCAACATCACTCCTTTTGAAGCCCTTTATGGCTACAAACCAATACAGCTACCAATGGGTACTTGCGTGATTCAGTGGTGCCTGTTGCCAGGAATTTAGCACAGGACAGACAAGCTCTTCTTTAATTGCTTAATCAACACCTCCAGAAGGCTTAGAGCAGAATGAAGTATTTTGCTGACAGAAAGAGGATTGAGAGAACACTAGCAGTAGGAGACTTGGTTTACCTTAAATTGCAACCTTACAGACAACAAATGGCGGATCTCTGAAAAACATTGAAACTCTCTTCTAAATACTATGGGCCTTTCCAGGTGAATGCAAAGGAAGGAGAAGCTGCTTACAGATTGAACCTCCCTCCAGTCTCTCGAATTCACCCTGATTTTCATGTCTCAATGCTTAAGAAAAAAATTGGTGACAATCCAGTCAGACCAACACTTCCCCTACTGGGACTTGATGATCAGATTCATATTGCTCCAGAAGTGGTATACTAAAATAAAGAGCAATCATGAGGAACAATCAACCAGTATCCCAGGTTCTTATCCAGTGGATAAATCTTGAACCTGAAGAAGCTACATGGGAGGATTTAGATTTCATTAAGAAGCAATTTCCAGATTTCCATCCTTGAGGACAAGGATGTGTTTAAAGGGGTGGGAATTTGTCATGTATTCAAGCTATACGGTGTCGTTTCATGCATTAAACTGTACATCATAGTTTAGCTAGGAAAATAAGCAGGAAAGAACACAAAAAACAGTTAGAAAGCAGTTAGAAGGAAGTTAGTTAGTTGGTTCAGTTGCTTATAAGGGGGAAGAGGGAAAGAAGGGAATCATTAGTTGTAGTGTGTGGAAACTCTCAATCTCTCTCGAATAAAAATCTCTCTGCATTTTCTCCCTCTATTCTCTCTTTGAAATTCTCTCTTTCATTCTCTCATTTCTCACTATTTTCTGGAATTCTTCCAGAATTCTTGAATCTTTAATCAAGAATTCTGACATATATCTCCTAATTAGTTGAGCCAGGTTGTTATTTTAGTTTGTTTATAAATAGTGAGTGAGTCTCTTATTTACTCATCTTCTAACACGCTTTCCAAAATTTCTCTTGCTTCGTTAAGTAGTCCTTTATTAACTTTAGCGAGAAAAAATGGGGGAGGAGTTATCTTAACAACGTATTTTATATAGTTGTTTGTTCGCATGTTTTATGTAAGGCAAGGTAGCACTCCGTCATCCTCAACGTCCACTTATAAACTTGATTATCCCACTTCCACTTTTTAGATCAACTTAGGATACATCAACCGGGGAATTTATGTATCGGGTAATAAAAAACCAACTTTTCCTAAAATTAATCACAGATAATCAGATCATATCAGTCAGGAAGAAGATGAAGGCGAACAATAGAAAGAAAAAAATATATATTATGAATCCACTTTCACGAATGGGAACAAGGATGGGAGGTCTCGAACAAAATGCATTGTAATTAAATTAATTTATTTCAATTTAAATGCACATTGTAATTTTGCTTGGTGTTCATGTGTCGGTGACTAAATTTATCAGTCCAAATATGAATGAACTTATTGTAGATTTTGTACAAGTAACAATTACAATATAACATCCTAGCCCAACAGATGCATGATGTGCGCATATTTGAACTCTAAAAGAAATAGCCGAATGGGATGCAGAAATCAAACGAGAAGTATGAAGAGATGAACCATTTCCATCATCTGTCACGTTCTCAATTTAAATATATTTTCCTGCGCAGAAAAGAAAAATTAAAGAGCAGCACCAAGGGAAAATAAATAAATAAACAATGTCAACTCAGTTCATTTGTCAAAGCTGTGACTAAAGCTTTCCGTTAACTCGTGCCCAAGCTACTTGCTGTCAAGTCGGTTCGTTCGCATCTTTTATTGTTGTTACTTTTTCTAGACCGCCATTTTCGTGGTTGCCTTATGGTTTGAATGGAGGGCTACAATTATCATGTAAAACATATCTAGATAATGCACAAAATATTTTGAGAATTGAGAAAAACGTGGTATTGACATTTATAATATTCCAATCCTTGAGATTTAAGAAAATTAATGGCAAGAACCATGTTAATTCAGAATTAAAAAAGAAAATCTTTTTTTTTTCCTGTTTAGGGAGTACGAATTCTCCCCACTCAAAAGTGCAACCTATCTACTTACCCAAAAATAAATACTACCTCTCTTCTTAGTTTTCCGTGTGCAAGAATCCACTTTCGGGCTCTCTCTCTCTCTCTCTCGATGAATAGCATGCCACAAAAAAATGGCTACCCAATCACTATACCTCTCCTAGTTGACAATGTACAGGAGCAGCCAAAGCTTGGAGCTAATGAATCCACTGAATTGAATACAAAGGGACAACTTTCCAAATCAGGCTCTACAACATTTTGCAAAACTTGTTTCAATGGACTCAATGCTTTATCAGGTGTTGGGTTACTGTCAATCCCATATGCACTATCATCTGGAGGATGGTTTGGTTTAATACTTCTCCTAGCAATAGCATCCTCAGCCTTCTATACTGGGTTATTAATCCAAAGATGCATGGACATGGATTCCTCAATAAGAAGCTGTCCTGATATCGGTGGCCGAGCTTTCGGACCAAAAGGAAGAGCCCTCGTCTCAATTTTAATGCACGCTGAACTTTACTTGGTTGCCATTGGTTTCTGGATCCTTGAAGGAGATAATTTGTCATATTTATTTCCGAACACGGGATTTGTAATTGGTGGTTTTGGAATTGATGCAAGACAAAGTTTTGTTATTATGGTTGGTCTTATAATACTTCCCACGGTTTGGTTGAATAACATGAGCATTCTTTCATATGTATCAGCCAGTGGTGTTCCTGCATATATTGTGCTTCTTTGCTCAATTTTGAGGCTTGGAGCATTTGATGGAATTGGATTTCATGGAATGGGAAGTTTTGTACATTGGAATGGAATACCTACTGCTGTTAGTCTCTCCGCTTTCTGTTATTGCGCTCATCCAGTTTTTCCAGCCCTATACACTTCCAGGAGCAATCAGAAACAATTTTCTAAGGTAATGGAGCATGTTTATTGCACTTTTATTTCTTTATCATTATCTTGTTTGGTGCATATTTTGTCCATAAAAGCTCATTTTGATGGTTGTTTAGTCTTTTAGGGACATGGAAAAAAAAAAAAAAAAAGGAAAAAAAAATCACAACATAATGCATTTTCGGGAAAAAAAATGAAAAACAATCACAGCATAATGCAGACAAGTTCCTATTTCCTCTTCTTGTTCTTCTTCATTTAGTCCATTAAACACATATATCTAGGGCGATCGATCTACATCCTTCCCCATAGCCCTGGGGCTGTATCTCGTTCTCCTATCTGCGAAATCTAAAGGACTAGTTCTTATGGAGATTCCCCTTGGTCTAATCCCATGCGCCTCATCACGAAAGGAAAGTCGGCGTGGCGTAAAGTGAAGACTGGGGGAATGTAAAATGCGTTTAAGTAGATCGCATTATAAACACTTCAATTGCAGATATCCATGAAAGTTTAGAATATTGTTTCAACAAAAACTAAATAAAAATAAAAATGCAGTATTATGAACCGTAAATAAATTTTTTGCAATCAATTTTTGGAAAAAATTTAATTTATTCAAGCCGCTATTACCGTACGACTTGTAGAACATGCCTGAGTACCAAAAGTAAATTTTCTTGGCAGTCAATATTTCATTTCAGTGTCAAATAATCAATAATGTATTTTGTGGAATAGAACAAATAGACAACTAGTCAACTTAAGAATGCAAGAAAGCAAAAGTTATTAGTAAGAATCAAGTCATGATCTTTTGAGGACATTTGCAGCTGGTTTTTTTTTTTAAATTTAGCAGCAAGATGCATGCGGATAATCAAATCCGCGTCTTCTATGGAATTTAATTTAGTGCCTGTTACTGAATAATACTAGTATAAAACTCCCTGTGCCACTTGCAATCTTGCTTTTCTGAAAAAAATTAAAGAGAAAAAGAGAAAGGTGATCTAATACCTTATATAAAATCCTTTAAATTTTTACTTTTATTTCATCCTTTTTTGGGCGGCTTCTATCAAATCCTTTACTCGTTACTGTATTATTATTTCTGTGTTATTTAAATCGTTTACTTGTTACTTATTCATTCTTTCTTTCTGCTGGTTCTGCTGATAGTAGATGAAAAAAAAAAAAAATGTTGCAGTGAATTTTGAAAATTAAGAAAATATAAAGGTCTTTGAGATGCTCATCTTGATATTGTCTGCTCGTTGGCAGATGAGGATAATTTCAAATCGAAAACCTGGCTAAACTTATTCTGTTTGCAGACTTGCACCTTTGGGTTTAATGTCTTATGATTTCGACCCCTAAACTTCTATTTTCCCCATTTTGGCCCCTATTGGCAATGAATATCTATAATCTATATGAAGTTGGACCCCAGAGTATCAAGTTCATAGTTTGCGGACAACCTGGACAATAAAAAAAGAAATATATTATGTAGATGTTAGCGTTTTTCTTTCGTTTAATGATATTCACTACTTTGGTGAGAAAAAACGAAACTATACTACTAGCCCATTTCGTTTTTCACATGATTTGCAGCATATTTATCAAAACTTCACGTACCAAAGTGAGAAAGAATAAATAATGACTTAAGGAAACAAAGTTAAAATTTACATGTTTTCTAAATTTTTTACTTTTTTTTTTCAGCTTTTGCTGGTATGCTTTTTCCTCTGCACATTTACCTATGGACTTATGGCAATTTCGGGATACCTAATGTTTGGCTCCAATGTTCAGTCTCAAATAACCTTGAATCTTCCTAGTGACAGAATTAGTTCAAGAATTGTCATATACACCACTTTGATAACTCTAATTGCCAAATATGCATTAATAGTAACGCCAATTGTGAATGCTATTGAGAATAGAGTGCTCTCTGGTTCCAAGAAAAAATGGCCCAGCCTTGTCATCAGAACTAGCTTGGTATTCAGCTCTGTCATTGTTGCCTTGGCCATACCAATTTTTGGGTATCTCATGTCGCTTGTGGGAGCATTTCTAAGCATTACTGCTTCCATTATACTTCCATGCTTGTGTTTCTTGAAGATTTCAGGCACTTATCGGATATTCAGTTTCCAGTTGGTGATTATAGGAGGCATCGTGGTGACCGGAATTGCCATAATGATAATTGGAACATGCACATCCATACTGGAGATACTTTGGGCATTTTGTTTACTGGGACAAAACTGAGGCCAGGCCCTTTTGATACCTCAAATGTTTGTTTGGTCCACTTTTTTATTTTTTTAACATCTTTTCGGGGGTGTATTTTATGTTGTTTTGATGAACTCATAATTGTCACAAATCTCAAATGCAAATGAACTCATAATTGATTTATTTTCTTAAATAACCACTACATCTGCAAATGTTTTTACATGTGGAACGTTTAATCGAGCTTCTGTGCAAAGAACTTTTTTGAACTTGAGTTGATGCCTTTGGGAATCTAAACTGAAAGTAATCTATTTACATTTGATGTTGATGATGTTCACACAAGGTAAAAGTATATCAACAGAATAAGAGAAGAAAATAAAAAAGGTTCTATACATGCCTCATCTGTACACTGCACAATAATACATATAATGTTAAACTTTGGATGTAAGAAATTACTACTAAAACCGTTGTTTGTGATCCTGAAATACTGAATTTTGAAATTTTGGTGGTGATGAAATACTATTCAAACGAGCTTGTGATCCTGTGATCAACATGGGATAAAATCAACCATGTGATTTTGTGACAATTATAGTACGATAAAGTACATAAGGAACAATAACTAAATACAATAAAGAGGAGAATACAAATAAAATATAAATAGTAAGAAAGTAAGAATGCTGGAGAAAAGGTTTAAAACGAACAACTATATGTAAACCGAAATCTTTACAAGACTTGTTTCTTAAGAATGCTGAAGAAAAGATTTAAAACGAACAACTATATGTAAACCAAAATCTTTACACGACTTGTTTTTTCCCATCATATTTGAGTGGTTTCTTTTTCACTTTACACATGTGCTATCCAACTTGCATTCGATTTTTTTCTCTTTCTTCATTAATTAGTCCTTTATTAAATTTAGCATTGGAGGGATCGTCGGAGAAAAACTCGGAGAAGAGTTGTCCCAACAATATATTCTATGGAGTTGTTAATTCGCATATTCTAGACAAGCTAAAAACCCGTCATCCTCAATGTCCACTTATGAATTAGATTATCCTACTTCACTCAGATCAGCTTAGGATTCATCAACCGGTGACTTTATGGATCTTGTAACAAAAAACCAACTCTTTCTAAAAGTAGTCACAGCAAATCAGATCACATCAGTTACGAAGAAGATGAAGGCTATGAATAGAAAGAAAAAAAAACGGAAAATATTATGAATCCGCTCTCAACAATGGGTACAAGGATGGGGAGGTCTCGAACAGATTATGTTCTAATTAAATTAATTTATTTTAATGTAAATGCACATTGTATTTTAACTTGATGTCGACGTATCAATGACTAAGTTATAAATTCAAATATGAATGAACTTACTATAGATTTTGTTAAATTTAGTCAATCTCAATTTAATTTGTTTGATCTTGACTAATTAAATTAAGAGAAAATTTTTATTATTTACAAATATAATTGTTCCATTCAACTAAGCTATAGATTCAGAAGGCAAGTGCACTTATCATTTCTAAGTATAGCTTAGCGAGTAACGAGCATCATTCCTACAAATACTATGAGTACAAGTACTTACTTTTTTACTATTATCCAACCTAAAAAAACAAGTGAGTAAATTAAATGGAATGTTAATTAATTAAAATAACTAATGAACTAAACCACAAATCAAAGCAACTAACACAAGGAATTAATAATAATAGAAGTAAGACCTAGATGAAGAATCCTCCAAGAAACTAATATGTTCAGATTTTATCTTAACTTAATGATCAACTCAAATTACCTAAATCATTAAAATCCCTGAATTAAATTCTGTTCTTTCTCAAGAAATATAATTACGATCTCTTAGTTGATTAATTAGAATCTCTTCTAAATTAAAACCTTAATACGTATTAAAATGATCAATAAATTTTGTAGGTTAATTAGTTTTGAATTTAACCCGAAAGACTTATGTATTTCTATCTTCAGAATTTCATGCAATTTTTTTTTATTCATGAAAATGATCTATTGAAATATATGATTTCTTAATCAACATACATGAAATTCGAAATTGAATCAAGAGCCCTGGCAAAATATCAATCTAACAAGCAATTGTATTCATGAATAAATCTAAGGAAAATAATGGTTTGTCATTAAATCAAAGAGAAAATCATTAGCAAAGAGTTTTAGGGTTTATCTGATTGAGATCTTAAAACAAACTAGTTCATAATAACAAAAATAAATTAAAAAATCATCATAGAAGAATAAGAAAAACTCATTCTCATGAAACTTGATCTTGAATCTTCACTTGAATATACACCAAATACAAGTAGGAAAGTAAGGAAATGAAACAAAACTCTCCTTGTAAATTGGTTGAAATGTTGTCCTTTGCATGTTCACTTCGTTTGATAAGCTTGAATTTTCCAAATATGCATTAGAAACATCCTAACATGCATTCAACCATAAGTTAATAGTATAATAAAGTGACTCAAAAACAAGCACCAATGAAGCATGAAATGCGATCTCTTGAAATGTGTTTAAGTGCTCAATTAATGCATATAAAGTTACCAAACAATCAAGATATCAATGCCCCTCAAAAAACCAAAAAATATAGCACAAAATGGCCATAATTTGGCCTTTCTATCACTGAACTATGGACCAGAGGGACCGCGGATCCTGGTCTGCGAATCTCTCCTAAGTCTTCGAATCACCTCCTAGTTCCGTATCTGCTACTGAAATTTCACTATTCCATTGGTTTTTCATGCTTTTTTTTCTACAATAATCCCTCAAATTCACTAAATGAACTTTTTAAACACAAAAACACTTCAAACAACTTCAAATTGATGAAATAAACTTGTTCAATTCATTTGAATGCATGAAAGGTGAATTGAAATCTAGGAAACCAAGTATCATGGTTCCCTTCAACTTTTTGACCAAACTAACACTTCAAACATGTTTTGAATGACAAATTAAATTTGTTCAAATGATTTTTTTGCTTGAAATGTGTGTAGATTATGAAATGAGAACCAAAGTTCCTGATATAACTTCACCTAGTAAATAGTTATCAACGGAATAGTGTAACCATTAAATTCAATGCATTCAAAACATTCTTTACTTCATTTCATCTACACAACCACTTCAAATACATTCCAAAAGGTGAAACAAGGATATTTAACCAACTTTACTTGTGAAACACAAGAGATATCACATGTAGGTATTGAATATCTTTGTTTAAACATGAAAGACCAAGATTGCACATAATGCTTCATGTTCAAATTCAATCAAAACAAACCCAACAAATGAACTACAAAGCACACTTTAAACATAATAAAAAAAATATCACAAAATACCAAAAACATTAGGCTACCTCTTAACAGACATTTCATTCGTAGTCTACAGCTGACTTGTTTTCAACCACTTAATGTGGTTGGAGTATTCCATAAAGGATATTCAATGCCTTTTGAATTAAAATTATCAATTGTATCTATCGCCATCCTTTTCCTTGAAATTTGTGCTTATTTGTTTTCAAAACTTTGATCCTCAAAACCTACAATCAAGAAGCACTCTTGAAAAATGTCATAGCCAAAGTTGGCTAAACCTTTTTCTTGTAGTAGTGGATCATCAATACCAAGAAAATCAATGTCATATGTGAAAAAAGGGACATGATTCACATCAAACACCTCACCCTATACCTTTAAATTATCAATCCTAGTCAACTTAGAAAAAAAATGATTAAAGTAAACGACAGATCGCACCCGCAGATTGGCATATCAGTTAGACTTTTCTGGGGTTGCAACTTGTATCTTCTTCCAGTTGATTTTGTAGACATTTTCAGATGGAGATAGGGTTCTTGCAGCTAGAGATTCTCTTGAGCACACGATTGAAGACTTCTATGTCAATTTGGACCATCAATGCAAATCTTCATCATTTCCATGCATTAAATACAATTGCAAGTTGAAAAATGACTTAAAAATATTTGTCTATAAATGAAAGTCATTTGTAATGCATGGGGAGAGAGCTTTTGAGAGAGTTATAATTAGATAATAGTTGTTAGCTTTAGTTTTGTACTAAATTTGGTTAAAAATTAGTAGAATTCTCTTCATCCTTCAATAGAATAGTGAAGTTCACTATAAAAAAGCTATTATAGTCCAACTTTTGAAGGTGAATAGAAGAGAAGTTTATTCCGACTTTGGTTGAGCAATTCTAAACTCCTTCTCTTTTACTTTCATTTGTTGACATGAATTCTTGTCTTGAATTTCACTACAAGAAAAATCGTCATCAGTGACAACGAGAAGTTGTCACTGAAAAATGAAAGTCGTCACTAATACCTTTTATCGACAAGAAATAAGTCGTCACTGAGTCGTCAGTAAAAGTCCGTCACTAAATGTGAATAGTGTCAAGAATAAAGTCGTCACTAAATGTATGACCTTTTATGACAACAATTGTTGTCACTAATGGTAATGAAATTTGTGACAACTTTATATGTTGTCAGAGAAATTGGATGAGTAGGTTTGTCACTATTTATCTAGCTATTAGTGATGACATGGGTCGTCACTGATAAGTTAGCTATTCTTTGACAAAAGCATGTGGTCACTAACACAAAGGGAATTAGTGACAACTTTTTATGTTATCAAAAAAATTACATATATAGATTGTAACTATTTTATCTAATTATTAGTGATGACCTAGGTCGTCACTGATAAATTATGTATTTTTTGACAAAGGCGTGTCGTCACTAATGATGTTGTATGCCACAAAGTTTTGTCGTCACTAATGCAATATTAGTCGTCACAATTAACTTACCATTCAATAACAATATGAAGTTGTCACTAATGCTTCTAGATACTCTATGACAAATATTTCTTGTCACTGAATTTACTTTCAATGACAATATTAAGTCATCACTAACACTTCAATTCAACTTGAATATTTTATGACAAATACTTCTTGTCACTGATACTTTATTCAGTGACGACTTCTATTGTCACTAATATCTTGCCTATTGAATGACAAAAATTTGTTGTCACTAACACTTTTCATCTCTAATGAAAAACAATCATCATCATTAATGCATTTTTGAATGATGACGTTTGATATCAGTGATAATTTGCCTAACAATCCATTGTCATCACTAACATAACAAGTCGTCACTGATGATCACCCATCAGTGACAAGACTTTACCAATATCGCAAATCAATCACAATATCATCTATACCAATATTTAAAAAATTGCTATCTCTTCAATTGCCAAACATAATATTAGAAAACATTCAAAAGTCATTTAATACAGTATTTTTTAAAATACATTCGTTCGATGCACAAAACAAAATACAAACAAACTAAAAAGTTCATAACAATAAGACAATAAAGTCATACTATGCCTAAATGCTCTGTAGCATTACAAAATACCATTAAGTCAATCTAAACATTTCAATAACTAAATTGTGACAATAGAAACTAGAATAAGAAAGATACACAACAACTTTAAATATCCCTTTTTGTGAACTAGCATATTGAGCAATCTTCCCTTCAATTGAAGCCGTCACCTCCACCAACCAGCTTTTCATCTTCTGAATAGACATTGATGTCACTGGCTAGAGCTAAGGAGCATTGATGTCACTGCTTAACAGTAAAAGTAAAATTAAAAATTAAACAAATTCAACAAATGGTTTGTGCAAATTAAATGAAAAAACATTATTTCTCAAAAAAAAATTGACAAAACATTAGCAAACAGATTTGAATTTTTAAGTATTTTTATCTATTCATCTAAATAAAGGTAAAGGTAATGATAGTATGAAATATATAGCTATTTAGATGTAAAAAATTCAAGAGATATTTGGAGAGAAAAATTATGGAGAAGGGCCTAATCCGATCTCCTCATATCCCACTTTCGAAATTATGCTGCATACAGGAATTCACTTGAGAAATACTACATATTAAACATTTGTAAAACATATAACAATCATCAAACAATATTGAATATGATGTTTTGACAAAAGAAATATAATATTGAGTTACATCTTTGACCTGAACAGTTGCCAAGAATATATGACGCTAACAACACAAAGATTAGACCCAAAAAAAAAAAAAAGAAGAAAAGGATACACGCGAAAGATCAGAACATAACAATGGGTCAGAAATATCGATCGATGCATGAAATAGCAAACCATAACGTAAGATTAGAAGATGCAGTTTCAAATTGTAATTAGTATGTTTTTTGTTTAATGCACAATTCATTTTTTTTATTCTAATGTGCTCTCAGCAAATGCTATGGAGATTGCACACCCTTTAATGCATGAAGCGGTGTAGCAGTTTGTGCCCCAACCCCACTAGCCCCATATGATAATTGGGATGATCAGCAACCAAGTGCTTGAAAGTTGGTTCAAGGCCAAGACCACCATCATCTGCATCTGTAGGGATGAAGCATGAAGCCCAACTCTCCCAAACAAGGTGGCACCAAAGTGCCAAAAATAAGACAACTGCCACTGTTAACATTGGGACTTTGACCATTCTTTAGAGCTTAGAAATTCATTGATAAGATGACCACTATAGAATGGCCTGTTGTCACTATACACCTTACATAACTTCTTATGTGTTCATATGCAAAGCTTAAGGAAATAAAAATGCTATGTCAAAAAAAAAAAAAATTACATGCCCACAAATTTGGAAAACCACATTCACAAGTAGAGAAAAGATAATCTTTATCATGAGTCTCTTATATCAAACACAACGTGAGCACTCAATAAGACATAATCTTGAGAAGACAAGACCCAAAATTCCAAATTCAAAAGCAGATAAATGAATTGCACTAGAATAGAAAGGTGAAAGTGAGAGGAAAAATGAGTTCTTTCTTTGAGATTTTTCTTGAGTTTCCATTGACTGAAAATGATTCAAAAGAAGGGTTTTAGTTCTTTCCTTCTGTGAATATGGTGAAATGGTCACCAAATCTTGGAGTTTGATATCCTATCATGATCTAGACATTTTAAAGTTCAGTTCTGGATAGTTTGGTGTGATTTGGTAACCTTTTTAATGCTGGAAAACAGATTTTCCCGTAGCTACAGTGCTGTTCAGACAGCACTGTGCAGTCTTGGGAAATTGGTCATAACTTGGGGTAGAAAACTAGAAATTTAGATCCATTTGTTGCATTAGAAACTAGATTCATAGATCTTTCCAACGGTATAAGTTTTATTGTCTAATTCATTGTCAATTAGTACCAGAAATTCTGTGAATTTGACTGAATTTCTGAACCTGTTCATAACAGGTTTAACTAGCTTCCAACTTGTGGACTATTTTTGAATGGCTTATGATTTATTTATAGAGTGGGATCTTCATAATGATTTTAGTGCTTAGATTTTGGTTTCCATTGATATAAATATGGTGCTTATCTGAGTTATATAGCAAGAATAATGATGAATTGAAGTGTAGCACTTGAGTAAAAATGCAAATAAATGCATTCACAACCTTGAGTACATAACAACAACATATAACTGATCTAAAGCATACCATCCAAGATGGAACAGTTGACTAGACAATAATTATCTCAACAACCAACATGTTTACCTTAAATTGTGCAAAACAACATGATAACCAATAACAACAAATTGTCTTGTGTCATCCTTGACCCCCGAAAGATACATAACTTAACAAAACAAGTAAAATAATGGCAAAAATAGCCACTTGCCGCAAGCCAAAAAAGAGATTGAATACTTCAAGAAATGGTACTCTAAATAAAAAAAAATAGTTTGTGAATCCCACATGTTGTTCTCAATTAGGCAATATATAAGCATTTCAAGTTAATTAGGAAATTGGACTTTTGATAATAATAATTTATTGAAGGGATAAAAGGCATTTTGCACGTTCATATCTAATAATCTTCCTAATTTATTGAAGCGTCATTTCTAGATTTAGGTTCACCTTCTTTTGATTCCAAAAAGGCCTAATTCCACACAAATAATTTTCCAAATGCTACTTACCAACTAGAAGATGCATTCTCATTGCTTGGCAATTGCAATCCAAACTCTACAGTTAATGCATCAAGGACACTGTTTGTATGCCTTTGTTGGGTCTCAAGCCTATCCCATACCTTTTGTTGTGCTTGAACTTGCACTTCCAAATCACTAGCTCTTTTCTCAGCTTGTTCTGCTCTTGTTTTGAGGGATTCAGTCTTGGCAAGTTGCTCAACCATCATTGCTGTCCTCGAGACACCACGACCACGTACGTGTCCAGGTATGTGCCCAATTACTTCCATGCATATATCCTCCTCCGTTCTACTTGTGGCATTTTCTTGAGATTCACTTAACCGCTCCTTCAACTTAACCTACAATAACAAGTATCATCTTGTTAGTTGTACAATGTGAGTTATTATTTATTTAAATATTGCAATAGCTATGTAAATACAAGTATATTGGAACTCACTGAGTTACTTGCCGATAGCTCATCAACCATAGCATTTTTCTTCCTACTGAAATAAGTCATATCATATAGTTCAATAGGCCCAACTTGACGTCCTTCTTTTACTTCCTATTATGTAAAAGAAGTTAGAAACCTGATATCATAGTATAAAATAAAAATATGTTGCACTATACCCGTTCAGTCTTGTGACGTAAAAATGATTTAGTTCCACCGGTGTGAGCTGATTTGAGCTTTGATCTATTAATGGCATTCCGTCTACTTATGGCCTACATTTAGTGAATGTAAACTTCTTGGTCAAAGAATAAAGATAGATATGGATATGTGTAAAATGTGTGTATTATGTGCCAAGTACCTGAAATTCTTCACTACAGAAGTAATTGCAGAGATAAACCCAATCATCTTTTTCCATTTGTGGAGGGCAATTTGAAAGAGTGTCTTCCTTCGTCTTGAAACTTTTGAAGAACTTGTGAAAACTGTGCTGCCTATTTCGATACTGAACATTGAGTTGCTTAAGCAACGCTAGTTCAATATGATCACCTTCCTCATGAAGAAAATTATTCTGCATTTGAACACAACTTTGAGTTGGAATAAACCAGATTAAGCAAAAAATAAAAAATATTTCATTTACTAGGACAAATTAACTTACATTGATCATTTTCAATAATGCTTCTCGGTCACTTTGTGGAAGCTTTGCCCATTTTGGGGCTTGCCACTTGCCAAATTGCCAAATCACACATGACGACTCAGAGATAAACTCCTGTGCACCGTCTCCAATCAATCTACCACTTGTCTTGGAAACATGAACTTTGACCTTTTCTCCAACATTTTTCTTCTTAGTCAGTGCAATATTGCTTGTAAGTCCTCTTCCCCGCTTCAATAGTTTGACACCTAACCAAAATAGGATGTAAATTTTGGTTAATGGACTTCAAAAATTAGAGTTCTTAAAGATGAAATAAAGTAGTGAAAGAAAGTCTATTAACTGTCACTGTTTTCATTTTGAACGGCTTCAATCCCTTCGTTGCTATTGCTACCACACGATATGTAAGGGTCAGATCCTTCATGTTGTGAGGTAAGATTGATATTAGCTTGAACTTCAAGAGTCGTGGGTGATATCCGACCATCCTCGTCTGCTCTTGTAGTGGCTCCATCAGTACTTGAATTTGGTTCCTATTATCCAAAGACAAATGATACAAACATGAATTAGAACATAAATATATTCATACCATAAGAATCATGACTCAACGACTATATGTTTATGACTTAAAATAGCTGAATTTTTTTCCAAAAACTGTTTTGGCAGCCTAAGCTGCTCATTCCTTAATGTTTTTGTTGTTCTTAACAACTCAAAATTCATGCTAACTTTCAAAGGGTTCTTTTGAAAGTGAATGAAGTGTAGAAGAACTTTGATACATTAATTTGGGGCTGGAAGAAGTAAAGGATAAATAATGTGGACCACAAACTCTACATATTTTTAGTAGTTGAAAAGTCTAACCATGCCACTTGAAAAGTCTACCAATGATGCTTGTGTGCATCAAGATAATATCATTAAAAATAAAAAGACACTCATACGGTATGTCTAGACACTCATAAGCAGAAATTATTGAAATCAACAACCATATGGTACACTTTCAAATTTGGAAACAAGATTAAAAGATAATTGTAATTGTTCGGCAACCCAAATTGACTACTTTGTCTGGTTGCATTTTTTTTAAAGTTTCCATTATAAATGTTCTGGTTGCATTATTTTTGTTTAAAAGGTTCCATTATACTTTACTTCTAGTCGAGCCCTATTACTTTGGAAGTAAGCTAATGATTTTCCGAAATTGTTACAAGAATTCCTAGCAACATAGCAAAAAAATGCTGAAGCAAAACTAGGAACAGTCTTAAGAAATAGGAGTCAAAGACTCTTGAGATCTTACAGGAATTTGGAACCAGATGATATGGATTTTTAGCAATTTTGTCAATTTAAGACATTCTTTTTCGAAACCAAATTGCTTTATCTCAAAGTCAAAGAGAAATCATGCATCTAGACTATCAACTTCTCAAAATAGAAATGCCGGTGGGAAGGTGTAAGTAATGCAAAAAAACTGAAATTTTTACATGACTTCATAATAAGTTAATAACAATCAGTGAAATTAGCTTTAAGAGAATTAAATTTATGGACAAATTCTTACAATCATGAATGACATGTTTAGTAGTAATTATCATCTAAAAAGAGAAGAATAAAGACGGAATTAAAGCCACAACAAGCACTTGAAAAATGTTTGGATGAAGAGGGAAAATAGAAAATAAACCAGGTATATGCTCATTGCTAAAATCTTATGCTACTTACCTGTCTTTCAGTGTTTTTGCAGCTTCTATTGCTATTTAAAAAATGGAGAAAGTTCTAGAATAAAATAATGAAACTAAATTCCCTTATAGTTATGAAACTCTATTAACAAAACCATATATTGGCAAATATGTTAAAACAAGTGGAACCCAACAATGGAACTAAATCAGCAGCAGAGGTCAAGAAATTCAACTGAGGAACTTACGAGAGCTGATGTTGACTTACCAATTGTTAAAACTTCTGTTTCTTTTTTTTGTAATATCTCAATGTCCTATGCCATCAAAGGTGGCTTTTAAATTGTTAAAACTTTTTATTCATTTTTTAATATCTCAATGTCTCAAATGTTAACCAATCATTTAGACCATATAGAGAGATAGCACCAACCTTGGTTTCTGCAAACAGACGCATTTGAATTGTTCTTTTTCGTCCCAAACTAGATCTAGAGCCTACACCAGTGTTTGATGCACCAACCTAAAACAATGACAATGTTTATGAATACTATTGCTCTAAGTCTACATGTTCGTACGAAAATCACAAACCCTTTAACTGTATTCTCGATACCTGACTAGTTGAATTCAATTTAGACTGAAGTGACAATGCTGTCGCTTCACTTTCAGATGAGGGTCTTGCTCTATTGCTTGCATTGACCGGTAAATTAACTTTTGTTGCACCAACTTGCTATTAACAACAAAAACAAATATCCATGAAAGATATGCATTTTGAAGTAAGAAAAAATTTATTCAAACCTTTTTTTCAATACCTGATCGCCTGCATTAGGTCTACATTGTTGTGGACCTAATGCATTTGTACCTCCACTTAGTCTCGTAGGGGCATGACCTTTTTTCCCAGGTCCAGCCATCTGCAGTTAGAACAAGAAAAAAATTATTATTCATATGGCAAAAAATTGATGGTATGATAGACAAACTAAATTTCATGTTTTATGCTATTTGTATGTCATGTATTGCCACTTTGCAAGAGGGACAACATTGAAAAGGTAATTTAACTAGAAAAAAAAATATACACTAGCCAAACAATATTGGTATCATAAACAACCTAAGTTTCATGTTTTCTACATAGTGAACATCATGGATTGACACTTTGCAAGAGGTAGAACATTGAAAAACAATAAGTTACACCAATTTGTGCAAGAAAGTCAGACAAACTAGCAACTATGTAGAAAAGAGATCTTCATTATAAATGGTATTGTGCAACACATGTTCAATCCGAATCATAGTCATCACTTTCAACTATATGTTCATCTTCATCTTCAGTACTAGAAAACTGCTCAATGTCTTCATCATCAATGAAGTTATCATCATTAACAACTTGTACACTTTTGGTCAAATTTCTAGAAATTAAACTATTAGCTTCAATCCTCTCATCTGCTAATGCATCCCCTCATCTTAAAGACTACAATTCATCATTTTGTTGCACACCAATAAAATCTTCAACATCATCTTCTTGATAAGCCTCATCATCACCAACCAATTCATCTTCTTTTTGCTCGAGCACATCATATGATCCACCAGGACTGACCATGTCTACTATATGCCAATGACCACCAAGTTTCATATCCTTGAGATAAAAAACCTGTGCAGCTTGGGATGCCAATATATATATGGTTGGTCGATGTACCATTTTTTTGACATATTAACGCTAGTGATGTTCCACTGCTTGTCAAACTTGATTCTTGAACTATTTCTTAAATCCAACCAGTCACATTTGAACAATACCACTTGATTTTGACTAAGTGGGTATTCCACCTCTAAAATATCAGTGAGTATACCATAGAAACTTATTTCTTCATTATCATGCTCCCCCTTAACCATGACGCCACTATTTTGTGTTTTCCTTTCCTTCTCACGATCTTTGGTGTGGAACCTATACCCATTAACATTACAACCATGGTATCTATTGACTCGAATATCAGGTCCTTTAGCTAATGACAAGAGTTCATCATGGCATCCCCCAAGTGCATGCAATTGAGAAACCTATGTCAAATAAGAATCAACTAGTAATTTATTAACCAACTTACAAGTTTTACAAGGATTGACAAATTGAAGTTATTTTATTATATACTTACATGTTCGTCAAACAATTTTGGAAATTCTAAGTCTTTTTGCTGTTGGACATTAGGTAAATTTTGCTTTTGCAAAATTTCCTCATGTTCCCTATACAAACAATGTTAGTTCATTTGACATAACTTTAATTAACAGATATGAAGGTAAAAAAATTAAAACTTCAACGATGTCAACAAATAAAGGTCGCTTACCTTATGTACTCATCTATCTCTTCGCAATTTTTTAAGATGTACGAGTGAACCATTCTCAATTCAGCATCATCCAAACAACCAAGCCTTGTTGCCCCAAAAGGTCGGGCAATACTTGAAAAAATAGATAACTCCCTGGAGGCTTCAACCCTCTCTGCATTTCGCTCCATATGATTAAATTTTGTTGGAACATTTTGCAGGTACCTAGAAATGAATGTAAGATATTCATCATCCAAGTAACGCTCTGCAATGTACCCTTCTGGTCGGGCCTTATTACGCACACATCGTTTGTATTGACCCATTTTCCAAGGTTTAGAAAATTAAGTCAATAATATTAAATCTTATAATTTCTCTAATAGAATCAAACAATTGCTTTCGAAAAACGATATATTTTTGGCTACCTTTCAAATGGAAACATCCATCGGTATTGTACTGGACCAGCAATTTTTGCTTCAGCAGGCAAATGAACCATTAAATGGACCATTATGTCAAAAAAAGGAGGAAATATTTTTTCAAGTTTGCATAGTATTAAAGCAATATTCTTCTCTTGTATTTCCAGCTCATCCAAATGTAGAGTTCTGCAACAAATTTTTCTGAAAAATTTACTGAGCTCCACTAATGTTTGTGAAACTTCCTTTGGTAGCATTCCTCGTATTGCTAGTGGAAGTAATCGTTGTAAGAATACATGGTAATCATGACTCTTCATGCTTGAAATTTGACGTTGAGCTTTCTTAACACATCGAGATATATTGGAGGCAAATCCATCTGGAAATTTGATTGAGCTTAAAAACTAACACATTTTTTGCTTCTCCTCACGTGATAAAGTGTAGCACGCAGCTGGCATTATGTACGAATCACCATCTTGTTGGAGATGCAAATCTTCCTTTATACCCATTTCCTTCAAATCTCTCCTAGCATTCAAAGTGTCCTTGTTTTTCTCACCAGTGCTCATTAATGTTGCCAATAGACTTTCAGCCACATTCTTCACGACATGCATGACATCCAAGTTGTGTCGCACTTTGTTCGTACTCCAATATTGTAGTTCAAAAAATATGCTTATCTTGGACCAATTTGTATTGCTCTCCCTACGCTTTCTTTTTTTCTGTTTAAGCACATTTGGTGCCTTTCCAAACTCAACCTGTTCAATACCCCGAAGTTGCTGCAATATTTCTTTACCAGATAAAATTTGAACAGGTTGTCTAAGATCTTTGTCACCATTAAAAGCCTTCTTTTCTCTCCGCCATTAATGATCAGGTGGCAAAAATTGGCGACGTCCCATGTAACAACACTTGTTTCCATACTTTAAATAAACACTAGTAGTGTCATGTAAACAAATAGGACACGCATCATAACCCTTTGTACTCCACCCGGACAAATACGCATAAGCTGGAAAATCATTAATTATCCAAAGAAGGGCAGCACGTAAAAGGAACATCTCTCCAATCAAAGCATCATACGTCTCAACACCTGAAGACCATAACTCATTCAACTCATCAATTAGAGGTCGAAAAAAATATCAATATCATTTCCAGGACATTTAGGACCGGGGATAATCATTGATAATAGGAAAAATGGATCTTTCAAACATTTCCAAGGTGGCAAATTATAGGGAACAAGTATCACAGGCCATATGCTATATGTATTGCTCATATTCCCAAAGGGATTAAAACCATCACTTGCAAGTCCCAACCTCACATTTCGTGGATCAACAGAAAAAGATTCATGAATTTTGTCAAATTCCTTCCAAGCTATTGAATCAGCTGGGTGGGCCATCATGTTGTCATCATCCACTCGTCTATCATTATGCTACCTCATATCCTGTGTAATCTCTTTATTAACAAACAATTGTTGCAACCTCGACTTCAATGGAAAATACCGCATCACCTTTTTAGGAATTTTGGATCCAGGAGACTTATATCTAGGTGCTTTACATTTTTCATTTGGACAATGATCTAGGCAAGCATTTTCTTTCCAGTAGAGTGCACAATCATTTTCACAGACATGTATTTTTTCACATTTGAGACCTAATTCTCTAATGAAATTTTTAGCATCATAGAACGAACTAGGAATTGATGCCATAGGAAACACTTCATTGAGAAATTTGAGCAACATATCAACAGATTTGCAGGTCCACTGATTCATTGTTTTCAAATGGAGAATATGGACAATAAAAGAAAGCTTTGAATAACGGTCACAGCCTAGATAAAGGTTTTGTCCAGCATCAGATAGCAATCTCAGAAATTTACTTGCTTCACCTTCAGGCTTACAACAATCATCTCTACCACATTCTCCCGAAGTCCTCCAATTCTCACCAAAGTTAGCAACTCCAACATCATTCAACATTTCCTGAATATCATCACAATCACTATTTTTATCATCAATATCTGTTTCATCATTCTCATCACCATCAGATTTGTCTAAACTTTCACCATGATAAATCCACCTAGTATAACTTTAAACTATTCCTTTACAACTAACATGTTCATCCATAACCTCCATAGTTTGTGAATCAAAGTTGTTGCATTGTTTACAAGGACAAGGAAGTTTACAATTTGGATCCTTGCCTAAATAAGCAAATTTGATAAATTCTTTAACACCATCTAAATACTTGCTATTTAGGTGATCTTTAATTTGCATCCAACTTTTATCCATGTTATTCCAGCCTTTTACCTAAGATACATAAATCATACTCTTGTTACTATCAAGGCACAAAGCACTTGATGTGAAAACGAAATCAACAAGTTGCAAATGCAGCATAATAAACATATATAAGCTTACTTCTTTCAAATAAGAGCCTCAGAATAAGGTAACTACTTGGAGACACCGAAGTAATATGATAGTTTAACTAGCAATCTCCCACAAATAGATAAATTACTCAAGTACCCTTAATTAGTAACAACTTCATCTAAAAAACATAAACTTCTACTAGGACAATATTTAAATTGACTCTTGGTTAACATATTCTAACTCCAAAATAGGCTGCTAGTCTTCAATGGATGGCGAATTGAAGGCTGAGAAAAGTTATGGACATCTTTAATTTAAGACTTCCTTGAGATAGCTACTAACTGCATTAGAAACCTAAGTCTTATGAGAAAAATTGAAGAAGGGGAAAGTTTTTGATGGCTTACAAAACTAAGAATACCAAAAGAATGGTTGAAAATCCTTGAATTCAAAGTAGTTTAACCTCATGGTAGATTCCTGATCTAGGAAATTTGAAATGAAAAGCAACAACCACTAGATGCCCACATCACCAAGGAAAGGAAAAACCACAATAGAAATTCACATACTGCACTATTAACGCCATCCATGAAAAGATATCATGATATGCCAACACAATTTCTCATAACAAAAAAAGCCATATCTATAGTTGTGATCAATCTAATAGTGTTTTCGAAATTATCCTGAATCCAGCTTTATGTTTAAACACAAGAAAAGTTTTTAATACAGTTATGAGAGATATATGCATGACATTTTCTTCTGACTTACTACATAATGGAGGTATTATTGTCTTTCCATAACCAATGTTAGTGAAATAATTTTGGTAAACTTTTTAATTGAACTCATCGAATTTGTTCGTGTAGATCTTGGTCAAGCTCCAACAAATGTTTAAAAAGTATAAGAAGCAAAAAAGTTGTCTTTATTACAGCATAACACGTCCATTTCTTGGTTTCTGGGAATAAGACATTCTTGAACTATTATCTTAATTGCTAGACAAACAAAGTAGAGTAATAGAATCGCATAGATTATAAAGAATAAAGCACTAGGACACTTTGCATGAAGACTAAAAGCAAGGGCATGGAAACAAATAGCACTGAATACAATAGTTCTTACCTTTCTTTACTTTTCCTTGTCAAAATAAGATCGTCTTTCCTTCTCCTACTAAGATCTCTTTTCTGCATACATAGAGACATAACTAAACAATCATCAAGCAATACATTGACAATTTTAAAAATTTAATGAGCTTTGCATAAAGCAATATTCATGCTAACTAATAATGGAATGAAGCTCCCACTTGATGCAAGAAACAGTAAATGACAGCTATAAAAATGTATAAAATATGGTAAAATCGAAATGATATTTTTCACATTTATGTAGTTAACTTTAGCAAGTAAGAACTGGAACAATAATGAACAACAGAAAGAATGAAAGGTATTAAAAAACCATTATCATCCTTTAATCAATTTTCTTGGTAATAATACAATGATTATTGTTAACTTATTATTCTCAAAGCAAACATCGTGTATTAACTGTGCAATACGATGAAGGAACCATATTTAAGCCAAAACTTCAAATGCCCAAATACACACACACACACCACACACACACACCAGCCAATGCATAAATATAACTGCGAAAAGTAAAATTGATAAAAGAGTACAATCATGTAGAATGTCAAATATCTCAAGTGAGTGAACTTGACATTTGGAGGTTTGTGCCATTCAATTTTGTAAAGCAAATGTAGCATTCTTTTATTTTAAAAAATACAAACTGAAATGATTTCACAGTAAGAAATAGAACAGTAAGTGAAGAAAGATGGAATTGGTAAAACAAAAAATAGGTATGCCAAAAGGGCACTTTAGAAGTGTTAAGATGCCATTGTAGAATAGGGAAGGAAAGGTGAAGTTGAATTTGTACTTGAACTCATTTACCAAAATTAATGCACCTCATACATCATGGGAAAAATCTTACATGGTAGCGAATGGTTTTTTATAAATCAAGGTGTCTAGGCAAACTCAAATCTAGGTACTAAATATTCAACGTTTCAAAAAGATCATCAGTGAGTGCGTTGAGAGAAGAATAAATGAACATAAAAAAAAAAAAGAAATTAGCTAGCAAATTTACTCCATCAGTATCTTTGATTCCAACTTGTTTTGCTACTTAAGACATTACTGTCGAGTTCCCTTTCGAAAAAAAAAATTTCTTTTCATATGTGCATTGGTCTTGTAACAATCGGATGGGAGATCAATTCCCAGTTAATTTCAAATGGGAGCAAGTAAAGGGCAGAAGGGAGAACTCAATTCCAGAATTCTTTTTCATAATTTCAAATGGAAGCAAGTAAAGGATAAGTAGGGAGACTCAATTCTAGAGTTCTTTTTCATCTTTATTTTTGATGTCATACCAAAACTTCCAAATGGAAAAAGAAATTGCAATTTCACGCATAACATCTTAATTGTGCATCATTCTTACAACAATTAAAACAGTTTATCCATCTAAAAGCTAAATATTTCTGTGCTTTATCAACCAACAAATGCATGATATCAGTTTTATTTGTCCGTAACTTGGCATAATTGATAATAACTGTGAAACATTTTCCATGGCTCCCTTAGGATATCTTATTTGTATCATATAGTCTTATCATTACAATAGCTAAACTATACATCAATCAACAATTTTTCAGCTTTTTGTAGGCATAATAGAGAATAACAAAGTATAATAACAAAGTATATGACAAGGAAGGAGTACTAGTCCTGCATAATAAAGTTTACCATCATCCATTTGTAGGGCGATGCAACATCGTGTTCATAGTTGGTCTTTAGCTGCACAGCAACCTTTAGATAGTGAACTAGGCTTGATTCAGAGGCATATCTGTAGAATATTTAAGGCAATATCTCTTAGTTTCATACGTCTCATTCTCTGAAAATAGATTACTCAAGAAGCAAAGAGGCAAGCAAGGATATCAACTATTTGGAATGAGCACAAACAATGGCAAGCAGCAATAGCAAACAAAAAATATTTCTGAGAGGATGGTTGAGTAGCTCTGAAATTAATTAATCAACTCCTCATTAATCCAATATTTTAGGGAAAAAAAATTTACATACATATTGAATATGAAACTTAACATATTACCTGCGAATAACAATGAACAAGAAAACAACAATAGGACTTATAAAAACATAAACTTTTTGGACCCTATAAACTTTTTGGATCCCAGGAACTGAACAAGAATTAAGACTATCACAAAAAGAAAAAATAGCATGCCATTTTATACTTTCCATCTGGTGTTTAATATCAGCAAGCTAAATCCCAAGAACCTAAAATACCAAAGAGGGGTGTGTAAGCAGATAGGAAAAACATAATGGCTAAACAGATTTCCAAGACCATAAAACTGTTCTAACCACCATTATAAAAAGGAAGATACTGGTCTAACAACATCTTTCTCAACTCATCCCAAGGTTAAGGTTATCGTTGCTTCTAAATACATCCTGTTTGACTTTTAACCACCATAGCTTAACCAACCCAACCAATTTTGCCTTTGCAATTTCAATTTTCTTATAATCTGCTAGATTAAAGTAGCCAAAATAATATACCAAAGAAGCTACATTATAGGAGTCAAAGTGATATTCCATAGGAGCCAGCCATATATGGAATACTCTATGATGACCCGAGCCATCATAAGATGAAAAAGCATGGTGTATACGTGATTAGGAATTTACGGTATATAAACAAATAAAAGGAAATGCATTTTGAGCATTAACAAGAAACTGATAGGTGACAACAGTGAAAGAAATTTCTTCGCAATGGTTGAGAAAACAAGTATGCTTTCTCAGCTCCTAAACATAGCTACTAACAAAGCACACCTGTAGCACAAACTTATGACTACCCACTGCTCACTAATCCTTAATTGCAAAAATTACTACTACTAGAAGAGGAATTTAAAAAAAAAAAAAGAAAATCAATCATGACAAAGAAAATGAGCTGCATATAAGAAAACAAAGCACAAAATCTTTTTCAAACCTCAAGTCTTGGATAAGAAAGACTGACTGACAGCTAGTGAGCTAATCTTCAAGCGGGATGTTCTTTTTGCTAAGTCTCTCTCTAGCCAGCAATGGCTGGGTCAGCAAAACAAGGTATAGAGGAAGTGACGAGATCAAAATCGTGAACCTTCTAGAGATGGACAATGGCAAAACAACTTGCTTTGCTTGGTGCTACTAATACAAAGGTAATAAAAAAATAGTTATCGCGTCCGAAAATCGTAAACGTAAAAGTGTGCTAAGTGGGTGTTAGTGGGGTAGTTGATTGTCGCATCCCGAAAGACGGTTCGGGCTCGGTGACCCTTTCGAAAATAAAGGTTTTGGAAAAACCGTGCGTGTGTGAGAAAAATAAAATTTTATTTAAAAAATGTATTTTAAGAAAAATGGATATTTTAAAAAGAAAACAAGGCCGGGACTAAAAGCGCGACAGGTTTGGCCAAATAATTTTTTGAAAAAGGGTTTTATTTTAAAATGGAGTCGCCACTTGGTACTGAGTTAGGGTGTACCAAGTCACCCTAAAAAATCGTTTAATAAAAATAAAAATAAAATTTTAGAAAAAAATCATTTAAAACCCTTTTTCCGACTCCATGTCTACGAAAAACAAGAGAAAAAAGGTTCCGGGAGTCACATTTGAAGAAAGGGAAGGCAAAGGCTTGCGCCTAAGGCACCCTTTCAACCTAGCCGAGGCTAGTTGCGAGGTTTAATCAAAATTTTCCTAAATTAACCCTAGATTCTATCGCGTTTTGAATGTATCTACATGAATGCAAATCCTAGGTCTAAATGTGAATATCGGGAGGGTCGAAATATTTCCGTCGAGGCTTGGTCAGAATTATCGCATTAATTGCGAAACCCGAGTCGAGACCTCGAGGGAGTCACAAGCGTTTATGCAAAATTGCGATGCAAAAAGAAAAGAAAATAATAATATAGATAATAAGTGGCCGAAGAAAGTGGGAATGCAACATGACGGGTACGGGAGGCTAATAACTCGTGACTAAATGTTTCTACTCACGGAGGGGGGAACGGCATGTACGCCACCGCTTCCCACGTGAGTAGACGACTATTTCTAGCCGAATCACACAAATGTCCTAATTTCTAAGTGAAATGCAACCTAGATGTCATGCATTTTAAAAATGTGTTAAAATAATAATAATAAATAATAATAAGAGTAATAATAAAATCATGACAAAAAGAAAACTAAAAGTGTATGAAATGAGATGTGGAATGCACACGAATGTACCTAACACTAAAATGTCCTAAGGGTCTAACGTTGGACTAGCCCATTCTAAAAAAGTCCCACTAGCATTGGACTAGCGGGAGAGAAAGAAGCCACAACTAGCGTTGGACTAGTGTGGTGACGGAATACCCTAAATCACGAATTAAATATTAAAGCATAAATTAAAATCAAATTAAACATATAAAAACATATAAAATCACATAGGAGCACATAACACATAAGCATGCTATTCTAGATGCAAAAATCCTAATAAAAGCGGTAAAACAAATAAACACATAAGCACGCAAAAGCAAATAAATCCTAACTATTACACCGGGGGCTTGATTTACAATTTAAGGGGAAAATTAAAAATACCCTATCTATTACACTTCCTATCTTATTACAGAAATTTTTGTAAACAATATAAAAAGAAAATAATCTAATTATTACATTGACTAACTAAATACACAAATATTATATTTTTCTAGAATAATAAAAATTCAAAATTAAATTAAATACGTAAATACGCAACGAGTATACAAAATAAGACATAAACAAATAATAATGCATGAAATCACATTGGAGCATATTGGAGCACATAAAGAGGAAAATAACAAGAAGTCGATATACCTCTTTGGAGACCCGGTACCGATGCTTAAAAAAATGAACAAACAAGTCAAGGCATCTCGGTATAATCAAACAAAATTTAAATTATATAACTATTGATGAATTGAGATAAAAAATTAATTCTAGTAACTAAGGGGCTAAAAATAAAATTCTATAAAACTTAAGGGGTAAAATTAGAAATTCACTTAAGTCTAAAGGGGAAGAAATGTAAAATTAAAGTAACTTGGGGGGACAAAACAATAAATTTCAGCAAAAAGAAGGCACAAAATTACAAATTCCAGCAATGTGTAAGCATTAAAACACAAATTCCAGCAATCATTAGTACTACAATACAAGTTCCATCAATGTCATATGGGGATCTAAAACTGAAATTCTAACAAATCTTAAGGGGCCAATGAAAATTCCTGCAACTAATGAGGGGTCCAAAACAAATTCCAGAAATATGTGGGGTATAAAACACAATTTTCAACAGCAATGGAGGACTAAATTATAAAATACAGCGAGTTCTAAGAGTTAGTTTAAAATTCCAACAAAGCTTAATGATTTTAGAATAAAATTCCTGCAAGTTTAAGGGAGTAAAAAAAATTCCAGCAAGTTTAAAGGACTTAAAAAAAATTCCAGCTAAGTCTTAGGTAGAAATAATAAATTCCAGCAAGGTTTAATAATTTAGAATGAAATTCTAGCAACATAAAGTTCAAAAAATGAAAATTCCAGCAATGATAAGAGCTCAAAAATGAAATGCCAGCAGCAATAAGGGTCCAAAAATGAAATTCCAGCAATATGAAGACTAGAAATGAATTTTTCAGCAACTTGAAAGGGTTAAGATGTAAATTCCAGCAACCATATGAGCAAATAAAACAAACAAACAGATTCAAATTGCAAAAGATTAAAGCCTAAAGGGTTAATCTATAAACAATAGAGAACTTAATTGCATAAAGTCAAGAAGCTTCAAGGGCATTATTAAAATATTCATTAAGTTAAGTATAGATCAAATTTTCAAACAAGCCAATCGACTGCCTACACATTCAACCAAGGAATGAATTAAATTAAACATGAACCAATTGTTAAATCACAACTAAACTAACTATATTAAACAAAGACCAAGCCATCATATTCCTTCCATTTCCCGATCACGTGACTAAGTCATGCCCTACCAGAATCCTTTTCTTCAAAAATAGTATGACCGAACACAATGCCAAAGTCAAAGCCCCTAAATTGTCTTCTTCCTCCAAACTAAAAAAATCTCTCTGTTTTCTTTCTTTTTTATATATCTTGCCTTTGATTGCTTTTCAAACTATTTGATTCCCTATCACGTTCTCTATCTCTTCCCTTCGTCTCTTTTTCTTTCAGATTTTACTCTCCTCTTTTTTTTTCTTTTTTCCCCTCCTTCTTTCTTGATTTCCTTTTGGTTTTTTCCTTCTTCTTCTTTTTTTTTTTCTCTGCCCTCGCTCTACTTCTCTCACATCCCCTTCAATCTCTTTGTTTTGTGTGGTGGTAAAGCTGAGATTTGATTTTGTGGTGTGTGTGAAGTGCGATTTTGACTGGAATTTGGTGAGTTTTGTGCAGGTTTGGGGAAAGTTGGTTGTTGATTGAGAGTGCGTGGTCTTACTGGTGATATTGGTGGCGTTAAATTGGTGATATATTTGTGGATTTGGGGATTGGTTTCTTGCAGAAAGATTAAAGTCATTCGTGCAGGTGGTATGGGCTGTAATTGTGGCAGTTTTGTAGGCATTTTTTGAGCTGCGATTTTTCAGTGATTTTGCAGGATTTTTGGTTAGTTTTGCAGGTGTTATAAGGCTGTAATTGCAGTTGTTTTTGGGCTTTTTTTTTTTGCTGGAGTTTTGGTTTTTTTTTTGACAAGATTTTAGGATTGCTGGTGGTGAGAAAGTGAAGAATGGCAGTGAAGGGGAGGAGACAGGGGAGGTGGTGTTTGCGTGTGTTTTTTGGTTGGATTTGGGCTTTGCTTTATGTGTGCGTGAGTGAAGGTGGACACAGGGTTATGGTTGAGCTGGGCAATTTGCTGCCGGTTGATTGGGTCCGTTTGAAGGTGTTGTTCTGATGGGGTTTCTGGGATTGTTTGTGCCAGGAAGTTGGTCAGCTGAGGAGGCTGATAATATGAAATTGGTCGAATTGTTTGTGATGATGAGTGGTGGCATTGATGAAGGCATGAGATGAAGAAGGTGGTGATGGAGTTGTGAACTTGGCAGAATCGAGAACTGGGTTCAGGGAAGGGATTTGCACTGGAGTTTTGTGATTGTAATTGAGTGATCTTGGATGAGGGTAGGAAGAGACGGTGAAGAAGATGGAGCAAAACCAGAAAAACTCAAAACCCAGAAAAATCAAAAGAAAACAGCAAGAAAACTGAGATAAAAAAAATCTAAAATTTCAACTAAAACATTCAATCAGACTTTTCTATTAAAAATGATAAGAAATAAAATGAATTAAAAACAAAAGAAAAGAAAATAAAGTAAGATATTACCTTTGGAGCTTTATCTTCTGGCGGTGACAAACAGCAGACTCTGATTGATGATGATGAATAGTGAATAGTAATGAGGAACGGCGGCTTTCTTTTTTTTTAGTGTGTGTTTTTTGGCGTTTTGTGTGTGTTTTGATCTTCTAGGTAAAATCAAAATGTGTTTTAGGGTTTTTTTTTTCCTTCTTTTCCTAAATCCTTAAGGGGGGTATTTATACTGCACAAGTCTTAACCTCCAAGAAAGGGCTAAAAGACCAAAATGCCCTTGACTACAAAAATTATAGTTTTATCTTTAAAAATCTATTTTCTCTTACAAAAGATAATAATAAAATTAAAAAAAATGTAAATAACAAATTTGTTAATAAAAATTCACCCTAAAAAAGTTAGAAACTTAGTGCTTAAAATCTAAAAACGAATTTGGAACCCAAAAATTGGTAAAAAATGAGTTTGGGATGTGAAATGACAATTTTGCCTTTGGATGGCAAAAATTCACAAAAAAAAATAGCTATTGACATAAAAAAAATTACCAAAAAATAAGAGTAACCTTAAAACACTAGAAAATGTATTTACGACTCAAAATTTGACAAAAAATGAATTTAATCTGTAAAATGACGATTTTGCCCTTGGGCAATGAAAATTCGAGGAAAAATAGCTATTGATCTCAAAAAATTACCAAAAATTAAAAATAATCTTAAAACACTGGAAAATGCCTTTTCGACTCAAAATTTGACAAAAATGAATTTAATTTGTAAAATGACGATTTTGCCCTTGAGCAATGAAAATTCATAGAAAAATAATTATTGGCCTAAAAAATTACCAAAAACTAAAAATAAGCTTAAAACACTGGAAAATACATTTTTGACTCAAAATTGGTGAAAATTGAATTTAATTTGTAAAATGACGATTTTGCCCTTGGGCAATGAAAATTAGCAGAAAAATAGCTATTGACCTCAAAAAATTAAGAAAATTCAGAAACATGCCTCAAGAATTTGAAAAATGAACTTGGAACTTAAAATGAGCTAAAATGGTATTCGCAAGACGAAATTACCAGTTTGCCCTTATGCTGGTAAAAATATAAAAATACTAATTAAATCTGGAAAAATCATAAGAAATTAATAAATTCATATAAAAGTAAAAATATGAATTTAAACCCCCAAAAGTTTATAGAAAAATATTTACAGATAAAATTACTATTTTGCCCCCCAAATTATGGAAAAATTAAAAATTTGTCCCAAAAGTGCAAACATGCCCCCCCAATGTTTGAAAATAAATGGTGTGTCAAAATTTGGTGTCTACAATAGTAAATACAAAGTCAATTCTCACAGTACATGGAAATAAATAATACTACTAATATATGGTGGGGCTGGGTTTTCCAACGAATGAAATACTTACTCGGAAAGGGCAATGGAGGATCGGAACGTGTTGATAGGGTGGGGCTTGGTGTTTCTTCAAATTTGCAAACTGTATAAAGCAATTGAAACAATATTACCATAACAAACAAAAACAAATACAAAGAAATTAGATCCCCTGTCTCAATTTTTGCAACTTCTAGAGTATCCAACTATCCATCCATTGAAGTAGATAAAGAGAATTTTGCTTTAGTTACACAATATTTTACACACTGAATAAAAGAACCAGGAGATTTTTACACATTGAACAATGCCATAAGGTTTCTATGCTAACCAAGACTAAGCCCCACACATTTTTGGGCTTATAGATATCTTTAGTTTGCCCCATAAGTCCTTGTCTTCTAACCATAGAAAGGAAAATAACAAGCTTTTAATTTACAAATCACTGATTTACTAACTACTAAAAGATTGAAAAGCATGCAATTTGGGAAAGATAGTTGCATTCTTCTTCACGTTATGCACACATATTTAGACAATAATGAATTTGGCTATCTCGAGAAGAAAAGCCAAAGGCTATGACCTATCAGGACCACCACTTGCAACCGAGATATATCACTATTTCATCTAGAATCTGGATTCTAAATGAACTGGACCAAATTTATACAATGGCAGCAAGCAAAATATTAACCTCACATGCACAATCTTCCAAATGATATTGACGAAAAACAAAAAAACGGAAGCTAGTTCCAGCTTTGTGTAAAGTATTCAAAACAGAATTATAAATATGAAAATAACTTGACACCTAGTTAATCACAATAAAATTCAAACAAAAACACAAGGTAGTAGTTATAGATGTGAAATAAATAAATAAAACTAAACTACAACCTAATTAACTTACGTTGCTATATTTTACCACAGGAGCTATTGTAGCAGCCCCACCTTACCCAGAGGCGCACCAAAGGGCTTAGCGGACTGCCTGCCTAGCTCTCGCCAGGTCTCGATTCACGCACTCACGCAAACGACCGAGCGTACTTAACTTAAAATAAAATAAACTAAAATAAAATGGAACAAAATAAAATACACTCTTCTTATTTAACTGAAAGGTACAAGTCATACCGCAAGTTTACAAGTCATAATATACATGATTTTCACAAAAATAGCCTAACACAGTTTGGCTATTACAAATAGTTACAACATCCATAATAATCAAAAACCAGTGCATCCAGCTTTAATTTTTCAAGTAACCTGAGTAAAGGAAAACAAATAAAATGGAATGAGCTATAATAGCCCAGTGAGTGCTCAAGTCATGCGATCATACCAGTGAAATGTGATTTTTGTTCGATAAAATATTTAATGAGTAAATAAACAATTTGTGAACAAATTAATTAACAAATAGTCAATGGTGGATACGGGCTCACTGCAGAAGCAAGCTTAGGTCCAGCATACTCGTAAAATTCAATCCGGAGTTACCCTCTTTGAGGAATGAAACTCTTATCGGAAAGAATATCAAGCACCTATATTCTCCAGCACCTTATATCACCCCAAACGCTCCCGGATGACTAACCGAGGAGTAACGGTGAAGTTAGCCCCGGAAGTCCAAGATCAAGAATAAATTCAATCATGAGTTAGCCTTTTTTAGGACTTTACTCAGATGAACAATTAACAAGCACCAAATAACGCCCAACACCTTATATCTCTCCCATACGCTCCCAATTTGATTAACCGTGGAAAATAGTAAAATTAACCATGGAAGTCACAAGCACAATTAACACATTAAATAGTGAAAGCATGTAACACATTACGGAATAGATGTGATAAAGTACACATCTTTCCTCAAATAACACATTTTTATTTTATACTCATGTCAAGTGTAATCATACCATTTCATGCATGGAAATAATAATAACTAGTATGACATGGCGTTTCATGCATCATGCACACAGAAGAACACTCACCTGGTGCCTAAGAAAATATCTCGTAGAAAGGTCGGGTCTCACTTTCGGATCCTGAAATTCACGAGAAAGAATCGTGTAAAAACCCTGACTAAAATCTAAGAAATTTCATAAGGAAATTCAAGAAATAGCCCAAGTCTTTCTAGGGTTAAGTTTCTAGGGTTTTGGAGCTTAGGGTTTTACCCTAGAGTTTAGGGTTTTCGAAATTAGGGTTTTCTAACTTTCTAGGGTTTTGCTCGGAGAAGTTTAATTCACTAATAGCTAATCTACAAAAATTTCTGCACGCTTAAATCACTAAATTACAGCTTATAGAGTCTTAAATCATAGCCTAATCACTTTTATTTCTTAGGTTTTACCAAAATTTCGGCAGCATTTTCCCTATAATCGGACTAACCCAAAAATTTAAAACCTGCAAGAAAATCAACCATCCAATCCAATTCAACAAGTTTTACAACTTCTATGTTCAATTTAAACTCACATTCAATCAAGATTCCACTCAAATTCAAAATCCCTACTCTAAGAATCATCACCCAAATCTGCACAGGGTTGGTTTTCAGCCAACTTCGTGCCATTTCTGGGGTCAATCCATTAAGAACTAAGGAATTCTGATTATAGGGCTACAATGTTCGTGAAGATCATCAATCCAAATTCCAACTAGAACAGGTTCAAAATCAGCCCTCCAGTTGGCTCATCATCAAAACTGTTTCACGCAGAATCAAATTTTCAGCCAACTTTGCAAGCTTTCTGCGGTTAATACACAATGAACCACCATGCAAGCTTTATACCGTTTGAAAGCCCTATGAATCTAGTTTCTAAAACAACAAGAATCATTCGAATCCAAGCTATCTACATCAAGTTATGAAAGTTTTACTAAAACTGGTCCAGCATGACTGTTTTAAGTGTTCTTGAGTTCCAACTTAAATCTTCAACTAAACCACATATAAAACATAAATTTTCAAGGATGAAGCTCCAAGAACTTTCACCCAAACAACATGTTCTCCATGAAATTTCAAGGTTCCAAGGCCACATACTAGTCTATTTAACCATAAGAACACTTTATCTAACAAGTATATATCAAGTTCTAACTAATTTCTTCAAGTAGTATTAACAAGAAACTTGGTATTAAACTTGCATAAAAACTACTTAAAACATGAAATTAATAAGGTAAGTTCATGGTAAATACCTTAGATATGCTTAGAACTTTGATTAGAAAAGATAGAAGTCCACTTCCTATGGTTGATTTGTGTCAACTTGAGAGATGAAAGTCTAAGAAATTGAGAGCAAAAATGAGGGAAGAAAGAGAAAAAGCATGGCCGGCCAAGGTGAAGGGAAAAGAGAAAGAAATAGTCTAGCAAAAATGAAAAAAGAAAAGAAGAAAAGATGGGAAAATGGTGGTCCAATTAAAATCTTACAAGAATAAAGTAAATAGTTAGTATTTTAATGCAAAAGTAGCTACTTGGATTAATTTAATTGGTGAAGATTAATAACTCTTACCACTTAATATAATCAATAATTAGACACAAATTATTAAAGAAAAATAGAACAAAAATAGAAGAGAGAAACCGGCCCTAAGGGAAAGAAAAGAAAAAGAAATTTCGGCCAAGAAAGAAAGAAAAGAGAGAGAAAAATTTCGGCCAAGGGAAAAAGAAAATAAGGTAAGAAAATAAGTGAAACTTTTGAATAAAATTGAGCAAAATTTCAAGTAGTCAAAAGACTAGAAAATAGTGAAATGAACTAGTCAAAATTTAAACACTAATATAAGTTAAATGGTCAAGTAGAATTATTCTAACTTCAGTACTTAAGTGTTTTTGCTCCAAAATGAAAATCTTAGCTAATTAACCTAATTAACTCAAGAAATCTCCCAACTAATAAATCAAGGATTAACACTTAACCCTAAATAAGAAAAGAAAATGTCTCTTATATGTGCATTTTCTAGGGTGCTACAGCTATTCCCACTCTGTTATCATATTTGGACAAATCAAAGTATGACAACCATTTTTTAGACAAGTCAACTTCAAGAAGTAATGGTCAATTAAGATCTAATTGTCATGACCCTATGCATGAATTCTTACATTAACTTCAATATATTTTAAGGGTTCTTAGGTCAAGCCAAATTCTATAGCTCCACAAGTCTTAACTTTTTACCTTATTGCTGAGAATCTAGAAACAACTAATAATCTTTTAGTCATGTCTTTTTTAGGTTGGTACCGGCCTGCTCGGCAATAGCCATAAGACACTTGGGTTCTAATTTTTCGTGTTTGTGTCCGTATCAGAAAGTAGGGAGAGGAGGGTGTCAATGAATGAGCCTTGTTTGAACTTTGAATTGGTCTAACTCAGGTCTCACTCAATAAGAATAAAGGCTATGAATCAATGTCCACTTTAGACTAAGCTTTGGTGGCAAGTAAGCCTATATAGATTTAAATGATCTTTCAATAGGCAAACAGGGTATACTTTTCTGGCTCAAATTTTAGCATATATTATCCTCCAAAATCCACATTATTTGGGTAAAATGGATTTGTCAAACATACCTTCTTTAAAGCCTGACTTTAATTTTGTCTTTTTACTATCCTCTTTCTTGGTAAATTTGTCCTTCTGCTCCATTTGCTTTACAACCATCTATGTGTATCTGAGTTAACAATAGTTTTATGTAGTTGCATATATGGCCATATAGTTAAGTGCATGTCCTAAATTATTATACGTACTCCGTAGTACATAGAAAACCATTAATATGTGTACACTTTTGTAGCTACAACTTTAAGATAAGTATAAAATAGAGTAAGAAGCCGTGTCTTCACAATTCACTCTTCTCTTGGACTAAACGAAACCTTTTTAACAGTAAAAATCAAAATCAAGCTTATAAACTATTGGTAAGACTAATCTTTGCATTTTGGACTTCCTGAAAAACTCTTGCAGCATTGTAGAAATTATCTTAAATCTGGAGGAACAAACATATTAGCATACACATAATAATATATTGATGGTTTCAATTCCTTTCATCAGTTTTGCATAAAAAATATCTAACTTCTAAATATTTACTTTTTTAAGTTGAGACTGCTGAATTATTATAGGTGAAATGTGAATCTAGATATTCACGAATTTGTCATTTTGTATACTAGCAAAAAGCATAACAAACAAGAAGAAACACAAAATTTGTAGTCTAGATACTAGCCGTGGAAGTGAATCAATATCAATCGATTGGGCATGATTGAAATGGATAAATATTAGTTTTTTGGACAATGGACTAAGATATTGAAGCCGATGGTCATTAGCATGTTAGCTTAATACGAGAAAATTGGCATAAATTGGATGTATTGTTGAATTGAAAAATCCAAAAAAATTTGACTGATTATTAATGAAAGAAAGCTTAAATTTGCATGCACAAGTACCACGCAGTCCAAATTCTTGAAAAGAAAAATCCAATTTTGTGAGTTTACCTCCTTCCCCCTGCCCACAACAAAGAGAGAGACAGGGGGGGAGAGAGAGAGAGAGAGAGAGGACTAGAAAATCCAAAACTGGAAATAATGATTACTAAACCAACCTTCAATCACCCATCAAACTGTAATATGGCTATATGTAAATTGGGGATTTAAATGCTTTGTAATAATTAATTTCAACCAAGATCAGCTAGAATGAATCCAAACATGTAATATTACACATACATTATTTAGAAAATTCTATAAACATGTCAGCAAAGAGGGCACCTCATATTCAACCAGAAAGCAAAAATGAACTAGACATATGTAGTATATGCATATGTATAACTTGACGATGACAATGGGTTCTTTCAATATTCAAATGGCCCCACAAAAAAAATGATGCTACATTCACTAGTGTTTTGTTTAATGTACTTGGAAAATGACCAAGAATGAGCTAACTTTATCTCTTATTCTATTAATATGCAGAAAATGGCTATCATTGGATTAGTCTTCATTGAATTTCTTGCAATGGTTACCAATGTTCATGGATATGGAGGGTGGATTAATGCTCATGCCACCTTTTATGGTGGGGGTGATGCCTCTAGAACAATGGGTATGCACCACCATTTTTTGAACTTGCCACATTTTGGGCTGCATATTCTAGTCTCTTTTATTTTTCTCTTTTCAAATTCTAATGAAATTTTCTTGTTCTTGTGAAAATTTTTAGGTGGGGCTTGTGGATATGGAAACTTGTATAGCCAGGGGTATGGTACGAACATTGCAGCTCTGAGCATAGCTCTATTCAACTATGGATTGAGCTGTGGATCTTGCTTTGCAATTAGGTGTGTCAATGCTAAATCGTGCCTACTTGGTACCATTTTGGTCATAGCCACCAATTTCTGTCCTCCAAAAAATGCCTTGCCTAACAATGCAGGGGGGTGGTGCAACCCTCCCCTACATCACTTTGACCTCTCTCAGCCTATTTTCCAGCATATTGCTCGGTATAGAGCTGGAATTGTCCCCATTGCTTACAGAAGGTATGCTAAGCAAAATTCTCAAATTTAGAATTTTTCATTAAAAAAAAAATTGTACTTTTACTACCATTTGGGCCTTAACTCGGTTACTTACTCCCTTAACAAGTAAAAAGTAAAACAAGAATCTCAAGAATTTTGGGATTTGGACTTTAATTTAGAGGTTATTTTGTGTAGAAACAAACCCATTGTCATCCGCCCCTACCAGCAAATTAACTACCACAAAAGCACAAAGCTTTATGCATCAGAAAATTACCTACCGAAATTTAGGGGAAAATCAGTAGTAGCCTAAGCTACGGTTCAAATAAAATTAGGGATTTGATTGCAAGACATACTTTACATAATAAGAAGAAGAAGAAAAAAGAAAAGGTTGAAAATCGTACATGGAGGGGTTCGTTCTTCTCCTTGTCAGCTAGAATTTCTACAGAAACTAAAATTCCCACCTCTTCTTCAACTTTCACTAAGTACCGATTGTTCCATTGCCCATCTCTGATTTTGCTCACTCTTTAATTGAGCTTTGGATATGGAATAAGTGTGGCGCAACTTGGAAGAGGGACAAAGTTGTGCAGAAGAATTTGGTAGACAGAAAGAAGAATTTGGTGTAGAATGGGGAATCGGTAAAAATTTGGTAGAGACGAGTGAATTGGAGAGGGAGTTTTGATTTTTTGGTGAAAAATGGTGGGGGGAAAATTTTGGTGGAAATGTTTGGGAAAGCTGCCAAATGTTTCTCATAAGTTTGCACGTTCATTTTTTTCTTAAGTGCTAACGGGTCAGGTTGGATTTGAAATTTTAATTCCAACCTAGACCCGATTAAGCAATATGGTTTTGAACTTAGATCCGTTACCTGATGGGTCTAATATTTGGTTTCTCAATTCGAGTCTGATCAGGTCCGAATATTGACAGTGTGAAATAATTATTATCCATTAGATATTGATTATTGAAAACGTAAAATATATGTGTGTGTACACTGCCTAGACATGTGTAAAATATTGATTACGTATTTTATTTTACATATTAATAAAATTTGGGCTGGCATCCGACCCCTGTGTGTAGGGTTTGCCCAAAAAAAAAAGTAAAATACATGTGTGTGTGCGGGCGTATTGTTTTTTTGGTATTAGGTAGTCAAAGTATAAAATACATACATAAACACACATATATGTACACACACATGCATATATAAATATATATATGTATATATATATGCATACACACAGATGTATGTATATGTGTGTGTGTGTATGTATACACACACACACATATACATACATCTGTGTGTATGCATATATATATACATGTGTGTGTGTATATACACACACACACATACATATATATAGATATATATATATAACATATATATATATGTGTATGTATATAGACACACACATACATATATATATATAGATGTGTATATATAGATATATATATCTATATATACACATCTATATATATATGTTATATGTGTGTGTGTGTGTATGTATAATATATACAGTGCGTGCGTATGTGCGTTTGTGTATGTGTATGTACATATATAAATATACATAGATAGATATCACATAGGATATATTTCAGTATCAACTTGTGAAAGTTGTCAAAAAAACACCCCCTTTAATGACAACTTTATATGGTTGTCAGAAAAAGTCTAGATTCAGTGACAACATAGCTTGTCACTAATTCCTTGTATATAACTTGTGGGAGTTATTAGGGAAAGGTCCACCTTTAACGACAACATATTCCAGTTGTCAGAAAATGTTAAAGATTCAGTGACAACATTTGTTGTCATTGACGGCTATGACGTTTTTTTTTTTTTTTTTTTTGACAAACCTACACTAATTCTATCTTTAGTAACAACTTAGTGAGGTTGTCATAAAAGATTAAATATTCATTGACAACACAACTTGTCACTAATTCCTTGAATTTAAATGTTAAAATTATTACAAAAAGTCTAACTTTAGTGACAACATATTGAAGTTGTCAGAAAAGATGAAGATATAGTGATAACAAATGTTGTCACCGGTACCTTAAATGTGGAGAATCTGTGATGATTTTTGTTGTCACTAATCTCATTGATTTAATTTTTCTCCAACGAGAAGAGGTTAAGATTTAAATAGGGTTTAGTGACAACATGTTCTTGTCAAAGAATGTTGAATGTTCAGTGACGACAATGTTGTCACTAATTTCTCCAACAACTTGTCTACTAAAAATCCTATATTTTGTGACAAGTTCATGTTGTTGTCAGAAAATGTAGAAGATTCAGTGACAACTTAGTTGTCACTAATGGCCGAGAGATAATTTTGTAACAACATAAGATAGTTGTCACAAAACAAATCTTATTTAGTAACAACTAATGATGTTCTGATAAAAGGTTAAACATTTATTGACAACACATGTTGTCACTAATACCATGAATTTAAATGATTAAAAAAAAGTCCAACTTCAGTGACAACACTTTGATGTTGTCAATAAATGTAAAGATACAGTGATGACTGATGTCATCACTAATGTCTTGGACATATTTTTGAGAAAATGATAGAGATTTTGTGACAACACATGTTGTCACTAATGTCATGATATATTTTAGTGACAACATATGAATATTGTCAGAGAAAATAGAGAAATCAATGATGATAAAAGTTGTCACTAATACATTGAATAAAACAAATAAAAAATGTTAAAGCTTCAGTGATGACATTTGTTGTCACTAATACCATTGGATATATTTTAGTGACAACACATGAATGTTGTCAGAGAAAATTAGATTTTAGTGACGACAAACTAGTTGTCAGAGAATAAGGGAGAATCAATGACGATATTAGTTGTCACTAATACCTCGGATAAAACAACTAAAAAATGTTAAAGCTTCTGTGACGGTGTGTGTTCTCACTAATACCATCACTCACATTTTCAATGACAACTTTCCAAAAGTTGTCAAAAAAAAATTGAAGTTAGTGACAACATGTTTTAGTTATCAGAATAGGGCATTGTTTTAGTGACGGCTAGTGTTGTCAGTAATGGATGAAAAAGTATTAGTGACAAGGTTTGTGGTTGTCAAAAAAGTTTATATCTTTAGTGACTACATAAGTTGTCATTAATTAGTTGGCCCTATTTTTAGTGACAACCTGAAAAATGTTGTCACTATTACTTTATATTCAGTGACAACATTTAGCTCTTGTCAATAATATAAGTTGGCGCTAGAAGGCAGGATGCAATCAGTGACAACATTTTATTGTTGTCACTAAAGATACATAGCAATTGCAACAAGGTTTTGTGTTGTCACTGAAATTGATATTTAGTGACAACATTATTTTGTCACTAAAAAATGTCATCACTAATGATATTTTTTCTTGTAGTGTTTGAACTTTTAGTTGTTTCATTAACCATACTTAACTAAAAGCTTCATCTAGAATATAGATGAAGCTAATGAATCAACATAGAATATAGATGAAGCTAATGAATCAACAAACATGATTTAATCAATATACACTTGCTAAGCTTGCATTTGTTTATTTACTTGTTTAAGTTTTAACACTTGTTTTTGCATAGCCAACTTAAACAAGTCATCTAAGTTGTTCCTTGACATTGAGAACTGCATGTAGCAATGGAAAATATACAAGTAATGGTTAAGTTATTCATATGAAACTAATGGATGCTTAAGTGAATCATAATAATTTATGTTTTCATAAGATTTCATTATGAGAATAGTTAAAATCTTGTCATTTCAAAAAGAGATCTAGTTATGACATATATGAAATTGGATTTTAAACAAGACAAGATAAAACTTAGTAAGTCATTCATGTATGATTCATTAGTGGATTCTACATTTTAGGATTCTTTGTTATTGAATTCATTCAAGTGTTTCTTAATCTTATACCTATTATATTGAAATAGAAAAACATTCACCATCACTCTTATTTTGAGTTTGTTAGATAATAAAGGTTAGCCATAAAACCTTAATAGTTGTATTTATATTGATTCCTTGTGAGATTCGACACCTAATACTCCAAGTGCTACAATAGACCCACATACTTGCAGTATAGTTGGGAGATTAGGTTTTATTAATTAATTTGTTTGTGTTTTGTTCATATTTGTTATACCTAATCTACACCACGTCAAGTTTTTAGCGCTATTGCCGAGGAATGAAGGCAATATTAAGGTCAAAGCTAACTTTATTAGTCTAAACTTTCTTTTTCTTTATTTGTAAATAACTATTTCCTTTTATTTTGTTGGTGTAGGTTGGTGCTTCTATTTGACTCGAAGATAAAAAGAACCGCAAAGAAGGCAATGAGACAAAAGTAAGAAGAATAAGCAAAGATGGAAGAGATTAGTGAAACCTCAAGTGCACCTCAACCACAAACCATAACAAGAGGTAGCCATAGAGGAGGTAACACAAAATCCTAACCCTCAAACTCATTCTTTAAGAGATTTTGCCATGCCGAATCCAATTGGTTCTCATACAAGCATAATAAGACTATCGGTAAATGCAAATAACTTTGAACTTAAGATGGGACTAAGCCAAATAGTTCAACAAAATAAATTTGGTGGTAATGCAAATGCAAATCCACATACACACTTGGCTAGTTTCATGAAAATATGTGATAAAATTAAATTAAGTAGTGTTTGAGAAGATGCCATAAGCTTAGACAATTTCCATTCTTCTTGCGAGACAAAGCCAAGTATCATTTCCACCGAATACCTTTGCTACTTGGACTGATCTTTCCAAAGCATTTTTGAACAAATATTTCTCACGGGGAAAGACCGCAATACTTCGATGGAGATAACTAGTTTCAACAATTACGAAAGAGAATTTCTCTATGAAGTTTGGGAAAGATTTAAGGACCTGATAAGAAAATTTTCACACCATGGACTCCCTAATTGTGCAAACCTTTTATGATGGGCTTAATTATCTAACAAAAATCAATATAGATGCAGTTGCAGGGGGAGCACTTATGGAAAAATTGACAGAAGAAGCCCAAGAGTTGATTGAAGAAATGGTGGCCAACCATTATCAATAGGCAAGTGAAAGAGGTATTAATAGAAGAGCTCAAGGTGTGTATGAAATCGATACTTTAGATATGTTATGTGTGCAAATGTAAAACCTGGTGAATGTTTTTAATAAACATGTCTCAAGTAGTCAAGTTTCATCATCTAGTGTTACGTGTTGTAATTTGTGTGGTGATTCTCATGATCCATCTACTTGTGCATAAGTACAATATGTTAATAACTACAAACTTCTTCTTCTAATGATCCTTTTTCTAACATATACAATCTGGGGTGGAGAAACCATCCAAATCTTGAGTGGAGGGAAGATGATCACAAAACTCAGATTTTCACAAAACAAACCAATTTGGGTGGTGGCTAATGAAAAAAATGATGGAAAGGATGGAGCAATTTGAAAGTAAAATGTTAGGAATGGCTAGATTTTTAGAGAATTAAATTGTTCAAATAGCCGAACAAATAGACCTTAGGAAAAAAAGGGAGTTACCAAGTAAAACCGAAATGAATCCTAGGGAACATGTTCAAGCTATTGCATTGAAAAGTGGTAAGGCGTTAAATGAACCAAGCATTGAAGAATGTGGAAGTGAGAGAGATGAAAAAGAAGAAAAAGGAAAATAGAAAGTGAGTGATAAAGAAGTTCATGATGAAAATAATCATTCTCAATCACAAGCTATTCCTATTCCCTCACAAATTCTATTTCCACAGAGGCTTAAAAATGAAAAGCAAGAAAAGAAATTGGAAAAAATTGCACAAATGTTTAAACAATTACATGTTAACATTCCTTTTGTAGATGCATTTTTGCAGGTTCTCAAGTACAATAAAATTTTGAAGGATTTGTGGACAATGAGGAAAAATCTTGATGACTTTGAGACCATATAGCACTAATGAAGGAATGTAATGGTCGGATCCAAAACAAATTGCCACCAAAACTCAAGAATCCAGAGAGTTTTTCTATCCCATGCACTATTGGTGATGTTAATTTTTTCAATGTATTATGTGATTTAGGTGCTAGTGTTTCATTACTTCCTATGTCAATAGCAAGAAGGCTAGGCTTCGAAGAAGTTAAAAGCACAAACATCACTTTACAACTAGCCGATAGGTCCATTAGGCATCGATTAGGTGTTCTTGAAAATGTTTTGATAAAAGTGGAAAAATTTATCATCCCGGTAGATTTTGTTATTTAGATATAGACGATGATATTAATATGCCTATTATACCTGGAAGACCTTTTCTTGCTATCACCGGTGCAATAATTGTGAAAAAATAGCACACTGAAATTAAAAGTAGGAGATGAATAAGTTGCTTTAGGATTGAATAATATGATGAAACACCCATCTTGTACTTTTGATATGTATTTGGTTGATGAATTTGATAATAATGTGCCAAATTTTTTATTTGTAAGTCTTGATAGCACAAGGAGAAGGAAATCAAGAAAAAAGGACCAAATACACTTCATTGATATATCTACACCCAAAGAAATGGAGGATTCTTTAGGTTATGGTCCTATTGTGTGAAGCATATATCTATGAGTCTAGCTCTCAACTCTAAATGAAGTGCTTGTTGGGAGGCAACCTAATGTTTTTGGCATTTTAAGTTGCTTTACGGTGATTTATATTGTTTTAAGTATGTTTGTTTAGTTTAAGTTTGATGATTTTGAACTTGAAGCATTATGTGCAATCTTTAAGATTTCATGATTAAACTTGGATGCTTGATAACCATTTCTCATATTTTTTGAGGTTCATGTGTTTTGAAACATTAAACATCTTAGTTTTATCATTTGAAATGTGTTTGAAGTGGTTTTGTAGTTTAAATGAATAAAGAAACCAATTTGAAGCATTGAGTTTCAAAGTTATTATTCCATTGGTTTATTATTCATGAGCTAAGTTTGATTAAGCATTTTGATCCTCATTTGATAATCCATGGACTTTTGATACAAAAATTAATTTGGAGCAACTTTTTTTATAATTCGAAACTTTTTCAAAGTGATTTTAAGGTTAGAATAGCTCAAAGAATCAAATTGAGGTACTGAGTTAAAAAGATAACTATTCATTTTGTTACTTAACACTAAAGGAAATACTTTGAGATTTTGGTCCTAAATTGAAAATTTTGATGTTTTTCATATCTTAAAATCATGTTAACAACTTTGATTTAACATTAGAAACATGTTTGAATTGTTAAATTGATCAAAAACATAAAAAGAGCAAATTTGAATTTCAAGTTGATCTTGAAGTTCAAGTTGCAAGTTGACCGAATGGCCTACTTTGATTGATTCTCATTTCATTTGTATCAATGATCTTGAATACATGAATTCAAAGTTTGTCGATATGGTTACATGATTGTAAAGTTGTTTGCACAAAATTAGAAGTTTAAATTGTCGAAATCAGCACCCAAAGTTGGCAAAAAATCAGCCTGGAACAGGTTTTCTGCAGAAAATTTTTGCAACTTCTAGGAGATATCTGCGGGTCAGATCTGTGGGTAGCCGAGCCGTTGATCCAACCTGCGGATCAAGGGCAGTTTTCATTTTCTTTGGTTGTTTGACTGATTCTTCTTTGGGATTTTATGGGATATTGCGAATCAAGGGCAGTTTTCATTTTCTTTGGTTGTTTGATTGATTCTTCTTTGGGATGTTTTGGGATATTGTTTGTGTGATCATTTGACAACTTTGTGGGCAAGAAAACACCATTTTAACAAATTCAAATGGATTGCATTTTATGTTTCATTTCATTGATTCAAGCTTTAACATTTTGTACCAAAGTATGAAATTTTGATTTGAGGCATATTAACACAAGTTTCTTTTGCTTTTCACTTCATTATGACACACTACATTTGCTCACATAATACATTCATTAAACTTTTACCCCCGTGGAGCTACATTAAAACAAATAAGTGTGAGGAAAATCAAGTGTTTCAAAATATGTTATGTTACTTTTTAAGCCTATTGGTTATTCAAACATGTGCTAACATAGTATTTGAGTTTGTTTGAACAATATAGTAAAGTATTGCAAAAAGGAACTACAAAAGGCCAAGGAGCACAAGGATAATAGCAATATCAACATTTGGACATTTCAACCAAATAAGAGGAGTTTTTGTATTATACATTCTCATTTTTATCTTTTCCTTTACACATTGAGGACAATGTGACATTTTAACTGTTGGGGGGGGAGAGGGGAAGGTAAAGAATTATGTTTGGCATGATTTAAAGTAATTGTCTCAAGATATTGTTTTAGTAAAATATGGCCAAAATTTTAAAAAAAGATTGCCCTTTTATCATGCTTTTATGCCATCAACTTGTTAAATTCCTTTACTTTTTGAAGTAATTTACGCAACTTGGATTGAATGTACTCTACAATCATATGAAGAAATAGTTATTATGTGACTAGGAGTTTTGTTTTTAAGAAAGTATATCTTATAAAATAGTTATAATTATGTCTTGATTTGGTATTTTTGATTTTAAATTTCTTTTCTTTACTTAATTTTACATTATTAAGTGGACGATATAGACAAGAAGTGTATTTATGCATTTGAATAAAGGGACAAATATATTAGGAGGAAAATTGATAAATGTTTGCTATTCCAATGATTCAAATTGCTTAGTAACTGGAAATCTTAATATAAAAATGTCGATTTTTGCATCAAACAGCAATTGAATTATGAGTATGCATAGCAAGTTTGATTGAGAGTAAATTGTTGAGTAATAAGGGGTCTTCAACACAAAATGTCAATCCTTTCATTGAAAGGAAATTTCACTTTCAAACTAAGGGTTAAAATGTGGTTAAAATGATCAAAGTGTTGAGTAATCGAGGGTTTTTATGTACAAAAATCAACCTTCGCATTAAAAGACACTTACTAAGTTTTATAAGTCAAAATGTACCTATTATGCTAAAATCTACAAAAGCATGAATTATACATGTTTGTCCATATTCAAGACTTATGGTGTGAAATTTTGTAAGACACAGAATTTTGTTGAACTAGCCTTAATCTTGACATAATTATTTCCTTTTACTTAGTATGATTAGTACTAGAAACACTATAAGGAATTGCATAATGCGTATTTATTTTTTCTTATGGAATTATATTCAACAATAGGGCATATGTTATTTCAAATGCTTGAATCATGTTTTGGTCTCTTGATTTTCCAATTGCTTGAGGACAAGCAATGAATTAAGTGTGGAGGAGTTTAATAAGTAATAAATTTACCAATATTATTACATGTTTTGTAATGCATTTTTGGTGTGATTTTAGTATAATTATAGTAATTTTAGTTACAAATGACTCAATTTTTAACTTTTCTTATAATTAAGGTTTTGTTCTCAATATTAGGGTTTTGACGTGAAATTACTATTTTGAGCAAATTAATGTAAAATTTTTATAAAATTTTATAGATTCATCATACTTAAATTCAATTTGGATCAATTGGAGTCAAGATCGATCAAAATCAAAGAAGATTCAATTGATTAAGTAGATGAAGTCTTGGAGAATAATTGAAGAAATAATAGTGCAAAAATATTTGGGAAGCCTAATTCTTTAAAAATATGTGAAAATATATGAAAAAAATTCTGAACACGTATATTCCAACTCAACAAAGTCAGAAAATCAAGTGGAACCACAATCAGTGATCTGTGGATTGCATTAGTGGTGGTTGACTTGCGGATCGCACTCGTGAATGAGCATATCGACTGGACTTTTCTAGGGTTGGAACTTGCATCTTCTTCCAACTGTTTTTGTAGACATTTTCAGATAGAGATATGGTTCTTGCACCTGGAGATTCTCTTGAGCACGCAATTGAAGACTTTTATATCCATTTGGAATCTCAATACAAATCTTCATCATTTTCATGCATTAAATGCATTGCATATTGGAAAATGACTAGAAGAGGTCATTTGTAATGCATGGAAGGAGAGCTTTAGAGAGAGTTAGAATAAAATAATAGTTGTTAGCTTTTTATTTGTACTAAATTTGATAAAGATAGTAAAATTCTCTTCATTCTTCAATAGAATAGTGAGGTTCATTGTAAAAGAGTATTGTAGTTTAACTTTTGAAAGTGAATAGAAAAGAAGCTTATTCCAATTTTAGTTAAGCAATTCTAAAATCTCTCTTTTTCTTTCATTTGTTGACATGAATTCTTGTCCTGAATTTGAATTTTTAGTCGTTTTATTAACCATGTTGAACTAAAAATTTCATCTAGAATATAGACGAAACTAATGAATCAACAAACATGATTTAATCAATATTGATAAGTGTCTAGTTGTGTATTTGTTAGTGCATCTAGATTAGTATTTTAGGCTAGTTTTTAGTTTCTAAATGATGAACAATAGTCACTTTTATGTTTATTTCTTCCAATCTTGAGTTTATAGCTTAAATATGCAAATGAGTAGTTTAATGTTCAATCCTTTGTGTTTTGTAAATTTTAGCTATTTGATCATCAATTCAAATCAAGTAAAGTGTAGTTGAATGCTATTTGAAAGTGATTTGAATTTGATAAGAAGGGGCAAGAGAAGAGGACCAAAGGCATGGCATGAAGAAGCAATGATGGAAGAAGAATTGGTAATGAAAGGGTTTCACTGCACTGACATGTTCCAGTAGTTTGGTCATAACTGGAGCTGGACATAATGGATTGAGATGATTCTTGAAACATTTTAAAGTTAAGAGAAGTATCTACAATTCTTACGAGACCTCAAAATTTTATTCTAACATTTACAATATCAAATATCTAAATTACTGAAGCATTCTTGTGCAGTGATGCTTTGACGATTATGTCTCGGTATTTTAGCCATATCTTTAAGTATAAAACTCCAAATTAACTGATTCTTGTACTTTTGGAAAGATGACTCAAAGAGCTACAATTTTTATGTTTTGACCAAGAGCTGATTCTGCACGACTGGAGAGTACCTATGACACCAATCCAGACACGAATACAAGCTTGAAATACATTGGGTAGAAACATTTTCGCTCTCGCGACGCTTATCTGCGAACGGATACCTATCCCAGGTATGCTGCAGAAACTGACCTTTTTTTTACAACACGGGATTTCTCTTGCCAAACAAGTCCAACTCTTTATGAATCTAATTTTAAGCATTCTAATTGTAATTTTTGGACTAGAGGACTCTACATATTAAGGGTTTTAACTCTTTAAGAGGAGAGAACCACTTCACACTATACCCACACCTATAGAGAGAGAATAGTGGGGGTCTCTCTTAGAGAGAAATTTCTCTCTTTGAGAGAGCCACAAGTGGACAGAGTTGAAATCTCTCTATAGAACAATATAGTTGGGGGATTCTTTTGTACAACTCAAGATCGAAGGAAGAAATACAAGATTGAAGCATTATTCAACAATAAAATAAGCTTTCTACACTTTATCTCTTTCTTTATCTCGGTTTTTATAGATTGTTCTATTAAAGATTTCACCTTTTGTGTGAAATCCATCATGAGCATGTTTTAATTTATTAATCTAAGGTTAGAGGAAATTAATGAATATATGCCTATGACTTGTTTGTGATTATTCATGCTATCTGGCTTTTGTTTGTTTGCTACTTTGGTTTGCATGGATTTGTAGTTGCTTGATCACCAACTATAAATTGTTAGTTGTTATTGTGTAATAAGAGTTGGTAATAATAATGGAAAAGGAATAGTTGAAGTCTAAGTTGCATCTCGCACAAGAGTAGTGGTGCTCTTAAGTGGGTCAATTAGGCAATTCATGTAGCTAATGAACCAATACTAGTATCTTTACCACGAGAGTAGGAAAGAACTAGTAGGAAGGTAATCGTTAACTTGTTGCGAAAGTGAAGGTTAACTATAATTGGGACTAGACCCTAAATAAGACAATAACAAATAGCATGAGTTGATCCTTTTATTTATGTGTATGGTCATTAGTTAACTTTATTCCCTAGTGTCTCAAGATTACGAGTTTCCTCTTGATATTGTTATTCTATATAGTTGATTAGTTTAGTTGTTTAATTTATACTTTATTTTTCACATTGTTAATTGGTTGTTTAGATAATAAAGTGAGCAATAAAGCCTTAGTACTTCTACAACCTTTTCCCTGTGGGATTGACCCTGTTGCTCTATACTCGATACGATCTGTGCACTCACAGTATATAGGGTAATTAGGTTTTATAACTTGATTATTTGTGTGTAATAGAATTAGATTATTTTCTATATTTTTAGACCTAATTACACGCGTATCAAGTTTTTGGCACCGTTGTCGGGAAAAAGAAATAATATTAGGGCTAAAGCGAACTTTATTAATCTAAACTTGTTCTTATTTTTGCTTGGTTTATTAATTTTTCTTGTTTTAGTAGGTGGAAGGAGAAGAGATCTCAATTGTTCAACCTTAATCTGATTTGAAGAGATGGCGAATAATTATGTTAATTGGGCCAATAATAGAGGTACCATAAGAGGATCTACAGGTATGTCTAGAAATAAAACTCTTAGTATGTTAAAAGCATAGATGGATGTATTGTTGAATTTGGTTACTGTGTGATAGGGTAATGATTTTTGTTATTTTCAAGTAATTGTTGATTATTGTACTTACTGTGGTAGAAATCATAATTCATATGATTGTTTTAATTGTAGACAAGTACGATATGATGACAATTATTACCACCCCCCTCAATACGACCCTTACCCCAATGCTTATGACCCGGAGTGGAGGGATTTTCCATATTATGGATGAGAAGATACATGGAACCATTAACAACCTATTGGGGAGGAACTTAGTTTTTAAATTTATCCATCTCCTGTATATTCAAAACCTGAGCAGGAATTGACACTTGAGAAATTATCTCAATCAACATTAAAGAGATTAGCTAGGATGACGAAAATTTTTTAGGATCAATTTAACCAAATTGCTGAAACTTTGCACATTAGATACCAATATGACTTACTGAGTGATACCTAGTTAAATTCTAGTGAGCAAGTGAAAGCAATTATCTTTTGTAGTGGTGACTAAGTAAGTAAACCTCCGTCTGTAGAATATGACCCTGATTATAAGTCAGTCATTGAGGGATTATCCAAACTGATAGATGAAAAATATAACCAAATAACCACAGTGTACATGAATATTAGGGTCCAAAAAGATATTAGGGTCCAAAAAGAACATGAGTATGCTAAGGAAGAAAAAGAGAGTGAGAAAGGAATTGTTAGTGAGCATGAGAGTTTTAGAAGAACAATTAAAGGAATAGAAGCCTCACTTCCAATTTCTTCTCCCATATCACAATCGGCATCTTGTGTTAATATTTGTAATCTGCTGCATATTAATATTCCGTTTGGTAGTACTATTTTGCAGGTTTCTTTTTATGAGAGGTTTCTTGAGGATATCATGGCATGTAAGAAGAAGCTGAAAGATACCAAGAGCAAAGCCAATATGGAAGAATGTAGTGCTGTGTTTGTTGCTAAACCACTACCACAGTTGATGACTTTTGGGTTGCAATGTGTTACAACAGAGATATATCCAAGGGTTGAGAACAAAAAGCCCAAGAAGAAAGAGTGGGCTTCTAATGTTTTCCATCAAAGAGTTACATGATGAGTTGATGGAAAAGTCTAGCTAAAGACTATAAACAAAGTGCTTATTGGGAGGCAATCCAACCGTTGTTTTACTATGATTTGCTTTTTAGGATTTAAAGTAGTAGTAGGATTTATTTAGTTTTATTTTATATTGTTTAGGTTTTGTGGCGAATGGTTTTGTGGAGCGTATATTTGTTTAACATATTGTCATTGCAGGTTTTAATAGTTGATATTGGATCAAGAGATCATGGCAATCATGGATAGACACTTCAATAGCTACGATATGGGAGTAATGTCTCTTTATATTTTGTTTTTTTATCTTATTTTTTCTTCTTACACATTGGAGACAATATGTATCTTAAATGTTGAAGGGGAAGTTTGTTGCACAATTTCTGCAAGTATGCAGAATTGTAACAAATAATACAATGATGAATAGAGATCGTTTCCATGAGAATTAGTTACCTAACCACCTATCAATTCACTTTTATTTGCTTAAGGCTTCCAATTGAATTTAAGAAAATTAACAGTAAATTCTAGATTAAAACTACTTCTAAAACTAAATTAATACCAAATTAACTAAACTAGAATCGCACAAGCAATTAAATCTAGAGAAGAATCAATCACCCACAAAGATTAGGAATTAATATTCATCAACAATCAATTCAATTAATTAATCTATGAATTACTCATGCTTTATTTTAACCCGAGTTTTTCCAAATGGCATCAATTAAACTCTCACGACGTTTAATGACTAAACCTTAGTTCAATTAATTGAAAAAACATATTAACCCACTCTCATGGCGCTAACCCTTTAAACAATCAACCTAATAAGGCTAATATGCGCAACTCCTAAGGGTATCTAATTACTTATCACAATATCTTGCCAATAAGTGACTAGATTGATGATTGTAGATCTATTCTGCTACCATCTCTCAATGCGCAACACAACATAAATCATAACTATGCTGGCCAAGCATGATTAAGCATTAAGTATAACAATCATCACATAATAAAAGCACGATTCATGAAGAGATTAATCAAAAGAACATCATGTTTAGAGCATTAATCCCTAATAACAAGCTTAGCCACTCATGTGTAAGGTAATAAGGGGAGTAACGCAGCGGAAAATTTAAAAATTTATTACCTTAGCCATGGATCTCTTTGATGTAATCTATACGATTAAAGGGTGTTTAGCACAAATACCTCAAGCATAGAAGGTTTCTATGCTTCAAAGGGCAAGATCCTATTCGATGAAGGTGTTGATCTACCATGAAAAGCCCTCCAAGTGTCGAGCCTCCAATGGTATCCACACGAACATGATCTTTAGGAACCTTTGGGCTTGCTTGCCTTGCCTTTTGAGTGCTAGCTCCCTTGAATGATTCATGAAGAACACAAGAAGAAGAAAGAAGTTGAAACCCTAACAATTAGGGAAGGAGGTGTGGCGTTTTTCTTGGAGAGAAAAACGCCACCAAGCTCTCAATTTTTCTCTCTCTAAATTTTGTGTTATGTTTCATCAATCTAATAAGAGTCAAGGCATGGACTTATTTATAGATGTAGTATCCTAGTCTTTAAGGAAACAAGAGCAATTGGAAACCAAGAAGGTTTAGGAAGCTTACCTTAAGCTAATCCTATTCCTTTAGGAAACCAATTCCAAAAGGAAACCAAATAGCTTCTTAATTCCTTTTAGGAAACTAATTTCCATCAAGACTTAGAATATTTATAAATAAGTCCTTTAAGTTAATTTATCATATAAATTAACCCCATAAGTATCATATACTTATCTTAATAACAATTAAACCCAAAGACCATGTTCTTATTGTGTGTGACCCATTAGGTTCCATTCACGTTGGCAATAAGTACAAATTATAACTCTTTAATTAATTAATTAAGAGCCAGATAAATTAGCACTTTAATTTATCATTAATTCACTAATTAATTAATTTGCACTTATAGATCATGAGTGGCGTCTAGCAATGCATCATGACCACCCAAGTGAATAGGAAAGTCATATGGTAGACTACACCTATCAATGACAATGTTACCGTGTAATTAATATCCTTTCACCACACTATATCCCAATTAGTCTAAGAGTGTAGTGCGCACTCTTTAAATGACTAATTAATGATTTCTTGTTCCCGAAATACAACTTTCATAAAAGTATAACCTTGAAACTCTTTCAAGTCATACTTTCACTTTTGCGCAAAAGATTCTTTAAGTCATATTTCAACAAGTGGCCAATCCGGGATATACTCTCCTATAATAAGGAGTGGTGAATCCTATATCGATTACTCACTATCCTTCCATGCTTCATACTATACCCAATCTCTACCGTATGGGCTACTCTTTTACGAGCACCGAGCAATAGAGTCAAAGCATAGTAATTCACACTCAAGATACCATGGTAATCTCAAGTCTAAGGATCACTTACACCATTGCCATTAAGAGTATAATTCATTAGCACTATGAATAGTAACTCTTGGCGGATCAATCCAATGAACTTGTTCTCTAACAAGCATCCACATACCAGCTTAGGTGTCACACGCCATAGTTGACGAGATCAACTACTACTTACCATAAGTAGAGGCAAAGTATGTGCTAGTCTTCCCATATTAATGATGTCCAATCTCATTAATACTACGACTAGGGATGTTTAAGAATATAACTTAATGTGTAATAAGAGTCTCATCATTGTAACTCTTACAATCTCTTATACACAGTTAATATTCTATGGACTTTATCAAATAAACAAGTAATATTAATAACAAGTATTAAATGACAAAGAAAATGCCACATATATAAGTATAACATGAAATAAGCGTAATAAAAATCCCAAAAACCAACTTGGTTTTAGGGCATACACTAACATCATGGTCTTACAATCCAAAACAATAACTTCCATACAAACTGAAGAATTCATAAAAAAAAAAAGAGAGAAGAGTAAAAATCTGGAATCTTAAGTTCTTGGTCTTCCTCTTGATCTCTTTCTTGATGATTATTGTGTTGTAGGGTATTTTTCTAGGGTTGCTGTCGCTTCTCTATATATTTTTGTGTTTTTTCATATTTATCAGTGTTTAAACTTCCAAAAAACCAAGTCTTTGAGTTGGAAAAAGAAAGAAATCGCTAAAATCGCGATTCTACAGCGATACCTTCTGTTTCGATCGAACCAACTGGTTTGCTCGAAACAAAATGCTGAAACTTTGACTGTCTTTGTTCTTTCTTGGCACTTTCAATTCCATCTACTTTCATTCAATTCTTCCTGCCAAAAACTGTACAAATAAGTTCCATTCTCCTAAAATAACTTTCCTCAAATAATTACTCTAAAAAGACCAAATTTTCCTAATTAAAACCACACAATTTACTCTCTAAACACCTGTAAATTAGGCACACATCAAATACCCCCACACTTAGACTTTTGCTTGTCCTCAAGCAAACTAGCATGATCATTCAAATTTTAACAATCCAACCAAATTTCATCAATTAAGCCAAAGTATCCATCACTTATCTTTTTTCAAAAATCAATGTCAAGTAGCGTAAGAACTACGAATGGTCATCACAAGAATAATCACACAAAAATTGATACAAAAATTTAAAATAATAATAAGTACTACTTCAAACATCCTTAGTCTGATAGTTACCAAGTATTGTCAAAATAATTTAGTTTATAAAAGAACATCAAAGTCCTACAAGTAAGGAATCACACATGAAGCTCTAGGGTGTCAATTTTCGGCTTGTGGGTGCATTTTACGCTCCATCCCACTCTATGCGCAATTAACATTACTTAAGATGTCATTTAACCTTTTTATGCAAATCACTGATATGGGGCTCATGAAAGGACCCAATTACTCAGTCAAATCATACTTTTAAGTGGCTACTAGCACTATTTATAATTTCAACCCATATTTCTAAAGGTCAAAATCAGCGGAATAATTTAACTTTTAAGATCTTTGCGCATTCACACTTTTTTTTAATTTTTTTTTCGAATTTTTTTTCTTTCTTTCTTTCCTTTTTTTTTTATTGCATACCCTAATTTTTATAACTCAAATACATCCTCACAAGCTAGACTTCAATATATTCTTTCACATTCAAATTATTTCTCAATACAAGGTAACTAAAAGACCAAGAAAATAATGAAGATTCTAACACTAAGAACAATTATGCCAATTATGTGTGATCATCATGTTACTAACTACTCATAGTTCTCAAAGTTAATAAAAAACTTCATTCAAGAAACATGCTAGTGATAGATACTTCAACCTAATGACGAAATTCAATCTTCATGTTTCCCATCCAAATAATCATGTTCATCTACTCAATAACAGGTCAAACAAACACATTCACACCACCCCACTTCAAAGCCATAAACTAACACAAAAACATAAAAATAATAACACTAACACATTAATGGCACAAAAACATGACACAAACTAAATACTTCAACAATTCATTCCACAAGTTCCTCCCTCCATACTCAAATTCTCACATTGTCCGCAATAGGAGGAACCAAACACAACACAATTAGACACAAGTGACACACAATAGCTAAACACACTACAAAAGAAAGCATGAAAAGTGAAAGTTTGAAAGACAATACTCCCCTAACTCATGGCGATGGAGATGGTGGAGATGGCACACAAAGACCCTAACACATGCTAACTTTTTTACTTCCAAAGAAAGGACTTGGAACCTGCAAAAATAAGGCAAAGACAAATTAAAATTAATACTCAAAAAGAGTAAAGAATAATTAAAGAAAAACTTGCAAATAACATAGATAGCCTGGGTCGCCTCCCAAGAAGTGCTTGTTTAAAGTCATTAGGTCGACTTTGAATAAACCATTGGTTAAGTGAGAGAAAGGAGGAAAACAATTTTCCTATGGTGATCCACGAGCTTTCCTAAGCAAGGCTTGCAACGATACCCATTTGCCTTGAATAGGTCTCCCTTGAAATTCTCTAACTCTAAAGCACCATGTTTAAACACTTTTGTCACTTTGAATGGTCCACTCCATTTAGATTTAAGCTTCCTAGGAAATCATCTCAAACGTGAATTCAATAATAATACAAAATCTCCTTCTTTAAATTCCTTGGGAACAATATAAGCATCATGCTATCTCTTGGTTCTCTCCTTATAAAATTTAGCATTTTCATATGCCAAATGTCGAATTTCATCCAACTCGTTGAGTTGCAATAACCTCTTCTCACCAGCTGTCTTCATATCAAAATTTAAAGTCTTAATTGTCCAATATGCACGATGTTCCAATTCAACGGGTAGATGACATGCTTTTTCAAAAATTAACCTATATGAAGACATTCCAACAGGTGTTTGAAAAACTATCCTATATGCCCATAAAACATCATCTAACTTATTAGCCCAATCTGTTCTTGCTCCATTCACCATCTTCTCCAAGATTCTTTTTAATTCCTTATTTAAGACCTCCACTTGACCACTAATTTGGGGATGGTATGGTATAACTACCTTGTTATGCACCCTATATTTCTTGAGGAGAGATTCAAATTGTTGGTTGCAAAAATGTGCCACCATCACTAATAATTGCACGGGGAACTCTAAATCTTGCAAAGAGTTTCTTGAGAAATCGGACCTCTACCTTAGCATCATTTGTTGTAAAAGCTATTGCCTCCACCTATTTAAATACATAATCAACACCTACTAAGATGTATTTGTTCCCATAGGATGATGAAAATGGTTCCATGAAGTCAACTCCCCATGCATAAAAAATTTTCACCTCTTGTATGTTAGTAAGAGGCATCTCACTCCTCTTTGAAATATTTTTCACTCTGTGACAACGATCACAGTGGCTAACAAATTCTCTAACATCTTGGAATAATGCAGGCCAATTCACTTTTTAAAACACGCTTAGCTGTCCTATTTGCTCCAAAATGACTAGCATATGGTGAACTATGACACTGAGTAAGAATCTCTAATATCTCCTCTGCCGGTACACATTTTCAAATTAATCCATCTCCACAAATTTTGTAAAGAAAAGGATCGTCCCAAAGATAGTGTTTGGTTTTAAATAAAAATCTTTTCCTCTATTGGTAAGATAATTCCACAGAAACTATCCCACAAGCAAGAAAATTCACCACATCAGCATACCATGGTGCACAAATCTCGCGCACTTGCATAAGAGACTCATCAGGAAATTTTTCATTAATCTCCATCTCTTCTATACTACCTTTAACTATCCTTTCCAACCGAGAGGGATGGTCTGCCACTAAATTCTCCGAACCCTTTTTATCTCGAATTTCGATATCAAACTCTTGAAGAAGCAATATCCATCGAATTAGCCTTGGCTTCGCATCTTTCTTGGCAACGAGGTATCGCAAAGTTGTATGATATGTATAAATAATCACCTTCGAATCAAGTAGATAGGAACGGAACTTGTCTATTACAAAAACTATCGCCAACATCTCTTTTTTAGTTGTGGTGTAATTCATCTGGGCTCGTGAGAGTGTACAGTTGACATAGTAGATGACGTGCACCTTCTTGTCCTTTTTCTGTCCTAACACACATCCTACATCTTGATCACTTGCGTTGCACATGATCACAAATGGTTGGGACCAATCTGGAGAAGAAATTATTGGGATCAATACAAGTGCCTTCTTCAACCTGTCAAAAGCACACAAACAATCATCATCAAAATTGAAAGAGACATCCTTATTCAATAAATTAGTAAGAGGTCTAGTAATAAGAGAAAAATCGTTTATAAATCGTCGAAAAAATCTCACATGACCCAAGAATGCACGAACTCCCTTAAGAGAAGTCGAAGGAGGAAGTTTCTCCATGACTTCAACCTTTGTTTGGTCTACCTATATTCCTTCCTTGGATATTCTGTACCCCAAAACGATTCCTTCTTCTACCATAAAGTGACACTTCTTTCAATTGAGTATCAAACACGTCTCTTCACATCTTCTCAATACTTTCTCAAAGTTGGCTAGGCAAAACTCGAAAGAATATCCAAAAACTAAAAAGTCATCCACGAAGACTTCCATTATATCCTCAATCAAGTTAGAGAATATAGACATCATGTACTTTTGGAAAGTAGCAGGTGCATTGCACAATTCAAAGGGCATGCATCTATAAGCAAAAGTACTATACGGACATGTGAATGTAGTCTTCTCTTGATCATTGGAAAAAATAAAAATTTGATTGTACTCGAAATATCCATCAAGGAAGCAATAGTATGCATGACTCACTATTCTTTTCAATATTTGATCAATAAAAGAAAGGGAAAAGTGATCCTTCCTTGTCATTGAGTTAAGCTTACGATAGTCAATACATACTCTCCATCCCGTTATCGTTCTTGTTGAGATTATCTCCCCTTGTTTATTCTCTACCACGGTTATCCCTCCATTCTGGAGTACACATTGAATTGGACTTACCCAAGAACTGTCAGATATCGGGTATATAATATTAGTATCGAGTAACTTGATGATTTCCTTCTTGACCACCTCTTTCATATTGGGGTTTAATCTCCTTTGACTTTGAGCTGTGACTTGACTTTCATTCTCAAGATTGATTCTATGCATAATGAAAGAAAGACTAATCCCCCTAATATTTGATATTTGCTAGCCCATAGTTTTGATTCTCCTCTTTATTATCTCTACCACCTTCTTCTCTTGCTCCATAGAGAGTTTGTTTGAGATAATGATAGGCATGTTGTCTCCATCTCTCAAAAAGGCATACCTTAGATATTTAGGTAGGGGTTTTAACTCTAAAGAAGGTGGTTTCACTATAAATGTAGGAGTAGGTGCTTCCGTTCTCACCAAAAGTTTTGGATTATCCACACAAGTTTGGTCATCGTTAGCTTCTGTTTTGGGCAAACCAGTTGGTCGATTGAAACAGAAGATTCTATGAATTTTTTATTTTTTCCCTCTTGTTCAACTTGATACTCTTCTTTCACATACTCATCCACAACATTTATCCTCATGCAGGGTTCATCTTCCAAAGGGTTTTTCATGACCTTGGATATGCTGAAGTCTATCGTCTCGTCACCAATCCTCAAGGTAAGCTTCCCTTCGTGCACATCCACCAATGCTCTTCCGGTATTCATATATAGTCTTCCAAAAATCAGAGGACACTCTTTATCTGCTTCAAAATCTAAAACCACGAAATCTACTGGAATTATGAATCGGTCCACCTTGACAAGAACATCTTCCACTACCCCATATAGCTTCTTAACTGAATGGTCCGCTAATTGCAATAACATAGAGGTATTCTTGATATCTCCCTCCCCAAACTTTCTGAAAATAGACAAAGGCATCAAGTTAATACTGGCACCTAAATCACACAAATATTTAAGAAATTCTAAATTACCAACTACGCATGGAATTGTAAAACTCCCTAGGTCTTTAAGCTTAGTTGGCAATTTGCTCGTTATAATCAAGCTGCAATGTTCGGCCAAAGAAACCATTTAATTGTCATCCCAACTTCTTTTATTTGTAATAAGATCCTTGAGAAACTTGGCATAGTGAGGCATCTCCTTTAAAGTTTCAACAAGTGGCATATAAATTTGAAACTTCTTAATTCTCTCCAGGAACTTTGAAAACCATTGATTAATTTGGTGCTTAACCAATCTTTAAGGGAATGACACCTTAGGTACATATGGAGGAGGTTGTTTCTTTACTCAAGCCCTTTCTTCTTCTTCTTGCATTTTATCCTCCTCTTGCCCTTGCACTTTTTCCTTGGATCGTTCTTGCTCTTCTTGAGGTGGTGACAACTCCTTTCCAATCCTTAATGTTATTGTCTTGAGTTGTTCCTTTGGATTCACTTCAGTGTTGCTAGGGAGACTTCCAAAATACCTTGAAGACATGGCATTAGTTAGCTGCCCAATCTGAACCTCCAAATTGTGAATGGAAGAGGCATGATTCTTCGTCACTTTATCGAACTTCATTTCCATCCTCCTTTGGTTTTCATTTTGGTTGGCCATCCTCTCACCCAATCCTTCTATTAACTTCTCCATCTTAACTTCAAAAGATAATAACCTATCTTGATGAGTAGGCAGTTGAAATCCCGAGGGTCCTTGTTGCCTTGCCATGTTTAAATTTGAATTGCCACTGTTATTACTCCACAAAAAAATAGGGTGATTCCTCTACCCCGGATTATAAGTATTGGAGTACGGGTTATTAACTGACCTTCCTTGTACTTGAGCCCCCAAAAAGTTGACTTGCTCGGGATGATGGAAATTTTCAATACCACATACATTGCTACTATGACTCATATCACTACAAAACTCACACCCCTGCTTGAATGGCTACAATAGAATTTGATGAGACTCTCAAGTCGTTAAGTTGCTTAGTAAGATTGGCAACCTGAGCTTGCAATGAGGTCACTAGATCCACAGCAAGAACTCCCTTCTACTCCTTTATATTCATTTGTCTTACTCTTTTCGTTGGTCATAAACAATTGTTATTGGCCATCTCCTCAAGAAACTTATGTGCATCGTCTGTGGTCTTTCTCATTAAGAAACCTGTAGCAGCAACATCTATTGTCCCCTTTGTAGTTGTATTCACTCCATTGTAAAAGGTTTGAATCAACAACTCCCTAGGAAGATTATGATGTGGACAGCTTCTTTGCAACTCTTTGAAACGTTCCTATGTTTCGTAGAGTGACTCTCCCTCTTGTTATTGGAAATTGATGATTTTCATTATAATTCTTGCAGTCTTGGCAAGAGGGAAATGCTTTGCTAGGAATGCTTGAGCTAACTACGCCCATGTTGTGATATATTGTGACAGTAAAGATTAGAGCCAAACTTTGGCTTTGTCTCTCAATGTGAATGGAAAGAGCCTTGCTTGATTGCATCATCTGACACTCTGTTGATTTTAAACGTGTCACAAATCTCTAAAAAGTTAGCTATATGAGTATTGGGATCCTCATTAGCTAAGCCATAAAACTGCACGATTGCTTAAAGCATCTGAATAAGAGACAGTTTAATCTCAAAGTTGTTTGCATTGACTGTCGGTTTTGTGATTCCTTATTGAGACCCATTCATTCCTGGTATTGAGAACTCCAAGAGAGTCCTTGGATGCTCTTCACCTTCGTTTGCCATAGATGTTTCCTCTTCTTGCTTTGCCTTATTAATGTCTCTCAAATATTTGGTGATTTCAGGTTTGTACACCTCAAGTTGCTGTTTGCTCGTCGAGTGTTGTGCATGTTCCAAAATCATATCTATTCAAGAGACAAAAATAAAAATAAATAAAACAAAAAATAAAAGAATTGTGCCTTAAATCAAGCAAAATTAAACTGATTATGATGTTAAATAAACTTAATCCCTGGCAATGGCGCCAAAAACTTGTTGCACAATTTCTATAAGTATACAGAATGATAACAAGTAATATAATGATGAGTAGAGATCGTTCCCATGAGGATTAGTTACCTAGCCACCTATCAATTCACTTTTATTTGTTTAAGACTTTCAATTGAATTTAAGAAAATTAATAGTAAATTCTAAATTAAAACTACTTCTAAAACTAAATTAATACCAAATTAAATAAACTAGAATTGCACAAGCAATTAAATCTAGAGAAGAATCAACCACCCACAAAGATTATGAATTAATACTCACTACAAGAAATTTAGTTTTTACCCACACATAAAATTGCTACACATAATATGTGTGGGTATTTAGCTACACATTTATTCTGTATGTGTGGGTAAATCTAATATGATTAATTGCTATATATTTGGCATTTATTAAGTGTAGGTAAATGTTTATAGTTACATATGAAATTGGTGAGAGAATTTTCTTGACAAACATTGAGAAATGGCGCCATTTTTTAATTTTTTCATTGCTGATGTGGTGTTTTTTTATTCACATTAAGTGTAGGTAAAGGTCAATCGTTACATATGATTGGGTGGGAGAATTTCCCTCCAAATATTGAGGATTAGGCGGCATTTTTCAATTTTCAAATGCTGATGTGGCCTCTTTTTTTATTTACATTAAGTGTAGGTAAATGTCAATAGCTACACATGAATTGGGTGGGAGAATTTCCCTCCAAATATTGAGGATTAGGCGGCATTTTTCAAGTTTTCAAATGCTGATGTGGCCTCTTTTTTCATTTACATTAAGTGTAGATAAAGGTCAATAGCTACACATGAATTGGGTGGGAAAATTTCCCTCCATATATTAAAAATTGATGGCATTTTTATTTTTTTGGGAATGCTGATGCAGACCTTTTTGTTGTTTAATTACCCACACATAAGTATAAATGTCAACTATGTTTGGGTAAAGGTGGTTGCACTATTCACATCAAGCTTGATGATGTGGAAAAAAATGCCACGTCATCTATACACACACATAGCTACACATGAATTGGGTGGAAAAATTTCCCTCCATATATTAAAAATTGATGGCATTTTTATTTTTTTGGGAATGTTGATGCAGACCTTTTTGTTGTTTAATTACCCACACATAAGTATAAATGTCAACTATGTGTGGGTAAAGGTGGTTGCACTATTCACATCAAGCTTGATGATGTGGAAAAAAAATGCCACATCATCTATACACACACATATAGTAAATATTATATATGAAATTACAATTTTATCTATTTTTATTAAAAAAATTACGACTAAAATAAGTTTGAATTTTAAATAATTAAAGGGTAATTTTGTAAATTTAAGGATAAGAAAATAAGATGAAAGAAAAACAAAAGAAAATATATGCCCTAATTACTTCCTACAATTGGCAGGCCTCTCATCCCCAAAATAACAAATCTATCGCCTCCTTCTCTCATCCCCAAAAACAAGGCTCTTCCTCCCAACCCCAAAGCACCACCTCTGCCATTTTGCTCGCCATCGCGGACTCCTCCTCCATCATTCTGCTTGCTGCCGCCCACTCCTCCTCTGCTATTCTGCTTGCCGTAGTTACTTCCTTTGCCATCTCTTCCAAATTGAAGCAAATCTTTTCCTGATTTTAATATTCTGAGCCAGGTAATTTTGTTCCATTTTTTGTGGTTCAAGGAGTGTGATCATTAAGTGGGAAAGCCCACCAATGTATATGACGTTAGTGCCCAAGAAAATTGCAAAATCAGCACCTTTTCTTGGTGAAGTTAATTTTCTCAGATTTGAGTAGTGTGCAGTAGTATTCATTAATTTATGGGTATCTTAGATTATAAGTATTTCATCACGTTAGAACCCATGTGGGAAAAACATATAACTATTTGCAGATTTTGCAAGAAATTAAGGAGCCCATATGACAATATTCTAAAAGAAAGCTCTTTTTCATTATTAGGTGTGGGTGGCCACATTTTTTGCTTAGCTACTGATGTGCTACTTTGAACAAATATAACTGGAAGCCACGATTTTATGCTTCTAGATATTTTTATTAGCATAATAGAAAATTAAATCATTATCCCAGAATTCAAGGTATGTTTTTAATTTTTGATGAAAATTTGAGGGATAAAACAAAATAGAGAAAGAATTATAAGAAGAAAATTTAGTGGGGCTCCCATTTTTTCTACTTGAGTGCTATATTTGTTGGATGTAGGTGGTATTGACTTTCGACTATTGAGAAATCTTCAAGAGGCAAGGGGTGATGCAGCAACCCATATTTACTTTCTGTAAGTTTCTAAATTGATGGTAAGTGTGGAAGCTTGTTTGGATTTTGATCATACTCTCATTAAAAAGCTATGAAACAAATTCAAACTTTTTCTCACAATGGTCATGCCCAACACAATCCATCCTGTTTGAACTCTTTAATACAGCCTTATGACTTTTTGCACCTGCAACTAATTTGATTAAAGTAAAGTGAAAGGCCAATTTCAGGCCACTCTCAGGCCAAGTGAATCAAGAAACTGATCTTAATCCCGAGGCTGCCCCTGTTTTGCTTGGGTAATTGATAAAATATTGCGTACATGGTCATTGATGGGTGTTCAAACATTTGCCAACAGTATTGTTTGTTTGATTTGGATACAAGATTGGTTAATGTCAACCACATGTAGCATCTTAATTTGGCTAAGTTTCCAATTCTTTCATCAATAGATACACCAAAAGTAATATGTTATTGTTCCAATAGATCTTATATGAAGTTCAATGCCCTTAGGAAAGTTTAATTTATTTTTTTCAAAATGTTTTTTTTTACTTCGATTTCAGCAAAATGACGCATAACTCTATTTGTACAAGATCTCTTAGTTTTGCTGTAAACATTTATGCAATAAATGACAAATGCGCTATGTAAATAGTTCTTATCAACTAATCTCTTTGTTCATTCCGTTGGTTTTCAAATGCTTCCATAAAACTTCGGCTATTACCAAAATTGTACTGATCTTTAGCTCCTTTTCAAAAGTTCATAATAGTTTTTTTATCGTTGGGAGTAGTGTTTTTGTTGAGATATTGAACATGGCAAAAAAGATTATAATTAGACTAGTTTTCTTTTTTCATATATTTAATGTCTTGCTACTCAATCTTGTTTTGTTATTAGTTATTACCAAGACTTCAATAACTAACTTTTGTATTTAGTTTTTGTTTTTTGTTTGTTTGTACAGAAAATAATTATTAAGGGTCTATGGTATGTCCAAGTTTCTAATTATGGTTCTTCAGTAAGCATACTGATTTACCTGTATGAACGGATACTATCACTGCAGAACTAATTCAAGATAAACATATATTTAGAATATTTATGTGCTTGTAAATGTCTTAATTTTGTTTTGTTACACAATTATTATCTTCGTGTCATGAACTAAAATTATTTTTGTAGTACCTACATATAAACTGTTTATGTATGTTCAAATCCTAATAATCACATGCTATAGTTTAAGAGTGGCAAAAATATGGTCTAATTTTGAATATTGTGTCTGTTTGTTGTTCAATTACTTTTTTATGATTTTTTGTTATTAAACTTACCATAATTAATATATCTTAATTGGTAGATACAACTTATTGAGCATAACCCCAAACTTGTTGGGATTCAACAGTTCGTATAGAGTTGCTCTCACCTATAAGGCTGTGATTTCAAAGGTATATTCCAAGTTACAGTTACAGATAGCTATATTTTTTCTTTTTTTTCACTCGGATTTTTTTTTTTTTTTGGTGTTTACATTTATTGTGGACTGTTCATAAGCTATGTACTGTTGCATTCATGCTTCTTAGCAAACAAATGGTAAAAATTAATTTGTTAACTAAGGTAGGAACATTACAGCTATATGGGTATTAGCATCATGAAGGAATTTAGTACCCATTTTTGTGGCGGCTCCTTATTTACTCCATTAAATTATGAGTATACATTTAGTAAAGCCAAGTAATTTTGTGCAAATTTGTGTAGTTCGTACATGTCGTATTTGTCGGATTTGAATAAGGAGTAATTCTAATATCATCATGATTTAGGATTAGTTTTCATATTTAGTTCATTTTCGAGCTATATTTTTGGATTCACCTGGCTATTCTAGTAGTTATTTGCAGCAAGTTGACAGGTTATCTAGACAACAACTAGAAGAGGAAGAGGATAAAATCCTTCCCTTTTATGTTTTTTCTTCATTTTTTGAGATGGCAATAAAAAAAATGCCTCAACCGTGAGCTTGAGTATAGTATCATTGAGTATACTTAATCAGATTCAAGCAATTTAGTACCCATTTTTGTGGGTGATTCTTATTTGCTCCATTAAATTATGAGTATACATTTAGTAAAGCCAAGTAATTTTGTGCAAATTTTGTGTGGTTCGTACATGTTGTATTTGTCGGATGTGAATGAGCAATTCTAAAATCATCATGATTTAGTATTAGTTTTCATATTTAGTTCATTTCGAGTTACATTTTTTGATTCACCTGGCTGTTCTAGCTGTTATTTGCAACAAGCTAGCAAGTTATCTAGGCAACAATTGAAAGAGGAAGAGGATAAAATCCCTCCCTTTTATGTTTCTTTTCTTCATTTTTTGGGATGGCAATAAAAAAATGCCTCAACCGTGAGTTTGAGTATAGTATCATTGAGTATACTCAATTAGATTCAGGCAATTTTCAAATTCATACATTGAGTATAATATGTACCCTAGGTAATTGTAGAAACTCATTAGCAAGATATGGAACAACAACAGCAATTTTTAGCATTGTTTAGAGTATATTGATTGTGGTTATTGACCAAATTTGGACCATATGCCACCTTCAAGAATTGCTTATATGATTATTGAGGCCCTAGATCCTAACTCCATGAAGATAGTTCAGTTTACTTTCGAGAGCCCATACAGATTGTGCTTGTTATTGGTTGTCCTGCATACTACTAGTGGGGCAATTCCAATTAGGGGAAATTGTTATCCTGGCATTAAACAATGTTAAAAAATATGTAACCATAAAAATGTGCTTGTCGTACGTGTCATACATGTTGTTCTATTTCCACTTTCTATATATTAATTTTACAACGTGGGAACTTATTCATGTGGCCTATAAATTACGTATTCAAATTCTCAATTGTCTATCTCTATTTTTTTACTTGAAAAACTGTTTTTCTTCTTTCTCTTGATTAAAACTTGTAGCTGTGGATAGTTTTGGTTTTAGTACTCCTGCAAACTTAAATGTTCTAAACTATCTGATTGATATTTTAATGTTTCTATGTTTTTATGTATATATTTTTGTTGAGGTTAATGTGTTTATAAGTAGGCTCCAACTTTAGAGTCGTTAATGTATGGAGGGATGTCTTGCAACAAAGCATCCATGCATTTTTAAGAAAGGGAATATTAATTTGTGTGATCCATTATTCTAGTAAGTGAACAACATTGCGTGGTCTCCTAATTTTCTCATTTGTAATTGTCTCAAAGTAAAGGGAGAGGCTGTTCTATTGCTGTTAGGCTTCCTTAATGCTATGATTGGAAATGTTAGAAGTCGGCAAGTTGGTGGGGGTTATCCAAGAGCAAGGAGAGAAAGGTCTCTTCTTGACTCTTTTTTTGAAGTGCAAAGATTTAGAAGTTTTTTTTGTGCCATAGGCTTTTTTGTTGTTTAGAAATTTTAATATTTATCTTTTATTTTGGGATCAATAGTTGAGTTTGATCAGGTATGATGTTCCCCCTGATGTTATTTTAGAAAAAAAACAAAAAGAAAAGGAATTGATTTTTAACTTCAAACAGATTGTAGCTATAATAGTTATATCTATACCTAATGATATTTTGATCATATGCATTGTATCCTATGTGCCATCAGATCACAGCTCAGAAGTATCTCAACCTGGCACAAAAGACATTGATCCAGCCTCTCGCCATTTTGATCGAGGTCATTTGCACATCTCAAGTGATGAGTTTGCTGACTCTATTTTCGGATATGATGATATTTGCTAACCTTTTTTTTTTTTTTGGTATTCTTGATAATAGTACTGCGACTCATGTTTGTTTGATGACGCTTCTACTAACTTTTGTATTTGAATGTACAACTTTTCAAGTTACTTTTAAACTCATGTTTGGACATTTGTTTGGTTATTTGAAATTGATATTTGAATAGTATTATGGACATTTATTTATTTGTTTGTTTGGTTCTTGTGTTTTGTTAAATGATACACGTAATATGAAATTTAAATTCGATACAGGTAATTTTTGTCTACACATTATAATTTTCTCCACGTATACAAGCAGGGTTATATACATATACAGATGCTTTACCTACACATACAGATATTTTTACCTACAGATAGAGATCTATTACCCACAAATGCAACTACTTTTATCTACACATGTGGATGTTTTTACCCACTCATACGAATTTTTTACCATTGTATGTACGAAGATTTACCTACGCAGAAGACTACTTTTATCCGCACATAGGGTTATTTTTACCCACACATAGAGCTATTTTTACCTACACATATCAATAATTTTTATCTACACATAAAAAAAATGTCATGACACGTTAAATGCCACATCACACGACACGTCATCATACACGTCATACACAATCTGCCAACAGGGAAGCCACGCCAATATCCACGTTAGCATCCACGTAAGCTTCCATGTCATCATAACACATTCGGCAAGCAAATTACCCACACATAGTGTAAATATTTACCAACACATATATATGTAGGTAAAAGTTTTATCTTTACCTGCACATAGGTATATGTGTGGGTAAAAACATTTCTCCGCAGGACGATAGCGACATATGCTAACATTTATTTTATGTGTAGGTAAAGACATTTTTTGACACATAATTATTTTTTACCCACACATCATGTGTGTGGGTAAAATCTTAATTTCTTGTAGTGACTCATCCACAATCAATTTAATTAATTAATCTATAAATTACCCATGCTTTATTATGACCAGAGTTTTTTCAAAGGGCATCAATTAAACTCTCTCGACGTTTAATGACTAAACCTTAGTTCAATTAATTGAAAAAACACATTAACCTACTCTCATGGCGCTAACCCATTAAACAATCAACCTAATAAGGCTAATATGCGCAACTCCTAAGGGTATCTAATTACTTATCACAATCTCTTGCCAATAAGTGACTAGATAGATGATTGTAGATATATTCTGCTACCATCTCTCAATGCACAGCACAACATAAATCATAACTATGGTGGCCAAACATGATTAAGCAATAAGTATAACAATCATCACATAATAAAAGCACGATTCATGAATAGATTAATCAAAAGAACATCATATTTAGAGCATTAATCCCTAATAACAAGCTTAGTCACTCATGGTCTTACAATCCAAAACAATAACATCCACACAAACTGAAGAATTCATATAGAAAAAAGAGAGAGAAGAGTAAAAATCTAGAATCTTGAGTTCGTGGCTTTCCTCTTGATCTCTTTCTTAATGATTCTTGTGTTGTAGGGTGTTTTTCTAGGGTTGATGTCGCTTCTCTTTATATTTTGGTGTTTTCCCATATTTATCGGTGTTTAGACTTCTAGAAAATCAAATCTTTGAGTTGGAAAAGAAAAGAAATCGCTAAAATCACGATTTTGCAACGATACCTTCTGTTTCGATCGAACCAACTAGTTCGCCCGAAATAAAATGTTGGAACTTTGATTGTCTTTGTTCTTTCTTGGCAATTTCAATTCCATCCCTTCTTCCTATAAAAAAAAATACAAATAAGTTTCATTCTTCTAAAATAACTTTCCTCAAATAAAATTACTCCAAAAAGATCAAATTTTCCTAATTAAGACCACACAATTTACTCTCTAAATACCTATAAATTAGGCACACATCAAAGTTCAGGATATTATTATTCGTAGTAATTATTGTGTTTGAATTTCTTGGTTTTTGTTTTTGGGAGAATATTGGTTGTATTTTAAATGTTGTGATTGCTTGCGTACAATTGCAATTTGTCTAACATTTTTTGCCAAAATTTTTCAAAAAATTTGCCCAACAATTCAAAAGTGTTTAATGGTTAAATTTCACAACCATTAGTAATCAAATTCTTATATCTTAGTTGAGATAATTTTATGTGTTTTGAGAATTTCATTCTTAATTGACTAAGGATTTTTCATTGTGTGGTTAAGAAATTTGTTTTTAGAGAAAGTATATTAGGTAAAGTAGGAAGAATTATGCTAAATTTTTTTGCGAGTTTAATGAAGTTTTTCTACTTTATTTGTTTTTCTTCATAAGTTAAGTAGTGAATGTGGTTTATGGGTATGGCTTATGCCTTTGATTAGCAATGTGTTAGGGAAAATGGACTAAATGAGCTTATTTGAAAAAAAATGAAGAAAAAGAGAGATTAGTACTTTGAAAGAGAAAATCTTTTGAAGAAAGAGAAATAATTGAGCTTAGCTTCTACGCTGCTGATTTTAGTGTTGAATAACTAAGAGTCTTCATATGGCCGGTGTCGACTTTCGTGTAAAAAGGCATTAGAGCTATCAGTACGCATAGCAACTTGGACAAATGAAGTCCTGAGTAACCGAGGTCTTCAACTGGCCAATGTCCATTTTTGTGTCAAAAGGCAATTTCATGTCTCAAGAAAAGGCTAAGCTTAAAAGTAAATTCCCTAGTTGTGAAAAAGTGAATTAATCATTGGCATATAGTTGTACTTGTTGGCTATAGGTGCTACTGGCTTATGAATTTCAAAAAGAGTAGAGAAATGGAATTGGCCTAGTTCAATTGACGTGTAATTTTTTCTCTTTTTCTTAATCTGATGAGTATCTAAAATAAGATGAATAATTGCATGATTGTTTTCCTTAGTTGTTGAGAATATGATTTTGAAAATGCATGTGTTGCTTTTACTATGGTTGAGTCATTGTTTCGGTTTTATATGTTTAATTGCTCGAGGACAAGCAATGGCTTAAGTGTGGAGGAGTTTGATAAGTGTCTAGTTGCGTATTTATTAGTGTGTCTAAATTAGTATTTTAGGCTAGTTTTTAGGATTTAAATGATGAACAATATTCACTTTTATGTCTATTTCTTCTAATCTTGAGTTTGTAGCTAAATTGTGCAAATGAGTGGTTTAATGTGCAATCTTTTTTATTTTGTAGATTTTAGCTATTTGATCATCAATTCAAATCAAGAAAAGTGTATTTGAATGCCATTTGGAAGTGATTTAAAGTTGATGAAAAGTGACAAGAGAAGAGAACTAAAGATGGGCATGAAAAAGCAATGATGGAAGAAGAATTGGTGATGAAAAGGTTTCACTGCACCTACATGTTCCAGTAATTTGGTCATAACTGGAGCTAGAAATAATGAATTGAGATGATTCTTGAAGCATTTTAAATCTAAGAGAATTATTTACAATTCTTATGAAGCTCAAAGTTTGATTATAACGTTTGCGATGTCAAATTTCTAAATTACTGAAGCATTCTTGTGTAGCGATGCTCTTGTGACCATATCTTGGTTTTTTGGCCATATCTTTGCATAGAAAACTCCACATGACCTGATTCCTATGCTTTTGGAAAGCTAACTCAAAGGGCTACAACTTTTATGTTTTGATCAAGAGCTGATTCTACACGACTGGAGAGCACCCATGATGCCAATCCGAACGTTGATACAAGCGTGGATACACAAGGCAGAAATTTTTTCGTACCTGCAACGTGTATCAAGGGACGGATACGTGTCCCAAGTACGCTGTGGAAACTAACCTTTTTTTTTTCTACAATGCGGGATTTCTCTTGCCAAATGAGCCCAACTCTTTATGAGTCCAATTTTGAGCATTCTAATTGTAATTTTTGGATTATAGGACTATATATTGAGGATTTTAACTCTTTGATAGGAGAGAACCACTTCACACCATACCCACACCTATAGAGAGAGAATAAAGAGAGTAGTGAGGGTCTCTCTTAGAGAGAAATTTCTCTCTTTGAGGGAGCCACAAGTGGATAGAGTAGAAATCTCTCTATAGAACAACATAGTTGGAAGATTCTTTTGTACAACTCAAGATTGAAGGAAGAAATACAAGATTGAAGTATTGTTCATCAATAGAATAAGCTTTCTACACTTTATCTCTTTCTTTATATTGGTTTTTACGGATTGTTCTATTAAAAATTTGACCTTTCGTATGAAATCCATCATGGACATGTTTTAATTTGTTAATTTAGGGTTAGAGGAAATTAATGAATATATGCATATGACTTGTTTGTGATTATTCATGCTATCTTGCTTTTGTTTATTCTTTATTCTGGTTTGTATGGTTTTGTAGTTGTTTGATCACCAACTATAAATTGTTAGTTGTTATTATGCAACGAGAGTTAGTAACAATAACAGAAAAGGAATAGTTGAAGTCTAGGTTGCATGTCACACGTGAGTAGTGGTGCTCTTAGATGGGTCAATCAGGCAATTCATATAGCTAATTAACCAATACTAGTATCTTTACCACGAGAGTAGGAAAGAACTATTAGGGAGATAATCGTTAACTTGTCACTAGAGTGAAGGTTAAGTTTAATTGGGATTGGTCCCTAAACAAGAAGAACCAATAGCATGAGTTGATCCTTTCATTGATACATATGGTCATTAGTTAACTCTATTCCCTAGTGTCTTAAGATTACGAGTTTCCTCTAAATATTTTTATTCTATAAAGTTGATGAGTTTATTTGTTTATCTTTTACTTTATTTTTCACATTGTTAATTAGTTGTTTAGATAATAAAGTGAACAATAAATTCTTAGTACTTCAATAACCTTTTTCCTGTGGGATCGAACCACTTGCCCTATACTTAACATGATCTGCGCACATGCAGTATATAGAGTAATTAAGTTTTATAACTTAATTATTTGTGTGCACTAGAATTAGATTATTTGCTATATTTTATTGACCTACTTACATGCTTATCAAATGTACACTTGCTAAGCTTGTATTTGTTTGTCTACTTATTCAAGTTTTAATACTTGTTTATGCATGACCAACTTAACCAAGTCGTCAAAGTTGTTACTTGACATTGAGAAATGCATGTAATAGTGGAAAATGAATAAGTAATACTTAAGTTATTCATATGAGAATAATAGATGCTTAAGTGAATCATAACAATTCATGTATTCATAAGATTTCATCATAAAAATAGTTGAAATCTTGTCATTTCATGAGCCTTATATAGTTAAAAATTGCATTTTAAGGGCTACAATTTTGTGAAGTATACAAACTCCAATTCCAACAAGAACAAGTTCAAAATCATGTTAAATTTTGGTTCATTGCCAATCTTGATTGTGTAGAGTTGGATTTTTAATCCAATTTGCACAATTTATGATATTAATCCACAAGGAATCAAGGCATGAGCCTTGTACTATTAGAAAGTCCTATGAGTGTAATTTCGACACAATAGGAATCATCCAAAATTTTGAGCATTCTACATCAAGTTATTATTAATCTACCAAAACTACTGTTTTTACCAATTTCTTGAAGTTTCCTAGCTTCTAGCTTAAATTTTCTTTTCTCCAATTGGAATTGCATATTTAATTTCATCTAGCAAGAAGTTTGACCCTAATAACACATAGAAGATCTGAAGGGAATTTACCTTCAAGCCTTACAAGTCAACCTTTTTCTCTCTACGCTTCACTTTTAGCTCAATTCTTGGCTTTGCTTGTTTCTTTTTTCTTTGTCCCTTGCCTGTTCTCTCCTAGCTCTCCCTCCCCCTCCCCTTTCTTGTTCCTCTCTCAATTCCATTGCTACTCCTTTTCATCCCTGAGCCTACTTGGTCAAAAGGTGAAGCATGACTCACTCTTGCCACCTTTTAAACCTCCAAAAAATTGCCATCTCTTGCCCGCTTGCACTCAACTTGCTTGCAGCCATTTCTTTTTACTTTACTTTACTGCAGATTTGTTTAAAGATCATAGGTCAACTAATTTGAGGTTTTAATTAATTAATTAATCCCACTAATTGCCACATAATCGAGCATACATGATCCACCATAACAAGAGTTTGTCAACTCTTGTGCTTTTGTTTTTTGCTTTATCAATAAATATTCGTAGTTAAATAATCTAAGAAATGAGTAGCTAGCATCCATATTTAGTGATTTGGGAAAATCGCTAGCCTAAAATAAAAATTGTAAACTCTTACTTATGCTACCCCAGAATTAGCATTAGCGCCCACTTTAATGATGTTAAAATTTTTAACCCTCACACATATGATCCATATAGCTAACTCCATATGGTGAGCGGTTAGTCCTCACACATAGGATCCATATGATGGACCCTACATGGTGAGATAAAGGTTTGGCTGTTGTTCTTGTTGAGCAAGAGCTATTTGCTTTCATCTTGGATATTAGAAGCTAAGTCTTGGATAGGGAGCCATTGAAACTAGCTCATCTTCCTCCTATAATTATAGAATCCAAATTGAATTTTCAATTAACATGACTATTGCTCGAATTCTCAAGACTTCTAATAGAAAAGATCTTAGGTCCTCACCATCGACTCTTTGTTCCCATTGAAAAAGAAGAATTGTGTACAAAATACTTCATCTCACACTTTTCGAAATTGTTGTTGCTTGCTGCTATCGAAACTATTAGCTTGACAAACCCATCTTGCACACCACTAGAAGGTAATCTTCTTATACATCGTCCAAAGTTGTAGTTCTTTTATTCATCCAAAAATTCATTCGTCTTTGCTTAAGTTAAATTATTCTGAACTATGAGTTTGCAAAATTCTCCCAAACTTGATGTGTGCATGTTATCACAAAAGTTTTGGGATTTTCCAGCATTCGCATGTTGCTGAAACTTTTATTATTTACTTCTACATTTCAGTCACATGTGAATTCACTCAATGAAACTCAAACAACTTGTATACCATGAAGCTAGAACTAAGAGAACTTGCATGTCCAGCTTGATGACACTTTAGCGCAATTTATGGAAATGAACTCTCTGTAACTCCACCTGCTGCTAAACACAATTGTCCACTCTTGATTTCTTTATCATTAAAATATAATCCACCCTTAGCTCCATGTTCTTGCATTGTACGCTTACTTGAAGACAAAGAACAAAGGTGCCATACCTCCAAGTTGATTCATACGTAAAATAGCAAGTAATTATTTAGCAACAAAAATTGCCAATTACGATTTGTTGAAAACTCCATATTCGACAAGAACCTTATTTTTTTTTTTTTTTGTTTGGTCAGGTAACATTGGGAGGTATCCCAAAAGCATGTTTTCATCTTGCATTCAAACTGCTTGACAAGTTCTGAAATGAACAAGCAACTCTTGGAATTGGTTTGAAATATGTGCTATACTCAAAAGTAACCTCAAGTTCATTGAGTCAACTTTGACAATTGGCACATCCTTTTCCTTTTCTTATTCACTTTTGGCTGACAATTTTAAATGCAATACATGGAGAGAACTCTAGAAAATCCAACTCTTAAAACTCAACAAATTTTCTCGACATTTTATTGTAACAGTGACTTGTAAATTGGTTACAAACATGTTGTAAGTTCAATCTGTTTGTGAGCAAATTCCAAAATTTATTTGAGTAACCCATGATTTACTTATTGAACTTTTCGTTGGTTGAATCAAATGTTTGTAAAATCATATGCAAGATACTTGAGATTCAATGACAGCATTATTCCACCTTGAAGCGTGACATTCGATGATAGTCTTATTCTAAGTTGGGAAATCTTAGAGGCATAAATTCCAATGATAGTTTTGAACGAGTTTTTACTGAATCACATACTCAATGGGCTTGAACTCTAATTCAGTTTCCACCTTCCTAGCATTTAAACAAGTTTTCTTTTGATTTTTACATCTATGGCACATGAATGAACCTTACTTTAGTCCATATACTCATGTCACTTTGATAGGCATATTCTGGCTTGCCCACATGGGAAACATGGATAAGCCGTATTCTAATTCATATGCCTGTGGTGCTTGGATGAACCTCATTGTGACTTGCATTGATGGCATATGTACGAGTCTTATTCTAGCTCATATACTCATGGTTATTTGATAGGGCCTTATCCTGGCTCGTCCATCGATAAAAGCCATCGCAGTTAGGCAGCGTTAAGAAATAGCTCCATCGCGAAGCCTGTTTTGTCGCTTGAAGTTCTCTAGCATCAAGCATTTTGCTTTTATTAGACTCACCATGATATTTATCTTTGACTTAAAATTAAATTTTTCAACCAAGTCATGCTCAATTTTCTCTCTATTAAATTTTTAACCAAACCATGTTCATTTTTTTGCCCTACTACAGGTTGCATTTGCTAAGACTATGCCATTATGATATTCAAGGAGCTTGCTACTTCGGGTCAAAAATACTTTTATATCACTGGTCATGTATATGACACCAATGAATGTTAGACAAAATTGTTGGTACATGCTACCATGCAAGGAAACTATATTGGTAATCAGACTCACACAAATACACTTATGGCCATTAGAGTATCCCCAGAATATCGACATGAAAGTTTATTAATCAAAATCTCTTATACATATTGAGAATTCTAGAAGAACTTTTTTCCAAACCCGTAGTAGACGCATTATCTCTGGACAAGTACACAAGGGCAGCGTCTTGAAACTTGTTGAGAAGAAGAAATCAATGAAAAGTAATTAGGAGGAAATCAGTTTCTGACATATTTGAAGATAAATTGGGAAATTTGGTCCGCATAATTAGGAGATAAATTAGTTGATTTGATTTGATTTGGATAGAATTCTTTCCTTGTATAGCCACTTGTATTCTTATTCATATGTGATTTAAATAGAAGAAATACATACAGCAAAAATTTTTTCCACAAGGTTCAGAGCTATAGGCAAGAAAATACTCCAGCCATCTATAAACTATTGATGTTCGTTCATCATGTCTAGCTGCATATCCAACCAAGCTCATTAAAATTCATAGCACCATCAAAAAAATCAGTATCCTCCATCTACCTACTTTTGATTCCCATTCGATTCAAATTATAGCCATATCACTGAATGGAGAAAATTTTCTATGTTAGTCTCAATTGGTGTGGATGTATGTACATGAAAGAGGGAAAATTAGCTATTGACAGGAGCAAAGAAAGAACCTGTTGCTGGGATCTAGGTTACTCTACTTGAGATGCTAAAAATTCTATGATAATAACTATTAGGAAATCAATATGTCAATAAAAAATTGACGCAGCAGAATTCAAGACTGATTTTTAACTAGAATCATTGATTAACTCTACAAAATAAAACGTACCTCTTGGAAACGTAATTAACAGTCAAATTAAATGAAGAATTTTAATGATGAAGTGATGTCAATCACAGTTGTACACGTGTCTGGTCTCTAAGGTATCCACATGAACATCTTCATGGGATCCTCACCAGAATTGATCGACACCAAGTCAATATACTAAATACATTTGGCACGCCACCAATGTGAAGAAAATTGAATAACAAGAACAACTTTTTTTTCTCTCTAATTTTCTACAAACATTTTCTTTTGTTAAGTCTTGGTATTTAGAACTTATTTATATAAGGCAACTTCAAGACTTCTTGTCTAAAAGAATTCGATAATACGATATCGTATCAAATATGATATTTGGTAGTTTTTAATTTCCTTCAAAAGGAAATTGTTTCAAAACTAGAATTGCTCCATTTATTAACAAGTCCTTAGGAATAATTATTTTACAAATTAATCCTATAATTATCATATAATTATTTTAATTAACTTAACCCAAGAATTAGTTCTACTATGTGTGACCTTTTAGGTTCCTAATCACTTGGTAATAAATATAAATTATATTCTTAGAATTAAAACTGGTTTTTAGTACAAAACCAACAAACTCTTACTTGGACTAAAGCCAATTAGTCACAAGGTTTCTAAAATTAGATAAATTAAACAACGCTATGTTACTATTAATTCAAAAATAATCAATTTATATTTATAGATCAAGATTGGCCTCTAACCTGTCATCATGACTACTTAAGTGTTAAGAAAAGTCAAGTGATTAACTTCACCTATCCATGAACCGGATTCCATATAATTATTATCTTTTCACCATACTATATCCAAATTAGTACAAGAGTGAGGTATAGATGCCAGCTTTTAATGTACTAATTATTTTTCTAACTTGTTCCTGAAATTCAACTCCTTTTATAATAAATTTAGAACTTTTCTAAATTTACTAACTTGTTTCCAAACGTCCCTAAGTTAATACTTCAACAAGTGTGGCCACAATAACAATATACTTTCCCACTTTGAAGAGCGGCGAATCCTATATTGATGATAAACTATCAATTTGTGTTTCTTATTATACACAACTTTTATTGTATACAAAATCAGTTACGGATTATGGATTAATAAAGTTAAAATACAATAATATACACACTAAATGTACTCTTATGATCTCAAATCAATGGATCACTTACATTAATGTTGCATAGAGATTATACCCGGGCACTCAAATAGTTAACCTTACGAAAATCTCTAAGTGAATCAATTCAATGAATTTGTTCTCCAACAATCCATCCATATATCATCATGTATGCTAATCTGTCCACATTAACAATGTCCTTTATATTGTTAATACTATGATTACGAATGCTTTAAGAATAGTAAGTATTATTCCAATGACATTATCATCAAGAAAAATACATAACTTTCAAATTGATAAAATTCCATATCATTAGTACTACACAAATAAAAACCAAACATAATAGTTTGTTAAATTACAAGTCATTCTCTCTCACTTTGACTACAACGAATCATTCAAGTACTTTATACCAAATAAATATGCATGACTATCGTGTTTCTTTTAGGAAATGCTTTAATCAGTAGATCATCTACATTATCCTCAGTGAGAATCTATTTTGTCTTTACATCATTTTTACCAATTAATTTTCTTAAATAAATGGTACAGCCACGATAATCGTTTGGATCATAGATGAGACCGTAAGTTCAATAATGAACTTCTAGATCCAACCCCACTTCTATAGCTATAAACTATTTGGCCTTTGTTGTAAAATCTGTTGTAAAGTCTAGTCTAAAACTATTCTAGCTAATAACACCACAATTTAACGTGAACATGAATTTAGACTGCGATCTACAATCATCCTTAAAGGACAAAATGTTCGCATCTCTAAACCCACACACTTCTTAAGTGTAACCTCCAAAGACCAAGAATAATCCATTAGTTCTTTCTTAAGTACTTCAAGATATTTTTGACAACTACCAAGTAACACTTATCCGCTCATAATGCTTAGAGTATAAGTGACATCGAATCTCATACATAGTATAGTATATACATTATAGATGTTATTGTAGAAGCATAATCAAACTTTTTCATGCTACTAATCTTGACAAATGTCTTGGGATACAAGTCTCTCGAAAAGGTAATCCCATGTCACATAGATAAAAGCCTTTCCTTTGATTGCTCCACGCAAAACTTCTTTAACATCTTGTCTATGTACGTGGATTTAGAGAGACTAAGCAACCTTTTAAATCTATCTCTATAGATCCTAATTTTCAAAATATAGATTGCCTCTCCTAAATCTTTCATGGAGAAATTCTTGAATAATCATACCTTTAACTATTTGAAGCATAGGTTCATCATTTCCCATTAACAATATATCATCCGTATAAAGTGTCAAGAAAACCGATATTGCTCCTACTTACCTTCTTGTATAAGCAAAGGTCATTTTTATTTTTAAAGAAAACCAAACTCTTTAATCATCTCATTAAAATGAATGTTACAACTCCATGGTATTTGCTTGACTCTATAAATAGAATTTTGGAGTTTGCATACCTTATGACTGTCTATAGAAATAAAGCCTTCGACTTGTGTCATGTACATATCCTTTTGCAAATTCTAGTTAAAGAATGCAGTCTTTACGTCCATTTGCCATATTTCATAGCCATAATGTGCAGCTATGGCAAGCAAAATCCTAATAGATTTAAGCATGGCAACCGGTGAAAAAAGATTTCTTCAAAGTCAACACTTTGCCTTTGTTTGTAACCTTTTGCTACCAACTTTTCTTTATAAGTACCTATATTATCATCCATGTTGGTCTTTCTTTTAAAGAACCACTTGCACCTTATGAGTATTATCCCTTTGGGTGACTTAACCAAGGTCCATACCTTGTAGTCATACGTGAAATCCATTTTGCATTTCATGGCTTCATGCCATTCAAGGAGTCTATATTCGCTATAGCCTCTTCGTAGTAAGTAGAATTGTTATCAATCATTATTAGCACATTATTGTTCTCATATATCTCTCAGGAGTATGACGTACTCTACTAGATCTATGAAGATCTTGTGTAACTTGAGCTTTTGATTGTACCTCATCAACATGTGGCATAAGCTGATGTTTCAACTATTGATTTTTATTAGTTTGTGGTTCTAAAATTTCTTCAAGTTCTACTTTGTTCCACTGTTTCTTTCAAAAATAAACACCTTTTTAGAAAGACAACATGTCTTGAAACAAATATTTTTTGCTCAATTAGATTGTAGAAGTAGTGTCCTTGACTTTCTTTAGGATATCCTACAAACAAACATTTGTTAGACTTAGGTTAAAACGTATCTTGACCTAATTCATTTCACATAAGCAAAACATTTTCAAATTCTTATGTGACTAAGAATTGGTTTCTTATCCAAGCAATCTCATAAGGTGTGATATCAGCTACTTTTGTTAAAACACAGTTGAATATATAGGAGGCTATTTTTAAAGCAAATCCCCAAAGCAAGGTTGGGAGTGTAGTATGACTCATCACGAAGCATACCATATCTAATAAGGTAAGATTTCTCCTCTCAAAGACCATTCAATTGTAGCATGTATAATGGAGACCATTGAGGAAGAATCTCATTCTCCTCTAGATATTTTTGAAGCTCTTGACTCAAGTATTATTTACCTCAATTAGATCTTAGTATCTTAATACTCTTGCTAAGTTGTTTCTCTACTTCATTTCTCAAAGCCTTGAACTTTTCATAGGTTTCAGTTTTGTGTTTTATAATATACATATAACCATATCTAGAATAATCATCTGTGAAAGTGATAAAATATGAGAAACTTCCCAACATGTATCAACATTGGGCCATAAATATCAATATATATATATATATATATATATATAAAAGTCCAAGAAAATCACTAGTAATGATAGGTGCCTTGGTCATCTTACCAAGTAAACAAGACTCGTATATCTCAAATGATTCATAATCAAATGAGGCCAATTATTTTTCTTTATGTAACTTGGATATATATATATATTTTTAATTTACATGACCAAGTATAAAATGCCAAAAATAAAATTGTTTCAAAATGAAATAGTGTCTATGTTGACAATGGATTTATCAAAATCTAGAATATGCAAGCTATTTTTAATGAACTCGCACTATATAGAGCACCGTCACATGAAAAAGAACGATATTTATTCTTTTGAGCAATGATAAATCCATCTACATCCATTATAGAAATAGATATTAAGTTCTTTGATAATACTAGAACATGGTAATAATCTTTAATTCTAGAGCAAGCCCAATTAGTGAAAACAGTATATAAATCCCTTCTACTAATGCTGCAACTTTTGCTCCATTTTCTATACGTAGTTCGACTTCTCCCTTTTGCCAATAATCTACCATTCTTAAGACCTTGCTTATTACTACAAATATGGGATCCACATCCAGTATCTTATACCTAAGAGTCTTGATTAGTAGATAGATTTATCTCAATCATAAACTTACTAGATGTAAAATTTTTCTAAGAATAGGGATGAGTCATACAATTTCCTTTCTAATACCGGTTGTTTCTAGATTGGAAACACGTGCTCATAGATTGTCCATTTTGATCACATCTTTATACTTTTTCATGGCTATTTGGGCCTTCTCAAGACTAGCCTTGGAATTTTCCTTAACAAGCAATAAGGTGTCTCTTGATTCCTTGACAAATTGCTCTTTAGATATCTCATATCTATTGGTCATAAGTTGTGCAACAAGCAATCTTTTGAGATTCACAAACATGGACAAAGTATCTATCATATTATGCTACTTTTTTAGCTTAAGAGTCATAGACGATAGCATGATACAAGCAGCAGTATCATTATCATATTTATGCATCTCGGATGCATTTTTATTTCCTAGCTATCGTCGTCACTTAGGACAAGTAGAACCCGAGTATCAAGAACATAGCCTATATTCATATACTTGACAATCATTATCAAGTTTTATACCAATCCAAGAACTTAATATCAAAATATAATGGGTTGTGTTTTCATGTGATTTTGCATTCTACAACGAGAAAATAAAGTGAAAAATGACTTTATATTTACGCAATAAACTTCTTGGTACTGCTCTCCCACTATGTTATCTAAATCAATATCCCTCATAATTGATTTGAGAATTTTCATAAAATTCTTATTGAATTAGGATCTCATTTTAATTATTTTTAATCTTGAGTTAGCTCAACAAATAAAAAAATAATTTGAACAAGTAGATTTACCAATTACAATTTTTGTAACTTCTAGATAGTTAAGTATCAACTCTTAATACACATATCATATATGTCTCCTAACTCCTTACCTCAATGGCACATGACCTTGAGTTAGCTCAACAAGCCACGAGTCTTTGTTAAATCAAACTCATTATCCAAGGATCACATCTCACAGTAGAAGCATATTCTTGATCAAATAAATATGAGTTAGCTCAACAAGTTATTCTAGCAAGAACTGTCTAAACTATAATAATCGAAGGCAACTACTTATAATTTTATATTTTTTTATTATATCAAATCTACTATCCAAGGATCATATATCATAGTAGAAATATATTATTGGTAGAACAACTTTAATTTAGCTCAACAAGTTATCCTAAAAAAAATTGTTTAAACTATAACAATGGAAGGCAACTACTTGTGATTTAATATTTTTTATTGAGGGATAAATTATGGTCTCATTATGCAAATATATCATATATATATATATATATATATAAACAATATGCAATTAAATAAATCTCATTATTTTATGAAATATAAATCACATAGGATATATTATTAAAATAATCACAATAAATGAACACATAAAATTTCAGTTACGAATCTATATATATATATTAATTTAATCCTATTAGAATTTATTCAATGGAATTTTTTGAGAAATTTATGGGTCAAAAATAATTAAACAAAAATTATTGAGCCAACAAACAAAGGAAGAAAGAAAACAGGGGCCAGTTTGCAAAAAGGACAACTCGGCCAGGTCAAAGGCGCTTGTTGATGCGCCTTTTATTTTATTTTTTTATTTGGGCTTTGTCAAACAACGCCGTTAAAAGTTATTCAGTTTCTTTTTTTTAAATAATTTAAACGTCGTCAAATGACGTTGTTTTGCGTTTAGCTTTTTCTTCCCAATTTGAGTTGTCTCCTCCTTTTTTCAAATATCTTTCTTCTCCCAAGGCACTCCACGGCCAAATCGACATCTGGCCTATTTATCTGGCCAGTACCTGGCCGAATACAGCCGATTACCTCATCCCACGACCGGATCAGGTCTAGTCTCATGTGTCATCGCCGCTCTGACCAGAAATTAGCCTGGAGTTTGGCTATCGTACCAGTCACAACCAGAACCTTTTTGAGGTATGCGTGGCCAGAAGCTTTTAATTGAGCTTCGATGACGATGCCGACAAGCAGTTGACTGTTTATTTTCCAGATTTGTAATTTTTTATTCTGTTTCTCTGCTGAAATTACGAGGTGATTGGCTGGGTTTTCTACTTCGACTACGACCAGATCGTTTCTAGTAGGTGCATTCAAGCAAATTTAGCGTCATGCCAATAGCTATGCTCGCCGCCACCATGTGTGTACTACCAGAAACTTTTCCGGCTATACTACCCCCAATATTTTTGTTAACTATTCTGCCAAAACAATTTCCAGCGAAATATAAAGGTTTTTCCTTTTTTGTTGTTTTGGATGCAAAGCCCAAAACATTTTCCAAAAATCTAAATTTTAGAAAATAAAATTTTCAAAATTTTTGTTGAACAATATCCGAAAACTTTCAAGAAAACAACCTTCTATTAATTTTTTAGTCTAACAAAACATGAATTTTTAGTTTAAATAATTTGAAACAAATTTCATTAGATCACACATACATATAAATAATTATTCATGATTAATCAAACACATTGCTTTGATATCACTGTTAGAAAATTAATATGCCAATAACTAATTGGCAAAGTAAAATTTAAAATTAATTTTTAATCAGGATCATTGAATATTTATACAAAAAAAAAAAAAAAACGTGCCTCTTGGTGACATAGTCAACAGTCAAACTGAATGAAGAATTTTAATGATGAAGCGATGTATACGATAGCTGCACATGTCTCTACCTTCAAAGGTATCCACATAAACACTTTTTTGGGATTCTCACTAAAATTGATCAATATCAAGTCAATACGCTAGATCTACTGGACACACCACCAATGTGAAGAAAATCGAATAATTAGAAAAAAATCCTTTTCTTTTCCTAATTTTGAACAAATGTGTTTTTGGGCCAAGTGTTAGTATTTAAGACTTATTTATAAAAGGAAACTTCATGACTTTTTGTCCAATAAGAATTCAATAATAAGATATCTCATTAAATAAGATATTTGATAGTTTATGATTTTCTTTAAAAGAAAATTGTTGCATCACTAGAATTGATCTAATTATTAATAAGTCATTAGGAGATAATTATTTTAACCAATTTAATTTAAGAATTAGTTCTATTATGTGTGATTTTTTAAATTCGTAATCATTTGACAATAAATATAAATTATAATCTTAAAATTAAAATTGGCTTAAGTACAAAACCAACAATGATATGGTTGATGAATTTTATGGAAGAGGAAATTAGCTCAAATCATGTGTTACTACTCTACCAAGGAACTGTGGGACAATTTTAATCTCATATATTCAAACTTAGGCAATGAGAATTGTTTGTGCTGACATTGAAACTTAAAGAAATCTGCCAAGGTGAAGAAATTGTTACAAAATACTTCAAGTTTTTGAAATGTTTGTGGTTGGATTTAGATATATTCTGTGATGACTCGAAATCATTAGAAGATTACCACCATTATAAGAAGAAGATAGAGGATAATTGTATATTTAAATTTCTTGTTGGACCAAATATGGAGTTCGATAAGGTTAGAGGTAGAATTTAGCCAGGTTGCTTGGAATAAAATATTGCCTCAATCTTATTGATTGAAAGAACGCAGACATATATACAACATATATGCCAATCAAGAAAGACTAAAAATAAGGAAAGTAAAATATTCTAAATAACTAACTATCCTAATTTAAAAGATTACAAGAATATGTCAAATATACACCAAATATTCTACAAAGGCAATATACAATGTATCTAATCTGATATATACAATGTATCTGGTCTGATAGGCCCCCTCAAGATGGTGCTCCAAGGGAGACACCAATCTTGAGGAAAATATCTCGGAATCGATACCAAGAGAGTGGTTTGGTAAGCGCATCTGCCAATTGATCTGTGGATGAAACATGAAAGACTCGAAGGCTGATACGTTGCACTAATTCTCGAACAAAATAATAGTCCAAAGCAATATGCTTCATGCGAGAATGAAATACTAGGTTTGCGCATAAATAAGTCGCACCAATATTGTCACTATAAAGGGTTGGTGGAGAATTAGTCAAGGCACCAAGTTCTTCAAGTAGAAAGTGTATCCACTCAAGTTCTACAGTAGCAGAGGCAATTGCCCTATATTAAGCTTCAGTGTAGGAGTGAGCAACAAAGCATTGCTTCTTTAAACTCCAAAAAACCGAATTAGGCCCAAGGAAAACCACATAGGCACTCGTACAAGTATAACCATCAGGGTCACTCGCCCAATCTGCATCACAAAAGGCATGAAGTGACAAAGAACTGTGCTGCTGCAGGCTAATGCCATAGAACCGCATACCATTAAGATAGCGAAGGAGAAGCTTATCAGTGCCCCAATGATGAGTCGTCGGAGCATGCATGAATTGGGATAGCTTATTGATAGTAAAGGCAATGTCAGGATGACTAATAAGAAGATACTGTAAATTGCCAACTGTCTGACAATGTAGAGTCGCATCCGTAGGCGAAGAACTATCCTGAAGTTGCTGACGTAGTGTAGATTAGGTATAAAAATATAAGCAAAACACACACAAATCAAGTAATAAACCTAATCTCTCAACTTAACCACAAGTATACGAGTCGAGTGTAATATGGGGAGTATATAGGTATCGTATCTTATAAGGAATCAAATATTTGCAAATACTAAGGTTTTTTGACTTACTTTATTATCTAAATAATCGAAAATCAAGGTGTGTAGTAAAAAGGAAGTTAAATAGAATAGGTAAATAGTGACAACAATTTTTAGGAATTCAAATATTTAAGATGTTTAGGATATAGAATCCACTAATGAATCATAAAATGCATGAATGGCTTGCTAAGCAATGTCTTGCTTTGTTGAGAATCCAATTCCATTTAAATCATAACTAGCTCTCAGTATGAAATGATTAGATTCTAACTATTTTCATGATGAAATCTTATGGAAACATGAATTGAAATGATTCACTTAAGCATTCATTATTATCATATGAATAACTTAAGTAATACTTGTTCATTTTCCATTATTAAGAACATTTCTCAATGACAAATTACAACTAGATGGCTTATTTAAGTTGGCCAAGCAAAAACAAGAGTTAAAACTTGAACAAGTAAATAAACAAATGCTAGCTTAGCTAGCTTGGAGAATTTAAGTCATGCTAGAGATTCATTAGCTTCATCTGTATTCTAGATAAAGTTTTTAGTAAATAATAACTAGTGAAACACGAAGAAACTTAACAAGAATACAAGAATTCATACTTCAATTATGAAAATAAGATATAAAGTTGAGAAAGGCTTATGAACAAGTCTTCAACTTCTATTTCTTCTTCAAAGTGTTGAAGTATAAGAGAATTTTTATATGAAGAACACTATTCTATTGAGTTTGAGAGAATTTTATTAATTCTCTTCAAGAATTCTAACTTTAATACTAACTATTACTAAAAATTGGATTCTAAAAATGGATGATAAACTAGTTACAAATGACTCATATTTATAGACAAATGATCTTCAAGTCACTTTCTAACTTGTAATTACATTCAATGCATTGAAATGATGAAGATTTGTATTGAGATTCTAAATGGACATAAAAGTCTTCAATTGTGTGCTAAATAGAATCTCCGATTGCAAAAACCCTATCTTCTTCAAAAAAGTTTGCGGAAACCAGCTGAAAATAGATGCAAGTTGCAGCCATAGAAATTTCACACTAAACTGTTGATTCGTGGGTCATCCACGGGTTAGCTGATCCACAGATCCAATCCACGGATCGAATTTGCTCTTCCTCAAAATATGAAAGTTGTAGACCTTTGAGTAGCTTTCCAACACCACAAGAATCAGGTCATTTAAAGCTCTGGGTGCAAAGATATCGCCAAAATACTGAGAGGTGGTCGGAAGGTCTTCGCAGCACAAATTCACTTTCGTAATTTGAATTTTTGACTATGAAGATGTGAGAACTGGATTTTGATGTCTTCGTAAGAAATGTAGAGAATCCTCTTAGTTTCAAAATACAAGAAGAATAATCTCAATCCAATTTGGGCAACTCAAGTTATTGCCAAAATACAGAAGTGTGTCATTGTTGTTGACCTCTAGTTTTCTTCATTTCTTCACTTCCATTGCTTCTCTGCACTTCTCTTTTGCTTGTTATTCCTCGTATGCCCTTGAGACCTTTTTGTGGTGTTGACTTTGTAATTCCATGATAAATTTGTTGATGAAAATTTTTTAAAAATTGAGCAAAACAATCCTCCAAATTTGAATGTAAAAGTTGTTCCATTAAGCTTCTAATTCAGTCATTCTGGAATCTATTATGAATGTGATGACTTGTGTTCCAATTGATCCAAAGTATGATTTGAATTTATGAAACCTGCATGATTGTACAAAATTTGTGCATTAATTTGCTCAAAATATAAATTTCTCTTCAAGCCATCAAAATCGGGCTAAAAAACTTAATTTTTGAAAAATTTTTCAAATGGAAGAACAATTATGAAATTGAATCATTTTTATATTAAAAATACTAAAAAGATACTAAAAATACATTACAATCATATACAAAATACTATATTAAAATAGATAAATTTATTACTTATCAAACTCCCCCACACTTGAATCATTACTTCTTCTCAAACAATTGAAAAATCAAGAGATCAAAAATGACGTGGTATAGATTAGGTATAACAATTATAAACAAAACACACAAATCAAGTAATAAAAATCTAATCTCTCAACTTATTCTGCAAGTGCACGGGTCGGTTATAGTATTTGAAGTATTAGGTGTCAAATCCCATGAGGAATCAAATATGTGCAACTACTAAAGCTTTTTCACTAACTTTTATTATTTAAACGTAATCAAAATAAGATGGAGATGTTGTCCCTTCAATAGAGTAGGTATATGATTGAGAACTTATGTAAAATTCAATACAAGAAGTCTAAAACATAGAATCCACTAATGAATTATGCATAAATGACTCACTAAGTGTTATCTTGCTTTGTTTAGAATCCAATTCTATAAGTGTTATAACTAGATCTCTCTATAAAATGATAAGATTTCAACTATTTTCATGATGAAACCTTATGATAGTATGAATTGTAATGATTCACTTAAATATCCATTATTCTCATATGAAAGACTTAAGCATTACTTGTTTATTTTTCATTGTTACTGTAACACCCTATAAATTCATGCAAAACCATTTAATTCGCATTATGTCCAATAGTAGAAAAAAAAAAAAGAGGGCCGAAATTAGTTGAAAATAAATAATAGGATGATTTCTAATTTATGTAGTATGTTGTACCATTTCCTTTAGAAGTTGTACCTTATAAATCTTACAAGATTAAATAGGAAGATAAATATTAAATCCTACTTCTAATTATACCTAGCCAAATGGAGTCTAAGGTGCAAGAAGTCAAAACCCTATGTTTAAGTTTGTCTTACTTTGATTGGTCAATGTTTTTTCAATTCTTTCTCCATTTCTTTTCTTCTTTACTAAACCATTTTTCTCTCTTTTCTCTAACCTTGGCCGGCTCTCTACTCTCTCTTTTCTTCTCATTTGCTTTCATTTTCTTAGAGCTTTTCTCTCCAATTTGATTCTATTTCTTCCATTTAAAGTGAATCAAACTCATTTCTAAACAAAGATCTTGCCTTGTTAAAGGTATTCATCATAAACTTTTCTTATTTTTTTTCAAGTATAAGTTGTAGTTTAGTAGCTTTATACCCATGTCTTTAATGTTAAGCATGATTGATTTAAGCCATGAAAATGAAGTTTTATTCCATGAATATGAGGTTTATGGGCTTGTATGACTTGTAGATAGTGATTGAATCTTGAGATGACATGAATTAAGTATGATTTGGTTGAAGAATCTTGGAGTGGTTCATGTGTTTCTATGACAAATTTGGGTGAAATTGAATTGATTTTGATATAAAAATTGTAGAATTACTTGAAATTTGGGTGAGTGTTTTTATGTGTGCATGATGCATGAAATGCCATGTTATACTTGACATTATTATTTAATGAAATGTGTTACTTGAGGAAAGATGTGTACTTTATCGCATCTATTCTGCAATGTGTTACATGTTTTCATTATGGGGGGCAATTGGGCGGGTTGGGTGGTTTTTGGGCGGGTTGGTATTGGGTTTTCATTTAAATGGTTTATACCCAACCCGCCCAACTATATATTGGGTTAATATTGGGTTGGGTCATATTGGGTTAATTTAAACCCATGACCCAAATATGACCCAACATATTATTTTATAAATTTTAGAACATAATACTTTTTTACACATATTTACACACACAAAATGATTACAAAATGATTTTTCACATATATAAACACATCTTTCCATATATAAATATATTTTCACACATTAGAACACTTTCACAAATACAAACACACACTTCTAATTATTCAATCATTTGAATGGTTATTACAACATTCTTTTGATTACTAAAAACACGTAAGCATTGTAAGTCTTAAATTGAAAAAATCAAGAACTTCAATGCAGGTGATTGCCTATGTACCAAAAATATAAAAAATACAAAAGTTCTTCTGGAACATACCCTATTAATAAGTCTATGTTTCTCTTCACTCTATCTGTTTTTTTTTTTTACTATACTTTTTACGGTTTCGAGAGGGCGATATTTCTTTCTCAACCTTTAAGCTTCTTATTTATATTTGGGTGTGCTTAACTCAGATTAGTACTACAGTAGTGTCTGGGCTCCTGCGTGGGAAAAGCAATGATTTGTACCTTTGATTTTGAAAAGGAAAAGGAAAAGATATTTGGGGGTTGGATATGGAGAGGTCTTATTGGGGAGCTTTCAGGGGGTTGGGCTGATCAGTTAAGATTTGGTTGTGCTCCCACACTAGAATTTCGATTCCATGATCACTAAGCAAACTTACGTGCCTAGTTATCTAAACCCTGCTATTACCGGTTTTTATTCGGCCTACTATGCCCAGATTATTATTTGGTTAATGATTAATAGATAATTAATGTCAATGCACACAATATATTTGATGGTGTTAAAAAAAAAAAAGAAGAAGACACCTAAGAAAATATATTTCCCAAGATTATAACGTTAATTTATGCAATTCAACATTGATTAGAACATAATTTTATGATTTATATTAACAATTGTTGAATAACTTAGTGCTGATTAATTGCTATTTAAATAAAATTTTTACTTCAAAAAATTTGATAATATGTACACGTGGTACCAAGATAGACTATCCACCTAGCGCTACATTTACTTATCCAAGTCAACTAATTTATCATATAAAGAAATCATCATCCTTTATTATGGATAATATGATAGGACGTCAGTAGTATCATATTAATGGAAATAATTTAATTTTAGTATTATAATAATGGACATAATTCTTTAATCAAGAATTAGAAAAAAAAATAAAGCTCAGGTTTAGGTTTTGCTTACATAACAAACAATTAATCGACAAAAAAAAAATTATAGAAAAAAAAATCAAATGCGAAAGAGAGTTTTGCTCACAATAGTTCAGGTTTTGCAATTGGGTGAAGAGAGAACAGAAGAAAAAAAGCAAAATTTTTTCAAATGTGAAGAATTTGTTTTTATTTATTTGTAGTTTGGTGTTGTGTGTGTGGAAAAGTGTGTGCAAGTGTGTGAAACTTGGGGAAGGAGTTTGGGAGATTTATGAGATTTTTTAAGTTCACTTCCACTATTTATATTTATATAAGTTGGGTAATGGATACACAAATAAAAAACCCAACCCACCCAATGCATAAGTTGGGTTTTCTTAATCCAACCCATCAAAACCTACAACCCAACTGACCCAACCCATCCTTTAAAATTAGTGGGCGGGTTGGGCGGGTTGTTAGGTTTTGGGTTTAATTGCCAGCCCTAGTTTTCATTATTAAATGTGTTATTTGTGCTTGAGACTTCCCTGACTAACTTCACCGTTACTTCACGGTTAGTTAATCCGGTCGTGATTGGGAGGTCATAAGGTGCTGGGTGTTTTAGGGCGTATTGTTCTTTCCCAATTGAGTTGAATTTGTCAAAGAGGCCAACTCCGGATTGAACTTTCTTGCTTGTTGGCCCTTCCAAGGTTGAGATCACTCCCTGGATGTGGTAGCCTGTACGGAGGTTACAAGGTGAATGGTGGTTAGGGTACTTACTTGTTTATACTGTTATGATTCTTGGCGAGGACCTGAGTTATCATCTTGGTCCCAATGTCTTGGTTACATGTTCAGTGCTTGCTACTTCTGCGGTTGAGCTTGCTCCCGTAGTTGAGCCCCGTATCTGCTATTGACTACTTGTTAATTAAATTGTTCATAGATTGTTTATTTAACTCGTCAAATATTTTATTGAATAAAATCATATTTTACTAGTGTGGTTGCATGACTTAAGCACTCACTGGGCTATTATAGCTCATCCCGTTTATTTGTTTTCTTTAACCAGGTTTCTCAAAATATTAAAGCTGGAAAAGCTGATTGAGACATAGTAAATGTTTTGTTTCATGTATTTTTGATAGCCCAATAGTGTAGGCTTTTAATGTAAATACTATTTATATTTTTGGATGTAAAACCTCTTATAATATTTGTACTTTCAAGTGAATTTTATGAACATATTTTATTATGAATGTATTTTATTTTGGGTTAAGTACGCGTGGATGTTTGAGTGAGTGCGTGATTCGAGTCCTAGCGAGAGCTAGGCAGGCAATCCGCTAAGCCCTTTGGTGCGCCTCTGGGTAAGGTGGGGCTGTCACAGGTGGTATCAGAGCTTAGGATTGAATCCTGTCTCTAGTGCTAGACTTGTTTGGGTGTCGGGTAGGAAATTTAGGTTGAGTCAATTACTTTTGGGCCTGATCAACCTAATTGTGAGAGATAAGATCCGAATTTTCGTGCCCAGACACTATTGTCCATATGCTTGAGAATGGTTTTAGTTTATTTTCTAAGCTTGATTTTGAGTGTAATATTTAGGTATTATTTATTATTAAATACTTATGGGTTTAAGATCTAATTAAATTGTTATTTAAACATGTAGGTATGTCTGATAGCGGTCAGGGAGAGTCATCACGACCAGCTGATGTGGCTCCGATGCAGCAAGAGGACCGTAGGAGACCGATAGTTTGCTATCGTGAGGGATCAGGACATCTCTTCGTATATTTTCACCTGCTCGTCGAGTACGGCCCGCATGTGGGTGTTGGAGGACATACTCCTACCCTGATTATGTTGTACTTTCATTGATAGAGGAGAGTCATCGAGTGGGACGCGAGAGTGATACCTCCCAGGCACGCGTTCACGAGTGGAGAGAGTTGGTGAGAGTGCAGGCCCAGAGGATCCGAGAGTTGGAGGCTGCTGTTCAGGAGGACCAGCAGAGGACCGATGCCTTCAGAGTACAATACCAGGATACGCATGACCAACTTACTCGCGTTGTGCAGCATGTACGGGATCATACTGGACGTCTTGTAGATGAGAGTGGCATGATGATAGACCACGTGTTGGGTGAGGCACGAGATGAGGTACAGCATGTAGGACCGGGGCAGGGCGCGCATCCACCTCATGGGGCCGGGGAGGCTCTGAGGACGAGCTAGAGAGGGAGCCCGTTGAGGATATGAGCTTTGCTTGATCCGTATAGCTAGCATAGATCCTTAGATAGGAATATGTATAGAACTTATGCTTATTTTGTTATGCTTGTAGTTGTGTTATATTTGATATGTAAAAACTTTTGGAACCTATGTATGTCATGCTATGTTTTATATGTGGGACTTTTGACATGTATAAATTGAATGACATGTATATATATGTGACTCTATTTGGCATAATATTTGCTTTTCTTGTCTTATTCATGAATTGGTGCATTTTATACACCTCATTAATTATTACGTGGATCTCGAAATAACTAGTTAATATTATTTTAGAATATTAAGTGATGGCAAGTCGAGGGAGAAGAAGACCCCGTTGACAAGATTGCGAGGAGGGCAACACGTCAGGGCGAAAACCCAAACCCTAGAGGCTAACCCGATGATCGCCGTGTTAAACTGCATGACTGACGTTTTGACCCAGCTTGGGAACCAACAAAACCCAGGAATGGAAGTCGGTAACCCTCATAGAAATCCACTAGTAGGGGAAGACGTTGCTTTAGAGAGATTTCAAAAATTTAACCCTCCTAAGTTCAATGGCAGTCCAAACCCGAAATTGCTGAGAAATGGTTGGAAGACATCGAGAAAATTTTTGCTGCCTTAAAATACCCTGATGAAAGGCAGGTGACATTTGCTATATTTCAATTGGAAGGTGCTGCTACACCTTGGTGGAATTTGGTAAACACTAAGTGGGAACTGCTACCAGACCCCAAGAACGTTGGCTAATTTCACTCGAGAGTTTAGAGAAAAATATATCCCTGTACGGGTGCAGGAGAAATGGGAGGATGAATTTTTGAAGTTAAGACAAGGGATTGATGAGTGTAGCAAAGTATGAAGCTCAATTTACAAAATTGTCTCGATATGCTCCTGAGTTGGTAGCTACAGAAAGACGGAGGAAAAGGCGTTTCATCCAAGGTTTAAATTTGGAGATTCAGGAGGGCCTTGCCGCCGCTACTATAGAGACGTACGAAGCCCAATGGAGAAAGCACAGCAGGTAGAGGAGACTAAATCTTTGGTTCGGACTTTTCAAGCAAGGAAACGTGGAAGTGCTAGTGATTCTCGACCAGTCAACCGGAAGTGCCCCAGCCCCTAAAGCTAGAAGAGGAGCTGGTGGGGCAAGAATTTGGCAAGGTACACAAGCTGGCAGGACAAGAGGGGCCCCAATGGGGCGGACACCACAAAGAAATGAACGAAAGGAGGATACCCAGAGGGGAACTCAATCACCAGCTGCTCCAGTGGTTTGTGGGTACTTGTGGTAAAGGTGGTCACGTTGAAGATGCTTGTTGGAGGAAGAATCGAAAATGTTTGCTTTGTGGTAGTGGTGAGCATCAAATAAATCAATGTCCGAAGCAAGCGGCCGATGGACCGAGCGTAGCTCAATCCTGGGCACAAGGAACCTTAATCAAGCCAAGGAGAGCGGGAATAAGAGGAAAGTGCCAACTCGAGTCTATGCTCTAGACAAGCGTGATGCCTAGGAATCGTCGGCAGTCATTGAAGGTACGATTCTTGTTTTCACTGTCTAGCCAAATTACTAGTAGATCCTGGCTCCACTCATTCATTCGTGAATCCTCAATTTATGTCTATTGTTGAAGTACAACCCGTTAAATTACCTTATGAATTTGAAGTAAGAACTCCCACTGGGGATCATTGTTTGACTACCAACCTTATTTACAAATAGTGTGAGCTCTGGGTAGGAAAGAGAAAATTTTTAGCGGACCTCATAGCGTTGCCTATTCGAGGTTATGATGTGATTTTAGGAATGGATTGTTTAACCCGGTATAGTGCTCAACTTAAATTGCGGGACGAAAGTAGTGGATTTTAATATACCAGGAGAACCTATTTTAAGGTTGGATGTAAAGAAAACCCTAGCTTCTTCGAACCTTCTTTCTGCCATGCAAGCTAGGAAATTGATGTTTAGAGGGGCAGTGGGATATCTAGCTTACTTAATTAATACCCCTGGAGATAAAGTTAAGCTTGAAGATGTGCCCGTGGTACGAGAGTTTTCTGATGTTTTTCCGGAGGAATTAAGCTCCCTACCCCTGAAAGAGAAGTGGAATTTGGAATAGAATTGGTGCCAGGAGTCTCGCCAATGTCTAAAACACCATACCGCATGTCTCCCGGGGAACTCGGAGAGCTTAAGATTCAACTTCAGGATTTGTTGGAAAGGGGATTTATCAGGCCGAGTGTATCACCATGGGGAGCTCCAGTGCTATTTGTAAAGAAGAAAGATGGTACCCTTAGGCTTTGTATTGACTATCGAGGGTTAAACAATGTCACAATCAAGAATAAGTATCCTTTACCTCACATCGATGAATTGTTCGATCAATTGGAGGGAGCGGTAGTATTTTCCAAGATAGACCTTAGGCAAGGATACTATCAGCTAAAAATTAAGGAAGAAGATGTAGCCTAAAACTGCTTTTAATTCTCGGTATGGTCATTATGAATTTGTGGTGATGCCATTTGGATTGACTAATGCCCCAGCGGCCTTTATGGATTTGATGCATAGGGTCTTTAGGCCGTACTTGGATCAATTTGTGGTGGTATTTATTGATGATATTTTGATATTTTTCAAGTCTCATAAGGAGCATGAGCAACATTTGAAAATTGTGCTACAAACTTTGAGAGACAACAAGTTGTATGCCAAGTTAGTAAATGTGAATTTTGGAGAGACCAAGTAGCCTTCTTAGGTCATGTCATTTCTGGAAAAGGAAATAGCAGTAGATCCCTCTAAAGTGGAAGCTAGTGGTTAATTGGAAACGACCTGAGAATCCAACTGAAGTTCTGTAGTTTCTTGGGATTAGCTGGCTATTATCGGACGATTTATTAAGGAATTTTTCGAAATAGCCACACCACTCACTATTTTGACTCAAAAGAATGCTAAGTTTAATTGGGATGGACTAGTGTGAGCAGAGTTTCAATGAGCTTAAGAAGCGATTAACATCAGCTCCGGTATTAGCATTGCCAAGTGGGAAAGGAGACTTTTAGTGTGTATACAGATGCTTCACGGGAAGGTCTAGGGATGTGTGTTAATGCAAGGGAAACAAGTAATTGCCTACGCTTCCTATAAGTTAAAACCTCACGAAAGGAATTATCCCACACATGATTTGGAGTTAGCAGCCGTGGTATTTGCACTCAAGAAATGGAGGCATTATTTGTATGGAGTCACTTTTGAGGTGTATACAGATCATAAGAGTCTGAAGTATCTGTTTTCTCAGAAGGAGCTAAATTTGCGGCAGCGCAGATGGGTGGAATTATTAGAGGATTATGATTGTACCATCAATTATCATCCGGGTAAAGCAAATGTTGTCGCAGATGCTCTAAGCAGAAAAGTTCAAGTGGCTAGCTTGGCCATCTCGTGAGTGGAGATTGTTAGAGCAAGTTAGCGAGAGCAATCCACGGATAGTTGGCTCAAAAGTGATTTGTGGAAATATAAATGTACAATCTGAATTGTTGAAGCAAATTAAAGAGGCTCAAGGCAAGGATCCTACGTTACAAAAGCGAATAGAGAAAGCCAAAGCAGGGATCTTACCTGAATATAATGTTGGACCGGAGGGATTGTTGAGGTTTCGACACCGAATCTTTATACCCAGGGATGAAGAATTGAAGGGAATAATCTTGGAGGAAGCTCACCGTTCCAGATATACTGTGCACCCGGCAGTACAAAGATGTATCAAGATCTGAAGAAACTTTATTGTTGGGATAATATGAAGAGGGAGATAGCACAGTATGTTCAAACTTGCCCTACGTGTCAACAGGTAAAAGCCGAACACCAGAGACCGTCAGGGCTGTTACAACCCTTGGAAATCCCGGAGTGGAAGTGGGAGCTTATTACTATGGATTTTGTTTCTGGTTTACCAAGAACCCAAAGAGGGCATGATGCTATTTGGGTAATTGTTGATCGACTGACCAAATCTGCTCATTTTCTACCCGATGAATATGACTTATCCTTTGGAGAAACTTGTCCGAATGTTTATTGATGAGGTGGTTAGACTTCATGGAATTCCAGTAAGCATTGTCTCGGATAGGGATCCTCGGTTTACTTCCCGACTTTGGAAACAAATGCACGAAGCTTTGGGGACAAAATTGAACTTTAGCACGGCTTATCATCCTCAAACGGATGGACAGTCCGAACGAGTGATCCAGATTTTGGAGGATATGCTACGAGCAAGTGTGATGGACTTTGGTAGCAGTTGGGATCAACACGTGACCCTGATAGAGTTTGCCTACAATAACAGCTATCAAACCTCTATCCAGATGGCTCCATTCGAGGCGTTGTATGGAAGAAGATGCAGAACACCTGGCTACTGGGATGAAGTGGGTGAACGAAAAGTATTAGGTTCGGAAAAGGTACCGTGGATAGAAGAAGCCTATGAGAAGGTCAAGCTGATTCAGCAACGGATCCAAACTGCACAGAATCGACAGAAGAGTTATGCTGACCATCGAGGAAGGAGTTGGAGTTCGAAATAGGAGATAAAGTGTTTCTCAAAATCTCTCCATTTAGAGGAGGCATTAAATTGGGAAAAAGAAAGAAACTTCAACCAAGATACGTGGGACCATTCAAAATCGTTAAGCGTGTCGGTAACGTTGCCTACCAATTGGAATTACCGTCACAATTGGCCAAATTGCACAATGTCTTCCATGTGTCTGTCTTGAAAAAATACCACCCGGACCCACGACATGTACTTCAACCAGATGAAATTGAGTTTGACGAGACTTTAGCCTATGAAGAGCAGCCAGTTCGAATCCTGGATCGAAAAGTGAAAGAATTGAGAAATAAGCAAATTCTTCTTGTCAAAGTCCTCTGGAAGCATCATGATCTAGAAGAAGCCACCTGGAGAAACAGAGGAAGAGATGCGGAGAAGTTATCCTCGACTATTCGAAAATTCAGGTAGAATTTCGAGGACGAAATTCTTTTAAGGGGGGAGGATGTAACACCCTAAGAATTTATACAAAACCATTAATTCGCATTATGTCCATTAGTAGAAAAAAAAAAAAAAGAGGGCCGAAATTAGTAGAAATCAAATAATAGAATGATTTCTATTTTATGTAGCATATTGTACCATTTCCTTTAGAAGTTGTACCCTATAATTCTTGTAAGATTAATTAGGAGGATAAATGTTAAAATCCTACTTCTAATTATACCTAGCCAAGTGGAGTCTAAGGTGCAAGAAGTCAAAACCCTATGTTTAAGTTTGTCTTGCTTTGATTGGTCCATGTTTTTCCAATTCTTTCTCCATTTCTTTTCTTCTTTACTTAGCCATTTTTTCTCTCTTTTCTCTTCACTCTTGGCCGGCTCTCTACTCTCTCTTTTCTTCTCATTTGCTTTCATTTTCTTAGAGCTTTTCTCTCCAATTTGATCCTATTTCTTCCATTGAAAGTGAATCAAACTCACTTCTAAGCAAAGATCTTGCCTTATTAAAGGTATTCACCATGAACTTTTCTTATTTTTTCAAGTATAAGTTGTAGTTTAGTAGCTTTATACCCATGTCTTTAATGTTAAGCATGATTGATTTAAGCCATGAAAATGAAGTTTTATTCCATGAATATGAGGTTTATGGGCTTGTATGACTTGTAGATAGTGATTGAATCTTGAGATGACATGAATTAAGTATGATTTGGTTGAAGAACCTTGGAGTGGTTCATGTGTTTTTATGACAAATTTGGGTGAAATTGAATTGATTTTGATATGGAAATTGTAGAACTACTTGAAATTGGGTTGGTTGGCTGTTTTCCTTGCAGGTTAAAATTTTTGGGTTAGTCCGATTATAGGGAAAATGCTGCCGAAATTTCGGTAAAACCTAAGAAGTAAAAGTGATTAGGCTATGATTTAAAGTTATATAAGCTGTAATTTAGTGATTTGAACGTGCAGAAATTTCCGTAGATGAGCTATTAGTGAATTGAACCTTTCCGAGCAAAACCCTAAAAATTTAGAAAACCCTAATTTTGAAAACCCTAAACCCTAGGGTAAAACCCTAAACTCCAAAACCCTAGAAATTAAACCCTAGAAAGACTTGGGGTATTTCTCGAATTTTCTTATTAAATTACTTAGATTTTAGTCAGGTTTTTATACGACTATTTTCTTTTGAATTTCAGGATCCGGAAGTGATTCCCGACCATATTACGAAATCTTTTCTTAGGCACTTCAGGTGAGTGTTTTTATGTGTGCATGATGCATGAAATGCCATGTTATACTTGACATTATTATTTAATGAAATGTGTTACTTGAGGAAAGATGTGTACTTTATCGCATCTATTCCGCAATGTGTTACATGCTTTCACTATTAAATGTGTTATTTGTGCTTGAGACTTCCGTGACTAACTTCACCGTTACTTCACGGTTAGTCAACCCGGTCGTGATTGGGAGGTCATAAGGTGCTGGGTGTTTTAGGGCGTGTTGTTCTTTCCCAATTGAGTTGAATTCCTCAAAGAGGCCAACTCCGGATTGAACTTTCTTGCTTGTTGGCCCTTCCAAGGTTGAGATTACTCCCTGGATGTGGTAGCCTGTACGGAGGTTACAAGGTGAATGGTGGTTAGGGTACTTGCTTGTTTATACTGGTATGATCCTTGGCGAGGACCTGAGCTATCATCTCGGTCCCAACGTCTTGGTTACATGTTCAGTGCTTGCTACTTCTGCGGTTGAGCTTGCTCCCGTAGTTGAGCCCCGTATCTGCCATTGACTACTTGTTAATTAAATTGTTCATACATTGTTTATTTAACTCGTCAAATATTTTATTGAATAAAATCATATTTTACTGGTATGGTTGCATGACTTGAGCACTCACTGGGCTATTATAGCTCATCCCGTTTATTTGTTTTCTTTAACCAGGTTTTCCAAAATATTAAAAGCTGGAAAAGCTGATTGGGACATAGTAAATGTTTTGTTTCATGTATTTTTGATAGCCCAATAGTGTAGGCTTTTATTGTAAATACTATGTATATTTTTGGATGTAAAACCTCTTATAATATTTGTACTTTCAAGTGAATTTTATGAACGTATTTTATTATGAATGTATTTTATTTTGGGTTAAGTACGCGTGGATGTTTGAGTGAGTGCGTGATTCGAGTCCTGGCGAGAGCTAGGCAGGCAGTCCGCTAAGCCCTTTGGTGCGCCTTTGGGTAAGGTGGGGCTATCACAGTTACATGCATCTCTCAATATCAAGTAGCAACCAAAAGACTTGTTTAAGTTGGCCAAGCAAAAACAAATATTAAAACTTGAACAAGTAAACAAACAAACGCAAGTTTAGTAAGTGCAAGAAGTTAAATGATGTTTGTTGATTCATTAGCTTCATCCATGACCTAAATGATGCCTTTAGTCCAAATTGGTTAGTGAAACAACTAAAAGTTCAACTTTCAAAGATAGAATCAATGGCAACTATTGAAAATAAAAGAGATAGAGTTTGAGAATTGCTCAACCAATATGAGAATTAGTCCTCTTCTTTATTCACCTTTAGAAGATTGTACTACAAAGTCTCTTACAATGATCCTCACCACTGTATTGAAGGATTAAGAGAATTATATTAATTCTCTACCAAGCTAAGCATAAAATTAAAAACTATAACTGCTTTCTACTACTACAACTTGTTTCAAATGCTTTACAAATGAATTCTATTTATAAGCAAATGTTCCTCAAGTCATTTTTTAACTTGCTTGAATCATTAATGCATGGAAATAATGATGATTTGCTTGGGGATTTCAAATAGGTACAAAAGTCTTCATTTATGTTTTGAGCAAATGTAATGTGTTATGATGAAGTGAAAAGCAAATGAAACTTGTGTGAAAATGCCTCAAAACAAAATTTCATACTTTGATGCAAAAAGTTAAAATTTGAATCAAAGAATTGAAACATGAAATGCAATCTCTTTGAATGTGTTAAAGTGATGTTTTCGTGCCCATAAAGTTGCCCAACAAACTTGCAAAGAAAGCCCTTAAACCCCCAAAAAAAATTGACCAAAATCAACCAAAATGCACCCAAAATATGAGGGATCCATGGGTCAGATCCGTGGGTCAAGGTGACCTGCAGATACCTTCCGGAAGTTGTAGAAATTTCTGCAGAAAAATGTGTTTCAGGGCTTTTTTTTTTCAATTTTGAGCAATGATTTTGACCTTTTAAACCTTTTGTTTTGGGTAAACAACTTAAAAATCATGTAACCATGTCACAAAATTTGAATTTATGTATTAAATTCATCTAAATCATCAACACATAAGAAATGAGAATCGACTAAAGTAGCCTACTCGAAAATTCTGTATTTCAAATTTCATAATGCACTTGAAATTTACAAGTTTATTTTTGATGTTTTTTATCAATCCAACACTTCAAACATGTTTTTAAGGTAAAAACAAAATTGTTAACATGATTTTTAAGTATTCAAAACATCAAAATTCCATAATTAAGACCAAAATCGCAAAGAATCAATTTTGAAGTAAAACAACTAAAATGAATAGTTACTTTTTCACTAAAAAGTTCAATTTGATTCTTTGCATGTTTTGGACTTCAAAATCACTTTAAACAAGTTTCAAATGACAAAACAAAGTTGCTCAAAACTAATTTTTGCATCAAAAGTCCATGGATTATCAAATGAGTATCAATGTTCTTAATCAAAGTTAGCACATGAATACTAACCAATAGAATAGTAACTTGTAACTTAGTACTTCAAATTGATTTACTTGTTCATTTAACCCACAAAACCATTTCAAACACATTTCAAATGATGAAACTATGATGTTTAAGTATTATAAATACATTAAACACAAGAGATATGAGAATTGGGCATGTAACATCCAAGTTTAAACATGAAAATTCAAAGATTACATATGATGATTCATATTCAAAATCATCAAAATTAAACTAAACAAACATACTTAAAACAACATAAACCAACTTAAAACAACTTAAAATACCAAAAACATTAGATTGCATCCCAACAAGCGCTTCATTTAGAGTTGAGAGCTAGACTCATTATTGCATGTTTCGCTTTATAGGACCATGACCCAATGAATACTCCACTCCTTTGGGTGTAGTTATGTCAACTATACTCAATTGGTCATTGTTTCTTGTTTCCTCCTCCTTGGCCTTCCAAAACCTGAAAATGTATAGCATGGCACACTATCATCAAATTCATCCATCATATAAATATCAAAGGAAGATGAAAGTTGCTTCATCATATCATTTAAACCAAAATTTACTTCATCCTCCCTTACTTTAAACTTAAGTGTACCAATTTTTACATTAATAATGACACTGGCGGTTGCTAGAAAAGGTCTTCCAAGTATTATAGGCATTGAAATATCATCCTCCATATCCAAAACAACAAAGTCAATTGGGATGATAAGTTTGTTCACTTTTATTAACACATTTTCAATTACTGCTAGTAGATGCCTAATTGATCTATCGACTAGTTGTAAAGTCATATTTGTGCTTTTTAACTCCGTAAAACCTAGCCTTCTAGCAATTGATAAAGAGAGTAAAGAAACATTTGCACCCAAATCACATAAAGCATTTGAAAATTTTAAACCTCCAATAGTGCAAGGGATAGAAAAACTCCCTGGATCTTTAAACTTTCGTAGTAATTTGTTTTGAATCCTAGCACTACACTCCTCTGTGAGTGCTACAGTTTCTAAATCATCCAAACTCTTCTTCTTTGTCACCAAATCTTTGAGGAGCTTGTTGTACTTAGGAATTGCAAAAATGAATCTACGAAAGGAATATTCACATGCAATTGTTTGAACATTTGTGCATCATTTTCTAACCTTTTATCAATTTTTGAACTTTTTAGCCGTTGTGGAAATAAAACTTGTGGGAGAATAGGGATAGTTTGTGCTTGAGATTCCTCATGATTTTCACTATCACTCACTATCTCTTTTCCTTTTTCTCTTTTTCATCTTCACTACTTCCACATTTTTTCTCTTTTTTCACTAAAGATTCACTCAATTTCTTGCCACTTTTTAATGCTAACTCACACTTGGGGTTCTTCTATGAGTACCTCTTTCACTCGCCAATTGGTAGTGGTTGGCCGCCATTTCTTCAATCAAATCTTGGGTATCTTCTGCTGATTTAGTCATGAGAGCTCCCCCTGCATCTGCATCTATATTGATTTTTGTTAGATAGTTAAGTCCATTATAGATTGTTTGCACTATTAGTTAATTTGGGAGTCTATGGTGTGGACATTTTCTTATTAAGTCCTTAAAACGCTCCCAAGTCTCATATAGAGACTCTCCTTCAATTTTGCAATTTTTTCCAATGGGAAGTATTTGTTCAAAAATGCTCGAGATAAATCGGCCCAAGTTGTGAAAGTATTAGATACATATGAATCAAGCCATTGTTTTGCTTTGTCCCTTAGTGAAAATGAAAACAATCTTAACTTAATTGCATCATCCGTTACTTCATTATATTTAACCATATCACATATTTGCAAAAAGCTAGCCAAGTGTGAGTTAGGATCTTCCATTGAATTACCTTCGAATTGTTCTTGTCTTAACATTTGAATTAAGATCGATTTAAGTTCAAAGTTATTAGTATGAACCAATGGCCGTGCAACACTTGTTTGTGAACCGATGTTGTCCGATAAAGCATAATTACTTAAAATTCTAAGATTTACCTTCGTCGTGATATCTCTAGGGGGCCGAACCTCTGAAGTCTCTCCTATCGTTTCCTCCACCCTTGTTTGTTGAGCTTGTTTTCTAGCTTTCCTTGCGGTTCTTTCGATTTCTGGATCAAATGGCACCAACACTCTCAAGGATCTATGCATGTACTACAAAATCAAAGAAGACAATAACTAATAAAATAAAGTAAGTTTAGATTAATAAAATTAGTTTTTACTCTAATATTGCCGTGGCTCCCCCAGCAACAGTGCTAAAAACTTGATGTGGTGTAAATTAGGTATAAAAATATAATCAAAACACACACAAATCAAGTAATAAACCAGCTCGAAATGGATGCAAGTTGCAGCCCTAGAAATTTCACGCCGAACTGTTGATCCATGGGTCATCCACAGGTTAGCTAACTCGTGGTTCCAACCCATGGATTGAATTTGCTCTTCCTCAAAACATGAAAATTGTAGCCCTTTGAGTAGTTTTCCAACACCACAAGAATCAGGTCATTTGAGGCTTTGAGTGCAAAGATATGACCAAAATACTGAGAGGTGGTTGGAAGGTCTTCGCAGCACAAATTCACTTTCGTAATTTGAATTTTTTACTATAAAGATGTGAGAATTAAATTTTGATGTTTTCATAAGAAATGTAGAGAATCCTCTTATCTTCAAAATGAAAAAAGAATCATCTCAATCCAATTTGGGTAACTCAAGTTATTGCCAAAATACAGAAGTGTGTCATTGTTGTCGACCTCTAGTTTTCTCCGTTTCTTCACTTTCATTGCTTTTTTGCACTTCTCTTTTGCTTGTTATTCCTCATATGCCCTTAAAACCTTTTTGTGATATTGACCTTGTAATTCTATGGTGAATTTGTTGATGAGAATTTTTTAAAATTTGAGCAAAACAATCCTCCAAATTTGAATGTAAAAGTTGTTCCATTGAGCTTCTAATTCAATCATTTTTTAATCTATTATGAATGTGATGACTTGTGTTCCAATTGATTCAAAGTATGATTTGAATTTACGAAACCTGCAAGATTGTACAAAGTTTGTGCATTAATTTGCTCAAAATATAAATTCCTCTTCAAAGCCATAAAAATTGGGCTAAAAACTCTAATTTTTAGAAAATTCTTCAAATGAATGAATAATTATGAAATTGAGTCATTTTTATATTAAAAATACTAAAAATATGCTAAAAATACATCAAAATCATATACAAAATACTATATTAAAATAGATAAATTTATTACTTATCAGTTACCGTGAAGAGGAGTTTGTTGAATGGGTTTAAAATGGTCCATATTGTGCTTGGCAAGTATATTGGGGAGACATTTTTGCTGAGTTAGGCATAGACCTCCTAGACAAGAAGTAATCTCAACATCAAGAAAATAAGATAAAGCACCGAGATCCTTGATCAAAAATCGAGAATCAATTGATGAACAAAATGCTGGACGACCATATTATCACTCCCTGTATGGAGGAGATTATCAACATACATTAGAAGATACATAGTAGTTTTCTCACAACAATAAATGAATAGTGAAGCATCTAACTTGGAATTTATAAAACCAACCTCAAGAAAAAAGCGGCATAATTCATTGTACCAAGCCCGAGGAGCCTATTTAAGACCATAGATGACTTTGTGTAGCTTGTACACATAGGTAGAAAAATGAGGATCAAAAAATCCCGACGGTTAAGACATGTTGATATCTTCATCTAATTGACCTTGAAGAAAGGCATTATTAACATCTATTTGATGGAGAGACCAACTGTGAGAGATTGTGAAGGAAAAAAGAACCCAAATTGTAGTTGTTTTAGCCACTGGGCTAAAAGTGTCATAATAGTCAAGCTTAGGTTGTTGATGAAAACCTTTCGCGACAAGTCGAGCCTTGTAGCGTTCTATGGTGCTATCAAGTTTCCATTTGATACGAAAAATCCATTTACAACCAAGTGTATTATGAGACTTATCAGGAGATACCAAGTTTCCGTTACCATTACGAAGAAGAGCATCAAACTCTTTAGACATAGCCACACACCAACGTGGGTCTTTGAGGGCTTGAGTGTGAGAGGTAGGCTAAAAGTTGTTCAAGGAGGCAATGACGACGAAGCTATACTTCGAGTTTGGTCCGAAGATGATATGCTTGGATCGGGTTACCATTAGATGGGTAGAGGTGGTAGGTGGTATTGTAGGTGAGTTTCTGGGTGAGATATTCTGTGCAGTGTCATTAGGAGAGGACTGCACGGGAAGTATCCTATGAGAAGTGGTTTGTGAGGGGTCTTTAGATGTAGGATTTGGAGAGGCTATGGGGGATAGGTCGCAAGAAGTGGGTTGTAGGATGGAAGGAAACTACTGGAGGCTGTTGAATATGGTATCGGGGGTGAATTGGATAAGAGAAATTTAGCATTAGGTGGGGGCAAAAGAATTGGCAAAGGACTACTTGGTACAGAGACCTCCTTGACCACCTCAAATGATACCATATGTGGCGATCCACTGTGAGAATCAACACCAACACTGGCCAGGGAAGACGATTAAAAAGGAAACTCAAACTCAACAAACACAACATGACAAGAGACATAGAGTTTGTGAGATGAGAGATCATAACATAGCTAGGCACTTTAAGTAAGGGAATAACCAAGAAAAGCACAAGGGAGAGAACGAGACTCCAATTTGTGAGATATATAAGGCTGCAGCCAAGGATAACAAAGACACCCGAACACCTAAAGTTCGAAGAGATTAAGAGGGGTGTGAAAGAGACACTCAAAGGATGATTCCATGCATAGGTTGCATTTGGGCATACGGTTAATGCGATAGATAGCGGTAGCAAGGGCAAAAGGCCAAAATGAGGAGGGGATGGATGCTTGGTGAAGCAACATTAAACCAGTTTCAACAATGTGGCAATGTTTGCGTTATGAAAAACCATTATGTTCAGGTGTGTGGGGTGGAGTGCTCAAATGCGATATACCATGAGTTTCGAGAAAATCTTTGACAACTATATATTTCCCACCATTGTCTGTATAGAGTGTAACTATAGATCGATTAAAACGTTTTTCCACAAGAATTTTGAAACATTTAAATACAGCTAGAACATCAGCTTTATGTTTGAGTAGGTAGAACTAAATATATTTGATGTAATGATCAACAAAAATCACATAATATTTATAGCCATCACATGATAAAACTGGAGAAGTCCATATATCAGAAAACACCAATTCAAGTAACCGGGATGGTTTGCTCAGGACATGGATCTGTGCCATCAACAAATCTGAGCAAATCATAGCCGGTAAGAAGAGTTGAAAATTGTAGATGCCATGAAAGATAATTTGTGGCAGTAAGTTTCAATGGCGCTTGCATAGTAACATTGAATGAGACGATGGCTTGTGTGGTGCATTGGTCGGTTGGATTAGCATCGGTAGTGAACAAAGAGGAGACGTGCACTGGTGAAGTTTGTGATTCCATAATTGCAGCAGCAGTAAGCGAGCAACAATGGTGGGTGAAAAAAAATTATGATACGTTTGTTTGGTGTGGACGTGAGCCAATGGCTTTGATACCATAACAAGGTTGCTTGGAATAAGTATTGCTTCAATCTTAATGATTGAAAGAATGCAGACATATATACAAAATGAGAATGCAGACCCATCCATAGTGATGTTTGGGGTCCTTTATGGGTTAGCACGGTTTAGAGAAAAAAATAGTTTATGACATTTATTGATGATCATTCTCATTTTTTTTGAATTTATTTGATGAGTGAAAAATTAGAAGTTGAATGTTGGTATTCTTTACACTGATAATGACATCTGATAAGTGATAATTTTACATATTTTAGCATAATATTTTATATATATTTTTACTGTATTTTTAGTATGTTTTAAGTATTTTTAATATAAAAATGGCTCAAATTCATAATTGTTCTTCCATTTGAAGAATTTTCCAAAAATTAGGGTTTTTACCTGATTTTTAGGGTTTTGAAGCAAAATTTATATTCTGAGCAAATCAAAGTGCAATCTTTGTACAATATTTCAAGTTTTATACATTTAATTATAATTTAGATCAATTGGAGTAAAGGTCATCCCATTCTTAGTGGATTCAAGGATGATTAGATTGGGAATTTCAATATAACAATTTTTACATTCAAACTTGAAGGATTGTTTTGCTCAACTTTTAGAAAATTCTCATCAACAAATTCATCATAGAATTAAAATATCAACATCACAAAAAGGTCTCAAGGGCATAAGAGGCATAACAAGCAAAAGAGAAGTGCAACGAAACAATGGAAGTGAAAAATTAGAGAAAACAAGGGGTCGACAACAATGACATATTTCAATATTTTGGCCATAACTTGAGCTACAAATATTGGATTGAGATGATTTTTATGAAATTTTAAAGCTAAGAGGATACTCTACAATTCTTATGAGACATCACAATTCAGTTCTCACATCTTCATAGCCAAAAATCCAAATTACTAACAAACAAAGCTCTCCCAACCACTTCTCAGTATTTTAGCCATATCTTTGCACCCAAAATTCGAAATGACCTGATTCTTGTAGTTTTGAAAATCTAATTCAAAGGGATATAACTTTTATGTTTTGAGGAAAAGCTGATTCATCTTTCTTTAGGGGGAAATCTGCGGGTCAAAATTTACAGACCAACAGCCTGTAAATCTGACCCGCGGATCTAGCTTGTCAGCCAGAAAGTGATGGATTCAACTTGTAGATTATCTTCTAGCATCTTTTGATGACTTTTTGATGATTCTCTACACCTGCACTACCCAATAAAATATTGCAAAATTCAATGAAAGTCTTTTTGTGATTGCAAGACAACTTTTCATGCAATTTGCCATGTAAGTTGGTGAGATGATTAAGATGAATTTATCTATAAATAGGAAGCTCTTGCAAGACATTTGGAAGATGTCTTGAAGGGAGAAGCACTTCCAAGTAGCATATAGGAGTAGTTTTCTTTGTAGTTTAGAAGAATTTTCATTACTTGTAAGAAAACTCTTGGAGGATTCAAGTGTATCAATTCATATCAATGAGAAATGAAGCTTTGGAGCCATGTCCTACTAACAAATGAGCATTTCTTACCTTAGCTCTTTCATTTCTTGCTTGTTTATGAGTTGTTTCTATTATAAGTTATTCATACAAGTTATGTTTAACTAAATACATGTCTTAAGGTTAGATGAAGCTAATTATATGATTTAAATGTTATTATACTTGCTATAACTTGTATTTGCTTGTTCACCTATCAAGATTTAACATTTGTAGTAGCTTGACCAACTATTACAAATCATTTAGATGTTATTTGACAATAAGAAATACTTATAACATTGGAAAATGGCAGATGAAATTTATGTTTTACACACATGTAAATAGTTGTATAAGTAGGTGGATTGAGGTTGTTTAATACCACAATTTATGTATTTCACAATAGTTCATCAAGAACATAATTGAACTGTAGTCAATTCATTGTGAAAACAAGTCTTGATTTCATATGGAGTTGCAATCCTAAGCAAGACAAGATTAACATAGCAAGGTGTTAATTCATTTAATCATAATAGTGACAATTAGTGGATTCTAAACCCTAATACTTGTGTTTGTGAATTTCTTCTAATTGTTTGAATTCAAGTAGTTGAATGTTCTTACCTTGCACACCACCTATTTGATGTTTTGTCTAGATAATAAAGTAAGTTAGTAGCTTTCGTACTTGCAAATTATTGTTCCCTCGTAGGATCGACCCTAATACTTCCCCTACTACATTTGGCCCGTGCACTTGCAGATAGGGGTATTAGGTTACAAATTTTATTACTCGTTTGTGTGAATTTTGCCTAATTTTGATAGTACCTAAACTTCACAATCAACATCGAATATTTCAATGAGATTATTGACGATAGTTTAAAAAAAAAAAGGTATTCAACATCAATCTACTTGTGTCGATCTCTCTCAACAAAGCTAGCATGTTGAAGATAAAGATACATCAACTAATGATAGTTGCCTAAGACCCAATTATGTAGAATATCAATGTGTCCATTTTAATAAGACAAATAGAAACAAAATGGAAGGGCTTCATGTGATACTTGTTGAATTTAACAGGATCAAAATATCACACATTTGTATACAATTGTAAATATAAAATTGCATAGGTACATTGTAGTAATTGAAACTTGATCATACTTCAAGACGAATGAAAAATTCGATCGGCACATTGTAGTTAGCTTGCCTAGAATAGGTGCTCTCTCTCCCTTTACAAATTCTGTATGGTAGTTATCAGTAGGGCAAACCAATTCTAGTAATAAAATGCCAGTCTAACATATGGGAGATAGGGACATAATCTTAAATATTTGTAGTAATACCTCCCCCTTAAGTTAACTCAAATTTTATAACAAACGCTACATCTTACACATCACATTAAATAAGAAACTAAGATAGGCCTCGGTCCAAACTAAAGTGGATCATAAAATAATGGGCATTACCAGTCTTCAATTAATCCATTTTTTTACAAGACAAAATTAATCAATGATAGTCCAAATAATAAATATTCCAACATTCTCCCACTTAGACAACACTGATTGATTTGAAATTTTATTTAAGATATTTGAGAAAATGACTCTCAAATTAAATAATAATGACCTTTGTAAGAAAACATCACAGTTCAAAATTTGGTCCAATGAGAAACTAGTGTTGAACTATAGATGTCATTGTTAGTAAATCAATATGCCAAAACAACTTGACGCATCGGAATTTAAAATTGATTTCTAATCAGGATTATTGATTATCTATACAAAATCGAAAACATATCTTTTGGCGACGTAAAAAAAAAATAATTTGACCAAAGATAGCGATGACAATCACAAGCCACACAAATGTCCGACCTCTAAGGTATCACACGAACACCTTCTTAGGATCCTCTTTAGGATTGATCAATACCAAGTTAATATGCCAGATCCACTTGACACGTCGGGACACAAAGAAAATTGAATAAAGAAAAACTTTTTTTTTCTCTCTCTAATTTTCTAACATATGTTGCATAATATCTTACATCGTATCAAGTCTTGGTATTTAGGACTTATTTATAGAGCAATAATTAAGCCATCTTGTCCAACGAGAATTCGATAATAGGTAACCCTTACCTATTAGGATATCTTACCAAATAAGATATTTAGTAGGTTTTAATTTCCTTCAAAAGGAAATTCTTCCACTATTATAATTCCTCTATTTATTATTAAGTCCTTAGGATTAATTATTTCACAAATTAATCCTATAATTATCATATAATTATTTAAATCAATTTAACCCAAGAATTAGTTCTTTTGTGTATGACCCTTTAGGATCCTAATCACTTGGCAATAAATATAAATAATAATCTCAGAATTATTTGGCTTTAGTACAAAACTAACAATCACTACATTATTTAATGATGTAGGACATCTAGAATCATAGACACCAATACTTTATCGGTATGAATTCCATGGTGTTACGAAGCGTAGTGTAGTTTGACTCAAATGATCCAAAAGTAAAATAGCCAAGTCAAAACTACAATCAATCTTGTCGCGCCCCATTTTTTCGAAGGGATAAGTGTGAGTGAGGTCAGGAAAAAGGAAAAGGAAGAATTAAATGCTATTTTATTTATTAGAAAAAGAAGTGTGTAAATTTTTGTAAAAATAATTTTTTAGAAAATGCTTTGTAAAAGATGATTCGATAAAAATGTGACAAACAAATGCTTTATTTTAAAAATAAAAGAAAAAGGGCCTAAAATGGGACTTTGAAAATGCGACGGTTCTTGGGCCCGAAAATAGAGTCTAAAAAGGATTTTTTAGTGAAAAAGGAGTCGCCACTTGGCATTGAGTTTTGGTGTACCAAGTCACCCGAAAATATTTTGTAAAAGGTAAGGAAATTAAGAATGATTTATTTAAAGAAATGATTTTTGGAAAATACAAAAAAAACAAGAAAAACCCTTTTAGACGACTCCAGGTCTTTGAAAACAAGAGAAAAAAGTTCGGGAGTAACAGTTGAAGAAAGGGAAGGCAAAGGCTCGCGCCTAAAGCACCCTTTCAACCTAGCCGAAACTAGTTGCGAGGTTTAGTCTAAATTTTCCTAATGTAACCCTAAGATTTTATCACATTGGATGCAACTATATGAATCCAAATCTAGTCCTAAAAATGGGTATTGTTAAGGGACAAAATATTCCATTGAGGTTTGGTCGAGATATTCGCATTAATTGCGAAACCCGAGTCTAGACCTCGATGGAGTTAGGAGTGTATATGCAAAATGGAATGCAAAAGAAAAGGAAAATAGTAATATAGATAGTAAGTGAACAAAGAAAGTAGGGATGCAAACATAACGGGTGCGGGGGACTAATAGACTCGTGACTAACTATTCCTACTCACGGAGAGGGGAACGACATGCATGCCGTCGCTTCCCACATGAGTAGATGACTATTTCTAGTCAAATCACACAAATGACCTAAAATTCTATGTGTAGTGGAATCTAAATGTTATGCACTAAATAGATGTTTAAAATAGATAATAAGCGATAAAGTATACATAAAAATCATGCAAAAATGGAAAAGGCCTAAAAAGATAAAATGTGTGTGAAATGTCATGAAATGCACACAGGAAATGATTTTAATACTAAAATGACCTAAAAGCTTAGTATTGGACTAGCCTATTTTCTAAAAATTCTCCGTTAGCATTGGACTAGCGAAGAAAACGAAATTAACCACAACTAGTGTTGGACTAGTGTGGCGACGATACACATATATAATTATAAAGCAAGTAAATAAATAAAGCATATATTAAAGCAATAATCACATAAAAGCAAATAATAGCACATAGGGGCACATAGCACACAAGCATAATATTCTAAATGCAAAATCCTAGGGAAAGCGGATAAAACACATAAGCACATAACACACATAGCACACAAAAGCCCTAACTATTACACCGGAGAAGCCTAATTACAATCTAAAAAAATAGAAAGAAAAAATAAAAAATAAAAGATAACCTATTTAGCCTATCTATTACATTTTCTATCTAAAGTACATAAGATTTTGTTAACTAGATGAAAGTATAAACTATCTATTACACTTTCTAGCTAAATACAAAAATTTTGCTAAATAGAATATTACCTATCTATTACATTTCTTTGAATAATTAGAATTAAACTCAAATAAATAATAAAATAACATAAATAAATACTCACATATAAGTAAAATAAAAAACACGAAAAAAACATAAAGAAAAACACGTAAGAAAAACATAGGAGCACATAAGAGCACATAAAGAAAAATAAAAAGGGTAATAGAGGTACCTCCCATTCGTAACCCGGTACAAATTGCTAAGAAAATCAACAAACATATCAAGGTACCACTATTTAAAGTATAAAATATGAAATACTTAAAATTGGGGATAAAATGTCAATTTCGAGCAAAATTAGAGGCTTAGAATAAAAATCCAACAAGTATTTAGGGCTTAAAACTAAGATTTCAACAAGTATAGGGACTTAAACTAAAATTCCAGCAAGTATAGTGAACTAAACAAAATTCCAGCAAGGTTGGGGGGACAAAAAATAAAATTCCAGCAAGTATAATGACTTAGAATAAAATTCCAGCAAGGTTGGGGGGACAAAAATAAAATTCCAGCAAGTATTCTAGGATAAAAAATGAATTTTACAGCAACAATAAGTCCCAATTTGTAAATTCCAACAAGTATTAAACACCAAATTATAATTTTAGCAACATTAAAAGGCTAAAATTCAAACTCTAGCTACTTGGGGGGCAAAAGTGCAAAATTTCAGTAATATCTTAGGGCAAAAATAGAATTTCCAGAAATGTATAAGGGTAAAGATGTAATTTTTTGCAACATGAGGGACCAAATTTATAATTTCCAGCAACATTTAAAGCCTAAAATGCAATAACAGCAAGCTTGGGAGGTAAAATTACAATTTCCATAAATATCAGGGGGCAAAAACGAAATTCCAGAAAAATATAGGGGTCAAAATGTAATTTTAGAAAAATATAGGGTCAAAAATGGAAATTTAAAAAATCCAGAGGCCAAAATTATAATTATATAAAAGTCGGGGGACCTAAATGCAATTAATTGGGACCTAATTGAAAAGAAAATAAAATTATGGGGGTCAATCTATAAAAAATAGAAACTTAAATGCACAAATCAGAAATGTTCAGGGCCACAATAACATTAATAAAAGTACAAGGACTATAAAATAAATACCTATTATTAATTAAAATCAAATTAGAAAACTAAACCATCAAAACGACGTAGTTTCACTAAAACTGTCTTTTTTTTTTTTTGCTTTACCGGTTTTCCTTTCTTCTTCTTTTTTTTTTTTCTCTTCTTTTCCTACTTTTCCAGATCTCTCTCCTTTCTTTTTTTCTTCTTCCTTTCTCTTTTTTTTTTTCTTTTCCTTCTTCTTCTTTTCTGGTTCTTTGATCTCTTCTTTCCCCTTTTTCTTCTCTCTTCTTCCTCGCCATCCGGCTCTCTCTTTCCTCGCCGGTCTCTCTCTCTTTCTCGACCGACCGGTCTCACTCTCTCCTCTCTCTCTTCGGTCAGTCTCTCTCTCTCTCTCTCTCTCTCGGACCTCTATCTCAAATCCCCCCGCCCCCCAAAATCAATTAATAAATAGATCACCAATCATTAGGCATACAAAATTTATGCAAATTAACTGCACCATAAGAGGAGCTGGGGAGGAGGATTTGCTTACCTGATTTGGGAAAATATGGAGGGAGAGGTGGCGGTGGGTTGGTGGCGTCACTGGTGGATTGAATCCGGCCGGTTGGTCGGGCAATGGTGGTCCATGGGTAACTTGGGGTTGTTGATTGGTGTTGTTGTTGTTGGCCCCTTTTTTTTCTTTCCGGTAGTGTGCGTGTGTGGACTGATGTGTGTGTGTGTGTGTGTGTTTGCAGGTGTATGCATGTGTATGCAATGGGTGAATGTTCAAGTGCAATATGTGTTGTGTATTGTGTGTTTGTGTGTGTTTGCAGCTGTATGCGTTGTGTGAATCTGTGAACTCTGTGTGTGTGTGTGTGTGAATTGTGTGTTAGACTGTGAGTTGTTTTTGCAGGTGACAGTGTGTTTGTGTGAGGATTGTGTGGGTGTGTGTTTGAATGTGTGTTTGTTGTGTGTTCTGTGTGTGGTGGTATTGTGATTTGCAGGTGTGTGTGTGAAATCCGTGTGTGATGCGTGTGTTGGACTGTGAGTTGTTTTGCAAGTTGTGTGTTGTGTGTGTTAGCTGGTGTGCTTGGTATGTGTTTGCAGGTGTGTTTTGTGAGTGTAGGGGGAGGGAAAAACAGAGAGACCGAGAGAGATTTGTGTCTTGTGATGGTTGTGAGTTGTGTGCAATGGTGTGGTGCAGGTGTAGTGAGGGTGAGAGTGAAGATTGAAGTGTAATGTCTGTGTGTTTGTGGTTTGAATGTGCAGGTGAGGTGTAAGTGAAGTGAGTGAACCTAGTGAGGGAAAAACAGGTGCATGGCATGGCAAGGTGAGGGTGTGATGTGATTAGGCATAGATTTTGGTGGGTTAAGTGGAATTGGAAGTGTCATTGCAGAAAACAAACAACAGCAGCAACGCTGCTGCTGCTGTTCATCATCTTTTTTTTTCTTTTTTTTTTTTTGAAGAAAACAAAGAAAAATGAAAAAATAAAATAAAATAAAAACTACTTGAACTCTTTGCAAATTATATATTAAAAACTGAAATACAACATTATAAGAAGGAAAAAAGAAAAATTCAGTGTAAAAAAGTTAATTCTAGGTTAGAAAAATACAATTTAAAATAAATAACAAATGGTCTTTAAAATAAATAAATTAATTAATTAATTATGAAAATTTTCTTTACATAAAATTTATAAAATGCACACACACATAATTCTCATAAAGAAAAATTTTAAATAAAAAAGTGCATTGGAAAACGTGACCTAAATATGGCAAAATTATAAAATTTATGAAAATTAATAAATGACATCAAAAAAATCTTACACAACATATATTATCACATAAAGCACATATAGTATAATTTTCACTCAAAAATTTTAAGATTAACGCATTCTTGGGAAACGTGCCCTTAATAGACAAAAAAGACAAAAAATAAATAAATACTAAATGACTTCTAAAAATCATGTAATTTTTACAGAAATTTATAAATATACAAAATACATATATGAAATTTTTCACTTAAAAATTCTCGTAAAAAAGAGTGCATTGAAAAACCTGCCATTAAGTTAAAAATACTAAAATTTTAAATAAATAATAAATGACTCTTAAAAATTATAAATAATGATAAAAATAATAAAATTGTATATTTAGGAAATAAAATAAAATAAAATAATATTTACATGGTGAAATTACTATTTTGCCCCTCATGCGACGAATTGGACGTAAAATATACAAAAATAACAATTGGCCCCTGAAAATCAAAATACCTCCTAAATAAAGTAGTACGCATATTTTTATAAAAGGTGTGGCAAAATTTGGTGTCTACAGCTTGCCCCTCTTTGTCAGGAATCTCGCAGAGATTTCAGACAAAGACGTAGACAACACCAAATTTTGACTCACCTAAACACAAATACCAATGCAGAATGAGACAAATATCTAAACATATATAGTGTAAAAATGTGAACAAATGAAAAAGTGAGAGTATGACCGAACTCTCTAAGAGTTGCCTACGTATCCTACATAAGGGAATCAGGTCAAAACATAGTTCGAATTGATGAACTACGAACACAAAGTGCAATTAATAATACAAGACTTTAATTATTATTTTTTTTATTTTTTTATTTTTTTATTTATTTTTTGATAAAGAAATAAAATGCAACATTCGAACTGTTGAACAAAGATAACATAAAACGATAAAAACTGCAAGACCTGATAAAGGGCTTAAATTAACAGACAAAAAATGAGTCCAGACTGCTGGACAAAAATTAATATTAATGAGTTAGATGCCATGTTTGGACTATTAGACTTGAAAATGTAAATAAACAGATGCCGACCAGGCTGCTGGGCGGATGCGTGACCTTGGGCTGCCAAGGTTGATGAATGCAAAGTTTGGGCTGCCAAACTTGAAACAGAAATAAATGATCCTGGGCTACCAGGAGTCATAAAATGCAAGGTCTGGACTGTCTGACTTGAAAACATAAATAAAAGATGCCGACCAGGCTGCTGGGCGGATGCATGACCTTGGGCTGCCAAGGTTGATAAATGCAAAGTTGGCCTGCCAACTTGGAAGAGTAAATAAATGATCCTGAGCTGCTAGGAATCATAGAATGCAATGCAAGGTCTGGGCTGTCAAACTTGAAAACGTAAATAAACAGATGTCGACCAGGCTTCTAGACGGATGCATGACCTTGGGCTGCCAAGATTGATGAATGCAAAGTTGGGCTGCCAACTTGAAACAGAAATAAATGATCCTGGGCTGCTAGGAGTCATAAAATGCAATATCTAGGCTGCCAGACTTGTAAACATAAATAAAAGATGCCGACCAGGTTGCTGGACGGATGCATGACCTTGGGCTGTCAAGGTTGATAAATGCAAAGTTGGGCTGCCAACTTGAGAATATAAAGGGAATGATCCTGGGCTGCCAGGAATCACAGAATGCAAGGTCTGAGCTGCCAGATTTGGAAACATAAATAAAAGATGCCGACTAGGCCGCTGGACGAATGCATGACCATGGGCTGCCAAAGTTAATGAATGCAAAGTTGGGCTGCCAACTTAAAAACGAAAATAAAATGATCTTGGACTGCCAGGAATCATAAAATGCAAGGTCTGGGCTGCCAGACTTGGAAACATAAATAAAAGATGCCGACCAGGCTGCTGAACGGATGCATGACCTTGGGCTGCCAAGGTTGATGAATGCAAAGTGGGTCTACCAACTTGAAAACGAAAATAAAATGATCCTGGGCTGCCAGGAATCATAAAATGCAAGGTCTGGACTGCCAGACTTGAAAACATAAATAAAAGATACCAACCAGGCTGTTGGGCGGATGCATGACCTTGGGTTGCAAAAGTTGATAAATGCAAAGGTGGGCTGCCAACTTGAGAATATAAAGGGAATGATCCTGGGCTGTCAGGAATCATAAAATGTAAGGTCTGAGTTGCTAGACTTTGAAACATAAATAAAAGATGTCGACCAGCTACTGGACGGATGCATGACCTTGGGCTGCCAAGGTTAATGAATGCAAAGTTGGGCTGCCAACTTAAAAACGAAAATAAAATGATCCTGAGTTGCCAGGAATCATAAAATGCAAGGTTTGGGCTACCAGACTTGGAAACATAAATAAAAGATGTTGACCAGACTACTAGACAGATGCATGACCTTGGGCTGCCAAGGTTGATGAATGCAAAGTTGGGCTTCCAACTTAAAAACGAAAATAAAATGATCCTGGGCTGCCAGGAATCATAAAATGCAAGATCTGGGCTGCCAGATTTGGAAACATAAATAAAAGATGCCGATCAGGCTGCTGGACGGATGCATGACCTTGGGCTGCTAAGGTTGATGAATGCAAAGTTGGGCTGCCGACTTGAAAACGAAAATAAAATGATCCTTTATGACATAATAAAACTTAAAGCAATTGTCAAATGTAGCATCCAGATCAACAAAATTGTCAAAAAAATTTTCTAAAAATTTTTGCCCCAGTGTATGGAATCAAATGAATTCGAAATCATGTTTTCAAACTTGAGACTTGTGTAACATGAAAATCCACTTGTAATCAATCTCTCTTTTTCTTTTTTTTTTTTTTGAGAAAAATTTGTCCCAATACAAATCAAATGAAATCAATTTGTTGTCTTCTTTTTTTAACTTGTTTCAATGTAAATCAATTTTTCCTTAAACTCAAAGCATCAAAATCAATTTTGGAAGATCAAATTTTTCTCAAAAAATTTGTCCCAGTGTCAGCTCTTGAATCAATTTGAAATCACCTCTCCCCCTCCCCCCTTTTTTTTAACTAGTTTTAACTCCCCTTTTTTTTTTTTTTTTTTTGAAAGAAGATAGCAAATGGATTTTTTTTTATTGAAAAAAGAAAGTACAAGGATTTTTTTTTGTTTTTTTGTTGCAAGAAGAAAGCAAAAGGATTTTTTTTTTTAAAAGAAAGCAAAAGGTTTTTTTTTTTGCAAGAACAAAGCAAAAGAATTTTTTTTTTTTGAAAGAAGAAAGCAAAAGGATTTTTTTTTTTTTTTTTGGATTATAAACAACCACTTTGAAGTGATAGCACTGAAAATTTACCTTTTGATCCCTTGGATGTCATTCGCTTTGAATTCTGATATTACCACAGAATGATCAATATGGAGAGAAACCCCAAGTAACTATAGTCACTAGCTTTTCCCAATAAAATTCAACACCGAATCTCAGCATACATGACTTCCTCATTCGTGAGCCCTCAACTGTAATTCTCAACCACAGCGCCCTTTCGGGTTTTCACTGTGGTTTCCCCCACCCCTTTCTTTTCTTTTCTTTTCTTTTCTTTTTTTTTTTTGTTCTTTCTTCTTCTTTTTTTTCTTTTTTTTTTTTGAGGCGTCTTTTTGGGTTTTCACCTTTGTGGAGTATAATGAGAACAAACAATATTCAGGTCCTGGGCAATTGTTCCCCTTCTCATTAAAACAGACTAGTATTCAAAAATATTTGGCATCAGTAAGGCAATCTTCCCTTGATGATTCGGGATAGATATATTAACATCATATGCCATTTTGATTTGCAAATTTTCTTTCAAAAATCATCACAAAAGATAGACGGGAGTCGGTGACATTCTTAGCTTTTGAAATGGGGTCAGGTAGTGTGTTGAAAATATTAAGGTTGGGAAGCAGAAACTATAAAGGGTTTAAACAACTTGAGGTCGCATTTGCAAAGAAAAATTGACCCAGTTTTGACAGTTTTCACCTTTTCTTTTCTTTTTTTTTTCTTTTTTTTTCTTTTTTTTTCAAAATTTTTATATCCCAATTTTGCCATTGACTTTTAGGATTTTTCTTTCTCTTTTCTTTTTTCTAAAAAGAAAATTTTCCCCAGTTCATTACTTTCTTTGGGGTTCTTGTCTCTTTTTCTTTTTTTCTTCTTTTTTTTCCTTTTTTTTTTTTTGAAACGCAAGTCGAAATGAAATTTGTCCTAGTGTGGGATGAAATATCACAAAATTGTCCCAGTGTGGAAGGGGTGTGACCTTCAAGTGGGCTATCAAATGAAAATCACATATTTTGAAGGCTCCAAGGGTAAACTAGAGAAGAAAAGGGTTTTTTTTTTTTTTTTTTTTTTGTGGAGAAGAAAGATGGTCTGGCTTTGATCCGTCTCTTTTGCAACAATTTTTTTTAAGAAAATTTACTAAATCAGATGAGAAAGTCTTTTGTGGTCTCTGAATTAATGATTCAGGAAAAGATTCGACCATTCACTTCTACTAGAACACGGTTTCCCTGGAGTAATGCCTATTCTCTTTTCTCTTTGATGAGAGCAATCGTGCACCAACTGATCCGAACTCTATTTAAACGTCATTATCCTGCAAAAAGTCACAAAAATTGATATGTCAATCTACTCAAAATTATTTTTTTTTTACCTCAAAGAAAATTCTAAATTTTGAGTCAGCAAATATACAAAAATGCATTATTTTGACTCTTGTCAATTCTCCCACACTTGAATTGTGACAGCCCCACCTTACCCAGAGGCGCACCAAAGGGCTTAGCGAACTGGCTGCCTAGCTCTCGCCAGGTCTCGATTCACGCACTCACGCAAACGTCCGAGCGTACTTAACTTAAAATAAATAAACTAAAATAAAATAAAATGGAATAACATAAAATACACTCATATTATTTACTTAAAGGGTACAAGTCACATCAAAAGTTTACATGTCATAATTTACATGAATTTCACAAAGATAGCCTAACACAGTTTGGCTATTACAATAACTAAATATTTATAATAATCAAAACTAGTCAGTCCGGCTTTAATTTTTCGAGCAACCTGAGTAAAGGAAAACAAATAAAATGGAATGAGCTATAATAGCCCAGTGAATGTCCAAGTCATGCAATCATATCAAGAACTCATTATTTTTAGTAATTGAAATAATCGAGCAATTAATTAATAAATCAAGATATGAACAATTTAATTTAACATGTAGTCAAAGGAGGATACAAGGCTCAACTACGGGAGCAAGCTCAACCGCAGAAAAGCAAGTACTGATCATGTAGCCACGATATTTGGACCGAGATAATAACTCAGGTCTTTATCAAAGAACATATCAGTTTTATCAAGCACAAACCCTAACCGCCAATCACCTTATAACCTCCGTACAAGCTACCACATCCAGGGGAGAAAATCTCAACCCTGGAGGGCCAACAAGCAATCAAGAAAGTTCAATCCGGAGTTGGCCTCTTTGAGGATTCACAACTCAAAAGGAAAAGAACATCACACCCTAAAACACCCAGCACCTTATGTCCTCCCACGTGCAGCCGGGTTGACTATCCGTGAAATAACGATGAAGTTAGTCACGGTAGTCTCACACACAATTAACACATTGGTCAATGAAAGCAAGTAACACATTGCGGAATAGATGTGATAAAGTACACATCTTTCCTCAAGTAGCACATGTACTCACATAGTGATTTCAATCTTAGCATAATATTTATCAAATAAAATATCACATTTCATGCATCACGCACACATAAGGACACTCACCTTGAAAGCCTAAGAAAATATCTCGTGAAATGGTCGTGATGTGTTTTCGGACCCTGCAATTTAAAAGAAATAATAACATAAAAACTCAATTAAAATCCTAGTAAATTTAGTAAGAAAAAGTCAAGAAGATACCCCACTTACTTCTAGGGTTTTGGTTTTAGGGTTTCTAGGGTTTAGGGTTTTTACTTATTCTAAGAAACTTAATCTATCACTAGATCATTTCTAAAAATTCCTGCACCTAAATTTCCCTCAATTGAACACATTCTAAGCTTAAAATTTCACTTATCCATTTTTCTTCTTTTAATTCTACCAAAATTTCGGCAGCATTTCCCCTTAAAATCGGACTAGCCAAAATTTTTCCCTGCATGAAAAATCAACCACCCAATCCATTTCAACATGTTCTACAACTTCTATGTTCAATTTAAACTCAAATTCAATCAAGATTCCACTCAAATTAAAAATTCCTACTCCAAGAATAATCACCCAAATCTGCACAGGGTTGATTTTCAGCCAACTTCGTGCCATTGTTGGGGTCACTCCACCAAGAACCAGGGAATTGTGATTACATGGTTTGAAAGTACGTTTATAGGGCTACAACTTTCGTGAAGATCATCACTTAAAATTCCAACTAGAACAGGTTCAAAATCAGCCCCCAAGTTGGCTCTTCATCAAAACTGTTTACGCAGAACCGAATTTCAGCCAACTTTGCAAGCTTTCTGCGGTTAATACACAATGAACCACTGTGCAAGCTTTATACTGTTTGAAAGCCCTATGAATCTAGTTTATAAAACAACAAGAATCACTCGAATCCAAGTTATCTACATCAAGTTATGAAAGTTTTACTAAAGCTGGTCCAGCATGACTGTTTAAGTGTTCTTGAGTTCCAACTTAAATCTTCAAGTACTACTAACAAATACTTAGTATAAAACTTGAACAAAAACTAAATAAAACTTAAAATTAATAGCAAAAGTTCATAGTACATACCTTAAACAAGCTTAGAACCTTGCTTAGAAAAGAAAGAAACTCACTTCCTATGGTGGGTTTACCCAAAATTAAGAGAGAAAAGTCCAAGAAGTTGAGAGCAAAAATGAGAGAAGAAGAAGAAAGAAGATGGCCGGCCAAGAGGAAAAGAAAGAGAAAGAAATAGTCTAGGAAAATTGGAAAAGAAATGAAGAAAAGGTGGGAAAATGGTTAGCCAATTAAAACCTCACAAGAGTAAAGCAAAAAGGTGAGCTTTTAATGCAAGAGTAGTAACTTGGGTTAATTTGATTGGTGGAGATTATTAACTCTTATCACTTAATATAAGCACTAATAAGACATAAATTATTAAAGCAAAAAGAGAGTAAAATAGGGAGAGAGAGAACCGGCCACAAGAAGAAAGAAAAGAAAAGAAATTTCGGCCAAAAAAGAAAAGAGAAAAGAGAAGAATTTTCGGCCAAGAGAAAAAGAAAAGAAAGAGAAAATTTCAGCCAAGGGAAAAGAAAATAAAGCAAGAAAATAAGTGAAATTTTTGAGTAAAAATTGAGCAAAAATTCAAGTAGTCAAAAGACTAGAAAATAGTAAAATGAACTAATCAAAATTTAAACACTAATATAAATTAAATGGTCAAGTAAAATTATTCTAACTTTAGTACTTAAGTGTTCTTGCTTAAAATGAAAATCTTAACTAATTAACCTAATTAACTCAAGAAATCTTCTAACTAATAAATCAAGGATTAACACTTAACCCTAAATAAGAAAAAAAATGTCTCTTATATGTGCATTTTCTAGGGTGTTACATGAATCGTTGCTTGACCTCAAACGATTTGGAAAATGCGAGATCAACTAATAATTCAAGCATTAAAATCACACATGTGTGTTCTAAAATGTAGTTCCTCAAGGTCGAGTAAATAATCATTATGCAATTTATCATCTTATCTTTAATACTCATAATATCAAGTAAAGAAGAAAGAATTATATCACAATTAAGCTAGCTCAACTTAATTTCTTTGCCTTACCGAATTTTACAAGCAAATGAATCATATGATCAATCAACGTGCATCACATGTCTATGATCAATTTCATTTTTTCACATGAGGGAATTTTATTCTAGTGAACTAATCACTCGAAAAATGAGAGTGTCTTTTGACGCGAAAAATGACATTGGTTATGAAGGTTCCCCGTTACTCAACATCTCAATCTTTAAGCAAATAGCAAAATGTATTTGAGAAGTAAAACTGTCTTTTGACGCAAGAATCGACATTGGTTGAATGAAGATCCTTGGTTACTCAATAATTTACTTGCACAAATTTGCAATACATTACTCATAATTCAAATGCCGTTTGACGCGAAAGTCGACATTTGTTGATGAAGACCCCCGGTTACTAAGCACAAGAACCATTGGAGTAGAAAAACCGCATCATTTTTCTTCTCTTTTTTTTTGGCACTTTTTTTTTTTGTTTTTTTTTTTTACATAATACCCCTCATAATAGACGTTAAATCACATGAGTGCGCTAATTGACCATAATCAGCATTTAACATGTGAAATTAAGTAACAAAGAGAAATTTTCATCAAACATACAAAATTTAGACATAATTCCAACCACTTTACAAGATATACTTTCTATAAGAACAAAACTCCAAACCACATAATAATAATTTATTATTGCCTAGAGAAAGCATTTGTCGACACACATAAAGTAATTTCAACGAGTAGAGAATTAGACAAAATCAAAATGACTAACTACAAGTCACAAATATGTGACACGACTTTATTTAACCTCCTAAATGACCTATACAATACACTCCACATGAAAGTGACAATAGTTAGGATGTGAAACAATGAACTCCCCTGGTGAATAGGTTGAAGTCATATCTCCAGCATGTTTGTCCCTTTTGTCGTGCTTGAATCTGCCAAATATGCATTGAAAACTTGTTTGACAATCTATTACAACCCTTTATCTTAAAAGCTTGAATGCTCAAAAGTGTGAATTTAAGCGGTAAATCTACCATTTTGCCTCAGTACTGACATTCTGCCTCTTTTGGGTTAAGCACGGGTTCCTCCGTTTTTTTTTTTTTTTTTTTGCACCGTTCAGCATACTTAACATGGAATCTCAAATTTCCTTCTTTTTTTTATCACTCTAGTTCTCCTTAACATTTTGCGTTATTTCGGAATCAGAAAGATACCAGAGCGATAGTTATCAGCTTCAAATAAGATGACATCCGAAGACCATGGGCATTTATTCTCACCATCAAAACATTCCAGAAAATGTTTTTCTTTTCACTCAATTTGAACTCATTAACTCATCAAAAGAGAAAACCTTACAATTGCACAAACCTAGCATTAGGTTTTGAGAAAAAATGTGATTTATTTTGAGGCCTCATCAAAGAATTATTTGCTCAATATAACAAAAAGATTTGAAACAAATCATCTTCAAAACTAAATACAAAATATGAAAGGAAAATCTCGTGCTACAAATAATTTTTGAAAAAGCAACTTATTTAGTGCTTCATCCGAGAAAGAATTTTGAACACAAGGTAATCTTAAATTTACAAAAAGAAAACCTTTATTAGTGACTAAGTTATTCCTATTTTTATTACATCTAAATAAACCATTATCTAACTACAATTTCATCTATCGCACTAATCATTCAAGTCAAACTCATCAATTTGGACCCTTAGCACTCTCAATTCTAAAAAGACTAGATTCCCCCGATCCTTCTTATAGTTCGAAAAGAACCCTGGCATTATAAATGTCAAGTGTATGACGCTTTACTAGAGTGAAATTATGATTTAAAAGGTTTGAATCAAATATGTATTCAACGTGTTTCCCAATTTGTTGCCTCCCTAGAGGACCTGTAAAAAATGAAAAAAAATCAAAGTTAGTATGAGTGAAAATAAAAACGGATGCATGCCCTAAAGGGGAGCCCTTATTGTGCCAAGGGTAAGCCTAGCATGAAATGCAATGCTTTAGAGTGAGACACCCCTATTTAATCGTAGATAGGCCAGATCCGCCAGGAAGAGATGCCTCCATTCTGCTCGTATTACCTTACCTAGGGTCTCACCCACCAGGATTTACCGAAAATATAAACGTGCATGTCTTTCAGGGTTAAGTACCCAAGACAAAAGGATGGCTTTCCTATCATGGGATTCCCGAAATGGCATTCCCTCTAGGGTTTATGCATGATGCCAGTTGTTAAAGCTGATTAAAATATGTGAAAATGCAAGATTTGAAAAATGCTACAAAATTTCTTTGAGAAAGATGGGACATAAATTGTACAAAATATTATTGACCTCAAATTTATTTGATTGAAAAATTGAGCCTCTATAAGACTACGAGACACAACATTGAAAGAAAATAAAAATCATAATTTTATCTAGAAATGTACAAGTCAAAATGCCAGTTTATTAAAGTCAAATGAAATATGTGCTAAAATCACTTTTTGTGTAATGTGGGTCGCGAGGGTGGGGGATACGGCAAAAATGACGTATTGATTTTTGAAAAAGGATAAATGCAAGCTGCAAAAAAATTTGACCACTCACGTGCATTTATTGACTCTAAGAAAATTTGGTTCAAATAAAACTGACAAATACTACAAGGAGGAATAAACCTTGAAAGGAATCTAAAAACTACAATTTTTATTCAAGAATATTCATGATGAAAAATCAAATTTTCAATATTTTTTTTTAATTCACAATGATCAATCCCTTGGGTATTTATACCAAAATACAATTTTTTTTAAATTATGAAATCCTATTTCCATCTTTCTCAAAAAAATTAATTATAAAAACAAAATTTAAACGTGCCAAAAGAGAGTTGGCTTCTTACAAGAGCACCATACTAGGGCTCTTTTCTATAATTGTGAATGCGATCAAAATAGGAAAGAAATTGTGTCAGTTTATTCAACAAATAACACATAACACATTGGCAAAAACAAATAATACACATAAATAACAGTAAATGGTACAACAAGAATAAAGGAGGTTGGTTCCCTCCTCTCGTGCCGTTGTGTACCTGACAGGGTAAGGCTGACTTTATTCTAGGTTACTCTACATGGATGCATGAGGTTGGGCTCACTAATGCATCTAGATTCGATTAGGCTATTGGTTCCCAAGCCTTCAGACCTAAGGGTAAGGGTCATCAATCCCAAAGCCCTTGGTCGGTGGCTCGAGCGATCCCCCGGATATTGCTACGTGCACATCGTGCCTCGGCCACATGTCCGAGTGGATCTTAAAAGTCCCTGAATTTCTAGACTTATGGACTTAAGCTGAGAGTTCGGGTGATCTCCCAAACATGATTACGTGCACATCGTGCCCCGCGCACATGCCTAAGTAGATCAATCCTATTTCTAACCGGGATGGATGGGTGACAACCACCAAAAAGAGAAAAAAGGTAAAAAAACATCGAATGCACGTATGAAGTGCTCCTTATGAGAGGAAGGAATGTAATAATAACACGCGTGGGCTCTAAGGGTGATTGATTTCCTCCCCAATGCAAGTGCGGTCGAATAAAACAAAAGTAAATAAATCATACATACATCATATAAGTGGCCGAGAGACGAAAAGCGTGTGAGATGCAAAAGAAAAACCTAAAAAAAATGCAATCCTAACATCCAAATGTGATAAAAATGAAAGGGTTAGAAAAGGAAGAAAATGACTAAACCTAGTGCTCGAATTCACTAGTGATCCCCAGTGGAGTCGCCAACTGTCGCGCCCCATTTTTCGTTTGAAGGGATAAGTGTGAGTGAAGTTGGGAAAAAGGAAAAGGAAGAATTAAATGTGATTTTATTTATTGGGAAAAGAAGCATGTAAATTTTTGTAAAAATAATTTTTTAGAAAATGCTTTGTAAAAGATGATTCGATAAAAATGTGACAAACAAATGCTTTATTTTAAAAATAAAAGAAAAAGGGCCTAAAATGGGACTTTGAAAATGCGATGGTTCTTGGGCCTGAAAATAGAGTCTATAATTATTTAAATCATATAATTATCATATAATTATTTAAATCAATTTAACCCAAGAATTAGTTCTTTTGTGCATGACCCTTTAGGATCCTAATCACTTGGCAATAAATATAAATAATAATCTCAAAATTATTTGGCTTTAGTACAAAACTAACAATCACTACATTATTTAATGATGTAGGACATCTAGAATCATAGACACCAATACTTTATCGGTATGAATTCCACGGTGTGATGAAGCGTAGTGTAGTTTGACTCAAATGATCCAAAAGTAAAATAACCAAGTCAAAACTACAATCAATCTTGTCGCGCCCCATTTTTTCGAAGGGATAAGTGTGAGTGAGGTCAGGAAAAAGGAAAAGGAAGAATTAAATGTGATTTTATTTATTAGAGAAAGAAGTGTGTAAATTTTTGTAAAAATAATTTTTTAGAAAATGCTTTGTAAAAGATGATTCGAGAAAAATGTGACAAACAAATGCTTTATTTTAAAAATAGAAGAAAAGGGCCTAAAATGGGACTTTGAAAATGCGACGGTTCTTGGGACCGAAAATAGAGTCTAAAAAGGATTTTTTAGTGAAAAAGGAGTCGCCACTTGGCATTGAGTTTTGGTGTACCAAGTCACCCGAAAATATTTTGTAAAAGGTAAGGAAATTAAGAATGATTTATTTAAAGAAATGATTTTTGGAAAATATAAAAAAAAAATAAGAAAAACCCTTTTAGACGACTCCAGGTCTTTGAAAACAAGAGAAAAAAGTTCGGGAGTCACAGTTGAAGAAAGGGAAGGCAAAGGCTCGCGCCTAAGGCACCCTTTCAACCTAGCCGAAACTAGTTGTGAGGTTTAGTCTAAATTTTCCTAATGTAACCCTAAGATTTTATCACATTGGATGCAACTATATGAATCCAAATCTAGTCCAAAAAATGGGTATTGTTAAGGGACAAAATATTCCATTGAGGTTTGGTCGAGATATTCGCATTAATTGCAAAACCCGAGTCTAGACCTCGATGGAGTCAAGAGTGTAGATGCAAAATGGAATGCAAAAGAAAAGGAAAATAGTAATATAGATAGTAAGTGAACAAAGAAAGTGGGGATGCAAACATAACGGGTGCGGGGGACTAATAGCCTCGTGACTAACTATTCCTACTCACGGAAGGGGGAACGACATGCATGCCGTCGCTTCCCACGTGAGTAGATGAGTATTTCTAGTCAAATCACACAAATGACCTAAAATTCTATGTGTAGTGGAATCTAAATGTTATGCACTAAATAGATGTTTAAAATAGATAATAAGCGATAAAGTATACATAAAAATCATGCAAAAATGGAAAAGGCCTAAAAAGATAAAATGTGTGTGAAATGTCATGAAATGCACACTGGAAATGATTTTAATACTAAAATGACCTAAAAGCTCAGTATTGGACTAGCCTATTTTCTAAAAATTCTCCGTTAGCGTTGGACTAGCAAAGAAAACGAAATTAACCACAACTAGTGTTGGACTAGTGTGGCGACGATACACATATATAATTATAAAGCAAGTAAATAAATAAAGCATATATTAAAGCAATAATCACATAAAAGCAAATAATAGCACATAGGGGCACATAGCACACAAGCATAATATTCTAAATGCAAAATCCTAGGGAAAGCGGATAAAACACATAAGCACATAACACACATAGCACACAAAAGCCCTAACTATTACACTGGAGAAGCCTAATTACAATCTAAAAAAATAGAAAGAAAAAAATAAAAAATAAAAGATAACCTATCTAGCCTATCTATTACATTTTCTATCTAAAGTACATAAGATTTTGTTAACTAGATGAAAGTATAAACTATCTATTACACTTTCTAGCTAAATACAAAAATTTTGCTAAATAGAATATTACCTATCTATTACATTTCTTTGAATAATTAGAATTAAACTCAAATAAATAATAAAATAACATAAATAAATACTCACATATAAGTAAAATAAAAAACACGTAAGAAAAACATAAAGAAAAACACGTAAGAAAAACATAGGAGCACATAAGAGCACATAAAGAAAAATAAAAAGGGTAATAGAGGTACCTCCCATTCGTAACCCGGTACAAATTGCTAAGAAAATCAACAAACATATCAAGGTACCACTATTTAAAGTATAAAATATGAAATACTTAAAATTGGGGATAAAATGTCAATTTCGAGCAAAATTAGAGGCTTAGAATAAAAATCCAACAAGTATCTAGGGCTTAAAACTAAGATTTCAACAAGTATAGGGACTTAAACTAAAATTCCAGCAAGTATAGTGAACTAAACATAATTCCAGCAAGGTTGGGGGGACAAAAAATAAAATTCCAGCAAGTATAATGACTTAGAATAAAATTCCAGCAAGGTTGGGGGGACAAAAATAAAATTCCAGCAAGTATTCTAGGATAAAAAATGAATTTTACAGCAACAATAAGTCCCAATTTGTAAATTCCAACAAGTATTAAACACCAAATTATAATTTTAGCAACATTAAAAGGCTAAAATTCAAACTCTAGCTACTTGGGGGGCAAAAGTGCAAAATTTCAGTAATATCCTAGGGCAAAAATAGAATTTCCAGCAATGTATAAGGGTAAAGATGTAATTTTTTGCAACTTGAGGGACCAAATTTATAATTTCCAGCAACATTTAAAGCCTAAAATGCAATAACAGCAAGCTTGGGAGGTAAAATTGCAATTTCCATAAATATCAGGGGGTAAAAACGAAATTCCAGAAAAATATAGGGGTCAAAATGTAATTTTAGAAAAATATAGGGTCAAAAATGGAAATTTAAAAAATCCAGGGGCCAAAATTATAATTATATAAAAGTCGGGGAACCTAAATGCAATTAATTGGGACCTAATGGAAAAGAAAACAAAATTATGGGGGTCAATCTATAAAAAATAGAAACTTAAATGCACAAATCAGAAATGTTCAAGGCCACAGTAACATTAATAAAAGTATAAGGACTATAAAATAAATACCTATTATTAATTAAAATCAAATTAGAAAACTAAACCATCAAAACGACGTAGTTTTGAGTGAAACTACGTCAAAACGACGTAGTTTCACTAAAACTTTCTTTTTTTTTTTTTTACCAGTTTTCCTTTCTTCTTCTTCTTTTTTTTTTTCTCTTCTTTTCCTACTTTTCCAGATTTCTCTCATTTCTTTTTTTCTTCTTCCTTTCTCTTCTTTTTTTTCTTTTCCTTCTTCTTCTTTTCTAGTTCTTCGATCTCTTCTTTCCCCCTTTTCTTCTCTCTTCTTCCTCGCCATCCGGCTCTCTCTTTCCTCGCCGGTCTCTCTCTCTCTCTCGGCCGACCGGTCTCACTCTCTCCTCTCTCTCTCTTCGGTCAGTCTCTCTCTCTCTCTCTCTCGGACCTCAATCTCAAATCCCCCCCCCCCAAATCAATTAATAAATAGATCACCAATCATTAGGCATACAAAATTTATGCAAATTAACTGCACCATAAGAGGAGCTGGGGAGTAGGATTTGCTTACTTGATTTGGGAAAATATGGAGGGAGAGGTGGCGGTGGGTTGGTGGCGTCACTGGTGGATTGAATCCGGCCGGTTGGTCGGGCAATGGTGGTCCATAGGTAACTTGGGGCTGTTGATTGGTGTTGTTGTTGTTGCCCCTTTTTTTTTTCTTTCCGCTAGTGTGCGTGTGTGGACTGATGTGTATGTGTGTGTGTGTGTGTGTTTGCAGGTGTATGCGTATGTATGGAATGGGTGAATGTTTAGGTGCAATATGTGTTGTGTATTGTGTGTTTGTGTGTGTTTGCAAGTGTATGCGTTGTGTGGATCTGTGAACTCTGTGTGTGTGTGTGTGTGAATTGTGTGTTAGACTGTGAGTTGTTTTTGCAGGTGATAGTGTGTTTGTGTGAGGATTGTGTGGGTGTGTGTTTGAATGTGTGTTTGTTGTGTGTTCTGTGTGTGGTGGTATTGTGATTTGCAGGTGTGTGTGTGTGTGAAATCCGTGTGTGATGCGTGTGTTGGACTGTGAGTTGTTTTTGCAGGTTGTGTGTTGTGTGTGTTAGCTTGTGTGCTTGGTATGTGTTTGCAGGTGTGTCCTGTGAGTGTAGGGGGAGGGAAAAACAGAGAGGCCGAGAGAGATTTGTGTCTTGTGATGGATGTGAGTTGTGTGCAATGGTGTGGTGCAGGTGTAGTGAGGGTGAGAGTGAATCTGTGTGTTTGTGGTTTGAATGTGCAGGTGAGGTGTAAGTGAAGTGAGTGAACCTGGTGAGGGAAAAACAGGTGCAGGGCATGGCAAGGTGAGGGTGTGATGTGATTAGGCATAGAGTTTGGTAGGTTAAGTGGGATTGGAAGTGTCATTGCAGAAAACAACTGCTGCTGCTGTTCATCATCTTTTTTTTTTTCTTTTTTTTTTTTTTGAAGAAAACAAAGAAAAATGAAAAAATAAAATAAAATAAAAACTACTTGAACTCTTTGCAAATTATATATTAAAAACTGAAATACAACATTATAAGAAGGAAAAACGAAAAATTCAGTGTAAAAAAGTTAATTCTATGTTAGAAAAATACAATTTAAAATGAATAACAAATGGTCTTTAAAATAAATAAATTAATTATGAAAATTATGAAAATTTTCTTTACATAAAATTTATAAAATGCACACACAAATAATTCTCATAAAGAAAAATTTTAAATAAAAAAGTGCATTGGAAAACGTGACCTAAATATGGCAAAATTATAAAATTTGTGAAAATTAATAAATGATATCACAAAAATCTTACACAACATATATTATCACATAAAGCGCATATAGTATAATTTTCACTCAAAAATTTTAAGATTAACGCATTCTTGGGAAATGTGTCCTTACTAGACAAAAAAGACAAAAAATAAATAAATACTAAATGACTTCTAAAAATCATGTAATTTTTACAAAAATTTATAAATATACAAAATACATATATGAAATTTTTCACTTAAAAATTCTCGTAAAAAAGAGTGCATTGAAAAACGTGCCATTAAGTTAAAAATACTAAAATTTTAAATAAATAATAAATGACTCTTAAAAATTATTAAAATTATAAATAATGATAAAAATAATAAAATTGTATATTTAGGAAATAAAATAAAACAAAATAATATTCACATGGTGAAATTACTATTTTACCCCTCATGCGACGAATTGGACGTAATATATACAAAAATTACAATTGGCCCTGAAAATCAAAATACCCCCTAAATAAAGTAGTACGCATATTTTTATAAAAGGTGTGTCAAAATTTGGTGTTTACAAATCTATTGCATGGTCATAAAAGACTTTGTGTAGGACTTTCATCCATTGTAGTGCTTCTAACCTGAAACCACTTCACAAATCAAGCTTTTATCAAACTTTGTTCCTCTTTAACACTTCTATTCCAAAGCAACTGCTAATGAAGGACACAGGGCGTCGCAATTTAAGCGCCATCCAGTTCCAACAATTTGACGGACCTGATGCAATCTTAGAAGGCGGACGACTGAGATTAAGTCAACAAATTGATCCAATACACGACGTCGTTTAAAGAGGAATAAAAAGAAAAGAAAAATAAATGAGACGGCAAAAAAACAGCGTTAGTGTCTTCGTTCCAAAATGCTCAATTTTCAAAATCTAAAAACAAAATCAAATTCAACCACTAGAGAAAGACAAAAACCAATACCTTATTATATTCTATGAAATTGAAAGGGGGAAAAAATCAGATTTTATTCCTCATTGTGAATGCGAACACTTGTGGGATTTTGAATTATAATCAATTATTTCTCAATTACACTCACAAGCTGACGATTTACATTCAATTACTTCTCACTCACACACATCATCTCAACTAGAGGACGCTTGATCGGAAGATCAGCCGGACGACACATCGTTCGCTTTTTATTACTTCTCAGTTACATCCATAAGCTAATGATTTACATTCAATTACTTATCACTTACAACAAAAAATTGAAGATTTAAATTCAATTACTGACCACTTAATTAGAGCGGACGATCGGCCGGACGATTAGCCGAACGACACATCGTCCACTTTTTATTACTTCTCAGTTACACTCATGAGCTGACAATTTACATTCAATTAATTACCACTTACAACAAAAAATTAAAGATTTACATTTAATTACTTACCACTTAATTAGAGCGAACGATCAGCCAGACGACACATCATCTGCTTTTTATTACTTCTCAGTTACACCCACTGGACGGGTGTCAACCGCACAAAAATTAATATTAAAATCCCACTCAACAAAAGATGATTTTTCGAGTATAGCGATGAGTAGGGTCGTCTCCTCAGGGACTGGGTTGTTTACTTATCTCACAGTCACTAGAATATGGGGGATTTTGGAATAACTAAAATTAACTAAACAAACTAGAGTAAACAAAATTGCAGAGAATAAATTAAAGGAAATCAAGGTTGAGAAAACTCTAGCCAAAGGAATGATATTGGAATTGGTTCATTCAACTGATCATTGATGCAAGGATGAATTCTAACAATTATTGATAAATTGGTTATAGCTGTTGATACAATCGAACAGCCAACTCTTCCTTACCGTTTTGGTAATCAAGGTACAACCGTTAATTACTTCCCTAATTGAGAGACAATCTAGGTACAACCATAGAATTTAATCTCACAATCGCAATAAGAATTAGAAAAGCCCAATTCTAATCAACAAACACCTACAAGGGTTCATTTAAATTAGATTGTAGATCTCTTAAACTAGTTGTCACAAATATCAAAATAGTTAAACAATCAACTATTTTGAATGACAGAGGATTATAAGGTAGAATTAAATACCTGGCCAGTAATATTTAATTTAACACACAATAACCCTAAGCGCTAAAAGCATGAGATATACAAATACCAATAATTGAAAGAAACAATGAAAATAAATTAGATCTCACAGCATGTAAAACCAATTCTTCAATCTTCCTTTGACTAGAATAGAGGTTTAGTTACACCCCATGGAAGTAGAGAGAGAGAGGCATCGAGAGAAGAAGAAGAAATTTTAGTTCTAAGTCTTCCTCCATCCGTTTAGAACGATTCACAACCCCTACTAATAATACATCTCTCTCTTTCCTACTTAGACTTCTACTACCAAAGGAAGTCTTTCCTTTTAGATAAAAGTTGATTAACTAATAATACTTTTCCCTAAATCTAATTAATTGAAATTGACAAAAGGTAATAATAGACTCCTAAAAATCTGCTAATCTTCCAAAATCTCGCACAAGAGTCGTAGTTTGAGTCACAATAGGAAGTTTCTCCTTTTAATCCCGCTGCTTAGTTTCTCGGCTACAGCGTGCCCACGCCTTACGAACAAAACTATTCTGAAATTTTCCTTTCTGCTTCCAAATTGCACCAAATACACCAAAACACCTATAAACGACACAAAACATAAAACTAAGTAAAATCAACTCATAAAAACAATAAAACACTAAAACATAATGGAAAAACACACAATTAACATTGACTAAATACGCGCTATCAAATACCCCCACACCTAAACAATGCTTGTCCTCAAGCATTCCTCAAACAAGATAAACAAGAATTTCTTAGCACAATCTCTCACATACTAGCATGAATAGCATATTTCCTAAACAATTTCTCAAAACTCAAAATGTAGAAGATTCAACAACTTCCTCCCAGATTTCACTCTATGCACTCAAAAGTATTTCAAGGGACCATTTACTCTCATATCAACACCTATGGAATGACATTACCATATGCTTGCTAATATATCACATCTCCACCACTTGAATAGAAATTTAATGCAAAAATCTAAGGGTCTTTGAACAAGGTTGTAATGGGGCTAAGGTCAAAGGGTAGATAAAATGGAAGTTTTAGGTGTACATGAATGTCAAGGCGAATGCCTAATTTTATTGCATGAATTCAACCATCATTTTTCACGTTCTTTATTGCTTCATGTAATACATAACTCGAGCAAACTGGGCAAGTACAAACACATCTAGGCTTTTGCCTATCATCACGAAACAACACGTATATACACATCACTTCACAAATACTTTAATATTTTTTTTTCACTTTTTCTTCTCTTTTTTTCAGATTTTTGTTCTTTTCTCTTTTTTTTTTTTCAACACAAAATGAAGTAACATCATGATACTTGTTCTTGCCAATATTTGCTTTCTTCAAACAACCATTGCAATGAGGCTTGTAATTTTCATGCAATAAAATCAATACACTTCTTTGACACAAGGTTGAAAGAGAGAGTTAAAACAAAAAGGTTTTGATTAAATTTTAGTGACTAGTCAAAGAACAAAAGGTTAAGGCTCAAAAGGGTTCACTAGTGGTATTATGCAAAGGTAGGTATTTAGAGAGTTAAAAGGGGTTAAACCTAATTGCCCTTGTCATTTTAATGCACCAAATTTCATGAAAATGTGATCTTGACATGCATAACAAAGCAAGTTCTAGAATGTCATATCCATGTGTGATAACCACTCATCAAAAGAAAATAGAGCAAATTTTATGAATGGAATGCTCATAAGGCTCAAAAACTCACAAGTGGTTAACTTTGTGTCAAATCTTGCACATTAAGATTTCAATCCATTGTTTAGAATTCAATGCAATACTCATACTAGCAATGAAAACTATACTAATCATGCTTGTCTCTTATTGAGAAATTAGAAAGACAAGATTAACACAAAAAAGAAAAAAAATTCTACCACAACTAAAGAAAAATAAAAATGACACATAAACTAACTAGACACATTAGCACCAAACATGAAGCAAATTGCATAAATCCTCCCCACACCTAAACTCTACATTGTCCCCAATGTAGGAAAATAATATCATAAGTGAGGAGACGAGTACTTCCCTGAAAAAGCAACTAATCACTGGAAGTAGCTGGCGGAGTGAAACCTGTGAACTCAAAGAAGGCCAACAATTGTTGTGTCAGTTCAGCATTTTGCTGTTCAATGTGAGAAAGACGGCTATCCAACTGCTGCATGCTCGTGCTCAATTGCTGCAGCTGGGACTCCAAAGTAGTTGGTTGAGCTGGGGTAGATGTAGAAGGCGCTGCTTCATTTGCAAGCTGTGAAGTACCAGATGTACTGCCTAATAGACTACGTGGAACGGGACGCGTATATACCCCTGGTGGGCAAAATTTAAAAGCCCCATCAACTAATTCAACAATCCCCATAGTTTCTAAACATAGCCAAATTCAATGGCTCAGAGAGACATGCCACATGCATATCTGTTTCCTTCGTCCGGGTCAAAGAGTCCATGCTCCACAGCAAGATGAGTGATAATAGACCCTAAAATGATTGGCTTCTTCTTCTTTGCAAGTACAGTTTGGAATTGAGAGGCTAGCCAACACCCAAGATTTACTTTTAGCTTGTTCAACATGGACCAAATGATGAAGAATTCTGCCTTGGAGAAGGTGCCAGATGAGTCCTTTCGTCCGGAGAAATTGTAGGCAAGGAACCTGCTGTACATATCTCAAAATAGGATCTTTCAAGTATGAGCTCTTTGATGTACTGGGGTTGTACACTAAAGGGTCCGTGGATATTTCCCTCCAAATGTTAATATAATTAGACGAAAAGGTTTGTACATAATCGCATGCACTTTCCAAGTATTCTTTCAATTCCACATTTGAGGAATCCAGAAATCCCAGTGACAAATTAAATTGGGTGATTGACTGATGAAATTCTTTCCCTAGCAATCTATACTTGATTACCCCAGGAGTGTCTAAGTTCAAGTCATCATGTCTCTCAAAAGCAAAGGTGCTATAAAATTCATATGTAAGTTCCAAATAGGCTGGGTATTTAACCATTGTGAAGTAATTTCTCCAACCAACCGCATCAAATAGATCATGCACTTGAGTTGCAATATTTAACTGATCAAGGGTCGAAGCATCGATGAACTTACACGGGGCAAAGCTTCTGAATCGAAATAGTTCTAGGCGTTGCCTTTGAGCTGGAGTCATGCTTCCTAATTCTCCTCCCAATTGATCAAGGCGCAATGGTAGAATACCAGTATCGATCCCCAGCCGAGATCTTTGCCTGTTTGAAGATTGAGCTTTACGCTTTTGACCAACATTGATGTGTGGCACAGAGGGTTCTGTAGAAGTCTTAGCCTTCTTTTTCTTGGATTTAATATTAGTGCGCGGCATAATTGAACTGGAGACAAATTAAACCAATGAAAATCAGTAACTGAGCTTTATGAACAAACACTTGAACAATGCTGCTTAGAAAGACTTCAATCGCCCATTACAAAGAATGACCAAGCATTAGCAATATAGAATGATTCAAATTAACGAACGTTGTATCAATGCATAATGCTTCAGACAATCATCTACCCAAATAATCATATATTCAAATAAGCCCATAAAAATCATAGTTCAACAATTGTATATACCAACCGATCAGCACAGTCATTCGGTCATCACCAATACCAAGAAACAAACGAATACCCACGGTTTCAACAACACAATAACTAATCAGGGAAGCAATTAAACACAAGTAACAATGGAATCACAAATTTCAAAAATTAAGGCAAAAATTAATCAATTTAATAAACATAAAAGAAGACAACAATAAAACCAAATAAGCAGAGATGACTAGAGGGTGAGGGAAAAGGGCAATAATCCTGCAAGAGAGTGAAGAAATCGTGGTACCAGTGAGGGAAGTGGGGTGTCGATCGGCAGGGGTTGTGAGAGAAAAAAAAATGATATGAGAAAGAAAGAAAAGAGTGAGGGAAAGAGAGAGATGGAAGATGAGAGACAATAATGTGAGAATGAAAGAGAGAGAGTAGGCGGGAGGGTTGTTTTTAGGATGAGGTTGCAGAGGGAAAAGGGTTTGCAAGGGAGAAAGAAAGAAAGAAAGAAAGAAAGAAAGAGGGAGAATGGGGAAGGCGGTAGAAAAAGAAAGAAAAAGAAAGAAGAAAAAAAAATGAAAGTAAGAAGAAAGAAAATACGTTGAGAAGGAATTTTTTTTTTTTTTTTTTTGCGATTTCAAAAACTTTCTACAGAAGACTTTTAGGTTTAACACGTGGGCACGTTGTATCATAAAAAGTCTTCTGACATTAAACCTTAAACTTCCCTGTGTACAATTTGTAAAACGTGGGCACGTTGTATAAGCAATAGTCTTCTGATTTTTTTGCACATTCCAGCTCTTTGAGTTTTTCTCATAAGACGTGACCACGCTGTACAGAACGAAGTCTTCTGTCTTTTTCATCAAATTCTCGTTACGAGCCAATTGTAAGACGTGGGCACGCCTTAAAAGAAAAAGTCTCCTGATTTCTCCCACTGTGATCCTTCAGAAGCACTAGTTATAAGACGTGGGCACGCCCTATAAATTAAACTCCCCTGTCAAAATCGAAATAATTAGACTTTAACATTTGAACTTAAAACAACCTACGACAACTAAAATAACATAAATTAAACTAATTAATTTGGGTTGCCTCCCAATAGCGCCTTTCTTTAACGTCTTTGGCTAGACGTGATTTAATCTCTTCAAACTCCATATATGGGGTCCTCTAAAAGGATTACTTCCACTTCTGCAATTTTGAATCCTTCGTAATAAGGCTTGAGACGGTGCCCATTCACTACAAATTTCTTGTCATTCTTCAAACTTTTAAGTTCCACTGCACCATGATGAAAAATATCAGTCACAACAAACGGACCAAACCATCGAGATCTCAACTTACCTGGAAATAACTTGAGCTTGGAGTTATAGAGTAGAACTTTTTGCCCCACTACAAAGGTTTTCCTTGTAATGTTTTGGTCATGAAATGCTTTGCTCTTCTCTTTGTATATTTTAACATTCTCATAAGCCTCATTCCTTAACTCTTCAAGCTCTTGCAGTTGTAACTTTCTCTGCAATCCTGCCTCATTAAAATCCATATTGCACTTTTTGATTGCCCAAAAAGCCTTGTGTTCGAGTTCAACCGGAAGATGGCATGGCTTCCCAAACACCAGCCTGTATGGGGACATACCAATTGGCGTTTTGTATGCCGTCCTGTAAGCCCATAAAGCATCGTCTAGTCTCATGCTCCAGTCTTTTCTATCGGGACGAACCACTTTTTCCAATATAGATTTAATTTCCTTGTTTGATACTTCAGCTTGACCATTTGTTTGAGGATGATAAGACGTGGAGACTTTGTGTATGACATTGTACCTTCGAAATAATGTCTCCATCGTCTTGTTGCAAAAATGAGTTCCTCTGTCACTCACCATAGCTCGTGGAACTCCAAAACGGACAAAAATATTGGACTTAATGAAATCTGCAACCACTTTCGAATCATTATTTCGGGTGGCTTTTGCTTCCACCCACTTTGAGACATAATCTACTGCAAGTAAAATATAGTGAAAACCACAAGAGGGGGGAAAGGGACCCATAAAGTCAATGCCCCAGACGTCAAAAATTTCACAGAAAAGCATTGGTGTTTGAGGCATTTGATTTCTATGGGATATATTACCTACTCTTTGGCAATTATCACATGACTTACAGAACATGTATGCATCCTTGAATATGGTTGGCCAGTAGAATCCACTTTCCAAAACTTTTCTAGCTGTTTTCTTGGGTCCAAAATGACCTCCACATGCAAAAGAATGACAAAAAGTTAATATAGAATTAACTTCATTATCATTTACGCACCTTCGTAACAGTTGGTCAGCACAAATCTTCCAAAGATAGGGGTCATCCCAATATAATATTTAGCTTCGCTTTTTAGCTTATCCCTTCTAGCTGTTGTCCAACCTGCAGGTAGCTTATTAGTAACCAAGTAATTCACAATATCAGCATACCAAGGGGGTGTTGAATTGATAGAGAGTAGTTGCTCATCGGGAAATGTTTCTCTCAACGAGGAGTCCACTTCCGTTCTAACCAAACGACTCAAATGGTCTGCAACTAAATTTTCTGCTCCTTTTTTAGTCCTTTATCTCCAAGTCAAATTCTTGGAGGAGCAAGATCCACCTGATCAGCCTTGGCTTAGCTTCCTTCTTGGTCAACAAATACTTCAACGCTGCATGATCAGAATAAACTATCACTTTAGCTCCCAATAAATAAGACCTAAATTTTTCTAAAGCAAAAACAACAGATAAAAGTTCTTTTTCAGTAGTTGTATAATTCAATTGAGCTCCACTCAAAGCCTTCGAGGCGTAATAAATTGCATGAGCTGCCTTTCCCACCCTTTGACCTAGCACCGCTCCTACTGCATAGTCACTGGCATCGCACATAATCTCAAAGGGGATAGTCCAATCTGGAGGTTGGATTATAGGCGGTGAAATTAATAATTCCTTTAATTTATCAAATGCCACTTTGCATTCTGCATTGAATTCAAACACCGCTTCCTTCTGCAGGAGTCGGAATAAAGGTGCGCCAATCATAGAGAAATCTTTAATAAACCTTCGATAGAATCCTGCATGACCAAGAAAAGAGCGAACTTCCCGCACATTTACAGGGTAAGGTAAAGCAGACACAAGATCTATCTTAGCTTTATCAACCTCTATTCCTCGTGAAGACACTACATGTCCTAGAACAATACCTTGTTCAACCATAAAGTGACATTTTTCCCAATTGAGCACAAGATTTGTTTCTATGCACCTTTCCAGTATTAGAGCCAAATTATCTAAACACTCATCAAAGCTATTCCCATAAACACTAAAATCATCCATAAAGACCTCAATTATATTCTCCACATATTTAGAGAAAATACTTACCATACACCTTTGAAAGGTGGCAGGAGCATTACATAACCCGAAAGGCATTCTTCGATAAGCAAAAGTACCAAACGGGCATGTAAAAGTAGTCTTCTCTTGATCTTCGGGCGCAATTGCAATTTGCAAATAACCTGAAAAACCATCCAAAAAGCAATAATAAGATTTACCAGATAATCTTTCTAGCATTTGGTCAATAAAAGGTAAAGGAAAATGGTCCTTTTTAGTCACTGCATTTAATTTTCGGTAATCAATGCATTGACGCCATCCGGTAGGCTTACGAACTGAAACTAGTTCACCTTCTTGGTTTGCTTCAACAGTAACTCCTGCTTTCTTTGGGACAACTTGCACTGGACTTACCCATGGACTATCTGAAATAGCAAAAATTATTCCTGCATCTAAGAGCTTAATAATTTCCTTTTTCACTACATCCATCATCAATGGGTTGAGTCTTCGTTGTGCTTGCCTCACAGGTTTAGCGTCTTTCTCAAGCCAAATCTTATGCATACACAAGGAGGGACTTATGCCTTTTATATCAGCAATTGTCCACCCAATTGCCTCCTTATGCTCTTTCACGACTCTGAGTAATTTTTCCTCTTGAATTGATGACAAATTTGCAGAAATAACTATCGGTAAAGTATCATTGTCACCTAGATATGCATACTTCAGATGGTTCGGTAATGGTTTCAATTCCACTTCAGGGGCCTGCACGACAGAAGGAAGTAATTTCTGATGAGGATTTGAAATAAGAATAGGAGCCAAGTCATACCTCTTTTCAGTAGATTCCAACGAATGAAGTGCAGCAACCACATTCTTTAACTCCTCACTCCATTCAATTTCACTATTGGATTCCATCATAAGGGATGCATTGAGCACCACTTCTAATTCATCCTTTCCATTCAGTTCAAAAACTTTCTGCACTAAAGATTCAGTCGTACTAACAACAAAAACATGATGAGAATCATTTGGATATTTCAATGCATCATAAACATTAAAATAAACGACCTCTCCATCAAATTCCATTGTTAAGGTACCCTTACTAACATCTATTTTAGTTTGGGCAGTGCTCAAGAAAGGTCTACCTAAAAGAATAGGTGATGGATTATACGAAGTATGGTCATTCATTTCAAGCACATAAAAATCAGCAGGGAACACCAATCCATTTACTTGGACTAGGACATCTTCAATGAGACCATCAGGATATGCATTTGTACGGTCAGCTAATTGAATGATAATTCCAGTTTCTTTTAAAGGCCCTAAATTTAGGGATGCATAAATAGATTTAGGCATCACATTAATAGATGCACCTAAGTCTATCATGGCACTCCTAATTGTGGTATCTCCGATTTTGCAAGGAATTGTAAATATACCTGGATCTTTACATTTAGGTGGCAACTTCCTTTGCAAAACTGCTGACACGTTCTCTCCAACAACAATCTTCTCATCTCCTCTCAATTTTCTCTTATTGATGCACAAGTCCTTCAAGAATTTGGCATACCTTGGCACTTGTTTGATCGCATCTAAGAGAGGTATATTAATCTCCACTTTACGAAACACCTCCCATACTTCCTTTTCCTTATCTTGCTTCGTTGGCTTGACTAACCTGCTAGGAAAAGGAGGGGGATTAGTTCTAACTTGAACCATCGAATTTGGGCTTACCTTGGCATTAGCATCTTTGCCTTCCTCTTCTAACTCTTTCTCAATTCTATTCTCATCTTTGCTCTTGGGAATGACTAACTTTGGATCTTCAATCTCTTTGCCACTTCTGAGAGTCATTGCACTCACATTTCTTGGATTTGCCTCTGGTTGAGACGGCAATTTTCCTCCATTTTGAGCTTCTACACGATGGATAGCTGTCGCCAATTGACTTATTTGATTTGCCAAATCTTTCATAGTTGATTCTGCCTTTTGTTGAAATTGAGATTGTCCATCTGTCAATTTCTGGATTTGGAGTTGATTATCTGCTACAATTTTAATTACATCCTCCATAGATGTACTTGGGCTCGTATTTGAGGATGAAGGTTGACCCTTAGGGTGGAATTGTGGTTGAAAACCTTGCTGCCTATTTGGATAAAAATTCTGCTTATTTCCACCGTAGTTGAGATTTGGATGATCTCGCCAACCTGGGTTATAGGTGTTAGAAAAAGGGTCGTACTGCTTACGTAGCCCAGGCACATTTCCAGCCATGTTCACTTGTTCATTGTTTTCATCTTGCAACATCGGGCACATATCTGTAGGGTGATTCGTGTTCGTACAAATTCCACAGACTATCCTTTGTTGCATATTTCCTACAGCAAGTTGACGGACAAGAGAAGTTAGTTCAGATATCTGTTGTTCAACTGAAGGAGTATTTACCTCATTCACTCGGCGAACAGGAACATCTTGTCTAGTTCCAAATTGCTGCGAATTTGCTGCCATATTTGCGATTAAATTCCTCGCCTCTTGAGGTGTCTTGTCCACTAAGGCACCACCACTTGCAGCATCAATAATACTCCTCTCCGTAGTCAGTAGTCCCTCATAAAAATATTGAATAAGAAGTTGCTCGCTTATCTGGTGTTGTGGACAACTAGCACAAAGCTTCTTGAACCTCTCCCAATACTCGTATAGGGACTCTCCAAAATTCTGCTTGATGCCACATATTTCTTTTCTCAATGTAGCAGCCCTAGATGCAGGAAAATATCTCTCCAAAAATGCTTGTTTCATGCCATTCCATGTGGTTATGCTCCCCGGAGGTAGATAATACAACCAATCCTTGGCTGCATCCTTCAAAGAAAATGGGAATGCTCGCATTTTGATTTGGTCTTCATTAATACCAGGTGGCTTCATGCTCGAGCAAACTACGTGAAATTCTTGCAAATGTTTGTGGGGCTCTTCACCTGGAAGACCATGAAAAGAGGGCAAAAGGTGAATTAGTCCAGATTTTAACTCAAAGGTAACATTCTCATCCAAATTAGGAAAAGTAATGCATAGGGGCTGTTGGTTCAAGTCGGGAGCAGCCAACTCCTTTAGAGTCCTGTTATTGGCCATGATTTCTTCTTTTGACTCAGAGTCACTAGAGTAATCTGTCAATTCAATAGCCAAGTTTAGTCCAGGAGATGCAACAGACGACTGCTCTTCTATTCTTTCTCTGGTCTCTTTTCTCAATCTACGTGCAGTCCTTTCTATTTCTGGGATGAATATTAATTCACCTGTACGAGAAGAACGGGACATAAACGAGATAAAAGTACCAGAAAATAACTACTTAAAAATAAATAAAAAGAGATAAATAAACTGAGACGCCAAGTCCCCGGCAACGGCGCCAAAATTTTGGACGGGTGTCAACCGCACAAAAATTAATATTAAAATCCCACTCAACAAAAGATGATTTTTCGAGTATAGCGATGAGTAGGGTCGTCTCCTCAGGGATTGGGTTGTTTACTTATCTCACAGTCACTAGAATATGGGGGATTTTGGAATAACTAAAATTAACTAAACAAACTAGAGTAAACAAAATTGCAGAGAATAAATTAAAGGAAATCAAGGTTGAGAAAACTCTAGCCAAAGGAATGATATTGGAATTGGTTCATTCAACTGATCATTGATGCAAGGATGAATTCTAACAATTATTGATAAATTGGTTATAGCTGTTGATACAATCGAACAGCCAACTCTTCCTTACCGTTTTGGTAATCAAGGTACAACCGTTAATTACTTCCCTAATTGAGAGACAATCTAGGTACAACCATAGAATTTAATCTCACAATCGCAATAAGAATTAGAAAAGCCCAATTCTAATCAACAAACACCTACAAGGGTTCATTTAAATTAGATTGTAGATCTCTTAAACTAGTTGTCACAAATATCAAAATAGTTAAACAATCAACTATTTTGAATGACAGAGGATTATAAGGTAGAATTAAATACCTGGCCAGTAATATTTAATTTAACACACAATAACCCTAAGCGCTAAAAGCATGAGATATACAAATACCAATAATTGAAAGAAACAATGAAAATAAATTAGATCTCACAGCATGTAAAACCAATTCTTCAATCTTCCTTTGACTAGAATAGAGGTTTAGTTACACCCCATGGAAGTAGAGAGAGAGAGGCATCGAGAGAAGAAGAAGAAATTTTAGTTCTAAGTCTTCCTCCATCGTTTAGAACGATTTACAACCCCTACTAATAATACATCTCTCTCTTTCCTACTTAGACTTCTACTACCAAAGGAAGTCTTTCCTTTTAGATAAAAGTTGATTAACTAATAATACTTTTCCCTAAATCTAATTAATTGAAATTGACAAAAGGTAATAATAGACTCCTAAAAATCTGCTAATCTTCCAAAATCTCGCACAAGAGTCGTAGTTTGAGTCACAATAGGAAGTTTCTCCTTTTAATCCCGCTGCTTAGTTTCTCGGCTACAGCGTGCCCACGCCTTACGAACAAAACTATTCTGAAATTTTCCTTTCTGCTCCAAATTGCACCAAATACACCAAAACACCTATAAACGACACAAAACATAAAACTAAGTAAAATCAACTCATAAAAACAATAAAACACTAAAACATAATGGAAAAACACACAATTAACATTGACTAAATACACGCTATCACCCACGAGCTGACGATTTACATTCAATTACTTACCACTTACAACAAAAAAAATGAAGATTTATATTCAATTACTTACCACTTAATTAGAGCGAACGATCAGCCGGACGACACATCGTCCGCTTTTTATTACTTCTCAGTTACACCCATGAGCTAACGATTTACGTTTAATTACTTACCACTTACACACAAAAAATTGAAGATTTACATTCAATAACTGACCACTTAATTAGAGAGGACAATCAGCAGCCAGATGACACATCGTTCGCTTTTTATTATTTCTCAGTTACACTCACGAGTTGACGATTTACATTCAATTACTTACCACTTAATTAGAGCCGACGATCAGCCAGACGACACATCATCTGCTTTTTATTATTTTTCAATTACACCCGCGAGCTGACGATTTACATTCAATTACTTACCACTTACACACAAAAACTGAAGATTTACATTCAATTACTTACCACTTACACAAAAAATTGATGATTTTCGCCCAAGATGTGTTATTCAACTTAGTTGTTTAAGCAAAGGTACTCCAAATCTCACAGCTTACCAATCCAAAAAAAACCCCAAATTTAATTTCATATTAGTTGGCTGTGAATCCACCCTTTTTAGCATCACTCTTCCTTTCTATTTTTTTTTTTCTACCATAACCTTCTTCTTGTCCTGCAACTTCTAAGGTTGAAGAAGAACGACCACCACTAACACAATAAGGATGTAATAATGCAGCATTTGTTTTTAGTTCTAAGCAAATTATACCCTTGCCTGCCACTAATTTCACACAAATTTTTAAAAATCAAATTAGCATCTTTTTCCACAATTGTACAAAATTTTCAAAATATTCTCATGTCTCATTCACGGCGTTTGTTGCTGTGGATGGATTTTGATTTTTTTTTAAGGCTGAAAATGACATCATTTTTGGCCTCTCCAACTTAAGCCAATGTGGCTTGCTTTCAATCATTAGATATTGGCTTTAAATCATGTCCATAAACTTGCGGCAACTGGGACTTGCATCGCCCCTCGTCCCCTAATGAAGTATTTATTGTACAGCATTTACATTAGTCCTACATGAGCTTATATTGTTGGTCCATAAATTCTCTAATAGTGCACATATATGATTAATCATATGGATAACTGTATAGATTAGAGAATGAAATTGGTAACTATAGACCGTATGTAAAAGAGTTGTAAACAACTTCCACTGACCAAGTACATCAAATACAACAAAATACATGTTCAACGTGCTCAAAAAATTCTTTTAACTTTCAATCACTTCGTCAATGAATTAGAGTGAATTTTACCATCACCATGAGTTTATATGGCACAATACCCTTATCATCTCGTTTTACACTTATGATCCCATTTCCTTACCTTGATAAAATAATTTCAATAACATTAGATAACTGTATCAAAGCCACTTTATTTTGGTACTCAAAAGACATAGTAGTGGAATCTCATAACGAAATTTGAATGGACTCGAGATGGAATAAAACCTTAAACCATGAAAATGAAATTAGAACGCTTAGGTTGAGATCTTATTTTAAGGCAGATATCAAAGCAACCCTTAATATATATACAAGACCTTTAATATACTTCAAATACCTTATTAAGCTACTAGCATATATCCAATCATCATACCAATATTTGCCAAATATTTCACGCACAATTACTGCATATAGGCAATATTAGGTCTAGAACAGTACCCCGTGTATAAGATTACTCATGATATTATCGTGACAAACTTCACTTACGGGATTCATATGAAGATCATTTTAAGGGTGTTGTTTTTATTTAGAACTGTCTCCTTATAGTTGTTGGAGACATCTTTATTTAAACTTTTTAGATATATATGTGTCAAAAACAAACTAGCAACCTGAAGACTTCTATAACCAAATGTCTCAGAAAAACTCCAATTGTATGCAATAAATTTAGTCATAGCCTGCCAATAAAATCACAACAATATATAGAATAAATAAAATAAATCTACTCCCACAAGTCTCGAGAATGATCTATATTTTAAAATTTTATTTATACTAATTTAAATTCTCCCAAGGCAAATTGACTTCCAAATATCATTATATAATTTTACTTAGAAGCAAAAATCTGTAACACTTCAGAAGTCCTTCAATGTCTTAATAAAGAAGCAAAAACAAACAAATAGGTGATTTTTCTCGTTGAATTGTCCCAAACATAAAGTGTTTGAATATAAGTTTTCTCCACAATTTAAATCTCACAAGATCTTTCGACTAACTTAATCAGGCATTTTGCAAGATGTATATAATACTATATATGCAACGTTCCATCTTAAAGAAGTTTAAACAAAATTTCCTTTCTTATCATAAACTGCACTGAGTTACTAAGTAAGTATTTTATGTCGCCCTGAAACACCATATATTGATCTCTCAAGTATTATACATTGAGCTATTATACTGAAAGACTGCACATTTGGCCAAAAAGGCCATTTAGGTTGGAAACATTAGAAATATAACAAACTATTGATCCCATATCCACATAAGAGAATAATTAATTAGTGATAACAAAAAAAAAAAGAAAATAATTCTAATATTCTCTCAATCTAATACCATGAAGTACTGACTCCAAGCTTAGAACCGTGCCAAATTTAGAAGGTATAAAATATTATCAGAAGAAAAACATGGCTGAAGTGAGCTAAGAAGACAAAAAAAGTCTGTCTTTCTCTTGTCAATTGTTATACTTAACTTTAATGGGATGCGTAAAATATTGCTTAAACCTTCAAAAATAAAACATGGCTGAAGTGAGTTACATTCTTACTTGATGGCAGATAACAAAGCAAACCCTTAAGATATATGCAAGATCTTTAATATAATTCAAATACCTTATTAATCTACTAGCATATATCCCATATGATCATACCAATATTTGCCAAATATTTCACGCACAATTATTGAGTACAGGCAATATTAGGTCTAGAACAATATGCAGTGTATAAGATTAATCACAATATTACTGTGACAAACTTCACTTATGGGATTCATATGAAGATCATTTTAAGGGTGTTGTTTTTGTTTAGAATTGTCTCCTTATTTTTGTCGGAGGCATCTTTCTTTAAACTTTTTGGATATATATGCCAGAAAAAAAAGCTAACCCCAAGACTTTTATAACCAAACAAACCGTGCCAAACTTAGCAGGTATATGATATTACTTAACCCTTCCAAAAGAAAAACATGGCTGACGTAAGTCTTTGACTTTCTCTTGTCAATTATTACACTCAACTTTAATGGGATGCATAAAATATTGCTTAACCGTTCCAAAAGAAAAACACGGCTGAAGTGAGTTGAGAAGACAAAGACAAAAGTCTTTGATTTTCTCTTGTCAATTATTGTTCTCGACTTCAATGGGATGCATGCCAAATGGTTGTCCTGATTTGGTTTTAACAATGAAACCAACTACATGTTTAATTTATTCCAAATTATTTAGCAATAGCCTAAATAAGAAAATATTCCAAGATTAAGTAACCAAGAATTTATTCATGGACCAAATTCCAATTTAAGAATTCCCAAGTTTTTTGTCGATAATATTCTTCCAATTTAGGCCAGGCACAGCCCTAGTAGTGCTAGTAATTATATCCCTATTTCGAGCAATAGTTTTTAATAAGTACGCTTGAGGCCCCAGAAGACGTCTGCTTAGAAGGGTCAATTTGTATTGAGTATTAAAACCCAAATTCGGCCCCTTAATAGCTACTAATGTCAATGCACTCAACCTTCCTCATCTAGTTTTGTTTTGGCTAAATGGCATGTAATTTGGAATCCCGAAAAGATATTTGGTATTGGGATTTCCTTGTAATAGTATCCCAAGAAGACCTTGCTGGTCTGAACTTGAAGAAATTTTTAGAAATTTTTAGAACCTTAAAAATTTAAGAAAGTGGGAAGATTTAAAAATAACGCAATCAAAATATATGGGAGGAAGTTACAGACATGAACGTATGTATGGAGAAGAACAATAAATCAATAATACATAGCTAATCAACAACAACAATAATAACAACAATATTTTCAATACTTCTCCCTTCTCAAATGGATACAAAAATATACCCCTTTATATATAACCTATAAAATTCAGACACCAAGAAACTAAATTAGACTAGCAAATATAATTTTAATTGAAACTAAAAAATAACACTAGAAACTTTAAATAAATAAACTACTAAAATTCAACTATAACGTAACTTCATAGGGTTCGATGTGATTATGCCAAAAAATTTCTAGTTGATTTTGAGGGTTTTTTTGTTTAATTTTTTCTTTTTAATTCTTTTAACTTGAAAAAAGGAGCTAATTTCCTAAGCAGTATCATTTAAAGATCGTCGTGAAATATATTTTGTTTTTGATAGATCTAATTTGAACCAAACCGGAACGAGGCCAACAAGTTCATAATCAAGCTTATTATGAATACAAAGTTCGACAAGCTGTATTGTTATAGTTTGTACGAATAGGGATTTCAGCTAGCTGACAAAGCTCCGAGATGTCCTAAATGTTGTTGTTGTCGTTATCAATTGCCTGAGAAGATGAGAAAATACAAGGAAGTTTCGGAGTTTAATCCCAGACCACTACATGCTTCAAGTCTGTGAAGTGAGCAGAGATGATTTATGAGAAGAATTGCAAAAGTGATCATGATCGTAACTTGTAAACCTTTAGGCCCTTGTAGTGAATGGTAACTCACAATTATTTAGACCAAAAAGTCATGCCCTCCCAAGTGGCCTGTGGAAGTGAAAAAAGGTCTGTTCAATTATTAACTTACTTACCTTACTCAGCTCACCCTGTTGGCCGATGGTCCAAAGGGATTATTTTAATCGATAAATGGGCAGTTATTTAAGGTTTTATTTCTCTTTCTTTTGCCACATTTTATTAGAAGATTGGATCAGTCTTTAGTGCGCCTACAATAGCCCCTTTAAATGAGTTGCGCGGTACAAGAATGGAATAACCGATAATCATTTTCCTGTCTAATAATGAATTTGTCTTGTCGAAGTTAATTGTAATCATTAAGATATCAGTGTTTTGCATCAAAAAATTAGAGATTCTTGATAGACGATAGATGTTGTTTATGTTTATGTAAAATAAAAGGTAGTTGCAAACGTGTAAGAAGAAATGCTCTTCTTAGAACACGTCTGGAAAAATAAGACTAACAAATAGATTATCAAGACATTTATAATTTTTCTTTTCGCTTTCCTTCAAAACAACTATGCTTTTGTTTGATATTGTTTTCAGAAAACATGCATATAAAAATTTTAAACACGTTTTTCAAATTCCTTGTCCACATTTAATCAAAAAATATTTAAAGCCGCTTTGGTAATATTTTTGAAAAAAAAAACTCTGAATACAATTATTCAAACGACATCCTGTTTACTTTTCTTCTCTTTTTTCCCCTCTAATTTTTTGGTTAATTTTGTCTTCCAAGTGAACCCGAAGTGTCAGATCAGTCTAGTCCTAGATTTTAAATCTAGATCTGAGTCGTCTCTTAATGATTCTTCTCCAATTTGAGTCTGCAATACAGAGTACCTTTTACCTAGGTTGCATGTGTACTGGCTGCTAATCCACCGAAACCCAGAAATACAGAGAGCCTTGTATCTATGTTGCATGTAATGGCTGCTAATCTACTGATTATCTTTTGGTAAACCTTGTCATTAGTGGATTATGATTCTCAGCTCCATTTATTAAACCCCTATCAGATCCCATGCACCTGATCCTGTCATGTGTATCAAATGTTTATCTACAGTGATCACAAATAAAAATAATTCAGCAAGTAAATAAACATTTGATACATGTCGGGTGCATGGCTCAGCACCCTATCATTAGCTATCCTCACGATGTGTCAATATGTTGGACAAAGTATTACTATATTTTAAATAAACTCATTCCTACGGTCCCTGATGAAAATGAACCGGTAGCCTTTCATGCCAAAATATGAAAAACAATGCATCTCATGTATCTGTTTCCCTATCTCTACCTTCTTTTATAATGCTTTAAATTGCTGTCAGTTGCATGTAGTTCAACTACCTCCTCATTTAGGTCGTAATTTAGTTGGTTTTGGGCACCTTTGTAAAGATTTTAAAGTGCACTGCTCCTTAAAGGTCTATTTATATGTTCTCATGTCCAACTAGAACAAAACGGTGACGAGTTGAGGTGTTTTTTTTTTTTTTTTGTTTTTTAACTTGCTACCAAGGTGGTTGCCCCTTGTTTGCTGGTTTTCGTTCCTGAGCCCATGACAGGAATAAAGGGTTCTTCTGCACCAGCAAGATGTGACTTCCTAATAGTTCATGGTGGCATCCCATAGGAGAAGTTACGCACGTCGCCCGCGAGCACAGTAAATATAACATTGCTGATAAGACGTCGAAAGGGGGGAGCAGCTCGAGCCTTAAAAAGTTATTTGAAGTTAACTATTAATCTCCATTAATTTTAGCAAATATGTTGAGGGATGACTAACAAGACTATATTGGCGAAAGGACAAAAAAAAAAAAGTATCACTTCGTAAATTTCATGTTATGAAATGTTGATCTTTTGAAACTGACTCTAATTATTGTGCGTGGCCAACATGGTGAAACGTGCTCCTTGCTGAGCTGGAAAAACCTCAAAAGATGAAAAGACGCAAATATACATAAGGGGGTGTTTGGTTTAGAGAAATTAAGAAGGGAATTAGAATCATAAATAATGATATCTATTGTTAATGGTTATTTAACAACTATCAGTATCATTCATGGGAATGATAATGATTAATTGGGATGTTAATGATCCTTCCAAAATATTATTCTATCAAACTCATTAACCCTAATGATGAAAGGCAGGCAAAAACACACTAACTAAATATATATATATATATATATATTTTGAGTTACACGCCCCCAATATATTATTCCTCTCTCTCTCTCTCTCTCTCTCTCTCTCTGTGTGTGTTTTGTCTTTCAATTTTAAATATTTTTTATTAGTACTTTATAAATTTTTTTATAAAAATTCTTTTTTTTACGTTCAATTTTTTTATAAAAAATTAAACTAAAAATCAAAGATACATAATAATTTTTGTTAATACAATAAAAATGACTTTTTTTAAGGTTATCATTTGCATAAAACTCAAATTAGAGCATGGCTATATTTAAAGTTGAAGAAATCTTTTTAAAAATTTTCTTTAAAAAAGATACAAAATAAGAAATCTAAAAATATGTATACCATAAGTAAAGATTTAAAAATTTTAAAATTTACTTGAAAGTCATTCTAGAAAACCAAACAAGTGTTGTTGTAATGATACACATTCCATTATTAAACCAAACATGTTGGGGGGAATCATCAAAACCCATACTCATAGTAGGGCTAATGATAGCCATAATGATAGTGATTGAGGAATTTGAACCAAATGGCTTCTAAATTTTGTTGAGGAAAATTTTACTGAAAGTGTTTATGTAAATTTTGATTCGGCTGAATGTGTTAATTTGGATATACTACTTGGGCTGATTAAGAATAAAGAATTTATCAATAAGAAAGAGAGAGTCATTAATTTCTTAGAGAAAACCGAAAAAGTTGTGGGTGAAAGTTTTGTATATTGTCTTGGGTTTTGTCAATGATGAAAGAAAAATTGATGCTAAAGTTAGTGATGTTGGGTTAATAATTGGGTTAATAACACTTTGCCCTCTTGAACTTAGGGGTAGTCACACTTTGCCCCCCTCAACTTTAAATATATACACTTTACCCCCCAAAGACTAGTCAAAGTTAGGAATTAAAAAAAAAGTGAGTGTTGTGACATTATTGCCCTTTTATTAATGAATATATTTATAACATAATATCATTTTCTTTCATTTTTAAAAGATTTATATATTCTCTATCGTATTAATTATATAATAATATCAAACTAAAAAATTTAAGAAAGTTAATATTTAGTTTATATCCTTGAAATTTTCCTCTTAGATTAATATTTACTTCTATATATGTTTTGTTTAATTTATTAGACTTTAAGTTAAACAAAACCGATGAATAACACGACACTAAAGTAAATTCAATTGTCAAAATTTATATAAAAACAGTAATACCAAACTCATTTATTTAAATACAATTTTTATCATTCTAATTTATTTAAGCTTTTGGACTAATATCATAGTCATTTTTATATTTATCAAATTACTCCAATATGAAATTCTTAATCAAAGAATATTTTGGGAAAAAAAGAAGAGTTATCCTATTATACAATACTAGGACAAAAAAGAATAAATAAGTCAAACAAAAAAATATAGTATTTAGTCCAAAATAATAAATAAGAACAAATTCTTTAATTAAAAATTTCATATTGGGCTCATTTGATAAATATAAAGATGACAATGATATAAATCTAAAAGTTTAAATAAATTAAAATGATAATAATTACTTTAAATAAATGAGTTTGATATTAGCTTTTTATATAAATTTTGGTAAATGAACTTATCTTTTAGTGTTGTGTTTTTTATCAGTTTTGTTTAACTTAAAGTCTAATAAATTAAAATATATATATATATAGAAGTAAATATTAATACAGGAGAAAAAATTTTAAAGATGCAAATTAAATATTAACTTTCTTTAAACTTTTTAGTTTGATATTTTTATATAATTAATATGATAGTGAAGAAATAAATCTTTTAAAAATGAAAAGAAATGATATTAAGTTATAAATATATTAATTAATAAAAGGGCAATAATGTTATAACACTCACTCTTTTTTTTTTTTAATTCTTAACTTTGACTAGCTTTTGGGGAGCAAAGTGTATATATTTAAAGTTGAGGGGGGCAAAGTGTGACTACCCCCTAAGTTCAGGGGGGCAAAGTGTTATTAACCCATAATAGTTCAAGACTCTCAAATTGATGATAATGTTAATTGAGCTGACAAGATTTTGATAGACCTGAAAAATTATTCGAACATAGGACTTTGATTGATGATAAAATTTTATTTTTTGGAGTGAATAATTATTTGATTATTGTAGGAGTGGAGTACTTGAATTATTTTACCTTGAAAATTTCATAAAGAAAGAAGATTATATTTTTTGTTTTGGGGCAATGTGAGCAACTAATATGGATATGATGATCAATGGAAGTATATACTATAAAATTTTGACCAAAAAGAGTTGGCTCAAAAATCATTTAAGAAGTATAAATTTCGTCCACTGCTATATATCAAGATAAAGGTCAACTATAAGACGTGATATATATATCATGCACACAGTGACACAATTTTCAATGGAGGTCTATACTCGCTATCAAATTAGATTTGATTTAGTAGAAGCTAGATTTAAGGAGATAATGTTGGAAAAATTAAATCAAGTCTAGAAGATTTTATTTATTTAATTTTAGTAGTTTTAAATTTGAGTAGTTTTATATTTGATAATAGAATAGTTTATTTGGTAACTTCCTCTATTGAATACTTCTTATCCACCAAATTCAGCTAGTTATAAATAGAGTATTTGTTGTAGTTTTGTACAGAGTACAGAGACTAAAGAATCTATATAATCTATGGAGAGTCCAAAGGGACTACTCTTGAGTCTTTTTCTTGTTTGAGATATTAATAATATAGTGATTTTGTTTTATTCTTCATCTTCATGTATATTCTGTTGTGACAAATTTGCCTCAATTTTGTAATTTTGTTCATTAATATTCGAACCCTAAATTTAGAGGGATCTACAATTTATTGAGTAATATTATTCTGAAAAATCTTCATATACTTGAATTTGTAATAACTCAACATTTAAGTTTTTAATTTTGCCCACTTTGATCGGAGTGGTAATTTATTCTAATTGGACCGAGATATATTAGGATTTTACTAAATTTAAGGGTTGTTCTCAATAGATTTTTAACCAGTTTTTAGATTATAGATTAACAATAATATGTATTAATAGTGCTATCAATTAAATCTCAAATTAGATTTTAGATTTTTTGTACAACTAAATCACCTCAAATTAGTTGTACAAAAAATCTAAAATCTAATTTGAGATTTAATTGATAACACTATTAATACAAATTATTGTTAATCTATAATCTAAAAGTTAGTTAAAAAATCCATTGAGAACGGGCCTTTAATTTCCTACCACAAAACCAACAGTAAAACCAAAAGCGTCGTCAACAAATGTTCATCATGACAAAAATTTGAAATTAACTGTAAAAGACGTTAATGTTAACTTTGTTGAACATACAAGGAAAATGAAATATAGTCTACAGTCTTTTATTTATTGTTCTGAAATGATAGGCCAATTCTTTACTGTCCCTTGTCCCCGTTCAGCTCCTTCTCCCCCACTCTCCGAAAACAATCTTATAGACGGGATAGAAATAATTTGCCTCTTGGAAAAAGGAGTAAAGTATATCCACCTTTTTCACGAAGGCTAAACAAAATGCGAAAATACAGTGGTATATGAAACAATAATTGGCACATGACATCACACTGAGGAAAAGGCCACAGGACTTGTCCGGCTTGAAATGCTAGCAGCAACTTGGAAGGGTGACAGAATTTTGTTAGGTGGGATCCTGTTTTCCTTTCATGAGATATATGCTCTTTAATGTGTCTATTATGTTAACTTTATTCAGCAAAATAGGAAAAGAGTTCTTCCTAGTATTTGTTCTTATATTAAAATTTTTAGAAAATGGACTGGTTGGTTACCTTACTCGAAATTGTGATCGGGTTACAATGTCAATCAAAACTTAAAATTGAGCTTTCAACTCGGTCGTTGGTTGCCAAAAAGGAATTGCGGGCAATTAGGTACTAAATTAGTTAGTTTCCATAACATACTAAGTTAAGCTAATTTATGTTAGACAAAAAGTGGGCCTGAATAGTTGTTTGGTACTCCAATTATTACAGATTTGGGACCTGTCAAGTGCCATTTCTAACAATTTCATGACCATGATTCAATGCGAGGAAATGAATTAATGGCTGAAATGTGCTATGTTGGTAAATTTTGGAGGAAAAAATAACACAAAAAACGAGGTATTTTTGAAAAAAAAATAATTACACAATAATTTTGAATAATTACACAAAAATAAAGAGTAGTTACACAGTCTCAACTTGAGTAAAATGACAAATCCCCAACTTTGAGAAGCCCGAGCCAATTATTACGTAATCAATCAACTATAGTTCTCCCTATGGTGGAAGAAACATGTTTTATTCAATAATATTCAATTACGTACAATACAAATAAATTGCATGATTGTTTCAGATGATTGAACTTAACAAAAATAATTCGTTAAGATTCAAACCAAATATTTATTGTACCCTTTTGAAGGATCACTACAGTACCAAAATAGCTTATTCATCAGTCTAAAACATTTTCTTTAAGCACAGCGTCAGCGCATTGTTTAATCAACTCCCAAGCAGCATACACATGGCGATCCTCTGTTAGTGTAGCCCCCACTGCAAATCTCAGCAAGTATACCTCACCGGCCTTAGTGTGAGTCATGTAAGCTCGGCCTGTTGAGTTGACCCGGTCGAGTAGCTTCTTGTTTAGAAGCTCCAAGTCTGCTTCGTTGGATCCTCCCGAAGGGTTAAGCCTAAAACATACGAGTGAAAATGCACGTGGTACTATCATTTCAAATCTTGGGTCAGATTTCACAAAGCCTTCAAACATCTTGGCCATTTGAACGTCGGATCGGATGTGGCTTTGTAGGTTTGCAACTCCATAACAACGCATAACAAGCCATAATCGTAATGCCCTGAAACGTTTACCTGTGCCAATTTGCCAGTCTTTGTAATCCACAACTGAGTCGAACTCGCTTCTTTTGTTTCTCAAGTACTCGGGATTGGTGGCTAATGCCTTCACCAGCAAGTCTGTTTTCTTCACCCACAAGCAACAACAGTCCAAGTAACAAAGTAGCCACTTGTGAGGGCTCAGGCTCAACGAGTCAACTCGCTCGATCCCTTCCAAGTATTGCCTGAACTCGGGACATATGCATGCACTGCCTGCATAAGCACCATCAACGTGAATCCACACGTTGAAATTATTTGCAATTTCAGCTAGTTGACTCACCGGGTCAATGGCAGTGGTGGAAGTGGTTCCCACAGTAGCACAGAGGAAAAGTGGGACCAGCCCATTTCTCACGTCAGCTTGCATTTGTCGACGTACAGCCTGAGGGGACATGGAAAAGTTCTCTCTAGCAGTAGTAGGGATTATTCTTATATTTTGCGGGAAAATACCTGCCAATTTGCAAGTCTTGACGAAAAAACTGTGTGTTTGATCAGAAGCATAGACAACCAGCTTTCCAATGCTTTCTACACCGAATTTCTCGTAAGCCTGGTCGCGGGCCGCGATGAGGGTGCAAAGAATGGCCTCACTGGTGGTTCCTTGGAGAACACCGCCACCAGTGCCAGAGAACATGAAGGATTTAGGGAGATTGAGCATGTTAGCCAACCAATCCATCACAATCATTTCGAGCTCGGTTGCAGCAGGGGAAGCGAGCCAGTTGAACCCTACAGAGTTAAAGGCAGTGCACAACATTTCACCTAGAAATGCGGCAGAGCTAACTGTAGCAGGAAAATATGCAAAAAAGTTAGGGCTTAACCAGTTGGTCATTCCAGGGATTATATCTTTATGAATATCTTGCATAATATTTTCAAATTGCTCAGGGAGGTAAGGGGCAGTTTCTGGTAGCTGGGCACGGAGATATCCCGGCTCAACCTGGCTGAGAACAGGATAATTTTCAATGTTTTTGTAATAATCAGCTATGAGGTCAACCATACGATGGGCTTGGTTTCTGAATTCTTCAGGATCAAGTGGCTTGAATGGGGCAACAGCCGATTTGGCATAAGCAGCAGCATCATTTGTATCAATGCTGCCCATTCTCTTGGTGAGTAACAGGTTCTGAGCAAATTTAATGGAGGTGAAGGAGGAGTGATTAGGCACAAGGAGCTTTGAATGAACCAAGAAAGTAGCTGGAATTGAGAGAAATGAGGGGAGGTGTTGATCTTTTTGTGCACAATTGTCAGTAATATGGTCGCTATTTATAACACTAGCAGCCTAATGGGCAGCATTTCTAATTAGGTCACCAGTCCTGATTGAGATTTGATTGCAATATGGGCATAAAATTATTAAGGAAAGTGCATGTATTATATTATAACTCAAAACAAATTCTTGGTGTTTGGATTCTGTGCATTACTGTTAAACGACAGACTGATCTGTTAATATCTCTTCTGCAACGTTGACACGAAGGACGTGTTATTGCTATGGACCTGTTACTGTTTGTGATCTTACACTCATTTTATACCACTTACTTACTTAAGAGAGTGACATGCGTTTCCTCTCTTATAAGAAATAGTTAGTGGGAGTGCACGTATTACTCTACTAAATGGTTTAACATAAACAAAACACCAAAAATGTAACAAATAAACCCAAGCCATGTGTTGTTCAGTGTGCAAGGACCTACAAAATGCAGACGATATTTGTCATGCAGTCTGTTATTATCAATATGTATGATTGGCTATACGGATCCAATCAGTTTTCTCGTATCCAGAATATCAGTATTTTTTTTCTTTCTTTTGCATGTTTAATATTTACCGTTAATAAATATTTTTCATAATAAATATGCCAGAAAATGTGTACTGTATACATATGTGCATACTTGTATACATAATACACATGTACACACAAACTGATAAAGTAGGGAAAATAGGACAAACCTTTCCAAATTATTTTCTCTTTTTAGGGTGGCGGAAAAGAATTACGTACGATTACTTTCTTGCCAATGACATTTTACCTCGGCATCACTTAATATGCAAACTTTTGGGAGGAAATAAATAACTAAATCAACAATAATGCTAATGTCACATATAAAAGCTATTATCTTACGTGGTTTTAACACGAAGATAGGCCCAGGTATCACAACATCATGCAAATGTTTTTCTTATACTCCTTGATTACACAAAAACCAACACTGCACTTTAGCTTTGTTGTAAATTTAATCGTATCTTATATTTTTTTCTTTTTCCACTTCAGTATAAATTTGTGTAGTGAAGAAGGAATAATATAGGATTACTCATTATTTAATGGGTGAAAATCAATTAAAAATAATATATAGGGGATAATATATAGCAGTACTTTTAGGATTTCTCCAACTTTGTGTTTTAAAGATAGCAGCCAGCGGGCACAATCACGTTTAAAACTACCCTGTTATATCATTCATATTTTTAATTTATCTTAATATTTTTAAAAATTAACACTTTAGACCCTACTTAAGGGCATTTGTTAGACAAATCCCTATTAGACAAATCCCTATTTTTAAATTATGCCTCATTTTGGTTCAAATCCTCTGTTCAATATATTTTTTGTTTAACTCTATCAAATTTAAAATTGCATCATGATGATACGATATAATTTTATATAGTTTCATATTTATACAAAATAATTTTGTATTAGACACAATTGGATATTATAAAAGATTCGACAGAGGATATGGTGTAGTCTCATTGAAACGACAAAATAAATACCCCTTGATAACTTGACCTGTTAAAAACGTTACATATTCTTTTTCAGTTTATATGTCCTTTTAGTGTTCCTTGAGTCTGGTATTGACATTTAATAGCATTCTTTTCGGTTCATTATATAACTGAGAAAGTAACTGAATAAAGACCGGATTGATATTTGCTATATATAGATGGATAGGATTCGTTCTTCCTCCAAACAAAAAGTCGCAAAACATTCTGTACCTCAAACTGCTAATTAATTGAGAAAATTTGGTAACCAGGTAACAAACAGAAATTGTTCAACTAGTTTGCCCGAATTGGGAAGTTTCTCTTTTCTTTTTCTATTTTTCGTTTTTCGTGGTTGACGAAGAACATGTGCATGATTAACTGTGTTGTATATGCGGCTATAAGACCAAAATCAATTCTTTTCCTGGTAGATTTTTTCACGTACACGCACGAATATTTTTTTCGCCATTTATTTATAACAGGCTCGATTTTCAGCATTCAATTTATTGTTCATTTCCAGCTCGGTTTCCAACAGAAAAATCTATGATTCGTATTGGACGGGAGAGCTAATCAAATCAACAACTAGCAAAGGGATGAGGCGTATTGATTATGAATGCAATCACAGCTCATATGATCAATCATTAGGACCCCACTTGCACTAAATTCCCAACTACAACAGTTCCAGAGAGCCCTAAAAAAATAACTTGTTTGTATGATCATTATTGTGGAAAAAGAAGGGGAAGGTTAAAAACAAAAAACAGACTAACAATACCCACTTGAAAAGACATTATTATATTGTCCTTCACTTCGTATGTTTCTTCCACGTGATCAATGTCATTGAGGGCCTCAATATACTTTGCACAGAATTCACAGTCGACAATGAAACACAGTTGATGAGCCTCACATGAAATGTACAGGAACTCACAAGTGTCATTTTATACAAGATGATAATTTAGATTTAGGGTTAAAAAATAAATAGATGAGATTGAATTAATAAGGTTAAATTTGTAATGAAAAAATATTATTATTTTAAGTGACAAATGATTATATTACATTTCAGTAAAGTTACGTCATTATTTTAATATAATTACACATTTTAACTCACGTTATGCACATCTCAAATTATGAGAAATGGAAGAATCCAACTTACAAGACCTTGTGTCCCACATAAGATACATGAATCCAGCAAATTTTGTGCCACTGATTGTGATCCAAGAAATTTCCGAATACAAATATTGTAAATTGTGTTATAGTATATTTAGATTGTGGTCCACAAAAGAAATTCATTTTTTTACAGTTTGTCTCATGTTAACATCAAGACGTGAGAAAATCTTGATTTTGAGTCTTAAGAAGGGACTCCAAATATGTTTGTAGCATATTTTATTCTTCTCCATTTGTCTTGTTCTTGTCCTTCACTTTATTCATCATCTTTAGGGTCAATTAACTTGTGTCATGCATGATGGTAAATTACCACGTTGTCTCAAAGCTAACGAGGTGGTAGGTGACATAGTAGAAACTAATCTTTTGTTTTGTAAAAAAAAAAAAAAAAAATTGCTAGAAAAACATAGTAGAAGTTAACTTTCTACTACCTAAAAGTCTAAAACACAATGCACGCAATAGATAAAAGAGCAAATCTAAAAATAAAAATAAAAAAACACTTCAAATTATAAAAATATTAGTTTACTAAATCTTTTACATGAGTTATTTGAATGGAAGACGTGTGCAATCGAAAGTTGTAAAATTTAACTTGGGTGTCAAAGATCTATATGTACACATGAGAAAAGATTTTTAGACTGACAATGTGTAGAACGTAAAATAAACAAGATATAAGGAAGAAAAAAAAAATGTACCGTTTCTCTTTTCTATTTCTTTTTCATCTATTTCCTTCTTCTCCCTCATTCTTGTGGAAAGCACTGTGGTTACCAGACCAAAGGCAGCAACATCAGACAGGAACAAGCAGCGTTGTGCAAAAATTTTCTGACGAATACATCTTCAGAAGATACCCTTTTGAACTTGGATTTGGCCATTTTTCTGACGATAACATCTTCAAAAGATAATCATTTCAACTTGAATAATTACAATGATTATCGAACGAAGAATGGTTTTGGCCGACTGAGCACGAACCCGTGATAGCTCTGCCTGCGTTAACCACCTGCGTGTCCAACATCAAACCTTATGAATTTTGCAATAAATGTTCGATATAACGAGTAGGTTATAAAAGCTAATACCATTGGACTACAAAAGGCAAAAAAAAAAAAAAATGAAAAATCATTACCTGAAGCCCATAAAGCAGCCAGTATGCCACCGTAAGGATCTGATGAGTGGCGGCTCTTCTCCTCTGATGAGTGATGACGCGACTTTGTTCATGGGATTGGTCCGTACTGCCACATAAAGATTTCTGCGCAAATCAGCTACAAATTTTGGCCCAAGAAAATCTTCAATTCGCATTTATGGGTCAGTGCGTATGCGGGTGTGAGCTGTGTTTGCCTATTAGTTCGTATGCTCGTAGGTTCAAAGAGGAGGAGGGGGGAATTATTTCTCAAGAACTCCATTTTTGTAAGATCAGTCCCCCCAATCGAGAACAATTCTCACAAAACATCTCTTTTTGAAACAAATTTACTGCAGATTTTTTTTTGTAAATAATTGTCTGGAAAGCATCATCCATTCAGAGGCTAATGATCGAGAAAAATTTGTTAAATGATTAGCAAGATGTTGTTAAAATTACATCGATCAACGAAGTAATTAAATTTTAGTTGTGAAATTGTCCCATGATATTCTCCGACCTCAAATATCATCATTTGTTTAAGGGTTTGTTTAACGAGTGTTCTGGTTAATAGGGTCAAATATTAATATTAAATTTAAAAATATCTAAAACAATAAGAGGGAAAATTAAATATGAATTCTGTAGCATAAAATAAATTGTGTGCAATTATTTGTATTCCTTCAATAAGTTCTAAAATAACATTTTATTTAAATACCTAAAAAAGAAAAATTCAAAAAAAATAATTAAGTAAAGCGAGCCCGCAAATAAAGTCGTAAATTTTATAGTTCAGAAATAACCACGTAATTCATACGGTAAGACATTAATGGGCCATATAATGAGCCACGGCGGACCTGCGAGCGACGTGTCTGCTTTTGAATAAAATGGTCCACATGCCATCTAAGTATTTTCCAAAATCAATTTCTTGACAATTCAACGTCAGAAATAAAGCCTGTTAGCCCACTCTCAATTAAATGGAAGGCAGCTGCACCTACGATTTGCATTTGCTGTCAGGGTAACAACAACCACGTGTTTATTTGCTTTGTACTGTCCCCACCCCACGGCCCGGGCTGTGTACATGTGAAATGATTCCCAGCATATTCCCAAAATCATATGGACCAGTGAACTAATTGACAAGAAGTAGTGTGCCCCAAACAAAAAGCGTAGGGCCAAAACCTTATCATTGCATTAAAGGTTTATTTAACAAGTGCTTTAGTTAGTAAAGAAGTAATGTTTTACGCAGGCAAGGTTAGATTGAGCACCCCGTAGAATTCCTTTGTTTGAATACTTGAGAAAGGAATGCCCTAGGGGGTGGGGGAAATCTAAAATCAAGTTACGTGTTTTCAGAATCGAATCGAAAGAATTGGAGGAAGAAAAAGTTTAATGGGCTGATCGATTCAACAAGCCGCTTCAATAGTCCGATCAATTCTTTTGTATACAAGACTAGACCGGTACATAGTTGGTTCACAGTTCAATCAACCGAACCAGACGATCCAGTTCGATTTTGAAAACACAAAGAGTGGTGCACCTATCATTTACAGTTGCTGTCATAGTAACAAGTCCTGCATTTTTATATTTGCCCATTGTGTTCTCAGTAGAACCAAATAGGAAAATTTGCTAGTTTAGCCCTTCATATTTTTATAAAAAAATTTTTTAGTCCCTCATATTCAAAGTCAGCTAAAACAATCCTTCAAATATAAAAATTGTGTCCTGATTGGTTCTAGAGCTCATTTTTGCTCAATTTGCCTGCAAAGTCAAGGGCAAAAATAGAAACACACGCATTTTCCTCTATTAACAAAGTGAAATTTGCTCATTTCTCCCATTTTCATTCAATCAAAAAACTCTAATTTCAAAATTATCAAATCTCCAATCCATTGACAAGTACTCGTGACTGATTGTTTAGAATCAAATTGGCAAATTTCATTTTTTAAGAGAGAAAAACGGGTGTGTTTCCATTTTTGTTCCTATCTTTACTGGAAAATTGTACAAAAATGAACTCTGGGACTAATTAGGACACAGTTTTTATCTCCCTTATTTTGGCTAATTTTAAATATGAGGGATTGAAAAAGTTTTTTGTAAAAATATGAGGGACCAAATTAGCAAGTATCTCAATAAATATTGAGATTCTTAACCAAAAAAAAAAAAAAAAAAAACAGAGAGAGAGAGAGAAATAAAAAGAAAATGAAAATCTGTCCGTTGAACAGTTCACTTCTATGCGGCACCTGGCACACCACAATCGTTTTCCTCATAACGTGTACAACGGTCCCCGGCGGACCGTCAAACAAAGAATCACGCTGGACCTGCTTTTTTTTGGGTCTGAAGATGCATCATTAAATGCGATTCGGGTTAAAAATTATCGGGCCAAAATTGTTAGGTGCTACCTACCATGTGTGCATTCACTATATGTGCCATTACGAAAAATATTTTATATATTTCATTTTTAAAACATCTACTGTCCTTTTTATTTTTTATTATATGAAAAGTTAAAAAAATCATTCATGTACATGTGAATTTAAAGTTTTGTAATTTATGAATTTTTAAATTGAATGTAACTTTAACATGTTCTTAATTCACAAATATTTTAGTATTTTTATCTAATAAACCAACTAAAAAATTCCATAAATCATTTCATTTTCATTATACACAACTACTAAAAGGGTAGGTATTAAGTGCACCGCGCGTGCCACGTGGTATGTCATGTGGTGTACCAGAACGAATCACATATCGTCAAATAATATAAGATTTAATGCTTTTCCCTACTAAAGAGGTGGAGTTTTTACTAATCAATATTCCTTTAGATTAAATTCGAAAAATTCTTACATAGATCTTTTCTACAATTTCAACTTTAGAACTTGTGGTCTAAAAATAGGCACTTAAATATTATTATATCAACATACATTACTATATGTATTTGATACTCTTTTAAATCACAAAATTACATATGAGACCATGTAAAATTATTCCACCGAATTCTCTCACAGCTAAGTGTTGCTTTCACTCCAAGGGAACACTAATCAAATTTTTCTACGCCAATTTCGTACAAGACGAAATAATACAATACCCGAAACTGACCTGATACTTCTGAACACAATTCACGTGGGTACAGAATCTCAGTACGCACTTAATTTGCTTTTTGGTATAATGTCATTATCCATTTCCTTGTCGGGACAACAAACAGCGAAATTATTGATCTACCCACCTACCCATATTTAGTGTGCACTATACTTTTAAGTCCAGTGTGATTGATCGGTTTTATACGCATGTAGGACTATATACTAAACACGGGCAAAATTTACATTGCCATTTAAAGTATTCTCAATATCTCAATTTACCATCTAAACTAAACTTTTTCTCAAATGGCCATCCGAACTATAAAATACCAACTCAATCTCCAATATCTATTAACATGTCCATTGAATTGTTTAATGGGACTACTTTAAGACTAATATTTTAACAAAATATTAATTAAATGATCATTTTATCGTTTAAATTTTAAATCACACTAGTAATACAAGCACGTTTGGCTATTCTTTTCTTAATGCTTGTAAATAAGCCATACTTTAGTTTTGACTAATTTAATTTTCACATTCTTGAGACAAAACCAAGCATGTATTGTGCTCAGTAATCTATGTAATAGTAGTACTGTGTAAAAATTAGAAGTTGTAGTCATAAAATCTAAAAATAAAGATGTAAAAAAAATAATGCATACCACCAAACTGATAGTATGTACCAAGAACTTGCAACAATATCTTAATGTGTAATTGGAGTGATATTGTTGCAAGCTGTTGTTATATAATATCTGGATGGTTAATTACATTATTTTTAGCTTTCATATATTTATGTTTAGATTTTATCACTTCAACTTCTAATTTTTATACAATAAAACTATTAAATAAATTATTGAGTCTAATCCATGCTTGGTTTTGTCTCAAGGATGTGAGTAGTAAATTAGTCAAAGCTAAAATGAGGCTTGTTTACAACCATTAAGAAAGAAAACCATGTGCGTTTATATTATTACTAGTATCATTTAAAATTTAAATTTAATTGACACTTTATTAAAACTTTAGTCTTAACGTAATGCTAGTAAGCAATTTAACGGACATGTTAATGGCGATGGGTCGCTGAGTTGGTTTTTTATAGTTCGGATGTCAATCTGAGAAAAAATTATGTTTAGATCAAATTGAAATTTTAGGAATAGTTTAGACGGCAACGTAGATTTTGCTATTAAAAATTGTTTGTAACCTGATCCTTCTATGGTTTTGGAAAGTGAATCTAAATTGTGTATTTTTCCCACCGATCCTGATTTGTCTACTTGTTAGTATCCTTGTCGAGTTCTAATTTTTACAGCACAATTGAGCGGTTTACAAATGAACAAAACTGCATCGGGATCTACAAGAAAAATAAAAATAAAGAAACACATCCAAGCCGAGTTGTCAAGAAATAAAACTTAAAACAAATCCATGCCAGATTGACCAAGTCAACTGCTAAACAAAACATGAATTGGGAAATTAAATTCACAAGTTACAAAAGAAAAAATTTGTATACTTTTTATGAGGCAAATTTTACACAATTTGTGATTTTCTAGCTTGTGAAGAAGATTATAGATACTTTTGTACTCCTACACATGTATAAACTTCTAATCCTAAGGTATAATTGTGCGGGAAAAAAAAAAAGCAAAGATAAAATCCCAAATTTGAAGATAAAATCTACCTACCAACAAGATAAATGTGTTGATATCATATAAAAGAATTAAAATTGAAATTGATATAAGTGTAGCAAAATATCTACTCACAATAGACAATCATGTATTTTTTGTTCCATAATTTTCATCCGTATTTGTGTTATTCGCTTATGGTAGTTTAGGTTTTAGGGTTTAGGGTTTAAGGTTTGAGGGTTTAGCTTTAGAGTTTTTAGGGTTTACGTTCATAATTTGCCAAACAGAAACAAAGTATTTATTGCAACAAATGGTCGTATAAAAATGTAAAGGAGAATGTCATGCAAGTCAAATTGGCAAGTAGTCATATAAAAAGTGTAGTCAGATATTTTTGGCCAGCATAGACCCATGCAAACTTTTACTTCGGGGGAATAAACATTATACTGATGCACATCTAAATTTCAAAGTGTAATCCAAATTTTGTTAATTTTTTGTGGGCCAAGATTTTTAATATTTAAAAGAAGCTCTTTAAAAATTTTCATTTTTCTAAATAAGGAAAACATATATTTTTTAACAGCTTAGGGCGTTGGCACCTCTCCCCCCCTGGATATGTGAGGATTTTTCAGAGATTTTTACACTGAAAGGCAACCATGGCCATTATCCCGAATTAGGTTAATTCATTGAGTCGTCCAACTCCAATTAGTGACGGCTAGATTCCAAATTCAAACAAAAAAAAAACGTTAAATACACTAAACTCTCCTGCGACATGGTTAATTTCTCACTTTATACTCCTCAAATTATTTAATTATGACTTTACCCCCAAAAATTAGTTAATATTAAGTGTCCATCAAAACCAAGCACATAAGGACTATAACATCCCTCAATATTATTGCAGAGATCTTTATAAATTTTTGGTATTTTTCTATACCAGTACAAAAGATAACTGAGCAAGGTTTGCTACAAGTTTGGGAATTTGCAAATTATTAGTTACCTAAAGCAATCCATATACAAAGTAAATTAACCTTTTTTTTTTAATTTTGCGCTGAACTTAAAGTGTATTTTATGTTTCAAGCACTTTTATACCATTCAAAATTGTATAACATTTTGCCAAAAATTTTAGACCTAATATTTGATTTAACGATTGTTTTTGTTAAGTAATAAATTACAAAGTCTTCTTTATGCACTTTAGTTTAATCAGATATCTAGCATTTGCACATTTTCAAACTGCTACCAAACCATTTACAAACTAAATCGATTACCCTTCTGTTTTAAACTCGTACCAATTTATGAGGGATCTGAAATAATTGGATCTGAACTTCATAGGCTTGGTAGCTACTGATCTGAACTTCTTTTTGTAATAATTGGATCTGAATTTTATTTTATTTTTTTTTTGGCCGTTAGTGGTTAAATTATCGCTTATGGAGAAATTTGTGCTTCTGAATAACACAAATGTTGTGAATGATAAACATTTGCGTGGAATATTAAATATGACCATGCAGGGTTTGGTGGGGGTGGGGGAGGGGGAGAAGAGGACACCGCCATAGAAATATCCACGTGAATCCTTCAATTTTAGTGTTGATCAATTGTTATCAGAAGGACTGTTATTCAACATAATTAATTAACAATAATGACTTGCTTTAATGAATAAAATCTTTGCCCTAGAAAATATGCATGTGTCCAAAGAGCGAAATAATGTCCATGAATTGACTAAAAAGCACGAATTATTGCAACTGGAAAGAATATTTAAGTTACAGAAATAAGGAATCAAGAATATAATTTTAAAACGTAGATCGTTATGACTTACAAGCCTGATATTTGAAAACGTTAGATGAAATTATTGCTTAGACCTTTTGTTTGAGGGTTTGGACTTCAAAATTGGGGAACTATCAAGACAAACAAATATTCAGAGCTTTTTAGCTTTTATTATTTTTTTATGCGTGATTTCAGCTGTTGAGAGGTTCATTTAGTGACAAACAAATCTTTGCAACCAATTCCATGCATATTTATATTGGTAAATTATTCCATAAATTCTTTAACTTGTTACAAATGCTCAACTTGGTAGGTTTAAATGAAACAAAATGAATTCCTTAGAACCTTCAATGAATTTATTGGCTATTAGCCCTTCCCCCTCCTCCCTCCCCCCCCCCCCCCCTCCTCTCTAAGCATATGCATTAGCCTGTCTTTTGTTTATTTTTTTATATCGATTTGTCAAATCTTGATATGAAGAAGGGATTTGCAATGAACACGTTAAAAGTGCTTTTTCTAACTGTATCTCAACCATATCTGGAATCTAAATTTCAACTAGGTATTGGATATTGATGGAACGTAGCGGTGACACATCTTGTGCCATTACTAATTAAATTATCTATGAATAAACATTATACTTATTTGGTGAGATGCAATTGATAAGGGGTTGGCACGGACCAGTTAACCAATCCATTCATCGAATATCCTAACCAAAACCACTTGTTGCAGTTCGCTTAATTTGTTAATCGCATCCGACTCCCATTAGTCAGTTATCCGCTTAGCTGTTAAATTAATTTAACAAAATAGACAAAAAAATATTACAACATAAGTACTTGTTCAAATAATAAAACTATTTATACAATTTCAATTACTTTGAAAAACAAGCAATAAAATTACAAATTGAAACTTTTGCATCCACTCTTCAAAATTAAAAAAGTTAGAAATAAAAAATTTTAACAATAGAGTAAAAAATAATTATGTTATTTTCCATATTTCGTATCTAAGTTGTATGAAAGTAATTTCTTATTTAGTATCAAGAAATTATATGATAATGGGAGTATAAAAACAAAAAATAATATACAATTCAAAACATTAAATGGAAAGAAAAATCTAATATGATATTTAAATTTTTGAGTTATTTTAAACTTGAAAATGAAATGATAAAATACTTCTTAATTTCTCTATAATATTTATAAATATTAAACTTTAAGACATATATGTGTCTCGATTCTGTTAAGCGCCATTTTTTAAAATCAATACCCAACCGCTTTTGCAAATGATGTTTGGTTAACTTATTTATATTTAAAATTCGGTTCGACTACCCTTATTTTTTGTTTTGGAATGAATCGATTATTGCAGTTTTTTTATTTTTTGGTTATTTTTGCCTACATTTATAATTGATTGTAGTACATTGGTATGTGATGTATTTTGAGCAAGTAATATTTTGAGTTAATTGTAGTTTGTCAACTTAGAGATGGTAGATAGTAACAGTTTATCCCCAAAACTTTGAAATGTAAGGTTTTAGGCCCTATAAAGATCAGTCAACCTTTGTAAGACTAACTCCACTAGAAAATTGGTATGATGATATTTTTGCCCTTTAAATATCATAATTATTCATGCACATTCTAAATCTTACACGTTTTGAAAATAGATGAACTTGAACACGCAAAGTATATGCATTTTAAATGTAATTAATGACGACAGTGATATATTAAAAGCAAAATTAATCTATCTTATCAAATTTTGTGAAGATAAGATATTCTTAATTCTAGTTAAATATTTAAAAAATAAAAATATATTTAAGTAAATTTTATTCAAACTTTCATTATCAGTTTTTCAAATTTTAAAAATTTGTCTCTTTGTAACTGGTCTATGTTAATTTAATATTGGAAATTCAAAAAAAATCTCTGGTAAATTGGTATCTAGTCTATTTAACCCCAAAACTAATTAGACTCGAATAAAATTAAGAGGGATTTAGTCTATTTAACCCAAAATAAAAAGTAAAATTGCAACCAAAATAAACCGGTTATGAATGAATTCATAGGCGTGGTGGCTACGGATCTGAACTTCTTTTTGTAATAATTGATCTGAAATTTTTGTATTTTTGCCCGTTAGTGGTTAAATTATTGCTTATGGAGAAAGTTGTACTTCTGAATAACGCAAATATTTTGAATGATAAATATTTGCATAGAATATTAAATACGACCATGCAGGGTTTGGTGGGGTGGGGTAGGGGGAGAAGAGGACCGCTCCATAGATATATCCACGTGAATCTTTCCCTTTTAGTGTTGATCAATTTTTATCACAAGGACAGTTAATTAACAATAGTGACTTGGTCCGATGAATAAAGTTTTTGTCCTACAAAATATGCATGTGTCTAATGAGCAAAATAATGTCCATGAATTGACTAAAAAGCACGAATTATTGCAACTGGAAAGAATATGTAATTTAAAGAAATGAAAATCAAGAATAGAATTTTAAAACGTATGACTTACAAGCCTGATATTTAAAACTTTAGATGAAATTATTGCTTAGACATTTTGTTTGAGGGTTTGGACTTCAAAATTGGGGAAATATCCAGACAAACAACTATTCAGAGCTTTTTATATTTTAGTTTTTTTATGCATAATTTCAGCTATTGAGAGCTCATTTAGGGACCAACAAATCTTTGCAACCGAATCTATGCATATTTATATGGGTTAATTATTCCATAAATCCTTTAAATTGTTACAAATGCTCAACTTGGTAGATTGAATTTCATTAGAACATTCAATGAAGTAGTTGGCTATTAGCCCCATTCTCCCTCTCTCTTCCACCCCCACCCCCACTCCCCCCCCCCCCCCCCTCTTTCTTTCTCTCTTCTAAGCATGTACGTCAGCCTTTTGTCATATCGATTAGTCCAATCTTGACATGAACGAGGGATTTGTAATGAACGCATTAAGATTGTTTTCTCTAACAGTATCTCAACCTTATTTGGAATCTAAATTTCAACTAGGTATTGGGTAATGATGGAAGGTAGGAGCCACACATGGTGTGCCACTACTAATTAAATTACACTACATAATTATATGAATAAACATTATACTTATTTGGTGAGATATAATTGATAGTATTCCATTGCTATGTGATGTATCTCAAACAAGTAATATTTTGAGTTAATTGTAGTTTGTCAATTTAGAAATAGTAGCACTTTATTCCCTCAAATCTGAAAATACAAGGTTTTAGGCCCTATAAAGATCAGTCAACACTTGTAAAACTAACTCCATTAGAAAATTGGTAAAATATATTATTGTCCTTTAGATATCATAATTATTCAGGCATGTAGTTGTTTGACATTGGAACAAAATCTAATTAGTCTGAATCTTACACATTTTAAAAACAGTTGTACTTGAACACATAAAGTATATGCACTTTAAATGTAATTAATAATGACAGTAATATGTCAAAAACATAATTATATGTATCATATCAAATTTGGTGAAGATAAGATTTTCTTAACTCTAGTTAAATATTTAACAAATAAAAAAGTATTTAAATAATTTTATTGAATTTGCCCATTATTATTTTTTCAAATTTAAATTTTGACAAAAAAAGTATATTAATTTAATATGGCAATTTTTTTTTTAAAAAAATCTTTGTTAAATTGGTCTTCTTAAGGTTAACTTTATTATAGTAATAATTAAAAATCTATGTCCATTTCGATAAGTGTAAATTATTAAATAAAAACTTTTAAAAATGTACAAGCTATGAAACCATATGATTTTATTATTTTTGAAGAACCACATGAGTTTTTTTTTCCCAAAAAATAATCATGTGTACTTCTTTAATTTTAGAATATAATGTAAGTAAAATTCTAACTTTTATCTAGGCTATGTATGTTAAAAATAAAATTATAAACTATAAAAAAATAAAAGGCAAAAAATGGGGTTCGAGTGTACTTTTTTTTTTTTTTTTTGGGGGCAAAATGAATCTTTTTATTGATATGTATAAACTGTACATATTCTCCTGGAGGTGTTGACCTCTATTACATTCTTTTGTTTTTACAGTGAGCATTACTATCTGTGCATTCTTTCTATATCCTTCTACTTCCTTATTCTAATCTAACTTTCCTGAACAAGCCATGCGAGAATCCCCATTCCACTGCAACTTTCCAATTCTCTTTCGAGTGTACATTCTTTTATGGGTATGTTGGTTATTAAAAAAACGACATTGTTCCTTTCTGTTAAATCGCAGTTCGGTGTTAATTGCAAGGCTTATGAGTATCCCTTAAGCTCAGGAGGCAAAGTTTAATTAAACCTAATATTTTTCCCAACTTTTGTACATGACAAGGCTACCTATATAATCCATTTTTTTAATCCAATAATAGATCTGTCTAATGTTGGTTCTATTATTTTTCCCTAAGAGTCTATTTTTAAAGATTTGCACAAATGATATAGATTTTGCTTCTCTTTTAGCAGCATTGTCATAGAATACGTCACTTAACATGCGCCGTCGTGGATTTTAATATCTACAAAGTCAGTGTCCAAAGGGATTTCACAAACAGATGTATCAAACTTGAACGGGCAGCCATGGAGAACCAGAATGGCTAGTGATGAACAAATGACAAATTGTGTCGGAACAAAGCATGAAATCATATCTTCCACCCCTTGTGCATCTATATTAGACATTAGGTGACTTGAAAGTTTAGGTTTCTTATTCAATTCCCAATCGAAAGAAAAGAGTTTGCATTTCATGTAAAAGAATACTGTTAAAGCAGAGTAAATATCTACCCAATTACTAATTGAGTCAACGAACTTCTACATATATAAATATCATCCCATTTAAGGATAGTGAAGACTTTATGGTTTTAAATTATCTAGTTTTGATAACTAACAAATAAATGACAATAGACACTAATGCTATAATTGTACAATTCTTGCAGAACTAAAGCCAATTAATAACGATGATGTAGTAAAATTGATTGAGCAGAATAAGGAATCAAATAATGGGAAGACACTGCAAGAAAATGAAGATGCGAACACCATGCAGATGCATAGGAATGGGATGCGGACGTCTTCATTTAGTCAAAATGCACCCAAATGTGATGTAGACTTGGTGTGGACTCAATGCGAATGATTGTGAGTTTAGGTTACTATCAAAATAATGCACAAATCAACACAAACAAGTAATAAAATTTAGAACAAAAAACTTCGCCAACTATTAAACTATTTCGATCATAAAGTTTTGACCATTCAACTTTTTTGGGTTTCAAAAAGGTCATTGAACTTTTAAAATTAGTCGCTTATGGTCATTCCGTCAGATATGGCCGTTAAACAAGACAAGAAAAAGTTTTTTTTTTTTATTTCAAAAAGGTCACTAAACTCGTAAACATGGTCACTTATGGTCATTTTGTCAACTGACGCTATATGACTTACTAGCAAAAACTAACAAAATGACCATAAGTAACCAATTTTAAAAGTTCAGTGACCTTTTTGAAACCAAAAAAAGTTAAATGGTCAAAACTTTACGATTGAGAAATTTTAATGGCCATCGAAGTAATTTGCCCTAAAATTTATAACCTAATACTCGTACCACAAGTGCACGGGTCAATTTGTAGTTGTGACGAGCATTAGAATCGATTCCATGAGGAAACAAGAACTAGCAACTACTAGGCTACTAACTTACCTTGTTATCTAGACAATCAACTTGTAGAGATGGTGAAATAGTAGGAAAATCAAATTCAAATAAGCAAACTATGAAGAAAGTAGTTAAACAAAGTTGACTAGGCTTAGGAATCCACAAAATATTAATGTTTAGCTTGTGGCTATGATTATTTTTATTCATGTTTAGGATTTAATTCCATTTTTACTCCAAATGAGATTTCTATATGAATGGAAGACTATCAATACATGAGCTTTCCTACTCTCGTGGTAAAGTCTAACATACATTAGTTTCTTAAACTCGTGAATTTCGGCTTTAAACCTTAATCCACCTATGTGAATCACTACTCTTGGGAGATTCAACATAAGTTCCATTTATTCTTTCCATTGTTAAATGCAAATCTCTTTGTCAAATAACAACTAGATGACTTGAAGTTGGTAGCTAATCAACGACAAGTGTTAAAGACCGAGCAAATGAATAAACAAGAATAAGTTAGCCATAAACTAATTCGTAGTATAGTTACATTTTAAACCTAGTTGAAATCAACTTGGGTCAACATGATAAAGATAATATTAAACACATAAATTAATGTAAACAAGCATGCATGAATGAAACTAGAAAAAATAAAGTTAGAGATGCTCGTTTGGTGGATGAATTTGGCTCTAAGACTTGTCCTTGCATTTCATCAAACATGTTGAATACAAAGTAGTTCCTTCAAAGTATTGTCACAAGAATATGACTTTGCCTACTACAAAACTAATAAAGAAAACTAATCTAATTATTTACAAGGAGTGCTCCTCCTACCAAGCTATGGTTTATACTCTTTCAAGCACAAAAACAAGCATATCTTCAATGAACTACAAAGGCATGTATTTATAGGAAAAACCCTAGCTCAAGTCCCTTTCTAAGTTAAAGATGTAATGATAAAATTTGATTCCAAATCTTGAAAAATCTTGCCTTGAACTTTGCAATATTCTCCTAGGGCAATGTAGATGTAGCTGGATGTCTGAATTATCTACAAAAGTTGTGTGAACAAACTGCAAATTGCATGAGCCGAAATTTTGCAAGTGGGAGCAGATCCGCCGGTCGAATCGGCAGGTAAGCAACCTGCAAATCACTTTTCTTTGACTATTTACCCTTTTCAATTTTTTTTTATTCCTTCCATGCCTTTGAGACCTTTTTCCATTTGAACCATAAGTTGCTCGGTAGAATTGATGAAGAAAAATTATTCTAGAAATTGCCAAACTTAAGTGATCAAAATGTACAATCTTGAATCAACTTTGAATTTGATGGTCCATATGCTCCAATTGATCCAAAATGTATTTAATCACCAGTTCCCTACAAAATAAAATAAGCTTGGATATTTAATTGCCCAAAATAATAATTTTGCCTCAAAATCCTAATTTCGGGATTAAAAACCCTAATTTTGGAGCAAACCTAGATTTGATGGAAAATAATGAAATTGAGCCATTTTAATATCAAAAAGACTAAAAACAAACTAAAAACACACTAAAAACATATATGAAACATTATGCTAAAATAGCTAAAATTATCACTTAACAGCAAACATACATACGGACGAGAATGCGGATGTCCACATGGCTGAAAAATGCTGAAATGAAGTTGGACAAAATGTATGCAGATAAGGTATGGACGTTATCCAGATGCAGTGGTGGATATTCGGATGACAGTTTTACTATCTAACATCTAGTTTTTTTTTTTTTTTTGTACCTTTTCAAATATGATCTTAGAGAGAAATTCAACAAGATTTTCCTTATCTATATAAGCCTCCAAGTGCAAATTATTTAAAGAGTTTTGTCTATATTGACTACAAGTGTTATAGAGTGATTTACTATGTAAATACTCCCCTTGTTAAACTTAAAGGTCATTGATTCATTGTGAGGTTGAACATCAACTTTGTTCTTAATTGTGTATGTGGAAACATTCAATTGTAGATTAGAGAGGGTTGAATATATGTAGTTGTAAAACTCTTTGGCTCAATTAGAGCGAGTTTAGTGTGGGTAAAAGGTAAGCATTCCTTTGTACAAATTGATTTGCTTCACCAATAATTGAAGAAGTACTTAGTAAATTGAACTCCAAGCTTGAAGAATCTTAGGAGACATAGGTGTCAAAGAGGATACCGAACCATTATAAATCATTTTGTCCCTTTCTCTCTTTATTTTTTTACTTTTTCTTCATTGTTTATTTGTGCACTTAAATTGCTATATTATTATCATTATTTACTTGCCAAGTGTGTGATCACTTAGGCAAACTTGGTTATTGAAAATTGTGAGAAAATTATGCTTAATTGGTTCAATATTTAATCAACATAATTTAACCCCTCCCTTAGCTTTGTTTGCCTTTTGGGACTTATAATTAGTATCAGATTTTGATCTTCTAGAATTTAAGCTTAGCCAGCTTAATACTTTGTTTTCAGAGGGTCAATCTATTATTAGACCATCCATATTTAATTGTGTAAATTTTGATAGTTGGAAAGAAAAAAATTTTTTTTTGAAATCTCTAGATATTGAGTTATGGTATATTATAGATGAAGGACTTTATCAAGCAACTATTCTTGAGGAGCAACTAGGAAAGAGTAGATCAAAAATTAGGAATGAGTTGAGTGCTTTAGATAGGACAAATCTCGCTTTAAATGCAAAAGCTATAAATGTCTTGTATAATGCTTTAGATGCCACTGAATCCACTAAAAAAAAGGATATAAATCGGCTAAAGAAATATGAGATACATCGAAAGAAATACAAAAAGGAATGATGATATAAAAGAACAAAAAAAATCCTTGCTAGTAATAAAGCATGAATCATTCAGGATGAAACCACATGGGGGAAAAAACAAAATGTATTGTATATTTAATTGATATTATTAAGAACTTAGAAACACTTGGTAAAGACTACTGTTTAGGTGAAAAGAATAGGAAAATATTAAACACTTTACCAAAAGAAAGGGAGCCAAGGCTATGGCTATAGAAGAAGAAAAAAATTTGAATACCATGCCTATTGAATTTCTTATAAATTCACTAACATCTTATGAATTGAAACTTAAAAAATGAAGAGGAAACAAGGGCCAAATAGAGCATTGCACTTAAGGCTTCTCAAGATGAGAAAGACCTTTTTTCAATTTATGAAGAAGATGAAGAAATGGATGAAAATAATCTATTCTACATCACCAAAGGCATCAAGAGGTACTTCATCAATAAAAGAAGGCTAAGAAGTTATGGCGCAAGCAACAAGAACAACAATCGACATTCAAGCTCCTTAAAAAAACAAAGAAAGCACGATGATGAAAAATTGTTGTGAGTGTGGTCAACCGAGACATCATATGAATAATTGTCCAATGAAGAAGATGAAGGTCACTAAAGAATATTGAAGACAAGCATACAACAATCTCAGAATTTCATGGGAAGATTGCAACTCCAATATTGAGATTGAAGAAGAATGTGAAATGGCTCAAATAGCCTTATGGCATTTGAAAATGTTGAGGTAAACTCCAGTTACCATTCTCATGACGAAATTGATGATGATAATGATCTTGAAGCCTTTGTGATGAAATTGCATGATAGTTTAAAAGAATCTTATGCTAAAACTAACGAATTGAAAATCAAATAAATGCTTTGTTGAATTAAATTCAAAACTTTCTCAAGAAAAAAAGATTGAAAAAGGCAAATGATGTCTTTAAAAATAGAATTGAGCTTGATCTAAAAAATAATGATTGAAAAGAAATTTGGATGAAAAAGATCAAATTTTATGAAACGGTTAAAAAAGAACAAATTTTGTTAAAAAGGAGAATGCATGATCTTGGTAAATTTCTTCAAAGTGAAAAATCAAAATTTTTTGAAAAGAAAAAAGTTATGTACATTTTTGTTAACAAAAATTACACTACTTTTGGGAAAGATTATTTGTTTTATCAAATTTTCTTTGGTTAGAGATTTCAAAATGATTTCCTATTACTGTTGCCAACATGGCTACATGAAAAGAGGATGTTATGTTAAAAGAGGTTATATGGGTGTTAAATAGAAAAGCATGGGTACGAAAAGTTATTTTCAATTTTGTAGGTTTGCGTGAGAAACATCACATAAGAATCAAAGTGGATGTTCAAGGCGCTTGACCAGTGACTTTAATAATTACGGTAAAAAATAATTTTCTAAATTTAAAATTTTGATGGTTCATGTGTAGATTGCCTTGCAAAATTAAAATATTTCTAAATTTTGCTTAACTCAAAAATAATTTTGTCAGTTAAGAGACATGTAGTGACAAACTCTGGATTTTGGAATTTAAAAAGATCTCAAAATTGTGTTTTTAATTTTTTAAAAGTTTGTAAGGTTTTAATTGTGTGTTTTCTATCTTGGATGGCTTGGCTCTATTAGTTTCAATAATAATGTTTAGATAGAGGTAATAAATTTAGGGGGAGCCACATCCACATTAAACAACACTTCACACATCTAGTTTTGGTGATACCAAAAGAGGGGAAAATATAAAATGATGAGCTAAAATTGACTATCTTCTTGTGAGAAAAATGTAAAATTATGAGCTTACAATTGACTATCTTCTTGTGTACACACTAACGGGGAGCTCATATTAATTATTAATCAATTAGGCAAATATTAAGGGGGAGCTTTTAACTGTTTATAATTACTTTATCCCATTCTGATCATTCGATTTGTCATTATCAAAAAGGGAGAGATTGATGATCTTATCGTTCTAAATCATCTAGTTTTGATGATTAATAAAAAATGATGAAACATACTAACGGTCTACTTCAACAATTCTTGCAAAAACTGGTGCCAGTCAATAACAATAATGAAGTAAAATTTATTAAGCAAAATAAGGAATCAAATAATGGAAGAAACTTTAAGAAAATAAAGATGCAAACGACTATGCGGATGCACAGGTGTGGGATGCAGACATCCGTATTTGGTTAGAAATCATCTGGACATGCTACAAACCAAGTGTGGACGCACATATAGACACGCATGCGGACATTTGCATGGCTGGAAATGCTGAAATGAAGTTGGATTGAATATATGTGGACGAGGTGCAGACACGAGTGAGGACGCAATGTAGGCACATGTTGTAGATGCCATCCCGACATGATGCGAACGTCCAGATGTCAATTTTAATGTCTAATGGCTAAATTTTCTGGCTTTTCAAATATGACCATTGGAGGAACTCTCAATGCAGATTCTTTACATCTATATAAGCCTCCAAGTGTGGATTAGTTAAAGAGTCTTGCTTGCATTGATTACAAGTATTATAGAGTGATTAAGTGTTAAATATTCTCCTCGGCAGACTTGTAGTTCATTGTGAGATTGAAAAACAAGTGTATTCTTAATTGTGTGTGTATGGGAGCATTCAATTGTGGCTTAGAGAGGGTTAACTAGATGTAGTTGTAAAACTCTTATGGCTCAACTTGAGAGAGTTTAATGTGAGTAAAGAGTAAGTCTTCCTTTGTACAATTTGATTTGCTTCACCAATAATTGAAGAAAAACTTAGTGGATTGAACTCCAAATTTGTAGAAGTCTGAAAGTAAACGTAGGTGTCAAAAAGGACATCAAACCACTCTAAGTTGTTTGTGTCCCTTTCTCTCTTTTATTTTGTTACTTTCTTTTCATTGCTTATTTGTGCACTTAAATTGCTATATCATTATCATTATTTACTTGCTAAGTTACTTGCTAAGTGTGTAATCACTTAGGCAAACTTGGTTAGTGAAAATTGGATGAAAATTATACTTAATTGGTCCAATATTTGATCAACTTGATTCACCTTCCCTCTTGGGTTCCCCTTGGGGTTTACAAATAGTAATAATATACTCGCATTATGAGTCACAAACAAACAAGGAATGAACTTCCTTCTGATTGTTAAAAAGTTAACTTCAACATACCCCCTTGAACAATACATTTTTTTTCCTCACTTTGCCCCCTGAATAATAAATTGGGATCAACCCGCTGCATGAGGTATTCAATTTTTAATTAAAAAGACTAAATTACCTCCAAACTCACCTTCCCAATCAAAATAATAATAATAATAATTCATGTTTAACATGGTTTTAATTTTATGTTAATTTTGACTTAATGTTTGCAATAAATGCATGAAAGTAAAATCATAAAAAATTTTGAAAAAATGCCGAAAGTTTCTAAATTATAAAAGTTTCATTAAAGTAAATTAACTTTAATTGGCTACTTCTAATTGTTAATTGTCATGTATTATAAAATTATGATTGAAGGAAAATAAATAGTTTCCACTAAATAGTTTTTGTTGGACATAAAATAAATTGTTTAGAGAAGAGTATACACCAAAAATGCATGAAGAGTTCAAAAATCATAAACCGAGTCAAGAATGCCTTATTCTTTACAGACAGTTTAGTTTTTAAAGTTGCATGAGAATTTCACATGAGCAATTTAAAGCGAGCTATTTATACTTGATTGGGAAAAAAATTGAATACCCCAAGGAGGGATTTTGAAATTAACCCAAGTTAATTCAATTGCAATATTAAGTATTAAAATTCAAGTAGTTCAAGAGACCAACCGCACGTTCGATACATTGAAATAACACAGAATAGAAAGGTCTTTTAACCCTAATACCTTTCCATCTAGAATATACTAGACAAAAAAAGTTTGTAATTCCATTATTTAATAACTAAAGCCAAAATGTGATGTATATTTCTTTTCAAATGTTTATTATAATGTTATTTAGATTTCAGAATAGAACAATATTTATATTAGTTTGACATAATTGCCTTAAATTCTTTACGCTAAAACACAACATTTTTGTCCTGTTTTTTTGCTTGTTTGTGCTATGCTTTATTTGTGTTCATGCCAAAAATTATAATAATTATTTATATTTTCCTTAGAAATAAATCAACTTTACTATTTAATTATTATAAAACTTTTTGTGCAGTTAGCAATATAATCAGCAATATGAAAAAATAATAATAAAACCAAACATTCATGTTCTCTATTCATCATATTTACATTTAGGGTTCATTTGGTCCATGGATGGGATGAAATAGGACGACTTATCCTTGGACTATGAATTCTAAGATAATTCATCAGCGTATTAATAGTTACAGTTATATAGTATTTGATTGATTCTAGATTTAATGGGATATTTTAAGGAATAATTGTTAATATTTTAGTACTCTAACTTCGAAATAGGAAAACAAGAATGAAATAATTGACAACTAGAAGGAAAATCAAGGCACTTGGTATCTCGCTAACCTAGAAAGTGATTTCACCCTTGCAGAAACTTGTCCTAGTGCAACATGATTCACTAGGCAATCACTCTCTAGGATAAAGTGACTAGCCTCTGGTCGTGTGCATTCACAAGTCATGGCTTTGAATATGGATTACTCAGTACCACAAAAAAGAAGGAAAGATTCACTACTCAACTAAAAGTCTGTAAGAAACACAAGGAAACAAAATCATGTAGTATTATTAATACAAATACCTGAATTTAGAAGTTCCATAAATGAACTAATAAATTCTAAGATGTTTTGAAGGGAATGAATGTTCATAGGAATTTCAAAGGATTGGTGAATATATCAATGAATCGCTAGGGAAAATGGAGAGCCAATGTTTTTTAGATATATGTCTCTTAAATTTGAGGCTTAGTTTCCAACAATCTCCTACATGATTCAAACTTAGAATATGGTACAAAATATAGAAGTCTAATACATAATCATCTATGTCTTTCAACTTGAACTATCACTTAGTGTACTTAGAGAATACAGAAAACAAATGACCATTGTCTTGAGTTTGTCTTCCATAGTGTAGACTTCTCTACTGGAGACATATTAGCCTTCAAAACTACATAATCTCATGATTTCGTGGTATTCCAGCCATGCACCTATTTGGATTTTCATGAGTGCTCTAGAGAGATACCTAAACTCTTAACAAAAGTTGTTTCCAATTCATACTTGTATAGGTGAGCTTATCAGGTGAGTATCACCACGCACCAATTATAAAAGATAAGCTCACGAAGAATCATAGACTCAATTTTAAGACATCACATGACGATAAGCACTATTTATACAGCAACACCATAAGGATGGATTACACTATAATAGTGCTCATGGAATCTCTTTGTGATCCATTATAACCCATTGAACCTTTGTCATGGGATCTCTACTAATGTAGGATAAGCTGTCATCACCTTTGATTCCCATCAAATAGGTTTAAGTCCCATTCCCTTTTATGTTTTTTAATTGCATTTTTATGTAGTCTTTTCATCAAATGGTCAGCCAAATTGTTCTCGGACCTCACAAAGTCCATGGTTATCACCACACTGCTAATAAGCTATTTCATAATATTATGTCTCAATCTTATATGCTGGCTTTTTGCATTGTAGATTTTGCTTTTGGCTTTCATGATCCCTGCCTGTGAATCACAATTCAAAGAAATAGGAGGCACAAGATTTTCCCAAAGTAGGATGTCAAATAATAGATTGCAAAGCTACTCAGCTTTTGAACACACCAGTTCTAAAGCAATGAATTCAAATTCCACTAGTATTCATATCTAATTACACCCGAGCCACAAACTAAATAACAAAGCACAATCCTCCTCATTAACAATAAGCAAAAAATAATGCACGGGTTTAATACTACTCTGACCGCTTTTAGGCAAAACAAAAATTTTCACATCAAATTATTACGAAAAGAAGTTTAAAAAATGTAAGAACTTAGTAGTAGAAGTGTTAATAGCATAATTTAGTGAATAATCAAATTGATTGTTTTACACAACCATATAGCGTAAGTTGTTAGAAGAAGATTGGTAGCTCCCTAGTTTATGAATTCATACATAACTAGTTTACACTAAAGAATGCTTAATGCAGTTATATCAGGGCCCATTTCATAAAATTGAAGTCTGAGATCTAAATTTTGAAATATAATATTTAAATGCTAAAAGTATTAAATTACTAGGCAATAAAATTATATCTCTTTAATATTGTACAAATTTTAAATTCCGCGCATTGTAAATATAATAATTTTATCTTCAAAAGATGAAATAGTTGGGAGATAGTGCATGTATATGAGTGTGTGTGTGAGAGAGAGAGAGAGAGAGAGAGAGTGAGAGAAAGAGCAAGAAAGTGTGTATGTTTGTGAGAGAGAGAGAGAGAGAGAGAGAGAGAGAGAACGAGAGAGTACCAATGTATTTGTGTTTTAGAGAAAGTATGTATGTATGTATGAAAATGTATGCATGAAAGAAGAATTCTATATAAGCACATGAGAAAAGAAAACATTTATATATGCAGCACGTGTGTATGAGAGAGAGTGTATATACAGAAATGAGTAAAAATAGTATGCTTATGTAAATATATATGTGCATGAAAGAGAATTTTTGTGTGGGAGAGAATGTGTAGGTGTGTGAGAGAAAGAGAGGTATATATGTGTCCATATGAAAGTGAAAGTGTTCGTATCAAAGAGAATATGTACATAACAAAAATAAAATCTATGTGTGTGTGTGAGAGAGAGAGAGAGAAAAAATACATGTCTATGTTTGCAAGTGTGAGTTTTTTATGTGTAAAGGGTGTGTTTAAATGTGCGTGAGAGAGAAGGATTCATTGATTTGGTTTTGGCTTGTATTTCCACAGTTTCATCTTCCTTTATCATTAATGGCGTGGAATTTGGTGGGTTATCCCCTACCCGTGGTATACGTCAAGGGGATCCTTTATCTTCTTACATTTTTCTCCTATGTGCAGAAGTCTTTTCCAATTTGTTACAGGAGGCTCAGTCATGTGGGAAGCTACAAGGCATCAAAGTAGGCAGTCAGGCTCCTCCTATATCCCATCTTCTTTTTGCTGACGATACATTATTGTTTGGGAAGGCTACTGTAGAGGAGGCACAAAATTTTATGCATATTCTTAGGATTTACGAAGTTGCTTCAGGTCAGAGAATCAATTTAGACAAGTCTGCAGTTGTCTTTAGCAAAAATACACCTGATGGGATTAAGAGGAATATAGCTGCGATTTTGGGTATTCCAATTGTCGAGTCACACGAGAAATATCTGGGACTGCCTTCAGTTCTTGGGAGATCGAAGAAAGAGCTTTTCAACTCAATTCGTGATAGAGTTGCTGCAAGAGTTAACGGTTGGAAGGAAAGATATCTGTCCAGGGCAGGAAAGGAAATCCTTTTAAAAGCTGTTATCCAGGCTATTCCTGCATATGCCATGTCTTGTTTTAAGCTACCAGATGGTGTGCTTCATAATATTGAATCACTGATGGCTAATTACTGGTGGAATAGCAAAACTTCAGGGAGAACAATACATTGGGATAATTGGGATAGCCTATGCTTAGCAAAATCAACTGGAGGTTTAGGTTTTAAAAAATTGAAATCTTTCAACATGGCCTTATTGGGAAAACAAGCTTGGAGAATCCTAACATTCCCGGACTCTATCTTATCACAGGTGATGAAAGCAAAATATTTCCCACATGGGGATCTCTTTGATGCCAAGCTCGGAAGTCGACCTTCATTAACTTGGAGAGGGATTCATGAAGCAATAAGAGTACTTCAGCTGGGATGTAGGCTTCGTGTTGGTTCTGGCAGAAATATATTTATTTGGCGTAGTCCCTGGATCCCTAGACCACATACTTTCAGAATCTTATCGCCTCCACAGTTCTTGAATGCTGAGGCTAAGGTGATGGACTTAATTAATCTAAGGACTGGCTCTTGGAAAACAGACTTGATCGACAGTATTTTTTGGCCTGAGGAAGCTGAATTGATCAAGTCCATACCACTCTGTAATGTGGAGGGTGTTGAAGATAGGTGGATGTGGCACTTTACTAAGCATGGGGTATACACTGTCAAGAGCACACATAGGGCTCTTCTGAACTCTGGTCTAGTTCATGGTTTTCCTGGTGCAGACTCGACTTCAGGAGGTAATTCTAGTCATTATTGGAAGAAAATCTGGTCACTTTCCATCCCACACAAAATTAGAATTTTCTTGTGGAGGCTAGTTAAAAATTCTCTTCCTACAAGAATCAATCTTCGTAGAAGAAAAATCCCAATAGATGCCCATTGTCCTGTTTGTGGATATGCCCGGGAGGATATTCTCCATCTTTTCTTTCGTTGCCCAGTAGCTGTCCAGGTTTGGGCATTATGCTTTTGTACTAGTAAACTAGAGGCCTTTTCATCTGAGAATCCCGTTGAATGGATTTGGAACGTTTTATGCCACTGGGAGAAGGAGGATTGTGAGCTGTTTTCGGTTATGTGTTGGTCTCTATGGAATACCCGAAATAGAGTGATCCATGAACAGGTCACTGTGAGTCCATTGGAACTAGTACAGCAAGCTTCGTCTTTTCTCAATGATTTTCGATCAGCCACAAAGAATACTTTGCAGTCCGTTAGGACAAATGTTGACGTTTTTTGGCATCCTCCCTCAGGTAATCAAGTGAAGATTAATTTCGATGGCGCTATCTCTGCTGAGTTCAAACGGGCAGCAATTGGTATCGTCGTTCGCAATTCTAATGGGATTTGTATCGCAGCATGCACCAGAGTGTTTTCTAATGTGGTAGACCCTCAACATGCTGAGTTGCTCGCAGTCAGAGAAGCTTTAGTGGTTTGTAAGAAGTTGAAGGTGGGTGTAGCTATTGTCGAAGGAGATTCTTTAGATATTATTAAGAGAATAAAGACAACTGAAGAAGATCTTTCTTCATTGGGTTGTCTGTTAGACCAGATCAGGTTCGAACTTAGATCTTTGCCATTAGTAGAGATTCAATGGGTCAATAGAAATGGGAATATGGTAGCTCATAATTTAGCTCAATTCGCAAAGATGTCTGGAGTTGAGTCATTTTGGCTATCAGACTTCCCAAGGTCAATTGTACCTTTTCTACAAGCAGAACAATCTGCTCTGCTAAGTTAATGAATCGTTTCATTTTATTCAAAAAAAAAAATGTGCGTGAGAGAGTGTATGTGTGTGTGAGAGTGTGTGTGTTTGGAAAAGAGAGCGTGTGTATATGGGAGAGAGAGCATACTATATATAATCAAAACTTAGCAAACTAAATAAAAGATATTTTCACTTAAAAGTTTGCACACAAATGAAGTGGTGCTTAATTTATTGAGTATTAATAGAATTTTATCATCAAATATATTGAATTCAAAAAGTTCTTAATGTATTAATTTAGACATTAAGTTCAATTATCAAATATCTCTTTACTTTGTCCCCCTTAAATTATTTAATCAGCACTTTACCCAAAAAAATTAACGAACGTAGGCTAATTGTCCAAAAAAGCACATAAAGACTATAATAACCCTTATTTAGGAGGGTATATTTCACAATTACTAGATTTCACGTTTACCAAGACAAAAGTCAACACATTCATCAAAAAAAAAAAAAAAAAAAAAGGACAAAAGTCTACATACGAAGGAACATACTAACCTTAGATGGCTGTAATAGGAGTAGTTAAAAAATCAAAAGAGTGACAAATCAACGAAATTAGTCCATTCCGAATCTAAACAGAACGGTAATCGAGACGGTTTCGTTAATAGTCAGGATATTGGTTTGAAAATTCGGGAACGTCAACTATCACAAACAATATATATATATATATATATATATATATATATATATATATATAAGGTAATTAAACTAAAGTCCACAAAAAGGATCTCTAAGATGGATAGGTTGCAACTCATTCTTAATATCGAAGGATTGAAACATGAAAATTTGTCATCTTTCTTCCTTGGACAAATTTCATATTTTCTCTCCAATGTCAATTACAGTTGTCGTTTAATATGCTTTATTTCCATAACAAGTCATTTTTTTGGTTTCATCCTATTCTTCGCGATTATGTTTTGACATTGGTCATTAGGTTCCATATGTTTCAGAAGTTAACAGTATTTGAGAGAACTAACAAATGCTAAAACTAGCAATCAAAGAAATATGGGGGATTATATGTTTAGAATTAAAATTTGTCAGAGCAAATTGTGATATGTCAAAGAATTAAGGACGAAATTATTAAAAGTTAAATGTAATGAGTAGAAAGTGTATGTCCAAAATCTAGGGCACTAAAACCACAAATCTTCGTTTCAGAAAAATGTAAACTAGGACACTAAAACCACAAATCTTCATTTCTGAAAAATGTCGCTTTAGTTCTTAACCAGATGAAACTTAAGCCATTATATTTTAGATTTAATCCGTTAGTGGGTACCTCATATTTCACACTTCTATTTATTTATTGCCAATTTCAGCTTTTATGCATTTACCCAGGATTCGTTTATAAGAATAGTTTGAAATGAAAATCCCTTTCCAACTTATTCATTCTGTTCTCATATTTGATATTGACATATTAAGTTAAAATGCCCTTTCTCCTAAGAATGCTTGTTTCACTTTTTTCTCTAAAAACCCCATTTCTCAACACGATAATTAAAATCAAGATAATTATTCATATCTAATTTCACTTTTTTCTAACTTTATCCTAGAAAGGTCAAGATAATTAAAATCAACTTTATTTTTATATGTCTTTCTTATACATCATCAATTATTCTTCATAACTCATGGTATTTTAACTAGATTTTTTTTTTTAATTTTAAACCTCTATAACATTTTAGGTCATTTGTAAGTTTAATTTATAATTGTCAATGACTTTAAATTACATACAATTCAATATATATTTAGAATTTTTTTCTTTTTTCTATAAAAAATTTTAAGATGCTATTTTTAACTTTTATGCAAATGTGTTAAACTTATTTGAGTTTTTATACAAACTACGGGTGCATTTAATTTATCGAATGGCTCGAGATAAGATTACTAAAATAATATGACATTCAATGTGTGGTCATATTTTAAGCAAGGGATTATTCTTCCTATTTAATCGAATTAATCCCTTGGATGTGGAACAAAATAATCCCATAATGGAGACGTATTAGTGATCATAGGCTAAATTTGAATGGGATAATAAAATTGTTGATTAATTTGCTCCTCCTACCACTATATGCAGCACTATTACCAGCACCACCATTAACGTGCACCACCACTTTGACCAAACGATACGCTAGCGTTACAACTAGATTGCACTTCACAACCACAACCATTAATCACAATTACCACATATCATTACCATTGCGCAACGCCACCATCAATGCTAGGTGACACTATTTTTAGCATCATTATAACTGTACAATACCATTATTATTACTTTGCATCACCACTGTCTAACATTTTGCATCATCACTACTACTACAACCATCACTGCTAATGTATAATACCATCATATGTTCCCTTGCACCATTATCACCATATATCATTGTGCAACAGTATAACCACCATGGAACACCACACTATTATTGTCATACAACAACACCACTACCATCACTACTATCATTTAACATCACTATCTACTACCATCTATTACCGTACACTACCAACATAAAGCATCACCACTACCATTACCACATGATAACACCACGACTATATATCTGTCCACCAGTATGACCCTCTACTACCATGCACACACTATTATCAAATAAAAATAATATTGTAAATTTTAGATATTTTAGCTAGTGAAACTGAAATTTCATCCTTAACAAAACAAAAAAAAAAAAAAAACACAATGACGTTGTTTTGGAAATTGTATCTCAAATTGAAGAGATGTATATTTAAAATATATTGGCTCTTCATTTTCTCTTGAAGTTTATTGATATATTTACCATCCTTCGAAATTCTTACGAACATTCATTCCCTTCAAATACATGTGCATTTTGAAATTTATTAGTTCATTCTAAAACTTATAAATTCATGTACTCATATTGAGGTATCTGTTTCCTTGTGCTCTTTAAAAATAAATGACTTTGGAATTTCAATTGAGTAGTGAATTTTTCTTCTTTCTTTTTGTGGTACTGAGTAATTCATTACAATCTCAAAGTTTTGACTTGTGAGCGCACGTGATCAAAGGGTAACTCCAAATTACCTGAAGCATATCTTAAATTATTGAAGCATATCTTAACTGTGATGCTCTTTCGACCACATCTCAGTGTTTTGGTCATATCAGTGTCCAAACTCCAAATTACTTGATTCTTGTACTTTTGGAAAGGTAACTCAAAAAGCTACAACTTTTTATGTTTTGAAAAAAAGCTGAGTTTGCTTAGACAAAAAGCAGTCATGGCTTCAACCGTGGGCACTGCTGATCCTGCTGCTACTCTTTAGATAGCAGTTGCAGGCATGGATTAGACAGTTGTGGGTGCAACTGATGTGGCATAGCTTCACTATTTTTCTGCACTTTTGCAAAAAAAATTGACTTGGGTTGGTTTTTGATGACTTTTTCACTTAAAGGTTGATTCTTTGGGCCTTCAAGAAGTCTTTCGGTAGAGGACTAACCATCTAACATGCCTTGTATTGATAGTTCTATGTATATGAACATTAGCATAGATTGGGATGAGAGTCATACACATAGTCACATACAGAGAGAAAATAGAATATAGAGTTGTCAGGTTTTTCTTAGAGAGATTGTACGGTCTTTCTTAGAGAGATTTTCTCTCTTTGAGGGAACCAACATAGGGTGATTTCTCTCTATATAACAACATATTTGGAGGATTCTTTTGTACAAACTCAAGATTGAAGGAAGATATACAAACATTGAGATCTTGTTCATAGAATAAGCTTTCTTAGCTTTATCTAATTCTTTATCTTGATTTTTATGGATTGTTGCATGACTTGTTTATGATTTCTTATGCTATCTTGCAATTGTTTGTTCTTTATTTTGGTTTGTATAGATTTGTTGTTGCTTGAACATTAACTACAAATTGTTAATTATTATTTTGCAACGAGACTTAGTAATAATGATGGAAAAAAATAGTTAAAGTCTCGGTTACATGTTATACGAGAGTATTCGTACTCTCAGATGGGTCAATTGGGCAATTGATGTGGACAATGAACCAATATTAGCATCTTTACCACGATAGTAGGAAAGAACTAGTAAGGAGGTAATCGTTAACTTATCACGAGAATGAACGTTAAGTACATCTAGAATTGGACCCAAAATAAGACAAGCATCAATAGCATGAATTGATCTTTTCATTCATATGTTTGGTCATTAGATGAATCTATTCCTTAGAATCTCAAGATTGATAGTTTCCTCTAAACACTGTTATTCTATAGAGTTGATTAGTTTAGTTATTTGTTTTTTACTTTTCTATTTTTATTGTTATTTGATTGTTTTTATAATAAAGTGAGTGAAAAAACTTTAGTACTTCCATAATCTTTTCCCTGTGGTATCGACCCTGTTGTCCTATACTCAAACACGATTTGTGCACTTGCAGTATATAGGGCAATTAGGTTATTTGACTTGATTATTTTTGTGTGTTAGTTGAGAATTATTGCTATATTTTGTGAACCTAATTACACGCCTATCAATAGGCTAATACTCAACAAGTATGAGGAATTCAACTCAACCTTCCAAGAAAATAGACAATTGAAAAATTTTTTGATGCCATATATTTTTTTCATGTATATCAACTCCTACTTCTATTCAATTACCACCCCCCACACTTAAAATAACATTGTTCTCAATGTAATAGAAAGCAAAGAGATTATGAGACATAGTAAGGGGAATAAAAGTAGAAACTCCCCTTGAATACGTGCACTAAAACCCTAATCTTGAAGTCTTTTATGTTGCCTTGTATTGTGGGACTTATGATTGCAACGCAAACAAACACTACATTAGGGTTAACAGTTCCCGACCTTGTAACTAGATATGTAACATTGTTAGCATTAGAGATCATTGGTCGTCTCGGTTGGATAACACATGAGAAATTATGATGATAAAAAGACAAATGATCAATAGCCGAATTCCTCTGTGTTCTCTTCCTTAGCAGCTCCTTCTTGAAGAAAAACTTCTCCGATATCTGGACACAAATATCAAGTGTCAATCGTAACTTCTTCAAATGTCTTTATTTAAGTAATTTAGCTCTCTTGAGTGCATCGTCTTTTCTATTCCATAGCAATCTCAACTTAATGAACTAGTTCAAAATGTGGATGAAAGCTCTAAGCCAAGATAAGATTCAACGGACCTTGAACTAATAATCTAGTCACTATCACGCTGATTAGAATTACAATTATCTTGATGTAGAAAAGTTGTTAACATATCGGCCAAAGGGACAGGCGGTACCTATGCAATATTAAGAGCTGGGGTCGATGTCACTGGATCAGCAACTATTGAGATCGCTCACCCAAAATTTCAATCTGATGTGTAGATTTCACCTGATCAGCTTATTGATTATATCTTTTTCGCTCTTTTCAACATGTTAGATACCCATGCTGCTTGAAACTTGTGCCTTAATATAGCATTTCTTGCCACAGTAATTGCAACTATTCTCTTCAATTGGCACTTTGGTTTGGGACAACATAATCATCCCATCTTTCACTCTCTTATATCCAAAATAGAGTCAATTTTGTCATCTCTCCCTATCAATATTACTGATTATTTTTTGTCTTCACATCAAACGTAGGCATATACCTCCTCTACCATTGGAAATAGTTTCAAATAGTATATCACTACAAATCTTATCCAAGCAGTCATTTGACACATCAAGCAAAATATATACCCACTCTTCTTGTATGAGAGAGTTATACCCGCCAATATTGGTTGCCACAATCTATTGGGTTCCCGCCAGTATTGGTAGCCACAATCTATTGAGTTTGGCTGAGGAAATCGATCTCTCTCAACAAGTTTTGAAGATCATTGTAATATTTCTCAATCAACCATCTGACTGTCTTATCCTAGTTATCTTCTTCCACGATCATACAATTGGGTATACTAACCCCATTGAAGTATGTTACAGCAATTGCATCCCATATTGCTTTCATACTAGGGAAACAAATGAAGTTGTCGATCAAGGGTGAATCCATGTTGTCTATCAATTATCCTTTGACGACTGAGTCTTAAGTCCACCACTGTCGGTATGCAGGATCTGTCAATGAATGTTGAGGAATTTCACCATTAATATACCCAGTTTGTTCTTGCCCGAGAGATATCAACAACTTAGACTAAAGGCATAGATGGTGTCATCCAACTTGATGCCGATATTCACCATGGACAAATGAATACTTAGTGTAGTCTTCTAGCTCTAGAACAAGACTTCTACCATTCATGCAGTCAAATTTTATAGCAATGAGGCAGTTTATCTATGTTTTACCATTTCAAATAATTCTGCCACAGTACTTTGTTAAAGTTATTATCAGGATATTATTCGAGTAGAGACCTATAGTCCCTTCTCTGATACCATGTAAAGAAAAAGAAATTTTGAAGAAATATTTATGTATTTTTACTCTTCACGAATGATACAACAGCCTATTTATAAGTATACACTATGAAAAGATATAATGAACCTAGACAAATTTAAATTTGAAACTTCTATAGTTGATATCTCATCCTTTTTACTTATCCTAATTATGACTAAACTTAAAACAAAATATTTACATTTATCAACTCATCATCCTAATCTTTGCTAGATGATGGAAGACCTACATTGGCGGCTTGTAATAATTTTGAGTTAAATTTGGTTAGATGTTGTAATCAAGTTGTCAATCTTGGAGAGTTAGAATTGTTGGTTAATATTATTCCACAGTTTTTGTATTTTACACTGTGGGCAGACTTTTATGGGCAATAAAATTCAACATTTGATGTCCCAAAAAAAATTATTGATCTCTATTAGTAACGTTACATGGTCAAATCATAATATACAATTTGTGATGAGAAGTCTGATTGTTGACATGGCAATGTGTACATGTTAACAAGTATTGACACTATCTTCTGACAACGATGACTTGAGGCTAATTTCTAAAAATATAACTGAATACAAAATTTATCTGAAAAATGGGTAGAGTTGGGGTGGGTTTCCAAGTTAAGGGTCGCCGCCAACGTTGTTGGTGGCAATGGAGCCATTTTCTTTTTTTTTTTTTAAGTCACAGGGTTGCCACCTACACAAAAAAAAAATTAATTTATTTGCACTCTAGTTCTTCAAGTACTAGAGTGAACTTTGGCTACTTCTTAGAGAATGGCAAAATTATTAAAAAAATAATAAGTGAAGAGTGTTGCCGCCAACTAAGTTGGCAGCAATACACAAATTTTCAAAAATTGCACTCCAAGTTCCTATGGACTTGGAGTGCGAAATAATTGAATAGTGGTCGGCAACAATGTTTTGAAAAATTACACTCCAGTTCTAAGCACTTGGAGTGCAAATAAAAAAATTGAATAACACCGTTTTAATTTCAAAAAAAATAATTTTTGGTAAAAAAATTTTCAAATTTGTACTCTAGTACTTAGGGGCTAGATTATAAATAAAAAATTATTACAAATAGTGTTGGATCAACTCGATTTTGTTTTTTGGTTTTGGTTAAAATGTAAAATTAAAAAATAATGGACAAAAATTTTCCAAACAAAATTGTTACTTCTTTTTTTAAAATTAAAAATTTTAAAAAGAAAGGCCAAAGTTTAGGTATTTTGGATTAAAATTAAAATTAAAATTAAAATTTTCGATTAGGTATTTTGGGGATATAAGTTTAGGGTTTATCAAGTAAATAAATTTTTAATTCACTTGCAACAAAATTATGTAATTTAGGATTTAGGCTAATAAATTGATCTGATCGAAGTTAAATGTAAACTAAGCGATCAAAACAAAATGTGATAAAAAAAAATAAAGATAAAAAGTTATGTAAGATAAATTTTAAAAAAATACAAATACTTCTTATATTTCAATTTATCTAATGTTTGTTGTCCCTGTCACGCGGAGTGGTCGAGCAATCGCATCTCCAATGTCTTCGCCTATGTACTAAGTTTTGGTTGACCAAGCAATCGGAAAAGTTAAAAAATTTAAGCGGCAGTTTTTAAGTGAATTTATAAAAATTTAAAATTTTTATTATTTTAAAGAAAAGAAATTTTTTTATTTTTAAAACTTTTTTTATAAAAAGTTAAAAGTTTTTTAATAATAAAAAAATATTTTTATTGATTTAATTTGGACAAAGTGAATAAACTATGAAAAAAATTATTTAAATTGAGTAAAAAGAAACAAAATTGAGTAAATGATGTGAAATGAAATTAGTGTTTCTATCTAACCGTGATACATATATTCAACTTACCAAATTTGTCACTGGAGCAAGTCAACAACATAATAGCATACATTAAAGTCCATTAACTTTTAAAGTTGCTCAGTATTTAAGATATAACTTTAAATAAGAAAAATTAATAAAAAAAATTAACATGTGTAGCCCCCAACTGGGTTGGCGGCAACACTATTTAACAAAAATTTATTTTTTTGCACTTTAATCCTTAGGGAATTTGCCCTGTAGTCCCCAAAGACTTTAATGCTAAAATCCAACTACCCTTAAATAAGACAAATTAATTCTAAATAATTTTTTTCATAGTTTATTCACTTTGTCAAAATCAAATCAATAAAAAATATTTTTCTACTCTTAAAAAACTTTTAAATTAAAAGTTTAAAAATTAAAATAATTATTTTTTCTTTCTATAAAATAATAAAACTTATAATTTTTTAACTTTTTATAAAATTCTTTTAAAAGCTGTCACTTATATAATTTTTTAAATTTTTGCTTAATTCAATTATACATTTAGAAAACTTTTTTTTAACTTTTTATAAAAATTTTAAAACCTTGACACAATTTTTAAAAAACTTTTCTAAAAATTGTAATTTATTTTTTTTACACCGTAGTCCCTAAGGACTAGAGTGTGACGGCAACACTCTTGGGTTTTGTTTTGTTTTGTTTCGTTTTAGAATTTGCACTCTAGTCCTACTAGAGTGCAAAACTTAAAGTTTTGTCGCCGTCAGGATATAAATATAATTGCATATTGCATCATTTATGAGGTGAAAATTATCGTGGACCCGATCTTGATGTTTGCCTCTTTCAGACGTGATTGTGCATGAATCATGTGCTCTTTACGGATTTTAGGATATTGTTTTAATCTGATTTTGCATGAACGATGCGTTCCTTACGGATGTTAGGATATTGTTTTAAGTTTTAAATCCGTTAAACGGGATAGACAAAGATTTCGCATTTTTTTTAATAAACATAAATATGGGTAGAGATTCTGATTTAGACGAAACATAAACAATGGGTTTTCTAACTAAAGGCTATGTGTAAAAATATTTATGTACATAAGATTTAGATGATCAACAATGTTTTAGTATAAAACTATTCTAAACAATCGGAAAGACAAATTTTCTTTGCAAGAACCACTTTTTTTTTTTTTTTTTGCAAGAATGACTACAGCATGACAGAAAGAGATCTATTCAAGTTTAAATATTTGTCAAAATCTCTAACCTTATTTGTTGATGAACAATTGGGAACGACAGATGTTTCGATCTTGGAAAATGTTAAACTCTTTTCAGTACTACCATCTAGAGTAGGCAACCCTTACCAATTATTTTTTTCTTTTTTTTGCCTTTTTCTTAAGAAAATGTTTTTAGAAAACTTTGAACAAGTTCTCCAACCATCTTCTTATTTTATATACACATTTATCAAAAATAATCTCTAAAACTACCATAGTAACATTTTTCAAAAAACGTCCAGAAAAACAGCCATTCAAATGGGATTATTATTATGCCCGTGTTTCAAGAACTACATTATGATGAAGGAGGTTTCTAAACCTAGGAGGATTGGCATTGAACACGTCCAATTTAAATAGCAAGAAAAATAAAAGTAATATTTAGTGCAGCCACAATGAAGAAATTAAAAAGTCTTTCAATGAAGGTTTATGATATTATTTTTTGCAGCCCATGATTGAGACTAAATTAGGATTAATTGCGCTACAGGTGTAGTGATATTATTTGAAAAAAATAGAAGATGGAAGAATTTTTTTAGACCGAAACCGTAGGATGCAAATTCTATATATTTATCTTTTGATAAATTGTCGTAATTGTTATCTGTTTTAGTAGAAGAAGTTTCAATTTTCAAGTTCACACATTAGTATGGAGATGTTTATCTGTGAATACTAATATACGAGAGATGCGTATTTGTGCCTGAGCGAGTGAAGGCGCTTGTTTGCATGCATAAGCGATAATGTGTACACATTGGTATCTTTACTTGTGTAGTGTAAATCAGTGGCCAAGACCCAAAGTAGGTGGGGTTAAATTTTAATATAATAAAATTTTTACAAAATAAAAATCGTAAGATCAAATAAAGCAGAAAATGCAAAACTAAAATATCATATAGGTTTATTGTTTTCTACTAGTACCCATCTTTTGAAAACAATGCAAAATCAACTCATTATTAATCTTGTTAAATATATCTTTTTTCAATATAAGTAATCAAACAATCATTCATCCATTGACTCAATTATCCTTAATTAGAATTCAACCTAACCATCCTTAAAATTGAGAAATAAATTCATAACTAATCATATAGTTTTATGGTATCTAATTGACAAAGTAAATAGAAAAAAAAAGATTATATAAGAAGGCCAAAAAAAGTTTGTATAAAAAGGTCAAAAAATAACACAATTGAATAGAAGAAAGTAAACAAAAGATGAACTAAACAAAAATCCCAAAAAAAAAAAAAGAAAAAGAAAAGAGTAAGAATTATTACCAAGATTAATGCAAGAGAGAATGAAGGAAGATAATATGAAAAGTTTTAGCTTTAGATCATAATAAATTCACAACAAAAATCTGCACTGAAATTTCAGCAAAAAAGAATAAGAAAATATAAGTTAAAATAGGACAAAAAAAAAAGGTGAGGCAGAGAAAGACTTTCTAGTCTCTTCTAATACGTCTATTATTGAGTTTTCTACTTTTGTGCGGGACAAGCCATCTACTTTGAGAATGTTATTTTGACTTTTAGTTCTCTAATTTTATTAATTAAATTTTTTACCCCAAAATCTATTCTTTCTAGGGGTCAGGCAAAAATTCATCTATGTAGCATATATAGATTTTAAATTTAAGTAGAGTCATTTAACTCCACTTGGAGCCACATGGTTCCGCCCATAATGGCCAAGGGAGGAAAACAGATTATCCATCTAGTGGAATACTCGTATCATAACAAGCACTATGATATAGAAAGTTAAAGACTTATATACAAATGTTAACAGCTGTTCTATGATGCGTGAGATTTTAGAAAATCGAATAAGCATCTACAAAGTATTGTAGGAATAAAAAAAATGATAAAACCATTCTTTGACAAGATTGAAGAATAGATTAGTCACAAGTGTCTATAACTCTTCATATCACTGCTCCAAAAAAAAAAAAAAAACTCTTCATATCACTGTCTATGTAAAAATACTATTTTACATATCGAGCCAAATAGCCAAGCAAGACTTCTGTTTTCTAACCTTTTCTTTTCTTTTTCTGTTTGGACAACAAATTTTGTAAAAATCTTTACCCACTACTTAATATTTTCTTCAGTAGGAGGAAAACGGTACTACGACAGATAATGAGCACAGTGACTTGTTTTCAAATACTTGTCAGGAAAAATAATGGAGAGTTGGACCACTAGTATAAAGTACTATCGCATATGATGAGCACAATGACTTTTCATTGCACAGTTGTCGGGAAAAATAAGAGAGATTTGGACCGTGCAAATGATTAAAAAAAAAAAGAAAAAAGAAAAGGACATTCTTTTTTTTTTTTTTTTGACAAAGAAGAAAAGGGCACTTAGAACGATCAAACTTCCCCAATGCAACTGCCTTATAATTTCACACTATAATGAAATAAACTTGAAGTTTCCAAGTTCCTCATGATCTCCTGAAAATTTCATATATTCTCTGTCTTGATTGTGTTTGTGGTTTTTATTCTTGGTAACGATTTGATCCTAGAGTCACAGGCACTGATGCCAATTTGTGTAGTTTTATTATGCTTCTTAATAGTCTAAAAAACTCTAATGTACTTGTGTTCTCTACTTTATATCTGTAAATTGTCCTCTCTCCCTCCGATGTAGTTATTAACCAGATTTTGAATTTCTTGGATGCGGGTTGGTGTGGTGCTCTCTCTCTACACACACACATATATAAATGTATGTAAATTTAATCCATTGCAAAATGAGTGAACTTTAAGAAGACAAATACGATATACTAAAAAATGAAAATTTTTAATCAACTAACTAAATGTCAATTCTAAGCTTATTATAAGAGTACTAAATGTTAAGATCTTTCGTAAGCCAAAGTTAGCTGATGGAGGGTGGAGATAATAGAATTTTGTTAACAAAAATTACTCAAAAAAAAAAATTTTGTTAAAATTTTATGTGGCGACGGGGGGCAAGAAAAAAAAACTTTTGATGAAAAAATTGTCAAAAACTAATCGGGCTTAAAATAAATGTTTTCCAAAATTTAGAGGCCAGCCCCTTCTGTCTAAGGCTGCAAATGAATCAATCTATTCGCGAACACGGTTCTACTCGACTCGTAAAAATTAAAGTTTAACTCGTCTGTGTAACTAAACGAGTTGAGCTTGAACACAAATTTTAACTCGTTTAATAAACAAGCAAGAGTTCGAGCATGAGATACTTAGCTTAGCTTTGCTCAAATAACACTGTTACACTTTTTTGAACCATGCGGTTCGCGAACAAAACTTGACTCGACTTATGAAAGTTTGAGTTCGGCTCATTCGTGTAGCTAAACGAGCCAAGGTTGAACACAAATTTTAGCTCGTTTAATAAACGAAACCTCGTTTATTAAACGAGCATGAGCTCAAACCAAGAATATTCTGCTCGACTAGGCTTATTTACAACTCTAATTCTGCTCTCGACCATATATGGCTGAGCAACAAGAGTGGACAAATTTCCTCTATCAAGTTTGATAACAAAAAACCATATTACAACAGCCTGGGGAAATTTTGCTACTTTAATTTTATGTTTTCTTATAGGTGCTCCCCTTAAATATGTAAGATTCCTCTCTTTCATCACATTGCCTTCTTCCAAAGTAAAAATATGCTTTGAATTCGTCACTTGACCACAATACTTATTAAAATATTTAAATAAAAGAGATGCAACTTGAAGGAGAAAAATATTTAAGAATTCTAAGCCAAGTATATTACTTAGATGACAACTTGCTCTTTACATTTCATCAAAAGTTTTATGTATAATAGATAAAAATTTCATAATCTTTGAAGTTATACCTGTGATAAAAATTCGCATTAGTTCTCATATAAAATCTTAAGAGCAATTTGCTTCAAATTTTTGAATCACTATCACTATAGATGTCATTAACCTACTATGAGTAGAAGTTTTGACGATTCCTCCCAACATGCTTGGTTTAAATGGGTATTATTTCTTACAAAAGGATTAATGAGTTTAATAGAATAGTATTTTAAGGGGAATTATAAAGACCCTAATTAATTATTTTATTCTGATTGAACAACAATGATAGTTATTTTTCAAATGTCAATAATAGATGTCATTAGTATTAGCACTTATTCCCCTCTTGATTCCCCTAAACCAAACACACCCTTAACTAAAATTATTTCTACCCTACTGACCACATGATCCTGGCTTCGCTAGTGCATATAATTTCCAACATATCCGTGGATGTGTGTGTGTGTAGAGAGAGAGAGAGAGAGAGAGATGAACATGTGACAACTCATATATTGGATATAAATTTTACAAGTGCCTAAAGTGGTTGCTTTGTTTTTCATAATCGGGAACCTTCTATCGTAGCGAGATATTGTGATCTATGTGTATACAATCATTTATTTTAACTATTCTATGTAAAAAAAAAAGGACCTTTAACCATTGAACTTAGCTGTAGGACAAAAATCCCGTAAAAAAATTCTTTGGTCTTCACCTTTAATTCATTAGAATTCTGTAACTTTTTTTTTTCTTTTTTTGGTCAGAATTCTGTTACTTTAGCCTTATGTCTTGCTGCAGATTCATCTGTGTATCACTCTCCGTATTGTAGCATTCGGAAATAAAGTACTATTCAAATAAAAAATTGCATGAGGCATTATAAAAGAAGTAAACATTTAAAACAATATTTGGTTTACTTTTTCTGAAAATTTTTTGAAAAGTTCTTTTAACAAGTTAACCATCCATTTTCATCACACACACTCCTCCATTTAGTATTTTACTAAAAGGCTAATTATAACAGGCACCTTTACATTATTGCCGACTACGCCCTAAATTATGAATTATAGCACTTAAATACATATTCTATCAATTAGTGACGCATTTTTCAAATAATTATGAAAAATGATAAATTTGGCCTAGCTATTTTTTTTTTTTTATAAATTGTTGAAAAGACTTTAATATCATTAGGAACAGGCATTTTTTTCGGTAAATAAATCCAAATTTGGGGGGTAACGAAGTCTTTTCATTCAAACATTGTAGGCATGAATTTCTTTCTTAGAAGTTAACCTACATAAGACACGAATCTCTGTCCTGAAATGCTATCGAAAATCACACCTAACATGAACACTTCTGAAAGTATGGTTGCGTTAACCATTTTCTTTGCTCTGTTCTTGTCCCCTCTTTCAGTTGTTTTATCTTCTGCGGAATTTTTCCAGTTCCTCAAGTCACCCTACGGCCCCAACGCCTTCGCTTTTAACTCAGCTGGTGAACTCTACGCTGCCGTCGAAGACGGCAGAATTGTCAAGTACAAAGGATCAAGCAATCACGGGTTTTCCACCCACGCTGTTGCCTCCCCATTCTGGTAAGACTTGAAGAACTTTATTACAATCTTGGTGATGTAAAAGTTCGCTATAAAAGCTTTGGATATTTTATTATTTCAATTTTTTTCTTTTCAGGAACAGAAAAGTTTGTGAGAATTATACCGAACTTCAGCTGAAACCGTTTTGTGGGAGGACATATGACCTTGGATTTCACTATGAAACTCAGCAGTTGTACATTGCTGATTGCTATTACGGTCTTGGGGTGGTTGGACCTGAAGGAGGCCGTGCCACTCAAGTTGCCAGGAGTGCAGATGGAGTGGACTTCAAGTGGCTCTATGCCTTGGCCGTGGACCAGCAAACTGGCTTTGTTTACCTCACTGATGTTAGCATAAAATATGATGACAGGTATCTACCTACCTACAGCACTCTTCAATTATTAGGCACCCGACAAACTACATAGGGTCCATTAGATGAAAGAGAATATCAACTTTTGTCCCACAATTCATCGTACTTAATTAATTTGGTCCCTACAATTTGGCTCCATGTTTTTAACTTTTAGGACATGTGCAACCAATTTAGCTCTCAACTTTTGATTTTGTCCTTAATGTGCACTGACTAGGTTAAATTCCAGGTTCAACCTCTTGTTGTTTCACTTTAAACCATTAAGTCAAGGGATAATTTCACATACCTCCCCTGAGGTTTGTCATAATTACACTCACCTCCTTTCAAGTTTTAAAAATTAGACTTACACCCCTGTGTTTATATTTTTCATAACAAAACAAGTCCATCTTGATGATGTAACCCAAAAATACCAACCAAACACCTCAAAATATGCTTAATTGCTTTTAAATTGGTCATTTATTTCTTATTAACATATTTTTTTTGTAAAATTTTAATAGATAAAGTAAATTTTATTTAGATTAGTCAGATAACTGAGTCTTGAAGAAGTAATATTTGGTGGAGATTCAAAATTTAAGATAAGATATAAATATTTTTGACATTTTTATGACTAATTAATTAATTTTTAAGATTTTTTTTAAAGCAATTGAATATATTTTAAGGTGTTTGGTTGGTGTTTTTGGGTTACATTATCAAGGTAGACTTGTTTTGTTATGAAAAATATAAACACGGGGGGTATAAGTATAATTTTTAAAACCTGAGGGGAGGTGAGTGTAATTATGGCAAACTTCAAGGGAGGTATGTGAAAGTATCCCTTAAGTCAATTATGTTTTATCAATTGTTTAAGTCGTATCTCGATAAACTAAAACTTTTTAATGGGATTAAACTTAGACAACTACAAAAAGAAAAAATTTTAAAAAATCATTAAAAAGTTGTCCAAATTGAAATACAAGACTAAAATAGGAATACTCAAAAAAAAAAATTAGGGACCATTTTTTTTGTTTAAATTTTCTTTCGAGGTACTAAAAACTTCTCCTTTGGTGTCAGAGGTGTTCAAGACATCCTGAGGATAAATGATACAACAGGAAGATTAATTAAATATGATCCGTCAACTAATGAAGCTAGAGTTTTGATGAATGGGTTGAATGTACCAGGTGGTACCGAAGTTAGCAAAGATGGCTCATTTCTTGTTGTTGCTGAATTCTTGAGCCACAGAATACTCAAGTATTGGTTAAAGGGTCCTAAAGCAAATACTTCTGAGGTATTATTGAAAGTGAGGGGCCCAGGTAACATAAAAAGGACCAAAGCTGGTGAATTTTGGGTGGCCTCTAGTGACAATAATGGAATTACTGTTACGCCTAGAGCTATTAAGTTCGACGACTTTGGCAACATTTTACAAGTCGTGCCTGTCCCTCCACCATACAAAGGTGAACATTTCGAACAAGCTCAAGAGCATAATGGTTCTCTTTACATCGGGACACTGTTCCACGACTTTGTGGGTATATTACACAACTACGAGGGTTCATCTGATCCCAAAGAAAATAATGTAGATGGGGTCGATGGATCTTTGAATGGAGTGGCTTCTTCTGTCTGATTGCCGATTTCATTGTTGTCAGTGCAGCAAAATTAAAATGTTACCACTTGCAAGGGTGATCAGAAATTATTGAGCCTGAAAGTATATTATATTATATGGCTTGAGGTTCAGAATCTTGAGAGATCATTGTAGATTTTCTCTCAACTTCCGATGAATAAAATACTTGAACATTTTGTTTCTTGTGCTAGATTTCTTTCAAATGTTAGCTGTGTTTGTTTTATTTTAATTTTTAAAAACATATTTTTAGAAATTTTAAATACATTTTCTAATTACCTTTTTATCTCATACATACATTTGCCAAGAATAATTTTTAAAACTACCATAATAATTTTTTGAAAAAAATTCCAAAAAACAACTATCCAAATGCAGCTGTTGTTTCCTATGGTCAGATAATTTCTGGTGCTAAGTTTCTTTATAATGTTTTTCCAAAAGTCTGTTTAATTTATTGGTACATTCTTATTCTGCACCCCGACAAAAAGTTTTCTTCGATACATTTGCCAAACTACATTCTAGAAAAGGCTGTGATAACAGTGTTAGAAACTACAGCAAAATGCAGTTCCAATTGTTTTAAAGGAAAACCTGCGCATATGAGACTAGTAAGGAGGTAGGAACAGTAGTACAGGATCAAGATTCAACACTACAGCTGGACCTGTAAAAGTAAAAGTTTGTATTGATTTTCTTTTTACTTGATTGTTACTGTATATATATAGATATGCTAACAAGATATATAGCTAAACTTTAGAAATATACAGCTATGCTAATCAAGAGCTATGGCTAGGACTAATCATAATCAACAGAAATCACGTAACCAAAAAGATATGGCTAAGACAATTTATAATCAACAGAAATCAAGAAACCCAAATAGAATGAGATCCTATTTCTTCAACACCTCACCGCAAGCCTTGAGCAGGACATCAATCAAAGTTTGTCACAGAGAAATTGAAATCTTGTAGCGCCCAATGGCTTGATAAAAATGTTAGTTATTTGATTTGCAGTAGATAGAACTGAACTTCCATTATGCCATGTGAGATTTGTTCACGAACAAAGTAATAGTCAATTTCAATGTGTTTTGTATGCATTGAACATCGGATTTGCCATGAGATAAATAGCCCTACATTGTCACGCCATAAAATGACCTTTTTAGTAAGAGGAAAACCAATTTCATGAATAAGTCATTGAATCTATAATGCTTCAGCTACTGCATTGGCAATGACTTTCTATTCACTTTCAGTTGAAATTCTTGCAATCGTTCGTTATTTCTTTGTAGTCCAAGAGACTGATGCCAAGATAAATACCAAAGCATTGGTCAATCTTCTATCATCAGAACTCCCATCCCACTCACTATCAATAAAGCACTATAGCCAAAAGTCATTATCTTTGGAAGAGAAAAGTCCCTTGTTGAATGTATGTTACAAATACCGCAAGAGATGTTTCATGGCTTTCCAGTGTTCGTCTATAGGAGAGTGCATGTATTGACATAACTTCTTGATTGAAAAGGCTATGCCACGTCTTGTCATCGTTAATATTGTAAGGCACTAGCTACACGCCTGTATTCAACACCATTAGATAACAAGACACCCGTGTGCTTTGATAAGTTTGGAACCGTTGCCATAGGAGTTAAACAGCCTTCGTCCCCCCCCCCCCCCCCCCCATGCCTGTCCGGTGTAGAAGATCTTGAATGTATTTGCATTGAATAAGAGGCAAACCATGGTGATAAATGAGTAACTTGCATGTCCAAAAATAATGAATAAAGCCCAAATTTTAACAGGAAATTCTTGCTGAATTTGAGCAATGCAGTAATCCACAAAGGCCAAATTTTGAACCTATGAAAATAATATCATCAACATAACAGAGAATAAAAATTTAGTGAGCACCATTAGTATTAATAAATAAAGAGGTATCGGCTTTGGAAGGATGGAATCCAATTGTGGATAAAAATGTGCTCAGTCACTTAAACCATTCCCTTGGTGCTTGTTTGAGACCATTAAGTGTTCTTTTAAAGAGACACACATGATTGGGTTCATCTTTATCAATAAAGCCTAACGGTTACTCCACGTGCACTTCATCATGCAAGAATCCATGCAAGAAAGCGTTAGACACATCAAGCTGCTTTATTGGCCAGTTCTTTGATATAGCTAGTGCAAGGAGAATATGAATTGTTGTTGCGTTTACCACAGGACTAAAAGTCTTATTATAGTCAATTCCACATTGTTATGCAAATCCTTTGCATCTAAATTCACCTTGTCCTGTCAATCATGTCATTAGTATTCCTTCTTATTTGAAAAATACATTTATTACTAACTAAAAAACCTTACCCAGAGGACCGGGAACCAATGTCCAAGTGTGATCAGTCAAGAGTGCATGTGCCTCATCTGCCGTTGCTTTATTCCATTCTTCGTAATTTTTTTTTTTTCTTTTTTGCTTGAGAAAAAGATTTGGATTCGGTTTCAATGAAGTTTAATTGCTGGGATTCTTTGGAGGCCAAGTGTGTCTTTTGGACGTGGTGAAGGGACAAAGTGTCATTGGATGTGTACAGGTAGGAGCATGAACATTGGAAGTTGTGGGTGGACGATAACCAGTTAAATCTATAATTAAATTAAGTCCTTTAACTTTCAGCAAATAAAGGTGAATGTGAAGTAGGTAGAGTAGTATGTGAGATGGGAATGAAATGCGTGTAGGGTAGGAGTAGTAGTGGTTGTTGGCATAGATAAAGACGGACTAGACGAAGGAAATGTGGGACAGGATTGGTCAGAAAGAGTTGTGTGTGATAGTAGTGATAAATGAAAATTTGGGGGTGAAGAATAAGGTATCAAAGACAAACTTGTTGGATTGCCTGAATGAGTAGGAGATGGAATAAATACTTGAAGCCAAGAATCTTGAGCATTTTGTGTTGGAGAGACTTGGAATTTTGAAAGGAAAAAAATTTGTTCATTAAACCGTGCATGTCTGGCCACATATCTAAACAATACTATCTACAATCATTTGTTGAATTGCCCAAACTACGAAAAGAAAATTTGTGCTTGTTATATGATCGTACTATTAGAAAAATATTTGTGCTTGTTATATGATCGTATTAATGGAAAAATAGCATAACTAAAAATTTTTAAATGATCATACATGGGTGGTTTATTGTACAACATAGAAAAAGGACTTTGTTTTTTAGAACAGGAGTGGATAAATAATTAATTTGTGGGACACTCGTTTCAAAAGCATAATTCCAGTATTTTAAAGGAACACTGGCATAAGTTAAAAGTGAACCTGTATCCATATATGTTGAATTTGTCTTTAGCAACGCCACTTTGTTCATGTGTATATGGACAGGCCAATATATGTATGATGCCAATTTTCTTTAAATAAGGATTAAGTTATTTAAATTCTCCAGCCCCAATTAAAATGAAAAGCCTTAATTTTAGTATTAATTGCTTTTCCGCCAAGATTTGAAAATTAATAAAATAGATAGACATCACTTTTATTTTTACGAAATAAATTCATGTAAATTTAGTAAAATCATCTACAAATAAAATAATGTGTTTGTGACCTAAGAGAGAGAAATTAGGAGCTGAGCCCTAGACATCACAGTGCACAATTTCAAAAGGCATGGTACTTTTTTGTTGAATAGGAGCTAAAGACAAACAAGCTAATATTCCTAATTGACAGGACAAACAAAGACTTGAAGAAAAATTAGAACAACATAAATTATCTTGATTTATTATTTGAAAAATAGTTCTATATTAAGGATAGCCAAGACGGGCATTTTAGTCATAAAAAACTAACACGTTCTCCAACCAAAGCATGCTTCATCATTCGTGGTAGAACATAGAGTGCATTCTCACTTGGTTCTCGCAATAGGATTGTCTTGGTCACCTGATCCTTAATTAAAAAATAAGAAGACCAAAATTCAAAATACCATGAATTATTTTTTGCAAACTTTTTAACCGAATGTTAGGACTTTGGTACCAATAAAATATATTTCAAAAGAAATTTGTTCAAAAGATTAGAACAAATAGCAGTGTCAGAGTGAGATACACGCAAACCTTAGCCATTACCAACTCGAATTTGATCATTACCGGTGTACTCCTATGCAAGATTGAGATTACCAATATCTGGAGTCATCTGATATGTAGCGCCTGTGTCAAGATACCATGGCATGTAGGATTGAACATGTTGCGTTATTGAGTTATTGGGCATCACAGGAGCTATTGGAGCTGAGGTATGATGTAGATATATGGTGGAGTGGGACCAGGCCATATCATCTTGAGCATTGGAAAATTGACAAGGTGTATATCTGTGATGACATCTATTAGCCGTGTGGTTTTTTAAACCACAAAATTGACAAGACCTTTTGTTTTGCCATCCCCTATTATTATTTGCAAATCTCTTTGGATTAAAGTTTGGCTTGGATGATGAAAAAAATTTGAAGGAATAGGCTGTTCGGGTTGTTTCATAGCACCATTAGCTACAGGAGATTCTTGCATGCTCTTCAGTAATATTTCGTGAGCTAAAAGTTGCCTGTATAATTCATGAAATGAGACTGGTTCAAGTCTCATGTTTAATGCTGCAATAATGAGATGAAATTGAGAACCAATATTGCGATAAATTATTACATTAAATTTAGCAACAGAAAATACCTCTACCAGCAGTTGTAAGTTCATCGGCAAGAGCTTTAGCCTTTTGAAGATATTGTATATACACTCATATCATTCATTTTCAATTCTTAAAGTTCTATATGAAGCTGAAGTTTTCTGTTATGAGATATAGAACCAAGGGCACGTGCTAACGCCTGCCAAACTTGATAAGATTTCTTCAGATAAAGAGGACAACAACCATGACAAGACCAATTGATCCTTATAAAACCTGGTTTCATATTCTGGATTGGGAATCTGTTCATTTAGATTGGTAGGAGAAGCTATTGTCTGGATAGAATAGGCATGGAACCATCAATATATCTAGTTAATTTTTTATAATTCAAAAGAGGAATAAATTGAGTTTTCCAAATCAAATAATTTCGACTAGTTAATTTAATAGAAAAGACGTGATGTGAAAAAGTTGGTAGTGGTATTTGCTGGTCGGTATTAGGGAACATCAGTTGGATGTTAGTATTAGAAGAATCCATTGGAAGAAACTGTAGAAAACTTAAAAAATTTCGGGTTGCTCTAATACCATGTAAAAGTAAGAGTCTGTATTCATTTTCTCTCTACATGATTGTTATGCCAACAAAATATATGGCTAAACTTTATAAATGTACAGCTGTGCTAATTAAGAGATATGGTTAAGACTAATCATAATCAACAAAAATCAAGTAACCAAAATAAAATGAGATTTTATTTCCTTGACAAGATCATGCAAGAAAGAAACTATTTCACGAATTTATATACAACCAACAATAAGAGTCTTTACTCCCAATATATACTAAATATTTGAATACAATTGTAATTGCCAATTTGCATCTGTACTGAAATAATTGAAATTTGTGGATAATTCAGTAATGCTCAAAAAATTTTAAACAACACATAATAGATCGCGTGTGCAGCATACATAGGTCCCACTCCTCCATGTGCACAATCTATATGTGGTCATAAATACGGGCAACTACTCAACGACATATTCATTACACAATAATTAAGGGAAAAGGACCTACCGAGCTTGGTAAGGTAGGTAGCTTCTAAAACAAATAGGATCAGACGTTTCCTTTCTTATCAAATAAATAACCAACAACATACTGGGACACGAACCTCACGAATCGTATAGTAGGTTTGCAGATCGTATTTAACCCGTTTTTCATGAAACAAAATTAATTTAGCAAGAAAGTACTGCTAATAGGAGCATTTAAATGTACACATGAACCTTATAGATGCCTGCTAAAGAGGTTGGAGACAATGATAGGTTGAATCCCTCCTGTTTATCTCAATCTGGGATTTTCTACTTCACTCTTTAGTGTTACTATAACATCCCGGACCCGAACTGGCGCGATAACTTTTGAGCGTAAATTACGAATTTAAAATGTTTAAGCCAAGTTGTTAGTAGCTTATAATCTAAGATATTATATACTAAACAATTTTTATACGTTCCACTGATATGGGATTTTAAGGGATATCACATTCACTCATCCTTTAGCCCTTTGCGTCCTCACTACAAGAAATTAAGCCTTTACCTACACACATGATGTGCGGGTAAAAAGACCTTATGTGCATACAAATGTCTTTACCTACACATAAAATAAATGTTAGCAAATGTCTCTATTGTTCTGCGGAGAAATATTTTTACCTACACATATATTTATGTGTGGGTAAAAGAAACATCTATACCTACACATATATATGTTGGTAAATATATGTAATATGTGTGGATAATTTGGTTGCCGATCGTGTGATGATGACATGGACGATGACATGGATGATGACGTGGACGCTGACAAAGCTTCCACGCTGGCAGATTGTGTATGACATGTGTGGCTACGTGGCAATGATGTGGCATGTGAGGTGGCATGCCAATTTTTATGTGTAGATAAAACTTTGGATTTTATGTGTGGGTAAAAGGCTACAATGTGTGGGCAAAAGATCAGAATGTGTGGGTAAAAAGAGTGCAATGTGTGGGTAAAAGCTTCAAAATGTGTGGGTAAAAATTAAAGAATGTGTAGATAAAAGCTTCATAATATATGGGTAAATTTCACACTTATATTAATATACAGTTCATATGCATGGGTAAAAGTAGCTTATATATGTAGATAAAATTTATTGTATTTATAACTAACACATTTGTATGTGTGGGTATAGCTTTCTATATGTGTGGGTATAGCTTCCTGTATGTGTGGGTAAAGTTTGCTAATGTAACCCCACATGTATATATGGCTAAAAGTATATGTATGTGCAAGTAAACAATACTTGTATGCAATTGAAATTTTATATTACACATCATATATAATAAAGCACAATAACTAAACAAATGAACAATGTCAATAACATCATCCAACACCAGTATCAAACATTCAAGTATCAAAACAATGTCAATAATATCATCCAAATGTTGAAACTGAACATTCAAACGTTGAAACCAAACATTCAAAAGTATCACAAAACATGGCTTGCTAAGCCACAATATTAGTATCACAAGTACATAAAAAAGTCAAGCGACATCATCATGATTGGAATTAGCAGTCAAGAAAGTCATCACTACTTGCTGTGAGAACAGAGAATGATCAGAATGGTGAGAGCCCGGGTCAATGTCTCCTATGACGAGGATGAGATGGTCCTGAGCTGTGATCTGATGGTACATATGGAGTATAGGTGGAGGAGGGATAATGTTCTTTGTAGCCAACACATGTTGCATATTATGAACTTGTGCCCTCAAGCTTGGCAACTCGAGACTTTTACTGATTCAACGCTATTCAGCAACTGAGTGTACATGGGACGCCCCAAATCTCCACTGCTACCTGTGGTCCTAGAAGTGCTAGGTGACCATTCCCCAACCAAACAATTATAGCAAAAGTCATCATCTACAAGCTCCACTTTAGCTTATAGCAAAAGTTATAAAATTGTACTAATTATTCTTATACTTGTAGCAAAAAAACACACTTCCACTGACTTGTGGACATAAGATTCAATCATTGTCGTTAAGGTGTCAAACAAGTCATCTAAAACATTGTATGCCACAAAAGGGTCCCAAGTCATGTATTCAATGATTGAATGCATACATTTCCTGTGCACATATCATTTGCACAGGAATATTCCAAGTCGCACAACAATTTCACCAAGATGGAAAATGGAAAAGATTAGTGCGAACTTCCCCATAAGATTCTAAGAAGAATTACAGCTTCTCATGGACATCACTATCATACAACTTCATTTAACAATTTTTCCTTAGGCAAAACTCATAAAATTTGCATACAAAAAGTATGAAAGTAAATTATACAAGCAGGTCCACTAAAACAAGTGCTTCATGTGGACTCTAGTAATTTCTATCAAATAGCTTAGCATAATGTATAAGAAGAAAAGCAATTTCTTTCAGGAAAAAAAAAAGAAGTAACAAATAGATCCAGTTTCAATTCCTCCTCATAATTTCAATGGTACAATGTTAAAATCACTAAAAAAAGAGTTGTAACTTTGATTATAGTTGATCTACCTTCTAGTATCTTGTCAAGTTCACTTGATCTAATATCAATCTAAATGTTTACTGAGCACCCGAGTATAGAGTTAACTGGCACTGGCAAAACCTGAAGGCAAATGAAAATGATGTTGTTGATATGCAACTAAACTTAATATCCTATTTGGCTATCACAAATATTACAGTACCCCTATTGAATGACCATGTCTCAACTGGTTCATTTGATATATAGTTACTCAAACTTGAAATTGCAAAATGACTATTCATAGTTGATCAATATGGATGCTTGTGTATTAGCATGTGGACACTAAATCAGAAAGAAATACTCATGCTAATCTATATTAGGATCCATGCATAAGAGCGCATAAGTAGAATATATAAACACACGTACACAAAAATTTGGTCTGTTGCACCTGCATGCTTGTTCGACAAAAACAAAAAAGAAAAAAAAACTGAAGGAAGTCATATGGCCATATGCCAAACTGAATCAAAGTGCATATGAAAGAGCAAAAAAAGCAACAGAAAACACATGCTCATTTACTATGTCTAACATGGAATTCAACAAATTGGAAAGAAGTTTGATATAACACATTAATGAAAATATAGAAATTGAGGCTATCAGTTGTTGGCAAAAGCAAAGGCAAGTGTTTCCTCTAATTATTCTAAAATTCTATTTTCCCTCTCATAAATACATCTCAAAGCTCAAGAATCCTTAAGAAAATAATGATTTTCCACCAAAATGTTTTCTAATAGTAATCTAGGTACAACCCCTCATGTGTCTCATTCATCCTACCCCCAAGGCAAAAACTTATATTGGATCGAATATGGATCTTCTTAGTATTGTAATTCCATTGTTTAATACCTGTACTCTATATTTATATATAAATTAAATGAATATTATTTATATCTACATCTTAAAATATCATTAAGCTAGGAAGCATTTAGTCAGCCAAATCTAGATAGGACCTATATCTAGGCCTATATTTGACTTGGAAATTGAAAGACAAACATTAACTAAAAGCTGAATGCAAATAATCTTGAGGGTTGTCGACCACGAAAGAAAATGAATGAAAGCCTTTCTTGTTCATTTCTTTGCTATCAAGAACAGTCGACCAAACCAGAATTTTCACATAGGGTAAAAGTCCTTTTCTAGTCATAGCAAGTATAATTTCCTTGCACCTTGAACTAAATAATCTCCTTCCTTTTCCCTCAAGTATCCCCCTTTCCTTCCTTTTCTTGGACCAAACGTAACAATATAAGCTAAGAACTAAATAAAATAGAGGACAGAAAGAAAAACAGTGTCACACTACACATACCATACCATAGAAGCCAATGAATAGAGGAAATAGATGACAGACATTAGCGAGAGAGTAGTTCAAAACACAAATATACTAGCCTAGAAGTAGATAGAAAAGGGATTCTGAAGTAAAGAAATCATTTGGAATGCATTTGTAGACAAAAAAGAAGAAGGCTCCTAGAAATGCTTATTGAGTATTGACCAATGACCATCGACCACAAGCCACTAAGGACATCGAATTTCAACACTACCAGTGAAATAATTAAATCCCATTCACATTTCCTATATACTCACTTAAATGAAAACAATTCCTCTAGTGTACAAGTGAATAATGCCAGTTGAATTGTTCAAACAAAACCGCTCAATGTAGGATTAAAAAATAATTCTTGCACTAGAGCACCATACAAAGGAGCAGCAAACTCACAAGTGTCTGTGTGAATGTATCATACAAATATATCTGCAAAGTCTTTTTTTTTTTTTGGGGAGGGGGGGGGGGGAAGGGGCGAGGAAGGTTTAACCAAAAGAAACTTAAGCCACTCAAATTTAACTTGAACTTATCTTGATAAAATATTGTTTGAACTTTGGTTCACATTGAAATTGAACATTGTAGTGGTTAGCATAAGTAGGATAACTTTGCTCAAAGTTTGATTTATATTTTAAAATAAATGTTGAATTGGTTGTATCGAAGTTCAAGGATTCTGGAGCATACAATTTAACTTTGATAAGATCCTTAATAAAATAATGCAGCTTAGCCAGTCCAAAACATTGACAATATCAACTAACCAACCCCACGTTGAAGTATCTTCCATTCCCTCGTTACTAAAAATATAAGTTGCAAATGGGAAGAATTTCATCGTACTTGCACGTTATTGCGTTTGAAAATGCACAAATTAAGAAGGTCAAGGAAGAAATTCAAAAAGTGATCATCACTACTAATTATTCCCAATTGAAGACAAACTCAACTTGTGAGTCACAAGTTGTGACGTTCCTCTGCGTTTTGCCACAAGCAGGTTAGTATAGTAGTGAAAAACTAAGACCATTTTCGATCACTGCTAGGCAACTTGCCAAGTGCATTTTTTGCAACTTGCAAAAAATAGGACAAAATTCTAAATACTAACATCGTTTATTCCAAAACAGAAATTCAGGCTTCCAGAATCACTTTTTTTTTATTTTTTAATTTACGTTCATCGCTGTGAGTCAAATTATTCCAACATAATTTTACAAGTACTAATAAGAAGGCTGAAGTTGAAACCACGTCTTCATTAATGTAAGCAATGATCCCACTATTGAGACCTTACCCAATACCGCTATTCCCACTCACATGTCCAAATTTTTAATCAACATATTTTATTAGTACTAATAGTTTATCAACTATAAGCAGATTAGATACAGTAAGCTCCTTTTTTGCTTTTACCCCTTGACCCTTGTGTTGCTGTATGATACGTATGGATATTTATATTTTAGTAATCGATCTCCGACTAGAGTTTTTGCTCGTTAAAAATTATTCAAAATATTAGGCTGCTAAGATTGCCATTAAACTACTTGTTTATTACCCAAAACCACATTTCAGACACAAGATTATCAGTTAATCTGCTTCGTTCATGTTAAAATGTAGTACCAACTAGTAACACTGTTTTTGTCATGGTGCTAGCATAGTATGTGTTGAACGTTCCACTAAGAAAAAGTTTACAATAAACCAACAGTTTTAATATAAGTTCCCCCGTTGAAATTCTAATCCCTCAAAATCATTTATCCAACTAAACAAACCCAAAAATCATACAGAAAAGAAACAACACAGCCCCCAAATCGTATTCTGATCCACAGATGAAACCAAATACTTTAAACCTAATCATCAAGACTTCGAATCACAAATCAAATCTGGCATCAGAAACCAAAGCAAGTTTAATTACATTCACTAACAGTAAATGAAATATAAAAATCTTACAGTTAGGTAACTCTAGATTGATTGGTGCTCTTTCTAAGCAAAGAGAATGGCAGCCCTAGGGGCTTGTATCTTCAACGCCCCCACATCAGCATAAATGTGTTTGTCTGACAGCAGAGGTGACGGCAGCGGTGGCGGAGGCGGAGAGCAGAGGCGACAAAGGTGACGGCGGCAGGCAGAGGCGAGCAGAGATGACGGCGGTAGGCAGATCAGCAGAGGCAACGAGCAGTTGTTTTGGGGATAGGAGAAAGAGTTGTTGGAGATAGTTGATTTGGGGATGGCATGAAGTATCGAAGGAAGAGAATAGGACTTTCTGCTTTCTTTTTCTTTCATTTTATTTTCTTGTTTTTCTTTTATTTTTATTAACAAATACACCAATATGATTTTAATCTACAAAATTACCCTTCACCAATTTATAATTCATATATATTACATTCGTAATTTTATGAATAAAAATGGATAAAATTGTAATTTCATATATAATGTTTAATATATGTGGATATATAAATGATGTGGCATTTTTTTCCACATCATATGCCTATAATGAATGGCGCAACTATCTTCACCCACACATATCTGACATTTATTCTTATGTGTGGGTAGTATAAACAACAAAAATCCCCCACATCAGCATTCCACAAAAAATTGAAAATTCCGCCAATTCTCAATTTGGAGGGAATTTTTTCTATCCAAAATTATGTGTAACTATTGATCTTTACCTACACTTAATTTAAATAAAAAAAAGCCACATCAGCATTTAAAAAATTGGAAAAAGGCACCAAATTCTCAATATTTTGAGGGAAAATGTCCACCAAATTCATATGTAACAATTGACTTTTACCTACACTTAATGTGAATTAAAAAAATGCCACATCAGCAATCAAAAAATTCAAAAATGCCGCCATTTCTCAATATTTGGCAAGAAAATTTTCCCACCAAATTCATATGTGACTATACACTTTTACCTACACATTATAAATGCTAAATATATAGTAATTAATCATACTAGATTTACCCACACATCTAGAATAAATGTGTAGCTAAATACCCACACATATGATGTGTAGCAATTTTATGTGTGGGTAAAAACTAAATTTCCTGTAGTGCCTCGCAAAGTCCAACAGAAATTCCGCACGACATTGCGGGTCACATCCCAATACTACTAGCCTAGTCTCATCTTATGCAGAGACCATAAGATTCACTATGATACCATTTGTAACATCCCTAGGTCAGGCTGGCCTAATAACTTTTTTGAGTGTAAACTACTGGTTCAAAATACTTAATTCAAGTTATTAGTAACCCATAGCTTAGGACATTATATACTAAACAAATTTCATACCTCCCACAGCCTTAGAGTCCCACATCGATGGAAGGTATGAAAATTGTTTAGTATATAATGTCCTAGGCTATGGGTTACTTATAACTTGGCTTAAATATTTTGAGCCCGTAGTTTACACTCAAAAGTTATTAGGCCAGTCCAAGCTTGGGAGTGTTACAAATGGTATACAAACGAATCTCGTGTGGTCTCTGTACATGGTGAGACTGGACTAGTGTTATTGGACTGTGACTATGCAACATAGTGCGGAATTTCTATTGGACTTTGAAAGGACACAAAGGCCTAAAAGAGGAGTGAATGTGATATCCCTTAAAGCTCCACATAGGTGGGAGGTATGAAAATTGTTTAGTATATAATGTTCTAGACTATGGGCTACTAATAACTTGGCTTAAGCAATTTGGATCAGTAATTTACGCTCAAAAGTTATTGAGCCAGCTTAATCCCAGGGTGTTACAAATACACTCATATTACACCACCTAAAAAAGTGGTAGGTATGTTTTTACTAACTATATCTCCTAAGAGATGAGGCACGTGTCACTCTTAAGCTGATGTAGTATGTGATCCAATGTCGTTTCTCCTCCTCCTGCCCCTCTTCTCCTACTCCTTGTACGCAAGCAAATAAATGTCTGACTTTTCTACCCAACCACAGACCACAACGGATCAGAACCCAATTTATAACGCAGCCCAACACATCGGTGGGGTTATGAGGAACATATGCATTGGTGTAGAAATGAAAAGCTGTTTGTCCTAAAGAGGATTTTTGAAACAAACAGGACCTTCACTAGACTTTTTTGGTGAACCGAAAATGAACGAGTAGTTTTAAATATTTGGCTGAGATCGTTCTCAAAAAAAAAAAAAAAAAAAGAAAGGACTGGGATCAGACTCTTAGCATCTCCTAGAAATTAAAAACCAGAGGACTTTGAACTTTTTTTTATTTAACTCGATTGTTTTGTTGAGAGGACTTTGATTGTGTAAAGAATTTCTTTCTTTAGAATTAATCATTTTGTCCAAAATTGACGTAATGGATAATACCACCGTGATATCCCCGTATTGGGGACTCAATGGTTTACACTTGAGCAATTATTTAATTGATTATTTAAATAAGAATGTAAGAATTTTACAATATTTACTATAAAAGTTTACATTTTCGTGAGATGCAGTTATTAAAAATGTTGTTACACCACTTACTGTTAGAATTTGCGCGATTTACAATGAAACTTACCTCCAGATAGTGATTTAATAATTATTGAGGCCTTCATTTAATTATTGGAGTTTGACTGTTCCAATGTAAAAACTTTCAATTTTAACAAATTAGTAAATTAATTTCTCACTATCAGCACTTGTACATTATTTTTGTACTTTAGCTGTACATTGGCCTTATTATAATGGTAGATAACGATCTTATTTATTTAACAGTGTCATTAAAGTTTAAGTATTGACGTAAAAATCTGCAATTTCAGTTCATGAATGAACATTTAAACGCCAACTCGTTGGGCAGCATTGACAGTTAACAGAAGTTTAGATACAGAACTAACACATAAAAGTTAATGAAACAATTGTCAAAAGACCAAGAATGTGTAGGGGCAAAGTGATATTAGACCCCGACAAGATCAGTAATCGATTCTGCAAAATTTGTTGCATCGTAATTTAATCTTGCAAGATACATTAATTTCACCGAGAAGTGCAAGTTTCAGTTATCATAATTGAAGTAATCTTTAACAAAATTCCAGTTATGATGACCAGCTTCAAATTGAAAAGTGCCGGAAATCTTCAAGAAGCATCAGCATGGTAATATAACAGCAGTTGTAATGCTCAGAAATGCTCCGACGAGAGACATTAGATGTCCAAAAAATGGTATTGCTGCGGCAACAGTGACACGGAAGACTAAGCAAGATCTAATGAGTAGGCTTGTGATAGTTTCTTGTGACCATAGGGTAGTCATATTCTAAAAAGCATTCACAATTGGTGTAAACATCAATGCATATTTGGCCATTGGATTTGGATTGACGAATGTGGTGTATTAGCCACTTTTGAGCTAATTATATTCGTCATATTTTAGACTGAACTTTTGAACCATCTGCCTAGAAGGCTCTCAATTTTTCTTGACTACACCATCTTATAGTTGCTCATTGACATGTTTGGGTTCTGTGGAAGAAAATTATACAATTTCAGTCCACACCTTCCCGCATTTTGCGTCTTGCAAAACTATGGGCCTGTACCTTTGTTTATTTTTGGTTTTCTTCCATGCATGACTTGTGACTTATTCTAATCCGCAATAGCTCTGAATTTATAGGTTCAAAAGTTAATTTAATAGCCCATTGGGCAACTTTTTATGAAACAGACTGACCAATTGAAGGTTTTATAAGCCCGCCTACTCATTTGTGTGCTGTTGCCGAAGTTTCCAATTTCGAAGCCCATGGGCAAGACAGTGAGGTAATATAAAAAATACAATCTTTAGCGCCTCAGTTTTCGTGTTCAAACTCATTGGGCTATTTTCACTCCCTTTGCTGCCAAGACCACCGATAGCCTAATATGACGAGTGAGTATCAATTAATGCCGGACTAACCTTGAAATTCAAACAAACATAGAGCAATAGTGTATAGCATAAAACCTGAGCTGTATTCATGTAAATTCTAATGCAAAAACTCAAATGCCTGATTAGAGATAACGAGTATTCTTCACGCCTCATATGCGAGTTTAATCATTCTCACATGATTGTATTTTTCTTTTTTTTTTTTATTGGGGGGAGGGGGCACAAAAAGATATTAGATTAAGAAAATCTAAAAGATAAAGTGACTAAAAGTTCCTCGAGCCATAGGAAACTTAGTGATCTATATTAGGCAATCATGTTATCTACTTGCCCTTATTGAAGGATTTTATTCCTACTCTTTCAAGTTTTTCTACCCCTCTCGATTATGTTGCCATCATATCTGTTCAGAAGTTTGCAACTTACTAACCATATTTGTAGTTATATTCGTGGACGGGTATTGCTGCGAATATGTTTAATATGTTTTTTTATTATTTTGACCATATCCGCTCCAATATCTGTGGAGGATACCGCCGATACACTTAACTAGCATTCCTAACAGTCTGAAAGATCAAAGTAACTCTTCAAACATCTCCAAAATATCAATATAAAGAAGATTGTTTTCTAAGAGATCAAGTAAGAAGTTTTGTTGTATTTTGTGGAAGAATGCCTTGATACTGGGGGCAAATACTTCTTTAGGATAGTGAACTCTTAATGCCTCGAAGCAATCATAATACAGATTTTCTAACAATTAGAAGAAGAATTTGTAATGGAAAATGAAGGAAATAGTCATAGTGTGACCATGTAATATCAAAATCACGTTGAAGCGATCAAGTAGGACCGTTTCAATGGAACCAACTTCACAAGATGAAAGGACAAGATGTTGTTTCTTCTCACTGTAGCCAAGGAGTTTTATATCCTTGATCCATTTTTGCCAAAAATTTCAGACCCTAAGCCTGATGATTCATAAAAAAGTGATAGATGCATGAAAGAAGATAATAGAGGATGAGAACATATGTAGAGGACATATCTAATCATCTCTCACTGAAAGCCTATATGAGCACTACAGTGCAATGAAGTCTCCACTTAAAATTTGGATAACATTGGAGGCCATGTACAAACATAAGAAGAGAGATGCAGATAAATTTTTAGCATTAAAGTATTTGGAGTTTAAAATGCTTGGTAATTTGCCTATCATGGATCAAGTACATGAGTTACAAGTTTTGGTTACCAAATTATGAAAATTGGAAATAAAAGTTCCAGATTCTCCTTAAGTGGCCATGATGTTGTCCAAACTTTCTTCATATTTGAATGATTATAGGAAAAAAATATTGCATGATCCTAATATGCAAACTATTGGACAATTTCAAATTCACTTGCAAATTGAGACTGAAAATCACAATAGAGATGCAACATTAGTCATGCCTAATATTAATGTCAACTATGTAAAAATGGTAATGACTAACATTAGACAAGGTGATGGTCAAACTACTAGCAATAAGAGGCTTAAAGCTAAAAAGAAAAATAATGCATTTAAAAGGTCAAGCAATGACAATAAAGTAAAGCATTGCTATATCATTGTGGAAAATCCAGACATCTTATTCGCAATTGCAGGCATAGGAATGGTTGTTTGAAATTCACATCCAGAAACAATGTGACTTTGCTCAATGTATTTCATGTTCCCAATAGAAAAAACTTTTGTTTCTATCAATTTGCGTGTAAAAAGGGCTTTAAAGTAGTCCTTGAGTCTAATAAGATTATTGTAACTAAGACTAATGTATTGTAGACAAAAGATAAGTATGTGATGGTACGTTCAAATTAATTGTTACCGATGCAATAAAATAAAGATTTGCTATGTTGTTGAGTATCCTTCTTTATTATGGCATGCTAGATTAGGACATTTAAATTTTCAATCTTTAAAATTTATATGTTTTGATATATGTGAGTTAAATGGTGTTTTAATCAAAGGAGGTAAAAGGTATTTTATAACTTTTATTGATGATTAATCAAGATATATGTATGTTTACTTAATGAGAATAAAAGATCAGGCTTTTGATAAATTCAAAGAGTTCAAATCAAAAGTTGAAAATCGAAATGAAAAGAGGATCAAATTCTATGTAATGATAGATGAGGTGAATACTTTGTTGGAGTATTTTCTAAATTTTGTGAGGAAAATGGTATAATTCACCAACAAACAGCACCATATGCTCCTTAGCAAAATGGATTGGCTAAAAGAAAAAATTAAATGATTTTTTATATAGTCAATACCATGTTAATAAGTTTTAGACTGCCATATAATCTCTGGGGCAAATCTCTCTTGAAAGCATGCCATATTCATAACATAACTCATTTAAAGAAGTTCTCTATTTTTTCGTATGAAAAATGGAATGATAGAAAGTCGAGGTTGGAACATTTTAGAATGTGGTGGTGCATTGCTTACTACAAAGTACCTGACCCACAAAGAACTAAATTAGGTCCAAGAGGCAGCAAAAGTGTATTTGTTGGCTATGCACAACATTCTAAGCCATACCGATTATTAGATTTGAAATCTAATATAACTACCAAATCAATACACATTGAATTCTTTGAGAACAAATTTATTTATGATGTCATTACTCCCAAACAAATTTTAAATAACAAAAATGGTGCTTTGACTAGTCAAAAAACTAGTCAGAAATGGAAGGAAAGAGAGGTGACATGAAAATAAGGGACCTCATAAGAGTCAAAGAATGAGAAAAGAAAAATCATTTGACTCGGATTATATCATTTATTTAAGAAATGGTGACAAAACAAGTGTCCTTAATAAGGTTCCTTTTCTCTTTTATGTGAAAGATGATTCTAAACATTCAAAGAGGTTATCTCCTCTCGAAATACAGCCTCTTGGAAAGAAGCTATAAATGACGAAATGGACTTTATTATAAACAATGGAACATGTGTATTAGTAGATTTACCCCCTGGTTCAAGGCCTATTAGGTGTAAATGGGTAATAGAAAGAAATACAATACCAATGCCACTATTCAAACCTTTAAGGATCAATTATTAGCCAAAATGCTTTACCCAAAATGAAGATATTGACTACTTTGATACCTCTGCTTCAGTTGCCAAAATAACATCCATACAGGTCTTGCTTGCACTAATATCCATGTACAAACATTGCACCAAATAAATGTTAAATTGCATTCTTAAATGATAAACTAAAGAAGGAAGTATATATGAATCAACTTGAAGGTATTACACTTCTTGAAAATGAAAATAAAATTTGCAAGTTGGTTAAGTCGTTATATGGTCTAAAACAAGCCCCTAAGCAATGGCTTGAGAAGTTTGATACAATGAATCTAGCTATCAAATAGATTTAAGCACAATAATGCTGATAAATACTTGTATTCAAAATTTACTAAGGATTATGAAGTAATAATGTCTCTATGTGGATGATATGTTGATTTTTAGTACTAACTCTTATGAAATTGAAAAAACCAAAAGGTATTTAACTTCAGTCTTCCAAATATTTGAATGAAGTTGACACAATTTTGGAAATCAAAGTGAACTCTAGGATTTGTATTAAATCAAACTCATTACATAGGAAAGATATTGAATAAATTCAATTTTCTAAATATAAATTACGCAAGTACTTTATATGATCCTAGAATCAAGTTGGTAGAAAATAACTATCAAGTGATAGCATAGTTAGAATATACATGTGTTAGTGGAAGTATAATACATCTTATGCATTGTACACGACCTGCCATACCATTTTCTGCATGTAAATTTTCAAAGTTTACTAGTAATTCTAGTATCATATATTGGAAAAGGATTACTAGGATTCTAGGATATCTTAAGAAAACCATTGACTATGGTCAATATTATTCCTCATATCCAATTATTTTAGATGGATATACTGCTGTTAGTTGGATAACTTGTATAACTGATAACAAATCCATATTTTGTGGATCTTGGCAGTTGGAGGTGGCTTAATAAGTTGGTTTTCAAAGAAGCGAACTTGTGTATCGCATTCAACAATGGAATCCAAATTCATTACTTTAACTGCAGCTAGCAAGGACACAAAATGGCTTAGAAACTTGATGGGAGAAAAAGAGTTGTAGCCATAACTGATGCTAGCCATTCTCTTACATTGTGATAGTAAAGCTAGCATGGCTCGAGCATGTAGCAATGTATACAATGAAAACTTTAGACATATTAGTCTAAGACATACATATGTGTAAGAGTTGACATTAGATGGAACTATAATTGTTGTGTTAAATCTGGAGACAACTTAACTGGTCCATTACCAAAAGCTCTATCAAGAGATATAGTCGAAAAGACGTCAAATCTAATAGGGCTAAGAAGTAAAATAAAAGATACCAATAGTGATAACCCAACTTTGTTTTAGTTTAACTACTAAATTAAAATTTAATGGGTAATAACAAGTTGTTGAGGGAATCTGAATAATACATTAGTCATTGAATAATACAACTATTACGTTTGTAGGTTAAGAAAATTTCTTTTAATGAAATTGCAAATAGCTTTAGAAATGGGGACAAATACAATTTCACCTATATAAACATAGAGTTGATACCACTTTAATAAGATTTAAAGTAAAACCTTGTAAATGCTTCTGAAATAAGTATTAATACATTGCTATAAAAGTGCTAGAGCTAGTATTAATCTCTTGAGCAAAGAGGATGATTATTAAGTGTGTTGTGATTTCGTTTTTGCCAAACAAGAGTTATAGTTTAATCTAAGGATGCTATTAGAAGTTTAAATCATATACATTAATTGGAAGTTTAAATCGAGATATACTTCTAGTTATGCTTAATAATTATTGAGTGGTTGTACTTTGAAGGTTTGTGAGTAAGACATGAAATTTACAAATTAGTGAGGCATTGTTAAGAAGTTTGCAACTTTTAAAGCAGTTTGCAAATTTTTGACCATATTTGTGGATATATATGCTTGATATATTTTTTAATCATTTTGATTATATTCATGGTAGTATTCGTAGACAGCTACTGCAGCGAATATCTTCTTGCAGAACATGTCTTTTTACAATTGAAAAGTTGTGAAGTTTGATACACCTAACTACCATTCCTAACAGCATGATATATTAAAGTAACTCTTCAAATATCTCCAAGACATCAATATAAAGAAGACTAAATCGAATTAAAGTACAACTACACTTTGTTTTTTGAGAGATTAAGTAAGAAGTTCTGTTATTTCCTATAGAAGATTGTCTTCATAGTGAGGGCAAATCAAGGCTCAAAACAATCATAATATAGATTTTCTAATAGTATGTGTCTACATTCAACAAAAAAGGGAAAGAAAAATGAGAGAAGGCAGAAATTGTTTATGTACGGTCTCTATAATTCGTTTCTTTTTCAACTAAAATTTGAAGGATTCGACATAGAGTAACTGTTAGGTAATAGAGCTAAATGTATACCCAACATACTAATCCTATGGTTAAAGTGAAAAAAAAATACACTTATAAAACAATAACGTGTCACTTTATAGCACCATAGTTCATTTTCTTCAAAGACATACTAAATTTTGTGCAACTACCTACTTCTATGCCAATTAAGGCATGAACAACTAATCAGAGTTGATGAGGAGAAGACTACAAGTAGAGCAGTTCTTCCTCCAAAATTTTAAAGATAACATAATTTTTCTTTGTATAAAACATTATATTCTTATAAATGTTCGGAATCAAACCTTCTACCCTCACTGCCTCCCTCACCCCATAAGCCCAACCACAACCTCCTTCAAATTATTTCATAGTTAAAAATAATCCCTCCAACAAGTATATCTACAACGTTCGTACTCAATTATCTAAATCTCTCCTTAAGATTCAATGTTGCTCTCACAAAACCAAAAAAAGAGAGAGAGAGAGAGAATAGAAACCTCTTGCTCTCCCTCTAGCCCCACCTTTTTAGTCTATCACTTTATTAAGAATAATGTTTAATTCTACAAGAATTATAAAGGAGACTCAAAGAGAGAGTTCTCCTGTCATTTTTAAAGACATCTACCTACAAATAACCCTTATACGGCACTTATGTGCACTAAGAGCATCCACAATGAGGTGTAATGGAGGGTATAATACCCTCCCTTACACCCATACCCATTACTATTGTAAGAGCTTCATCCCCACTACACGCATCATTTATAATACATGCATAATGAAACCACGAAATGTAAAAAGTAGGTAGTAGGTCCTCCTACTCAACCATATTTTTCCTACTCTATTTATTTTCTTCAATCTCCTACTCCATCATTTCTTCTACTCTTTCATTTATCCTGCTTCAGTTTATTTTCTTCAATCTATTATCTAATCTTCTAAAGTTCTAATATTTTCTCATTATGGATGAGGATTTTAATAGTTTTTTAAAAAAGTCTTAACGCTCTAAATATAGAAAATTCATCCTCTTCACAAAATTGAAACCATCAAAATTACCCAAATTCTCTTTTTTTTATTTGGTATTTCATACAAATATGAAAAGTTATGCATATCATCCAAATTTATCCAATCCCAATCATCTATTAAATTTTCAAAATCCACCGAGTTTTCAATATCCATTTCCCATGTATTTGGCACCTAATTGTTTTAATCCGTCTATGGCAAATCATTATATGTCCAACTATTATAACCCTGGGGGAAGCTCAAAGAATTTGAGTAAGATAAGGAAAGATTTTCATTCGTCTTTGAGCAAGAAAATGTAACACTGACAGTGTCTATTTTGAACTCTCAAATACCGCCATATTCAACACAACGTAGGGTAGAAAATATTACTCTCACTAATGAGACGGTGGAAGAAATTCAAGGCAAGCATGTTCCATGGAATATTGATGATGACAAGATGCTTGCAAATGCTTGACTCACAATTTTCAACTGCAACATTGTGGGTAAGTCCCAAAGTGAAAAGGCTTTTTGGAAACGAATCACCAACTACTTCAACGAGAATTAGAAATGTGGACTGGTAAGAAAATATAAAACTGTAAAATCACATGAGTATTGGTTGGGTCGGTAGATTAATGAATTCAATTAACAGTATAACAAATTGGTCGAAGAACATCATAGTGGGTGGAATAATGATCAGATCAAACAACACGCTCGTGACCTTTTCTACCAGAATAATAATAAGCATTTTTATATGAGCATGTGTGGGTGTTGTTGAAAGACGATCCAAAGTGGAAAGCAAATACTCCAATGCAGCCTAAAAAAAGGAATACTGATGAAAGCAGGCCATACACTTCTTCATCCAATGTAGATTCATGCTTCAAAGAAAGGAAAGAGAAAGGGAAAGTTAGAGGTGAGTGATGAAAATTTGAATGGAGAACTTAATCAAATACGAAGCATGTTGAAAAAACAAAAAGAATAAAAAGTGCAAGTTATGGAAAGTTTAGCAAATAAGTTGGAAAGTTACACCTTCCGAAGTGATTGTGAAATCTTATTCAAGAATACCATAGACATGACTGAGCAACAAGTTCAAATTCATGAGTATATGTGTTATATCCTAAAAGCCAAATATAATATTCCTTAGTTTAATTTTAATTTTATGTAGATTTATCTTATTATTTTATATTGTAATTTAATTTTAATTTTATTTGTAGTTTTATGTCAATATCAAATTTGAATGTTTAATAGTTTATTTTTAATTTTAATTATAGTTTGCATCAAAATTTTGTGATGCAACAAGAAAAAGTAATTTTATGAGGGTACGATATAATAATTTTAGTATCTAGTGAACTAATGCAAGTTCCTAGTTCGACCCTAGAATATGACATTATAGCAGCCTCAATGAAATAGCATAGCAATCCTGAAAATCTCATACTTCATGTATACGTGCTCGAGTAGATAAGAAACACACAATGGGTGAGGATTCCGATAATAGAGGTAACTTTTATGGTAAGTTATGTTCCACCACAAATCACAAATTTTTGCTATAAATCTTTGTACCGCTATCTTTTTTCCCTATATAAATTTTATTAGATGGTTTATGTGGATTCAAAATCAATATATTATCATGCTTTAGATAAAGCTGTATATTTCCTAAAGTCTAAGTTTGAAGTTTTGATTGGATTCTAAGTTATTAGTTTGATTGGATAATTTCTTGTTTTAATTGGAATCCTAAATGCAATTTTTTATTATTTAAATTTGATTCTTAAAATATTCGTATAAAAAATGTCAACAGTTCCTTCATATTTCAAAAGTCCAACTATATTAAGATTGTATTTTTGTAAAATATTATTCAAAATTATAGTGTAACACTTGTAGAATACAACATATTTGAAATATTGAGAATACATAAATTAATTAAAAATGTGTTAAAAATATTATCAAATATTATTTAATAATATACTTATCCAAAAAGAGTCCTTGATCAGTGCAAAACTCTCTGATATCCATCCTCTATCTATAACTGGTGGCAAAAATTTGTTATCCATATATTTATTTCATGAGTTCCAAATGTCTTTCTATCTTCATTTAAATGCACTTCATCAGGATTACAACGATTTGTTTTTTTTTTTACCAGAGTCGTTATGATTCTAATCCAAATTTTGCCATTTCTAGCAAAATTTTAAGTATATTTTTAATTTTATTTGTAAAACTGGCTATTGTAAAACTAGCCATTATTCTAGAACTACATATGTAGTAGTGAGACTCTCCACATTGAAACAATATACTCAACACTCTAAAATGTCTCAATATCTTGATCCCTACCTTATAGAAAAAGTTAAAAAAAAATTAACTAATGAAATGGTAGACGATACTGATGATCAAATTATGACACTGTTGGAATAGTGGCGAAGGAAAAAAAACATCTAAAAGTTCTGATAGATATCCACACAATCAAAGATATTACAATCGTGAGTGTGGTGTAGGACATGTTCGACTTTTCAATGACTATTTCTTTGACAACCCGATTTATCCTTCAAATATGTTCTATCAAAGGTTTTTTTTCAAATGAGGGTTGATGAAGTTAGTAAAAGGGACTTTCTCCACTTCAAAAAACCACTGTAGCTATCCGACAGTTAGCATATGGAGCTCCAACTGACCAGTTGGACAACTATATATAAGGATGGGTGAAACTATAGCGATCAAGTGTTTATTACAGTTTTGTCAATATGTGATCGAGATTTATTGGGCGCAATAATTGGGAAGGCCCAATGCTAATGAAGTTGAACATTTATTTTAATTGCATTTTGAGCGCAATGGCTTTCTTGGTATGCTTGGTAGCATTGATTGCAAGCACTGACATTGGAAGAATTGCCTCATAGCATGGAAAGATGATTTTACTAGAGGTGATCAAGGAGTTCCCAAAATAATGCTAGAAGCAGTCGCATCAACAAACCTATGGATATGGCATGCATTTTTTTAGGCGTTACTTTGTCTAACAACAACACCAATGTGCTCAACCAGTCTCCACTATTTAATGACATATTGCAAGGATATGCTCATGATGTTCAATTTGTAGTAAATGGCACACAATATATCAAAGGTATTATCTAGCAAATGGCATATATCCAGAATGGCGACATTCATTAAAAGTTTCACATTTCCAAGAGATCCAAAAAGGATCAAGTTTAAGCAAATGCCGGAGGCTGCAAGAAAAGATGTCGAGCGAGCTTTTGGAGTGCTCCAATCTCATTGGGCGATTATATGTGGTCCGACTCGCTTTAGGCATAGAGCAAAACTAAAAGATATAATGTACACATGCAGCATATTGCACAATTATGTTTGTCAAGGATGAAGGAGACATAATAAGAAACCGGGGACTCAACGTTCCGTTCAAGGTTTTCAACATTACTTTCAAAGGAACATAGAACTACGTGATCGTAAAATACATCATCAACTTCGATTTGATTTGGTCAAACACATTCGGGAACAATTCGAAGGCAATGAAAATGCAAATTAGTACTTATTATATTACTACCATTTCTTCATATGATTTAAATTATGTAATAGACTTAATTAATTAAATAAATTATTATTAATTAAACTATGATGATTATGATATTTTCACATTTTAGGTATTGGGTATTTATTTAACAATTACTTAATTATTTTTTAGGTTTAGGGAAAAAGCTATATTATTGAAAGTAGAAAATTAATATTTTAAAAAAATTTAAAAAATTTTGGAAAGTGAGTACTTCAATTGAAGTCAATAAATTATTTCCCAAAAAAATGAAATTATTTTTAACAAAAATAAATTTATTTACTTATAGAATATGTATTTTGAATTATTAAAATAAATGTGCACTTTAATTGTAGATCCATGCTACTATATTGTATAGGTGTAATCCATCAATAAGAGTGATAGTGTAAGAAAGTGAGTTTAGTGGATTTATGTTATGGCATATAGATTACATTCTAAATAGTTTAATCCATTGTGGATGCCCTAAGCAAGAATTATACTTGTTTGGGTTAATTACAATCTGCCCCGTGAAAGTGGTGATAACCTACACTTTGCCCCCTTGAATGCAAAAAATATACACTTCTCACCAAAAATTTTGGGTTAAATTTTTTTATTAACTCAATTATGCATCAATTATTAAAAGTCTACATTGCCTTTATAAATGGATGTCTATTGACAAATATATCCATAAGCACTAAAACTTTTTTTTTCCTATTTTATTTCATACATGTCTATCATGCTCGTACATATAATTTTAAAAAATAATTGTACATACTTTTTAACCGATCATATAAAATACATCAAAATTTTTGTCATATTATACTTCACGAATAATATTTCAATTTGTCGTAAAATTTTAACATTTGCATAATAGTAATGATATATTTTTTTGCACCATATACAAAATAATAAAGACTTATATGTACATTTTTACACACACACACACACATATAAAACCAATAAGATGATAGAATTTTTATTCATTTAATATGTTTAATATATTATGTTACATTAATATCAACTTTTAATTCTTTTCTTGGTGTACGAGATATCTATTAATTAAAATTCTATCTTCTCATTGGCTTTATATATATATATATATATACACACACACACACACACACATATATATATGCATGTATAAAAATTTGGATATAAATCTTTATTGTTTTGTATATAACATGAAAGATAGATCATTACTATTACACAAAATTTAAAATTTGCCACAAATTGAAATATTATTCATGAAGTATAATACAACAAAAATTTTTATATATTTCATATAGTTGGTTAAAAAGCATGTACAAGTAATTTTTAATATTAATTTTTTAAAATTATACGTATAAATGCGTATTATACAAGTATGATACACATGCAAGAGATAAAATAGTAAAAGAAGTAAGTTTTAATACCTATAGGTCAATGTATATGCAATTATAAGGGCAATTTTGACTTATAATAATTTATACAAAATGATGTTAATAAAAAAATTTTAACCCAAAATTTTTGGTGTAAAGTGTACATTTTTTGAATTCAAGGAGGCAAAGCGTAGATTATCTCCACTTTTAGGGGGCAAACTGTAATTAACCAACTTGTTTCAGAACTGTTCTACCAACTTTTCTTTTCAGTCACATGTTGACACGTCTCCCAGCAAAGTGAAGCTACCCCCTACTGAAAGGAAAAGTATACAATACACCACGTGCATTGCCACGTGGTGTACTAGAACCAATAATTTATTGACATGTGGCAATAGTGGGTCATACCTTGTATTATTTGGAGATGTGTGATTGGTTCTAGTGCACCACGTGGCACGCCACGTGGCGTGCGTGGTGCACGCAATACTCACTCCTACTGAAAGCAATCTGTTTTAATAACTGAAATCTTTTTTTTAGAGCTTGCTTGGGTAACTAGGTTACTTTAACCACTACTAATGACAAATCAGTTGTTAGATAAATGACAACTTCAACCACTACTGATGGCAAATCAATTGAGGGATAATTAAATGACTTTAACCACAACTGATGGCTAATCAATTGAGGGAAAATTAAATGACTAATCAAATATGGCTAAATTAGGTCACGAATTGGGTCACGCATAGGTCAGGCATTACCTACAAGATATATACGTCATACATAGGTATCTGTGTAGGAATCATAAATTTGTGAGATTTTTGACTGCCTTAGATCATGGCAACTGTCGTGGAGACACAATAAACAACCAAAAAAAATTTTCAGCAGTTCCGTGATTTTATGAGAAGTATATGCTAATAATTTGCAGGAGTTCTGTGGCCAGTGCAAATATTTCCTGAGTCGCAGATCGTTCCGGAGCAAAGTTTTTTTTTTTTTTTTTTTATCATCAGATTTATGTTACAATGTATTTTGCTTAAGACAATTGGGATAAGACTTCTAATGATGTGCTAAAATGTGATCCCAAAATTTTTGCCATGGCTTCCTATGTACCTAAAGATCTCTTCTCTTGAACCCTTTTTCCTATTCTCGTCCTCAGCAAGGGAAACCCTTAACGGCCTTTCCCTGGCCAGTGGACTCCAGTCCAGTTGTTCAAAGCGAATTTCGAAATGTTGACCGGAACGAATTCGGAAAAATGGAATGTCACTTCGTTTAAAACATAAGAGCATCATAAATATAATATTTCGAATCATTACCCTTGAAACTTAACACATTATTTTGGGATTATTATTTTTCTCGCTTTAAAATGAGAGCAGTATTTCGGCAATTTTCAAATCTTTTCCATCTCCAATGCCTAATTTTTAGTTACTACTATGTTGTATAGTTGCCATCTCCCAGTTGCACTTTAGAACGCTAAAAAACAAACTATCCAAATCGCTGAATCCCGAATTGACATTGTGCGATCCATTTGCAAAGGATCAGCAATTTCTGGTATCCACGAGCTGGAGTTAGCTATCACGGACCGCTACATGTCTGCATTCCCTGTTCTGGTGCCAGCATGCGAGCTCAAGGAACGAGGGCAAGAGCATGTGATAATTTTCTTATATAAATAGATGTGGAATCTCTTACCTTGGTTTGTAGGACTAGTGTATCCAGACTAGGATCCCAACAAAGATGCTTTCATTGCATTAATGAGAGGAAAGCACTTGTTATTCCATTTATAATAGCTATCTTCTTTTTTATTTTTCTGATTTTTCTACCTTGTGCTAACAAAGATAGGATCATTAGTCGAAATAACTTCAAGGTAACATTTATTGGATGAAGTAATTTTATGGCACTTCTCTGTCCAATATCATCAACTTAACTAGGTAAGTCTTAGAAGTTTGCCTTTTTAATCCTCAAATACAAATTTCCTATGACACCATTTACATCACATAATTGTCTCACCTTACCAATTGTATATTTTACTGAAGCGTCTGATTAGAGGGGACATAATCAATCAAGATCACATTGCTGATTGTACATATCAATTTGTTACTCTGTGTTTTGTAAGAACAGTACCAATCTATTGTGATAGTGACACCATTGGCCTTGTTTAATAATTATATGATAGCTTCTCAGCCCATGTGAGACAAATGTTGACTGGCTCCCTATTGTGGAGACTCAAATTAAGGTCAACTTTCTCATGCTTCTCTTAATTAACAAGTTAATTACAACATAGGAGGCGTTTTGTCGAGAAAAAAAAAAAAAAAAACAACACAGGCGGCGTAATAGGCTTGATATTGATAGTAGAGTACGTGTTACTTTTTGTGGTTTTCAAATAAATCACATAATCTCTTATAGTTTTAAAAGTTATATATCACTCTCTGTAGTTTGGATTAAAATATCAAGCAAACGAGGATTAGTTGTTGTCATGATGTATGAAAAAATATCCAAATTACTCCAGCATAAATACTAGAGGATGATGTAGTTTTTAGAACCGTAAATAATTATGTGGTTCATCTAAAAACTATAGGGAGTAAAGTGTATTTTGCCCAAAAATTAAATGCAAATACAAAAATTAAATAGTTAAATATTGAGATAATTTGAACATTTTACTTACAAAACAAATGTGACAGAAGGTAATTTCCGTCTATATTTAACTTTGAAACTATAAAAGGCTATATAGTTCATCCGAAAACAACATAAAGTGTAGCTTTGCTTGATAAAAATATTCAACATAAGCATATACGTAGTATCGCCCGAACCGCCCATATGATGATAACCCTTCACCCACCAAGCATTCACCAGCGGCCAGCGGCCAGCGGCCCATATAGAGCATTCAATTTCTCACAATTTCTTCAAATTCACCCATCCCCTCATCCACCAGTCACTTCTGATCACCCTCTGGCAGCCGACACCACCACCTGAACTACAAACGCAAACACCTAGTAGGAATAAAAGTACTAATCATGGATTCTTCATCTAATAGTCCTAGTCAGCCATTGCTGCAAAGTACTAATACAAAAGGTGAAACATCACTGTCAGGAAAGGAGAGGGAAACAAGCAATGAGCTTGAAGAAATATTATCGAACACCGAACAACCATTGGTGCAGCGTTGCCGGAAGGCGACTTGGATTGAGATGAAGCTCCTGTTTCACTTAGCAGCACCAGCTGTGATCGTGTACATGATCAACTATCTCATGTCCATGTCCACCATAATTTTCTCTGGACATCTTGGCAATCTTGAACTCGCTGCTGCTTCCCTTGGCAACACCGGGATACAAATTTTTGCCTATGGTCTCATGGTATATTAATATATTAGAATTTTCCTTTGCTTAATTCAAGTTATTTTACATTATTTTCAATCCTTTGGAGATTACTAACCTTAGTAGACGTAGCACTGGTGACATCCTAACCTCTTGTACCATGGAGCAAGCATTCAATCACGGATGCACACGATGGATAAATAATTTATCTTCATCGTAATATTGATGATTTCTTCCCTTTTCTAATTATGTCTAACAGCTAGGAATGGGAAGTGCGGTTGAAACACTATGCGGACAAGCATTTGGAGCAAAGAAGTATGAAATGTTAGGCGTATATCTTCAAAGATCAACCATACTCTTGAGTTTAACTGGTGTTCTCCTCGCTGTAATCTACGTTTTCTCCAAACCAATCCTTATATTTCTTGGTCAATCACCACAAATAGCATCCTCAGCAGCCTTATTCGTCTATGGTTTGATCCCTCAAATCTTTGCCTATGCAGTAAACTTCCCAATCCAAAAGTTCATGCAAGCTCAAAGCATAGTTCAACCAAGTGCATATATATCAACAGCAACCTTAGTACTACATCTTTTATTAAGTTGGCTTGCAGTTTACAAAATTGGGCTTGGTTTATTGGGTGCGTCGCTGGTCTTGAGCGTTTCTTGGTGGATAATAGTTGCGGGACAATTTATTTACATAGTGAAAAGTGAAAAATGCAAAAATACTTGGACTGGCTTTAGCCTACAAGCCTTTACTGGTCTCTGGGGATTCTTCAAATTATCAGCAGCATCAGCAGTTATGTTGTGTTTGGAAACTTGGTATTTTCAGATTCTTGTTTTATTGGCCGGATTGCTTCCTAATCCTGAATTGGCTCTGGATGCTCTATCCATCTGGTAAGGATATGAGTAATTCCAATTTGCTTATTATTTTTTAATATTATTTGAGAATTTTAGTTTGAAAGAAAATGGCTAAAAGCTACGACTGATAACGCAAGACATAAGCTATGATGGGAGTTTGGTTTTTTCATGATAGAATATTTGTTGCAATAATTGCTGTGTCTACTTTTTAAGTTTATCGATTAAAACAAAAGTATTTGCATTTTGGTTGGCCACTGGACAAACAGCAAAGAGAGAAAATCATTTACTATTTTCTTAACAAAAACTCATATTCTTTTTTTTTTTTTTTGTGCGCGCCCCGAGGTAACCAAACTCATATGATATTGCTACTTTAATACAATTAATTCTTTACATGTTGAGTTCATTTCTAGCTTATGTTAGAAAATAGCAACTTTGACATGATTTCATCTTTTATAGATTCATCTTTTGAGCGTATTCATGCTAGCTGTCCTAGTGTGACTTGGAAAGTTAGTGACATTTTTTTAGGTGAAGTTAGTGACATTTGTAACAACCCCAAGAAAAAAGAGTTAGTGACATTTGTTGTGAATAAATATTCATATAAAAATTAAAATATGAGAAAGAAAAATAAAGACAGAAAAGGGATACTGTTTACATTTTTAATTTATGCCATGCTTTTGTATCTAGTGACACCTTTATTCAATTTTATAACCATTGTCAAATTTTAGGTCAGATTTCTCCTCACATAATTCTCTTTTAAATTACAAGATTAACATATAGGACCATGTATTCAATCTATTTAAAAAATGATAGGCACGGTAATGTTTGGTTTCAGAAATTTCTAATAATAAATGGAAAGATAAGAAATGGTCAACGAATAAATACAAATGAAAACTACATTTCTATTGCATCCGACCAGCATGTACAAGTCTATAAAAGCCGAATCAATTCCATGTTTTAGACAGTCAAATTATCCTTCGTCCCAAAGGTGATAGCAATATATTGTGTGTAGAGAATCGAAAAATATAGTAGTCTCAAAAATTAGTAGCGAAGATCTTTTTTTTTTTTTTTTTTTTTTTGCAGTTTCTCTAGAATGGTTTTTATCTTTCATATAAAATGTTCAACTTTTTAAACTATTTTTTGGATGACTAATGAAATGTTCAATAGGCCTGTGTGTTCCTTACTACTACATTTGCTTCACAAGCTACAGTTGGGGTTTTGAAAAAAGAAAAAAAAAAAGAACAAAACGAAAGGAGTTTGGTTAAAGCTCATTCTTGCTTGTCGATAAATTTGAACATTCAACATGGAAAAAAATTGAAATAATACGTAGATTTTTTTTCTTTCAACTTAGACGATTCTATGAGCTTAATAAATTTTGTTGAAAATTATTGCAGCACAACAATTTCTGGATGGGTATTCATGATCTCAGTTGGATTTAACGCAGCTGCAAGGTGAGTCTTTGCTTTTCTAGTGTAGATAATTCTAACTACGTACTTATAGGTACCATCTATATACTAGTTTAGAACAAGATGGAATAAAAAGCAGAAAAGAAGAAAAATACTTTTCTGGAAATGATAATAGTTGGTAAATTGCCAAAGAGATAAGGAAACTGTTTGTTTTGTTTTGATTGTTATGTTTGCCAAAGTCTTTGACTAATATTTTGGATTGGAACCAAAATTATTAATGGAAACTTCTTTCCCTCTAGTCTTACATACCACCACTGCTTGCTTTTTCACTTTTTTTTTTCTTTTTGACTTGGAGAAAAATTGTATCTAAATCACTACAGAAAGATTTATATTATGACTTTATGATCAATTGCCTGGTGTACACTAGTCCAGTCCTTACCTAACTCTGAAATTGACGTTTGGGAACAATGGAAAGGCCAATGTCAAGGTGCTAATTAGAAAGAAGACTTAACCATTACAGCTGTTTACTGCACAGTTTCTTATTTTATGATCATGCTTTTGAATAAGCATTTATGAAAGATAGGATTCCTCATGGGGCACGTAAATTAATCCTCATTTAAATTAGTTCAAATTTTCTCGTCAGTTTTTTATGGTATCCAATTGCGTCAACCATGAAACTGTCGAATCAATGTGAAATTACATGAAATTACTTCGTATCACTTAATAATATAACGTAGTTTTATATTGGATATGATTGGACATTAAAATAAGCAAAATTGTATAGAGGACTTGAACCGCATTTAAATACTATCAAAACGCATGACTTCTCGTAAAAATTAGAACCCTCCAAGATCATGTCAAATTACGCTAAGAAGATCATAGATCAGTGGGAAAAACGAAGTGACTAACATGGAAATCAAGTTTGGCCCACGTGTTTTCAACCCAAAAAAAAAAATAGAAAAAATTCCAACTAATAGGGAAGTTAAATTTGTGTGTAATGATTGTAAATTTACAATTATGTCGTTAGATATCTTTATTTACAACGGGGATTGATTGTCTTGACAAAAAAATGTTATAAAAATTTTCTTATTCATAGGTACTAGTATTTGAATTAGACTAATGAAGATCTTTTTGAAATGTTAACCAGTGTGAGAGTGAGCAATGAACTGGGAGCTGGACATCCAAAATCAGCAGCATTCTCTGTGATAGTTGTGAATGTGATCTCTTTTATCATTTGTGTGATTGCGGCGATTATTGTCCTTGCTCTGCGTAGAGTCATTAGCTATGCATTCACAGAAGGTGAAGTTGTTGCTGATGCTGTCTCTGATCTTTCCCCACTTCTTGCCCTCACTCTTGCTCTCAATGGGATCCAACCAGTCTTGTCAGGTAAATGACTAAATAACTCCCAGGGTTAAAGCGGTTTGTTCATCATCTTGGGACGAGAGTTGAATTCTCAGCTCTTTATTAGTCACTTTTCCCTTCTAATGTCTTCTTTTCTACCTCTTTCCTACTAGAAAATTTAAATGTGTCAAGGAAAAAAATACCTTATGCAAATATTTAGTTCGGAAGGTTAAGTTTGGTGCTTGAAAGTCTTTTCTTTAAATGATATTTTTATTAGGAAAAATTCACATTTTTATTTGATATTAACACAATGTTTTCTATTTGTAAACTTTTATACATTCTTTGAAATTTTGAAAATATTGAAAAGTTGATGTCCAAGTCAACATGTTCGATCGACTATCCAATTTGTTCTCCACATTAAATTTAAAATACCAGGTCTAACATGATTAGAGATTCGATGTAATTTTGACTAATGAGGATTTATAGTGCATGATTAATTAACAATAATTAAATATTTTGACGAAGAATTAATGTTTCTAGCCCTACGTGGGTAGTAACTGAATAGGTAAATAATACACTACCTAAGTTGGCCCTTTTTGCTATATAGCCCACTTATTTCGCTTGCAATTTTATTTCAAATGTGAAGGTGTGGCTGTTGGATGTGGATGGCAAACATTTGTTGCCTACGTGAATGTAGGATGTTATTATTTTGTCGGAATCCCATTGGGTGCTCTCTTCGGGTTTTACTTCCACCTTGGTGCTAAGGTACTTAAAACTTTGCACGTTGTTACAACAATAATTTTCAGCATTGATATTCCATAATCTATATTCTGCCTCTTAATCTTAGTTAAGTCTTCCACGTTTAATTTCAATCTTTTATCTTTTGTTAACTCTGTCTGACTTTTAGATGCTTAATTTAGTGCTCTTTATTTCAATTTTCTATAATACTTTGGCGCTCAAAAGTCGAATAATTACTGATACATATCGGTGAATGCAGGGAATATGGTCCGGTATGCTGGGCGGTACCTTAATGCAGACAATTATTTTGTTGTGGGTGACACTTCGCACAGATTGGACTAAGGAGGTACAAGTCCTTGCGTTTTTTGCAGTTAATCTTATGCAGCTATTTTTATTTTTATTATTATTTTTTTCATTCTGTCTAAATCAACATCTTAGTTTGAGTTGATTCAACTGTAAGAATGACTTGACAATTCACAATAGTATATGAACTATGCAACAAATTAATACGAGAAATTTCTTTGAGTATTGTATCTTTGCAAGGTCATTTAGGGCAACTGTCTTCTTCATGCCACCTTAAATCATAATCATGATAGTTATTGAGGCTAAATTACTAGGGAGCATAATGATGTAGAGTTCTTGATGTCTACATTTGTATACATTTGCAGGTGGAAGCAGCTTTGAAGAGATTAGACAAATGGGAGGATCACCAGGAAGAACCTCTTCTCAAAGGTTGAAATAAGCCCTGAATCACAAGACTTCAACTCAATTTTATATCATATTGTTGGAACAAAGTCATCAACAAATCAAATAGAAATTTAGAGAAGAAAAGGAAAAGAAAAATAGAGAAGAACCTGAAGATTGATATTTTGTTGGCCATTAATTGTAGATTACTTCAGCTCGCAGAATTGATTGTATGCATCTTAAAAGGGACTGCTCCAAGTTTAGTCCCTAATGCTTGTTGGTTTGTGGACCATCGTGGCCCCATCAATTTTGCTATAACGACAATTAAGTTCCTCTACTTCTTTGTTTGGAGTAATCAAAACTAAATTAAATTCATTTACTACAAAATGGAATGCCCGTTTGGGCATATACTTACACGCCAATTATCGAAATTAGGGAGCAAATACAACCATTTCGCTTCTGATTAATTGGAGATCCAGAACTGAAAATCTTGAGGTGCTGAAAGTTGAATTTAGTAAATTGCTAGTTTACACTTGAACAAAAAGCTTTTATAAATAGAAAAATATTCTATCATTCCCCCAGTACCGAAAACAAAATAGACAAGCCAAGTCATTGTACACAAAAGTAGATCTGCATTTTTTCCCCATTTTTTCTATGATTAAACAAGAGGCATAAGGTAATTCCTTATTTAAGAATATCGATAAACGTGGAAATGGGACTTCACAAGCAAATATATATAAAAAATAAAAATAAATAAAAAAAGCAAAGGTCTTTCCACACTTTTCTCCTTATTCTTCCTTCAATGCTTTTGGCAAATTTTTCTCCGCTTGCTCTTCTCTTGAGGATCTTTGAATAACAATAACAAAGATGTATAAAGATTATTTATCATTCATCACAAGCAATCTTCAAACTAACTTTTTATTCCATTTATCAAATTTCTCACCAATTTTTAGTCGATTCAGGCTGCATCAAATGTTGATCTACTTGAAATCTTCAGTTTGCCTGGTGTCATCGACATCACCTTGCCAAACTTTGCTTTTCAGTATTTTTTTTTTATGAGAAATTTCTCATTAAGGCAGTGGAAGTTTTGAAATGATTAAAGAGGGCGAATGTTTTACATAATTACTAATAATGACAAAAGTTATTTAAAAAATAAAATTTATTATTAGGCAAATAGATGTTCGTACCCCTAGTATTCTGTAACAAATATTCTAACCTGAATAGAGAGATGCAATCTGTAGGCAATTACTTGAATCATTCTTCTTTTATCTACCGTTCTCAGAAATAATTAAACAATCACTTGAATCGTCTTTCGTTACCGATCAGCAAACTACCCGTCAAACTAAGCTTTCTTATGCTGGAAATTTGTGTAGAATTGCAAGCTAATACTTTGTTGCCCCCGAGATTCTATACATATATATACATATACAAATACATATACATATATATACGTGTGTGTGTGTGTACTTGGCTAATTCTTTATCTTCGGAGTATAAATATGTTCCTACACGTTGCAAATGTTGCTTTAAATTCGGACTTAACATCAAGGATTATCCATTAAATTCTGAGTTGTCTTGTTAGTGGGTCCCTAAAACAACCAAGGATTTACCAACAATGTAATATTTCGTCCCATATCGGAAAGTTTAAATAACATGTACTAATGTATAAATTGAGTCAAAGCACTCAAGTCTAACTTGAAATATCTATTTTGGACTAGCAAAGACAAATTCCAAATAGTTGGATTTGATTGCTAAAACTCTGGTCACGCGCTGGGCATGTAGGCCAGAGGCATGATAGAATGATATTAAAGTGAATCTTATGTAGTTTTTGCATGGGTGAGACTGAACCAATAATATTGGGTCGTGATTACACAAGGAAGTAGAGAAACTAATTGTTGTGCGGGGTTAAGTGCTACATCGACTTAAGGGCAGGAGCCACCTCTAAAATCTAACACAACTGAGTAGACAGTATTAATCATGGATGGATTAGGCTTTGTGTGGACGCCAAAACCTAATAAGGAGGGGTGAATATAATATCCTGTCTCACATAAAAAAAGTTAAGTAACTTGAACCAAGATATAAGTAGAGTCTGAGTTCAACTCCAGTTTAGGACATTCATTTTGAGCTAGCAAGGATGGAACCCAAATAGTTGTCTAGCTACTGAGACTCTAGTCGCAGCCTAGGTCTGCAAACCCGGGGTGTGACAGAGATCAAAGAAGAACTCTCCTTATGTGGATAGGTAGAGGACCAAAAAAAATTAGAAGAAGGTTACGACAACAGAATTAATGGCAATAGAATTGTAAAATCCTAATGTTTCCTGTCATAGTGGAAAGTACTCAAGTATAAACTAGTAATGCAAGAAATGAAGGATTAGAAATGTTTGACGATTAAAAGTAAAACTACAGGGCCTAGAACTTGTGTGAGAATTGCTAACAAAGTGCAACAGGATACCATAGAGGATAAATTGGTAATACTTGTGTTGGGAGATTGCAAAAAGAATGGTAAATGGTCGATTGGCAGGAATGACAGTCGAAACAGGTCTGTCAATGTTAAACTAGGGGCAATTACAATTCAAGGAAGTTTCCAAAAGGAACAATATGTCATGCCCTGTGCCCGAGATATAACACCACTGTGATTAGACTAAATTGAGTCACAAGGCTCATAAGGTCAAAACATCTAACATAAACATCTCAAATATTACATATACAAAGCCACTAACAATATCTAAAGTCAAATAATATCATTAGGTACAAGTACATTGTCATCTAATACCATAGCATTCAGATCTTCAAATACACAATTTCAAATGTCTATCACATTGACTAAAGTCTTAACCTAACATATCATAATACAAACATAGTCTAAGTACATAAATATGAAACACTACCAACTTACTATTATCCAATTACCTTATTAACTCCGAGTGCTAGCACACTCTTCTGTTACAAAACCATTAATCACTGCATGTCAAAAATAGAGGGGTGAGTAACAAAATCACTTAGTAAGTGACAAAAGTATCGTCTTGTGGCTTGAGTGTGTCGTACATATTTTTACTTTCAAACCACATGGTTAATAGTTCATATCAATACAATAGGAACCAGACATATCCACATTAAATCACAAGTCAAATGTCAAGCATCAAAATCAATTAATACATTTAAACCAATATCAATGCGTTCAAACAAAGCACTAATGCATTCAAACAAAGCCCTGGATATCCAGTTATTCAATGTAACCCAGTTGGTCCGATCATACTGACTTTTACCCGGTCAGTCCAGTCATACTAATTTTAACCTGATCAGTTCAGTCCTACTGACTTTCACCCAGTCAGTTCGGTCCTACTGACTATCACCCGGTCAGCACGATCAAACATATCACATCATACATACATTCACTTCGTTGTGCAAACAATTCATTGTTCAATAATTCATTTGTATCTTATATTGTCAAATTATAGTAAATCGAGAACATAATCACAATCAAGCCATTTAATATAGCAAATAGGAGTTCAAAACAATTATACTTTGGCATTAATCATTTTTCAAAATCCAATGGATACAAATCCAACTTACCTCGGTCTGAGCTAACTCAATACTCCGCGAAAGGTTGACAACGTTCTTCGCCTAAAACATACAATTAAACATCCGATCAAACATTAGTTCTATCAAGAAATAATAGTTAGAGTTTAACTCTAGATGCGAAACACACAGCGGAACAAAGATAATAGAGAAAAAAGGTGATCCACGGGTGGAGGGAAGCAATCCGCTTTCGCGGATCCCCCAAACTAGCTCACGGCTCCCCAGACAAAGGTGAGCCGCAGCCATCCCAACTGCCAACCACACCCAAGGCTGGCCTTGGCCCTGTCCGCAACTAACTAGCAGAAACTAGCCACGAGTTGGCTACCTCAAGCCTCACTTGCGGCTCGCAAGTTAGAGACTTGCTGCGGGTAAGAGCTAACCAAGCCATGTACGTGTCTCAAACCCAACTGCCCACGTCTTACTATGAAAAATCTGCAATCCAACCACACACACACCCAATCTCAACTCCATTCCATCCCAATATCAATCCAACACTCAAATTGGTAAAATAAGGCAATATCAACTCATAACAAACTCAAAACACTTATTAATCATAAACACAAGTCTTAATCACATATAATCTCTCAAATCCCTAACTCATCTTCATCACAAATCTACCTTCCACTTACACACTCACACACCCCCACCAACACAAGCACATGCTCAATAAGCACAATGACCCTAAAACTTCCCAAATCTACCACTGATCACATTATTCCTATTATAACCAAAACCTATGAAATGTGAACTAAGATTTGGAAATTTACCTTGGGTAGGGAGTTGGGTAGAAGGATCAAAATCTCTTTTTCTTGCTTGCCCTTGTGAATTCAAGCCTTCAATTTCTTCTTCAAGAGAAAAGGGAGAGAATTTAGAGAGAGAGACAGAGAGAGAGAGAGAGAGTCTTTCAAGAAATAAGAAGAAAGAATGAAAGAAGAAAGAAAGAAAGCCCTAGTCTTGTATTGAAATCAAGTTTGCCCCAAATTGCAATCAAGTCCCCCTTGGTTTCCAATTTATATCTTCACCCAAAAAATGCCAAGTTATAGAAATGTCTCCAAAGATCCTTGGTATTACACAATAGGTAGGATCATGTTCAACATCAAGGACGTGGGTTGTAGATGCCCTAAAAAAAGGGATGAAAGAAGTGAGTGGTTATCTTACGTTTCAACAAAAGTCCAAGTAGCAAGGTAGCTAGCAAACATGGGAAATTGGCTGATAGTAACCCTATGCTTCAATGTAACCATCAATTTTGGAGGGAAAATTTGCTTATAAATGCCACACCATATGAACTAAGAAGACACGATGAAGAAATGCTTTAGACACCTTAAGACTTTCCTTCAATTACTATCGAATCCTCAATTTAGTATAAATTATGTTCTTAAGCCTCAGCATTTCTTTAGAATTTAAGCATTCTAGTAATTTTTAATTTCCAGTAGATGCACTTTCAATTCCCAGTCATTGTAAATGCTTCCAAGTTTAATGCAATGTCCATTCCCTACTTCCAAATATTTTGTCATATTTTGTTGATTTATATGCCATTTATTGTTGACTTAATTCCAAAATTACCATCGATTGGTCATTTCAGTCTTTTCTAGCTCATTACTTTCGTCAACTGTTCAAGAAGTGAAGTTTCAGTCCTAGAAACTGTCCAAGGCAAAATGAACAATAATTGACTCATAAGCCAGAACACAATTGGCACACATTTTATATCATATTCTTAGTATCAACTGAGTGGCACACCCATAATATATCGACACAAAACCTAATGACTAAAAAGAGTACTCGATAGCCAATTTCATGTGCGAATAGTTTTTTGGCACGCCTAATAAGGGCCACCAAGAAAGCTAAAGACAAAGACGTTACAATGACGCCATTTCATCCCTATTAAGGGGCAAGCAGTCGAAGCCGCAAGAATAGCTACTTCCAACTCAACCCCAGTCCAATGACTTTCCTGTTGAGATCCTTGACCAATTAATAAAGAAATGGATGCAAGTGCTAACTGGCTTGTTAAAGAAGATGTTTCAAGACATTTCAAGCAAAGTGCCATGGGAAAATACCTACGCAAACTAGAGCAAGAAACGAGGGCCATGGGTCACGCCATTAACATAGTCAGTTCAAAATTCAATATGTACACAACCTGTTAAGTACAGATTTAAAGAAACTAGCATCAAATATTGAACCTCATACCAACGAGCAAGTTCAACTTTTATCAACTAAATTGCCTACTTAAGGGCCTATGTCAGCAACGAATGTGACTGGCAAGAAAACGATTACCATAACTAACAAGATGACAATTAATCAACCTTAGCAAAAATGCTTGGTCATGCGAACTAGTGTCTTGCTATTTGAGAAGAAATGATTGATAAGACTAAGGGCAAGGCTATTGTTGAAGAACAACCAAAATCAATTTATCACTATGGGAAACTGTCTAGTTATTGGAGACAAGCTTCTAATTGTGACAGGAGTATTGACGCTTCCAAATGGAATAATAACATAGAGCCCACCAGAAGGGCAAAAGCAATGTCCACTAATTGTGTCAAAGGGAAGTTTTAATTGTGAAGGCATGGTTGCTATCTCTATATTCCCGTCAATGGATAAAGGTATGATTGCAACTCAATAATTCGAGATTGGCCCATTTTGTATTACTACTGAGAACTCTATAAAACATTTGTTCACATTTCAATAACGCAATAATTTGAGGTATTTATCTGGAGAGTCTTGTTTTCATATCTGGTATCAGAGTCCAATTTCTTCTAAACAAGGGTCAGCACTTGTTTCTGTAAGAAGTCTTTAACCATTGGGGTTTATTTGTAACTCCTTCTTTTGGTTTAATAGATGTTAAATTATTTATTATCTTCATTTTAATTTACTTTTTTGAGTCTATATTCTAAGTCAATATTATAGTTTACAAATAAAAGTTATTGTGAGTTTTTTTTAATAAATATTAAGAATTGTTACAACTAATATGAGATTAAAAAAAATCCTAGGCTTGCAGTTTGAAAGTGCGAACACCCCATTTCAAAAGTAGAATAAATTGTGGATGAAAATGAAAAAGCATCACAATCATGATAATTAGTCACAATTAATCCTTGATATGATATTTAATTCAACAATATCATCTCTCATGCATCAGAAGGGAAAGTATCAGGATTCCAAACCCCTTTTTTAGTGTATCTAGACTTGGTATTGAGTTTTGGTGTATCTAGACTTGGTATTGAGTTTTGATGTACTAATTCACTAGAAAATGTTTTCATGAAAGTAAGAAAATTAAAAAAAAAAACTCCTTTTTAGACAACTCTAGGTCTTTGAAAACAGGAGAAAATGAGTTTGGGAATCACAGTTGAAGAAAAGGAAGGCAAAGGCTTGTGCTTAAGACACCCTTTCAACCTAGCCGAAATTAGTTGCAAGGTTTAGTCAAAATTTTTCTAATGTAACTATAAAACTTATCACATTTGGATATAACTATATGGATGCAAATCTAGACACAAAAGAGATATCAAGAGGGACAAAATATCCCTTCAAAGTTAAATTGAAATTATCTGATTAATTGCGAAACTCAAAAAGAGACCTTAAAAGGGTCACGAGTAATGCAAGATGAGACTAAAAAAACTAAAAATAAAGTTTATATATATATAAATGATTAAGGAAAGGGAATGCAACATAAGGGGTACGGGGAACGAAAACTCGTGACAAAGTATTCCTTCCTACAGAGGGATAAATAGCGTACTAAGGCTACAAACACTATATTCGCTATTTCCATATTCAAAGGGTTACTCTTCCTAACTTAAACAAGCAAATGATCTATCTATCCTAAAATTCTATATGAAATGCAATCTAAGTGTTATACATTATATATTTACGAGAAAAGGGATAATATAAAGCAAAAATGACATGTAAAATGGGAAAAAGATCCTAACAATAAAAAGAATGCATGCAAATGAAATGAATTTCATGCAAATGAAACTAACATTTAAGGAGCCTAAAGGTCTAGCATTGGACTAACCCAATTTTTTATAAATTCCTCATTACCATTGGACTAATGAGGAAATGAGAATGAACCACAACTAGCATTGGACTAGTGCGGCGATGATACACATATATCATAAGAAAGCAAAGTAATAAATAAACATAAATTAAAGCAATAAGCACATTGAAGTAGATAATAGCACATAGGTGTCACGCCCCATTTTTCGAAAAAGGAAGAAAATAATAAATGATAATGATGATAAGTGTGGATGTGAGGGAGTTGGAAAAAGAAAAAGGAAGAATTAAATGCGATTGTGTTTAAAATGCTTTATTTTAAAAGCAAATGAAAAAGGCCTAAAATGGGACTTTTAGAAATGCGACGGTTTTTGGGCCCGAAAAAATAGTCTAAAAAGGGTTTTTAGTGAAAAAAAAAGGAGTCGCCACTTGGTATTGAGTTTTGGTGTACCAAGTCACCAAAAATATTTTGTGAAAGGTAAAAATTTGGGAATGATTTATTTTTAAAAAATGATTTTTTGGAAAAATATAAGAAAAATAAGAAAAACCCTTTTAGACGACTCCAGGTCTTTGAAAACAAGAGAAAAAGGTTCGGGAGTCACAGTTGAAGAAAGGGGAGGCAAAAGTTTACACCTAAGGCACCCTTTCAACCTAGCCGAAACTAGTTGCGAGGTTTAGTCTAAATTTTCCTAATATAACCCTAAAGTTTTATCACATTTGGATGCAACTATATGAATGCAAATCTAATCCTAAAAATGGATATCGATAAGGGACAAAATGTTCCATTGAGGTTTGGTCGGAATTGTCGCATTAATTGCGAAACCCGAGTCTAGACCTCGATGAAGTCACGAGTGTAGATGCAAAATGGAATGCAAAAAGAAAAGGAAAATAGTAGTATAGATAGTACGTGAACAAAGAAAGTGGGTGATGCAAACATAACGGGTACGGGGGACTAACGGACTCGTGACTAACTGTTTCTACTCACGGAGGGGGGAACGACATGTACGCCATCGCTTCCCACGTGAGTAGATGACTATTTCTAGTCAAGTCACGCAAATGACCTAAAATTCTATGTGTGGTGGAGTCTAAATGACATGCACCAAACATGTATTTTAAAAAATAGATAATAAATGATAGAGTATGTATATAAAAATCATTCAAAATGGAAAAAGGCCTAAAACAAAAATGTGTGTGAAATAGCATGAAATGAACACACGAAAATGTTCCTAATGCTAAAATGACCTAAAGGCTTAGCATTGGACTAGTCTATTTTCTATAAGTTCTCCACTAGCGTTGGACTAGCGAAGAAAACGAAATTAACCACAACTAGCTTCGGACTAGTGTGGCGACGATACACATATATAATTAAAGTAAGTAAATAAACAAAGCATGTATTAAAGCAATAATCACCATAAAGCAAATAATAGCATATAGGAAGCACATAGCACACAAGCATGATATTCTAGATGCAAAATCCTAAAGAAAGCGGAATAAAACACATAAGCACATAGCACACATAGCACGCAAAGCCCTAACTATTACACCGGAGAATAACCTAATTAGCAGTCTAAAATAAAAAGGGTAACCTATCTAACCTATCTATTACACTTTCTATCTAAAATACATAGGCTTTTAATTAAATAGATAACATATGAACTATCTATTACATTAACTATCTAAATACACAATTTTGCTAAATAGAATATTACCTATCTATTACATTTCTTTAAATAATCAGAAAATTAATTTCTAATAAGTAACATGGCATAAATAAATAAACACTCTCACATGGATAAAAAAGTATAAACACAAAAAACACGCAGAAAAACACATAGGAGCACTTAGGAGCACATAAAAGAAATATTGGAAGGGTAATCGAGGTACCTCTCATTCGCAAACCCGGTATAAATCGCTACTAAAATGAACAAACTTAATCAAGGCATCATTGTTTAAATAAATAAGCCATTAATTAAGTTATTCTAGAGCAATCACTATAAACATGCTAATGATAGTTCAAACAATTGTAGCAATAATAAACAAAAATAAAAATAAAAAAATAAAAAATAATAAAATAATAATAATAATAATGATAATAATAATTAATTATTTAGGAAGAAAAAGGAAAATTATTTAAGTAAAAATAAATAAGTAGATAAATAAATAAGTAGAACAACCAAAATAAAATAAAAATAAAATAAATAATAATAATAATAATAATAATAATAGAAGACAAAACCTAACAATACATACATTGAAATTTTAACACCTCAAATGAGAATTATTAAAACAACTAAAAGAAAAATAGAGAAACTAATTTGAACATTAATTAGGCTAACAAGACCCAATTTTAGAATATTAATTATAAGTTTGGTAAAAATAAATAAAGAGAATGTAAAAAGAAATAATTTAAAGCTTTGAGGACTTAACTAATTTTAATTAATACTTTTTTTTGGCAAAAATAAAATATTATAAGATTTGGATTAAAAGTGAAAAGTTAAGCAATATTCTAAAGTGAAAAATGTAATTTGCAACAAGTAAAAAGGTAAAATTATAATTTTAAACCCTACTCACAGTAATGACATAGTTTACAATGAATTTAAAGGCTAAAACATAATTTTCAGCAACTATAATGCCCAAAAACAAAAATTCCAGCAATAAATAAAAGACTAAAAATATAATTTCAGCAAAGTCATTAAATAATACATAATTTACAGCAATGTCTAGGGTCAAATTGAAAATTTCAGCTATATAAAAGAGCTAAAAATAAAAATTCCAGCAACTATAAGTATAAAAATACAAATTCCAGCAACAAATAAAAGGCTAAAATATAATTCTAACAGTTAATGGAGGTCTTAAAACAAATTCCAGCAACATAAAGGACCAAAATATAAATTCCAGCAATATTCTAGGGCCAAAAATAAAATTTCCAGCAATGCATAGGGGCGAAGATGCAATTTCCAGCAACCTTGGGACCAAATTTACAATTTCCAAGGTAATTCCAGCAAACGTGAGATAAAAAATTAAAATTACAGCAACTAATGGGCTTAACATTACGGATTACACAAAACTTAAGGAGGGGGCAATATTGATAATTAAGGCCTAAATGAAAGAAATAGAACCTAAAGTGGTCAATTTACAAAAATACAAGGGCTTAATTGCATAAGATAAAATAAAAATACTAAATTAGATAGCTAGTTAAATTAACTAAACTGACTTTGGTTAATTAACTTAATTAATGAATTAAAACTAACTCTAAAACCAAAGCATAAACAAATCAATTGTAATTACTAAATGATAAACACAAAGAACAAAGAACAAATAACAAAGAACTAACAGAGACCCCACCTGAATTATTCCTTTTTGACCGGATATGCCTATTTCCACAAACAAATCAACTCTTTTGACTCAATGCTGAAAATTCTTTAAAAGAAACAAACGTTTACTAAAGTCCAAAAAGCAAATTCCCAAGTCAAACTCTCATGCCCAGACTCAGTCAGTCTGCTTCTTTGACCATAGAACCTCAATCAGCTTCCTCAAAACCGTCACTTGCAAAAAATAAAAAGTCCTCCCCTGTTTCGCTTAATCTCTCTCGTTCTTGCCTTCATCTTTTACCGTCTCTCTCTCATTCTCTCTCTCTCTCACACATCTCCCTCTTTCTTTCTCTTGGACCTCCTCACCCTGGATCAGTTTTTTTTTTTTTTAAAATGACTCCAAAATTACCAAATCTTATGTCCAAATTGCCCAGCCGGTTCTTTCTTCTTCACCCAAAAACTCAAAACCCCCAAATCACTTCTAAGTCTCCTCTCAAACCCATTCTCAAATCCAAATAATCAAGCCTTATAACCTTCAAATCATAAAGTAAAACCATCATAAATCAAACAAATGCAAGCTAATTATAAGAGAGTCTAAGAATTTAACCTCTTTGCGCAGGGGAAGAACGGTGGTGATGATGGTTGGACTCGGTCGTCACTGGTGGCTGCTGCGATGGCGTTGGTCCACAGCTACTGTGGTTGCTGTCCTCATGGTGCTGGAGTGTGCGTGTGTGTTTCTTGCAGGGGTGTGTGTGTGTGTGTGTGTTTACAGGTTGTGTGAGTGTGTGTTTGAATGTATGTTTTGTGTGTGCCGTGTGTGTAAATGAACTGGTGGGTGCAGGTGTATGTATGTTTGTTTGTGATTTTTGTGTAGGTTTGTGTGAGTTGTGCGTTTGTGTGTGTGTGAATTGTGTGACTTAGTGTGTGTGCAGGTGTGTGCCTGTGTGCTGTGTCTGTGTGCGTGAGTGAACTATGCGTGAATGAGTGTGTGTTTGTGTGATTGTTGTCTGTGCTTGGTGAATTGTGCAGAGGAAATGCAGTGTGTGTTGTGTGATATGTGTGAGGCGTGAGAGTGAGGAAGAAAATGCAGGTGTGTATGTGATGCTTGTGTCTGTGTATGTGAATGGAGGGGCAGTGGGGTGAGTGTTTGTGTGTTTGTGCTGCTGAACTGAGTGCAGGGAAGTGTGAGTGATCTGTGTGCAGATGTGTATGAGAGGCAGAGAGGGTGAGAGTTGGGTGAAGTGAAGTGCAGGTGAGGTGTTCTGTGTGTGAACTGTGTGAATGTGTGCTGGGGAAAGGGAGTAGGGAGGCCGAGAGAGTGAGAGGTGGAGCTGCAGGTGAGGCGTTTGTGAGGGAGAGGTGAAGGTGAGGGAAAAATGGCGTGAATTGGTGTGTGTCTGTGAGTTGTATGTTGTGTGAGAGAGCCGAGAGAATGTGCAGGGGAAAGGGGAGAACTACAGGTGTATGTGATGTGTGTGTGTTCGGATGAAGAGAGGGAGGGGAAAGAAAATGCAAGTCTGTGTTTTGTGTTGCTTGCAGGGGAGTTGAAGGTAGTGCAGGTGTGAAACGTGAGAATTCAGAAGAGAAGATGAGAGTGCAGGTCAGGAAGAAAAATGAAGGGGGAGGTGTTTTTGTCTGCGTGAGTGATGTGAAGAGAGGAAAAAAAAAAAAAAATCAGAGTGTGATGATGGTGGAGTGGGTAGGGATGGTGTTTGCAGAAGGCTGCTTTGCAGCTTAAACAGCTATTCTGTTGCTGTAGCAGGCTGCAAAACGCAGCCTGCTCCAGCCTTTTCTTCTTTTTTTTTTTTTTTTTTTAAGAATTTTAGAAAGATCAAATTGTAAGAAAATAAAGAAAATGGAATAAAAATAAAACCCTCCCTAGGATTGAAAATAAATAAATAAATAAATAAATAATAGAACTAAAACCAAAATTAGCATTACTGTAAGAAGAAGATTTAATAATAATAAAAATCACAATTTTAAAATTAATTCACCATTAAAGAAAATATGTCATAGACAGAGAAAACATAATTTGAAATAAGTACCAAATAGTGTTTAAAATTATTATATATATATTTTACATAAAACCATAAATGTTAAATGCACATATAAAATATTTTACACACAAAATTCTTTAAATAAAAATGCATTGGAAAGCGTGACATTATGAAAATCACAAAAATACTAAATGACTTCTAAAAATCACAAAAATTTTACGCAAAATATATTATCCCATGAAACACATATACTGAAATTTTCACTCAAAAAATTCTTAAGATTAACGCATTCTTGGGAAATGTGCCCTTAATAAATAAAAAGATAAAAATTAAATAAATACTAAATGACCTCTAAAAATTATGTGATTTTTGCAGAAAATTTATGAATACACAAAATGCATATATAAAAAATTTCGTTTGAAAATTCTCATAAAAATAATGCTTTGGAAAACGTGCCGTTGAATTAAAATACTAAAATTTTAAATAAATAACAAATGACTCCTAAAAATCATTAAAATCATAAATAATGATAAAAATACTAAAATCATGTATTTAGGAAATAAAATAAAATAAAATAATATTTACATGGTGAAATTACCATTTTGCCCCTAGTACGATGAATTGGATATAATACGCGAAAATTGTACTCGACCCCCAAAAAATGAGAAAATACCCCCTAAAATAAAAGTGACACACATATTTTTACCAAAAGTGTGTCAAAATTTGGTGTCTACAATAGGAGTACATAGCACATAAGCATAATATTCTAAATGAAAGTCTAAAGGAAAAAAAAAAGTAAAACACATAAGCACATAAGCACATAGCACACAAAAGCCCTAACTATTACACCGGGAAAACCTAACTACAATCTAGAAGGAGAGAAAGGTAAAAAAATAACCTATTGAACCTATCTATTAAATTTCCTATCTAAAATACAAAAAAAAATTTAAACAAATGAAAAATATAACCTATCTATTACATTACTTATCTAAATACGAATTTTAATTAAATAAAATATCAACGATCTATTACATTCCTCCAAATGATTAAAATTAAATTTAAATAAATTAATTAAAAACAAAAATTACAAATATTCTAAAATAAAAAACAATTAAAACAACACATAAGAAAATCACATAGTAGCACATAAAGAGAATTAAGGGATAATAGGATCCCATTTGTAAACATGGTACAAATGCTAACAAAATAAATAAACACATCAAGGTACCACTATTTTGGATAAACAAATCATACAATAAATAAAACAACATGAATCACTATAATCAAGGGATAAAATACAAGACAATTATAATAACAACCACAAACAAGAAGTTGAAAGTACCAAATAAACATCTAGGGAAAAAATATATTTTGTTTAAATAAAGAACATACAATAATCTATAATTAAACTTTTAACACATAAATAAAACACCAAAATAATATAAAGAGGTACAGAGAAACTAATTTGAGCATTAATCAAGTAAAAATCAAATTTGGGCATTGATTAAAAATTTAGAAACACAAAAAAAGACATAATTGAAAGTTTTAAGGACTTAATTAAAAAAAGAAAAGTTTTTGGGTAAAAATGAAAATTTTTAGCAAGATTCTAAAGCAAAAATGTAATTTACAGCAAACTAAAGGGTAAAGTTACAATGTTAAACAATACTTAAAGTAATAATATAATTTACAACAAATTTAAATGCTAAAATATAATTTCCAACAAAGCGTAAGGGCAAAAATTTAATTTTCAGCAAGTTTAAAACCAACTATGTAAATTACAGCAAGCCAATGGGATAAGATATAATTTCCAGCAATATTTAAAGGCAAAAAATCAATTCTTGAAAATATTAGCGACAAAACTATAATTTTCAGCAACACTAAAGAATAAAAAAATGTAATTTTAGCAAGATTACGAGGAAAACATAAACTACAGCAATTATAGGGAGCCAAAAACAAAAATTGCAACAAGTTTTGGGCAAAAAATATAATTTCCAGCAAGCATAAGGGACCAAATTGTAATTTTTGGCAACATTCAAGGACTAAAATGCAAATTCTAACTACTTGGGGGGTATAAACATAAATTTCAGTAATGTTCTAGGGCCAAAATATAATTTTCAGCAAGCACAGGGACAAATATCATAATTTGCAGCAATGTATAGGGGCAAAAATGCAAATTCTAGCAACATTTGAGGATAAAAATGCAATTTCAGCAAGCTTGGGGGGGTGAAAAATAAATTACAGCAATTATGGGGAGTCAAAAATAAAATTTAATTTTCAGCAAGTTTTGGACAAAAATATAATTTTCAGCAAGTGTGAGGGACCAAATTGTAATTTTCAGCAACATTCAAGGACTAAAATGCAAATTCTAGCTACTTGGGGGGTAAAAACATAAATTTCAGCAATGTTCCAGGGCCAAAATATAATTTTCAGGAAACACATGGACAAAAATCATAATTTGCAGCAATGTATAGGGGCAAAAATGCAATTTTGGGCAACATTTGAGGGTAAAAATATAATTTCAACAAGCTTGGGGGTGAAAAATAAATTACAACAATTATTGGGAGCCAAAAATAAAAATTACAGCAAGTTTGGAACAAAAATATAATTTCCAGCCAGTGTGAGGGACCAAATTATAATTTCTAGTAACATTCAAGGGCAAATTTGCAATTTTAGGAAACTTTAAGAACTAATTTGCAAATTCCAGCAATTTTCAAGGACTAGAATATAAATCTAGCAAGATTGGGAGCTCAATTGAAATTAATAGGACTTAAATGAAGAGAACTTAAGTTTTAAGGGTCAATCTACAAATATTAAGGACCAAAATGCAACAATCAAAAGTATTTCAGGTAGAATAAAAACTAACCAAAATATTAAGGGCTAAAACATAAATATTAGATTTGACAATAAAATGATAAAAAATGAACCAACGCAAAATGACATAGTTTTGAGTAAAACTACATCAACACGACAAAATTCAACTTAAAACCTTTTTTAAAAAAAATTAAACGATAAGAAGGAAAAAAATTTTAAAAAACTAAAAAAAATTAACCAAAATCAAACAACACCCCCCGAGGGACATCGTCTTTCAACCTTCTGATTTCTTTTTCTTCTTTTCTCTTTCTCTCACTTTTTCTCTGTCGTTCTCTCTCTTTTTCTTCTTCTTTTTCTCTTCTCCTCTCTTCCTCCGTCTCTCTCCTGTTCACTCTTTCTTTCTCTCCTTTTCTCCTTCTTCTTCTTTTTTTCTCTTTGTTGTCTGTCTCTTCTCCTTCTTTCCTTCTTTTTTCCTTCTGCCCTTATTTACTATCTTCTCTCCCGTCTCTGTCTGTCTGTCTGTCTCTCTCTCTCTCTCTCTCTCTCTCTCTCTCTCTCTCTCTATTTGTTTTCTTTCTTTCAGTTGTGCTCTATCCTCTCTCTACCAAATCGAAAATTTCATCATTCATCTTCCCCTCGCCTAACCAAAAATCCCCAAAAAAATTTCCTTCACCCCAAACTTCCAATTCTGAGATTTAAACTTCTTAATCTCTAATTACTAACCTTGTACTAAGATCCATCTAATCTTTGTTCAAATTACACAATAAATCAAACAAGATAACCATCTAATGAAGAAAGGAAATTGGGTTTACCTGGTTCGGGATGGAGAGCGTTGGTGGCGATAGTGGTGGGCTGGTGCTGGTGGGGCTAACTGGAGGTGGTGAGCCTGAGCTGAAGCGAGGGTGGAGAGGCGCTGGTATGGTGATTTAATGGAGGTGTGATGTGGTTTGGGTTTGGCTTAGTTGTGTGATTTGTATATGTATTTTTGTTTTGCAGGTGATGATGCTTTGATTGGATTGTGGGTGATGCGTTGCTGCCATTGTTGAATGATGGATGAGCGGCGGCGGTGTCCTATGCTGGTTTGTGGCTGAGCTAATGGGTAAATTGGTGGTTGGCGTGGGCAGTGATGGTGTTGGTGGTGGCGGAGTTGCTTCTTTGGGACTGCTAATTTGTGTGTGAGTTCTGTGTGTGAATGTTGCATTTCTGATGTGTGAATGTGTGCAAGTGGTGAGATTTTTACTGCAAATTGTGAAATCGTGTGTGCAGGTGTATTGTGAAGGTGTTTGTGCAGGTATGTGAGAGTAAGTGTGTAAATATGTCTGGCTATGAGAGTGCAAGGATGAGAGAGTGAATCGTGAGTGTTTTGCATGAGCTGAGAGGGAGAGAAAGCGAGTTGTGTGCAATGGTGTGGTGCGGATGAAGTGAGGGCAAGAGTTGTAGTGTGTGATATGCGTGTGAAGGAGAGCAGAAGGAAAGCTTGTGAATTGTGTCTATATGTGCTTTGCTAAATGATTGTGTATTCTTGAGTGAAGGAAAACTTAGAGAGAAGGGCAAGAGTGAGGAGTGAATGGAGTGAGTGAATCAGTTGAGAGGTGATGATGATGAATCAAGAAGGTGAATCAAGAAAATCATCAACAATCCCCTAAAATCTGCTTATGGGATTGCAAGTGGGGATGGTGGTGATGATGGTGTTTGAGGGATTGATGGGTGTAGTTGAAATGGCTGTGCATCCATGGCAAAAGCGTTGCTGCTATTGTTCTTTTTTTTTTTTTTTGGGAGAGAAATTTGTAAGGAAAATGAAGAAAATGAAATGAAATAAAATAAAACCCACATGGACTCCTTAAAATTTTTAAAGAACTAAAATTATATATATATATATATATATATATAACCAAAATTCAGCAGTACAGGAAGAAAGAAAAATATAATGTAAAAAATTAAAAGTTATTGCAACATTAGAAAGCGTGTCATTAATAGATAAAAAGATAAAAATTAAAAATAAATACCAAACGGCCTCTGAAAAATCATGAAATTTTTACATAAAATCTATAAATATATTAAATGCACATATAAATTTTTTCACACAAAAATTCTTAAATAAAAGGTGCACTGAAAAACATGGCATAATATGACAAAAATTATGAAAATTACTAAATAACATTTAAAAATTACAAAAATTTTACACAAAATTCATTATCACACAAAACACGTATACTAAAATTTTCACTCAAAAATTTCAACAATAACTCATTCTTGTGAAATGTGCATTTAATAAACAAAAAAACAAAAATTAAATAAATATCAACCAACCTCTAAAAATCATGAAATTTTTACTAAAAATTTATAAATATACAAAATGCACATATAAAAATTTTTACACAAAATTCTAACACAAAGAAATAATTGAAAAATGTGCCTTTATTGGAAAAATACTAAAATTTTAAACAATTACAAAATGATTTCCAAAAAATTATTAAAATTAGAAAAATCATAAAACCATAAAAAATGATTTTAGAAATTAAAATATAATAAAAAGGTATCTTCATGCTAAAATTATCATTTTGCCCCTAATATAACTAATTAGTCATAATATACACGAAAATTGTAATTGAATCCCGAAAAATAAAAGTGCCTCTAAATGCAATAAAAACACATTTTTTTTTATAAAGGGTTTGTCAAAATTTGCTGTCTACAATATATATATATATATAGAGAGAGAGAGAGAGAGTACATTCAATTATCTTACTTAAAGATCCACTTGGTCAAAATAACTTCATCAACAAAAATTTTGTCAGCCAAAATGCATGTCACTTGAGCAGTCCAAAAGAAGCAAAAATTAACATAATTATCAAATGAGAAATCTAATTGATCCGAGTGTTTATAATGACTACCCTATGTAGGATATGGTTCCCAATTTTAAATGGAAAGAACCTAATCATTTTCTTTTTGAATGCATAGACTAGGTCCATCCCTTAAGTCAGCAATTGCCTTTTGGGATAGATTATGGAATTGGTTTAGGTTCCCTTCCCTCTTCCCCTTGTAGACCTTTGTGTCGAAAAATTTCAAAAAAAAAAAAATGCATAGACTAATAAAACATATTAATACTCATTATTTCACATGCACGAACTAGCCTTATAGAAATCAAGTTAGCATCTGCGATATGGCCCCATCTACAACATAGTCAACTTCCCAACGCCTCCCCAGCTCATTAATGCGTAAACCACGGCTGGTATGTGTCGCCGACCAAGAATAAATGAATTATTAGTTGACTCAATAATTAGTGACGTGGATTTTTTTCACGTTGAATCTTAATTAATTCATGCGTACAATAATTAAGTTAACAATATCTACAAAATTAAGATTTCTTCTTTTTTTTTTTTTTTTTGTACGCAGCAATTTATTTTGCACATACAGGGAAATGGTATGTGCAATATGAATCATAGTTTGAGTAAGATAAATTTGATATATGTGGGCTTGGAAGGATGAGTTATAAAGAAGATATAATTTTAGGCTGTTTATGAAAATGATATTTGTATTGTTTTTATCAATAATGTTTTGCTGCTAAATAGTATAAATAACAAAATATACATGCTACCAAGAAAACATTGCAAGTACTACTTAACAAATTTTTTTTTGGAAAAAAAAAGGCATTATAAGTACTCTTTACCCGAGGGGGAAAAACTATAATTGTACTGTCTTTATCAGTAAGTATTCTAAGTACATTTTCTCCTACTTTTCTTATAACTTAGAAAATCAAATTGAAAATAGAATTTAGGGAAATGATTTAAACACTCTAATTTTTCATAAATATAATGCATATTTTTTTATTACATGAAAAGGCTAAATTATCCTAATTTATGAGGCCCCAAGTTTATATGCCCAAAGATAATATAATTTAGTTTTTTTACATAATAAAAATTTTAAAAAAAAACCAGTGTGCATATATTAAAAAAAAAGTAAGTAAATTAGATTTAACACAATAATACAAGAGTAGTCGGTTTGACCGAGTATTCCTTGGACTTGTCGGTCCCATAAATCCCGTTGGCTGAATGCCTGCAACAAGTTATTAAGGTTGTCACAAGCCAAATATAATGGTTCCAAATGTTCGTCCCATCTCTGTTCAATTAAACAAAGATCAAGAAATTGCTTTTTGATGCTCTTTCCTAAGCTATTGCTCTGCACCACTCTGAATCAACCATCTTGTGGCTTCTCCCTTCTCCAGGTATATACTCAAATAACATCACTTTCTTGTCTGATCAAATTTTCCTTTTCTTGACAAAATTTTTTAATCAACTTAGACTTCATGCCTGATGCAAAAAGAATTTGTATTTTCTATTCTGATGTCTCTGGTGGTATTAAAACCTTAGCTGATGTGATTCTGGCTTCTAGTTTTGTTTATTTATCTATTATTTGCACACAAAATTTGAAAAATACTTCTCATCTTTTGACATGAAGTCCTTAAAAATCTGCTGACCGGTAACTGTTTCATTAATCCAACTGCATCTTTTCAATTGTTAGCAATTTGATGTTCTAACCTGATCAAAGTTTTGTTTTCGATTATGTTGATCTCTGAGAAATAACCTTTTTCTTTTTCAACAAAATTTGATTGCAGTTATTCGTTTGTTTTGCACTAATTTTCTCTATGTTGATGCCTGAACAATTTTTATTGCAACTTGTAATATAGATTGATGAGTAGCAGCAAAAGGGTAGAAATCTTCTCTTGCAATAAATCGAGATGACAGAAAATTGACTAGCTCTGCTTTTTTTCAGAACATTGAAATCAACCATCTAGAGTTGACAAAAGGCATTTGCTAAGCAAGAATGTACCATATAGCTATGAAGGAAATGGTAAAAACTAGGAGGCTTAACAATGAATGTGAAGGGCCGAACTTTGGCATTGGGAGCATTGGCAAAGTAAGAGTTCTTATGATGCAAGAATTAGATTCTGTTTCTCCTAATAGAAGACCTTCTTCTGGTACTACTGTTCCAGTATCAGTCTATTGTTTTGAGTCCCAAAAAAGATCAAAAGTCAAGAAGGCGAAATCTGATCAGAGAAACAGCACTAGCTGCAAAACTAGCTATCCAAGTAGCAATAAGAGAGGGTCTGGAATAAGCGTTCGAAAGAAGGTTTACCATCAATGTCCATCTGCTCAATCCATTCCTATGTTAGGATCAGAAGACATTTCTGTGGAAAGAACTCCTATCAAAGGCTGCCAAGAAAGGCGAAAAACTCGAATTGTCGAAATTGTGGATTTAAAATGTGGCAACTCTGAGAAAGGATGGTCTTCTCCTATTACAGATCAGCTCAGACGGCTCAGTTTCTCAAAACTTTCTTATTGATTCTGCATTTTATTCATCAAAATCTATTCAACTTGTTAACGGCAGAGCTGATAATGCTCCTAAAAAGCCTGCTGTTGGCTATATATTTCTCAAGTGACATTGCTTTTAGTATGTCATTGTATTGTAAAAGGGATCTGCCAATTTACTTGCCTTTTCAATGAAATTTTCGAGTAGATAGTCTATACCAATTTTCGTTTCAAATAATTGCATCAATGTGTAAAACATGGAATGTGGTTTTGTAAGTTGGGCCTCTTCCATTTTGTACAATTTGAGGTATGCATAAAATGTTAGTTAAAATGTGTAACTTTGTTGAAATGATGGTGAAACTCTGCTACAGCGAGGTTTAACAATTTGTTATTCAAAATAACGTTATTTCTTCATTACAAATTTAGCCTCGCTAGTTCAATCTCATTCGTCTATTTTTATCCCTTTATATTTGGACCATCAACTTGTGTCAAGTGGCACTTGTGAGGCCCTAAACTATAAAATACAACTATAACCAATCTATACAAAATTCAGATTTAAGGTTGAAAAGGTGAGAGGGGATATAAAAACATACATTAGTCTTAATTTAGTGGGGAGACCACGTTTTGGAATTTTTACATTTTTTGGTTGACAGTTGACTTTTTTGTTTTTATAGACTTCAATTACAGTTGACTTTTATTTCCGTTCTAATGAAAGTCTAATCCTAACAAGAGAAGAAGAGATAAAGGAAGAGTTTAACAGTTGAATAAAAAATTATGCCCCTATTTGCTAGAGTTAGTCTGGACAATTCTTTTTTTTTTTTTTTTGTGTTTTGGGCCTTAATTAGATGAGCTAACTTTGTCCCATGTTAGGCCCATCCCTAGAAAGTATTATAAAATATAAAGTTCAGAGAACTAAGCCCGAGTTAGGTGTTTTAAACTAAACAGAACTAAAGCCCACGTTAGGACCCAATAACTAAAACCGTCACCTGCTTGGTTGGTTTTCTAGCGGACACTGCCGGAATTATTTCAAAACTATAAAATGGATTATTAATTAACTCATGCTGATTAGATTTTGAACCCCCAATTAGTGTTAATACTTTTCTAAATTTTATTCCAGTTATAATATTATGACGATTCTATGGTTCGTTACTGCATGATCCACTGGCAAAGTTTTAACTAACAACATTAGAGTGATTAAAAATTAGTGAAGACAAACATACACTAAACTGAATATTTCTATGTTACGGTATTATACCTAAATCGAACTATAAAATCTTTCTAATCTTGTATGTTAGTAGTGAGACAATGAATAATATGGGAAGCGAGACTATTAATTCCGAGAAAAAGTACATGAGATTACAAAATAACTTGGTTAATCCCCAAAATACAAATCTCCATCAAAATAAATTTAAGAGAAAAATCCAAGAAACTGTAGCTTTATCTTAAAGATAACCACTCACTTTTCCAGTGCAACATTATTTTTCTTTTAAATTTAGGGGTTAAATGCATTAAACCTCTTTAACGTTCTGAATATTTTACAATATACTTTCTATTTGTTTTTGTTGTGTCACTTTTGGCCTTTGACTAATGCTCAAAAGTTATTATACTGTTAATTTTGTCAAAAAGATTAATTTATTTTAAAAGGTTAGTTACACTAAATTTATTTAAGATTATAGCATGATTTTATTTAATCACTCAATAAGTTTTGTCTCATTTGGATTGATAATATAGGACATTTATGCCTTTTTCCATTCTCAATAATCCAAAAAATACATTAAAATAGTGAATCTTAATTACATATTTTTTATATGTTATCAATGCTAGCTCATATAAACAATTCAAATTTGAATATGAATTTATTTAAAGTTCTACAATTTTACATAACTAAAACTCACATTTTTAAATAAAAATGAAAATGTGTTGTTTACATAAAAATAAAAATAGTTTAAGAAAGTCATAAATACTATTTAAAACTTGAAAAAAGTAGTTTATGTTAAAAATGTTAAGAGTTAAATAAATTCATGAATACAAACTAAAACTCAAACTAAATATTTGAATTTTAATTTATGTAAAAATTTCCATAATACATAATTAAAAATCAATATTAATTTAAATACTAAAAATTTCCATAAATTAAAATCAATATTAATTTAAATAAATACATAATTTTAAATAAAATATCAATTTTAAATATATATTTTAAATGAACTAAATTTAATAATTTATCAAAAAATTTAAATTAATCATTTCACTATGTTTCTTAAATTTTTGAGAATTTAATAAATCATAAATAAGAATTAGAATATTGACTTTTTTATTTACTCGTATTTCTTGATAATATTAATAAAACCGCTGTCCTTTATTGTCAATTTAACGTATTAAATAACATAAAAATAATATGAGGGATTAAAGTGAAATTGTGCTAAAACCATAAGGGCTTTAGTAAAATTAACCTTTATGGTAAATATGTCCTTTTATCAAAATTAAAATCAAAGTTACATTTGATCATTAGTTAAATTTCTAAGCGGCCAAAAAAGGGAACTGTATTCAAAATATTCCAATAATTAAGAGGGCTTATTACATTTGACCATAGTTTTAACTATATCCAATGCCTTCAATACTAGCGTTTAGGGGTTAATTTGAGAATTTGTTTCTTATCGTAGGCTATTTTAAAGCTTCAACATATTAGAGGGGTTCAATTATGGGCAAAAATTTTTCATTTGAAATTGTGTCATAAAGGATGTTTTCTTGTTGTGTGTTTACAAGTAAAGAAGAAACAATCTTTAAAGTGAAGTTCAGCCAACCAAATTTTTTAGAAAAATATTTAGAAATACTTTATAAATATGACACAGTATCACTTTTTTAAAAACAATCTTTACTATCACTTTTTTATATTACATATATCAAAAAAATTTGAAAAAAAGACACACTATTATTCTTCCATTTACCCGCATGGATGTCGAGGCAGCAAACATGCTTTTACCTTTAAAAGGGTACATTATCATTTGCACGTAAAGGACGTTCTGAGTTATGACATTATTGTGCTGTTGATGTTACTGCATTATTAATGATTTGTCGGCCATGAATCAGAATATTGCCTTTCTCCGGAGTAATTAAGCATCATTTGTTTAGATGCCTTTGACTGGAGAAGTATTTTGAGCGGTTCAAATTCTCTATTTAATTTTTTTAATTATATTTAATGCAAAAATAATTTCATAGAATTTGACGCTAATACAACAGAGTTTCATATTAAATACAATTAGATATCATACAAATTGGATAGATGATCTGGAGTGACTTTTAAGCAAATTTGTGTTAATTAAATAAAAGGTGTTTTAGGTCTTTCTCTTCATTATTGACTTTTCTCCTCCCTTCTCTATTTCATTTAGGATGTAGCTCAACCATCTCAATGTAATAATGCATAAATAAATTCATAAATATAAATTAAAAACCCAAATTATTAAGTAAGTTCATTTTAATAATTATTAAAAAAATATAAAATAATAATTTCAGTGTGCTTCTTGAATTTCAAAGAATTGAAAAAAGCATAAATTGGAATATAGTTTTGACAATATTGATAGTAGGCACTAAATGATACAAAACTTGTACGAGAGACTCAGCAAAATAATGAAACTTTCAACAGTTTAATACAACTAACCTTTTTTTAAATAAATTTATATTTTTGGTACAGTAATCATTGACCATTGCAAATAACTAATATAACATATAAATGAGAAATTTTATTGTAAAATATCCTATATGTTAACAGCTTAGTGGCTATAAGTATCAAACTTGCCCCTTTGTCTTTTCTATTTTCTTTTTTGTCCTTCTTTAACATTGACATGAAACTAAGCACTCAATCTTTTTGGGCATGTTTTCTAAAGTCGTGTTTTTATAAAATTTTATTCTCAATTTAATTAAAATTTTATCTTGCATATATATATTTATTATGAAATTCTTTAAAATTGATACTGTAGTTCCCAAGAATCAATCCCGAGAATTAAAAAATCCTCATTTTTTTTTTTATGTTTTTAGCGAAATCCAAGAATGCATTCAAGCATGCATGTGACCATTCTCGAAAAGTCCTCTTTTTTAATTTTTTAAGCGAAATCCAAGAATGCATTAACCCATGCATGTGACCGTTCTAGCTAAGTTTCCTGCATTTTTTTAAGTGGGGTCTTTCTTTCTTTGCTTTCCAAACTTTTCCCCACGATTAAGAGCAGATTCTCATAGTTCAAAAAAAAAAAAAAAAAAAAAAAAAAAAAAAAAAAAGAGCGGATTCTCATTGCTTTCCAGTTCATGACACGATGATTCTCACAACAGCAGTAAACTACATCAGCTTCTATTGGATGCTTTTTTCTTTTTTCCCCCCTTTCCGTTTAATCTTTATCCTCGGGGGGTTCATATGGAGTAATAGCAAACGTTTTAATTTGGGTCAATTACAATTAACTCCGGTGCTATCAATTTTGATTACATAATCTTTTATAATTTTAATATAATCATATAATTTTTTTAATCAATTTTAATATGACCATACAATCTCTTATAATTTTATAAAATATTAAAAATAAACAAAATTAATGCATTATCATATAATATTTTTAAAATATTTTAAATTTACTTTTACTAATACAAAATATTTCATAACGATAAATAAATTAAACATATCTGTTGCGAAATATTCTGTCCAACCTTTCACAATTCATAAAATCACAAAACTTAATAGTAACTTATCCTTTCAATTATGAAGGCTGCTCGACAAGAATGAACAAAATTGGATGGTTTTCTCAGCTTTGTACTTACTGACGACTAAAGGGTTGGGTTGCTTCAAATTAAAATTTTAAGCAAGCCCTTTTGCCATCTTGGCAGTAATCATCAGAAAGATTCAGATAATTATAAATTTCAAGAATTCTTCGGTTAGTCCTTTGTTGAGTGGCATCCTTAAGCAGCTTCAAACATGAAATTTATAGTGGTGATGCCGGTAATCATTTTGATTTTGTTGCTTCTTGGTAGTAGTTCTGTGGATTGTCAAAGGCCTAGTGTTGTAAAGGTTGGTGCAGTTTTTACTTTTAATTCAGTTATAGGTAAAGCAGCAAAGGTAGCCATGGAGCTTGCTGTCTCCGATATCAATGCTGACCCAAGAATTCTAAATGGAACTCAATTGAAGTTGATTGTGGAGGATGTTGAATGCAATGTCTTTTTGGGATCCATGAAAGGTACTTATCTCGTATCAACTTGCCATTTTACAATCCACGAAAGGTACTGATTCTCATGTATCAATTTGCCATTTTACTTACAACCGTATTTTGTTTATCTAGTTTTTTTCTCTATGTGTTCCGAATGATTAATTCTTGATGCAGATAGAATATTCCAATGGATCAGAACTCTGTAGTAACAGTTTTGAATTGTCTTTTAATGGTGTTGGTTCATTTGTGGATCAAGAGTAATACAACATGATGATTTAAAGAACTGATGAAGTGACCTCTGATCATTTTAGGCAAAACTCACTCCCCTTGTATCTTTCAAATCAATCATGTCTTTACCGTGGTATGGATTCCCACCTTCTTTGAAGGTTGCAAAAAGAAGAATCATCGAATAACTGAATCTCAATTTCATTTGGATTATATGAGATCTTCTGTTTTCTATTGAGATGATCCTTTCGTTGGAAAAAAAATATATCAGTGTAATCTCCCGATTTCAACTGTTCCAATTTAATTGTAGTTTTCTTGAATCTGACTGCTTCTCCATTTAATCCCCTTAAAGAAACAAAATTGACATTTCTTTCCCATTCTCTACTGTATGGATGCCCTGCGTGCCTAGTGTGACGGCTAACACCACTTCATTATTTTCTAGGTGTTCTAAAGCTTCCATCATTCGCACCGTTGATTTAAACTGCTATTGTCCTCTAGATCAATGTTTTATCTTATCAATTGATGCCTTTCTTTTGATATCTTTCTAGGTTAATGCATGGAATGCATTTAGATTGCTTTCGTCATTTCTCCTCAACCTGAAACTAAAAACAGGTTATAATTTGTGGGTTACAATACACGATTTCATAAAGAGAAAACGGAAAAATTACATTTATTGAGAGTGAGAAGAGAGGCGAAACTTTATCTTTGATGGCACTATGTGATCCCGAGAAGCTTTCTCATTCCTAAAACCTCAAATTTTTAATATGTCAATTGGACAAACTTCTGTTTTACATTTCTGCCCTTATTAATAAAGATTTATTGTTTAGTAACCCAGGAATTTCTTTCAAGTGTTAAATGTCTAAACTAATAAAGTGCAAGCTACGCTATCTTTTGCATAATTGTGATTTTCTTGGTTTCTTGTTTCTGTCTCAGTCTTGTACTGCATCTCCCGACTACAATGTGTGTTGCTTTAGGTATGGTTTTGAATAAGACAGCACTGACAAGTGCAGTAATTTTGGCTGAAAATGTTGACAAATCTTCCACCAAGCAGAGCCAATAAAGCAGCATAAATTGAGGGATGATATTGGCACAACATTGTTGAAAATTTGGACAGCGGAATCACGCCTGAATCCCTCTCTTCTTTCAAGTGTTAATTGTCTAAAACTAATTAAGTGCAAGCTATGCTATCTTTTGCAAAATAGTGATTTTCTTGGTTTCTTGTGTCTGTCTCAATCTTGTACTGCATCTCCTGACTACAACGTGTGTTGCTTTAGGTATGGCTTCTATTTGTAACATTGTAAGGTGTAAAAGTATTAGTCAATAAGCATTTTATACTGGCATCCTAAAGTATAAAAAGAATCTGATGTAGAACATGAGAAATTGGAACACAGTCAATCTAGTCCTTTGTTATTTGATGATATCAAATATTCGGCTTTCTGTAAATTGTTTTTTTCCCCCTTATTCAGGAAGTTATTAGTATGCAGGCCAAGATTCCCCCTACAGATCGTGTTATATTGTAACAAAATCTTCTGCCAGTGTTTCAGGTACTTGACACTGAAGTAGTTGCAATAATTGGTCCACAGTCCTCTCCAATAGCTCATATGATCTCTGAAATTACTAATGGCCTTCATGTACCTCTTATCTCATATGCTGCCACTGATCCAACTCTATCAGCCTTGCAATTTCCTTACTTTCTTCGAAGCACACACAGTGACGCTTATCAAATGGAAGCTGTGGCTGATTTTGTTGACTTTTACGGATGGAAAGAAGTTATTGCCATCTTTATTGACAATGACTATGGAAGAAATGGAATATCCATTTTGGGGGATGAGCTTGCAAAGAAGATGGCTAAGATTTCTTATAAACTAGCCTTACAGTCCCAATTTGATCCCGGTTTTGTCACTGACATTCTTAACAATTCCAAGTATTTAGGTCCTCGAGTCTATGTCGTGCACATTAATCCTGACCCGAAGCTGATATTCTTCCGCATAGCTCACAAACTGAACATGATGACTAGTAACTATGTTTGGCTTGCAACAGATTGGCTTTCTTCTACTTTGGATTCAATTTCGACAGGAAATCAAGATTCTCTCAGCATTCTTGAAGGGGTGATTGCATTTCGGCCTTACACTCCACCGACATCACTGAAGAAGTCCTTTGTGTCTCGTTGGAGAAAACTGCAACAAAGGGATTTAGTACATTCAGGATTGAACGCATATGGACTTTATGCATATGATACAGTATGGGCAGTTGCACGTTCAGTTCATGAACTTCTAAAAGAGCACGTCAACATTTCATTCTCTTCCAGTAGCATATTGCAAGACCCAAGGACAGATAGCATGCAACTTGGGAAGTTTAAAGTTTTCCATGGTGGAGAACTTCTACTGAAAATTTTGAAAGAAATAAACTTCCCTGGCTTAACTGGCCAGATTCGATTTAGTGCAGATGGGAACATCATCATAAATGGCTATGAAGTTGTCAATATTGTGCAAATGGGAACCCACACGGTCAGTTATTGGTCGAATCATTCTGGTTTCTCTCTTTTGCCTCCTGAATTCCGCGACAAAAATCAGACCACTTATTCACATCTAGATCAAAAGATTGACAATGTTAAATGGCCAGGTGGGATGTCTGAAAAGCCCCGTGGATGGGTGATTGCCAATAGCAGAAGGCCTCTCCGGATTGGAATCCCCAAGAGAGCCAGTTTCATGGAATTTGTAACAGTGTATAATGACAGCTACAATGTTCGAGGTTATTGCATTGACCTGTTTAATGAGGCACGACAACTAGTTCCATACGACATTCCTTTCACATTTGTGCCTTTTGGAAACGGTCATTCCAATCCAAACTATGATGCTTTTGTAAAAATGGTGGCTGACGGTGTAAGTATCGCACGTGCTTTTCCATTACAGCAATTTCTCTAGAATGCTGATGTTATTGGATAAATAATCCTTGATTGCTTCTTTTCTAGATCTCAAACATTTTTTGTCAAACAAAACTCCAACATGATAAAAGTTGTGAAGAATAAATATCAGGAGAGGAATCCAAAGTTTGCTAAAAAGTGAACATTAAACAGCTGCAATGCACAGAAAATTCTTTTTGCCAAGTGATAAGTGATGTCACTATATCTTACTGGCTTATCTTTTATTTCCATCTTCATTCCACTAGTCAAAATGTGGAGGGTTTCTATTACTAAGTTTTTAGAGACACACTTGATTCACTCTTTAGAACTTTGCCAGGTTTTCGATGCAGCTGTTGGGGACATTGCTATTGTGACAAACAGAATAAGGATGGTTGATTTCACTCAGCCTTATGCTGCCTCAGGACTTGTCATAGTAGCTCCTATTGACAATTCGAAGGCAAATTCTTGGATCTTTGTCAAACCATTTGCATCGAAACTGTGGGCTGTCATTGCAGTCTCTTTTGTGATAATAGCAGTTGTTATATGGATACTTGAGCATCGTGTAAATGATGAATTCCGTGGCCCTCTTAGGCTACAGCTTTTAACAATGTTCTGGTAAGCCCCTTTAAAATCAGTGTTCTCTTCATCCATTTCACACTTGAAAGATTCCACTTTGATTATTGTTTGTGTGACCATATTAAATTTCTGTCTCACATAAACAGATAAAAACTATAATTGAAAGTATCAGGAACAACTAGACTCTTCGTATTATATCGGCTGAACTTATGTATACTGAAAAATTAATTAATCTCGGATCAATCTATTGATGCAGGTTTAGCTTCTCAACTCTGTTCAGGACACATCGTAAGTGCAATATATTTATAGCATTTTATTGTTGTATCTATAGCTGTAATATGTGCATGGATCCATATGGGTAGTGTTTGATTATATACAGGATTGCTTTAAATAGAACTGAATTTGTCATAGAGATTCTGAGCTAGCCTTAAACTAGAGGGAGAAAGTAGGTGGCCATGTTGCCGTATTGCTGAAATAGTCTTTTCATATAACAGTCTCTCTCATACACTCTCTGCAATTTGTTAGAATCGCAAAACATATGATATTTTTGTGTCATCATTTCCTTGTATATTTGCCATTGGTTCGCATATTTTCTTATTTGGTCTTGAATAACTGTTGCAATGTTAGATCGTAGTTCAACTGCTTTAATTTATTTCAGGAGAAAACACAGTGAACCCACTATCGCGGATGGTAATGGTGGTCTGGCTCTTCCTCTTGATGGTTATTACATCAAGCTACATTGCAAGCTTGTCGTCAATCCTTACCGTCCAGCAGCTTTCGACACCTATCACCGGAATTGAAAGCTTGATTGCAAGCAATTTAATTATTGGCTATCAAGTCGGATCATTTGCTTATAGCTATCTAAAAGATAATCTCAACATACAACAATCAAGACTCGTAGCTCTTGGCTCCCCGGATGAGTATGAAAAGGCCCTGCGACTAGGGCCACGAAATGGAGGGGTGGCTGCTATAGTGGATGAGCTTCCTTACATAGAATTGTTTCTTTCCAAGCACACTGATTTTGGAATTGTTGGACAGCCATTCACAAAGGATGGTTGGGGATTTGTAAGTGCTTATTTTACGATTGTTTACGTGCAACAACTTGCCTCATGGACCGGTTTCCCTAAAAATGCTCTGCAAGTTAATAATTTCTTATTGTTGACCGAAATTTGAAACATTTTTCTTCTTGCCAAAATCAATATTCCTAGTACACAATATGGTCCTAATCTCATTATGAGGGAGTATCCTCCATATCATAGAATTATCAAGATGTTATTTTCTGTATAAACCTATAATAGATTTAAATTGATTTGTAACTATACCGTCTTAGATTAGATTAAGAAAGTGTCATGTGTGAGATTCAATTTTTTCTGTCCAACTTAATATGATTTTTATGATTGACTCCATGGTGCTTTTGAATAATAATATTTTTTTTAAAGACATTTTGGTCCAATGTTGTTGAATAAAATTAGGGGGAAAAAGGGCAACAGCTTTATTAAATTTAAGGTCAGTTCACTATCAGTATTGACTTTATGTTCGTGGGAGAGGCAAATGTACATTACTCCTTTACATCAGTATTGCATAATGGTTATCATCATGACTTTATAGTGTCCATAATGAACATGATTTGCCAGGTATATGACTAATATTATTTTTAGTTTGCCTAAACTCTGATTTTATTTGGATGCAATGGTATATGGTCTGAAGGATGGTGAATTAGATACACCGAAGTGCAGAACAGTACACAATTCTTTTGAAATCTATTGCATTTCAGCTGTTTCTTGGTCCTTCAGTTATGTTATAACTTTGGAATATTCCAAAGATTTTGACCTACACTTGCAACTGCTACACTTTTTGACTGCGGGAATCTCCTGTTTGTTTTTCATTGTAACTAATTTGATCTTATCATTCAGGCTTTTCAAAAGGACTCTCCCCTTGCCGTGGACATGTCAACAGCAATCCTAAAACTAGCAGAGAGTGGGAAGCTCCAGAAAATCCATCAGAGCTGGTTCTGTAAGCCAGCATGTCCAGAAGAGAGGAGGAGAAACTCTGACCCCAATCAGCTGCCTTTAAGAAGCTTTTGGGAACTTTATCTTGTATTTGGTGTTTTCAGCCTTGTAGCCCTGCTACTCTTTTTGTTCAGAGTCGCCATCCAGTATGCACGGTACAAGAATGGGCAGATGGAATCTTCTACTCCCGCAACCACACTATCATCAAACGTACAATGTTCTCAAGTCCTTCACAAATTTATTGACTTAATTGATGAGAAAGAAGAGGCAATCAGATGATATTTTATTCAACATAACAATTCTCGGTTTCAAAAGAGTTGATAAATGATGTACATAAGTTTAAATTCGTGGTTGTAAATTGTTTCACCTATCTTTTTGTGTACTAAGCTTCTAGTATCAAAGAATCCCAAGTAATGAACGGTGTATACATATGTTTGAAGGCAAAAGAGTTTCCTTTAAACTTCTTGTCATTGTCCTGTTCTGGCTAGATGATATTAGTAATATGACCTTGGAAGTAGAAGTACATCTCATTCTCTTTCTGATCTGGCATGACTTTAGCTAACATTTTAAGGAGATTGAACACATTTGCAGGCTATAAGCTTTTGCTTCTTTGCTGATTCAAGGACATCTTTACTTCATTAACTTTGCTTCAGGTCTCAAAGATTCTATTAATATATTTTGATGCCATTATGAGGGACACAGAAGTTACTAAAATGGACAAGATTTTATAATTTGTTGGAAACTTTTTATCTTAGAATTTTACCGGATAAAGCCTAAAATTTATAAGGTTACAAGTGAAATTTTGGGGTCCTCCCATGGTTATCGGGCCAATTTTAGCCGCAAAGGAAGGCGAGAGGGGAGGGAGGGAGGGGGGCGGGAGGGGAAAGGCTACTGCCATAATGTAGGTTGTTGTCTATTTGCACTTTCAAGTCTACCACCATTTTAAACCTGTTCAAGTACTAGTTTCTCTTCATTGGCCAATAGTGTTTTGATTTATCAGAATCTCATATCTATCGTCTATTATCTATTAATTTTGGTACTATTTTGTAATCATACTGCATTTTTAAATCTATGTACTAGTTAAGCTTAAGACTTCTAAGTTAAATTATTGAGTCTTTAAACTTGCACAAGGAGCTCACATACTAGAGTCCTATGGAATTTGCATGTTGTTTTGGTGCATGTGTATTAGCTTATTATGTCCTCATAAAAGCCAAATTCAATTATGCTGAGATTTGGTCAACAATTCGATAGAATACATTCGATAAATTCAGTAATTTTTTTTAAAAAAATACTGACCAAATTTCGATTTTGAATTCAAAATGATAAAATTTGATCTCATAATTCGAATTCTATATCAAATTCAGCATTTATTGAATTACAGATTTAGGAACAAAAAATTGGCGCAATGAATGTACTACAATAGTGAAAAATATGTATTAGAACAATAAATATTATTTAATCAAAAAATTCACCAAACAATTGTCATCAATCAACAAATGGTCCTTGATGAAAAAGATCAAAGAAACGTAGATACCAATTACTTATGAATTATGCCAGTTCAGATTAATTGCACGTGATTCACTTTCTGAATTTTCTTATGGTACATGAATTATCTTCAGATGGTACTAAGTTAGGTGCAACATCAATCATATCCAGCATGCCAACACCAATAAAAGATTTGCAAAAACACAAAAAACATTCATATTTAGTTGTCATTCTTTCCGGTCGTCTCCATTCTATTCCATTGAAAAAGGCACTAAGAAATCGAAATGGGAAGAGCGCTGCTAATTTCCTTTTCAAACTCGCACATGAAATCTCTTACACGGCATGTCCATCACTTGCCCAGATTCATTGGCCTTTTAAAAGACGATTGCGTATACTGTTAATGCCTTACTGTTTGCGATTTTAAAAGCCGTACTAGCTTTGGTTCGAAATTAACAACCCACTTGAGCAGACAAATAAAACCAGTTAAAATAAATACTAAAGTTTTTCAGTAGTGCAACGTAAAACAATCGGATTAACTTGCGTTTGATTGAGCAATAATGCAAGAGAACAGTATAAGATAGGTCCAGAAAATCAAAAGGAAAATAAACTAGACAAGAAAACTTAGTGCAATGTAACAAATGGATATCAATTCTGTTTATCGTGTAACAAACCAGAAGAATAGTTTCGTATATGTTCAAACAAATCAATAAAAAAGAAAGAAAAAGATTTAGGACAAAGAAAATAAATTTATGACATGTTCTCAATAGCTTTTTTTCTACTTGATTTTAGCTTCTGATTTTTGAAAAATCTATTTTGTGATATTCTCAATTGCTTTTTTACTATGTTTTTAGATTTTTTAAGCTAAAATAAGAAGTAACTGATTTTTAGTTTTTCTAAATCAGGAGTTGCATCAATTTCTTGTCTGATCAAATTTTCTTTTTGTTGACAAAATTGTTTGATCAACTCAGACTTTATGGCTGAAGCAAAAAGAATTTCTATTTTCTGTTCTAATGTCTCTGGTGGTATTAAAAACTTTTTAACTGATGTGATTTTGGCATCTAGTTTTGTTTATTTATCTATTATTTGTAAGGCAATAAGGGGAGTAACACAGTGGAAAATTTAAAAATTTATTACCTTACTCATGGATCTCTTTGATGTAATCTATACGATTAAAGGGTGTTTAGCACAAATACCTCAAGCATGGAAGGTTTCTATGTGAAAACCCTAACTCGGGAATAGTACCTTAGGGCTTTACTATTCAAATTTTCTTATTACATTTCATTTCATGCATATTATTTTGAATTAGTGCTAGTTGAGAAAGGTTTTTCATTTTTGAAAAAAAAAATTCGGAAGAAGAGAGAGAAAACACCGTGTGTGTGTGTGCTAGTGTGTGTTTTGCGTAAAATAGAGTTTTAAACCACTTTCATGATTTTCAAATATTTGACATCCTCAACTTTCACAATTTCAAGTATTAACTTGAAAAATAATAATAATAATAATAATAGGTTTTACGCTAAAAACACTTTTGTACAAAAATTACGCGTTCGACGTTTAAACGGGTATTTCATTTAACAACTTCATTAGAAGACCTTAAACCACTTTTAAAAACACTCAAACATGCCATGTGCTTGAGGAAACACAACCCTAATTTCACTCCTTGATTTAAGCTAAGCTTGACACCTAACCTTGCATTTTGGCCAAACCTTAGCCAAGTAAAATGATTTCCATTTTCTTTCATTTCTTTGCAGCCAAATCTCTTCCATTTTTGCCCTCAAAATTTCGTGCCTTATAGCTCCATTTGCAGCTGAAATATCTCATTTTGCTACCATTCCAAAAGCTCACAAAAGCTCAAGACAAAACACAACTTCTAGCAACCAAAACTTCACCAAGAAATTTCAGCTTTCATCTCTTCAGTCCAGTCCGATTTTCAGCAGCTTTTGGAGGAGGTTTTGCACCATCAATTGCTCCTACAACCACCTAGCAACTTGTGGTAAACATCTCTCCATCAAACTTGCAAATTTAAGCTCTTAAAATTCTGATTTGGAGCCTAAAACTGAACCGGGCAGCATGAAAGAAAAATTCCAGCTTTGCACTTCAGTTTTACAACCTGATTTTATGGACTGTTTTACTCCATCTTGCACCATATATTTCCTGCAATTGTTAGCTCTTTTAATGCTTCATATGATGCCTTAGTTGCCCAAGAAAAGTTGGAGGATTTGGTAGATGAATTGGCTAGTGAATTAGCTATCAAATTTGATCTTCAAATCTGGAAATTTCTGGTTTGATCTTCTTATTGTTGGCTGAACCACTTTGCTTCATGTTCTTGACACTTTTGCATCATTTTATGTCACTTGATCTTCCAAGAACTTGAATGTTAATATAGTTATTGTTTATTGCAAGTTAGACCCTTAACTTATTAGTTATATTTGTTTATGTCTTGATTAGTTTTACTTATTCCATATAAGTCCTAAAAATATCTAAACCCTAAACCCTAATAGTGTTTCAAAACCCTAAACCCTAAACCCTAATAGTGTTTCAAACCTAAACCCTAATAACCTAAACCCTAAACCCTAATAGTAAACCCTAATAGGTGATTTTTTCAACTTTATACCTAATTAAGTTTCCTTTCTTTTAGAAACTAGTTTTGATCCGAAATCTTAAAATGTTTACTTTAATACTTTTAAACTAAAACTATATTTATATAAGGTTTAGTTTCGAATTTTACTTATATTATTAAGACTTGGTGTGACTTAATTTGGGGTTTTAGAATCTAATTTCCCTAGAAAAGTGCTAAACTCATTTTAGCCATAATTAAACATAAACTTTCAACGTATACGCTAAGTTAACATATAACCTTCTAGTATGATTCCTTTTACTAACGTTTTGGAAATCTTAGTTAAATTTCCACAAATTTATGAATTTAACCATAGAATAGTAACTAAACCTAGTTCTTTTAAACTTTCAGGATTCTAGTCAAATACTTTTCCTTATTCCGAATTCTCGTAAAAAAATCTCTTAAGGTGAGTGTTCCTGTACTTGCGCCTGTGAGTGTTTATTGTCTTTCCTATTAGATTCATGTGTTATTTGTCCTTACTTGAAAGCATGAGAATGTGGTTACAAGGGCAAATATGTACTTTATCGTATTCGACCCTAACTTTCAATTATGAACTATATTTGACTCATTGATCTTGAACTATACCTGATTCATTGATATTGGACCATATAAGTGGTTGGAGGTTATAAGGTGTTAGGGTTAAGGGACTTTAAACTCTCTCCTTATGAATGTAAGTCCTGGACAAGGCAATTCCTAGGTTTGAGTTACCCTATCTTTAGCTCTCCATCATTGAGGACGATCTCACATGGAGTGGTGGTCTTGAGGAGGAAAGGTGAATTGGTGGGATGGAGAATTTCCTTGATCATTGGCAAGGACAAAATGAAACGTCCAAGCACTATTGCCATTTGATCCAAGAACAATTATGTGAATCTTATTTGACTTGAATTACTTGACTTGTATCTTAATTGAATATTTCTCCCTTTGGCGAAAGTTAATATTGTTTGCCAATGGTTGAGAAGATAATTATCCTTTATACTTGAAATGATATTAAATTGTCCTTCTCGTGGTCGAGTGACTCCCACGGTTGATCCGTATTCTACTTTATCTTTACTTGTCCTTTACATACTTTATCGCTTTGACAAGTTGCTTGTATGTTTGCATGCCTTGGAACATCATTGAGCTTCTAGCTTACTTCCTTTTATTCTTGTTTTCCTTAGCAGGCTCCGATTTACACGAAGGTTAGTACAAGTGCAAGTACTAGTCATCTAAATCATTTCTCTTGATATATATTTTGATGTTGTATTAGGATTTTATCTTATCTAAGTTGAAGTTGTAATAGTTTGGGATTCTATATATTTGTATAGCAACTAGTTTGAAAATATTATGAGTTTACTTATACTTTGAAATTAGTTTACGTGTTTATTACTTTAGTGACTTGAGTTCTGGCGAGAGCTAGGCAGGCAGTTCGCTAAAAACTCTAGTTCGCCTTAGGAGGAGGTGGGGCTGTCACATTCTATGCTTCAAAGGGCAAGATCCTATTCGATGAAGATGTTGATCTACCAAGAAAAGCCATCCAAGTGTAGAGCCTCCAACGGTATCCACACGAGCATGATCTTTAGGAACCTTTGTACTTACTTGCCTTGCCTTTTGAGTGCTAACTCCCTTGAATGATTCATGAAAAACACAAGAAGAAAAAAAAAAACCCTAACTATTTGGAAGAAGAGAGGTGGCGTTTTTCTTGGGAAGAGAAACGCCTCTCCTGCTCTCAATTTTTCTCTCTCTAGATTTTGTGTTGTATTTCATCAATCTATCAAGAGTCAAGGAATGGACTTATTTATAAATGTAATATCCTAGTCTTTAAGGAAACAAGAGCAATTGGAAACCAAGAAACTTTAAGAAGCTTGCTTTAAGCTAATCATATTCCTTTAGGAAACCTATTCCAAAAGGAAACCAAATAATTTCTTAATTCCTTTTAGGAAACTAATTTCCATTAAGATTTAGAATATTTATAAATAAGTTCTTTAAGTTAATTTATCACATAAATTAACCCCATAAGTATCATATACTTATCTCAATAACAATTTAACCAAAGATCATGTTCTTATTGTGTGTGACCCATTAGGTTCCATTCACGTTGGCAATAAGTACAAATTATAACTTATTAATTAATTAATTAAGAGTTAGATAAATTAACACTTTAATTTATCATTAATTCACTAATTAATTAATTTGTACTTATAGATCATGAGTGGCGTCTAGCAATGCATCATGACCACCCAAGTGAATAGGAAAGTCATATGGTAGACTACACCTATTAATGACAATGTTACCGTGTAATTAATATCCTTTCACCACATTATATCCCAATTAGTCTAAGAGTGTAGTGCGCACTCTTCAAATGACTAATTAACGATTTCTTGTTCCCGAAATATAACTTTCCATAAAAGTATAACCTTGAAACTCTTTCAAGTCATACTTTTATTTTGCGCAAAAAGATTCTTTAAATCATATTTCAACAAGTGGCCAATCCGGAATATGCTCTCCTATAATAAGGAGTGGTCAATCCTATATTGATTACTCATTATCCTTCCATGCTTCATACTATACCCAATCTCTACCGTATAGGTTACTCTTTTACGAGCACCGAGCAATAGAGTCAAAGCATAGCAATCCACACTCAAAATACCATGGTAATCTCAAGTCTAAGGATAATTTACACCATTACCATTAAAAGTATAATTCATCAGTACTATGAATAGTAACTCTTAACGGATCAATCCAATGAACTTGTTCTCTAACAAGCATCTACATATCGGCTTAAGTGTCACACACTATAGTTGACAAGATCAACTACTACTTACCATAAGTAGAGACAAAATATGTGCTAGTCTTGCCGTATTAATGGTGTCCAATCTCATTAATACTATGATTAGGGATATTTAAGAATATAACTTTATGTGTAATAAGAGTCTCATCATTGTAACTCTTACAGTCTCTTATACACAGTTAATATTCTATGGACTTTATCAAATAAATAAGTAATATTAATAACAAGTATTAAATGACAAAGAAAATGTCACATATATAAGTATAACACAAAATAAGCGTAATAAAAATCTCAAAAACTAACTTGGTTTTAGAGCATATACTAACAAACTCCCACTTGCACTAAAACCAATCACCTATAGGTTTTAAGTCATGAGTATGACTATCGTGCCTATTTTGGGACAAGGTCATAGTGAAAGGATTAATGACACTTACATTGTTGGAACTTCCTCTATCTTTTCATCATTTGTACCAAACTATTTTCACAAATAGATGGCGGCACGAATCTACAATTTAGGATTATAGATGAGACTTTGGTTCCTTGATTAACCGATGGCACAATTGTTTTCATAAAATAATAGAAGGAACTATTCTTTATCTAACAAAGAATCCCTTGATCTATAGTAACTTCTAAAGCTACCATGTACTCGTTTTTGTTGTAGAATATGTTGTAGTGTCTATCATAAAATGCTTTTATCCACTACAGTTCAACGTGAACACCAATTCATCTCATGGTTTACTTACCATCCCTATTGGATTAAAAGTTTGTATCTTTAAATCCACACACTTCCTAAGTGTGATCTCCATAGTCAATAATAGTCTTTTTAGTGCTACTCGAGTACTTAAGAATATTCTTTGATAACCATCTAATGACACTCATCAAAATTGCTTGTAACACTTAAAACCAGAAGACATCGGGTCTCGAACATAGGATAACATTTACAATAGAACCTATTGTAAAAGTATACGAGATCTATTAATGTTATCTATCACAACAAGTGTCAAAAACACATGTTTCTCAGAAGAGCAATCTCCTATCATATAGGTAAAACCCCTTCTTCAATTGCACTATACTAAACCCTTTAGCATCTAACCTATATACGTGGATATGGTGAAACCAAGCAACCTCTTAGATCTATCTATATAGATCTTAATTTCCAAATTAGAGATCGTCTCTCCTTTATTAAGAAATTCTTGGATAACCATATCTTTACCTTTAAAGTATGTTGTTTCCATCAACGATATGTCATCCACATATAGTATCAAAAAAATGACAATGCTCCCACTCAATTTTACATTTACACAAAACTTGTCTTTGTTTTCAAGAAAATCTAAATTCTTTGATTATTTTATCAAAACAAATGCTCTAACACCTGGACACTTGCAAGAGTCCACAAATGGACCTTTGAAACTTGCGTACCCAATGACTATCAATGGAAGTGAAGGCCCAAGGGATGTGTCATATACATACCTTTTAATTCTCGTTAAGAGATGAAATTTTCATATCCATTTGTCATAGTCATAAAAGTAGTTATTGCAAGTAAAATCTTAAATGGATTCAAGCATGGTCAATGGTGGAATGATTTCTTTCAAAGTCAAACCTTCGAATTGAATCTTTTTTCCATTAATCTTACTTTATAGGCAATTACGTTACCATTCATGTCAGTTTTTCTCATAAAGATCTACTTGCACCCTATGGGTTTTATCCAATTAGGTGACTTGAGCAAGGTCTACACCTTGTTCTTGTACATGGAATCCATTTTGAATTTTATGACATCTTGCCACGTCAAGGAGTCTACATTAGACAAAACCTTTTTGTGACTAATAGGTTTGTCATCATATATGACCAATACATTATTGCTCTTTCTAATGAGAAATCTATATCTCTCATGTGTGAGAAATCTATATTTCTCAAGAGTATAACGCACTCTACCAGTCTTTTGAAAATTTGTGTACTTTGAGCTTCCGTTGCACCTCAGCAACATGTGGCATAAGCTCTAATTCCAACTATTGATCTTTGTCAACTTGCGGTTCTTGAACCTTTTCAAGTTCTATCTTGCTCCTACTGTCTCTTTTAAGAATAAAATATTTTTCTAGAAAAAAACATTTCTTGAAACAAACATTTTTCTCAAGGAAATTATAAAAGTGGTATCTATTATTTTCATAAGAATACCCCATAAATAGACATTTGTCGGAACATGGTTGAGTGTATAGGAGTTGGCGTCTAAGACGAAAACCCCTAAAATGAAGTTAGGAATTGTAGTATGGCTTATCATGATTTGCGCCATATCTCATAAGGTACAACTTCTCCTCTTTCACACATCATCAATAATGGCGTGTCAAGTAGAGACATAAAGAAATAATCACATTTTTTTTTAATTATTTTGAAACACTTGACATTGAGTATTATTCACATAGATAAAATTTTAGTATTTTAATACTCTTATCAACTTGTTTTTCTTACTTCAACTTTAATGATTTTGAACATTTCATAGGCCACGAATGCGTGTAGCATCTGATACACATAATCATATCCCATATGATCATCCATAAAAGTGATGAAGTATGATAAATAACTTTTAGCATTGATCGACATTGGGTCAAAAATATCTATATGTTAAAGTTCTATGAGAATCACTAGCACATTCACCTTTTTCAAATAAAAGGTGTTTTGGTCATCTTTCAAAGTAAATGAGAATCACATGTCTCAAACGATTCATAATTGAATAAGTCTAAATACACAACTATTATGTAATTTGGAAGTGCGTTTCTCATTTACATGACCAAGTCTATAATGCCAAAAGAATAGTTGTTTTAAAATATAGAGTTTTTGTCTATATTTGAGAATGGACTTATCAAGATCTAGAATTTGTAAAACGTTGTTTTAGTGATCTAATACCACAAAGAACACCATTACGTAAAAGAACAGTATATATTTTCTTTGTAATGGTAAATCTTTTCACATTTAATGTGAATTGATTTCATGTTTTTTTGTAAGTATCACAACATAATAATAATATTTTAAATTTTAGAACAAACCCAATTGGTAAAGAATATATAAGTCTCTACCACTAGTGTAGCAACTCTTGCTCCATTCATTATACGTAATTTGACTTTCTCTTTCCTTATTGTCTACTATGCTTATGACCTTGCATATTTGTAAGTATGGGATTTAAATCCAGTATCTTATACCTAATGGTTTTAATTAGTACATGAATTTATCTCAAATATAAATATACTTAGAAGTAGAAGCTTCACTAAGCCTCTTTATCTTCTTAGTATTGAAACGAGCCTTATAATTCCCTTTCTAATAGAATTAGAAACATGTGCGTTTAGACTTGTCCTTTTGATCACACTTTTAATCTTTGTCATAGCTATTTGGTCTTCTCAAAACCACGTTAGGATTTTCCTTTAACAAGCAATAAAGTGCCCTTTTTTTTCTTGACAGATTACTCCTTAAATATCTCATATCTAATGATTCTAGATTGTGTATCAACAACTCTTTGAGATGCACAATCACAGACAAAAAGATCTATCAATTTGTGATACTTTTATAACTTAGGAACTACAGATGACATTATAATATAAGTAGCAATATCATTATCATCTTTTATACATCTTGTATGCACATTATTTCTTAACTATAATTGTCACTATAGGATAGGTGGAAGTGGGTATCAAGGATACAACTAAATGTGCTTAAGAACTATTCTCAAGTCTTACACTAGTTCAAGAAAATCGTATATGTATGGAGATATAGGGTGATAAGTGTGTTCATGTGTACATGCATTCTACAACAAGTGAAAAAATAGTACAAGTATTTGTTTCATGTTATAATTGCAAACCAAAAATGTGGGTTTCAAATTTATTTAGTTTGCTCCCACTATTTTACTTCAAATCAATAACCCTCAAAATATTGATTCGGAAATCCGTTGTAGATTTCTAGTGGGTTAGAATCCCATCTAATTATCTTTGAACTTGACGGTCGGCCAACAACCCAAAGCTAAATTCGATTAAGTAGGTAATTTTTACCAATCACAACTCTTGTAACTTCTAAATAGTTGGGTATCAATTCTTGATATTTACATCTTATGCATTACCCAACATTGCCTAAAAAATGCCATAACCTTGACAGTCGACCAACAAGTTATGCATTTTTGTTAAGTCGAACCCATTATTCAGAAATTACATCTCATAACAAAAATATATTCCAAGTAAGGTGATCTTGACGGTCGGCCAACAAGTCAACACTTAATAAGAATTTTTCGTTTTTTATTATAATAATGGAAGGCGACTTGTATATTGACTTAATATCGCCTAAAAAATACCATAACCTTGACGAAGGCCAACAAGTTATGTATTTTTATTAAGTCAGATCCATTATTTCAAGATCATATCTCATAGTAAAAACATGCTCTAAATAAGGTAACATTGACGGTGGGCCAACAAGTCAACACTTAACAAGAATTATGATTTTTACTATAATAATGAAAGGCTAGTGACTTAATATTTTATTTGAGAGATTTTATTTTGATTATACAATATATAGTCTCATCATAGCATGCAATTAAAATATATCGATGTATAAAATAAAAACATGCATAATAAACCGTGGATGATTATGGATTTTACTAAGATATTTTCCTCGAGCCTTAAGGAAAATATATGGTCAAATTCTTAAGGGATGTGATCAACTCCTTGATGCATTCCTTAAAAGGTCTTCAACTCTTGGTGAGCCTCCATGGTTGCTCCTTGGTTCCATCTCTATCTTCTTTGTACATTACACATGTAATTCTATTCTAAACAATTTAGAAAATTAAAACATAATTCTAACCTACACAATGTACATTACATGTATTGACTAAGAAATCTCGAGTTACATTCGAGGGGAGTTAGGTGAAAAGAGAATTACATAAGAATAATAAAAAAGGCAGGACACGCAGGCCCTATTTTTTTTAAAAAACCAATACAAACCAACCATAAAAATTAATAAAAATTCAACCATTCAATCACATTGGTCATAGTCCATAATCATCCACCACGCCATCATAATATTTAACAATTAAATAAATAACTTTATTTAATTCTAGTCATAAATCACATGGTCTAATTTAATTAGATTAATATTCTTGAATTTATTTGTTTCAAAAATAAAGTTATAGAAGGTGTAGGTTTCCAAAATTTAACTTTCCAAATATTAACAATTAAAATTGGAAATTGTTTATATAGAGAAAATTCTAAAAATTTGCGTTTTTCAAAAAATTAAGGAAAATCCCACTAGAAATCTACCAGCAAACCGTCGGACAAACCATGCACGGTTTCGTCCACGGTTTACAAATCATGGGACAAACCATGCGCGGTTTCATCCGCGATTTGTTGACAGAAAGTACGAGATTTTAACCACGAATAAAAACGCGCGCGAGTTTTCGCGCGATTTGTATCCAGAAAATACGATTTTTGAAATTTTTTGATATTTTTCAAAACTCTTTTGAATCAAAACATGTTAAAACCTTTTTAGCATGTAAAAACAATTTAGAAACCTTGAATACAACCATAAGAATTCATCTTAATTATTTAAAACGCTTTTAAACAATTAAGAACTTATCTTAAAAATCAAACTCTTGATTTTTCTAAAATAATTTTTAGACAAATTTCATCAAGAAAAAACCATTCATATTTATGACAATTAAATAAATACAAATCAAATAGATATAATCAAAGAAGGCTCTGATACCACTGTAAGGTAATAAGAGGAGTAACGCAACGGAAAATTTAAAAATTTATTACCTTAACTATAGATCTCTTTGATATAATCTATACGATTAAAGGGTGTTTAGAACAAATACCTCAAATATAAAAGGTTTCTATGCTTCAAAAGGTAAAATCCTATTCGATGAAGGTGTTGATCTATCATGAAAAGCCCTCCAAGTGTAGAGCCTCCAACGGTATCTACACGAACATAATTTTTAGAAACCTTTGGGCTTACTTGCATTGCCTTTTGAGTGTTAACTCTCTTGAATGATTCATGAAGAACACAAGAAGAAGAAAGAAACCCTAACTATTTGGAAGAAGAGAAGTGGCGTTTTTCTTGGGAAGAGAAACACCTCTCATGCTCTCAATTTTTCTCTCTCTAGATTTTGTGTTGTGTTTCATCAATCTACCAAGAGTCAATGCATGGACTTATTTATAGATGTAGTATTCTAGTCTTTAAGGAAATAAGAGCAATTGAAAACCAAGAAGGTTTAGGAAACTTGTCTTAAGCTAATCCTATTCTCTTAGGAAACCTATTCCAAAATGAAACCAAATAACTTCTCAATTCCTTTTAGGAAACTAATTTCCATCAAGATTTAGAATATTTATAAATAAGTCCTTTAAGTTAATTTATCACATAAATTAACCCCATAAGTATCATATACTTATCTCAATAACAATTTAACCCAAAAACCATGTTCTTATTATGTGTGACTCATTAAGTTCCATTCACGTTGACAATAAGTACAAATTACAACTCATTAATTAATTAATTAAGAGTTAGATAAATTAACACTTTAATTTATCATTAATTCACTAATTAATTAATTTGCACTTATAGATCATGAGTGGCGTCTAGCAATGCATCATGACCACCCAAGTGAATAGGAAAGTCATATGGTAGACTACACTTATTAATGACAATGTTACCGTGTAATTAATATCCTTTCACCACATTATATCCCAATTAGTCTAAGAGTGTAGTGCGCACTCTTCAAATGACTAATTAACGATTTCTTGTTCCCGAAATATAACTTTCCATAAAAGTATAACCTTGAAACTCTTTCAAGTCATACTTTTATTTTGCGCAAAAAGATTCTTTAAATCATATTTCAACAAGTGGCCAATCCGGAATATGCTTTCCTATAATAAGGAGTGGTCAATCCTATATTGATTACTCATTATCCTTCCATGCTTCATACTATACCCAATCTCTATCGTACGGATTACTCTTTTACGAGTACTGAGCAATAAAGTCAAAGCATAACAATCCACACTCAAGATACCATGGTAATCTCAAGTCTAAGGATCACTTACACCATTACCATTAAGATTATAATTGATCAGCACTATGAATAGTAACTCTTGGTGGATCAATCCAATGAACTTGTTCTCTAACAAGCATCCACAAACCGGTTTAGGTGTCACACACCATAGTTGACAAGATCAACTACCACTTACCATAAGTAGAGGCAAAATATGTGCTAGTCTTGCCATATTAATGATATCCAATCTCATTAATACTATGACTAGGGATATTTAAGAACAATAACTTTATGTGTAATAAGAGTCTCATTATTGTAACTCTTACAATCTCTTATACACAATTAATATTCTATGGACTTTATTAAATAAATAAGTAATATTCATAACAAGTATTAAATGACAAAGAAAATGCCACATATATAAGTATAATACGAAATAAGCGTAATAAAAATCTTAAAAACTAACTTGGTTTTAGAGCATACACTAACATTATTTGCACACAAAATTTGAAAAGGGACTTCTCATCTTTTGACTTGAAGTCCTTAAAAGTCTGCTAGCATGTAACTGTTTCATTGATCCAACTTCATCTTTCCCTTGTTAGCAACTTCATATGTTCTTACCTGATTAAAGCTTGTTTTCAATTATATTAATATTTGAGAAGAAACTTTTTTTTTTCAATGAAATTTGCTTTCAGTTATTCATTTGATTCCAATTTCGCACCAACATTCTCTATGTTGATGCCTGAACAATTTTTATTGCAACTGATTATATAGATTGATGAAGTGTAGCAAAAGCATAGAAATCTTCTCTTGCATTAAATCGAGGTGATAGAAAATTGACTGGCTTTGCTTTTTTCAGAACATTGATATTAACCATCTAAAGTTGACAAAAGGCATTTGCTAAGCAAGAATATACCATATAGCTATGAAGGAAATGGTTCAAACTAGGAGGCTTAACAACGAACGTGAAGGGCCGATCTTTGGCATTGGAAGCATTGGCAAAGTAAGAGTTCTTGTGATGCAAGAATTGGACTCTGTATCTTCTAAAAGAATGCCTTCTTCTAGTACTACTGTTCTAGTTTCAGTCTATTGTTTTGAGTCCCAAAAAGGATCACAACATGTTCAAAGACTCGGCCGAATCGGAGACGACTCAGTCGAGTCATCACTGAAACAAAAGACTCCGATTCGAAACTGTTCCATTTCTACTCTAAGATGGAGACTCACCGAGAACTGGTCCGGACTCAGTCCAAGTTGTCTCTGAGTTGAAGAGAAACGACCAAGAATCGGCACACTACTCTGAGTCAACCCGGCCCAAAAGGAGATCTAGACACTTTGTATTCGGAAAAATCCAAAGAATCCGAACCCCGTCATCTCAGGGATCTGACGTCGTCACCGAGAGTCCCACTGCAAACCATAATCCTAATTCATCATCAGTTGACAACGGAGCTAATTTCGCTACTAGAGTCAATGGCTGGAGCTTCGGTGGCTTGACGAAGACCATCGCCACTAGATCAGAAACTGTTCTTCAGCATCCCACACAGTTTTAAGGGGACGGATTCTATGAAAAGATGTTAGTTTGATTAGTAGATTGGTGTCAAAATGCCCAATTAACAAGTTCAGACTCAGCTCATATATTTAATCGGGTTATGAGCTTCAAGCTTATAAATGTAAAGCTCATACTCGGTTCACAAAATATGTGTGTTGTGAGGCTAAACTCATGAGCTTATGAGCTTAAAACTATTGAAATATTTCTAAAATTCAATAATCTTACAAAAATGGTGAATTTAAACAAACTAATTAGCAAATTAATACTATTGTATATAAGTACAATCCTCTATTGTAAAATTATTTTTGAAAAGTAAAACAAATTTTTTTGAAGTGATTAAGTAAAAAAAGACTATCTCAAATTGTGTATTAATAGGTATTCAAGTAAAAATTTCACAAAATACATCTACAAAATACTACTACTAAGCATAAATTTCTCATTTACATATTGATGTACGTATTTATCTAAAAAGCAAATGAAAATTTTATAGCACAAAAGCTTCAATCACATTAATCCAGTAGGCTTATAAATACCAAAAGATACTATGATATACAATAGATATATGTATGTATGTATGTATGTATGTACACACACATACATACATACATACCAACACACACAATGTCTGTATGTATGTACACACACACACACATGCGTGTGTGTTGGTATGTATGTATGTATGTATGTGTTTGTACATACATACATACATACATACATACATACATATATAGCATACATACATACATGCATACATATATATATATATATATATATAAACCAGGCCTATAACGGGTCTGAGCTTTGTGAGATTCAAGCTCGACTTATAAATATTTCGGGTCTAATATTTCGACCCAAGCTCGACTCGGTCCGATATAAAGTAAAGTCGTGAGCTTTTTTTAGGGTTTAACGGGCCGACTCAGTCTTATTGACAGTCTTATGTTTGGCCATGTATAAGCAAAACGATTTAGGGCATTATTGCACGTCCAGTGCCTTAAAAAGTGGCCACGATTGGGCTTACAAAGTGGATAATGTGTGACCCATTTATAAGTGGGTTATTGTCAGATATGTGAATCCATCCATAATCATAGCCTAATAATTAATGAAATCCCCAGCCCTGGTTCATTATTGAATCAATTGGATCAAGTCCGACTATTCATTAATATTTTTAAATAATTGTTATGAAAAATGGTATATCCATGTATGATGTAGACCAATTGATTGTTTATTTTGATTCTTTTACTTTTAAAAGATATTTGTAAGGACTATTAACTTTGTATTCATCTTTTATCTTAGATTTCTACTAAATTGTTTAGTTCTTGTAAAATCTGGTAACTATTTTAATTTTGTTCCTAATATTTCTATATATTGATGGGATGAAGCCTTGTATAGAATTATTTTACTGGACCTTAACATTTTAGAGATTTTCTTTACTGATTTATTTTGGTTATTTTTGTTTAGAATATTTTTTTATATTTTAAATGATTATTTATAATTTTTAAAATAGAAATTGTTTTAAAATATGCATCTTGCCGAAGTTGAAACCGCAACCAATATGCCGATATTGAACAGTACACGCTGCAACCGCTACTTGGAACCATGGATCACAAGTCAAGCAGGGGAAATCTGATCAGAGAAACAGCACTAGCTGCAAAACTAGCAATTCTAGCAGTAATAAGAGAAGGTAAGAATAAGCGTTCGAAAGAAAGTATATCATCAATGTACATCTACTCAATCCATCCCTGTGTTGGGATCAGAAGACATATCTGTGGAAAGAACCCCAATTAGAGGCTGCCAAGAGAGGCAAAAAACTCGAATTGTCGAAATTGTGGATTTAAAATGTGGCAATTTTGAGAAAGGATGGTCTTCTCCTATTACAGATAAGCTCAGAAGGCTCAGTTTCTCAAAGCTTCTTATTGATTCTGCATTTTGTTCATCAAAATCTATTCAACTTGTTAATGACACTGCATAGGTGATAATGTTCCTAAAAAGCCAGTCGTTAACTATATATTTCACAAGTAACATTGCTATTAGTACATGTCATTGTATTGTACAAGGGATCTGCCAATTTACTTCCCTTTTCAATGAAATTTTCGAGTAGATAGTCTATACCAATTGTTGTTTCAATTAATTGTATCAATGTGTAAAATACATCTATAGATTGTTGCCAATAAGCCTGTTGTAAAGAACCAGTTTATACAAAATTCAAATGTATGGTTGAAAAGGTGAAAGGGGATGAAAAACATACATTACAATTTAAATCAGTTTAGAGTCCACGTTTTGAAATTTTTACCATTTTCGATAGATAACTGAGTTTTTCCTTTTTTTTTTCTTTTTTAGACTTCAATTACAAGTGACTTCTATTTCCATTTGAATGAGAGTCTAATGCTTAGTCTGGGAATTCAAGACAAGAAAGGAAAAGAAGATAAGAAAAAGCTTTCTTTCCTTTCTTTTTCGCCCAATTTGGCAAAAAATGTTTTAAGCTTTGAAGGAAACATTTTTCTTCTGAATTCTTTTCTTCTCTTTTCCACTCCAGCTCTCAAATAATAAAATCCTTCATTTTCCTTTCTTTTCTTCTCATACCTATACTATAAGAAGGTAAAACCCAACTTACATAGCCTCCCACGTGTCAACATTTGATTGGTTCTGGTCATGTTTTTGAGAGTAGTACAGGCTATAAAGACATTTGTGCCCAAATAACAAAACTAGCCTTGTGAACAGTTTAACATTATTTGGCCCTTTTCTGTAAATTTGTTTTGCCTTACCGCACCGTTTTCAACTTTTTGCACTTTATTTACTACTCAACCCTTGAACAAACCATTGCTTATCTCAATAGTGCACAACTGTGAAGGCCAGACATAGTTCCTTTTTTTTTTTCCTCTTTTCATCATTTTATGATTCTTTTCCTTTGTCAATTCCATTTAGCATGTAATGTCTCGCTTTTCAAAACATTGCTGTTAACTATTTTCTATTGTTGGGGGATTTTTTTTAATTCTAATTTTCTTCTCTGAACTTCATTTTAGAGTCTAATCGGAAATCCACCGTCATATAATTATGATGACTTCCATCCTTCCTCTCCCAAAAATTCTATCAACCATACTTTCACCTGTTTTTGACAAAAAAAAAAAAAAAAAACTTTCACCTGTTGATCCATTCTCTTTTGCTACATTTTGCTTAGCCATTTGAGATTTGATTCACCAAATGTCCTTATTTCCTGCTGAACTCAAACACATTAGCCATTTCTTTTCCTTCTTACAAACTGTTAAAAGGTACTTTGGTTAGCTGACAATGCATGTGGGATGCAGCGCGTAAGTTTTTTTTATTTGAGGACTTTTTGTGCCTTTGTAGCTGAATGTTCATTGATTCATTTAGTAATCATACTATTTGCAGACTCAGTTAACTAATTTACACTTTTACCCCACATTTAAAGATAAGGTTGATATGGTTGGTGAATAAAATCCCAGATTTTCAGATATGTTGTTGAATCTATCCCTGATGATTTATTTTACCATTCATCAAGATTTTTGAGCCTTTAGTCTCTTCTCCATTTCTTTTTGTATCCCTTACTTCTCTCATGTTCTCCTTTTCTACTTTTGGCTCTCTTCTTCTTTTCTTTTCCTTCCATTTGTTTTGAACTTTTGATTGTAAATTGTGCTCTTTTACTTGTATTTTTTGTTTTTCAAGTTTAGTTGATTTATTTCTTTCGTTCTTTTGTTCTTCTTCCTATCTTTTTATGAGAGTTAATAATCTATATGTTCTATATTAGATCTAGATCTATGATTTAGTCAAGAAAGATCCTTTAAACTTCTGTGAGCATTACTTATTATTTCAAAGTTTATTTTGTAGTATTAATTTTAATCTAATACTTTTTAATGTGGCTTAAGTAGTATTTTCTCTATAATTTTTTCTGGTAGGAAGATTTATCTAACTACACTAATTGACCAGGTGTCTCCTCTATTCATTTTCTAGTTTATATAGTTTTTTATGTAGTTAAATTGAACCTTTTAATTTTTTTTTTATTTTCAATATTTATCCTTTTGCTCTCGTTATAATTGGAGCTATAGTAGGAGTATTTGTCAAATTTCCTGTATGGACTATATTATCATGAAAAAGTATTAAAAGATCAATTGGATACTTCTTGCCTTTACAAATTGCATACTTTACATACTAAAATTTTCTCTTAAAAGGTGAAAAAAAATTGAATTCTTAGTACAATAGGAAATTGCTGAATTAGCTTGCCTTAAAATATCTCCCCCAATGTTGACTGCGCGTATAGGTTCTAAATATTCCTTGTTAATCCTTAACTATTCTACCATATCTAATCCTTAGCACTTTCCTTGACTTGGAAGACTTTTTTATTTTCAAGCTTTCTTGATAAAATATGACTTCCAAAGAGAAAAAAAATTAATACCACAAGATGAAATTTAAAATTCTACACGTTTGTATTTAGAATATAGATATTTGAGAAGTTTAAGAAAAAGAGAAGCAACATAGTACATGTATACAGTGTGATATGTCTTGTAGAATTAGCATTATCAAAATTATATGCCACTTTATACTCATATCATAATCAGCTTGACAGAAATATAGGCATGTAGGTATAGTTAGTGGTATCTTGTTCAAAATACTTTCCCAATGACATAATAAGAAAGGTTTAGTAAATTAATCATCATGACTAAATGTTTGATCAATAATTTTTGCTTGTGTGCCTGCATTATGGGTACACTAATTAACATGAATAGAGTTATGATGCATTGGCATGATTTTGAAGATGTTAAATAAGGAAAGCACAAATAAGATAGGAAGGATAAATCATAGTATTCAAATTACTTATCGAGTTCTTCTAGAAATGAATAATGAAGTTTATATAGTAATAGGAAATGAAGTGATTTCTATTCCGTGTTACTAAGTTTCAATGCATTTTTTTAGTATTTGAAATCAAGTTAGTTTCCTCTTCTAAAATTTTTATTATGGAATAAAAATGTGTGATGTTGTACTTTGACTTATAGCTCTCAATGATCAAATTTTTATTGTTGTAGATGTTTCTAACTTTTGAAGCCAACTACAGTCCATTGAACTTAAGTATACGTTTTATTTGTTTTTTGTTTTTCTTGGTAGGAATTCGGTGATCCTGTAAATATTCATGGTTACGACATAGACTTTTTAGTGTTTAGATGATGAGTTAATGTCTTCTAATTGTTGTACAATAACTCTTTTAATTTGGCAGAATGAGGTTTGCTCTTACTCTCTGTAAGAAGTATTGATGAGGGATGGATTTTCACTATATGACAGTTAATATTATTTCAGCACTTTTTTCGTTTTGGTTAATAGATAACTATTTTTTTCACTAATTTGTTTGGCATTCCTAGAAATTCTCTCATTCAATTTTAAGCTGTATTTCTTGGGTAGTGGCTGGGCGTAGCACAGCTAGTCCATTCTAGTACTTTCTTCCAAACGAGCTGTAAGAGAAGAAAAGAAAAAAGAAAGATTTTGAGTTGAATAAAAAAATCATGTCATTTGCTGAACTAGGTCCGGAGAATACTTTTTTTTTTAGTTGAATAAAAAAAATCATATCATTTTCACATTGTAAATCAAAGGACGTTCTGAGTTAGCACATCATTGAGCTTTTTTCATTGTTCTATCTAATCTTTTTCTAATCATATTTAATTCTAAATTACGTCGTATCGCTAAATGAAACGTAGGTTCATAGAGTTTCACACTGACAGAACATAATTTCATATTGAACATAATTAGATATCATAAAAAGTTAAACAGATGATCTAGAGTGACTTTTAAGCATATTTGTGTTAATTAATTAAAAAGTGTTTTAGGACTTTCTCTTTATTATTTATTTTTTTTCCTTTCTTCTTTATTTCATTTTGGATATAACACAACCATCATCCCAATGTAATACGTAAATAAATTCATAAATATAATTTAAAACTCTAATTATCATAAAACTAATCGCTAAAAAATAAAGTAATAATTTTAGTGTGCTTCTTGAATTTCATAGAACTGAAGAAAGCATAAATTGGAAATTAGAATATGGTTTTGACAATATTGATAGTGTCACTCTCTTTTAAGACCAATTAAAGGTATTAAAAGATACAAAATTGGTACGAGAACCTAAGTAAAATAATGTTAAAACTTTCAACAGTTCAGTGCAACTAACCTTTTTTTAAATAAATTTATATTTTTGGTACAGTAATCATTGGCCATCAAGAAAATAACTAAAATAACATCAAAATAATAAATCTTATTGTTAAAATATCCTATATGTTAACATCTTAATGGCTATAAGTATCAAACTCGGCCCTTTATTGTTTTTTTCTTTTTTTCCTTCTTTAACATTGACATGAAACTAAGCACTCAATTTATATGAGGCATGTTTTCTAAAAGCATGTTTTTATAAAATTGTATCCGCAATTTTAATTAAATTTTTATCTCAAATATATAATTATAAGAAAAATATCTAAAATTGATACTCTAATGCCCAAAAATCAATCATGAGAATAGAAAAGTCCTCTTTTTTTTTTAGCCAAATTCAAAAATGCATTAAAGCATGCTGGTGGCTGTTGTAGCTAAGTTTCCTGCACTTGTACCAAATTTGTCAGCCTCCATCAATTTCATTGATTGTAGCCTTTCACCTCAAAGTCGTCCTTTAATTGAAGTCTTTCTTTCTTTGTTGCCAGGGTCACCAACGTTTTCCCCACGATTAAAAGCAGATTATCATTGCTTTCCAATTCAAGGCCCGATGAGTCTCACAACAGCACTAGACTATCAACTTCTATCAGTCCTCAAATTATTTTATGAGTCTCAATTTAGTACTTAAACTTTTGATTGTACCATTTAATCCCTCAACTTTTATATTAGTATTTGATTGGTCTTCGATACCAATTAAAGATAAAATCAGCTTTCTATTTGTATCGTATCATGTTTTTATATTTTTCTCTCCTTTACCGTTTATCATTTTTCTTACAATTTTTATTTATTTATTATGCTCCTTTTTATTTTTATCATCCTCAAGGAACCCAATTGAATATTAACTTTTTTTTATGGCTTATATTGATTGATTTACTAAAAAAAAAATTTAACGTGTTTTTCGCTATTCATGAGATTTGAATGAAGAGGATGGATAAAAGAAATAAAATGTAAGAAAACTTCAAGAAAAAGGATTAAAAAAAGAAAAACACAATGTGTCTAAAATATATGTCTAAAAAAGAGCTTAATTAGTCCCCAATATCAATTCATGACAAAATTGTCATTTTATTCATGCTAAATTTTTGCTTTTATTTTACACATTTTATGTTTTTCTTTCTTAAATCTCTTTTTTTTTGTAATTTTCTTACATTTTATTTCTTTTATCCATCGTCCTCGACTAAATCTTAGGAACATTGATAAGTACTTTCAAATTTTCAAATAAATCAATCAATGTAAACTTGCAAAAAAAGATAATATTCAATTGGGTTCATTAAGAATATAAAAAAAAATAGGGAAGGAACAAAAGGAATAAATGAAAATTTTAAGGAAAAATAACAAAAAAGTAAAGGAGAGGAAAAAAAATAAAAACATGATAACATATAAATAGAATGACAATTTTGTATTTAGTTAGTTTTGGGAACCAATTAAATACTAATGTAGAAGTTGAGAAGTTAAAGGGACACAATTAAAGATACGGGGACTAGACTGAGGCTGGTTAAATAGTTCGGGGACTATTGGAGTAATTAACCTTTTGCTTTTTCTCCCCTTCCGTTGAATCTTTATCCTCAAGTGTTCATATGCAGTAATAGCGAACGTTTCAATTATGGAGGCTGCTGGCAAGAATGGACAAAATTGGATGGTTCTCTCAGCTATGTACAGACGACTAAAGGGTTGCTTCAAATTCACATTTTAAACAAACCCTTTTGAGATCTTGGCAGTATGCATCAGAAAGAGTCAGATAATTACAAATTTCAAGAATTTTTCGGTTAGTCCTTCTCTGTTCAGTGGCATGCTTGTGCTGCTTCAAACATGAAACTTATAGTGGTGATGCAGGTAGTCATTTTGATTTTTCTGCTTCTTGGTAGTAGTTCTGTGGAGTGTCAAAGGCCTAGTGTTGTAAACGTTGGTGCAGTTTTTACTTTTAATTCAGTTATAGGTAAAGCAGCAAAGGTAGCCATGGAGCTTGCTGTCTCTGATATCAACGCTGACCCAAGAATTCTAAATGGAACTCAACTGAAGTTGATTGTGGAGGATGCTGAATGCAATGTCTTTTTGGGAGCCATGAAAGGTACTTATTTCATGGTATCAATTTGCCATTTTACTTGCCACCTTATTTTGTTTATCTGGTTTTTTTCCTGCATGTGTTGCGAATAATTAATTCTTGATGCAGAGTAGTATATTCCTATGGATTTGATGATTTAACGAACTGATGAATATACATCTGATCATTTTAGGCAAAATTCACTGCCCTTTTATCCTTCAAATTAATCATGTCTTTACCATGGTATGGATTCCCACCATCTTTGAAGGCTGCAAAAAGAAGAATTAATAACCGGATCTCAGTTCCATTTGGATTATATGAGATCTTCTGTTTTCTGTGAGATGCTTCTTTTGTTGGGAAAAAGAGAATTAGAGGAATCTCCTGATTTCAACTGTTCCAATTTAGTTGTAGTTTTCTTGGATCTGACTACCTCTCCCTTTAACCAACTTAAATGAACAAAACTGACATTTCTTTCCCATTCTTTAGTGTATAGATACTCTGCATGCTTAGTGTGATGGCTAACACCAGTTCATTATTTTCTCGGTGTTCTAAAGCTTCCATCATTATCACCGTTGATTTAAACTGCTATTGTCTTCTACATCAAGGTTTTATCTTTTCAATTGATGCCTTTCTTTTGATATCTTTCTCCCTTCATGCATGCAATGCATTTAGATTTTTTCATCATTTCTCCTCAACCTGAAACTAAAAACAGGTTACGATTTTTGGGTTACAATACACAAATTCATAAAAGAAAAAAGAAAAGTTACATTTATTGAGAGTGAGCAGGGAGGTGAAACTTTACCTTTTTTTATGGCACTATGTGATCCCGGGAAGTTTTCTCAGTCCTAAAACCTCAATTATTTAATATATCAATCGGACAAACTTCTAGTTTACATTTTCTGCTCTTATTACTACAGATTTATTGTTTAGTGACCCTGGAATTCTTTCAGGTCTTAAATGTCTAAACTAAGGAAGTGCAAGCTACACTATCTTTTGCATAATAGTGATTTTCTTGGTTTCTTGTTTCTGTCTCAATCTTGTACTGCAACTCGACTACAACATGTGTTGCTTTAGGTATGGCTTCTAGTTGTAACATTGTAAGGTGTAAAAGTATTAGTCAATAAGCATTTTATACTGGTTATCATAAAGTATAAAAAGAATCTGATGCAGAACATGAGAAATTGGAACATAGTCAATCTAGTCCGTTGTTATTTGATGATATCAAATATTCAGCTTTCTGTAAATTGTTTTTTTTCCTCATTCGGGAATAAGTTATTAGTATGCAGGCCAGGATTCCTCCCTATAGATAGTGTTATATTGTAACAAAATCTTCTGCCAGTGTTTCAGGTACTTGATAATGAAGTAGTTGCAATAATTGGTCCACAATCTTCTCCAATGGCTCATGTGATCTCTGAAATTGCTAATGGCCTTCATGTACCTCTTATCTCGTATGCTGCCACTGATCCAACTCTATCAGCCTTGCAATTTCCTTACTTTCTTCGAACCACACAGAGTGACGCTTATCAAATGGAAGCTGTGGCTGATTTTGTTGATTTTTACGGATGGAAAGAAGTTATTGCCATCTTTATTGACAATGATTATGGAAGAAATGGAATATCCATTTTGGGGGATGAGCTTGCAAAGAAGATGGCTAAGATTTCTTATAAACTAGCCTTACGGTCCCAATTTGATCCCAGTCTTGTCACTGACATTCTTAACAATTCCAAGTATTTAGGTCCTCGAGTCTATGTCGTGCACATTAATCCTGACTCGAAGCTGAGATTCTTCCACATAGCTCACAAACTCAACATGATGACTGGTAACTACGTTTGGCTTGCAACAGATTGGCTTTCTTCTACTTTGGATTCAATTTCGAGAGGAAATCAAGATTCGCTCAGCATTCTTGAAGGGGTGATTGCATTTCGGCCTTACACTCCACCGACATCACTGAAGAAGGCCTTTGTGTCTCGTTGGAGAAAACTGCAACAAAGGGATTTAGTACATTCAGGATTGAACGCATATGGACTTTATGCATATGATACAGTATGGGCAGTTGCACGTTCAGTTCATGAACTTCCAAAAGAGCACGTCAACATTTCATTCTCTTCCAGTAGCATATTGCAAGACCCAAGGACAGATAGCATGCAACTTGGGAAGTTTAAAGTTTTCCATGGTGGAGAACTTCTACTGAAAATTTTGAAAGAAATAAACTTCCCTGGCTTAACTGGCCAGATTCGATTTAGTGCAGATAGGAACATCATCATAAATGGTTATGAAGTCGTGAATATTGTGCAAATGGGAACCCACACGGTCAGTTATTGGTCGAATCATTCTGGTTTCTCTCTTTTGCCTCCTGAATTCCGCAAGGAAAATCAGACCACTTTTTCACATCTAGATCAAAAGATTGACAATGTTAAATGGCCAGGTGGGATGACTGAAAAGCCCCGTGGATGGGTGATTGCCAATAGCGGAAGGCCTCTCAGGATTGGAATCCCCAAGAGAGCCAGTTTCATTGAATTTGTAACAGTGTATAACGACAGCTACAATGTTCGAGGTTATTGCATTGACCTGTTTAATGAGGCACGACAACTAGTTCCATATGACATTCCTTTCACATTTGTGCCTTTTGGAAACGGTCTTTCCAATCCAAACTATGATGCTTTTGTGAAAATGGTGGCTGACGGTGTAAGTATCACACGTGCTTTGCCATTACAGCAATTTCTCTAGAATGCTGATGTTATTGGATATATAATCCTTGATCGTTTCTTTTCTAGATCTCAAACAAATTTTGTCAAACAAAACTCCAATATGATAAAAGTTGTGAAGAATAAATATCAGGAGAGGAATCCAAAGTTTGCTAAAAAGTGAACATTAAACAGCTGCAATGCACAGAAAATTCTTTTTACCAAGTGATAAGTGATGTCACTATATCTTACTGGCTTATCTTATATTTCCATCTTCATTCCATGAGTCGAAATGTGGAGGGTTTCTATTACTAATTTTTTAGAGACACACTTGATTCACTCTTTAGAACTTTGCCAGGTTTTCGATGCAGCTGTTGGGGACATTGCTATTGTGACAAACAGAATAAGGATGGTTGATTTCACTCAGCCTTATGCTGCTTCAGGACTTGTCATAGTAGCTCCTATAGACAATTCAAAGGCCAATTCTTGGGTTTTTGTCAAACCCTTTGCATTGAAACTGTGGGCTGTCATTGCAGTCTCTTTTGTGATAATAGCAGTTGTTATATGGATACTTGAGCATCGTGTAAATGATGAATTCCGTGGCCCTCCTAGGCGACAGCTTATAACAATGTTCCTGTAAGCCCCTTTAAAATCAGTATTCTCTTCATCCATTTCACACTTGAAGGCTTGCACTTTGATTCTTGTTTATGTGACCATATTAAATTTCTGTCTCACATAAACAGATAAAAACTATAATTGAAAGTATCAGGAACAACTAGACTCTTCGTATTATATCGGCTGAACTTATGTATACTGAAAAATTAATTAATCTCGGATCAATCTATTGATGCAGGTTTAGCTTCTCAACTCTGTTCAAGACAAATCGTAAGTGCAATATACTTATAGCATTTTATTATTGTGTCTATAGCTGTAATATGTGCATGGATCCATATGGGTAGTGTTTGATTATGTACACGATTGCTTTAAATAGAACTGAATTTGTCATAGAGATTCTGAACTAGCCTTTAACCAGAGGGAGAAAGTAGGCGGCCATGTTGCTGTGTTGCTGAAATAGTCTTTTCATGTAACAGTCTCTCTCATACACTATCTGCAATTTGTTAGAATCACAGAACATATGATATTTTGATGTCATCATTTCCTTGTATATTTGCCATTGGTTCGTATATTTTCTTAATTGGTCTTGAATAACTGTTGCAATGTTAGATTATAATTTAACTGCTTTAATTAATTTCAGAGGAAAACACAGTGAGCCCACTATCACGGATGGTAATGGTGGTATGGCTCTTCCTCTTGATGGTTATCACATCAAGCTACACAGCAAGCTTGACGTCAATCCTTACTGTCCAGCAGCTTTCGACATCTATCACTGGAATTGAAAGCTTGATTGCAAGCAATTTAATTATTGGCTATCAAGTCGGATCATTTGCTTATAGCTATCTAAAAGATAATCTCAACATACAACCATCAAGACTTGTAGCTCTTGGCTCCCCGGATGAGTTTGAAAAGGCCCTGCGACTAGGGCCACGAAATGGAGGGGTGGCTGCTATAGTGGATGAGCTTCCTTACATAGAATTGTTTCTTTCCAAGCACAGTGATTTTGGAATTGTTGGACAGCCATTCACAAAGGCTGGTTGGGGATTTGTAAGTGCTTATTTTACAATTTGTTACGTGCAACAACTTATTTCATGGACAGGTTTCCCTTATAAATTATGTGCAAGTTAATAAATTTCTTATTGTTGACCAAAATTTGAAACATTTTTCTTCTAGCCAAAATCAATATTTCTAGTACACAATACGATCCTAATCTCATTATGGGGGAGTATCCTTCATATCCTATTATTATGAAGATGTTATTTTCTGTATAAACCTATAATAGATTTAAATTGATTTGTAACTATACCATGTTCTATTTTTTGTCCAACATAATATGCTTTTTATGATTGACTTGATGGTGTTTTTGAATAATATACTTTTTTTGAAGACATTTTGGTCCACTTTTGTTGATTAAATTAAGGGGAATAAAGGAAACAGCTTTATTCAATTTAAGGTCAGATCACCATCATTAGTGACTTTCTGTTCGTGGGAGAGGCAAATGTACATTACTTCATTACATCAGAATTGGATAATGCCTATCATCAATACTTTATAGTGTATAATAAAATGAACATGATTTGAAAGATATCTGACCAATATTCTTTTAGTTTGCCTAGACTCTGATTTTATTTGGATGCAATTGTATATAATCTGAAGAATAGTGAATTAGATAAACTGAAGTGCAGAACAGTACCCAATTCTTTTGAAATCTATTACATTTCAGCTGTTTCTTGGTCCATCAGTCATGTTATAACTTTGGAATATTCCAAAGATTTTGACCTACACTTATAACTGCTACACTTTTTTGGCGCTGGCATCTCCTGTTTGTTTTTCATTGTAACTAATTTATCTTATTATTCAGGCTTTTCAAAAGGACTCTCCCCTTGCCGTGGATATGTCAACAGCAATCCTAAAACTAGCAGAGAATGGGAAGCTTCAGAAAATGCATCAGGACTGGTTCTGTAAGCCAGTATGTCCAGAACAGAGGAGGAGAAACCCTGACCCCAATCAGCTGCATTTGAGAAGTTTTTGGGAACTTTATCTTGTATGTGGTGTTTTCAGCCTTGTAGCCCTTCTACTCTTTTTGTTCAGAGTTGCTAACCAGTATGCACGGTACAATAAGAGGCAGATGGAATCCTCTACTTCCTCAACCACACTATCATCAAACTTGCATTGTTCTCAAGTCCTTTACAACTTTATTGACTTTATTGATGAGAAGGAAGAGGCAATCAAAAAATATTTCAATCAGCATAACAATTCTGAGTCTCAAGAGAGAATTGATAACTGATGTATATAGGTTAAATTCATGGTTGTATAGTGTTTCAGCTGTCTTTGTTTGTACTAAGCTTCCAGTATCAAAAGAATCCCAAGTAATGAGCGGTGTATATATATGTTAGTTAAGGCAAGAGAGTTTTCTTTGAACTTCTTATCATTATCTTATTCTGATTAGAAGATATTACTAGTATGGCTTGGGAAGTAGAATAGTGCATCTCATTCTCTTTCTGGTCTGACATGACTTTAGCTGACAGTTTGAGGAGATTGAACTCATCTGAAGGCTATAAGATTTTGCTTCTTTGCTGATTCAAGGGCTCCTTTACTTCATTAACTTTATTTTAAGTCTCAAAAGATTCTATGAAAACATTTTGATGCCATTATCAGGGACGCAGAAGATGCAGAAGTTGTTACTTGAGGGGACAAGATTTTATAGGTACATCTAATTTTGTTAGAAACTTTTTATCTCAGAATTTTAAGGGATAAAGCGTAAAATTTATAAGAAGGATCTAACAGAGACAGTGCTTTGTCGTGCTAGTTCCTGGACATTCTCAAAATGGGTAAGTCGCAAATACCAAGACTCTGTAATGTACTTTATCTGTTGGGCTACTTTGGAGTTGCTCGTTGCCCAAAGCCCTCCTTCCGACTTGGAAGAAATACCAACTACAAATAGCTATAGCATCTCTCGATAAGAAAAGGTCTTTAATAGAGCTCTTCAAACTTGGGCGGCACCTGTCCCCGCCTCACGTCCTCCCGTGGTTATCAGGCCACAGGCCACAGGCCACTTTCAGCCGCAAAAGGATGGGATAAAAAATAGAAGAAAGGCAACTTCAATAATGTAGGTTGTTGTCTGTTTCCACTTTCAAGTCTGCCACTTTTTTAAACCTGTTCAAGTACTAGTTTCTCTTCATGGGCCAATAGTGTTATGGTTTATCAGAATCCTATATCTATCGTCTATTATCTATTGATTTTGGTACTATGTGTTTAGTTAAGCTTAGGACTTCTAAGCTAAATTATTCAGTCTTTGCACTTGACACAAGTAGCTCTCATATGAGTCCTATGGAATTTGCATGTTGTTCTAGTGCAATGTGTATTAGCTTATTATGTCCTTGTAAAAGTCGAATTCAATTATGCTAGTTGCCACTATCATGAGATATGGTGGGTAATTTGGTAAAATACATTTAATAAATTTGTTGATTTTGTTTAATCAAATTTTGGCCAAAATTTGATTTTGAGTTCGAATGACAAAATTTAATTTCATAATTCAAATTTGGTATCTAATTAGGTATTTATTGAATTACAGATTTAGGGATAAAAAATTTGGTGAGTCAACTATACTACAATAGTGAAAAAATATGTATTAGGCCAATGATATTCTCTAATCAAAAAGTTCACCAAACAATTATCATTAATCAATAAATGGCCCTTGATGAATAAAAATACCAATTACTTATGAATTATTCCCATTCAAATTAATTACACATGATTCACTTTCTGATTTGCTTATGGTATATAAATTATCTTCAGAAAGTACTAAGTTAGGTGCGACATCAATCATATACAGCATGCCAATATGACGAAAATTTTTTTTGCAAAAACGCATAAAACATTCACAATTAGTTGTCATTCTTTTCGCCTCGTCTCCATTCTCTTCCATTGAAAAAGGCAATAAGAAATCAAAGGACTTGCAACTCATGTAAACAGGATAATGCTGGTTTCTTCAGTTGCAACATTGAATGATAATTTCCTTTTCAAACTCGTAAATGAAATCTCTTACACGGCATGTCCACAACTTGCATAATTTCACTGGCCTTTTAAGGGACGATTGCACATATTGTTATTAGCTTACTGTTTGTTATTTAAAGACCCTGGCAAGCTCTGGTTTGAAACAACACATTTGACCAGTACAAATATAAGCAGATAAAAATAAATACTAAAGTTTTTTAGTAGTGCAATGTATGAAAATGGAATTAACTTGCGTTTAATTGCGCAATAATGCAAGAGAACAGTACAAGATAGGTCCACAAAATCAATAGGCAGATACGTTAGACAAGAAAACTTGGTGCAATGTGACAAATGGATATAAATTTTATTTATTGAGTAACAAACATGAAGAATAATTTTGTATATGTCCAAACAAATCAATAAAAAAGGAAATAATTATTTTGCGCCCTAAGCAGTTTTACACAAAAAATTCTTATATGGATCAGGTCCATGATTTTATTTGTACACCTCGTGGTGTGAAAGAGTGCCACGAAAGTACAGTGATGCGTGCTAAGTTAAGAAAATAATGTAAAAATGGCTATACGTCTCTACTCTAGATTACAAGATTTACAGATGGAGCCGTAGAACGAGTTATGCGAGAAAACCTAAATTGGAAATGTCTTATTGGTAAGCAAACGTTTTCACTTTGCACCTGATTTTGAATGTTCACATCGCTCCAAGACACGACACAATGGCAATTGCAAATTCATTAAAATATTGTTTGGAAAAAAAAATTTGGCAAGTATGGGTGCTAGGGGGAGTTTTTGGCAAATTATAGGCGTTGCGTTTGCCAAATGCGGTGCTTTATTATTATTATTTTTTAAATATTCAGGCGTCGCGTTTGGGAAACGCAATGGAACTGCCGCATTTCCCAAACGCGGTGCTACTATTCACTGTTGACTTTTTTTTTTTGGTTGCAGAAAAGGTTAGGGTTTTTGGTTTAAGGTTTTTTTGGATTATTGTTTAGGTAGATTTATAGGTTTTAAGTAAAAGTAATTAAGGTAGTTCAATGTTTGAATTGAAGAATTTTTTATTTAGAAATAATAAAGTTGTAGACATCAAATTTTGATATACCACTAAATTTTCTAATATCTTGTGGACCATTTTTATTTTTCGAATGTGAAATCTGGTTTTTAAGAAAAGTGTGCAAAAGTTTTCTGGTAAAATTGTAATTTCAGCACGTAAACACTTTTTTCACCAATTTTTTATTTTAAAAATTCATATTTTATACCCTTGTACAAATTTCTAAATTTTCTAATTTTTCTGGATGAGCCACTATTTTTCTGTGTATTACGTCAATTCAAGGGAAAAATAGTTATTTTCAATTTGTGAATGTCTTTTTTAGCTATTTTGGAATCCCAAATTCATATTTCATAATTTAAAGCATATTTTAAATTTATGATAATTTTTCAGGTTAAAAAAATTAATGATTTTGCCTCAGGTATGTATGCATTATAGAAAAAATAGTTTTTGAACTCGAAAAATTATCACAAATTTAGAATATACTTAAAAATATGAAATATGAGTTTGGGATTCAAAAATAGCCAAAAAAAAAAAGCCAAAAAAAAAGGCATTCCAAAATTGAAATGGCTATTTTGTCCTTAAATTGACGTAATATACAAAAAAATAGTGGTTCATCTAGAAAAATTACAAAATTTAGAAATTTGTACAAGGGTATAAAATATGAATTTAAAAATAAAAAATTAGCGAAAAAGGTGTTACATGTTGAAATTATAATTTTGCCAGAAGGCTTTTGCATACTTTCTCTAAAAACCAGATTTTCCATTCGAAAAATAAAAAATGGCCCGGAAGATATTAGAAAATTTAGTGGTATATCAAAATTTGGTATCTATAGCTTTATTATTTCTAAATTTAAAATTCTTCAATTTAAACATTGAACTACCTCAATTACTTTTACTTAAATCTTATAAATCTACCTAAATAATAACCCAAAAAAACCTTAAACCAAAAATCCTAACCTCCTTTGCAAAAAAAAAAAAAAAAAGTGAACAGTGAACAGTGTATGAACAGTAGCACCGCGTTTAAGAAACACAACGCATGAATAATTAAAAAAAAAATTAGCATTGCATTAGATTTTCAAAATCCACCCTCAACACTCACAACACTCACAGTTGCCAATTTTTTTTTTTTTCTTAACAATATTCGAACAAATTTGCCGATGGCGGTCGTTGTATCTGGTGTTTTAACTTTACGACCCATCTCTTTTGCCCTGTTCAAATCTGTGGGCCAATAATTATGCCGAATGGTCCCTATGTAGTCCTTCCATCAGCTGATGGGCTCAGAGTCCCAAATGTTGTGCAATCTTTCGGCCTTAATTGACAAGACAAAGCGGGGCCTCAAATAATATTTGGTAATGAATTCTCAATCTTTTCCCATAAAGGAATGGAAGGAAAAAAAAGTAGAAATAGTTTTCATTTCATCTTTAGGTGACCAACTAAGGGTTTCTCTCAACACATGCTGATTTTTGTGAAAATTTTATTTTTGAAATGTCAAAAATTAGTTACTCTTAATTTTAGCTTAAGAAATTTAAAAATAGGATAAAAAAGCAATTAAAAATATCACGAAACAGATTTTTCAAGATCGAAAACTGAAATCAAATTAAAAAAAATTGTTGAGAGCAGGGTCTAAAAGAATTGAAACTATAAATAACGCTATTTGGTAATCTCTATACAACATTACAGATTCTTTGGCTTCTTTCTTTTTTTTTCCCTTTTTTCTTTGTGTATTTTTAGTTGGAATAATTGAAACCAATAATCCTTATCTACCTTTTCGTCTGTGCTTGGGTGTATATACAGGCAGAAAAACATAGCCCGTAACTTAAACTTCGAATCACCAAAAGTAAAGCTCCTTAGTAAGCTTTTCAATAGAAAAACTGTGTCTTGACGATTGCCATTGTTTCTATTTTCTTCCAACGATTTGCAATTTTTCAACCTTATCTTTCATAATATACAAATACTACCCTTTTTCACATTGTCAAAGCGATAAATGGTAACATCTAGTACACACAATTTCAAAAGTTGTAAATAACCATCCAAAATATTCGAGCTGTTGTGAAAAGAATAAAAATCATGGTGTAAAGATTCTTCTTGTATCTGCAAACCAGAATTCTTGATTGATGTGCGATGGATGTGCTTCACGTGATCCACCATTTAAAGGTTGAAACGTGCAGCATTGCTACTTTGATTTATTCCCACTTACAAGATCTTTCTATGTGCATGGAAATGTTTGAAGTGGATGGCGTTTTATAAAAGAATTTAAAAAAAATATAGTGTATAATTTTCCAGAGAAGTGTACATGTATGTATGGTCCAGAATAATTCGAAAATGTGCTCAAAAAATCTGCGGAAGAAAAATTTAAGGTAAAGAGCCATCCAAGTGGAATTTTAAAAACATAGAGAGTTTTGATATAATTAGCTACAATTATCTGACACATTGCACCCTCTCTATTTCCAAGCAGGCACTATTGTTTTCCCTTGGCTGACGCACTTGGTGAAGCTGTAAAGTTGATTTGAACGTCTGACATAATCTTTGTCTTTTGGACGAAGTGCACGTCTATTCTTCAATTTGTTTTTCTGAAGTTTGGAGGAAATATCTTCTTAAGCATAAGTGAACAGTTCCTAGAACTATTATCCTAGAGTCATTCCACGTTGACTTGTCAATCGGGCCGTATGAGCCGGGCTTTAACAAGTTCAGGCTCAGCTCACATAATAAATCAGGTTGTGAGATTCGGGCTATGAGTTTCGGGTTTGTAAATGTAAAGCTCAGGCTCAGCTCACCAAATATTCGGGTTGTGAGCTTAAACTCACGAACCTTAACCTATTGAGATACTTCTACAATTCAACAGCTCCAACACAATACAAAACTACAAGTTTTCCTTTAATTTTGTTCCCAATAATAAAAAATAATATGTCATTAATTGTATAAATTTCAGTTACTTAGCACATAATCAGTAACTACTCATTTGATTGAAACTCTTGAGAGACGATTACTTACAATGAGATCATAATAATTCCATTGTAAGCATTAGAATTATATTAGAATTATAGTTCCTTACTTTTGTTAAGCATCTACTTTTAGTACACAACAACCACATAATAGATGTATGAAAAATCTTAAAAGCAATAACTTTTCATACTCTAACCGGCTGCACAAGCCCCAAGTAGACTAGTTGCAACACTCAACGCAAATCTAGTTAATTGAAGTGTGTACTTGGCGAATTATGTTGAGCAATCCTCAAATTTAGGGAGGAAGAAGTTGATGAAGTTGTTTGAGAGGGGAGGAAAATTTAGGAATTTGAGCGGTGACGGGGTTGTTTGAGGAGGGAGAGAGGAAAATTAGAAATTTGGCCGGCGATAGAGTTGTTTGAGGAGAGAGAAAATATTAGGGATTTAGTTAATATATTATATATAATTTTATATTATATATGTGTGTGTCTAATTTTATATTTGAGTTATTATATATATACATGTGTGTGTATATATATATATATATATATATATTAGGAGATATATTAAGGATTTAGTTAATATATTATACATAATTTCATATTATATATATGTGTGTGTATGTAATTTATATTTGGGTTTTATATATATATATATATATATATATATATGTTTTATGAGTCGGGCCTTATACGCGCTAAGCCTATTGAGGCCCAAGCTCGGCTCAAAAAAATTTCGGGCCTAATATTTAGGCCCAAGCTCAGCTCGGCCCGATCAAAAGTTAGGCTCACGGGCTTTTTTGCGGGCCGAGCTCGGGCTGGGCCCGCCCCATTGATAGTCCTAATTCCACGTTTAGAGGCCGGTTGGCAAGTGGAGTCACTTCTCTAAAGTGCCAGATGTTGAGGTCAATAAATGGATACTAGCAAATCTTTTACTTTCTACTCTTTGGTTCCACGTTCCACTCCTTGTGACTAGCTATAAACTCTAATTGAATTTAAGTAATATGAATGATTTAAATATAAATATTACCTTGATAGCCTAATTACAAACTTTTTACCAACTTTAATAAAAATATGACCTTGATTGGTTGAGTTAATATCTAAGTATAATATAAAATTTATTGTCCCAAATCCGATTCATCAGCCCATAACGAGTCAACATACCTGATCCGAGCAAGATTCGCAGGTTGGCAAGTTGGTGGTGGGGGGTTGCCAGGTCACCCAAACTGATTTATAAGAAATTAGAAAAAAAAAATCAAAATTTCCTCTATCATTATGTGTGTTCTTCAACAAATCATTATGTGTATTCTTAATTTTCTTGCTCTAATTTAGATGTACTTTTTTAAAATTCACTTTTGACCACTGCGAAGAAAAAAAATTACACAAAATTAAAGAGATTTTATTGTTCAACCATTAAACTCAAGAAAAATAATGTAAAAACTGCAGGAATACCGATAAATAAGTAAAGAACGCCATGAAAGAAATACTTGACATTGTCTTCCTTTTTCTTTCCCAAGCATTAAACCAAACAAAAGCTAGTTACAATTTTTTAGTCCAAATTGCTTCTTGGGTAGGAGTCGCTTGAACAGGACCAACCTAGGTAGAAATAGGAGCAGTTTGGGTAGAAGCGGATAGAGAAAGAGTAGGTTCTCCTAGTGAAACTGCCCGCTTCAAAAGAAGTATTTCTTTTTCAAGGCTTTTCGTTATAGCCCCAGTAGAGTGAATCATGTCTGTGATTTTCACGATGAAATAAAAGAAAAGGAAAAGCCCTAAAATACAAAGGGGTTTTAAGAAAAAAAAAAGGGATAAAACAGCTAGTGTTTTTCTAAGAAAGCTTAGCAGCAAAATAGTCAGGAATTGTAAAAGTGAAAGTGACTATTGATCATTTTAATATTTATGAAAGAAATCCAAAAAGATAATCACCGTAGTAGAATTTGAAAAGACCCGCTATCACTGATTGACATTTGATAATCAAATATGCAGCAATTAGAGGAATGGCTCCCAAAAAATCGTGTCTCATTAGTTATTGGCGTACGCCATATGATCACATCATCTATTGGTTGTTTGCCATGTGTTGCCTCATTAATTTAAGCAAATAACGCCATGAAAGAAATACTTGACATTGTTTTCCCTTTTCTTTCTCAGACATTAAACTAAACAAAAGCTAGTTCCAAATTTTTTAGTCGAAATTGCTGCTTGGGTAGGAATCACTTGAACAGGACCAACCTGGGCAGAAATAGGTGTAGTTTGGGTAGAAAGCAGACGGAGAAGAAGTAGGCTCTCTTGGTGAAACCGCCCGCTTCAAAAGAAGTATTTATTTTTCAAGGCCTTTTTGCTGTAACCTCAGCAAAGTGGATTATATCTATGATTTTCAGGATGAAATAAAAGAAAAGAAAAGGCCCTAAAATACAATGGGGATTTTAGAAAAAAAAAAAAAGGATAAAACAGCTTCGATTTTTCTAAGAAAGCTCAGCAGCAAAATAGCCAGGGATTGTAAAAGTGAAAGTGACTATTGATCATTCCAATATTTATAAAAGAAATCTAAAGAGATAATCACCACAGTGGAATTTGAAAAGACCAGCTATTATTCATTGACATTTGACAATCAAATATGTAGCAGTTAGAGGAATGGCTCCCAAAAAATTGTCTCTTTAGTTACTGGCGTACGCCATGATCACATCATCTATTGGCTGTTTGTCATGTGTTGCCCCATTAATTTAAGCAAAGAACGCCATGAAAGAAATACTTGACATTTTCTTCCTTTTTCTTTCTCAGACATTAAACTAAACAAAAGCTAATTCCAAATTTTTTAGTCTAAATTGCTGCTTGGGTAGGAGTCGCTTGAACAGGACCAACCTGGGCATAAACAGGTGCAGTTTGGGTAGAAGTGGATAGAGAAGGAGTAGGTTCTCCTAATGAAACTGTCCGCTTCAAAAGAAGTATTTTTTTCAAGGCCTTTTCATTGTAGCCTTAGTAGAGTGGATCATGTCTGTGATTTTCACGATGAAATAAAAGAAAAGGAAAAGCCCTAAAATACAAAGGGGCTTTAGAGAAAAAAAAAAGGATAAACTAACTTCGATTTTTCTAAGACAGCTCAGCAGTAAAATAGCCAAGAACTGTGAAAAGTGAAAATGACTATTGATCATTCCAATATTTATAAGAGAAATCCAAAAAGATAATCACCACAGTGGAATTTGAAAAGACACGCTATTATTGATTGACATTTGACAATCAAATATGTAGCAGTTAGAGAAATGGCTCTCAAAAAATCGTGTCTCTTTAGTTACTGGCATACGCCATGATCACATCATTTATTTTGGCTATTTGCCATGTGTTGCCCCATTAATTTAAGCAAAGAATGCCATGAAAGAAATACTTGACATTGTCTTCCCTTTTCTTCCTCAAACATTAAACCAAACAAAAGCTAGTTCCAAATTTTTTTAGTCCAAATTACTGCTTGGGTAGGAGTCGCTTGAATAGGACCAACCTAGGCAGAAACAGGTGCAGTTTGTGATAGGAATCCAAGGACGCCTACACTAGTCACGCAAGTCAAGCATGGAGTGGAGTCATATTTGGCTCCATTCAAGCCCATGGAGGAGTGGAACATGGAGTTGGAAGACCAAACCAAGCCAAATGATGGAGCATCGGAGCTTCTGACGAAGGCCGCGCCCAAGGCCGCACTGCGGCCTTCCCCACGGCCTCCATTAGAAGGTTGTCCGGCACCAGTTGAAGCCTTTGACCGAGGCCGCACCCAAGGCCGCGCCATGGCCTGGCCCGCGGCCTTTTCTAGAATTTTTTTCACACATTTTATTTACGAGTTTTAAGTAGGTTATGAGTTGTATCCTTAATTTTAGGCTAGAATCATGTGACAGGCTGCAACTAGTATCAGTTATTTTTTAGTAGTTATCTTTTAATTTTAAATAAGGCATCTTGAATATTTTTACAATAGATTGAAGTTTGATGATTAATGAAATTTGAGTGTTTTCTCTCTGAGAATTCCTTTTTAGTTCTTTGGATTAAGAACTACCCTTAAATCTTATCAAGAGCAACCTTGTGGCGACTTGTTCGATTCTCGCTTAAAGTTAACTTTAAATTGGTTTGACTTCAATCCTTAGTTCGTCAACTAGGAATCTACCCACATCGCTGTGTAGGGGTCTAGGTTGCTTCTAAAGGAAGGGACTCAACGAGATTGGGGAAACTTGAGGCACAACAACTCCACGTATTGGTGATTTTGGACGGGTTCCAATCTTGTCAATAGTTAAACGGGTTGATTTACCTGGGGTTCAAGACGTTCTTGGCATTCGCACAATCCATTGTAGAAGCAACAGAGAAGGAGTAGGTTCTCCTGATGAAACTGCAACTTCAAAAGAAGTATTTCTTTTTTAAGGCCTTTTTGCTGTAGCCTCAGCAAAATGGATCACGTCTGTGATTTTCACGATGAAATAAAAGAAAATAAAAGGCCCTAAAATACAAAGGGGTTTTACAAAAAAAAAAAAAAGGATAAAATAACTTTGATTTTTCTAAAAAAGTTCAATAGCAAAATAGCGAGGAATTGCAAAAGTGAAAATGACTATTGATTATTCCAATATTTATGAAAAAATCCAAAAGATAATCACCACAGTGGAATTTGAAAAGACCCACTATTATTGATTGACATTTGACAATCAAATATGCAACAATTAGAGGAATGACTCCCAAAAAATTGTGTCTTTTTACTTACTGGCGTACGCCATTATCACATCATCTATTGGTTGTTTGCCATGTGTTGCCCTATTAATTCACAACAACTGTAACTGGACAAGCTAGGAAGCTTCATTTCTTCTCAAGAGACAACTTAGGCTGGAATTAGTCCGGTCCTAAAAATGCATCAGAGGAGTATTCGGCCAATAGTCGAGCATCCTAGATATACCAAGGTATGGGAAACTTGAAGAGTTTTCCCGTGAAATCCTCAACGCAAAATGCCTTCAGTTAGTTATATTGAAAGGCTATGCAAAGTATATCGTTTTGGAAGCACTTATTCACTGGCAATGTTGCTCAAACCTTATGACTATTCGTTTTACAAAAACATGGGGCCGCAGAGCTCCCTCCTAAAGGAGTTAAAATCCTCAAATAGATCACTCTCCCAACTAGGGGAGTTCACACCATAAAAGGTGTAAAATCTTCAGATGGGTTATTCCCCTAGCTAAATGTCTCCAAACAGTAATTGCATCATTGTATGCCTGCTTAGAATTAGGCGGCTGATCACTAAAATAGCCTGGCTCTTAGGCTTTGAGAAAATCTGATCTCATTGTTTGAATATGAGAATTTTCAGTATGACACTGGGCAAAATGGTAGCATGAAATGCAAGGTGAAAATCCGAGTTCCAAACTCTCATATTTGTAAGAGTACTCTCAAAAAGTGAAACGTCATTCTTGAAAAGATGTAAAACTGCTGCCTCAACCACCTTGCATTCAATAAGCTTCAATTAAAAACTCTTCATGAAAAGCAGCGTTTCTTCAATCCCAAAATCGGTAAATCATCAAGATTATCGCCACATGGTTGACGTCCTGTTAACTCCCAATTGAGGTACATAAGCTCGGACACAATGATTAAGATTTATCATCATCCTATCTGAGTTGGGGGCTTGTTTGGAGAGCAAATCTAGGCAGCCCAGTCTCATACTACAGTTGGTGCATCTTATATTGGGCTAGTAACTGTTCTAGCCCAACTTCTTTTTATTTCTAGTCTAATTCATGTCAAGCCCACTTTCATCTAGGCCCTAAATCACTTTAGGCTTGAGACATCCTTATCTCATCTCTCTTTGGCCTTTTCTATTTATTTGCAGTTATTTCAACCCCAATCGAAATATCATTGACTCCGTTTGGATAGCATTATTTGGAGTGTTTTTTAAGAATTATTGAAAAAAATTATTTGGATTGTTTTTTTGTTGACTTTTTTAGAACAGCGAAAAAGTGTTTGGATGTAAAATTTTTTTGAAGTGACATGATGGTGATTTGAAAAGTGATTGGGAAAGTGTTTGAATAGTTCAAAAAAATTTTGGACAAACTTACACTTATTTTTAAATGATTGTATAAGAAGGACATTAATTTTTTTTGGAGAAAATTTATCTAAAAACAATAAAACAAGCACTAATCAAAGTGCAATTCATATAGCTGGAAAAAGTAGTGAAGCGAACGTCTGCTTCAGAGACAAAAATATCTTACCGAGCACTGGTCACGGAACCCATCTTGAAACCCATCGAAAATAGATCTTATTTTGTTACTCGTAATTTTTTCAGTTTTTCTAAACAAATTTTAAACATACTTATGCTTGTTTTTGTGAATAATTGTGTAAAAAGTCTCTAAAGTTCATTTGAAATTTCAAATGAAAAACTTGGTGAGAAAATTTAGTGAAAAAGTTTGAGTAAAAAATTTTTTACTTTTTGACTAAATAATTTTCATCAATCCAAACAGGATTGGAAAAAATTTTCCCAAAAAATGGCTCAAAAAATGTAACCAATTGGAGCCATTATTATTTCAAATAAAGACTGGATGATAAGAGCCAATACTTAAAGGCCACCTAAATTCTTTATTTTACGCTTTGGGAAACCTCAGGTGGACAAAGTCAAGTTTAAGCCCGCTGAGCTAAAAAACTGTCGAGGCTCCATCCCAAGGAAAATCTAATATGATTGAATGTGATATAACAAGTACTTGCAAAGCGATAAGATATGCACCACTCAAGTACTTGTGTATGTCAAGCTAAAATGATCAACTTCCTAGAAATCAGGCTAAGGTCTCAATCCCAAGACGCCATAATAAATTATCAATTTTCAAGAATTTCTTTTTTCTTTTCTCTATCACGTATAAATATCCCCACTTGTTCCCAAAAAGGTACATTCCTCTGTTAAAATTTAACTCTCCTTATTTTCTATTTGTCCACCTACGATACGTGCTTTGGACCTCTGTGTTATAAGTGACCCCGTCTGCCTAGATTAGTTTGTCCATTATGGCTGGTTCGCTTTAGACCAATTCAATAATAAAACTTCATTAATAAACCACTAATAATGCATTAGATAATGGCATGTGAAACCATATTCCTCTGCCACAAGTGTATCTAGTTAGGAGAGAAGAATGAAATGTAATTCCATTTCAATTCTAAGGCACCATAACACATACATATTCAATAAACTCATATCTATATTACTCCTCTAGTCCTTTTTGTTTGGGGAAACAAAAGATTTAGATCAACATCCTATTCCATATCTATGTCCAAAAATCTCCAAATTTCATGGACTGATAATATGCTAAATATATCGCATAATATCAATATCAATGGTGATGATAAAGATACATACATTTGTAAAATTCCAAGAATAAAAAACTTAAGAACTTCCACCAGGAAATTCTAGAAAATTTATATACGAAGACTTGGAGAGAAGAAAAACTCACACGAATGAAACCTAAGGGTTTGAAAAAAGAAAAATCAAATACACGGAAAACAAATAATGGTTAAATTCTAACAATTCGTTTTACCTATTGCTACTAACAACAATCTTTCCTCCAAAGAAAAAAGAAACAATCGATTAAATTGAAGGATATATTAAATGTCAAATTCTTTACCTTTATTGCATATCTCTATATTTAAAGAGAAAATTAAATGTATTCAGTATCTCGATGAAAGGATCACTTTCTTGTGCTTCATAGGTGATTTTTTCCCTTCTTGCTATTATGAAAATCCAAACACAAAAAAACATTAAAAAAAGAATTCCTAAATACGTTCTACATTCCAAGTAGCCCAACTAAATATTCATCTTCATATCACTTACCCTATGGTGATTTCACAAAGCCAACGAAAATGGATCACTGAGGAAATGTCTTTGGTATTTACACTTATTGCTGAGTTTGTAAGAAAATCAAATAAGGGAGAAGTCAAGCACTCATACAGCAGTCTCATGAAGTATCTCCTTACACGGCTATTGATAAAACTGAAATTTGAAATATAAAATTTAAATGTTGAAAGCATTAAGTTGCTAAATTTGTAGAGTTATTCATGTTTGATAATTAACTAAATTTATGCATTGAGTTTAAATATCTCATTTCGTAAATAAAATTATTTTATCTTAAAAAGTTGAAAAAATTTACTGATAATGTGCATGAGAGAGAGAGAGAGGAGAGAGAGAGAGAGGTTGTTTGTTTGTGAGAGATATGGGACAAGTGTACTTCTGTGTGAGAATGTGTCGGGAGAAAGTATGTGTGTGAAAATGTATGTATAAAGTATGTGCAATTTTGTGAGATAAAAAATTAAAATATGTGCGTGTGGGTATAAAAGAGAGACAATGCATATGGAGAAGTGATAAAAAATAGTATATTTATGTATGCATATATATGTGTGTGTTAGAGTGTATGTGGAGAAAGTACATAAGTGTGTCTGAGAGATACTGTGCATGGGGGTGAATGAGACAGAGTGAGTGTTTGTGTGTGAGAAAAAGAGAGGGAGAATGTGTGCATTTGTGGGGAAGTGTGTGTGTGTGCACGTGAGAGAGAGAGAGAGTGAGACTGTGCATGTGAGCAAGAGTGAGCGTGTGCATGTGATAAAAAAGGAAAATTTATGCATTTACATGTATGAGAGAGAAAAAATATATGTATGTACTTGCAAGTGTGATTGTGTGTGTATTGAGAGAGAGAAAGAGTGTATGTGCGCGCGCGCGTGTGCATGTGCATGCACCAATGTGTGTGAGAGAGTATATATGTATGTGTATGTGCATAAGTGTATGAGCGTAGGTATGAGAGGAGAGAGCAACTACATGTGTTCAAAGTTCAGCAAACTTGAGGAAAATTTTCAACTTAAAATTTTGTACACAAATTCAGTAGTATTTTATATATTAAGTGATAAAAGAATTTTGTTATATGACATATTGATTCAAAAATCTCTTAATCCATTAATTTTCAGCATTAAGTTGAGTTATCAAATACCACCTTAGTCTCTTTTTTATTAAGCACACAGAAAGGTTGCCTTTGAGCATATCTTAAGGATATTTTCCCAGCTAATATAACTATTGGATAAATTTATCTTATATGAAGTGTGTTAAGACTCGTCAACCTAATTATATCTTTCAAGTCATTTACCAAGTCATAGAGTCATGATAAAAGGTACTCAAGGACACTTTAATAATATTAAGGGGCTGCTTGTTCATGGGAATCGGAATGAATCTTTTCTAAACTGCTTGGTCGGAGAGAATCAGAATCAAAATCATTTTTGAAATTTTTTGAATCCCTCATTCCTAACCAAATTGGAGGGAATCGGAATCATTTAAAATTTTTTTGCAACTTTGACTTTTTTTTTATTCCTTAATTGTTTTGTTGGGATAAACCATTGGTAGATATCATTATTTATTTGTTAATCAACACAACTAAATGATTTAGAACCATAAAGTCTTCAAAATGAATAACTCCGATTCAGAGTCTGACATCCAACCAAGTAAGGATATTGGAATGAAAAACTTTATTCTAATTCTAAAGTGAATGATTTCGATTTCGATTCTGATTTCTTTCTGCGAACCAAGCACCCCATTACCTAAACAGATGCATATGATGCTAGATGATTCATACAATGATTTGAGAAACTCCTTATATGCACGTTACATTCATTTAATTATGCTTGCATAAAAAAGCTTTATACCGTGAGTGTATATAAGATTAGTGAACGCATGCATACAAGATTAGTCCATGATAATATGTATTATTTTTTCACTATAATTCCAGCAAACTACAGAGAAAATTGCAATTTTGGCACCAAATGTTTAGAGTATTGGCAGTTTTAGTCTCTTAAGTTTGGACAAAAGCAAATTTAATACTAAATGATTCAATTTTTCAGCACATGTAGTCTCATTGACTAGTTTTCTCAAAATCCTATCAGAATCCGATCACATGAAACTAACGTGCCGATTACAAAAGTTTTCAAAAAGACTTAAAAAGAAAAAAATTTAATTATCATAATTTGTAATTAAAGGCGCATAAACAAATGCACTATCTAGGTGAATTTTTTAATTTTATCTACTTATGTATCATTTATGAACTCAAATTAGTGCCTTTAATTACAAATTATGGCAATTAAATTTTTTTCTTTAATCTAATTCTTTTTAAAATTTTTTGTTACCGGCACATAAGTATCACGTGGTTAGATTCGAATAAGATTTTTATAAAAATAGTCAATAGGACTAAATATGCTAAAAAATTGAAACATTTAGTACTGGATGTGCTTTGTCTAAACTTTAGGAAGTGAAACTGCCGACGCCCCAAACATTTGGTACCAAAATTACAATTTTCTCCTACGTATATTTCAAACTTCAATGTGCAACTCAGCGCCACCCTAAATCACAGTAAGAATACGAATAGGATTGCTAAGTAGCTGCATCGTGCTGCATCATTTTTGTTCCTGGAACCAGTGGACTCTGCAACATATTCTGTTAAATCTGGTGCATAATTTTCTGGGGAAATCTTGACTAATTCAGCTTTTCTGTTGAAAATTAAAAGAAATAAATTGCTCAAGTTTAAACATCTTTTAAGCAAGCCACGCTAAAAAAAGAAAAAGTGACTTGTCAGATCAATTTGTTCGTATTTTATTATTGATAAATCAAGTTGTAAAGTCCGATTAGCCTCTAAATTATTATCATTGTTATTGGCCGTTGACTTTAACAGACTTAAAACTTTCATCATCTTGCCTTTTGGGCTGGCGAAAAGCATTAGTGTAACTGTCCTCTAGCAGACACAACTCGAAGGAATTTCTATGGTTCTTTTTTTTTTTTTTAAAGTTTACTTGGAAAATATTTAGGAGAGAATAGTCTCAATAATACATAAACTTTTCATGAATCTCGTTTTGGCATGCCTAAAAATAAGCCAAGTTTTTTTTTTAAGACTTGATTTGGTCAATTAATAAAGCATTCTTGAATAAGCACATACATGTCAAGCTTAATTCCACTATAGTAATTATTATTTTTTTCTAAAAATGACCCCAAAGTGTTAAGGGAATGGGGAAAGGGGAACATAAAGTAGGATCCACTAACTCACACCATTTAGGCAATTGCTGATTGGCTCCTCTTCCAGTTCGCAATTGCCTAGATGGTATGAGTTAGTGAGTCTTGCTTTAGGTATCCCTTTCTCCATTCCCTTAATACTTCCTGATTATTTCCAAGAAGAAAAAAAAGCCAAGTTACTTCCTATAGTGGAATTAAGTTTGACATGTATGTGCTTATTCAAGAATGTTTTATTAATTAACCAAATCAAATCTTAAAAAAAATTTAGTGTTTATTGACATTTAAACTTGTACCTAAGCCACAAAGGTATTTGGATTGTCAAGCTACCGACGAACTGAATAATTAAGATTGCCAAAGATATATCTAAAATTGATTCTCCTCTATGCAAGCCTTTCTTTTTCAAAGGCCCTTATCTTTTTCATAAAGATATTTTGATTGCGTAACCACCAACAAATAGAATTAATCCTGTTTATGGAACCAATAAAAGAAATTTTACTCTGATCTGATAGATATATTTGGGCGACCTTCTTTTAATTATTGTGAATATAGTTGCCTTCTCTTTTATCTTAATTTTTTTTCTAAATTAAGTTATATTATATTTTTTCTTACACTAATATGCTAAATGAAAGATACTTTTTGCAGATTTGCCAAATATTATACTGTATTTATGTACAACTATTTTATCATTTCGTTCAATAGTTACGTGGGTAGTTTTGAGACGTTGGGAGGTTTAATATTCCATTAACATAAAAAACAGTGAAGTTAAAAGTAAAAAAAAAGTAAAATGTAAATAACCCCATAAATTACTTACCCAAAAAGAAAATAAATCCAACAAGTGAAGAAACTTTTTTACTTCAATATGACACGTGAAGAAAAGTATATTATTTTTCCAAAAAACCAAAAAGAGGAAGATTATAAATTGGAAAAATAAAATGCGTCCTTCTAAAATTGTCAAAAGACTGTGTGGTAAACCATCTAAACAGTGTCCTTAAGACTAATTAATGTGGTACAGATATTTATTAGATCATACGAGATCTCTAATTCGACTTTCAAATATTTTCCTCTTCCATTTTCTTTAGTTTTCTTGGAGTTTCTACCTTAAACCGTTTAAAAAAAAAAAAACATATAGATGGCGACCCGAAGTGAAAATCTCTCAGCAACAGCTTGTCCAAAAAACGTGACATAGAAAACTTAAGATTCTGATTCTCCACTCTTTATTCCAATGTGATGTAAATTGTGATTATGGATTTTTTTTTCCATCTTAAATTCTCCTTTTATTTGATAAATATTCCAAGAGTCAAATAAGCATTTATTTAAATATCACATGGGCTGTATGAGAATCCGCGTGTTACAAATGACAATGGGATCGATAATCCATCGTCCATCCTTGTTAGGACGATGGGCACTATACGATATAAAACCATACAGGCGTAAAACATCTCAAAAGATCACTTGTTAACGAAGAATCAAGATGTATCAAGTATATATCATTCACGGTAAATAATACCTACTAGTGGATACATTTTGCAAGTTATTCATTATGTTTTGTACCCTTGTTATAACATTAATTTATAACATTTGGTCCAATTAGATTGTTAATCGTATTAACTTTAGATCCCACATGACGAAAACACTTATGCCAACCAATCACTCGAATATGTCATCAAGTTGATGCATTGTAGTATCATGATCTTACCAACTTTTCACTGTTCTAGTATTTCTTTTTTTTGCATAATAAAAGTTTAGAAAAATGAGAGATTCAAGGTCAGTGCATACTATCAGTGCATTTTTTTAGCAGTTTACAAAACTTTGCAAATTGCCTACTAACAACCCAAGTGCTTCTAGCACAAGGGACTAACAATTTGCCGATTAAGTCACAACATGTTTAGAGATGTAAACAAATCGAGATGTTCGCAAACACAGCTTAGCTCATGAAAACTCAAGTTCGACTCCTTTGTATAGCTAAATGAGTTGATCTCGAACATAAATTTATTCAATGAGCAAACTCTTATGTTTGAACTCTTACCTGTTTATTAAATGAGGGAACTCGAGCTCGCTCATTTAATTAATGAGCAAGAGTTCAAACATAAGACACTCATATCAGCTCAAATAACAGCTTTACACTTATTTGAACTGAACTGTTCGTGAACAAAACTCGACTCAACTCATAAAAGCTCAAGTTCAGCTCGTTCATATATTTAAACGAGCCAAGCTCAAATGTAAATTTTGACTTGTTTTAATAAACGAGCTAGCATGAATTTGAACCGGAAATACTTTGCTCAGCTCATTTACAACTCTAAATGTGTTGGGTCACTATCCTATTAGTTTAGGATTAGTATCAGCACTAGGGCTATAAACGAATCGAATTGAACCGAACTTTAGAGTTGTCGAACTAGATTCGAAAATTCGAATTCGAATTCAGATTCAGATTCGAGTTCGAATTCAATACGAGTTTAAAATCAAGGCTCGAGTTCGATTCGATTTTGGACTCAATGGGCTCGAATTCGATTCGAAAGCTCGAGTTTTTTTAAAATTTTTTGTATTATTTTTTATTTTTAAAAAAATTTTTGTATTAACTTTTTTATTTCTTTAATTTTTTGTATTAATTTATTAATAAAATATACATTTTATATAATATATATTATTTTATATAAAATAATTATTATATACAAAATAAAAAATCATTAAAAAAATCTTCAAGTCGAACTCGAGCCGAATATATGTGAACTCGAATTCAATTCGATAACATAATCGAATCTTGTTTTGTATTCGAGCTCGATTCGAGCTCGTTAAAATTCGAATCCGAATTGAGTCCTTAACGAATCGTGCCCGAACTATTCGTTAAGGATTTAATTCGTTTACAACTCTAATCAGTACTATAAAAATGACCTAGATTTTAATGTTATCAACTGCTCTATTATGGAAATAATATCACTTTTAGTAATATCCAAAATCATTTGGGCAATTTGATTTGATTTCCCATGGCAATACTCCTAATAAAAAATTTCGGCAATAAAGATGTGAATCCAGCAGTATATTTTCTTTTTTATTTTCTTTTAACTTTTTGCAAAAAGATGGTGAGCCATTATTGAGAATCAGAATACGAATTTTAAAGTGGAATGAGTGTATCCACTTAATCGTATTCTATATTGTGATTTTGACTTGACATGTGGCATGGAAAGAGTGACCTAAACTAGTCCGTTTGATACTTTTACTACAGGAAAATTATGCAGCAAGGACAAAAGTTTTGTCTATTGCAACACACTCCGGATGAAAATTGTAAGTTATAATTGCGTAATAAACATCCTCAATCTATTCAATAATTAAAAAGTTTTGATCTTAGATCGGGATAAAAGATTTTAATTTTTACTTTAACGATCCTAATAGTTTTTTTATTTTCTTGGTATAATTAAAGTTTAAGAAGAGAGGAGATTCAAGGTCAAGACACGTCATCGTGCATTTAGCAATTTAGAGCTGATAAATCGCCTATTAACTATATTGTATGAGGTTAGAATTTGAATCCAACTACTCTCAATACAGGGAACTAAAACGTTTACAAAATAAATCACAACACGTTTTCAATGGGGACTAAGCATTTGCAATATCTGTCACAACACGTTGGTTCACTATTCTATTAGTACGCATACTATGAAAATGAGCTAAATCCTAATGTTAGCAGCCACCCTAGCACAGAAATAATGTCTCTTTTAGTAATATCCAAAATCATTTGGGCAATGTTTTTGACTTTGCATGGCAATAGTCCTAATAAAAAAATTCAAATAAATACTGAACTCTTAATTATTTCTTTTTTGTCATTTTGTTTTAATTTAGGTAGAAATAAATCGACAGTCAATTTTGAGAATCAAAATACGAATTCTCAAGTGCAATGAGTGTATCCACTTAATCATTTTACATATTGTGATTTTGACATGACACGTGGCATGGAAAGAGTAACTTAACCAACTCCACTTGCACCTGTGTGGGTAGAGAAGGTGAAGAGGAGTTATAAACCCAACGGTAAACTTTATAATTTAAAAGAGCGTTGTGTAAATAATATATTATGATATTAAAAAGTAATGTAATAATATTAAGTAACTTTATTTTATATTTATGAGATTTACAAGTATCATAAATCGAATTCATTTAAAAATTTTCGCCGTTATTTTAAAGAAATTTTATAGCACGGGTAAAAATTTTGTCTATCGCACCAACTCGGGATGAAAATTGTAACATGTTTTCATTGTGTAATAGATATTCTCAATGGGGATAAGAATAAATAGTGTTCAAACTCAAACGGGATTAAAGATTCCAATTTTAACTTTTTTTGATGTGCCGATATGCTATAGAATTACGTTGTTACAGCGATGTAAGAAGCTAGGCAAGAATAATACTTTCCTGAGTTTGCAAGACTGTTCTGAGCTTTTTGACGCCAGCCCTCTTACTTTACAACCCATATAAATCATTCCAAGTAGAAGAAAATAGTCTCTTGTCCTAATATTTACATCACTCATGCGAAGAGTGATTAACTACAGGAGTTGGATCCATAATAAGAGTCATAACTGTTCAAAGCTGCAATATTGGATTTAGTTCTGGTAGTCTAACTTATCACCTTGCAACCCTCTTCTGAACTACACTTGACATTTGTTTCTATCTTTGTCTGCAACAATTGTTTTTTTAGTCCATAAATGGGAATCCCAGTGCGGATAACCAATTGACTATTTCAACTTGTTCTGCATTTTTTATTAGTCTTTTTCATTTATTATCTGCTGTCACAAATTTGTAGCATAAATTACGATAATTTAGACAGGTAAATGTGGGGTAGTAGGATATTTTTAGTTTGCCTAAAATACAAAAGTGTTTCAAGAAGATAAGCAAATGCTTGCGTGAATTAAACCAGTGTTTTGGAAGTTTGTGCATGTTTTTCATATTTAAATTAAAATGTAAGGTGCAAGTTGGTTAAGTCATTTCAGTTTCAAATTATTGTACTGTTGTTGTATTGTAGTTGCGTGAACCTTCCTTTTTTTGGGTAAATTTGCGGTTTTTCCTCCTCTTGGTATTTTTTTTTTTCTCTTGGATTTGAACTGAGGACCTGGTATAGAAGGTATTCATTCATTCTTGGACCTCTAGGGATGGGGTTCTTTTTGATGCTTCATCTTTGATTAAGTTCTTGAATTTTAAAAAACCCATGTCGGAAATCTTGAATTCTGACTTTAAAGTCCGTGTTTTGAGCTTCAGTCGCTTTCTCTAACCTTCACAGGTGCATATATTGAATTGTAGATTTTTTGCAGATGACTTGAAGAATTAGGTATAAGGTTGCTGCTTAAAGAGAAATGGAACTCCAGCTATTTAGTAAGAGAGCATTTCTAGTATGGATTTCTTGTATGTGGGTGCCCATGGTGGTTATTGGTCAAGATGGAAATCATAGTATAGCTGCCAGACCAAGGGAGGTGAATGTTGGAGCTCTTTTTACACTGAATTCATCTATTGGAAGGTCAGCCAAGCCAGCTCTTGTTGCTGCAGTTAATGAAATCAATTCTGACCCAAGCATTCTTAAGGGGACAAAATTGAAGCTCATCTTGCATGATACAAATTGCAGTGGATTTCTTGGAACTGTTGAAGGTAATATAGGAAGTGGAGATTAAAATCATTTCCCAACTGATTATTATAAGAGCCCTCTTCACTGGAATGGAATTAAAAGATAATTACATTTAAACTCTATACTTAAGTTCTAGTTGATATTATCAAAGTAAAGTTTTTTCCTTTTATCTTTCTTGTTTGGGCCATATATGTATTAGTGGTGAAGAGGCAGGATTCATATGGTTGGCTGTTCTTAATTGATTTGAAAACAGCTTAATATGTTGAACTGAGTTGAGTTGCACCTCTTTGCTTGTTGCAAGTGCATTTTTAAATCAATCAAGCTGTAATAATCGTTAGCTATTATTGCTTAGTTGGCAGTTGTATATTGCTAACTCAAAAGTTATATGTATATTGCTAACTCAAAAGTTATATTATCTGCATAAGGTGCTCAAATACGTAGATCCCGCTTCAAAGCAATAATCTTGGTAGGAGCATAATTGTTGTTAAATTTAATACCTTCCTGTTTTTGGAAGGATCCAAGTTGAAATAGTATCTTGAGTTATGTATCATCTATGAGTATTCTGCTAGCTAAGATAGACCTTCATTGAATGTTCAGATGAAATGACTTGATGTCTGACTTATTCTTCATTCGTTTAAATTTTGAAGAGGACACCCTGACACATCTTTTGCTGCTTTAGTTGTGAGATCTCTGTACCATTGACATCAGGTGTAGACAAATCATCAGTTTTTCCAATCTATGTGCACAGGAACAAATGGTCTAAAGCTTCACAATTTAGAGTTTATTGTAATTGTTAAATCATCAATTGGTTTTATACCTAACAATTTGAGCTCTTGAATATGGGAAGAAGACAAGCAATGGGACATCTTAAAAATAGATTGAAAATATTTTAAATAATCTTTCACATTGCCTCTGCCTTTATTTTTGAGTTTCCAACAGTCTCTCAATTATCAAAATAGAGAAAATTGAGCAAATAATTGCATCCTCATGTTTGTAGCTTTGGACCTGATAGAGAACAATGTGGTTGCTGCTATTGGTCCACAGTCATCGGGAATTGCTCACGTTATTTCTCATGTTGTGAATGAACTTCATGTACCACTTCTATCATTTGGAGCGACAGATCCAACTCTTTCTGCTTTACAGTACCCTTATTTCCTTCGAACTACCGTGAGTGATTATTATCAGATGTATGCGATTGCTGATATGATTGAATATTTTGGCTGGAAGGAGATAATTGCTATCTTCGTTGACGATGATTATGGTAGAAATGGGATATCTGTATTGGGAGATGCACTTGCAAGGAACAGGGCAAAGATTTCTTATAAGGCAGCCTTCACTCCAAAAGCTCCCAGCAGTGTCATTAATGACTTGTTAGTTGGAGTCAACCTGATGGAATCACGGGTATATGTCGTGCATGTGAATCCTGATTCTGGCCTTACTATCTTCTCAGTGGCAAAGAGCCTTGGAATGATGAGTGCTGGCTACATTTGGATTACTACTGATTGGCTTCCTTGTGTTTTAGATTTAACAGATTCAGTTGATTCTTATACAATGGATATTATACAAGGTGTTGTTGCTCTTCGTCATCACACTCCGGAATCCGAGCTCAAAAGAAGGTTTACATTGCAATGGAAAAATTTGAAGGATAAGGAAATCCCAAGTTTTAATTCGTATGCCCTATATGCTTATGATACAGTATGGTTACTTGCACATGCTCTTGATGTGTTCTTCAATGAAGGAGGAAATGTCACCTTTTCTCAAGATCCCAGCTTGCATGACACTAATGGAAGTGCCCTTCATTTAACATCCCTCCATGTATTTGATCAAGGGGAGAGGTTACTCAAAATACTTCTCTCTACGAATATAACAGGTTTAACTGGTCAAATACAGTTTGATCCAGAGAGGAATTTAATACATCCTTCATTTGATATTCTTAATATTGGTGGAACTGGGATACGTACGATAGGTTATTGGTCAAATCACTCTCGTCTCTCTATTGTTGCACCAGAACATTTTTATGCGAAGCCTCCAAATATTTCAGCCAGTAGCCAACATCTCTATAGTGTAATATGGCCTGGTGAAATTACTGCAAAGCCTCGGGGATGGGTGTTTCCCAACAATGGGAAGCCTCTAAGAATTGCAGTTCCCTACCGTGTTACTTATAAAGAATTTGTTAGTAAAGACAAAGGACCATCTGGACTGAAAGGATACTGCATTGATGTATTTGAAGCTGCTATAAACTTGTTGCCTTATCCTGTCCCTCACACATATATATTATATGGAAATGGCCGTAGGAATCCTGTATACAGTGATCTTGTTTTTGATGTTGCTCAAAATGTAAGTATTCAGGAAACCATGAAGTTTCCCAACCCCAGCCCCCAAAAACACACATGCACACAAGCACGCACGCAATTTTCTTTCTCCTTTCCTAGCATTAGTGGTGGAGATTCAACCAAATTCTGGAGATTGCGTTCTATTACTGGATGCCTACATTAACCTTTAGTTTATAACTGCTGCTCAAAGTGTTTCGTTTTTATTCACTAGTTTACTCTGTCTTCTAGAAATATGATGCAGCTGTTGGGGACATAACCATTACTACTAATAGGACAAGGATTGTAGACTTCACACAGCCTTACATGGAATCTGGACTTGTTGTAGTGGCACCAGTTAAAGAGGTTAAGTCTAGTCCATGGGCTTTCCTCAAGCCATTTACTTGGCAGATGTGGTTTGTAACTGCAGTCTTCTTTCTATTTGTGGGAGCTGTTGTTTGGATTCTCGAGCATCGGATTAATCATGAGTTTCGTGGTCCACCCAGGCAACAACTTATAACAATCTTTTGGTTAGTATCTTGTAATTAGTCATACCTCCTAATATTCAAGTACAGCCACTGCAAGCTTTTATTCTAGGACATTACCTTCAAATTTTCAGACAAGCACTTCTTTTAAATTCTGATGAATGTGGCATGATCATTAGCCATTTTGCAATTTTTTTTTTATGAGTGGTACTCACCCAAGAACTCAGAAATTTTTTATCTCTTAGTGTATTTTTGCAATTATGCTATGAATTGAACATGGTTCTCATTCAAAGGAATATCTTTTTGACAAATGAATTGGATTGTTTTACATATGGTCTCAGTTGCTTGGAGGAGATACTAGCTTTTCTTTAAAGATTGTTTCTCGTGCTTTATGGATTTTGATGTACTTTCATGGATTTTGCAGGTTTAGTTTCTCAACGATGTTCTTTTCACACAGTAAGTAGATTACGCCTATTCATGTGCTTTTGCTTCCTTAATTGTGCATGCTTTCCAGTTATTGGATTTTGGTCTTTGGGAAGAACCATGATTGAGCAATCTTAAAAGTCTTTTATGATTGGTGAGCAGGAGAGAACACAGTCAGCACCCTTGGGCGCTTAGTGCTGATTTTGTGGTTGTGGGTTGTCCTAATTATCAATTCAAGCTATACGGCTAGCTTGACTTCAATTCTCACAGTTCAGCAGCTGACTTCACGAGTACAAGGCATCGACAGTTTGATTTCCAGTTCAGATCCTATAGGGATACAAGACGGATCATTTGCATATAATTATCTTATTGAAGAACTAAATGTTGCAGAGTCAAGGCTTCGGATCTTGAAAAGCCAAGATGATTATGTTAGTGCCCTTGAGAATGGTCCAAATGGTGGTGGTGTCGCCGCTATAGTTGATGAGCTTCCTTACATTGAACTATTCTTAGTCAATACCAAGTGTAAATTCAGGACTGTTGGACAGGAATTCACAAAGAGTGGGTGGGGATTTGTAAGTATTTTTAGTTATCTTATGCTCATTGTTTATTAATGTTTGCTTAAAACGTTGAAGGTGAAACATCTTGCACAGACATAATGAAATTATGTGCACATATTTACTAAAAGTTGAGTTGTTTATGTTCCTAGCTTCAGTCCTCAATCACAATTTTGGTCATTATCTTTCTGTCCCTAGCTGTTGTTACGAAAAGGAAAGACATAAATATATCCTTTGCCATTAATATCATATTATTGATGTTAGTTGAATGTTAATATTAGATTACTTTGTCCAGGCATTTCAGAGGGACTCTCCTCTGGCTGTTGATTTGTCTACTGCAATCCTTCAACTGTCAGAAAATGGTGATCTCCAAAGAATCCATGACAAATGGTTGTCCCGCAGTGGATGCTCTGCACAAACCAATCAAGTTGATGAAAATGAAAACCGGCTCTCTCTGAAGAGTTTCTGGGGCTTGTTCCTTATCTGTGGCATTGCATGCTTCATTGCTCTTCTTGTGTTTTTCTGGAGGGTGTGGGCGCAATACCGTAGTTTAAACCTGGAAGCGGGGGAACCTGAACCTGAATCTGAACCTGAACATCTACGGGATGGTAGTGGTAAACGTCCCATGCGTGCCCCTAGTTTCAGGTATTTTGTTGATTTAAAAGAAACCGAAGTCAAGGAGAAGTTTAAGCGCAAGAGCAGTGATCAAAAGCGAGCTCCTAGCCAAAGCTCAGATGGGCACCCTAGTTCACCTTCTTGAAGAGAATTATTATAGGTATGGTGTTTTTTCACAATGCACCTTTCCTTTAAGCGGGGAATACCATCAACAGTTATCCCGTTGGTAATATAAATGCAGCAATCTATGATAGAATAACTAATGTAATCCAGAGAAAAACTATATGAAGTATGCTATTTAGAAGGAAAACATGCTGTGAAATTATTGATGTAGATGTGTATTGGTGTGTTTTCTGGAATCACAGGTGAATTATAATATTTTCTTTTTCCATCTTTTTGTAACTTCTTCAAGGAAATCTGAAGGAGTGAAAGTTTTGACCCCTTCTTTAAGTCTCAAGCTTTCGTTCTATTGGTCTTGCATGTGACATAATCCTTTATTGTGTATTTCGGAAGTACAAATTATCATTGCGGCAGCTTAATGTGGATGGGCTACAGTTGCTAAAAATTACCTACAAGAGATGAAAGGCATCTGTTATGAATCAATAATTTATGTATAAGGGTATTTTAGTAATTTTACAAATTATGTAAACTTTGAACACATGTATATAATAGACGTGCCTTACACAGTATTGTGTACGGCTTCATCAAATCTCATTCTCTGTTTCTCTTTCTCAATATGATACCAAAGCTACGTTAACCTAGAAAAAAAACACCTATTTCTCCTCCTTTAGATCTTTCTTTTCTCTACGTTTTCTTCACTCTTGCGGATTGAAGATCTAAAACAGTTACTTGTCGTCTCTTCCTCTTTCTTCTCCTAGTGCAACCCAAGTAGTGGTTGTAGATATACGTGAGGGCACGATTTAGATTGGGTCGTGACGGTTTGTAGGGTGTGAACTACGGGTGATTCGCATCATATAGAGGGTTGATCCTGCTAGTCACTATTTATGGCACTGTTCGTGTCACTGTTTACAAAAGCACTGTTCGCGGAACTGTTCTTGAGGCACTATTCATGTGGTACTATTCATTCGCACTGTTCATCAGTATTGTGGGGCGTGATCAGTTTAATAAGATACATAGTAGATATTTTGTGATTGTTTGAGAAGGCTGAGAGTAATACTGAGAAGAAAATAGTTACTGAAGTGATTGCATCTTCCCCTAGAATCACAGATAGATTATTAATTGGGAGGGAGAGTTATTTTCAATGGAAACAAACAATTATAAGATATTTGACGAGTTAGGATTTATTGAATCATCTTGCTAAAGATCCGCCTGCTAAAAGTGAAGTTGCCTCAAGAAAAAAATGGCTAATGGAAGATTACAAACCCTTCAACCAGATTGAAATGACTTTAGATAACTCAATAGCCATGTTATTTAATTACTGTAGTACAACAAAAGAATTATGGGAGTATGTTGATTTTGTATGCAAGCATGCAAGACTTATCCCTTATGCGTAACCTGATGCAAAGTGTTTATAGGGCTGATCAAAGAGGAAGATCTCTTTTTGAATATTATAGGGATGTGAAATAAGCTTTTGAAGAGAAAAAAAAATAGTGTTTCCTATAACCAATGATGTTAAAGAGATGCAAGAATAGGATGAGTTACAAGAAATGCAATATTTTCTTGCTTGGTTAGATTCGAAATATGAGGTTATTCGTACTCAATTACTTGTTGGATAAGAAATTTTATCTACTTTAAGTGATATGTATGCTTGCCTTCTTCGTGTGAATAAGGATTCTATTGTGGATTCTCTAAAGAGAGCTATGTCGAGTGATGCTTCAGCATTGATAGGTGCAACATCAAGGTCCGATAATACTCGAGGAGGTTGGAGTGGTAATAGGGGTGGTAGAGGAGGTGGCCGAGATAGTAGGACCCATGTTTGCTTGGATTGTGGAGAATCAGGTCATATAAAAAACAATTGAAAGTTGCATGGGAAAGCTTCATAGATACCTGGATAGAGATTTGCTAATGCTGCTACCCAAGAGGGTTTGTTACCTACTCCGACTGCGTTACAATCTAAGCCTCAAATTACTATTTTAGCTGATAAGTATGCTCATCTTATTAGGCGTTCTATTTCCCAACAACCTACTACATCCTGTACTGCTACACTAGTTCAGACTGGTAATTTTGCAGCTTGTCTTTCTACTACTTCGCACAACTGGGTCATTGACTCAGGTGCAACCGATCATATGATTGGGAACATAGGTATTCTGTTTTCCTTTACCTATTCTACTAGTTCATCTAATGTCACCTTAGCAAACGGTTCAACCACTCCAGTTGTTGGAAACAATGCAACTCACCCACTAGATCTTGTATCTTTAAATTCAGTTTATACTTGTCCAAATTTCCTTTTCAATTTATTATCTGTGAGTAAAATTACCAATGCATTTAATTGTAGTGTTTATTTCTTTCCCACTCATTGTATATTTCAAGATTTTGGGACGAAGTAAATTATTGGTAGAGGCCATGAGTCAAGTGGATTATATGTGCTTGACAAGCCTTCAGTTGTGCCATGGTCAGTTGCATGAACTAGTGTTCGTGATTCGTTTGCTTTTCAACTTCATTGTCTTTTTGGTCATCCTTCTCTTCTTACATTACAAAAGTTGTGTCCTAACTTAAATTCTATGTCCAAGTTGGAATGTGAGTCATCCCAGTTGGCAAAACATCATAGGGTACCTTATATATCTAGGATAAATAAACATGCTGCAGCCCCTCTTTAAATTGATACATTTTGATATTTGGGATACCTGTTCGATTACTTCTAAAGCTGATTTTCGTTATTTTGTTACATTTGTGGATGATTTCTCTCGTGTTACTTGGTTATATTTTATGAAAAGTCATTCTTAATTTTTTTTTCTGTATTCACTGCCATTTGTGCTGAAATAAAAACACAATTCAATTCTACTATTTGTATTTTGAGAAGTAACAATGCCAAAGAACATTTCTCCACTGCTTTCTCATTTTTCTTGTCACAACAAGGCATTATTCATCAATCTTCATGTATTATGACCTCTCAGCAAAATGTGGTTGCTGAAAGGAAAAACAGACATCTCTTAGAAATAGCTAGATCTTCTATTTGACATGAAAGTTCCTAAAGAATTTTGAGCTGATGTAGTTTCAACTGCATGTTTCATAACTAAACGCATGCCCTCGTCTATCTTGGATGGTAAAATACAGTACTTGACTCTATTTTTCTCTCACATTTTGTTTCTTTTATCTCCTCATATATTTGGTTGCACTTGCTTTATTCAAGATGTTCAACCTCAAGTTTTTAAATTGGACTCCTGATCCCTGAAGTGCATATTTTTTGAATATTCACGTACTCAAAAAGGATATCAGTGCTTCTCCCTTTTTTTGGGTCGATGCTTAGTGTCTACAAATATTACTTTCTTTGAATCTACTTCATTTTCAGTTCCTCTTAAGTCCCCTTCTCCTGAGCATGAAGATGAGTTTCTCATTTATAGAGTTGAAACAGTTACATACAAATAGCAGCAACCCCCTTTATAGGTTTACCTCGTCGTGTATGGTAAACAACCGTGGTACTCATTAATGAATGTGACTTGCTATTTCCACTTGCTGCTTTGTCACAGGATCCTTCACCGCCACAGCCAACTTCTGATACTAGCCTTGACCTTCCTATTGCTTTTAGGAAAGGTAGACTATCATGTACGTTTCTTGTTTCTTCATTTGTGTCTTATCATAATTTATCATCTCATCCTAGTCTTTTGCAGTCTCCCTAGATTCTATCACAGTTCCCAAATCCATTTCAGAAGCATTGTTTGATCCAGGTTGGAGAGCTGCCATAGATGAAGAAATGAGAACACTTAAGCAAAATCATACATGGGATCTATGCTATTACCCTCTGGGAAGTGGACTATCAATAGCAAATGCGTGTTTGCAGTAAAAATGAATTCAGATGGATCTATAGTACAATTAAAAGTTTGCCTCGTTACTAAAGATATACCCAAATTTATGGTGTTGATTATTTAGAGACATTTTTCCCTGTTATCAAACTTACATCTGTTCGCTTATTTATCTCTCTTGCTACTATATATGATTGGCCTTTACACTAGCTTGATGTGAAAAATACTTTCTTGAACAGTGATCTTCATGAGAACGTCTATTTGGATAAATCACCTACTTTGGTTGCCAGGGGAAGTCGTGGAAGGTATGTAAAGTGAAAAAATCTTTGGATGGGTTGAAGCAGTCTCCATGGGCTTGGTTTGGAAGATTCAGTACAGCAGTCACTGAGTTTGGTCTACAAAGAAGTGCTTATGACCATTTAGTCTTTTACAAATAATCCAGTTATGGGTGCATCCTTCTAGTAGTTTATGTTGATGATATCGTAATCACTGGAAGTGATAGTAAGGGAATTAGTGCCCTTAAGAATTTTTTGCACACTCAATTTAAAAAAAGGATCTGGGTATTTTAAAATATTTTCTTGAGATTGAGGTATCTAGAAGTAAGAAAGGAGTCTTTATCTCCTAGAAGAAATACTTTCTAAACTTACTAGCTAAGGCAGGTTATTCTGAAGTTAAACCATGTGATGCTCCTATGATATCTAATGTGAAATTAAGAGACAATGATGATGGAGATGTATTGGATGATCCAGAGAAGTATAGAAGGTCAGTTGGAAAGTAAACTATCTTACAGTAACCTGTTTAGACATTGTATTTGTAGTAAGCGTGGTTAGTCAATCTATGTCATCACCCAAGAGTACTCATTGGGATGCTGTTACTCATATCTTGAAATATTATAAAGGAGTTCCAAGACGTGAAATTCTTTATAAGAATCATCATCATTGCTAGGTTGAGGGGTTTTCAGATGCTAATTGGGCAGGGTCTTCAATTAATAAGAGATCTACGACAGGCTAATGTGTATTTGTTGGAGGGAATTTAGTATCATGGAAGAGTAAAAAGCAGAATGTTATAGCTCGGTCAAGTGCAGAATTTGAGTACAGGGCTATGACATAGGTTACACATGAACTTATGTAGATCTATCATCTTCTTGGTGAGATAGGGGTTGGTAGTCCACGTACCATGCAACTATGGTATGACAACCAAGCAGCTCTTCATATTGCCAATAACCTAGTGTTCCATGAAAGGATAAAACACATAGAGGTGGATTGCCATTTTATTCGGGAGAAGCTTGAACAAGGGTTAGTTTCCACTAAATATGCTAGGACAAGAGATCAATTAGTAGATCTTTTTACTAAGGCTCTTGTTGGGAATTAAGTTACTCTTATTTGTAACAAGCTGAGCATGATAAATATCTATGCTCCAACTTGAGGAGGAGTGTTATGAATCAATATTTTATTTGTAAGGGTATTTAGTAATTTTGTATATTATGTAAACCTTGAACACATGTATATAATAGATGTGCCTTACATCGTATTGTGTACGATTTTATCAAATATCATTCTTTATTTCTCTCTCAACAGCATCTAAAGCAAGTTTTACTATTCTTTTTTCTTTTTGAATAAAGGTGACTTCATTAAAACATATCATAGATAAATATTACATTGACCTGGTAGGAAATCCTAAATTGTCAAGTTTCCCTATTTTCAGTGAGTGACTATTTAGTAGGATGAAACCGAGACTTGCCGTTGGGAAAGTCAATTTTGAAAATGAACTTTTGTATTATTGATTTTGATTTGAGAAGGTATTGCATGGTGTAGTATGTTGTATATCACTGTTATATGGTATATTAATATTAACACATTCTGCTAAACAAATAAGTAAGGTGAATCTACCACATATAGTACCTATGAGAGAATGATAACTCGCCTAACTGCTGAAATGTGATTGATTTTAGTACACTACATTACACTGTCATGTGATGTACTTTAACAATTTTGTGATGTAATTTGTCCTTGTTAAAGGTGTTATTCGAGTTAAATCAAATAGAGTATTTCATATTTGAACTCATGCTCATTAACAAATGAACAAATTCGAGCTCGTTCGTTTATCAAATGAGCTAAAATTTGTATTTGGCCTTGATTCGATAAGTTAAATGAACGAGCCAAACTCAAGCTTTTACAAGCCGAATCGAGCTATGTTCGCAAACAGTTCGATTCGAATAACAACTAAATATAGAGGTGTTATTTGAGTTGAACATCTCATGTTCTAACTTGTACTTGTTTAATAAATGAACGATGTCAAATTCGCTTGTTTATCAAACGAGTCAAAACGTTGTGTTCGATTTCGGTTCGCTAAGTTATACAAACAAGTCGAATTCAAATTTTCACGGATTGAGTCGAATTGTGTTCGCTAAGTTATATGATCACTGTTCCACAAGACAAAAGGCAACCTTTAATCTACTAGGAACTTTACAAGTTTCAGGCCCATGGATTAATCCTTGTTTACATTTCTCTACCAAAATTAACCCAAAAATTGGCGATTGCACCAAGTAATGGTATTCTTTTGAACTAGGACATTAATTAACCCAATCCAATCTAGAGACCAGTCCAAGCCAATTTGTCAAATAATAGCACTCCCCAAAAAAATCATAACATCTTAACCAAAAACCTCAAAATCCAAAAAATTGAAAGGTCAAAATCGAAAAGTTAAATCTGATGTAGAAACACTTTTGTTATTTTTTAGACTTGATTTTGATTGGACAAAGTCAGTTGGGATAGAGAGTGATTGCGACAAAATCAGTAACAAGAACAAGTTATCTTTATTTTATTTTTTAATTTTTTTAATTTTATTATTTATTTATTTATTTTTTTGACAAGAAGGAAAACTGAAGTCAAAGAACTATACAAGTACAAATTGACCAGATGTAGCACCTAGACAAGAAAGATTTCACTTCTCGAGTATATCTAGAAAAAAAAAAGTAAATCCCGATTTCAAATCAAGAATATTTCACCTCCCTCTTAGATAAGTCTAGAGAAGAGTAACTTCCAATTGCAAATCAAGGCATCCATCCAAGAATTGCCTTGGCACCAAAGTTTGGTTAATATGCTGTCAGGTTCTTGAGCTTAAACGAGTGAATTACAGTGAAGAATTGTATGAGAATTAGAGAGAATTTAGCAATAATAGAAAATGTAGGAAGAGAGATTAAGAGGGAATGAGAAATAGAAAGAGAAATGGGAGAAAGTTTATTGATCAAATGAGACTACAACAATTTTCATAGCTTTGTTTCCCTTATGCCTCTCCTTTTTATTCTATTCTCTAATTCCGTTACTAACTTCCTTCAATTACATCTCCTCTAACTGTCTAACTACTTGATTCTAACTAACTTTCCTTCTCTTGCTGCCTTCCTTGATACGACACCATTTCACTTAATTCATGTCAAATCCTCCCTGCTTACAACATCCTTGTCCTCAAGGATGAAATTTAGGGAATTGTTTTCTAATGAAATCAAGGTCCTCCCACATTGCATCTTCTGATCCCAAATTCCTCCACTGAATGAGCACCTAAGATATAGCTAGATTGTTACGTATGATAGCTCTCCTCTTCAGTACTATTTCAGAAGCTACATGTATCTGATCATCTGGTCCCACAATTGGTAAGGTTGGTGTCATTGCATTCTCTCCCACTTTCTTCTTTAGCATGGAAACGTGAAATACAGGATGGATTTTGGATCCTGTACGCAAGTCTAATCTATAAGCTACCTCTCCCACCTTGGCTAGCACTTGGAATAGTCCACAGTATTTGGAAGCAAGTTTGACTTTCTTCTTGAGCTCAACTGACTGCTATCAGTATGGCTGCAAATTCAAGTAGACCATATCACCTACATTTGAGTGTTCTCTCAGTCCTCTTCCTGTCTGCAAAAAATTTCATGCAATTTCGTGCTTGTTTTAGGTGTTGCTTGAGCAGTTGAAGCAATGCCTGTCTGTCTCAAGTCAATATACTTGCAGCTGGTACTATTGAGTCAAACAGAACTCCTAATGGAAACTACATAGGTCTATAGCCATAAAGTGCTTCGAAGGGGGTCATGTTTATGTTGATATGATGGTTGGTTTTATACCACCATTCGGCCGTGGGCAGCCAGGTTCCACTGATGAGGTCTCTCACTAGTCATTAGGGGTGTTCATGGACTGGGTATCCGGTCCATGGACAAAAAATGTAAACCGAATTGGTTTTTGCGATTTGGTAAAATTTTGAACCGCAAACCGGTCCACATGTAGCGGGTACCCGGCCTTCCGGTTACCTGTAAAACCGATTCGGATAGGGCGGGTACCGACCCGATCCATAATAATTTACCTATATTTTTAAAAAAATAAACAAGAAAAATTACAAAATATTATTATATCACTAATAATACAAACATTAATATCTTAAAGTTAAATTACATCCAAAACCTTGATTTTCAAAAAAACAAAAATTAAATAAACAAGAAAATAATCACTTAGTCTTTCAAACTTCATCTTTTCATTTCAATCAACATAAAAACACAAATATTCAACAAATAATTAAAAACTATATAAACAAGAAAATAATCACTTAGTCTTTCAAACTTCATCTTCTCATTTCAATCAACGTAAAAACATAAATATTCAACAAATAGCCAAATGAACACCCAAACTAACATGTGAAATTACATAAGTAACATGTGAAATTACATAACTACCCCCATTTCGGTTCGGTTTGGTTACCCGGTGATTCGCAAAAATATGAATCGCGAACCGACTCGATTAAAATATAACCCGCCCTGCAAACTGCCCCGCCACCTAAAACCGGTTTGGTTACCCTTTTTTTCGGTTCGGGGCAGATAGGTTTTCCCGATTTTTTGATTTTTCGAGTTTTTTTGAACAGCCCTACTAGTCATGCACCTTAGATACGTTTCAAGGCACTGATTAACCCTTTCACATTGCCCATCCGTTTGAGGATGATAGGTAGTTTTGTTTTGTAACTTCATTCTCAACATACTAAATAGTTTTTGCCAAAATTTGCTAGTAAATAGCTTGTCTCTGTCAAATATTAATCTCTGGTAAGTTATGCAATCTGAGCACTTGATCCAGGAACCCTTTGACTATCTCTACTGCTGTGAAGGGATGCTTCAGGGCACAAAAGTGGGCAAATTTAGTTAATCTATCCACCACCACCATGATGGTGTCATACCCTTCAGATAAGGGTAGGCTCTCCACAAAGTCCATGCAAATCTGTGACCAAATCTATACAAGTATACGAAGTGGTTGTAACAGCCCTAGATAAGGAATTTGTTCCTGCTTATTCCTTTGACACACATCACACGATCTGATATATTGCACCGCATCCCTTTTGATTTGAGGCCAAAAGAAAAAAGACTTAACTCTCTACAAACTCCCCAACTGCCGTGAATGTCCACCTATTGCTGAATCATGAAATGTTTTTAAAATTTGCTGTCTTAGTTCACCACCTACACCAATATATACTTTACCTTTATACCTCAAAACTCCTTCTAGGTACTGATACTCAAGAAGAGCTTGTGGTGTAATGGTGAGTTTATGAATTAACTCCTGGCATTCTAAATCCTATTCATAATTGTTCACAACTTCCTGTACATATTCTGGTACCACCCCCACTGCTGTACACACTGTCTGTTCTGCTTCATTTTGATTGGTTCTTCTGGACAAAGCATCAACTACTCTATTTTGAGACCCTTTCTTGAAAGCAATTTCATAATCCAACCCCAACAGTTTAGTGAGGCACTTATGCTGCAATGTAGTAGTGAGTTTTTGTTCCAGAAGAAACTTCAGACTTTAATGATCTGTACGGATTATGAAATGATTCCCACTAGGTAGTGCTTCCACCTAGTAATAGCCATAATCATAGCTAAGAGATCTTGCTCATATATTGATAACCTCATATTCTTTGCACTTAGACCTTTGCTTAGATAAGCAATAGACTACCCCTCCTGTATAAGTACCGCACCCAGCCTTTTGTTACAAGCATCAGTTTCTATGATAAAAGCTTTTGAAAAATCAAGAAGTTTGAGCATTGGTGTTGTACTCATAATCTTCTTGAATTGACAAAAAGCCTTCTCAGTGGAGCTGTCCCAGTCAAATGCTTCTTTTTTTAACAATTCAGTCAAAGGTTTACAGATCACCCCATAATTCTTTATAAATCTTCGATAGTATCCAGTGAGTTCCAAGAAACCTCTGAGTGTTTTGACAGTAGTAGGGGTAGTATAGACACCAAATTTGATATATCATTTATTTTTTCAACATTAGGGACACTTTTTATATTTTTGGGTCAACTTCTAATTTTTTAATAAAAAAAAGAGAACAAAATCAATAATCTCGAGGGGATAAAATACTAATTTTTAGTTATAAATATTTTTTTATTAGTTTTGGGAGTTTCAAATCTATATTTTGTACTTTCATACGTACTTTTAAATTTCTGTGATTTTTTTTGGGTTTAACTGGTATTTTTCTATATTTCACCAACACAGGAGCCAAATGATAATTTCGTTCCGCGAACACTATTTTTGCTCATTTCAAGTCCAAAAATTATTTTTCAAAATTATAAGTATGTTTCTAAATTTGTTTGATTTTTTCATGAACAATCACTATTTTTTCTGTAAATATTGCATTCAGGGATAAAATAGTCATTTCACACCCTAACCAATTTTTTTTTACCAATTTTTGAGTGATAAATTCATTTTTTAGGGTTTTAAACTCATTTTTAATTTTTGATAATTTTTCGAGAATAATTGATATTTTTGGTATATTTTGACATTATAGGGGTAAAATAGTCATTTCGTCTCTTGAATATTTTTCACCATTTTTGAGTTTCAAATTCATTTTCAGGTCTTTTAAACATGTTTTTAAGTTTTTCTAACTTTTTTTGAGGTTAATTGCTATTAATAAATTTATTATTTATATTTTTCTTAATTTTTTTATTTTTGTGTTTTTGGAAGAAAACATAGTTTTTTAATTTTTTTGTAGGGGTAAAGTTGTAATTTTGGTTGTCAAGGGCGTTTTGATCTTTTATGCATTTCTTGGAAGATAAGTCTATTGTGCACTATAAATAACCCATTTTTGGGAGTAGGAAAAAAAAATGTCTAGAGAGAGTTTTTAATTTTTAGTTTTTAGTTTTATCTATTATCTCAAAAACACAAAAAAACATACACTTTTTTCTACATTTATCTCCAAATTTTCACCAAGAACACCAAGAACACCTACTAAATTTTTGTTCATCTTCAAACTTACACCTAGAACACCTAGAACACACATTAGTACATTTTCAAGCCTATACCTAGAACACTTAGAACACACATTAGTACATCTTTAAACTTATATCTAGATCACCTAAAACACACACTAGTACATCTTTAAATCTACACCTAAAACACCTAGAACACACACTAATTTATCTTCATACCCTACACCTAGTACACTAAGAACACACACTAGCCCCTCACAAACACACTCTTTCACACACTTCTTACATTTTCTCTCTCACACACATACACACGGTCATTCACCCACACCTCACACACTAGCACAAATACACATCCAACAACACACACAACTACACAGTCACTCTAACCTACACAGATACTCTCACAAAATCACGCACACAAACACAATCAAACATACACACACAGACACACGTTCACAACACACATACACAAATAGCCAGAAATTCACACACAGGCACACATTTCACATGTTGCATACTCTATTTGCATACAGATTAACATAAATACATAGCACACATACATCATACCCTCGGCCTACTCTTCCCTTCCCAAAATCCCACCGTAATAACCATCCAAAGCCACCACTAAATGGTAGCCAAGACAGGCTCAAATTAGCTATGTCTCCACCTAAAGAAGAGCTGCCAACAATTACAGTAAACCAATTATTTGTTCCCACCTTTAAACAACCAACTCTCACAACACACACAATCACAAACTCCATCTTCAATACCATCAGCAACATACACACACAGGCAGACATACAAAGAGACTCACACACGGTCCTGCAATTCACACACACACACACACCAATCACACAATTCACATACAAACTCACACACAAATCCAATGCCACACCAAGTCATCCACCATCACCACGACAGCCCAAGCCATCAACTCACCAGCTTTCTCCTCTACCACCGTCACGATTCAGCTCACCCCTTGCATCAAAATCAGTCCATCTTGGACCATCACAAACCATCAAACAACCAAGAAACACCATCCCTTTACCATTCCACTATCTCTGCTTCTCATTCTATTTAAAATTAGCCCCAATCGCAAGCAAAGGCAGCTATCAAAATGCCCCACGCACGCACGCATGAGCCACGTCTCCTCTACGTAATCTACCACTGAAGCCTCCAACAGTTCAAGACAACATCCCAAATAGTCATCAATCTCCATTCCCGCGGTCCTCTTTCGATCACCATTCCACTTCTATCGAGATAGCCACCCAAAAATCGCAAACAACCAGGCTCACCCATAGCCTCTCCTTTTGGACCACTACCACTCGTACCATCAGAAAAACACCACCACAGTCACGCCCATCGCCAGCAACGAATTAGTGTCCATCGAAGTCTATCATCAACTAATCTTCTCATTGCGTCTAGGTATATCTTCAATTCTCTTTTTCAATTCTATTAATTAACAATCTATGAACAAGTTTTGTATTTGAAACTTACTTGATTTGTGGTGAATTGTTTATGGGTTTGAGGGATTAGATGGGGTGATTAAGGGGATTTGGAAAATAGATTGACAGAGAGAGAGAGAGAGAGAGAGAGAGAGAGAGAGAGAGAGATGGGAAGAGAAAAAGCAAGAACGAGAGCTGGAGGCGTGAGAAGAAAGAAGGAAGGAGGGAGAAACAAAGAGAGAGAGAGAAAGAGAGAGAGAATGGGAAGCAGAGATGAGGGAGCAGAACCTGAAAGAAACAAGAGCGAGGAGTGATAGAGAGAACGGGGAAGCTAGAGAGAAAGTCAGAAAGAGAGAAACTTGAGATAAACGTTTGAGAGAGAATCGAGATGAGAGAAGATGAAAAGAGAGAGATGAATAGCTGGAGAAATGTTCAGAAGAGAGAGAAAGAGCAAGAGTGAGAAAAACAAAAGTGAGAGAGAGAGAGAGAGAGAGAGAGAGAGAGAGAGAGAGAGAGAGAGAGAGAGAGAGAGCATAGAAGACCATAAAAGAGGGTGGTGAGGTGAAGAAAGGGAGCACAAAAAGGAGAAAGGTAAAAGAAAGGAAAAAGAGAGAACAGAGAGCAAAGAGAGAAATGGTGAGGGAGAAGAGAGAAAAAGATTGTTTTTTTTTTGTTTTTTGTTTTGTTTTTTATTTGCATTAAGTTTAATTGTTTTCTTTATTAGATTTACTTTAATCAATTTGTAATTTAGTCAATAGGTTAATTAATCCAGTCTAATTTAAAATTACATGTTTTAGGTTATTTCATTAAAAAAAATAATAAATAAATAAAGAATAGCACTTGGTGCCTTGGGGTTTTGAGTAATTTCAATTTTGTCTAAAACTTTTAATAGTTGCACTTTAGTCCCCGTTATTTAAAAATTCACCCCTAAATTTTTACATGCATTTCAATTAAGCCCCCCAATTGTAATTATGCCCTCGTTATTGCTAAAATTTATTGTTTTGCCCTCCTAATTTGCTTTTATTTTCGTTCCTACTCCTTAGATTTGTTTTAATTCCTAACTTTACCCCTGAAGGTTTTTTAAAAATTTAGTTTTAGTCCCCTTTGTTGATAGACTTCATATTTTCACCTCAATTCATCAATACTTCTATATTTTAGGCTTTATTTGTTTATACCGAAGTACCTTGACTTGTTTGTTCATTTTTATTAATATTTGTACCGAGTTTTCAAAAAGGCACCACCCATTACCTGTTATTTTCTATTTATGTGCTCCAATGTGCTCATATGTGATTTTTTGTGTATTTTATTCACATGTTTCTTATTTCATATACTTTTTGCGTATTTATTTACTTTATGTTATTTAGTTTTGAATTTTTATTATTTGGCAAAAAATGTAATAGTTAGATCATAATTTACTTTATTTTGGCAAAATTTTGTATTTAGCTCGTCAATGTAATAGTTAGATTATTTTTCTCATATTTTAGCAAAATTTTATATTTTAGACAGCAAGTGTAATAGATAGATTATTTTACTTTCCCCCTAAAATTGTAGTTAATCCCCTGGTGTAATAGTTAGGGCTTATGTGCTTTCGTGTGCTTATGTGCTTATATGTTTTATCATTTTCCTTAGGATTTTTGCATCTAGATATTATGTTTACATGTTATGTGCTCTTATATGTCTTTATATATTTATTTGCTTTCGATTCATGTTTTATTAATTTATTATTATTCCGTCACCATACTAGTCCAACGCTAGTTGTGATTTTCTCGTTTCCCCGCTAGTCCAACGCCAGTAGGGAATTCCTAAAAATGGCTAGTCTAACGCTAGACTCTTAGGTCATTTTAGTGATAATTTCACTCGTGTGTATTTCTTCTCATTTCACATACATTTTCCTTTTTTTTAGAAATTTTCATATTTACATGATTTTTTGGTATATATTTTATTATTATTTTATCATTACGTATTTTGGTGTTTGACAATACATGACAGTTAGGTTGCATTTCACTTAGAAGTTAGGTCATTTTGTGTGACATGACTAGAAATAGTCATCTACTTACGTGCGAAGCGGTGGATTGACAGGTCGTTCTCCTCTCTGTGAGTAGAAAAATATCGGTCATGAGTTATTAGTCCCTCGTACCTGTTATGTTGCATTTGCCATTTTCTTTGACACTTACTATCTATAGTAATTTCTTTTTCTTTTGGCACTTCATTTTGCATTCACACTCGTGACTCCTTTTGAGGTCTCGACTCGGGTTTTGCAATTAACGCGATAATCTCGACCAAGCCTCGAAGGAATATTTTTTACCTTCCCGATATCCCATCAAACTTAGGATTTGCATTCATATAGACACATTCGAACGGGATAGAATCTAGGGTTAATTTAGAAAAATTTAATTAAACCTCGCAACTAGTCTCGGCTAGGTAGAAAGGGTACCTTAGACGCGAGCCTTTGCCTTCCCTTTCTTCAAATGTGACTTCCGGACCCTTCTCTCTCGTTTTTCGTAGACCAGAGTAAAAAATGAGTTTTCAAACATTTTTTAAAATTTATTTTTGTTTTGATAAATGATTTTTCGGGTGACTTGGTGTAGACACCAAATTTTGACACACCATTTATTTTCAAACACTGGGGGGGTATGTTTGCACTTTTTGTTACAAATTTTAATTTTTAATTTTCAATAATCCGGGGGGCGAAATAGGATTTATATCTGTAAATATTTTTCTATCAACTTTTGGGGGTTTTAAATTTATATTTTTACTTTTATGTAAATTTGTTAATTTCTTATGATTTTTCTGGATTTAATTGGTATTTTTTATTTTTTTGTACCAGTTAAGGGCAAAATCGTCATTTTACAATTTAAATTTAATTTTCACCAATTTTGAGTCAAAAATGTATTTTCTAGTAGTTTAAGCTTATTTATAATTTTTGATAATTTTCTGAGAACAATAACTATTTTTTCTGTGAATTTTCATTGCCCAAGGGCAAAATCGTCATTTTACAATCTAAGTTCATTTTTTGTCAAATTTTGTGTCATAAATGATTTTTCTAGTGTTTTAAAATTATTTGTAATTTTTGATAATTTTCTGAGAACAATAACTATTTTTTCTGTGAATTTTCATTGCCCAAGGGCAAAATCGTCATTTTACAATCGAAGTTCATTTTTTGTCAAATTTTGAGTCGTAAATGCTTTTTCTAGTGTTTTAAACTTATTTGTAATTTTTGATAATTTTCTAAGAACAATAACTATTTTTTCTGTGAATTTTCATTGCCCAAGGGCAAAATCGTCATTTTACAATCTAAGTTCATTTTTTGTCAAATTTTGAATCGTAAATGCTTTTTCTAGTGTTTTAAACTTATTTGTAATTTTTGATAATTTTTTGAGGTCGATAATTATTTTTTCGTGAATTTTCATTGCCCGAGGGCAAAATCGTCATTTTTACAAATTAAATTCATTTTTCACCAATTTTGAGTTAAAAATGCATTTTTCAGTGTTTTAAACTTATTTTTAGTTTTTGGTAATTTTTTTGAGGTCAATAATTATTTATTTATTTTTTTGTGAATTTTCATTGTCCAAGGGCAAAATCGTCATTTTGCAAATTAAATTCATCTTTCACCAATTTTGGGTCAAAAATGCATTTTCCAATGTTTTAAACTTACTTGTAATTTTTGATAATTTGTTGAGGTCAATAGCTATTTTTTCTGTAAATTTTGTCATCCAAGGGTAAAATTATCATTTCACATCCCAAACTCTTTTTTCACCAATTTTTAGGTCCCAAATTCGTTTTTAGATTTTAAGTACTAAGTTTCTAACTTTTTTAGGGTGAATTTTTATTAATAAATTCGTTATTTACATTTTTTATTATTATTTTTGTAAGAGAAAATAAATTTTAAGGATAAAATTGTAATTTTTGTAGTCAAGGGTATTTTGGTCTTTTAGCCATTTCTTGGAGGTTAAGATTTGTGCAGTATAAATACCCCAATTAAGAAGAAAAAAAGAGGAGAAAAAAAAAGAAGAGAAAACCCTAAAACCCTTTTGCTTTTGGTAATTTGTGGATTAAAAACACACACTATTTTTCACTTAAAAACACGCACTAAAGACGCCACTTTTTCAGTCGCTGTTCATTGTTCATCATTTCATCAGAGAGTTCAACCGTCGTTCATACCAACAAGCAAGAATCTGTCAAAGCTATAAGATATCTACCTAATCCAGGTAAAATTTCATTTTTCTTCATATTTTCTGGACAGATGTTTATTATTTATTGAAAATTTTAGAGTTCTGTTTTGTTTACTTTTCTTCTTTTTCTGGAAAAAGGTTTAAGCTTCTTTTTTCATTCTTCATGTTCTACTTCCACAGACTATTGTTGTTTTGTTTACTATTCTTCCTTTTTCTGGAAAAGATTTGAGTTTCTTTCTTTATGTTCCCTTCCACCGTTCAATCATCATCCTTTTCTCTTTTTACTTCTCTTCCAAACCAAATCTCAAAGCCCCTCCCCTGTTCCCTTCTTCCACCACCGGAATTCCATCACCACCACCAATTATCATTCCTGCATCTCCTTCCCAACCGCCACAACCTCGCCACTCTCCCCTGCCATCACCACCACGCAAACAACAACCAAACAAACAGCTTCAAATGCCTGTAGAAAAACAGCCCCAAAAATGTTCATTTACAACCCCAAATGCCTGCAGAAAAACAGCCCCAAAAATGTTCATTTACAACCCCAAATGCCTGCAGAAAAACAGCCCCAAAAACCTTCATTTACAGCTTCGAATTCCTGCAAAAAAAAAAAAAAAAACTCCCAAAACCCCCTAAATTCAACCAGCACCACTCGTGGTTCGACTACTGCCACTATTGAACTCAGCTATGTTCAAAAATTGCTTCCACTTTCACTATCCCTCTTTTATTGGGGAGATTCAGAGCTGGCTTAGGAACTCTAGGGCTTGGGTATTAGGATTTAAGGGCCTCGGTTGATATGAACTAGCCTGAGATATTGGAGAAGAAGCACGGATTCAGGGGGGGCTTGATTTTTGGGGGAAATTAGATTTTAATGAATTTGAAGATTCTGTGGTTTTAAAGGAAACTGATTTAGGGAGAGAGGATTATGTTTGATTTGTTTTTGTATTTGGGTTTCTCTTGGGTTCAAAGAACCGATTAGATGCTTGGGAGTTGGAAGAATGATTTCAGAAATTTTCTGCACCAGTTGGACGTTCATTTTGTTTCTTTATTACCGTGTCGAAACAAAAGTATGGAAATCATATTGTTGTGCATCACGACTTGGTGGGTATTGGATGCTTAAAATATTGACTTTGGGTTTTGATATTTCACATGAAGGGAAGAAATGAATTGGATAAAGAAGACTGCTGTTTTTTTTATTGTTATTTTTGTCCCATTAGTCTTTCTTTAAGGCTGCTGTTTTTTTTTTTTTTATTAGAATTGCCGAAGTTTTGTTAATTATAAATTCCACTAGTTGCAGGAATTTTCATTTACACCATAAGCTTGCTGTGATTTTTATCTTGTCCCCACAAACATTGCCGAAAATTTAGTTTTGGCCCCTTTAAATTGCTGGGAATTCACTTTTGATTTTTTTTAGAGTTGCTGAAAATTCATTTTTTAACCCTTATTGTTGCTGGAATTTAGTTTTTAGGCCCCATCAATTGCTGGAAAATGTATTTTAGGCTATTACATGTTGCTGGAATTTGTTTTAGATCCCCATTATATTGATGAAATTCATGTTTGACCCCGTTAATATTGCTGGAATTTTAATTTTAAGTACCATACTTGTTGGAATTTATATTTTGTGTACTTTTTACTTGCTTAAAGTTACATTTTTGCCCCCCGTTTATGTGAATTTTTAGTTGTATCCCTTGAATTTTATAAAATTTTATTTAGCTCCTTAGTTACTAGAATCCATTTTTTTTTATCTCAATTCATCAATAGTTATATATTTTGGGTTGTATTTGATTATACCGAGGTGCCTTGACTTGTTTGTTCATTTTGAGTAGCATTTGTACCGGGACTTCGAGAGGTATCCCTATTTCTTATTAATTTCCTCTTTATGTGCTCCAATATGCTCCAATGTGATTTTTTTTTTTTTTGCATTAATTTTTTTTGTTATTTGTTTATTTCTTATTTTATGCACTTGTTGCGTATTTATGTAGTTAATTGGTTTAATTTTGAATTTTTATTATTATTTTGAAAATATATAATATTTTGTATTTAGATAGTCAATGTAATAGTTAGATTATTTTTCTCATATTTTAGCAAGAATCGTGTAATTAGATAGAAAATGTAATAGATAGGGTATTTTAATTTCCCCCCCTAAATTGTAAATCAAGCTCCCCCGGTGTAATAGTTAGGGTTTATTTGTCTTTACGTGCTTATGTGCTTATTTGATTTACCGCTTTCATTAGGATTTTTGCATCTAGAATATTATGCTTATGTGTTATGTGCTCCTATGTGATCTTATATGCTTATATATGTCTAATTTACTTTTAATTCATGCTTTAATGTTTAATTCATAATTTATAGTATTCCGTTACCACACTAGTCCAACGCTAGTTGTGGCTTCTTTTTTTCTCGCTAGTCCAACGCTAGTGAGACTTTTTAGAATGGGCTAGTCCAACGCTAGACCCTTAGGGCATTTTAGTATTAGGGGCACTCGTGTGCATTTTACATCCCGCTTCATACACTTTTAGTCTTCTTTCTATTCTGCATGATTTTGATTACTATTATTTATTTATTTATTTATTTATTGTGACACGTCTTCAAGTGCATGACATTTAGGTCGCATTTCACTTAGAAACTAGGACATTTGTGTGTTTTGACTAGAAATAGTCATCTACTCACGTGGGAAGCGGTGGCATACATGCCGTTCCCCCCTCCGTGGGTAGAAATATTTAGTCACGAGATATTAGTTCCCCGTACCCGTTATGTTGCATTCCCACTTTCTTCAATCACTTACTATATATTATTATTTTCTTTTCCTTTTTGCATTTCATTTTTGCATTCACACTCGTGACTCCCTCGAGGTCTCAATTCGGGTTTCGCAATTAATGCGATAATTCCGACCAAACCTCGACGGAATATGCCGACCCTTCCGATATCCACATTTAGATTTAGGATTTGCATTCATTTAAATACATCCGAACGCGATAGGATTTAGGGTTAATTTAGGAAATTTTGATTAAACCTCGCAACTAGCCTCGGCTAGGTTGAAAGGGTGCCTTAGGCGCAAGTCTTTGCCTTCCCTTTCTTCAAATGTGACTCCCGAACCTTTTTCTCTCTTTTTTTCGTAGACAGGAGTCGAAAAAGGGTTAAAAATTTTTTTTTTAAATTTTATTTTTATTTTATTAAACGATTTTTTGGGTGACTTGGTACACTCTAACTCAGTACCAAGTGGCGACTCCATTTTAAAAATAAAACCCTTTTTCAAAAAATTATTTGGCCAAGCCTGTCGCATTTTTAGTCCCGGCCTTGTTTTTCTTTTAAAATATCATTTTTCTTAAAATACACTTTTTTACTAAAATTTAATTTTTCACACACGTGCACGGTTTTTCCCAAAACTTGCTTTGTTAAAAAGGGTCTCGGACTGGACCTTCTTTTCGGGACGCGACAGGCAGCGACCCCATTTAGCACACTTTTTCCCTTTACTTTTACGATTTTTTCGGACGTGACACTTGGTACACCCTAACTCAATACCAAGTGGCGACTCTATTTTTAAATTAAAACTTTAAAACCCTTTTTAAAAATTAGTTGGCCAAAATTGTCGCACTTTTAGTCTTGACCTTATTTTCTTTTAAAATACCATTTTTTCAAAATAACATTTTTTACTAAAATCTCAATTTTTTCACACACGTACAATTTTTTTCAAAAACTTTTTTTTTTTTTAAAAAGTCACTAGACTAGACCGCCTTTTGGGGCGTGACAATTAACGACCCCACCATGTTATCGATTTTGGACGTGACAGGTAGGCCAACTAACCATACACTCCACCTTGGCCTTATCCATTTCTACCCCTTGAGATGAAATTACATGCCCCAAATACTCAACTTTCAACTGAGCAAACGTACACTTGGATAGTTTGGCAAACAATTTATGTGATCTCAAAGTCATAAGCACAGTTTCTAGATGCTTCAAATGAGATTTCATATCTGGACTGTAAACAAAGATGTCATCAAAGAATACTAAAACAAATTTTCTTAGGTAAAGTCGGAATATCTCATTCATAAGGGACTGGAATGTTGCATGTGCATTAGTCAAGCCAAAATGCATGACTAAAAATTCATAATGCCTTTGATATGTTTGGAAGGCTATTTTATAGGCATCTTTGGGTTTAACTCTGAACTGGTGATAACCAAATCTGAGATCAATCTTGATATATAGTTTAGAGCCATATAGTTCATCTAGAAGCTCTTTTATATTAGGAATTGGGTACCTGTCTTTTATTGTTAATTCATTTAAATGTCTAAAGTCTACACAAAAGTGCCAAGTACCATCTTTCTTTTTCACTAATAAAACTAGTAAGGCAAAAGGACTAGTACTATTTTGTATAATTCCTGAGTTTAACATGTCCTGTACTTGCTTTTCTAATTCAGTTTTTTGAGAATGTGGATATCTATAAGGTTTTAGTTTGAAGGGTTGGGCATCATGCTTTAAAGGGATGGCATGGTCTTGGGTTCTCTCAAGTGGTAATTGGTTTGGAATCTCAAAAAATCATAAATCTGGTGCAATAACTCAGAGACCTCAGAGGAAGAGCTTTCTGTGGAGAAAACTTGTATTGGTTTGGAGTCTATTTGTTTGATTGACAAACTTCCCCATGCTTTTGCCTCTAATCAGCTTAAGAGTGGGTTGCTGCACAACTCCTTCGAGCACCACTTCACTATCCTCATTCTGGAATCTCACCTGCATTTGCTGGAAATCAAATGTGATGAGACTATACTGAGTCATCCAGTCCACACCCAAAATCATATCCCACACTCCTTTATCCATAGTGATTAAGGGATAAGTGAAAGAGTAGTTCTGAATTTCCCAAGTGCTCTAGGACAGAAAGAATTGCTAGTGACCACTCTTCCATCTGCAATGGTGGCCCTTAACAACTCCATACTGCATTCTGTTAGTTCAATTTCACTCACCTTCCTTCTGTTCAGGAAATTAGTGGTACCGCCAGTATCGATTAATATGGACACTTCCCTTCCTTTGATCTGTCCTTGTAACTTGAGGGTCTTCCTTTTAATCAGTGAAGTCAAGGCATGCAAGGAGACTTCCATTAGTTTGCTATTTTCTTCCATCTCTTCTTCTGGCCCTTCTTTCGCATCAAGAATCCTTCCCCCTCCTCCTTCTCAGTAAGAATGAAGTTCAGATGCTTAAGCTTACACTGATGACCTGGTGAATATGATTCTTTACATCTGAAACACAAATTATGATTCCTTTGATACTAGATCCTCTAGGGTGATATCTTCTTGGACTCCAAAGTGGTGCCTTCAATTTACCCCATTTGATCTGACCACTATTATAGCTTTTGCCATTTCCAGCTATTACTGCAGTTGGGTACTGATTGTTCCTATACACAGTTTCCCTTCTCCTCTTTTTCACCACTTCTGTTCTGTTTTGTTTCTCATCTCCAATTGCTCCTCCTGTAACTTCGCAATCTCCATATCTTCTTGAAGACTTGTAGGCTTAAACATCCTAATTACTGGTTTAATCTCCTATCTAACTCCACTCATAAAACTGGAGACAAAATAGAATTATGAGAGATGGGGATCCCTAAGCAGCATCAAGATACTCTGTTCCTCAAATCTTTCTTGGTACTCCTTAAGAGGACCAGTTTGGCGCAGCTTATTGAACTGTTCAACCTCATCTTGTACCCCTTGTCCCCCAAACCTCCTGCACAACTTCTCGCAAAATTCCTCCCAAGACAACTTCTGGTAACTCTTCTTTATTCCCTGATACCAAATTTTTGCCTTTCCTTCCAAATACATTTAAAGAACTTCCAATTTCTAAAATTCCTGAACCTGATGGATTATGAAATACTTCTCACATTTTCTCAACCATTCCTTAAGTCTCTCTCCTTCAAAGAAAGGCAATTCTATTCTTGGAGGTGCTAGCCATAACTTGGAATTTCTTTCCTTAGGCTCCATTACAAGTTCTCTATTTTCTTTGCCGTGAATTCTCGGGGTGGGTAATATTGGGGTTTTCTCTATCACTGGATTTTTCTCAACTAAACTGCCTTTTTCTCTATTGAAGGCTTGTAAAAAAGCAGATAGTTTAACATCCATACTTGTCATGAAGGTCTCCATCCTCTGTTCCATTTCAACAAATTTTCCATCAACATGCAGCTTGAGATCCTTCAATTCAGTTTGCACTCCTTCCACATTGTTCTGTACGCGGCATTCCATTTTCTTCAGCTGCTCTTCCATGGTTTTGATACGGGTTCCTTCAGCCATTCTGTCCAAGGAAAGACTGGCTCTGAAACCACTTGTCAGGTTCTTAAGCTTAAATGAGTGAATTATAGTGAAGAATTGTATGAGAATTAGAGAGAATTCAGTAATAATAAAGAATGTAGGAAGAGAGATTAAGAGGGAATGAGAAATTGAGAGAGAAATTAGAGAGTTTATTGATCACATGAGACTACAACAATTTCCATAGCTTTGTTTCCCTTATGCCTCACCTTTTTATTCTATTATCTAATTCCGTTACTAACTTCCTTCAATTACATCTCCTCTAACCGTCTAACTGTCCAATTCTAACTAACTTTCCTTCTGTTGCTGCCTTCCTTGATACGACACCGTTCCACTATATTCATGACATATGCCTACACCACATCGTCCTTCTTGTTCCAGCATGGTGGCAGGCACTCATGGCCGAACCCACAATTATAGATATAATAGCTACATTTGATTTTGTGTGTGTGTGTGTGAGAGAGAGAGAGAGAGAGAGTGAGCGAGAGAGAATGTGATACTTTTGAGAATTTCAAAACAAGAACTAGTATATCAATTCTAAAATTAGAAGTACAAATTACCACAAATAATGGGAAAATATCAATTGTAAATAGCATGTAATTGCTTAGCAGCCATGGATGAAACTTGTGCAAGTAAATTAACTCTTTTGTGATCGTACATGCAAATTTTGATTTAATGCAGTACAATATAATAAAAAAATTACCATGGATGAATCTTGTGCAAGTAAATTAACTCTTTTGTGATCGTACATGCAAATTTGATTTAATGCAGTACAATAAAATAAAAAAATTGAATGTGTAATGTGTTAAACAAAACATAAGACAAATATCAAAGCTTTTGCAGAGCAAATAGATTCCATATATATATATATGTATGTATGTATGTATGTGTACTATATGGATATATGTATGTATGTATGTATGTATGTATGTATGTATGTTGTACATACATACATACATATACACATACATACATATATCCATATAGTACACATACATACATATATATATGTATAAATGTATGTATAAATATATACATTTATACATATATATGTATGTATGTGTACATCTATATATGTATATCTATATATATGTAAATATGATATGTATGTGTACACACACACATATATATGTATGCATACATATATATGTATGTATATGTACACATACATACTTATATATAATAAGTATATGTACACATACATACTTATATATATGTATATGTATATGTACATGTACATGTACATGAACACACACACACATACTTATATATATATATGTATATGTATATGTACATGTATATGTACACACGCATATATACATACATACATACATGCATACACACACATATATGTACGTATGTATATGTACAGATATGTGTGCGTGTGTATATGTGTGTATGTATGTATGTAGAGAATGAGCCGAAGAATACTGCTGGTTTCATTTCTGTAGAAGAATATTATTGTACCTATATTTTTATAGCATTAGAGTATTTTTACAAAAGAAAAGTATTATTCATATTACATCAAGCTAAAACCTAAAGGCGTTAAATTCTCCATCTTGTAAGAAGTCTATATTTAGTACAGAGGAGTGTTGTTTTAGCACCTCCTAAAAAACAAATAAAAAAAGTGTCAAAAAATGGTAACCATCCACTGTTACCATTTCTACCAAATGTACTTGTGAACAACTAATTCTTTTAAGCATGCTTCACAATCTGGCATTTTAGAAGGATCAGTTTAGTGCAACATTTGCATAAACTGATTCTTAAAAACATAAAGCCAGACATGTTTTTGTTGACCATAATTTCCAGAATTAGGTTGTTAAGTCATTCAAAACGCGGCCATGTTATTCATTGTCTCCATACTTCTTGTAAGGAAATATTAAAAGGAAACTTATATACTAGCTATGAACATAATAATTGTACAAAAAAGAAGTTGGAGATGCCCATAAGATTGGTTGTACTGTTCAAAAGTTGCCAATAGTTCAGATTGAAAGATAATGCAAGAGTATTTTTTATTGCTAACACTGACATTCCTTAATGATAAAGTGTATATTTATTTGAAGGACACAACTATACGTATACCAATAGATGTTTCTCACATGCTTTGATGCCACATTTTAATTGATAATTCACTTGGGCTTTATTTTTCTCGTTGTAGTGGTAATTATGTTTGTATTTCTAGAGGCACATTAGGTGTGAGCACTTATTGATATTAGATCTACAACTATATATATACAAGATTACATGAGTTATGAGTTAATAATTCGTTATGAAATTATTTTGCTTTATGAAAATCAAAATCTTGCTGAATTCAGATTCAACAAATTTTGGAGCAAGTAGAAGAATTCCCGTAATATAATCAGAAAAATAAAATTCGTATCGATATTGTGATATACTGTGATGATTAACAAATTTATGAACATAGAAAATATAAATGTATATGTATAAAATGCACTCAAGAAACTACTTCGGGTATTATTTTTACTGTATATATTTAAGTTTATTTTGGACGAATATCTCCTTTTGTTTTCTTTACGAGGAATGAATCTCTCACTTGTATTTACATATTGAACTTTTGAGTTGGTGTATTGATTTCTGTACTGACCAAAGATTCCTGTACGTCACTGACAGTTAAGTTCAGACTCCACTAATCTTGTCCACCAAAAACAAAAAATTGATTTTTTTAAAGTTTATTTTATACTTGTTTTCGAACCCTGGGCCCTGGGGATTCGAAGTTCAATGATGGAAGAGACAATTATCCGCCAAGATCAAGACTATAATAAGATAAGATCTTAGGGGTAAAATTAACCCAAATTACTTGAGGTTTGTCATTACTACGCTAAATGGTACTTATTAATATCTTTTGAATTCATTATTCTCCCTTGTTGATGTCTCGAAATTTAGTTTTTTGGTGCTGATTCTTCCTTCTCTAGATGAAATGAAATTGATTTTGGTGCTAATTCTTCCTTCTCTAGATGCAATGAAATTGATCTCCATTCATCATTCCACAGTATTTTGTTCGGGAAAAATCACTTGTGACATTAATCAACTTCTCAATTTTACCAATGGTCTTAATTAGAGATTTTAATGAACATGGCTATTTGCGAGCACGCTCAGTTTGGCTCATGAAAGATTGGGTTTGCCTCATTTGTATAGTTAAATGAGTCAAGTTTGAACAAAAAATTAAACTCGTTTATTAACCAAATGAATTCGAATATTGTTCGCGAACACTCATTAGCCTTTGTAAACATGGGCAGTAACATCTTTTCACACTTATATTTAATTATGCAAAGAACTGAGCTCAATTAAACTCAGTTTGATTGTGTAAAGAATCGAGCTCATTTGAACTCAGTTTGATTGTATAAAGAATCAAGCTCAATCGAACTCGGTTTATTTGCCGAAATGAGTTAAGCCCAATCGAGTTCGGTTTGTTTGTGTTAAACATGTCGAGCTCGTTCAAACTCGATTTGTTTGTGTTAAATGAGCAAAGCTCGAGTTGATCTTGAGCCTATTATTTTATTTAACGAATCGAATTCAAACACAAATATTAGCTTGTCTAATAATCAAGCCGAACCAAACTTGTTCATTTATTAAACAGACAGAAATTCAACAAAGAGTATTCTGCTCATTAAAAGCTCTAATTATAATAAGATTAGATGTAGCTTGATGCGAATATTGTTTAAAAAAAAAAGAAAAAAGAGAAATCAATATAACTTTTAAAGGTTCCAATAAGTCTATGTGATTATGACGAAACATCAATAGCTTACTAAAAAGCGAGTACAGTCTTGTCCGTTTCTTTTGGTTCTAACTTATAAGCGGGTTAATCCCATGATTGGTTAGTTTTGCGCGTATGGCCTGAAATTGAATCAGTCAGTATGGAAATTTTAAAGATATAGCCATAAGACATAGGAGAAGAACCATTGTTTGACCAATGCGGTTAGAGTAAGAAAAATACACACAGATATTAAAGAATATAAATTACATTCGAATCAGAAACGAGAAAAAGAAAATAGGAGAAGAAGAAATATTAGGATTATACTCCATCATATTAAACTTAAATGTTCAGAATTTCATCTTATTCTTCAATGGCTTTTCACTTCCTCCTCAGGGGATAAAAGGAGAAAATTGACCAACGAATAATAGTCCCAAATTGAGATTATATCATCTCAACAATACCGTATGTTCTTCTAAAATACTTTTTTTTTTTAATTTTACAAATGACGGATAAGTTGAAATTAGAAAGGAATTACCTATAAATTGTAAATCTTTTTCTTCGTTTAACCAAAGCAAATTTTTGTAGCATAATGTTTACTCTCTGCAGCATCTCATTTTACGTGTTTTATTTCTTTGTCAATTTCAAAATAACATACGAATTTCGTAACTCAAGTTTTGTTTAGACTATGATGAAGATTGACAAAATATATATTGAAATGATAAATGCCGCAAAATCTTTTTCCTTTTTTTTTTTTTGAGTAGGGTGTTATGGTAACTTTATGTATCTAATACTCGTCAACATAAAAAAAAAGAGACAAATATTTTAAAACATTTAAGTAGTAAGTCTATCAATATTGTTCATCACTTGCAATGCAATTGTACAATGTAGAATGGGGGAGAAGTACTTGATTTCATAATATATGAACATTCAATTCGTTGTCTAGAGTAGACCAATCTGCCCATATACTTTACCTAAAACAAATAAAGGTGAAAGAGAAAATGTACAATTGCTAGAAAGAAAACGAAAAATTTTTGTTCTGCAAATTACAGACCCCACGTGGTTAACTATTTTAATAAATGATGTCTCTTGATCCATTTTTCTCGCCGAGATTGATTAAAGTAATTATGAAAAACAATGATGTAGTTTTATTAAAAAAAACGAAAAATATCATGTATGGTGTGGATCTTTTTCTGACATATCCAATCAAATGATTAATGTCCTCAATTTCCTACTAAATATAAACCTAAATAAATCCAAAAAAGCCGGCAATTTGGAATAAAATTTTAGACTTGGCAGCCCACAAAATCAGTCAAGAAAATCGCAGAATATGGTCATCTGTCACCACCACACATCAATTGTTTGTTAGGGGAAAAAAAAATAAGATCCCAAAATTAAATATAACCAAAGTTGAAAAAAATAAAATGAAAATAATTCAACACTATCATATGAGAAGAGCACTAGGAGCCTAACTAGACCTTCCATTTTCAAGACAAAGAAGGCTCCTAAGGCCATTCCATCATCAATCTTTCCTTGAAAAATGACTCAGCTTAGCCGTAAAATGTTACACTTCAACATGAAAAAAGCAATTCTCTGGCAAATGGCGGTGCTCAAGCAGTGTCTCAGGTCAATCTGGAACCAGTTTCTTGCATGTTGTTGGATTGGAAAATCAGTCAGGTATAGACATTTGCAGCAGAGGATGATCTGTTCTTCACCTCCTTCAGGTCCTCTTGATAGTGGTATTTCATCCAAAGTCACGGGCTCACCCTGTCCCGGTATTGATAAAGATTCATCTGATTTAGTCGCTCTGAAGATCAGTCTCTTGGGTGATTGTCAAATTGGAAAAACAAGTTTTCTGGTGAGTCCTGATTTTCTGCTCGAGCATCGTTGAATGACAATGATTATTATTGGACTATATTTTTTGGGATTCTGTATTATAAACTCTTGATGCTATTTTCTTTTTGTTCTTGATTATAGACGAAGTATGTAGGAAGGGATAATGGAGAAGAAGTCTCTGCAATGCCAGGGATAAATCAAATGGACAAAACATTATCTGTCAAAGGGGCTCGGATTTCCTATAGTATCTGGGAAGTAAGAGGTATGCATTTTCCTTCTTTTGCTTTTCTGGGCTTCTCTTCTTTTCTCGGGGAAGATTAGCAAGCAGTGAAATATATGTCACGATCCTCTGCTTATGAAATATTGAGTATATTTGATTAACAATGCAGGAGACAATACTTCTCGAGATCACATTCCAGTTGCCTGTAAAGATTCTGTGGCCTTGATATTCATGTTTGATCTAACAAGCCGGTGCACATTGAATAGGTATAATAAATATATAGCAATTTCATATTCGTATTCCGCTCTGAAAATTTCAGTTTTTTCTTATATGATAGTAAAAAATTTTTGGCTGTAATTGCAGTGTGATCAGATGGTATAAGCAAGCCAGAAAATGGAATCAGGTAAACATTTTCCAAATTATCCATTTATTGATTATTAGTGGCTAGTCTTGATTTCAATTTGTGTGTGTGTATTTTTTATGATTTTTTTTTCTTTTTTAATCTATTATTTCTCTGTTCTTCACATGGCTATGTGAATCTCTTTAGTTAATAGTATCGTTCTGTTATGCAGATAGCAATTCCAGTGATGGTTGGAACAAAGTTCGATGATTTTATCCAATTGCCAATAGATATTCAATGGACAATTGCAAGCGAGGTAATTATACTTTTAATAAAATCTTTATAATCTGCCAAATAATAATGATGTTCATGAAGAATGATTCAAGTTTATTAATCTTCCAATGATAAACAAATCTTAGGATGTACTAAAAGGAAAGCCTAGTTTCTAGAATTGAAGCATCTTGGAAAGAAGTTTCCATCTCTCTGTACGCGCATACAGAGAGAGAGAGAGAGAGAGAGAGAGAGAGAGAGAGAGAGAGAGAGAGAGAGAGAGAGAGAAAGAGAGGCGAGGAGGTTGCCAAGTCTATTCCAATGATTAAAACCGCTTGACTTTGCAATGAAAATGTTTGTACTGTAGTGATCCAGAATTTATTTTAACCAGTGAATTCTACGTCCACTAGACATATTCTCCCCATCTGCACTTCACTCACCATCAAGCGCCCGAGCACACACGTAGAAATGATACGTGACCAGTCTGGTGATAGAAAAATCTTACATGGACCGAGTCTACAATTTTACTTGTAGATCTTATGGTGTAAAACAGTACCACGTAAATATAACAATACATGCTAATTTAAAAAAATAATATAAAGTGATACAAAAATATTTATGTAGTTTTATTTTAAATCACATGTCCACAATAAGGTCGCGGACCAAGTCCATGTAAAAATTTTCCGTCTGGTGACTATTGTGATCACGCACCAAAGTAGTCTTAACCACACTTAGTAAAAACTAATGACAATAAGAGCACTGATCGAATATACTCTAGGATATGACTTTCATTTCCCGTCTTAAATAAAGGTCGTTTCTTACTTCCTAATACATTTACAAAACAACGTTAGAATTTACCTAACAACATATAAATAAGCCTTTCAGTCTTTCAGATGCTTACAAGTTTGGCAATTCCTTTTTGTCACAGGCAAGAACATATGCAAAAGCACTGAATGCAACCCTTTTCTTTTCAAGTGCAACCTACAACATAAATGTGAATAAGATCTTCAAGTTCATTACGGCGAAGCTGTTCAATTTACCATGGACTTTGGAGCGGAATCTGACCGTTGGAGAACCCATGATTGATTTCTAGAAGTTCTAATTTTTTTTTTCTTTTTGCTTCTCTCAATGATGCAATTGTAGATAGGAAAAGTTGCACAGGTCACTACAAAAATGACCACACTCAACCGGTCACTGGCTTCTGTCAATGATGTTATAGCCAGTGAAAATTCGTGTTGTTCACTTCCCTATGTCTTACGAAAGTCAAGCTTGTTTTACGGATGATTTCCTAGTACCTTTCAAAGCAAAAGATAAGGCCAAAATCCGGCTTGCTATTTGATTATTTTGTTTCGGTAATGATAGGAATTGATCTTGAGTAAATCTTTTAAAAAAGCTTAAACAATTGTATTAGTAAAGTCAAAGTACCATTGATTTTACATTAAACTTGGTTAACTATCCAAAACAAAACCATAAAATTCATTTAGATTAGCTTGGCAAGAGGAGTAAATATTAGGTGCATGACGTGCATCATGTGGCATGCCACGTAGTACATTAGAATTAATTACATATTATTAAATATTGCAATGTGACCCACCATCACTACGTAATGATAAATTTTGATATTAATGCACCACGTGGCAATGCATGTGATGCATTTAATACTTTTCCACGCAAGAAATTCTTCAACTCAATAACATGCTTGTGATATTTAGCAAAAGTAGTTATACTGTTACTGTGCGGTTAATTTTCTTCTAAGATATGCTATTGACGATCTATTTTGAGACGCGTGAATCATTCATAACACGCTTGACTAGGTTATCTTGTATTATACCACATCGATAGTCTCAAGCTTTGTCCATAAATCAAATATTAAGTCAATTAGGAAGTTTTACGATTTTGTCAAAAACTAGTTTCAAAATTCAAAAAACAAAATGAAAGCATCTAGGAGATTATATGATTTTGTCAAAGAAGTTTTCCAATCCATTTTTTATCTTTCCATTTTTGATGAAAAAGGCCAAATCCTGATAACATCAGGGCTAAAATTTTGATCCTTTAGGAACAAGGCCATCAAAGGCTGAAATTTTGATCCTACTTTTTAAGTTTTTTAGCTCTGCGTGTATAATGAGGATCATAACTTATCCATAGCCAAATCTTAAAAGGACACCAGCAAAACCCCTTTATATACAAGTGGTCATATTAGAATTTATATGAACAACAATTTCTTAGAACGATTCGGTAATGCACCTATTGGAATTGTTCCACAAAAAGAACTCCTTTTTTTTTTTTTTTTCCCTTTTCTCCTTAACCCAAAAACAAAAGAAAAAAAAAAAAAACCCTTTTGGTAGGATTGACCCCGTTGTGAACTACCCTACGCGTATACGGCTAATATTCTTCCCAAACCTTAGTCACAAAATCATATCTAAAATCTTTTTAAACTTTTTTCAGTCAATTATTAAACACCGTTAAACATGAGTTCTTCAATTCCAGTTCAAGAAAATCAATCGAGAAATCGACCCCTATCATCATCATCACAAGCTTATTCATACTCAAATTCGTACAACAAAAAGGCCAGCAATTGTGCCCTTTGGTTGTTTATCATCTTTTTAGGACTTCTTGTAATTCTTGTTTTAGTTTTGTTAATGAATAATGCAGTCCAGAAACCCCAGTTTGAAGTCGACTCCATTGTAGTTTCTCCTATCGACATATCTAGCAATAATCAAATAACAGCAAATTGGACCATTGGATTAATGGTGAAAAACTCCAACAAACAATATTCTGTTGTTTATGAAAAATTCGATGTATTGGTTTTTTACAACAGTACTGAGTATCTTTGCAACACAACGGTTGAATCTTTTCATCAAGGGCCGAATCAAGAGAAGGCGTTGATTTTGGAGCCAAAAGCGTGGTTTCACGGACTTGAAAATTCAGTTGGCAATGCCATTGCTTATGATAGAAAGGATGGATTCATCAAGTTTGATTTGAAGTTTAAGGTTGACACAATGTTTAGTGGTGCAGGAAAGAGACGTGTCATCGCCGATGTTCGTTGCTGGAAATTGAAGGTTGGATTTTCTTCAGATGCAGCCAATGGGACATTGGTAGGAGGATCAAGGAAGTGTTCCGTCACAAGGATGTCACTTGATATCTGATAAACTGTGGAAATTCTGAATTTTGCTTTGGGGATAATTAGAATTAGTCTGTTTCAATCTTCTTTTAGACAGAAAAAAGAGAGTTTTGTGTAGCCTTGGGGAGGCCAATTCTATTTTCAGTCTTGTGGCTTTTTGTTGTTTTGTTTTTCGTTTTAAAAGGTCTGAGGCCAAAGCGAGATTACAAATTAATACTCCTGAGATGTTCTGCAAGTTAAGGTTTAACCAAGCCTATAATTTATGAGTTATTTAAACAATAAACGGATGAATCCTACATTATTTGGTAAACTAGTTGGTGAAGATGATTATATACTTGTAGAACTCGAACTATTTCACTTTACTTGATTATAGCCCTTAATAATGTACACTCACAAATTTGAGGACATTTCAATATGAAAGGTCTGTTTAAATACCAAGAATAACTCACAATTTTTTATAACCTTACAATTAACTCACCGTTCGTTTAACCTAGGTATTAATCTTGTTCCTTATCTACCTAAGTGCACTGCATTTTCAAAAGCTTTCTTACAGAGTGGCCCCCATTTCAATCCATGTTCCTTATCTATCTGAATGCACTGCATTTTCAAAAGCTTTCTTTCAAACTGGCTCCTATTTGACTCCTATTTCAATCCTTGCTCAAATGATGGAGTACAATTAATCCACAATAATGGAATCAATACACACATCACAATTCAGCAACATTACACCTAACCCACAAATAATAGGACAAATAGACTAAACTTAGCTTGGTTGTTTTATTACCAGACCAAGATTTCATTCGCTAACTCATTATTCAGTCAACAGAATCTCATTAATTCAACCTCCATTCACAATGAACATCCACTTTCATGAAGGGCACCACATTTTCTATTTGATACATTAAAGTTATACCTGTACCCTAGCCATTTTTGCTATCTGACTTAGTATTGATGTCCAGAAAAGAACATCCATCCATGATTCAGAAAGGAAGTAACCGTCTTGAATCACGTTAATACAAGCCTTACGAAGAATGGAATTCAAACATTTAAAAGCTAAGTCATTCTGTATAGTACTCAATGGAAATAGATAAGTCGCAATAAGACAATCCCCAAACCACCAATTTTCAAGAGGGAGATTACAAGGATTGCACAAACTATAATTCTCAAATTACCAATGTCACAATGTATTCCTGATAGCCAAAGACATTCCCAGCATATTAATCAAAATTACGGATAAAAACCATTATTTCCATCATTTTTTTTTGACAGAACAAGATCTTACTACCAGTATTTCTTCAATTAGCTACATCTAGTCTTTGCATAAGGGACAGAAAATACCCAACTCATGTAGCATAAAATAAATTTTTTAATAGAACTTTACTCGAGTTTCACTTCTCTTTGGGGAGGTTCTAATTCCAAGTAGTAGAATGGCTCAGTAGGCTCTTCCCTGCACAGTAAGAAAACACATTCAATGTCATAGCATATAATAAAGATCTATCCTTCTTGCGAGTTATTAAGAAACCAGATCTCAAATCCAGATATCAAGGAACTCTTAAGTTCACAAGTCACTCCACTTATATCCAATTGGTTTTCTGATGGGATCCCAAGTTTTTTAACATAGTATCAAAACCAAGTCTAAGGTTTTATTTTCACCCTACTCCACAGTCCACAATTCAATTCCTTCTTAACCCATTTCAGTTCATAAGTTCTAGGGAATTCCTTTTGTTTCATAGGTGCTTATCAAGCCCATCTATTTGTTTCATGGATCCTGCTAAGCCCCTTTTAGCAGATGTCATGGACTCTTATGAAGTTTATTATGATTTCATGGACTCTCGTCAATCCCGAATGACATGTGAGGAGAAGGTGTTAAGAAACAATATCCCATATCGGGATTTCAAAGAATTCTAAACCAGTTTATAAAGTTCATAGCCAATTGGTTTTGAAATGGAAGCCTGTGTTCTTTGATATGCACATGGCAGACGAAAAGACTAACATATCAAAGCACAGCGTATTTGCCAAACCTAGGATATCAATAAGTACAAATTTTGCTCAAGCATCTAAGACAAAAATCTGAGGAAAGTTATGTACTTGCATTCCATCCATATTATTTTATTGGTCAAGCATAATATAAACAGTTTTAAAATTAACTAATAACTCTGCCCTGTGCTATACAGACTACCAAGATCAGACTCACCCAGGTTTGGAACGCATGCACTGCCAGAAAAGCTTGAAAGGCCCTGGAACCGTTTTAAAGGGATTACCTTCAAAGCATGCCTGCAATATGAAAAAAATAATAATAAAATAAAATCCAAATTATAAAACAATAGAAAATGCCTTTAACTTAATCCATTTCTAAAAGCAAAACATGTGGCTGAAAAGAAAAGGCACTGATATGCAAATTGATGTGCTAATAGAAATGAGACATGACTAATCAAATGTCTCTGTTAGGACAATCTGTTATTTGGAAAATTTTTTTTGGAATATTCTCTAAAACCATTTTTCAACTACCTTTTTATATTCCCAACCATCTTTTTATCTCACATAACCGACATCCCAAGAGATGCCACTATGTTATCTATCTAATAATACTTCAAAAACAAAAGCAATCCAAATGGAGTGATTCTGTACAATTGCTTGAATAAATTATGGATGCCATTTTATTGCAGTCAGAAGAGTAAAATACTTTCCTTCGTTTCCTGAATAACATAACAAGTAAAGAGAAAAAAGGGATTTTAAAAAGGTTATTTTTATCCTAGGGATTACTGTTGGATCATGAAAAGAATTGTTAAATAAACATGAAATAGACAGAGATTCAATAAAATATTTGTCTTACGGACAATACAGAAGTTTGTGTACAAGAAGTCCAAGAAAATGTTTCTATGTTATTTTCCTGCTCTTCAATGTAATTGTCACCCAGTTTGTTAGAACAAATACAAAAACCTATCTCTACTTTAAACTTTATGCTGCACTTAAAGACCCCCTGAATACAGAATTTTTAAGCAACCATAGTTGACCCATACAGAACATTAAGAGAAATAAGAATGTTTGTGCAACCCATAATCCTCTGCATAACACAGCACAAATTTTTGCTTCTCAACAGATGACCACAGTTTCAAATGCATGACTCAGTACATTATGGAACAATGCTCCACCAAGGCAAGGGCTGGCATACTAATCTCTATTAATCTACCATCTTAGCAGACACTATGAGTAACATATCAAGCAGGTAAATTTAATTGGTTGATCACTAAAAGGCACCACTCACCCAGATTTGTCATCTTTATCAATTCTCACAAAGAAGATTTCATTTCCCAAATATTTAGACATTGAGCTTCAATATTCAAGCATGCCAAGGAAATTTTCAAGATTTAGCAAACGATCTTATTTTGCAATTGCAGTATCTAGTAAATCCTACCTCTTTTCTGAACTTTTGCTCTTGGCTTCACCAAAAAATTTTACGCCTACAATATTTATACTCTCTCGGCAATTGACCCACCAGAAAAATATAAGGACCTGAAATCTAGCCACATTATCTTTAAAGTAAATATTCCCATGTACTTTTAAGCCTTCCTTAATATAGTATCAATTCAAACTGAAAGAAAGAGTCATAAACCTTCTCTTGGATGCTCTAACACAAAGTAGAATCTGATACATCTCAAAATTATTATCAAAGTGGAGGTATAGATGTTACTAAAGCATAAGAGACGAACATGGTAAGTAAAAGAAGAAGAACAAAATACTTGTACTTATTGGAGATAAAAATGCAGAGCAATACAAAAGGGGGATAAACTTACAATTTCGTAATTGTAAGCATTCATTTAGATCAATGGACTTGGTTTGGATTTGGATTTGGATTTCAAATCCTCTGCCCAAATCCCCTTGGTTGTTTGGGTTACTCATGAGAGATTGGGATTCAACTCCAATAAGTTTTATTGAGAATGAATTTGAAGAGTTAAAATTGGCAGGTTTCAAATTCACTCAAGTTAGATGCCATTTCAAATTCTTCCTTTTTCAAGACCCTTCTTTTAAAATCCTTCCTTGAATCCAAATTCATCAATCCAAGCAAACCATAAGGCAATATACAACTTGAGGAGTTCATTCTTGCTTCAAATAGGAACTAAGGCTGCAAAGAACAAAATCCCTGGCCAACTTTTATGTCATCAAAATGTTTCAAATCCCAGCAGAAATTGATGCCTAAAATGATTAGCCAGCATGCACTAACATTATAACGCTTCTAACAGCACGGTTACTCATGGTATGTGTAGAAAGAGGTTTCAACAGTGCTAATATACATAATTACTGCTTGCAAAATTGAACTCATACAACAAAAGTTCAATACAGTTAATTTATAAGTTCCTTTTTTTTTTTTTCAAGTTTTTAAAAGAGAAAGATGAAGAATTGAACAGAGGAAGGGTGAAGCATAGGGAAAACCAACTTCTTAGACTAAAGTTAATGGCATTTTGACAACTGGGATTCAATTCCCACAATTCCCACGTGGTGCCCTCTACTGCCAAATGCAACCTTATTCTAATCCACTTGATTAACAAAGATGTTGGAATCAAATTACTCCTGCTCGTGGAAAGTGTTTGTAGCCCTGTTAATATCCAGTTGGCAAAGCAACCACCAACTATTTTTTCAATCTGTGATGTGACTTACCTCCCCCGATAAAATTAAAAAGTGGGGGAGGCAAGGGACCTCAAAGGACCAAAGAATTAAAAGGAGAAATAAAAAATACACTCAAAGCGAAAGCTGACCAATTACGTTTCCAACAATCTTCAAAACCACAAAACTGAGTTGAGCTTATTAAAAGGATCATCGAACAAAATTATCAGTATTACGCTATAATTTGACCTTATCCCCATCCTCACTCACAATATAAGTAAGCAAAAGATCTCATATTAGCTCAGAACCTGAACCTTAACAATCCAAAACACTTGTGAACCAACAAAGCAATTCCTTGCATCGGCACTTGCCCTTCTACTTAACCTCAGAAAACCAAAAAGGAAACAATGCCAGAAAGAAATAAAGACTCCTACTTTTTTACCAAGATGTGAACGTGGAAATCAAAATTTCCACCACTTTTAGTTCTTGGAGATCAACCATAAACATCTAAAATTATCAGAGCTTTTCATTTCTCCAAAACCAAATTTCAAAATCCCTCAAGAGTCTCTCGATCATATCATAGCATTCATCAATCACATAAATTTCCAATCTCCTTTACATCTTCCCTAGCGCACAAAATTGAATTTCATGTATACTCAAGTTGCTCTCTTTTTCTTACAAATGTAAAATATAAACCATCAGATAAAATGATTTAAAATAAAAAAGCTAACAAATCAATCAGTTGAAGGCAAAAATAGCACTCAAATGAAAATATTTCAAAAAATTCTTGACAAATTCTTAAACCCCCAAACACATTCGACCTACAAAAGAAAATACTAAAATTTATTAAAAACAAACAACATTTACAAAAATTAAGCAAAAAGAAAGCCACTAATTATATCCACAATCTGCATGGAAAAATGGCTCTGCCAAAAAAGCTAAAAAAGAAAAAATGACAAGGTTTAGGGAGAGGTTTACGGATAGTTACTTGGATGACATCTTCAGCACGGTCATTGCATCTATGAGGTTTGGGTTGTCTGTGGTCGCCCTCAGGCATTCCCCATGGGCTCTCTCTTCTGGGCACTGGCCTTTCACTCATCTTCTCTCCCTGTCTTGCAGTTCTTCCTGTCGTCAATTGGCTATCTTATTGGGCTTGAGGGGTATTAACAGAACATTTTGGGTATGAAATTCGGGAATTTTAGTATTTCTGAAAATTTCCCATCGGGTGCCTAGATTTTACTGCTTGTCCCGATTTAGTCCTCAATATTTTGGACCCCGCCTAACCCAAGAGGTGACGACTTTACATGGCCATGACCGAGAATCAGATTGGTTGAGACAATAAGAAAAACCTTGACTTTGTGAGGACATTCTATCATGGACTGAGTCCACGGGCCTCACCCGTGAACCCAACAATGAATATGTGAGTTTCGAGACTTGGTGTCTTAATCGAGAAACAGATTGGTTGAAACAACTAGAAAAACTTTGACTTTGTAAGGATATTCTATTATGGACTAGGTCTATAAGCCCCACCTGTAAACTCAGCGGTGGAGACGTGAGTAGTCCATAGGCGGTCCATTCTAGAAAAATCTGGCTTTGTGTTAGTTTAAGGTCCAAAATAAGCGATTGGGAGTAAGAATCTAATCAAGTGGAATCGAACTCAAAAATCACATGCTCAAGTTTGACTCGACTACTAAATAACTATACTTGAATTTGAACTCGAGTTCAAACTCGTTGAATATGTAAATTCAAGCTTTGAGTTCGATTCAAGCCATATTTGAGACATACTTGAGTTTGGGTCAATTTAACCCATAATGTTTCTATAAGTTTGGTGGTCAATCTATAAATTACAAAAAGTTATAAGGGAGGGAAATGCAAAGAATAGAGTGTTATATGTTTTACATATTTGTGTCGAGTTCCTGAGATATCTATAACTTCGTTTGGATGGTTGTTTTTTGAAAATTTTTTTAAAAAATATTACTATAGTAGTTTTAACGATTCTTCTCGATAAATGTATTTTTAAGATAAAAAGTTAGTTGAAAGATGTGTATAAAATTTTTAAAAAACAAGTTTCTAAAAAATATAATCGAACAAACAGAGCATATAATTTTTCCAAAAGGGTCCTCAGTCAAAGTGGGAGGTAATCACCATCGGCCACCGTTTACAGTTGATGTTGGTGACTTTTTCATTTTCAAATCACTTCATCGTACTCATTTTTTGCTTAGATATGTCGAATTAAACAAAAATGGCCCAAGTCACATCGATCAAAAGAAAAAAAATCTTGTCTACCCTTATCAAATCATCTTTTGTTTAGACAATTTCACACTAAAATGATCGTGACGATCTATAAAACAAGATTACATAAACAATCAGTTACAAACATAATCAAAAAGGCATAAATAGAAGCTTCAAAACCATAGTTTTTATTTCAATAGAAATATCACGAATTAGCACTAAAATATTATAAAATAACAATAATCAGGTTTGCGTGAGTGTAGATGTCTTTGTTGATGTGCACATTTTTGTGTGTGTGTTTGTGTGTGAGGAGTTGACCTATGAAGGCCAATAAAGTTGTTAAAGCAAAGAAAGCAGCATATTCAGTGAGGGAGAAACGAAATCTGCTCTGAGGGATAGGGAGAGATAGAAAAAGAATTCTTATGCTTTTTTTATTTTTGTAATTTTTTTATTTTACATTTATACAAATTTATCAAATTACTCTATACCATTCAAACTTAGAAGGGTAAAATACAATTTGACTAAATAGTTCAAATGATAGATCTTCAAGTTGTGAAAATGTAAATATTGTTTAGCATATTTAGGATTCATTGCTAGTGTTTTAGCTAATTTATATAGATGTAATATTTACTTACCTGTCTCTAAAATATCATTACACCATTTCATATTTATTAGATTTATTACTTTTTAAATTAATTTTTATCATTATCTAATTTTAAACTTCCAAATTTTTGTATTTAATGAAATTATGTAATTTTTGATAATGTTGCAATCCAAACGGTTTTAATCATATTATTTACAATCTAAACATATTTTTACTTATTTAAAATAGTTAAACTGATAAAAAGAAATAATGCCAGAATGATATTCAGAATATTATTCTAAATAATAATATTATCAAAATGGAATTTTTCTTGTACGAGGTGATGATCCAGATTTAAAGTGACTTTAGAATCTTAATCTACAATGAAAGAGAAGCTACCACTTGATTTAACTTTTGAGAGACTATGGTATTCTTAATACTTTGTTGTAGTGGAAAAGTATATGAAAAAAAAGTGTGTTTGGACATCAAATTTATTAAGGGTGTATTTGGTTTGTGGGGTGATACGAAATTAAATTATTAATCCTATATCATCCCATATTTGATTGGTGTTTGAATATGATATTAGTCATTACATCTACCTGAACTTATCCAATAGGATAAAATAATCCCATGAGTGAAGTAGTATTAATTATTTTGGAATGATTTATAGATGAAATAATAAGATTTTAGATTATTTTGCCCCAACTAGCATACACAACCACTATTGCGAAATTGTACCACCACCATCACCATACATTACAATCATTGCACGCTACTACCACCACCACCATTACCACTATTGAAGATTTTCAAAAGTGAGGCGAATGAACACGAGAATATGGACTAAAATGAGCCGCATATCAAAGCCTAAAGGAGCCACTCGCGGCATCCTATAAAACTAACCACGAGAGCAATCATGGGCTCAACTGTGGGCTAAGCATCTGCGGTTGAAGTCGCCATGGTTCGTTGTTGCGGTCGTGGTTGTTCCACATCCGTCGTAGTATATTGACCAAATATCGAATGATACGTACATTATAATATATAGAAATTTTCAAAAAATCTAAAAAAAATTACTGAAATTAAAAAATACCATAACTAGCACAATTATCAAATTAAATTTACTAAATGCTTACATTGTCATATATAGTCAATAATTATTTAAATAAAGTAATTGATACGAGATCCACGAAAGTGACGGTCCAAGACTCTTGAAACCAAGGATGCAACCCAATCTTCTTGACCACTTCGTAACTTGTCGAAGACCCCAAGAACAACTTGGATTGTTTTGCTTCAGATCCAACAAGATTTGTTGAACTCCCCCCTTAGAGAAATTACCCTAGACCCCTAACCAACAATGTGGAATAGACACCTAGTCGACAATCTCTTTAGACAGATTCAAACCCTCAAGAAGAACCCTAGGCGGAATCTTGAATACTCAACAAGAATTGTCAAGAATGCAAGAGTAGTTCTTTCACCCAAGAACAAAGGGAAACTCAATAATGCTCACACGCACAATTGAAGAGAAAAACTCAATATCATTGATTAATGTTCTAAAATTCGGATGAATAGTAACACCATCTATAAAGAGGCGCATAACATCAAGATATAAGTTAAATATGGAAACTAACTTAACCCTAGTTGCACCATAACATAAACCTACAACTAAATATACAACTTAGGCTATTAAACTAACGAATTAAGCCCATGAAACCCATAACCTCAAGTGGCAAACGGGCTCTTCAATTGAATCCAAGTTCACGACCTCCAAGCTCCTCCAACTCTAGCCCAAAATAAGTGAATAGCTTTGTAGGTTCTTGTTTCAACCAAGTAGCTTCATTTTCATGTAATTCTATAATCAAATCTTGCAAAGCTTGCTTCAACCTTTTAGCTCTCAACCTCGTCATTGGACCTCCCATGTCTTGGAATGGGCTCTTTGTAGCAACACTATGATCACGACTCCCTTGAACTTGAACACGAGCATTGATGTCTTCATCATTCCCTTCTTCCTCGAGAAGATTCGCCCTCGAATCCCCTACATCATACAAAGAAAGATCAGCCACATTAAATGTTGTACTAACACTACCATACTCACTTGGCAAATCTATCTTGTAAGCATTGTTTCCAATTCGTTTAAGGACTTGAAAGGGACCATCTCCTCTTGGATTCAGTTTGGACTTGCGTTGTTGAGAGAAACGTTCCTTCCTTAAGTGCACCCAAACCCAATCTCCAGGCTCAAAGTGAACTTGTACTTTTCCACGGTTTGCTTGCTTTGCAAATTGCTCATACTTCTTCTCAATGTTAGCCCAAACCTTTGCATGCAAATCTTTTACAAAGTCAGCCTTCCTCTTACCATCCATGTCAACGTGTTCACTAGAAGGCAAAGACAAAATATCCAAAGGTGTTAGTGGGTTGAAACCATAAACAATTTCAAATGGAGAATAAGAAGTAGAGGAATGGATAGTGTGATTATAAGCAAACTCTATGTGTGGCAAACACTTCTCCCAATTTTTGAGATTATGTTGGATGATTGCTCGTAGCAATGTAGTAAGTGTACGGTTGACTATTTCAGTTTGTCCATCCGTTTGAGGGTGAGCAACAGTAGAAAATAGCAACTTTGTCCCTAACTTGCTTCAAAGAGTACGCCAAAAGTGATTTAGGAACTTGACATCACGATCACTCACAATTGTCCTTGGCAAACCATGCAAACGAACAACCTTTTTGAAAAACAAATATGCAATATGAGTTGCATCGTTAGTTTTAACACAAGCAATAAAGTGTGCCATTTTACTAAAACGATCAACTACAACAAAAATACTATCTTTGCCACTTTGAGAACGTGGAAGACCTAGCACAAAGTCCATAGAAATGTCAGTCCACGGAACATTAGGAATAGGCAATGGACTATAAAACCCATGAGGCATCACCTTGGATTTAGCTTTCCTACAAGTAATACACTTAGCACAGAAAGTTTGCACATCACGTTTCATATGAGACCAATAAAAGTGTTCATGCAAGATATCCAAAGTCTTAACAACACCAAAATGTCTCATAAGACCCCCTCCATGAGCTTCACTAATCAGCACATTACGCATAGAATAGAAGGGAATACACAACCTATCCTTCCTAAATAAGTAACCCTCATGTAAATAAAACTCTCCATGTACACACCCTAAATGTGGAGATTGATTCATACAAATCTGTCAAATATCACCAAAGTCACGATCCCCCACATAAGCATGCTTCAAATACTCAAAACCAATTAATTTAGTATGCAAAGAAGTAAGAAGAGTGTACCTACGAGATAGTGCATCAGTCACAATATTCTCCTTACCTTGCTTATACTTAATCACATATGGAAAGGTTTCAATGAACTCGAGCCACTTAGCATGTCTCTTGTTCAACTTACCTTGAGATTTGAGAAATTTCAAACTTTCATGGTCAGAATGTATGATGAACTCTTTTGGCCACAAATAATATTGCCAAGTTTGAAGAGCTCGAACCAAAGCATAAAATTCTTTATCATAGGTAGGATAACTCAAACTCGCCCCTTGAAGCTTCTAACTAAAGTAGGCAATTGGTTTAAACTCCTGCATCAAAACAACCCCTATACCGATTCCACTAGCATCACATTCAATTTCAAAAACCTTGTCAAAGTTAGGCAAATTAAGCAAAGGAGCATTAGTGAGCTTTTCCTTTAACAATCTAAAAGCATCTTCATGCATTTTCTCCCACTTAAAAATCACATTCTTTTTAACAAGTTCATTCAAAGGTGCAGCAATTGAAGAAAAATCACGCACAAACCTTCTATAAAAACTTGCTAAATCATGAAAAGATCTTACCTCATTGGCATTAGTACGGGTTGGCCACTCCCTAATTGTCTTTACCTTGGTTTCATCTACACTTATTCCATTAGAGCTTATAACAAAACCAAGAAATATAACAGAATCCATGCAAAAAGAACACTTTTTGAAATTGGCAAACAATTGATGTTCTTTAAGTATCTCAAAAATAGCACGCAAGTGATCAACATGTTCTTGCAAGAACTTGCTATACACAAGAATATCATCAAAGTAAATTACTACAAATTTCCCAATTAAATGACGGAAAACATGATTCATCAACCTCATAAAAGTACTAGGAGCATTAGTCAAACCAAAAGGCATAACTAATCACTCATAAAGACCAAATTTAGTTTTGAAAGCAGTTTTCCATTCATCACCCTCTTTCATTCGAATTTGATAGTAGCCACTTTTCAAGTCAATTTTTGAAAACAATTGTGAACCATATAATTCATCCAACATATCATCTAACCTAGGTATAGGATGACGATACTTTACCGTGATTTTATTAATGGCTCGACAATCTATGCACATCCTCCAAAAACCATCCTTCTTAGGTACAAGAATCACAGGCACAGAACACGGACTAAGGCTCTCACGCACAAAGCCCTTCTCTAATAAATCATCTACTTGCCTTTGAATTTCCTTTGTTTCCTCAGGGTTAGCTCTATAAGCCGAACGGTTTGGAATGCTTGCTCCAGGCATGAAATCTATTTGATGCTCTATCCCTCTCAAAGGTGGTAATCCACTTGGGACATTTTCAGGGAATAAGTCTTGATATGCCTGCAACAAAGAAATAACAACACTAGGAAGAGAAGGATCAAGCTCATTAGTAGAAAAGTAAACATTTTTATACAAAATGACAAGAAGTTGTTGCCTTGCCAACAATGCATTCTTGATCTCACTTTTCCCAGCATAGGCATTCACTTTTCTCTCCTCATCTCTCTCGGTTTCCCCTCTTTTCCCTTTCCCTTTCTTTTTCTCCCCACTAGACCGATTGCTTTCATAATGTACAATCTGTCTAGGCGACTCCAATAAAGACCCCTCGGCCTTGGCTCCTTTGGACTCTTCACGAGCCTTGCACTCTTTTGTAATTCGTGCTTGATCAGCATAGGCTTCCATAGGTGTCAATGGTTTCAATATGAACTCCTTTTTCTTCCAAACTAGGCGATAAGTATTTTTATGACCATCATAAATCACACGCCTATCAAACTGCCATGGACGACCTAACAAAATATGACATGCATGCATGGGAATAACATCGCATAATACCTCATCCACATATCCTCCAATAGCAAAGAATACTAGCACTTGCTTGGTTACCTTCACATCTCCAAAATCTGTCAACCATTGCAAGAAATATGATTTTGGATGGCGAATTGTAGGCAATTTCAATTTCTCTACAAACAAGGTACTAGCTACATTAGTGCAACTACCAGAATCAACAATAACACTGCATACCTTGCCTTGAACCAAGCATCTTGAGTGGAATATATGTTCCCTATGCATCTCCTCTTCCTCCTCCTTTGGTTGGATGCTCAATGATCTTCTAGTCACTAACACTTCACCACTAGATGGAATGGCATCCTCGGGTCCCCCTTCAACAGAATCATCATCACTAGGTCCTTCAAGTGGAGGCATCTCTTCATCACTTGAATGTTCGCTCTCCACCTCCCCATTGCCAAGAATGATCATATTCCTTTTTGTTGGATATTGAGAGGAAATATGGCCATATCCTTGACACTTGAAACACCTAACATCTCGCTGTTTAGAAGAAGTCTCATTCTTACCCTTGTTTGGTAGCATGGATGTAGAGCTCTCACTCTTGACTTTATTACTTGCCAAACCCGTAGCCCCTTTTTGCCATGGCTCATTAATTTTTGATGGTGTTTGAGCAGCCCCCTTTTCACGTTCTTGGATAGCCCTTCTATCTCGTGAATCCCTCCAAGCTGGCCGGGTTGAGGGTGAAGCAATGGGCCTTAGCTTTGATGCCTTGAGTTGCTGCTCTACCTTGATTGCCATGTCAACCAAATCTCCTATGTCAAGGTAATGTTGCAACTCCACACGTTGCCTAATATTAGTGTTGAGGCCACCCATAAATCTTGCCATTAATGCCTCTCCTTCTTCCTCTAAGTTGGCCCTCATCATCAAAATCTCCATCTCCTTGAAGTAATCATCCACTGACATGGTACCTTGTCTCAATGTTTGAAGTTTCCAATGGAGATCACGTGTGTAGTAGCTCGGAATGTACCTCTTTTGCATGAGCCTTTTCATCTCACTCCATGTGTTCACAAGTGCTTCGCCAAATCTAGCACGGTCCTTGTGGAGTTTGTCCCACCAAACACTCGCATAATCTGTAAACTCAATCGCAGCAAGTTGTACTTTCTTCCCCTCCGAGTAATTGTGGCAATTGAAGATCCCCTCCACTTTGCGTTCCCACTCAATGTAAGCCTCGGGATCGAGCTTTCCTTGGAACGATGGAATCTTCATTTTGATGCTTCCAAGGTTGTCATCTTGACAATTTACCACCCTCCTTCCTCTCCTTGTACCTATTTCTTCAAAATTAGACTCGGCTCCCAATTCATCTTCATAAGTAGGTTTGCGGGTCACCCTTGTGTGAGAGGAAATACCACGGGCTCCCAAATTTCCAGACAACTCCTCACGACCCCTTGTCACATTCTCAAAGTTGTCCATCCTTAAAGACACTTGTTGAAGTTGTGCCATGATGGTCTGAAAATTTTCATTATTTTTTTCTTTGCGTGTCTTGCATAGCCTTTATGAACAGCTTAAGCTCATTATCCTCCATAGTTTTTCCTTCACCCATGGTGTTCTCAACAACCTGCAAAAATCGTTAGTAACACAAGAAAAGAACAATGGGTCAAGATAAAACCTCACTCACTCCTTTACGTGTATCCCTCGTCACTCGTGTATCAAACCAATTAATCTTGACTTTTACATGATGATAAGCTCACACCTTAGCTTTTTACCACTCCTTGAGCGTACCTTATATGCCCTTGAATGAGAACCTGCTCAATTGATCCTTGGTACAAACCCAAGTAAATATTCAAGATGAGTAGTAATGAAAATGGAAACTTAGGGTAAGGTTTAAACTACTAGAATTCAAGAAACCAAGACTCAAGGAATTTCATATTTAAGAAGTACGTTTGACACCCCTAGTGTGTGGTTTTCTTGATGAAAATCTTGATTTTCAAATGTCCTTTAATAACTTTAATGCACTTATGTTCAAACAGAAATATCAAAAAAACTCCACCAAAACATCAAGAAATAAGAAGAGTAGAATCTGGTCAATTAAACTTTCGTACGTGGTGCTGTTCTCTGTCCAACGATCTGTATGTTTCAACAGGTCTATTCGGTTGCACAAGGACAGTATTCTAGCCAAATATACTTCAGTTTAATTGGTTTAATTCGTATGCTTGGATTTTATCACCTTGCACGCCTCTTTTGCTTTCCTTTGTATTGCACGACTTTTCTTTGTGCAAGACTTTTTTTTTTTTTTCACCTCTAACAACCTCTCTCTTTTTTTTTTTTTTTAACAACACAACCAACTCACAAAATACAAAATTCAACTCCCAAAAACAAACAAAAAAAATTAAACTGAAAAAAAAAAAATTGGATGAACAGTACCGGTAATGAACAGTACCGTCGTGAACAGTAATCCTATCGTGAACAGTGACGCCGCTGCTACAGTGCGATGAACAGTACGATTTTTTATTTTTTTCCTTCTAACAACCTCTCTCTCTCTTTTTTTTTTTAATAACACAACCAACTCACAAAATACAAAATTCAACTCCCAAAAAACAAACAAAAATTAAACTGAAAAAAAAAATTCGGATGAACAGTACCTGCGATGAACAGTACCGTCAGTGAACAGTAAACCCTAGCGTGAACAGTGACGCCGCCGCTACAGTGTGATGAACAGTACAAAATTTTTTTTTTTACCAGAAATCAAGAGTAACCTTCAAGAAAATTGTTTCAAGGTTCTTATGTAGGCCAAGATTCAATTTTCTCAAAAGTTTTAAACACAAGAAACATTAAAACAACAAAGAACACTCGAAAACAGTCAAGATTCTAAGCAAACCACACACAAAATCCTAGAATTCTTGATGTATAGATATCAAGAACGACTCTAAAGGTTATGACAAACCCTAAGACACAAAACAAAAGGCACCAACAAAATTTTTGAAGACAAGAAACACGAAAAACAAAATGGACAAAAACGGACAGAATAGAAAAACGTAAAAAATAGCAACAAGAACAAGAACAAAACTCAACAAACTCCAAGAAACAAAATAAAGAGATATAGCCGAATCTTCCGAAGGAAAATTTGGCTTGGAAAACCTGGATTTCAAGATGAACCAATGCTCTGATACCAATTGATACGAGATCCACGGAAGTGACGGTCCAAGACTCTTGAAACCAAGGATGCAACCCAATCTTCTTGACCCCTTCGTAACTTGTCGAAAACCCCAAGAACAACTTGGATTGTTTTGCTTCAGATCCAACAAGATTTGTTGAACTCCCCCCTTAGAGAAACGACCCTAGACCCCTAACCAACAATGTGGAATAGACACCTAGTCGACAATCTCTTTAGACAGATTCAAACCCTCAAGAAGAACCCTAGGCGGAATCTTGAATACTCAATAAGAATTGTCAAGAATGCAAGAGTAGTTCTTTCACCCAAGAATAAAGGGAAACTTAATAAGCATTTTTATCATAAATTGATCAACTGCAATGCCCAAGTGATTGATCTCAATTTCCTAAAATAAAAAAATAACAATAATAAATATCATTGAAATATTAAATTCAAGATGTATGTATAACTCTTGAATTCTATCAAATATAGTAACAATACATTTTTACTTTCTTTACATACCTCTTAATACCATGTAAAATGACGAGGAGGTTCAAAATCATGCTCATGTCTCTGCCTATTATAGTAAGAATAAGGCATTTGCACTTGGTTTCTTTCATGTGAATAGGGAGAAATGTACGAACCATATTGTTTGTCCCTTAAAATTGATGATACACTGGATAAGCCAAGATCAAAATGTGGCATAGGTGGTGGATTTGACCTAAATTCCTGACCTCTATGGTAGTAACTGAACCCTCGATAATGCAAGCTATCAATAGTGCTGCTAGATGAACCATAATTATGTCTATAATAGCCAGTGCTACTTGAATTAGATGTAGAATCCCCATGACATGTTCCAATTGGTCGATTATAATATCCACTAGTAGCAACACTAGTAGACCTCCGAAGTGGTGTCCACCGTATGATTCGTATTTAGAGTAATAACTAGTGGAAGGTACATATGATCGCTCAAACTCATGTCTTAGCCTCCTAGAATCATAGGCTCTATATGAATTACCTATATTCAAATCTTGCATTTGCTCATAAACTCCAGAGCATCTCTTAGAATTTGAGTAGTAAGAAAAGTCATATTCGTTTGAGAATTCAGTTATTCTGTTTAAATGTTACCATTGTGTTTCTATGCCAAAACAATACCCATGATCGGTGTCTTGAGTAACATAACAGTTGTCATTTCCTTGAGTCCATGACATGCCACTAGTGTATTGGTTATCCTGATAATTACCAGCACCACCACGAACATTTCTTTGATGAGAACCTCTTGTGTTTGCTCCTCCATTATCATCACCATTATTATCGCTGTCATTTTCTTCATTGCTAGAATTGTTGGTAGAGGAAGATGAAATAGGTTTTGAAATAAATTTTTTTCTTCCCCGTAGTCTTGCTTTTGTCATAGATATTTGCTCCTTATTTTTCTTTTTCCTACCAGTTATGAATTAGGACAAAAGCATGTCACTATCTTGATCATTATGATGACTTTGTTCTCCCGCATTCACTTTTACTGATAGCTTTATCCAACCAAACTAAATCATCTTCATGAATCAAAAACGATTCATTTTCTCGAACCCACTCATCTAATATATCATTATCATAAAAAATGTGATTCAAATCAATTAGGTTTTAAAAACCATTTGTATCATTTTTGTACATCAAATTTTTACTCTAAGCCGCATGTTGTAATGCACAAACACCAATTTGTGTAACTTTTCAATTGCCAATCGGTTATGGAGTTTTGTATGTATCAAAGACCATTGTATGTATCAAAGACCATGTACTCCAATTGCTTTGGTAGCTAGATGATGTACAAGTTTGACATAGAACTTAATTGCAATTTTTTCTTAAATTAGAAGCTTTTTCACCATGCATGTTCCACTATTTAGCTATTAAAAACACATAATGCAGAAAATTAGTAAATATGATGCACATATAATAGGCATTTTAAAATTATATAATGATGAATAATATAATTTAGAGAACAAAATCATAGTTATAAACCTGGTAAAAATATAGCTATTGCATTAATTGCAATTGCACGTGCAAATTCTCCAATTTTGTTCACGAATGTGCTTATCTAAGGATATCACAAAGTTAGAGTATTAATAATTTTAAATAATTATATAAAATAATATAAATCAATAAAGAAATATTTTTTTTGTACCTCATTCAGTGCTTTTACTTGCACCTCTAATTCTAGTTCAAGCCTTTTAATTACTTCTTTCAATTCTTTTCGTACTGCAAACGCATTAAATTCACAAGTGCCAAAATATTGAAGAACTAGATTTAAGAAATAACTAGGCCAATGACATAACAAACAATCAAGTAAGGAAATTTTTAGTACAAAATATTTTTTCAATAAAATATTTATTTATGATTGTAAACATACTTACTTGCAGCATGCAAGTCTCGGTGTAATTACTTATACCATCTAGCATCAATGATATTCTAATACTTTTGAAAATCCCTATCCATTCCCCCATATATAATAGGAAGTGTGGGTTTTTTATCCTGATCGATCACTTTTAAAACTTTTACTAGTGGCTTCGTGACTACACAAACTCGTCATACTCTTTTTCAAAATCTTTCTAATAAAATCAAGTCAGACACTTTAGCAGCTTCTTTCCTTCTTTTTGAATTGGTATTATACTTGCCATTCATTTGAAATACACATTTTCTTCAATTTAGTAGCATGGCGACGACGACTATCCATAGCAGTGAACTCGGCAACAAATCTTGTTATGTCAGGTCACAATAACTCTCTGTTATTTGTATACGCCTTCATCATGTTTACCACTTTGTCACTATTATATATAAAAGTAGTAATTCTCCTACTTTCTTTGATAGCATCCTTTATTGACACCATTTGACCAATATCTTCTAGTATTGAATTAATGCAATGTGCAGCACATGGTGACCAGAACAAATGCATCCTTTTCATTCTTTAGTTGCTCCCCGGCTGCTTTCATTGTAGATTCACTATCAGTGATAATTTGTACGACATTTTCTTCTCCAATAAAATCCACAATCTCATCCATCAATGAAAAGACAAAATTTGTAGTCTTCGTTTTGTTTGTACAGTCAACAGAACTGTGATATATCATGTCTCTATCACAGTATTCCATAAAATTTATGATTGGATTTTTTGTCCAAGTACTCTAGCCATGACACGTGATTGTGCACCTATATGTTTTCCACTTGTGTTTCAAAGAACTGATGTATTGTTCAAACTCTGCCATCTCCTCATTCAGATATTCATCTCCAATTTGTTTATCTATTGGTCCTTTAATTCTAGTTCCCCCACTAGCAATTGTATCAATCATTGATTGATAATAAGGACCACTATTAGCTGCATAAAATAATATGGCATTAAAATGGAAGAATTTTGAAATTACCTTACCAACTCTTTTGGCATTTTTTTTTGGAAAATAAACTTTTTACTAATTTATTCTTGGAGGGAGATATGTATGGATCAACTTCTTTTGATCCCAAATCTCCTACTTTAAGCCTAAAGCTCTGTGAAAAAGGTCTTTTACTTGTAGAGGATGATTGATTGGGTATTTTTGAACTGTTACTCTGTGCAACACAGCACATAAAAGCTTGTAATATTTTTTACTAAATAAGTTTTATGCTCTAAAAGTAGTATATTAATTCTTGGATATTTCTCTGTACGTACTAGACATAAAATCTATGGTTGGCCGTTCTCCAAATACAAAATACCTACGCTACTCTTCCATAAATGCCATGTATCTACTTTCTCTCATGGCTCGCTTGTATTGCTTTTTTTTTTTTTCCAAAATTGTCATTCCTTGTTCATTAATTTTGTAGATATCATCATTGTCGTTATCCTCATCTTCATCTAGGAGATTGATAGATTGATGCAATGCTTCTTTTTTCCTTTGTACTACAGCTCTTACACTCTTACCTTGATTGAAGTGTTTTTTTTTTTTCAAAAAGCTTTGTTATCTTTTTTGGAGCTTTTGGACATGTCTTTACTTGTCTTGCTATGTGTCAAACATGTTGCTTCATTCTTGTAATTGCTACATGTACAATTTTACCGTAGTAATTGCACTTTGAAACATTCTATCGTTACCAACTAGAATAGCATGTTCCCAACCAATATCCCAATTTGGAGCCATTTTAAAATATCCCTGCATTGTCAAAATTATAATTTTATGTGTGATATTTAACATACTAATAGGAATTACTAGGAGCTAATAAAATTATTTCCTAATATTACACATATTTTTTTATCATATTTAATTACACAACATAATTTAATCATCTATAATCTAATGAATATAACTTAGCATTTTGCCTATTCAAGTCAAATTAATATTTTTCAATTCAATTCATTGATCCATCAAATTTTCATATCTTGCATATAGCCAAAAGAACTAATCTATTCATTCTATTCCAAATTTTTTTTTTACATTTATCCATGTAAGTTTCATCAATAACTCTACACTAGCATATCCACTTAGCATAATAATCAAGCACAATTACTATCTATAGCCCTCAAGGGTTTGTGTCAGTTGCATAAACCCAAAAATTAGAGTACATTAAGTCCAATAGCCCCTAGAACAATTAAGGTAAAAATATGAAGAAATACAAATACACTATCAATTTAAATATAAAAAAAGAAAATAAAAAGGCAGGTGCAGTGACTTCAATAAGTTATTAGATAGCTTTTGGATTGGATTAGTACAAGTGATATATCAAGGGATTTTATGATAAAACCAACTAAAGTTGAAGGAAAAAATGAATTTATCCAAACTAAGAAAATGTCATGAAGCTGCTTCATTTTCGTCCCCACATGACATAAGTAACTAATTATTGAGGAAATTGATTAACTATAAGTTGATATCCACATTTTCTCATAAATTAGTCAATCCTCTAGTATGGGTCCTAAATTAATTAAAACGGTGTTTGACTTTATTTCAAAGAACTTTAACTTATTAAAATACTTATTTAAATTGTTTCAACTCTCCATGTGAATATTTATCACCTATATAATATTAAACCGACTACATACATTAGAAATGCAAGTACATTATCAATTTAAAGATAAAAAAGAAAAATAAAAAAGGTAGTACAGTGACTTCACAATGAATGAATCAGAACCTATATTCACAAATCACACAAACAACATATCCAACTGCTAGAATTGAAGAAAGAAAAACATATCCAGTATTTCAAGATTTTATTTTTATCATTTCTTCTCTAACAACTTGCAAGAATTAAGTTAAACTTGCAAGACTTCAAATGATCCACAACCAGTCCTAAACTTTTATTGAAACAAAAAAGGATTTTAGAAAGGATTAATACATGAATAAGAAGAGCAACTTTGGACTTGGGAGAAGCAAATGGGGCTGGGATTCGTTTGATTTGATCTGATATTTTTTTGTTGGAAGAGTCAAGAAAGGACAAAGATAGATGGTGTTACAACTTTTAGTTGGATGGGGATTAGATCTACAAAAGTTGCGAAACTTGGGAAAAAAGAATCTATTTGATGAGATGAAATTTTGTATCTTAGGGTTGGTGAGTGGGCCTTCTCCTTTTTGTCTATGACATATGTTTAATAATTGTGTTTGCTTCTCTAATTATTTGGGTCCATAAGGGTGCATATATCGAGATCTTGGTTGGTTTTTACCGATATGTTGTCATATCATTTCATATTGGATGATATCACCGATTTCTTGGCAATATGTATCCGATTTAGTTTAAACAATGATGTGGGTAATGATATTGTAACGATAGATTTTGTTCCAGTATGACTCGGGCGATTCGTCGCAAACTCAGCTGATATATCGAACCATGAAAATTGCAGCTTCTTTATTTACATTTTTCACAGAGAAGCCGCAAATAGAGTTGTAGGTAGAATAATCCATGATTGGTATCCCGGCTTCTCCTTGGACAAATCTAGAAAGCCGCTACGAGCTCAACTATGGGTAGAGAGATCTGCGACTGATACTGTGGCTGACACATGAATTTAAATTTTGTGAACGTTTTCTAGAAAAGTCACATCCTTTTGTAAAGTTATGTCTTCTACATTAAGTCTAACTAACTTATTACGACTCAATGTAAAAAAAACCCCTTTATAATGATCATGTTTTGTCTATAAATAACATAAGTTGATGATATTCATCAAAGAATAAGAAGATCAAATCACTCAAATACTCTCTAGGCTTGTGACACTAGTGCAAAGTGATTACAAGGACACTTCATTTCATCTTAAAGGGAGTTTATCTTTTTCTTTGCATTAATAGAGGACAAATTTTGCCTAAAGGAGAATGTAGTAGTAACACAACTTGAAGTTAAATTTTTATTGTTACTTTAATTTTATCGTCTCTTTAATCAACTTTTGTTTCATCACCACCAACAATTTTTAGGCAAAATTTTTTTTCTTTCTTTTGTTTCGAACAAAACAAATGGTTGGAACATTGAAGGAGTTGCAATCTCACATTGTCAAACTTGAAAGGTTTGATGAAGGGAAGTTCATTCATTGGCAAAAATAGGTTCATTTCCTTTTGACAGCACTCCATGTCATTTATGTCATCAACACTCCAAAACTTATGGAATCAGACAATGAGACTTTGGAAGAAACTTGAAGGAGGCAAAAGTGGGAGATGGATGATGAAATATGCAGAGATCACATCTTAAATGCAATGTGTGATACTCTTTTCCACATCTACCATGCAGTGCCTACAACAAAGGAACTTTGGGATAGATTGGAGACAAAATATATGTAAAAGGATGCCACCAGTAAAAAGTTCTTTGTATCTACTTTTAATAATTATAAAATAGTAAATTCTAAGCTTGTTATGCAACAATTTGCAAAGTTAGAACATATTTTAAATCATTTCACATAACATCACCTGCATATAGATGAGTATATAATTGTTAGTTCTATTATAGATAAACTACCTCCTTTATGGAAAGACTTCAAGAGGAGTCTTAAACATTCTATAGAAGACATGTCTCTTGATAATCTTGCTAAATATCTTTGTGTGGAAGAAGAGTTTCGTATGCAAGAAGATATCAAAGATAGTGTATCGAAGACAATGGAAGAAAAATAAATTTTTACTTCCAAAGTGTATACAATAGAGGAAAGAACTCTTGCAGGTCCTCTAAGGAGAAACATGGTCATATAAAGAATCAACACAAGTTCAAGAAGCTAAAGAAGAAGAAAGGAAAGTACTTGTTCTGCAACAAAGAAAGACATTACAAGTTTGAATGCAAGTTTTTGAAAAACAAACTTGAAAAGCAAGTTCATCATGTGAAACAACTAAAAATTTGATTGCTAAGATCTCTGAACTCAATACAATAGAAGATGAACCTGGATGGTAGGGTTGATCCAGGTACTACAAGACATGTACGCAAAATCAAGGACTTGTTTGAGAATATGAAAACTAGTGGAATGTGGTTCTTTTCTGTATATGGGTAATTTAGCCACCGCTTCAATACAAGGAGTAGGTGAAATTGAATTATCTTTTTACTTTTGGAAAGATTTTAACTCTTATGAATGTTTTGTATGTACTGGGAGTTTGGAAAAACTTAGTATTTGCTAGTTTATTGAACAAGTTTAATTTTAAACTTGTAATGGAGACAGACAAAATTATTCTTACAAAATGGGATGTCTTTGTAGAAAAAGAATAGTATTGTAATGTTATGTTTAAGTTGAACTTTGATATCAATAAATTTAATGATTCAGTTTACATTATTGAGTTACCTTTTCTTTGGCATCAAAGTTTAGGACATATCAATTTCGAAAGGTTATATGAAATGAATAGGTTGAATTTGTTACAATATTTTGATAAAGCAAATAGGAAATACTCTACTTGTATGCTAACAAAAATTACTAGAAATTACTTTCCTAATATTCAAAGGTCTACTTCTATTCTGGAACTCATTCATAGTGATGTGTGTGATTTGCATAGTACACCCAATTATTTTGTGACCTTAATTGATGATCACACTATTTTGCTATGTGGATTTGTTACATTCTAAAGATGAAGCCATGGAAAAATTTAACGTTTATAAAATTGAAGTTGAATGACATTGTCAAACTTCTATTAGGTGTTTAAGAACACATAGAGGTGGTGAATAAAGTAGTTCTAATTATTTTGAGTCCACTGATATCAAACATGAAGTGACTGTTTCATATACATCACAACAAAATGGTGTTATAGAACGTAAAAATCGAACTCTAACAGAAATTGGTCAACGCATTGTTGTCAAATTCTAGTGTAAGTAAGGGATTTTGGGTGGAAGCACTTTTGACAACTTGCTATATCTTGAATAAAGTGCCAAATAAAAGGAACTCTACTACTACATATGAACTTTGGAATCAAAGAAAGTCCAATTTAATCCATTTAAGGGTTTGCGGATGTAGGGCTATTGCAAGCTACTTCAACCTAAGAAAAGGAAGTTAGGTGAAAGAAATGTTGAGTGCATATTTATTGGTTATGTACAAAATAGCAAGGTCTATAGATTAATGGTTATAGAGCCTAATGATTCAATTTCGGCAAACACTATTATTGAATCAAGGGATGCTAATTTTTTATGAAAATAGGTTTAAATCTATTTCTAGTTTAAATGACAATACTCCAAGATCATTTCAAATTCTTAGAAAAGGAGATAGTAATTTGAGAAATGAGAACAACAATGATCAATTTGAAGTTCAAAGAAGTAAAAGAGCAAGAAAAGCTAAAGATTTTAGTTCTGATTTCATTACAGTCCTAGTTGAAGGAATAAGAGAAGAGATCAGTAACCAAGTTACTTATATATAATATTAATTTTGATCCCAAAATGTTTCAAGAAGCTATGCAATCACATAATGCAGCATTTTGGAAAGAAGCTATCAATGATGCAATGGACTCAATACTAGGTAATAATACCTAGAAATTAGTTGACTTGCCTCATGGTTCCAAGGCCATTGGATGTAAATAGATTTTCAAAAAGAAAATGAAAGTGAATGGAACTATTGACAAGTTTAAAGCTAGCTTAGTGGCTAAAGATTTTACATAGAAACAGGGCTTACTACTTTGATACATGTTCACCTGTTATAAGGATAGCAACTATCTGAGTACTTGTGGCACTGACTTTAATCCATAACTTGAAAATTCACCAAATGGATGTCAAAACAGCATTCTTGATTAGTGAATTGGATGAAAATGTGTACAGGGAACAACAAGAATGTTTTGTTGATCCTAAACAAGAACACAAAGTGTGTAAACTTGTTAAGTCCTTGTATAGATTGAAACAAGTTCCTAAGCAATGGCGCCAAAAGCACCATCAAATTGTTCTTGCTAATGGCTTTACGATTAATGAATTAGACAAGTGTCTATAGCAAGTTCAAAGATGGAAAAGGTATAATCATAAGTTTATATGTGGATAACATATTGATCTTTGGAACTGACTTTGCAACAAGTCAAGATTACCAAAGAATTCCTTCCTAGCAATCTTGCTGTGAAAGATATGCGTGAGGCAAATATCATTCTAAGTATAAAAATGGTGAGTAACAAAGATGGAATAACATTATCTCAATCTTACTATATTGAGAAAATACTCAATAAGTTTTGCAATACAAATTATATTCTTGTCTCTATACCTTTAAATCCAAGTACGAAATTTGCCAAAAACTCTAGTACACTTGCCTCTCAATTGAAGTACTCAAAAGTCATAGGATTTCTTATGTATCCTATGGCATGTACTAGACCAAATATAGCTTATGCAGTTGGTAAAATTAGTAAATGCACAAGTAATCCAAGTCACATATATTGGCATGGGGTAAGGAGGATCTTAAAGTACCTTAGGAAAACTCAAAATTATGGTATAATATATAGAAAAAATCTTTCAGTATCGGAAGGATTTTCTGATGCCAGTTGGACCACATACAAAGCAGATTATGCTTCCTACTAATAGTTAGGGTTTTATGTTGGGATGAGGTGCTCTTTCTTGGGGATCCAAGAAAAAGACATGCATAACCGATTCTACCATGACTGCTGAATTTGTAGCATTAACTTCACTAAGTAAAAAGGCTAAATGACTTCAAAGTTTGTTGCATGAAATTCCTTTATGTTCTAAGCCCATAGCACCTATATCTATATACTGTGACAGTGCTACACCATTATCAAAAGTATATAGTATAATGGAAAGTCTAGACATATCGGGTTTAGACATAATTATGTGAAGGACTTGATTTCAAATGGTGTAATAACCGTTAATTTTGTAAAATCAAGTTGTAATCTAGCAGATCCTTTAACAAAAGGGCCGACAAGAAACTTGGTGTATAAAACATCAAGTGGGATGGGATTCAAGTCCATAGACATAACACTAATGAAGAAAACTCAACTCAACACTAGATAAAATGTCTATGTCTTGAGTTCAAAGATTCAAAGGACTTCATTCTAGTGATTGAAACACTATATTAAAGATAATCATCCCTAGGTGAAATAGTGCTTAGTTACTTGTTTATAAAAGGAAGGTTGAATGTAAGACTCTTAACAGACATTTTAAAGTGCTTAAATGGCGGGGGCACTAAATTTGCCTATATGAATGTGGAATGATAGTTATTTCAAAAGTTGAAGGGCTTGGCTTTCAAATATTCATGAAAAGGATGTGGATACATAGAACATTTTATCAAATTATTGAGAGTAAAATGTTTGTGTATGGTTGTATGTGAATTGAAATTATACAGTTTTCATAGGTAATATATGATTCAAAACTCGTCTACTATGATTACGATAAGTTGTAATAACAGTTCCACTTAGTTGGTGTTTCAATCACAAGTGACCTGCACTTATGCATACAATTGCAATAACTTGCTTGTACAAATTTATAAACTTTTGAAAATGGTGGGGGATTGTTGGAAGTTTTCAAAAGTGAGGTGAATGGACAGAAGAATGTGGACTAAAAGCCATAAGAAGCCACTTGCGGCTTCCTATAAAACTAATCACGACTATACTCTTAGGCTTAGTCATGGGCTGAAGTCGTGGTTTCTCTCTGGACATTTTCCTCAGAGAAGTCGTGAGTAGCATCATCCGCGGCTGGTGTTGCGGCTTCTCCTTGGATATTTCTAGAAAGTAGTTGTGGGTAGAAGGATCCGCAACTAGTGCCACGGCTGACATATGAATTTGAATTTTGTGAATGTTTTCTAAAACAATCACCTCCTTTTGCATAGTCATGTCTTTTACATTAAGTCCAACTGACTTATTATGATTCAATGCCAGGAAACCTCTTTCCTGGTCATGTTTTGTCTATAAATAACATGATTTGATGATTGTTTTGCTGCAAGAAAAATATTCATCAAAGAATAGCAATATCAAATCACTCGAACAAACACTAGTGCGAAGTGATTATAACACACTTTATTTCATTCTAAAGGGAATTTGTCTTTCTCTTTGCACTAATAGAGGACAAATTTTGCCTAAAGGAGAGTGTATTGGTTATACAACTTGAAGTCAAATTTTCATTGTTACTTTAATTTTATCTTCTCTTCATCAACTTTTGTTTCATTACCACCACCAGTAGCCACTACTGCCATGGGCCATCGCCACTGTCCACCCGCCAACTTGTACAATACCACCGCCATGCAGACTGAGGTATTTTCTTGTGCAATTTTTATGTTCAAATAATATCAATAGTAATTTTATAAGTATTTTATAAGTTTACACATGCAATTACAATATATTGCATACTTTTTGGTCATTTTAGGTACAAATGCAATAGGAAATGAATTTTGAGACCAAAAAGTTTACATATAAATATGTGAGTGACTAAACTCATTATTTTAAATGTGAGAAACTGTGAAAAAATGTGAAACTAAATGGGGGACTAAAATGTAACATTACCGAGTAAGAAAGTAAAAAAGTGCGATTTGAAATTGTGATAGGCTAATTTGTCTATTTTCCCATAAAAGAGGCCATAGGTGTCACAATTTTCATTTTCAACAAGTACACGACCTAAATTAAAATGGTCAATAATGGATGGTTGAGATTGAGCTTGCATAGCTAAATTTGAAGAGAAACACTTAGATCATATCTAGAGTTTTTTTGAAAATTCTCATTTTGATTCAATAATGAATATACTTCAGAATCCTTTTGTTTTTTGTAGTTAAGTAAAATTTCATATGATTCAGTAAACAGAATATAAATTCCATCGTTGCTAGATCATCTATATAATTCGGTGAAGAATAAACTAAGATTTCCACCCAGATCGATTTCTAAGAGAATAGAGTGAATGAATAAGGAATTTTGACCCGTGGACCCAATCGTCCAGAATTGTCCACATTAACAATGGAGTGGGCCACATCAGAATCGTCCAGTCTACCTAAATTTTTCCAAATTTAAAGACAAAAACGACGCGTTTTGAAGTGAAACATTATATATCTTCATTGACCAGTTACATATCTTCACTAACCACTAACCAGTTACACTTCCTCCAATTTATGCTAACGACGCGAACCTATTTGCGAGGCCTATTGCCCATAAAAGATTAAGGATTACCATTTTGAATACTTATTTCTACAACTGTTCAACCCATCATCCCTGAATGGATTGGTCAAGCACTCCATTCTTTTCCCTCAAAATTAAAGTCAATTCATCTCCCACCGGAAAAAAAGAACTTCCATAGCCCTTCATTTGATTAGATCATAGCAAAAAGATTGATGGGATCCCTTAGAAAGCTCGTAGATGCTGTACTTTTTACTTATTTCCTCATCTTTACAATTGGAGTTCCAATTATTGCAGGACAAACTATTCTCCCTTCGGACCTGTATCCCAGGTTCTTGGTTGACTTGAAGAGCTGGTTCCTAGAAGAAATCGATCACTATTTGGCTTCTGAGATGCCTCATTTCTTTGTGGGAATTGCATGGTTCGAGCTTCTCTTCCTGTGGCCTCTGGCACTGATGTGCGTTTATGGCATTGCCACCGCAAAATCATGGTTGAACACCACCTGTTTGATTTATGGTTCCTCCTTTTTGACAAGTCTGGTAAGTAGTATAAGTTGTCCTGTTGAATGCATGATTTCCTTTTCATAACTATGTTTAATTTAATCCTTAGTTGTGGAAAGATGGTCAGTAGACAGTGGTTGATTTTCCTTTTTTTTAGCTTTTGTTGTCTAGTTATGCTTATTTTGTCCTTCATGTTTCGCAGCAATACATTTGGTTCTTTAATTAATTCCACTTTGCAACTTGAACTTATAACTAATTTTCACCCTACACAATTATTTTTAATATCGTCTCATTTAGTCTAATTGTTAACAATGGTTAAGAAGATTGACTAAATTTCCATGCATGCACACCACATGTTATCAAATCAGCAGGTTAAATTATGTTATGCACATCTAACTTATTACCTATTTCCACTTTGCACGACCAAATGCTAATATCGTTTTAGGTGTTAGTAAAATTGAGAGCAATAAATTTATCATAAATGGTTTATTTACTAATGAACAAATCTATTTAACTTATTGTTAATACTTGGAGAAAATGTACATAGTGATAGTGTTTCAATAAGTGTAATCACTTACTGGTAGCATAATATAAATATAGTTTAAAAGTGCAATGACTAGGACACTCAGGTTGTAGTTCTAATAATATACAAGTTGATTGATCATATTTTTTTTTTTAATGGGAAAACACATATACATGTGATAAAAATTTACAATAGTAAATTTTAAATTTAACTGCAAAGAGGTGTGACAAATATCATACAAAAATATGTGTATGTCTCTCTCACATTTAGAAAATCTTTAACAATATTTCAAAACAATATTACGCGATGCACTATGTTCAAATATTAGACTTTTGGGGTGCAAAGTGAAAATGAGTAATGATTTGCAGTTGGACTACTGGTTGACGGTATATGGTGTGCATACAGGAAAATTCTGTCAATTCTCTCAATGCAGTTAACGAAAAGGTCAGAGTGGTCAGATATGAAAATTTAAGGTGCAATGTGTCCATAATAGAAATGAAGGATGCAAAGTAAAAATCAGCTATAAATTGAGGAGTGCAAAGTGAAATTGATCCTTATATTTGCATTAGTGAGAACAGATCTTGCATGATACTTTGTTTTCTAATATCTCTCATATACTGCAGGCTGCAATACTAGCAGAATTCATGGGGTCCAGGAGAGCATCATATAAGCTGTTAAAGTTTTACTACCCGTTTGTGGGTTTTGCTATTCTGGCTTTCGTGAGGGGGCTACTTCCATATTCTGGCGAATCTGCAGCAACCCACAAAAGAACTGCATTAAATCCGAAGAAGATAGCTTAAATCGTTGAATTTTGAAGATAGTAAAAGATCATGATGATTATATAGTTCTAAACACTAGTGTTGAGAAAGATATTAGCATTTTTGTTGAAATTTATGACAAAATATTGCCCGCACACTCCAATTAAACCCGACGTTATCATGTGCATCATGGGTAATTGTTGTCCATTTTCCTAAAAAATGCCACAAACGTAAAAGTCAATCAATAGTAAGAATATTATTGCATGGGAATAAATAGATTATCGAGTGATTAGAGATTTATGATTCTATTCCAGTAGTTAAGAGCTTGAATTCCATCAATACCATTCGTCTCCCCAGTGTGTAGCATAGGTTTGCTAAAAAAAAAGGGAAATATTATTGCATCATCACTAAGTACGTATAACTCCAAGTTTCAAAAATGGAGACAGAGTGCTAGGGTGTAAGTTGGACAACAGCACAAAATAATCACATGCATTTCAACGTATAATCATCAAAATTTTTCCTCTAGAATGAACTTATAATATATCACAATTGCTTTTATATAATTATACGAAACATTAAATTATATGTCATGTTAAATTATAATTCCCAATTGATTTCAGTTACACAACCTTTTTATTTTTCCTTCAATTAGTCAAGAAACAAGACATCCTGAAGATTGCAAGGGTGCCAAAAATTTTGTGTTTGGAAGAGGTATAGTTAGCATAAGAAGAAAGCACAAGGAGATAAACAACAAATAGAGAAAATACATGGGTCCATCTCAAGATCTCAATGTAGTTAGAAGTGCTTAGGTACAACTCAGTTGTCAACTTTTCCACTTTGCCAGGCCCCTTTTGCACTGCCAAAAGTCCCACAACAAAGAATCAATATTCAAAAACAGAACCCCTTATAGGCCTTAAAGCCCATAACAACCTTAACATTTCCCCAGGCGCCCCCCCCCCCCCCCGGCCCGCCCCCCAAAAAAAAAAAATCAGCAACAGAATCCATAATGGGAGCTATTGGCAAACTCACAGATGCTGTACTTTTTTTCTTCTTCCTTACTATTGCTTTGGCAGCTCCTCTTATTGATGGACAAACTGTTCTTCCTGTAGACCTTTATCCCACCTTCTTGGTTGACTTGAAAAGTTGGTATACCAAAGAATATGGTGATTATTTGGTTGCTGAGAAGCCTCATTTCTTTGTTGGGCTTGTCTGGCTTGAGCTTGTGTTCCAATGGCCTCTTGCTTTGATTTGTCTCTATGGGCTTGTAGCTTCAAAATCTTGGTTGAACACCATGTGTTTGATATATGGATCATCCGCTTTTAGTAGTGTGGTAAGCTATTATATCTATTCTTTTATGTTTTACACCTGAGGATGATATTGTGTTCAGTTGAATGGAGTTTATTATATCACACTAAGAGAGGGTTGTTAAGGTTATCTGTGATGGATGTGTGTAGGGCTGAGGATGCCTGGATAATCTTGGAGGATATTACGATTTTAAAGGGGACAACCTCATTCACGGGGATATCTTAATTGGATGATAATTTCGCATATTGATTTTATCTCCAAGAAACATGAAATATTATTTTCTAAAAATGTGGGGAAGAATTTTCATTCACTTTGAATCTGACTTGATTTCAGTAGCCGAAATTAGAATATTATTGTAAAGTAGTATTAATATTGAATGGATTTGGTTTCCAAGCGATAGCTGTTGGTATTTTGAATATGTTGTCATCAGATTTGAAGCTTTCTGTGACTGGACATTTTAATGAATTGTCATCAGATTTGAAGCTTTCTGTGACTGGAAATTTTTATGAACATGTACCCACATTCTTGATCATATTGGAATTTTGGGTTAGGTCCATCAAGAATTGCATTTGAGTTCAATCGGATTTGGGAAGTTCAGTGGCATCGTGGTCGTGGTGATCTTGTAGTTTAACTGGAGAGCCCATAGTATTCTGAGGCAAGGTTATTAAGTCAGTAGGGGTTACTCAAATTCACTTTAGAGGGCAGCTTGAGGGACTTCAGGAACAGCCGGTTGGCTAATTGACGGCTGAATTTTGTTTCCCATGCTTTATCACTTCTCTGTTTTTTACAAATTCTTCTACAGGAAGACTAAAAAAGAACATTTAAGTGTGTGTGTACATATAAAATTGGTCAAACTAGTCTCAAACATAATCTACCATTTAGTATCAAATGGTTGGTATTGTATATGGACCACCATTTTGTGAGCCGTTGTGACCTGCCCATACCAAGGGCTTTTTTCACCTTGTAAGTGTGATTTTAACTTATATTTTCTGGGTGGATGATCTCTCTTTTTTCATTCTTTTGTTCTGGCATTGAATATCATTTGGCAACACTATTCTGCTTTTTTGTGCTACCTGGTATTTTAACTTTTGGAAGTGTTGAAGATATGATCACTGTAGGCATGCTTCTCTGTACCTATGCTAGCTTTCTACAAGACTTTTCTTATTGTTGCCTTAACAAGAGAAGCTCTTATTTCTTTTCTTTTGCGTCATTTTTTGGGGGGTGGGGGTGGGGGCGGCGCAGGGTTTGGGCGGGGAGGGAAAGGATAAGGAAGTTGAGGGTGGGATTCAACTTAGACATGGAACTACATGTACATTGATTCTAAGGTCATGGAGACTTTTGGTAGTGATGGCCCTCAATCTGGGTTACTTACCTTTGAAAATAGAAATCATCTCTAAAATAAATTTCTACTAAATGTCTTAAGGAACAATATGCCATGCTTATTTGAGAAAATTAATTATTGGGACTGAGGAGCTTCTTACAAGACACATTAAAGAGATCATGAGCTCCTGAGGATCTCAATGAGTTCTGTCAAACAAATTCATTTCAGCATAGGCTGGTAGCTGAAACCCATCAATCCTCCTTAAGAGATTTACTCCCTTTTAGGAATGCTAATATTAAGGGAGACAGAAAACTTGCATGCTGTGACACAATTAGGCAACTGAAGATGAAAAGATCTTTTTACATTTTGATTTTCTGATAAATATCATGCATTACAGGTTGTGATACTGGCAGAGATAACAGCATCCGAGAAGGCATCAGATACACTGATAAAGGTTTACTTCCCATTTTTGGGTTTGTCTGTTCTAGCCATTCTGCGTGGTCTGCTTTCACATTCGGGCAAATCTTCAGCAATAGGCAAAAAACCTGTATTGAATAGGAAGAAGAGGGCTTAAATTTTTTGTATTTTGGAGGTGGCTGGGAGTTCGTTTCATTTGATCTAGAGTTTCTGCAAAAACTCTTTTGCCACAATTTGCATGTCCTATAAGAACTTTGTGCAGTTTTGAAGTTTTGAAGTGTGTTACCTATCAAATCATAAACTTGGCACAAAATGTGATAAGATTGATATTAGCTACCGCAAGAAGTAGGTGAAACTCACGCTTTTGGGAAGTTACTGAGTGCGGTTGCTAACTGGAATTGAACTAGAAACGGTAGGTTTCTATCAAGTTTCTCAGAAAATTTGCTTAAGGATGGTTCTTGTATTCGTTTCTTTGCACTAGAAGCTGTTTCAAAAGTATTGCAGTCATAATTGCTTAGGTTGGGTGAATGATCACTAATGCTTTGGCCTGATTGGCATGAATACTTGCATCTCAAGCTGGTATACGAATTTAAAGAAACTTATGCATAATTAAACAGCAAACAGTGTTAAAAACACTGGATTGGACTGGCTGAATCACGAACCGGCCATAAGTTTGGTACGATTCTTTATAAAGAAAATAAAAAGAAAACCGTATCAAACCGTTGAACTGGCCAGTTGAACCAAAATGAACCGTGACCCAGTTGCTCTTTCGGTTCACCAGCCGGTTTGGATTTTAAAAAAATTGACAGCAAGTGAAGCACTGGACTCAAAAGTTTTGGGAGTCAAAGTAGGTTAACATTAATGGAAGGATGACAAATGTTCGTAAGTTTCAACATTAACAGTTGAACTCTAGAAATTTAACTTGAGTATTGCAATTGCAGCCTTAAGAAATTTTAACGGGCATAGAAAAACTTTGTAAAAGAGAGGCCAAAATTGCTTGTCCATATGATTATGATTTTGGCACGGAATTTTATTTTATTTAAGGTTTTAAGGTTGAAATGACAAAAGGGCTACTCATTTTTCTCTTCGACTGACAGCTTGTAACACGTTGTGAGCACATGGGTAATTAATAATTATTTATAGTGATTCTATTTGTTTAGTTATGTTTAATAGAAATATATTTTTTAAAAAACTTTAAACATATTTTCTAACTAATTTTTATGCAATAAACATCTTCTATTGCTATAGTTACATTTCATAAAAAAAACACCCAAAAAAATAACCAACAAAGATAACAGTCTTTGGACTACAATTGCTACCAAAACAAAATTTATTGATTTAGTGCCTCTATTGAAATATTAGTAGTAAAGTGGTATTGAAAGAAATATGCTGTGATGGTTAGAACATTATCAAGCCATAACTGTTTCTGTTTCCCCTTGATCAGACAAGAAAAATTTGGAGTGGGCAGGTAAAGAGTTGCAAAGATGTATAGTTTAGCATAAGACTGAAATCACGAGGGCTGATTAATAGAAAATTATAAGGTTTGATTCCAATGTAGGTACAGGTTCTGATAAAGAACAAGATTGAGAAGTCAACTCTTCTATTTTCAGATCCTATTTTGCAATCAAGCAACCAAAACCTCCCATCACAGAGATTCGAGATTCAAACCTCACAACCCTCAAACTATCATAACAACTTAATTAAATTCTTATAAAATTTTAGCAGAACAACAATAGACAAAATCAATCATGGGAGCACTTACCAAGCTCATAGATGTTGTACTTTTCTTCTACTTTCTATTTATTGCCATAACAGCTCCACTGACTGATGCAGTAACAATTCTTCCTACAAACCTTTTACCCCCAATCTTGCTTGACTTAAAGAACTGGTACATAAGATAATTTGACGACTGTCTGTTCGCTGAGAAGCCTCCTTTCTTCGTTGGCGTTGTATGGGTTGAGCTTCTCTTCCAATGGCCTCTTGCAGTATCAAGTGTGCATGGCCTAGCAGCTTCAAAATATTGGTTCAACACAACCAGTTTGATCTATGGAGCATCCTCTTTTACTGGTCTTGTAAGTTTGTTCCATTACTTTATTTTGAATTGATGCTTTCCCATTTTCCATTGTTTTGTACAGGAGGATGAATTTGTTAGGGAATTTTTTGAATGAATATTTCACATTTTATCTAGATCACGAGGGAAAAAAAAATGGAATTCTTTTGATTGAATCTCGGTTCTATTGAATAGCCCAAATGAGGATCTGGATGTCAAATGTGAATCAAGTGTGCCTGGATTGATTTAGGAAATTTAACTCCTAGCTCATGTTGTCTTAGTGTTTTCATTCTTTTCATTAAGATTGATGTAAGACTTAAAACATTTTGTAAGTGGAAACTCTTAGAGAAATGAGATTATATTCTTGATGCTCTCCCCATTCCTATAGATCTTTCATGAACCATTATTGAGTTATCGTCCCAATAAAGTTGGTTGGTCGTCTTTTAAGATTTCGACTTTTTAAAAATAGTGTACTGAAAGTAATAATTTTCCAATCATTTTCTATTTTATTTTCTAAAATTTAAACTTTTAATAATTACAAATACAGGACGTAAAATAAAGACAAGGAATAGAATTAAAAATAGATTGAAATTATGCTCTGACTTTTTTTTTAAAAAAAAATATGACAAACATTTTAATAGTACGTAGGAGTATTTAATTTGTGGAGATAGCGATCTGGTAGATCAAATGGATGGTCTAATGTAATCTGAGCAAGATCAGTTTGCAGTCATTTTTTATTGAGATATGCCTCACACGTTGGTTCAAGCGCTACTCCTGATCCGTTATTTAAAGTGTATAGTGACTAATGTAAGTTATATAAGTAGTATAATTATTCATTATTAAAAAAAATTTTAACTTATAAAGAATAAAAAAAATGTAATTGCATTACGTATTGTCTAATTTACATCATTTATTGTCCAATTAATAAAAATCGTCCCATTAACAAAAAAGGGTCAAAACTCATGATTTGAGAATTTGTGATTCCCTCGTCCACTTCCTATAGGCATAAATTCCAAAATAGGCATGCTTTTCTGTAACAAGACTGGCTTTTCTACGAATCGTTTCTTCTTGTTGCCATGTGCCCGAGAATTTTTTTTATTCTTTCTCCTTAATCTGTTTAATGTGAGCAAGTACTCAATGGTACTCGCCACTGGGTAACTTTTTACAAGAAATGGTGAAGAGTTCATGGTTCCTGAGTGTCTCAACATTGTTACTAACAAATTCCATATTCAATTCGAGAACATTGTACCATAGAATTCTTTAGATACTTCTATGGTACACAGAACAAGTTTGCAAAGAACAAGTAGAATTTTGACAACTTATGTGGCTCACCTATTTGTATATTAAAATTAACAACTCATGTGGGTTCGCTTTCTTTATTCTTAATCAACTATTGGTTCTCTATATGGTACAAAGCTAACTCAGCTTTACACTATAACTAAATCTAAATTCCTCGATCAATAATCATGTCTTGTAGGCTGGTATCCAAGACCTTTCAATCCTCTCTCTTAATACCATTTAGCCCTTTTTGTAGACCTTGTTTATCAACAAATACTACAGAACTTGCATCATTCAACGGAATGGACCACAATTTAGATAACCGTAGGTGGAATAAATTTCTTTTCCTTGTTTTCTGATGCGTGTCTTGTCCATTACAGGTTGCAATACTAGCAGGAATAACGGGGTCTAGGAGGGCATCAGCTAAGCTTATAATGGTCTACTTATTGCCTTTGGTATTTTCTATTCTAGCCATCTTACGCGGTTTTCTTTCACACAATGGCAAATCTGCAGCAATTGGCAAAAGACTTGCATTGAATCAGAAGAAGACGGCCAAAAATCTTTGAATTTTGAAGGTGGCTAAGGGTTCCATTATTTGGACAAGAAAAGTATTTTTAAAACTATTTTTCTAAAATTTTGCACTTCTCGTAATTCTATGCTACTTTATGCGTGTAATCTTTCAACCAATAATTTTGGCATCCAGAATGCCGGATTTTTTCTTTTAATCAAACATATACTATTACAATTGGTGCTTAGTGGGATTCGAATTTCTAACCTCTAAAGTGGAGTTATAGAACTCTAACCGCTCGACTTTTTATTCATTTCCAGAGTGCTGGGGTTGACATTAGCTAATAAATGCGGTGGAATTTTAAAGTCCCAAAAATTTAGCACTTTCAGGCCAATTATGCATTTTTTTTAACCGGTTATGTATTCATCAGTCCATAGTCTCTGTTCATTTTTTTTTAATTCAGCAGTATCTAATATAAAACTACGTCATATTGATATAAAATTATACAAAATTACGTCATTCTATTTAATAATACGACATAATTTTGTATTAGATACAATTAAATACCAAAAAATTGGAGAGAGCATCTGATCCTGGTGGGCATACAACCAACAACTATATGTGACTTGGCGATACAAAAACCGTTTAATAGCTTGCTAAAATCTTTGCGTATACTCGAATGCAATTTGCTTGACTTTACTTTTGTACAACTCTCTGGTAAAAACTGTTCAAATAATGTCAGTATCTTTGGTCCTAACTTGTCCTATTCTGCCCCCTGTTCCGGGAAAATCCGAAGATAAGGTAACAAGGATCTGTCTAGCTGGCTGGGTAGGAATTTGACGATGGAGCTGAGATACAAACAAGTAACAATTTGTACTCAAATTTGATTTGATTAGACATTTGACTGCTGGTGAAAATTCGAATGCAAAAGCCAGCCCGCAAATATCAACCATCAACACGGCTTAGCCTATCGCATTCACGACCTTTATAATGTTAAGTCGACTTGAAAAGTCGAGAGAATTTAAAACAAAATTCAAAGGTGGCTATGGCAAATTGGCAATTGGTAGTTCCAAAGATGATAATTGGAGTGGGGATTATGTTAGCAAGAACTCAATATTTACACGATTAATTCTTTAGCTATAGTTTTGCAATTATTAATATTGTGTATATGCATGTAGTTGACGATGTTGGACTCATACAACATCTAATTAAAAAAAGAACCAAAAGAAAAGAAGAGAATACCAACCAGGTTGATAGTTTCTTGGGCAGACCAAGTTAAAATCTTGTTAATGCTTTGCAAGTTTTTGAATATTTTGGAGCCACAAATTCTGAGATTGTTTTATTGTCAATGCCAAAGGAAAGAAAATTATAGTATAGTACCAATCTTGAACAAACTAAACCTCAATAACACAAACCTTGAAAGCGATGAAGCATGTTTTTTAATGAAAAAGAAAACAAGATGGGAAAGCATGTTTATTGTCTGAATTTTCAGTGCCAAACTATAAGAAATGTATTGGACACATGATCCATGAGACGACATTTGCAACATGCCAAACTTGAGGGAAAAAAAAATTTAGCGGTTGAGAACGAACATCGTGGGTTTGCTGTTCAGTGATGCTGATGCCAACGATTGCTATGCAATCTCAGTGCTTTGCCGCAAGACATCTGATGAAATTATTGAATGATTTTTGCATGTTGCACCATAGCTGGGATCTTGGTGCTTTCTTTCCATTTAGTCTTTGTTCTCTCGTCTTCTTTTGAGCATCTCACAAATACATCTAGCCCTCATTCCTGGTCAAATTCGGAAACCAGCATGACTAAAACAAGGATTGAAAGTGACTCTATCTTCAAATTGAATTCGGACCGATCAAAGTTTTTACAAAAATTGATTCGTGACTAGTTAAATTTGAACACGCTTTACAGTTGATTAATTTGTTTAGTTTGATCTCATAACTTTAAATTGTATAATATTTATAAATTTATACAAATTGAGATAAAATGAATTTTGCACGATACGATGAAAATGTTAAATGTCAAATTATATCGTGCATCAACAACTATAGTAACTTATTATTTTTTTTTCCTCCTCATTTGAACTAAAAATAATAGTATATTATATTTTTCTCGAGGGGTGTTATAAAATTCCAACTGAATACCGAGTGGGCATCAAATTGTTTACAAATTGTGCTCATGAGGAATATTCCAAAATATCTTACCCCGTGATTCGCGAGTCACATAGAGACCACATTTCTGCCTCTTGCCATCTCCTATAGACAAATAACTCTTATCATAAATAATCTTCACAGTTCACACCCTTGAGAGGTCAGTCTTACTTACCTTATTGGTCCCCTACTTCAAGAATTACTATATGTATACTTCCTCTGTCGAAGATTTCTCCCATCAGACTATCTAAATAAAGATTTCCAGCACCATTTTACTTCTCTCTTCTTTCTTTTGGGCTAACAAGATATCAGAAATCTAGGCCATGGCTATGTCTGTTGGCCAATCCTACACAACTTCTACAGCAATTGATCATCAGTTGCAAAACCAATTTTCAACTTCAAAGCCATATTTATCAGCATTTTTCTCTAAACAGATTGCTTTGAGAAAATGTGACAACGTCAATTTTTTGTCCAGGAAGCCTTTGTATATTTCTGCTGTTAGTAAGTTCGGATACATTGATGAATCAAAGGAAACATCGAAACCCCGTGAATCTTTAGTCCAGTGCAATGCCTATGAAGCACGTCGATCACAGCCAATACCGATTAGCATTGAATTTGACCAAGAAGCTCAACAGGCTGCAGCTCAGAAGCTTAAAATTGGGATATACTTTGCAACATGGTGGTCCTTGAATGTGATTTTTAATATCTACAACAAGAAAGTCCTCAATGCTTTTCCATTTCCTTGGCTCACATCAACTCTGTCCTTAGCAGCTGGCTCTTTGTTGATGTTAGTTTCATGGGCTACAAGAATTGCTGAAACACCAAAGACTGATTCTGAATTCTGGAAAACTTTGTTCCCTGTAAGCAAAAATAAAACAATATTAATCTGATTAAAATAGAACAATATTAATCTGATTAACCTATATATTTCATTTGATCTCCGAAAATTTATGTACTAATTTTTTTGTCCCTTGTTTTGGTTATTCAGGTTGCTATTGCACACACAATTGGTCATGTTGCAGCAACAGTAAGCATGTCAAAAGTGGCAGTTTCATTTACTCACATCATCAAGAGTGGTGAACCAGCTTTTAGCGTTTTGGTTTCCAGATTTCTACTAGGAGAAGCTTTTTCTCTGCCAGTGTATCTATCACTTGTCCCAATAATTGGAGGTTGTGCACTTTCTGCAGCCACTGAGCTCAATTTTAATATGACTGGTAAGTATAAATATTTAATTGTCTTGTGTATAACACTCAATCTCTATTGTCGATTTTCAGTTAGTGATTAAATGGATCTTGTTGTTGCTGGTATTTTACAGGTTTCATGGGGGCTATGATATCAAACTTGGCATTTGTGTTCAGGAATATATTTTCAAAGAAAGGCATGAAGGGGAAATCTGTGGGAGGAATGAACTACTATGCTTGTCTTTCAATGCTATCTCTGCTAATTCTAACTCCTTTTGCAATTGCAATAGAGGGTCCCCAGGTTTGGGCAATTGGATGGCAGAAAGCAGTCTCCCAAATTGGACCTAATTTCATATGGTAATTGCAACAGACTACCTGTTTAAGGCTCTGTAATTGCCATTTCATACTCGGTTAAAAGCTTCTTTCTATTAATTCTTAGAAACTTGTTGCAAAAATTGTGCCTCTAAATATTTGTTTTAGGTGGGTTGTAGCTCAGAGTGTCTTCTATCACCTCTACAATCAAGTCTCATACATGTCATTGAACGAGATTTCACCGCTTTCGTTTAGTATTGGGAACACAATGAAGAGGATATCAGTCATTGTCTCTTCAATTATCATCTTCCAGACACCTGTTCAACCGATCAATGCCATTGGAGCAGCCATTGCAATTCTTGGAACATTCCTCTACTCACAGGTATATAGTAGCCTTGAAATTCTCTATGATTACTTAAAAGATGCTCTACATCAGTCTGACAAGTCACAAATGTTTTAAGACATATCTTTGTCCATAAATATTTTTGTATCTACCATATCATGTTTCAATGCTTATGTAATCACTTTAGCCTAGGTAGGTATCAGGATTGTCAAAAATGGAATAATTCTCTGGAAGCAGTAAAGGAAAATTTCAATGTCTAAAACAAATTCTTGAAAGATTTTTCGGTTAACTGAGTACTCTAGAAGCAAAGAAGATTGCAGATATTCCTAGTCTAGCAGATACTAATCATAATTTTCTGTTATATTCGAATTTTCTTCTGTGAAGTCTAATGAGCTAATGTAATCTATATATACAGGCAAAGCAGTAAGGTCGCAGACAGATGAGATGTCGATATCTGGGCGAAAGCATTAGAGGAAGAACCACATTTGGACTAACAATGACACCTAAAAATGCAAAAGAAGCAACAAACGTTGAAGAATGAGGAATAACCCGCGATCCATTATTATGTGCTGTTCGGAGTAAGTATGAAATATCACAGGATGCAGAGATTTTTTTATTTTTGAGCATTGACAGAATGTCTGGAATGTAATATAACTCAACCTAGATGTTCATTGGCTACTAGAAATGAAACCATTGTTATATAAACAAATCCACAATATTTCTGCATCCGTAAAATTCTCTGCTACTGCTGGTGATCATACTTTTGGCTTGACGATAAGCTTTCTATTCTGGTGAAAACCAACCATATTTTTCATTTTCAGAAGAACTATGAGGTCGGATTTGAGATATCAATCACAGCCTCACCCCCCTTGGAGTAAAAGATGAAACGCAATTATCACGCCTTGCTTAAAGAAATTGCAAGGGAGATCATTATTTTTTCTAGGATTCTATAATTGAAAGACAAATTTAAGTCTTATACAAAGCGATCTCCATCCAATTTAAGGAACTAATCGATGGAATCCACCAGCCGGGCATGACAATCTGTTAACTAGCTTTGTTTAAACCAAAAATTAATCAAAAGTCCTTTTATTAATGTTCAACTAGGAAAGCAAACATGTAAATAAAATTAACAATGAATGGTGAATGAGTCATTCTCGGATAAATAGTCTTAATTACCTGGTATTTTGTTAATACTATAATTCATGGGATATCTTAATAAATAATCCCATTGTGCGTTTCGTTAGGAATCAAACTTAAGTTTTATCCATAGACTTGCAATTTTTTTATTTGGTAATGGCAGTGGTACGTTATGAAAGATGGCATTGTTGCCTGATGGTGTTAATGTTGCAAGTAGTGGTGGTAGCGACGGTGCACATAGTGACGCTGCAAGGTAATAGATAGTGGTGCTGTATGGTGATTATGTTCTATGGATTGTTGTGGTGGTGGTGTCTGGTTAGGGTTGTCAACAATCCGGGTCTAGACTCGGACCCGACCCGGACCCGTTGATTTTTTCCGAGTCCGGGTAGGAATAAAATTCCGTTTACCCGGACCCGGATCCGGACCCGTTTTTTCCTGATAAAAAACGGGTCGAATCCGGAATGATGTATTCCGACCCGAACCCGTTTATATATATAATAATTATAAATTATATATGCGTATTTTAAACTTTTAATACCTAATACCCAATAAATAACTATATACATACGTATTTTACACTTTTAATACTTAATACCTAAAAATAATAATTGTAAAATACATAAAAATATTTTATATTTTCAAGGCCCGGACCCGACCTGAATGGACCCGGACCCAAACGGACCCGGATCCGGGAAAGCAAATGCAAGACCCGTCGGGTCCCGAGTCCGGGTCCGGAACCATGACACTAAAACGGGTCCGGGTCCGGAACATTCAATTCCGGCCCGAACCCGACCCGTTGACACCCCTATGCCTGGTAATGACAATAGTGTTCAGTGGTTGTGAAGCTAGTGGTTGTAGTAGTGATAGTAGTGCTTGATAGTTGTGGTGCGTGGTGGTAGTAGTCATGGTGCAATTTGGTAATGATAATGGTGCATGACAATAATAATAGTAGTATACGATGGTGGTAATCATGCATGGTGATTGTAGTTGTGGTAATGTACACTGGTGATGATAGTGGTGGTAGGGCAAATTCATCCATAATCTATTATTCTAAGAATCATTTATGGAAAAATATTACTACCTTTCTTGGGACAAAGGATTATTTTGATTAAATAGGATAGCTAATCCCATACCTGGGATAATATAGTGTTAGTAATCTAATCACTATCCTATGTAGAAGGGATAGAAGGGATCATTTTGGTTAAATAGGATGACTAACTCCATGTTTAAAATAGAACCAAATATAGGATGATTAATATAATCCTACATCATCCCATGAACCAGATTCATCATCACTGAAGAGGAATTTTCTAACCAGCGTCATTTGGCCACTAGTTTAAGACACATTTTATTACCCCACGCATTTACTCAGATTGATACTTTAACTTATTTTTCCAAACAAAAGGACTTCGTAGGCAAATGAGGTAATTTTTTTTTTTAATCTCTTTGTTTTTCTAGGCAAGTCATGATATGCTCTTCCTTTCGATTTTGTTCTTCCTTTTTTCCCCCTTTTGATTGAAAAACGATAAATGCTCTTTGACTTCATGAGTAAAAGAGGATATAAGCAGAACAAAATGGCGTAGATATCTTCCTTTCAAAATTGCGATTTCTTCACCACGTACTTAAGTCCTATACCCCAACAAAGTTTTGATAATACGTTAAAATGATTTTTGAAAATTTGAGAAAATAAACCATCAAGAAAAGTTTTGAAGAGAATAATGGTTCATTCAGATTGATAGATTTGGATACAAGAAAGGATTTTAAAGGAATGGATTTGAAAAAGAAAGAATTTGAAATGGCATCTTATTGAAGTGAATTTGAACTCCTTCGTTGTTAATTCTCCAAATTAATTTTCATTTAGTTGGCAAAATTTAAATCCAAATCTCTAATGAACAATTCAAAGAATTAATGGGACTTAAGTGGAGAATTTTAAATCCAAATCCAGTGATCCTAACAGTCTCTTAAGGAATTTTGTTGGAAATTTGGATTAGTCTATATGGTACCTTTGTGCATGAATAACAACATTAATACTCATATGATATATATATATATATATATATATATATATATATATATATATATATATATGAGATGGTCATTGACTTAGTGTTAACAAAAGAAATATAAAATACCTAACACAAAGTTAACCACGAAAGAAATTTGAAATTGCGACCAAATTCTATGTTAAAATCTTTACAACACGTAGCTTGAATTCTTCCTTCCAAGGTAGTTTTTCTTTTATTTCTTTTTTCCCCCCTCGTTTTTTGGTTGACAAACAAAAATCCTCATTTCCCAGTAGAACTGTCTGAAACCTGTTTAAAAATTTTGACTAAAAAGAAACATTTGAACCTATTTCTCGTCAATAATTTTGAGGAATCCATGACGTTGTTGTTAATAGTATTAAATGAGTTTCATGACGATTGAACATTTGTAGCAATTTGATCAAATTTTTTTTTTCTATGTGACCTAAAGATGAATTATCATTATAGTCACTCTTCAATTTAGAATGTCCATCGTACTGGAATGAAGCCACTTAATCAATGGATTATAGTGTCAGAAATCTCATTTCACGTAATTTCTTTTCTGTAATCTCATTTTAACCGTCGTAAATGCTAGGATTTCTCAATTCACAAAACAAATCACTAATTAAAAGCATGTGAACCACTGTACAAGTAACAAAAACCTGGATCCCAAGTGTTTGTATTGCCCTGTTTTGGGATAAGTTAAATTAGTAAAACTCCAATTACGTTTTTTCGACTGCTCTATATCGAATACATGTTTATCTTAAAATATACTATTTTCCTATTTTTCTAAAAACTCTTCAAAATCACACAATCCATACGGTAGAAAAGCAATCATGGATGAATTCTCAATTGGTGGTTATGTATGCGTTAATCATGATCTTCTAGATTAGTTCAAAAAAAACAAAAAAAAAAAAATCCTGATCTTCTAGCTGTCTGCAGGAGTATTTAACAATTGCCAAGGAATTTTTTTTTTTTTTTTTGAGAAAATTGCCAAGGGTTTAAAATGGAAAATTCTATGCTTTTTATGGGCTCATTTTTGATGGATTGTTCAACACTCGGCCCAATACACGGGCCCAATGAAAACATGGTCCTAAGCCTACTGCAACTAACTTAGAACTTTGATTCCTTTCGAACTCTGGTTTCTCCTCACTTCAACTCTAGCCGAGGTCCTATCATTGTTCCAATAACCAAGGGCAATAAGGGTCAAGCAAGGTCGCCCTATCTCTTTACCTTTGGAAAGTCTTAGGCGGATTAAGGCAGGCGTGGTGCCACCCAGCTCAGGAAACTACCGAGGTCGAAACCCCGAAGTAACATAAACCAACTCACTTGATATGATTTGATGTGATGTGACATATCAAGGTATGAAAAGCATTATTCGCACCACCTAGGCGCATGTAAATATCAATTTCACGCCTAATATAACTACTCTACTTCCAGGTTGCAAATATTAATTTTCTAGGCATCTTTTTATAAGAGTGAGTATTACGTGCACCACGCATATAACTACTCTACTTACAGGTTACAAATATTAATTTTCTAAGCATCTTCATGGAAGTAAGTATTGCGTGCACTATGTATGTCATGTGGCGTGTCCTGTGGTGCACTAGAGCCAATCACACACCGCCAGATGACGATAGTGGGCCATACATTGTATTATTTGATGATGTGTGATTAGTTTTAGTGCAGCACGTAACAATACACGTGATGTATTATATACTTTTCCTAGGGGCATTAACTCCGAAAGCCCTAGTTTTCCATGTATCAATATCCCCTTTCACACCTAAATAATGTATGCCAAAAAAACAGGCATTAATGCTCATATTCTATGAAGCAAGCCTTCCGAGCCTTTAACAAGCTCCACTTTTATTCATTTCACTAACTTAAGCATCAGATACACTTTTGGGGACTATGCCTGCCTGATTCTAATATTCTTTGTGTTGTAGTTGACAGCTGAAGCTGATCTGGACCAAGAGCATTAGTCCAGTTCATTTCTGGTCACCACAACAATGCCCATGAAAACTGACATACAAACAAATATACATAGTTGTCATAATATTAATGCTGCCAGTATATGAAAGTGAAAAAGTTCGCCTTTTGATTTTTTTTTTCTTGGTGGACTTGATATAAGTTACTTTTTCTAGCCAAAAACCAGTGGAGAATTTTAATTTTTCCTTTAAATTCATTTTTAGGAAAGAAAAGCTTCATATTTTTAATTTTGAAATTGTTAACAATAAAATTTTTAGTCATGTTCAAAGTAGGACTAACGTGGTCTATAGATGAAAATTTCAGGAGTAAATTACGTCATACACACTATGAACCATCAATAGATCTTACGCAGTCATATTAAAACACAAAAATAACGTTCATCAGCGGTCATATTCAATCACAAAAGTAATGTTCATCATACTTCCATATGGAGATAGTGCCAAAGTTTGCCTTCACATCAAATAAAATCTATGTTATGGTGCAGAAAATTTAAGTTCCTTTTTCCTATATAACAATTTGGAGCCTCAAGTGGAAGATTGTTTCACGTGGTATAGTAGCCGTAGCATTACTGATGTTGCAAGTGAATGTAATCAGGCTGCACTTATTTGCTTGAATAAATGGATTTCATTTTCTTTTTAAACAAGAACTTATTTTTACGCTTTTATTGTTTTCAAACATTTGGCAAAAAGACAAATTACTTGGTTGCTTTCATATTGTCTTTTTGGTGATACCTCATTCTATATTGGTGGGAGAAAAGGAATAGCATTGATATGTAATATCCTGAGTTGGATTACAACTAATTTGGTAAAAGTATCTTGGCAAGTGATTTATGCCAAAAGTTAATGGGTCAATTTAGACCTGGAGATAACAGTTAGTATTAGAATAAATCTCATGTGGTCTCTGCACGTGATAAGACTAGGCCAATGGTATTGGATCGTGACTAAGTAAGGGAGTATGAAACTTGGATAAGGCTCTTTGCAAGTGGTATTAGATTGTGACTACACAATGTAGGTGAAATTTGGATTAGGCCTTTGCGAGTAGTGATATTAGATAGTGACTATGCAATGTAGTGTGGAATTTGGATTAGACTTTGCAAAGGCACAAAGACCAAAGAGAAGGGTGAACGTGATACTTCATCCCACATCGAAGGGAGTAAAGAATGGTATTGGTATATCACATTTTTAGTTGTGCTACTAATAAATTTGTTTAAGCATTTTAGATTTGTGTTTTATGCTTGAAAGTAATTGGGCCAACTTAGATCTAAGGTGTCACACTTAGTATCAGGATGAAACTCATGTGATCTTTACAGAAGGTGAAACTGAACTAACAATATTAGGTTGTGACTATGCAACGTAGTACACAATTTGGATTATTTGTACTATGCCTTATATCTGTCTCACATTGGCGAGACAAAAGGAATTGTATTGATATATAACATCCAGAGTTGTGAGCTACTAATAACTTATTTTAATCATTTTGGATTCGTAATTTATATTCAAAAGTTATTGGTTTAGTCTAATATCAAGGGTGTTACTTTTAGTATCAAACTGAACTTTGTGTGATTTAGATTGTGTGATTTCTACAAGGTGTGAGACTAACCACACAATATAGTGAGAAATTTAGATTGGGATGCAAAGACCTTTGGAGTAAATATGATGCTTCATCTCTCCTCATTGGTGGGAAAAGTGATTGATGATTTTAAATCCAAATCTCTAGTAAGCAATCCAAAGCTTTAATAGGACTTTGGTAGAGGATTTGAAATCCAATTCCATTAATCCAAACTGTCGCTTAGCAAATTATGTTGGAATTTTGGAATAGTCTTTTTTTTTTTTTTTTTGGCTTTCTGGATTAGACATGAGAAGGGAACACTTTGTGTATAAATAACAAAACTAATACTCGTGAATGGGTACAACAGCAATAGGTGGTCAATGACTCAGTGTTAACAAAAGAAATATAAAATACCCAACACAAAGTTAGCCACGACAGAAATTTGAAATTGCGACAAAATACGATATGTTAAAATCTTTACAACACATAGCTTGAATTCTTCCTTTCAAGGTAGTTTTTCTTTTTTATTCCTTTTTGTTCCCCCATCTTGTGGTCGACAAACGAAGATCCCAATTTGCCAGCAGAATTGTTTGAAATCCGTTTAAGAAAATTTGACTACAAACATCTGAATCTATTCCTCGTTAATGATTCTGAGTGATCCGGGACGTTGTTGTTTATAGGATTGAATAAGTTTCATCACGGTTAAACATTTGAAACAATTTGATCAATTTTTTCTTTCTGACCTAAAGATGAATATCACTACAGTCACTCTTCAATTCAGAATGTCCACCGTACTGGACTGAAACCACTTAATCTAAGGAATTATAGTGTCAGAAATCTCATTTCATTTAATTTTGTTTCCCGTAATGTCGTTTTAACCGTCTTGATGTTAGGATTTCTCAATTCACAAAACAAATCACTAACTGAAAGCATGTTTACCACAATAGAAGAAAAAAATCCTGAATCCAATGCTCTTGTGCGATACAAGCAACTTGGATCCCCAAACGTTTTGATTGCCCTATTTTTTAGAAAATTAATTTTTAGAAACTTCAAATATGTTTTTCAATTGCCTTATATCAAATACACGTTTACCTTAAAATGTACCATAACTTATTTTTCTAAAATCTCTTCAAAATCACACAATTCAAACGGTAGCAATCATGGATGAATTCTCAATTAGTGGTCATGTATTGGTTAGTCATGGTCGTCTAGCTGTCTGCAAAAGTGGTTAACGACGCCCATGAAAATTGACTACAAACAAACATGAATACTTCTCAATTCCTGCGACCACTCGTATGACAGAGATACTATGGAAGCAGGTGAAGATTGTAAGAAATAGCTGGTCAATCGATATGAACCGTTAATAAAACTTGAGCAATCATTTTCAAATTGCTAAGTGGGAAATATCCATCCCCTGAAATGAAGAAGGTGCCAAATGTTACTTCACATCAAATAAAGTCTTGCTCATGATGCAGTAAATTCCAACTTCTCCACTCCCCTTATTGAGAAGTTTGGATCTATCAAGTTGATGATTGTTACAATTGATATAATAGTTGCCATAATATTAATGCTGCCACTATATGAAAGTGAAATGGTTCTCCTTTTTTACTTTTTTGGAGTTGATATGAGTTGATTGTACTATTTCTAGCCAAAAACCGGTGGAGATCTTTTAACTTTTTGTTTAAATTCATTTTTAGGTAAGAAAAGCTTCACATTTTATGTTGCAAAATTGCTAACAATAAGATTTTAGTCATGTTATAAGTAGAAATAATTTGGCACATATATGAAATTGTCAGGAATAAATTACGTCATACACACTAAGAACCATTAATAGAGCTTAAGCAGTCGTATTCATTCACAAAAGTAATAGTCATTAGTAGTCATATTCAATCACAAAAGTAATGTTCATCATACTTACAGATGGAGATAGTGCCAAAGTTTGCCTTCTATCAAATAAGATCCGTGTTATGGTGCAGAAAATTCCGGTCTGTATAACAAATTGGACCCTCAAGTGGAAGATTGTTTCAATTGATATAGTAGCTGTAGTAATACTGATATTGCAATGAGTGAAAGTGATCATACTACACTTATTTGCTTAAAATAAATGAAGTTCATTTTCTTTTTAAACAAAATCTTATGTTTGCGTTTTTATTGTTTTCAAACATTTGGCAAAAAGATTAATTACTTAGTTGTTTTCATATTAACTTTTTGTTATACCCCATCCTGTATTAGTGGGAGAAAAGGAATCATATTAATATATAATATCCTGAATCACGGATTACAGATAATTTGGTCTAAGTATTTTGAGCCCTTGATTTACACTCAAAAGTTATTGGATCAACCAGATCCAATGAGTTACAGTTAGTATTAGAATGAATCTTGTGTGATCTCTACACCTGGTGAAACTAAGCTAGTGGTATCAAATCATGACTACGTAATGTAGCGTCGAATTTGGATTAAATATTTTGCAAGTAGTATTGGATCGCGACTACACAAAGTAGTGTGAAATTTGGATTACGCCTTTGCAAGTAGTGGTATTGGATTTTGACTAGACAATGTAAAGTGGAATTTGGATTAGATTTTGCAAGGACACAAAGGCCTAAAGGAGAGGTGAATATGACACTCCATCCCACATTGATGGGAAGAAAGAAATAGTATTGATATATAAAATTTTTAATTATGTGCTATTGATAAATTGGTTTAAGCTTTTTAGACTCATGGTTTATGCTTAAAAGTTATTGGACCAGCCAAGATCCAAGGTGTTATAATTGATATCAGAGTGAATCTCCTGTTGTCTCTGTACAAAGTGAAACTGGGCCAAAAGAATTAGGTCGTGACTACGCAATATAGTACAGAATTTGAATTATTTATACAAGGTCTGATACCCGATCTCATATTAGTGAGACAAAAGGAATTGTATTGATATGTAACGTCCACAGTTGTAGGTTACTAATAACTTGGCTCAAGTAATTTGGACTCATGATTTATGCTCAAAAGCTATCAATATTATAGCAAACTTTGTGTGGTCTCTGTAGAGTATGAGACTGAGACAGTAGTATTGAGCTCGACTATGCAATGTAGTGCAAGATTTGGATTGGGATGCAAAAACATAAAGGCTGAGCAAATATGATACTCCATCTCTCCATATTTGAGGGAAAAGTGACTAATAATTGGTAAGTAACATTTCGGTTATAAACTACAAATAACTTAGTTTAAATATTTTGAACTTGTGGCTTATGCTCAAAACTTATTAGATTAGCTCAAATTCCGGGCATTACAATTGGTATCAAAATAAACCTCATGTTGTCCCTACACGAGAGTGATTTGACTAGTGGTATGGAAGCAAAAGTCTAAAGGACGGTTAAATATGATGTCCCAACCTACATTGGTAAAAGAAAATGAATGGTATTAGTATATAATATCGTGGGTCATGAATTACTAAATAACTTGATTTAATCATTTTGAGCCTATGAATTTGCACTAAAAAATTATTAGCCACCCCAAATCTAGAGTGTTACAATTGGTAGTAGAAGGAACCTTATGTGGTCTCTATATGGGTGGGATTTGGCCATTGGCATGGGCCTTGATTATGCAACGTAGTGCGGAATTTGGATTGGTTTTTGGTGATGATGCAAAGCCCGAAATGACCTTTAAATATGACACCTCATCCCAAATTGTTAGGAGAAAAGGAATGGTAGGGGCTATTAATAAATTAGTTTAAGCACTCTGGGTTGTGCTTATGCTGCAATATTATTGGGCCAATCGAGATTGCAGGTGTTCCAATTGGTATTAGAAAAATCTCATGTGGTCTCTGCATGGAGTAAGATCAAATCAATAGTATTGGATCATAACTATGTAGCATAGTGCGAGATTTGGATTGTTTGGATTTGGTGTGATATGTCGCCCTACATTGATGAGAAAAAAGAAATTGTATTGCTATATAACATACAAAGACATGGACTACTCATAACTTGATTTAAGCATTTTGGGATTGCAATTTATATTCAAAAGTTATTGAGTCAATCCAGACTCAATATGTACAGTTTTTATGTTAAACAACCTTTTTCTGATAATCATATCCTACTTATTCAAAAAAGCTCAAAACAGAAAAAGAATAAATATACCAAAAAGAGCATGCCTTATCAACTACTTAATCTAAGTACAAGGAATTGATTTCAGCATAAAAATTTAAAAATCAAGTGTATAGCACAAGGCATAAGGAGAAATAAACACGAGTGAAAAAGACATGCATGAGATGCCAAGATATCCTCATTTATTTGCAAGAAAACTTATAAGAAATAGCAACCTTGAAGATTGTTATTTAATTATTCTGTAAGATATTTGATGCACCAATTTATAGAATTTATTTTAAGTTTCAAAATCTGTTTTGATTTTGCAAGTCAAATAGATGAATGCCACATGTTTTAATCCAGGTAGCATCAGTAGCCCCATGATTTTTTCCCCATGTTGGGGAAATGTTCAATTCTAGCATGGAATCAAATTGGTTCTTCTTCACTTTTATCCTAATTTTTCATGCAACATAGAAATTAGTTCTTCAATAGTTGGGGAATCCAGTATTAAACTATGATGATTTTATGCTGAAGATCCACATTGAAGAGATAGCAAAACTAAAATTTTAGAAAACTTTTCTTATGTTTTTGACAATTTCACCTATACCCTTATAATTGAATGTACCTGCCTTATGAAATGACATTCGTAGCCCTTGCTTTAGTATTATTGAGATTTGAACCTAGAAGTTGAAAAAGGAAAGGTAAAAGCAACCAAAACCAAAGGATAGAATTAGTCCCCTATTACTTTGGTAATTATCTCCTCTCTCCGTGAATTTTTCTTATTGTTCACTCTACAACCCATTGCCCTTCAAAACTAGTTCCGTCACTTAGCTAGCTCCATCCACGCTCCATCTAGCAATTTCCAATTTTCTATCTCCCACTACTACATCTTGCTTCATAGCATCCTTCAAAGGCTAATATTCGTTGACCAATCAACATTGACAACCCTATCTTACACCAACCCATAATCAATTACAATAAACGATAGACAAATTAAGAGACCATAGATTCAAAAAAAATTGTATTCTAAAACATGGATTCGGTATTTTTTTTTTATATACTACATGTTGGTAATCATTGCTCTCAATAGAAAAGATAAGTAAATTTGCAATATAAGGAAGACTTGTGGAATGAGATAATTAAATTTGTAATGCAAAACAACTTGTAGCATGTGGAAAATTCTTAGGTGGACTAAGTACACGGCCTCATTTGTAGACCTTGTATTATAAAAGAGTGCCACATAAGCATAGTGATGCATGCTGATATAAGATAGTGATGTAAGGATATTTATGCAGCTTTATTTTAGACTACAAGATCCATAGGTGAGACTATAGACTAGGTCCATGTAAGAAATTTCCCATGCATGGGAGGTTGTCAGCAAGTGATGGTTTAGGTTAGGATTTTAGATTTAGGTCGTGCTTCTTGTTCTAGTACTAGCTTGAGAGAGTGATTTGGGAGTTTGGTGATGATTTGGAAGATTTTATTATTAGAAGGTGATAATGCTATAATTGCAAAAAGGGAAAAGGAATGAAGGTTGTAGAGGCCAATATTAATTAGCAAGGGAAAAGATGGTGTTGGCATATGGGAAGATTGTAGTAGCTTGGCGTAAGAGAAGCTAGAAAGATGTTGACAAATGCTTTGACTTAAAAATATACTTCAAAGGATATCTTAGGGTATTCATTGAATCTTCTCTATATAAGCCTTTTGGTTAAGTTTCGTTGCTAGAATTATAAAAGGAAAGGAGGTAAGGGCTAAAACTTGAAAAGTGTTAGATTAAACTATCATAAACTTTTGGGAAGGTTTTTAAAAATATTCCAACATATATACACTGAATATGATTAAAGACATTAGTTTTGCAAATTAATATTTAAGGTGATAAAAATTTTAGAGATGATTGACCATCTCTAATTCTATGTATCGGCTATCATCTTGTAGTCCAAACTTGAAAACAAACAAATAAAAAGACCCTTATAGTCCAAACTGAAAAACAAACAAATAAAAATATCCTTAATTATAAGAGTTTAATGCATTTTGCATCTGATAAACATTAAACCATAGTATCTCCTTTCTTTATAACATAGATGCAAGTTTCTTCTTTTTGCCAAAAAATGTTTAATTATAAAACACCAGTACAAAATAATATTGCTTTCTCACTTTGCTCTTCCCTTCTTCAAACTATTTTTTTGCCCCTTGAACTTTTCAATTTTATCTCACCATAATACAAGTAGCCAAGTAAGTAAGAGTTGCTACGTTAATTGTTGGGCCTTATAATCTCTCTTAGCTCACTAAGCTTGTTTTAGAATTGAAGAATTGTTATTTTGTTTGAGTACTTACAAAAAACATAATATCTATTCTTGCATTAGATGTAGATGGATTTGTTATTATACAAAAGCATAAATATTATTTTGTTCACATGATGATGTCTTATATGGTACTGATTCTTCAAACAATAGATTATGTTTTCTAAACCTTGATAAGTCTATTTTTAACATAGACACCTAGAAACAAAAACTCAATAGTTTGAAACAATCATTCCTTCGATATTATTGACTTGGTCATGTGAATAAAAAATATATCTCCAAAATATAAAAAGATAGTTGTTTGGACTCATTTAATTATAAGTCATTTAAAATATATGAATTTTGTTTACTTGGAAAAATGACCAAGAAATTTTTTGCTAGAAAAAATGAACGTGCTAGTGATCTTCTTAGGCTTACACACAATAATGTTTGTGGCTCAATTTCGATCTATACTAGAGAATTACTTTATTATTTTCATGGATGAATATTCTAGATGTTGTATATGTGTACCTTATAAGGTACAAATCCAAGACCTTTGAAAAGTTTAAAGTCTTTATAACAGAAGTGAAGAAACAACTTGACAAGAATATTAAGACACTAAGATCTTATTGCAATGGTGATTACTTAAGTGAAGAGTTTAAAAAATATCTTAAGGAGAATTGGACACTTTCTCAATGAACTCAACCCTACATGCTATAGCTAAATGGTATGTCTAAGAGGAAAAACTACACCTTATTAGATATGGTGCGTTTTATGATGAACCATGCAACTCTTTCGATGTATTTGGGGGTTTTGCATAGATGCCAGCTCATACACACTCAATCGCATTTGTACTAAGGCTGTTGATACCATTTCGTGTGAGATATAGTTTGGTAAGACACCAAATCTATCTCACAAAAGGATTTGGGAAAGTTTCCATTATGTAAAGAGGATAATGTCAAATAAGTTTAGAGCTAAGTCTGAAAAGCGTCTTTTATGGGATATTTTAAAGAAGATCATTGATGCTACCTATATAATCTCATTGAGTAAAAAGTGTTTGTCTTAAAATATGTCATCCTTCTAGAAAAAAGGATTCATTCTTGACAGAGGTAGTAAGAGCAAAATAAAACTTGAAAAAAATTTTAATACCATAAATAGATACAGATTAATAGTTAGAACTCGAATTTATGCTACATGTTGATGAGGTACATCCAGAAGATCTATATATAAAAATAAATCTTCATAGGCTTGCTAAGGTATGTCATCCTCTTGACAGATATGGGTTTCGTATAAGTGAAAGTAATAATATACTAGTCATAAATGATGATGAATCTACCTAGTATGAAGAGATTATGTTTGATATAGATACTTTAAAGTAGTATGAAATCATGAAATCAGAAATGGATTCCATATTGAACAATAAGGCATGAACCTTGATTCACCTATCAGAAGGGATGAAATCTATAGGTACAAGTTACTTTTTTTTTTAAAAAAAAGACTGAAATGGAAGATACGGTTGTTACCTATAAAATAAGGTGGGTTGCAAAATGTTACAAGCAAAAGTAGGATATTGAATTTAAAGACACCTTTTCACTGGTAGTGATATTGAAATCCATTAGGACTTAACTTGTTGTAGTTGTATACCATGATTATGAGATCTTACAAATGAATATAAAGACTGTATTCTATAACATAAACTTGCAAGAGGATGTGTGCATGATACAACTTGAGGGCTTTCTTTAAATATATTCTCATAAGCTATGTAAGATTAAAAAGTCCAATTATAGACTCAAGTAAGGTTCTAAGAGTTAAAACACCCGTTTTGATGAGATAATCAAAGAGTCTCTGGTTCTCTCAAAGATGAAAACAAGCCCTGTTCATAGAAGATGGTAAGTAGGAGTGCTGTTGTTTTCTTGCTACTTTATGTGAATGATATATTGTTGATAAGAAATAACATACCTATGCTAATACACACATGGTTGCATGAAATCAAGAACGCCTTGAAAACTAGGTTAGAACAATCCAACCAAGTTTAATGCCTTTGCCACTTGTTAAAAAATTCCAAGGTGAGATGAATTGGTTGCTTTGAAATTCAACTTCAATGGTTAAAAACTCTTCACGCAGACACAAATCTAGACTCCTAGCTAATAGAATTGGATAGAATCCTAATCGATAATCCATCGATGGGAAAGCAAACGAATTAAAGAAAAACCCTAAACAATTTGCTTGACTGAAAACAAGTCTACCTTGTTAAGAATCAAGGGTAGTTCTTTGCCCAAGAACTAAGGGATCTCATTCAAGAGAGAAAACACATGTTATTTTTCTACAATAATGATATTCTGCATTAACTTATGAAAACTAGCCCTTAAATAGGCTTAATTCACTTAATTACATGATTGAAAAGTAGAAATCTTATCCTATCTCTAATATTGGTTATAACTTATCATGCCTGACATTATTATAGAAGTTAAAACTCAAAACTTAACTAAAATCGCAACAAAAACATCAAATTCTGTAAAAGTTGTTGCTATCTGCGCGAACTATCCATGCACGGATAACTTGCATGGATAGAAACAGAAGGTTCTGTTCCTTCTACGCAACTTTTTGTTCCTATCCGTGCACAAATTCAAAGCACGGATATCATTAGAAGGTTGCTTCTTAATTTACAAAACTTTCAAAGCTTCTGTTCCTATCCGTGAGGTCTATCCACGTGCAGATTCAAGGCACAGATAGAACCAGAAACATCACTCCGAAGTTACGCCAATCTGCTTCAATTCGCGGCTGGTCCGTGGCTTCCTGGGCGCAGATTGCTCTAGGAACATCTCAACAGATTTTCCAACCCAAAGAAAGGTGACAATCCTTGACGACATAAGTCCCATACTTGATCTAGCCCAAGTAGCCACATCCTCTTGCAATTGTTCAAACAACCTGCGAAGAGCTTGCTTCAACTTCTTGGTCTTTGATTTAGTCATTGGACCTCCCAACCCATGCAATAGATCCTTGCCAAGCTCATCAACCTTAGAGGCTTCTTGGACAACTCCTTGTGCTCCACCATTCCTTCCTTCCTTGAGAAGATTTGCTCTCGAATAGCCTGCATCATACAAAGAAAGATTAGCAACATTAAATGCAACGCTAACATTAGCATACTCACCAGGTAGATCAATTTTGTATGCATTGTCTCATATCCTCTCGAGCACTTGAAATGAATCATCCCTTCTGGGAATTAACTTTGACTTTCTTTGTTGAGGAAACCTCTCCTTGCGCATGTGAATTCACACCTAATCACCAGATTCAAAGATCATCTCCACACGCCCCTTGTTGGCTTGCTTGGCATATTGCTCATTCTTTTTCTCTTTATTTGCTCACACCCTAGCATGAAGATCTTTGATAAACTCAACTTTCTTCTTACCATCTAGATCCACTTGCTCACTACTAGGCAAAGACAACATATCAAGAGGAGTCAAAGGATTAAACCTATCTGTGATTTCAAAATAAGAAAAAGATGTAGAAGAATGAACAATTCGGTTATATGCAAACTCAATGTGAGGAGGACACTTTTTTCAATTCTTGAGATTTCTCTGAATTATAGCTAGCAACAAAGTCGTAAGAATCCTATTCACCACCTCGATTTGCCCATCCATTTGAGGATGTGCCACAGTAGAAAACAAAACCTTAGTTTCTAATTTACTCTAAAGAGTGCGCCAAAAATGGCTTAGGAACTTCACATCTCTATCACTAACTATAGTTCATGGCAATCCATGCAAAGGCACCACTTCCTTGAAAAACAACTTAACAACATGAATAGCATCGTTAGTCTTAACACAAGCAATAAAATAAGTCATTGTACTAAAACAATCTACAAGTATGAAGATGCTATCCTTACCACTTGAAGACCTCGGCAGCCCTAGAACAAAATCCATGAAAATATCAATCTAAGGATGTGATGGAACAGGTAAAGGAGTGTAAAAACTATATGGCCTAACTCTAAATTTAGCTTGCCTACATATAATGCACTTCTCACACCATGACTGAATATCACGCTTCATTCGAGGCCAATAAAAATGCTCATGTAAGATGTCTAGAGTTTTATTCACACCAAAATGTCCTATAATTCCCCTACCATAAGACTCTCTCACCAGCAACTCTCGAATGGAACTAATGGGCACACACAACTTATCTTTTCTAAACAAGAAACATTCATAAATGAAATAATCACCAAACGCCCTTTTCATGCAAGACTTTTATATATCACCAAAATTAGGATTAGACTCATATAAATCTTTCAAAAGCTCAAAATCAAGAAATTTAGTTTGCAAGGAAGTCAAGAGAGGATACATCCTAGACAATGCATTAGCCACAACATTTTATTTCCCTTGCTTGTACTTGATAACATATAAAGAGTCTTTATAAAATATAACCACTTAACATGGCGTTTGTTCAACTTACCTTACGAGTTGAGGAACTTCAAACTCTCATGGTCAGAGTAGAGATAAACTCTCTCGGCCATAGGTAATGATGCCAAATTTGAAATGTCTTCACCAATGCATAAAACTCCTTATCATAAGTTGGGTAATTCAAGGCAGCTCCTTGGAGCTTCTCACTGAAGTATGCTATAGGCTTTGATTCCTGCATCAAAACAACTCCTACGCCCACACCACAAGCATCGCACTCAATTTTAAAAACTTTGTCAAAGTTAGGTAAACTCAACAAAGGTGCATTGGTTAATTTATTCTTCAGCAAATTAAAGGATTTTTCATGCACTTCTTCTCATTTAAACACAACATTCTTTTTAACTAACTCATTAAGAGGTGCAGCAATGGAAGAAAAATCACGCACAAACCTCCTATAAAAGCTAGCCAAAACATTGAAAGAATGTATATCATTGGCATTCTTAAGTGTGGGCCATTCTCTTATTACTTGCTGGTTGTGAGTTTAAGTTATATCAAAATATAGCAATAAATTCACTTAAATTCATACAAACAAGTAATAAAATCTATAATCTAATGCTCATTCCGCAAGTACACGGGTCAATTGTAGATGTGACGAGTATTAGGATCGATCCCACTAGGAAACGTGAACTAGCAACTACCAAAACTACTAATTTGCTTTATCATCTAAACTCTCAAACTTGAAGGTGGTGAAAATTGTAGAAAAATCAATTTCAAGTAACAAAATATGAAGAAACTAGTTAAACAAAGTTGACTAGGCATAAGAATCTACTAAATATGTAAGTTTAACTTATGACCATAATGAATTTATTCATGCTAGGATTCAATTTCAATTTTACTCCAAACTAGATCTCTCTACGAATGAAAGACTACTAATACATGAGCTTTCCTACTCTCGTGGTAAAGTCTAGCATGCCTTAGTTCATTTAACTCATGAATTGTGGCTTCAAACTTTAATCCACCTATGTGAATCATTATTCTCGTGAGATTCAACATAAGTTCCATTTATTCTTTCTATTGTTAAGTGCAAATCTCTTTGTCAAATAACAATTAGATGACTTGAAATTGGTAGCTAATCAACAACAAGTGTTAAGAACAAGTAAATGAATAAATAAGAATAAATAGACCATAAACTAATTCAAATCATATTAGAGCTTTATCCTAAACCTAGTGGAAATCAACTTAGTTCAACATATTTAAGATAAACTTAAGCACATAAATGAAAGCAAACAAGCATGCATGAATGTAACTAAAAGGAATAAAGTTAGAGTTGCTCATTGGTTGGATGAACTTGGCTCCAAAACTGTCCTTACATTTCATCAAACATGTTGAATACAAAGTAGTTCATCCAAAGTTTTGTTACAAGAATATGATTTTGCCTACTACAAAACTAAGAATGAAAATCTACTCTAAGTATTTACAAGGAGTACTCTTCCTACCAAGCTATAATTCTAACTTTCTCAAGCATTAAACTAAGCATGTTTTTCATGAATACAAAGGCATGTATTTATAGAATAAACCCTAACTCAAGTCTTTGTCCAAGTTGGAGGCATAATGATGAAATTTGATTCCTTTGGCTCAAAAGTCTTTCTTGAGTTTTGTGCTATCTTCTAGGACATCCCAAAATGCAATTGGATGTTGGAATTATCTACAAAAGTTGTGTGAACAGGCTACAAGTTGAAGAGAGCCGAAATCTGCAAGTTGGCATCGATCCGCCGATGCGATACGTGAGTGGCAACCCGTGTATCGTGGTCTGCAGATCACTCTCTTTCATCATTTTGCCCTTTTCAAAATTTGGTTATTCCTTTCATGCCCTTGAGACCTTTTTTCACAATTTGAACCATAACTTTCTTGATAGAATTTGGTAAAGAAAATATTTGTCAGAAATTTCAAGCTTAAATGATAAAATTGGTATAACTTGAATCATCTTTGAATTTGATTTTCTTTGAGTTTTAATTGATCCATATTGTGTTTAATCATCGTTTTCTTGCATAATCAAATAAACTTGGGCATTAATTTGCTCCAAATAATAATTTTGCCTCAAAATCCTAATTGTCGGACTAAAAATCCTAATTTAAGAGCAATTCTTTATTTGATGGAAAGTAATGAAATTAAGTTCTTTTAATATTAAAAACATCAAAAACATACTAAAAATATAATAAAATAATATATAAAATATCATACTAAAATAGGTAAAATTATTACTTATCATTTGCATTTTAGACTCATTTACATTAATGCCATCAGAACTAACAACAAATCCAAGAAAGATCACAGAATGTATGCACAATGAACACTTAGCAAGATTAGCAAATAATTGATTCTCCTTAAGTACATTAAAAAAAGCACGCAAGTGATCAATATGCTTATTCAACGACTTGCTATACACAAGTATATCATCCAAGTAAACCACTACAAATTTGCCAATTAAACACCTAAACACATGGTTCATAAGGCGCATAAAGATACTCGGTGCATTAGTCAAGCCAAATGGTATAACTAACCACTCATATAACCCAAATTTGGTCTTAAATGCTGCTTTCTACTCATCTCCTTCTTTCATCTTAATTTGGTAGTAGCTACTTTTTAAATTAATTTTGGAGAACAAATTAGATCCATGCAACTCATCTAACATATCATCTAACTTAGGGATAGGATGATGATACTTTACCGTTATCTTGTTGATCGTGCAGTAGTCTATACACATTCTCCAAGTTCCATTCTTCTTTGGCACCAATATGACTGGAACCGAACAAGGGCTTAAGCTTTTCCTTAAGAAGCCTTTCGCCAAGAGCTTTTCGACTTGCCTCTGGATCTCCTTGGTTTCCTCCGGATTAGCTCTATATGTGTTAGAGTGTTAAATTGTCATATAAATTATATTTAATTTCCCCTTGTTTAGGTCAAAAATTGTGCTTAATATTTTTAGTTATTCACTTTTGATATTTGGCATTAATGTAGGAAATTAAGGAGAAAAGGGTTTAATATTGCAGAAATTCCAGAAGACTCTGTCTGATAGACTGTGACCATAGCCTACTCGCGTTGAGGTGCAAAATTATGGAACATGAATTAGACAAGAAGGTTGATTCTGGGGATCCGACCTTCCTTATTTTAAGGACTCTCAGTGGAAGAAGTTCTTTGTTGAAAAGAATTGGAAACCAAGACAAAAGAAGAGAGTTTGACTTGGAGAAGGAATGAAGACTAAAAGAAAAGAAGATGAGTTTGGAAAGGAGACAAAAAAGAAGGAAAGAAAAGGAACGCAAAAGAGAAGAAAAAAAAAAGGAGAACGTCTAAACGTCTATAGATTAAAAAAAAGAGGGATTGGAACACATGCATAAGTTAATTAGATTTCTTTAGTTTAGAATTCTTTAGTTTTTCATTAGTTCTTTAGTTTTCTTCTCCTTCTCTCTAGACTACAAAAATTCCTGTTAAATATTTTTGGAGATTTGAAGCCATGATTCATGGCTAGACTCTTCTATTTAGTTGAAGGATAATCAAACCTCTTAGTTCAATCTATTCCTGTAAGATCTAATTGTTTTTATTATTTTTTGCATTTTTTGGGTATTTATCTATTCTCTATTTAAATTCCAAGGTGATTGTGTTCATTCTTGTGTGATTATTCTTGCGCAGTTAAATAATTGGCCACTATTTAATTGTCAGATAATCTAAAGCCATCTAAAACGTCAAATCCATAACTGTTTGATAATTTTAGTATTGGTGGCAAGTGATTAATTCAATTGTAATAGAGGCTTTTGGATTATATCACGGGGATAGATAATCTAATTTGAACAAAGCCTCTTAGGTATTTGCTGGTTAGAATTGATAGCTTTTCTAGCTTTAAAACTGTTGAATAATTGAATCCTAAGGTCTTACCTAGGGTTATTATTTGATGAGGGAAGTAATTAACAGTCTTACCTTGCTTTTCGACATAGTAAGGAAGAGCTGGTTGTTAAAGCTTCTCAACAACCATAACCAATTTATTCATGAACTAGGAATTTATCTTTGCATCAATGATCAGTTAAATTGAACTAGAGTAGAGATTATTCCTTTGACTAGAGCTTAGTTCTCTTTTGATCTCGTTTAAATTAATTTTGCGTTATTAGATTCCTCGAATTGAATTCCATTTTATTTAGTTAATTATTATATTTGTTAAATTGAATTTTCTTTATTTAATTATTTTCAAATCCACCTCTTTTAATTTTAATTGTCAAGGGAAAAAAAATAAATCGACTAGTTCTTGTGGATATGATCCTACTCATCACTGCACTTTACTTTATTTTTATTTGAGTAGGTGATTTTATTTTGCTAGTTTGACACCCAACAATATGCTGGCCTGTTGGGAATGCTTGCTCCATGCATGAAATCAATTTGATGTTCAATGCCTCTCAATGGTGGAAGTCCGTGTGAGATGTCCTCGGGAAACAAATCTTGAAATTCCTGCATTAAAGACATCGCACCACTAGGAAGAGAAGACTCAAGCTCACTAGTAGAAAAATAAATATCTTTATACAAAAGGAAAAGATGTTGTTGCTTGGCTAGCAAAGCACACTTAACTTTACTTTTCCCAGCTAAGACATTTACTTTCTGTTTTTTACTAGCTACCACTTCTTCTCCCTTCTTCTTCTTCTGCTCATTTGGACCTCTCTTATGCATTTCTTTGCTCTCGACCTTGCTGCTTTTCTCACCAACCTCACTTGCACTTCTTTCATTTTCTCTCAACTTGCACTCTTGAGTGATTTTTAGTTGGTTAACATAGGCCTCGGACAGTCTCAAAGGCAACAAGATGAACTCCTTCTTCTTTCATGTCAATCTATAGGAGTTCTTGTAACCATCATAACTCTTCAGTCATACTGCCATGGACGTCCTAAGAGTAGGTGACACGCATGCATGGGGATAACATCGCATAAAACCTCATCTACATAATCCTTCATTTCAAATGACACAAGAACTTGTCTGGAGACCTTCAAATTCACCAAATCAGTCAACCATTGAAGATAGAAGGGCTTTGGAAGTTTGGTCGTTGGCAACTTCAACTTCTCTACAAACAAAGAACTAGCAACGTTGTGCATAAAAATTTTATGTGTAAAGGTATAATTCTATGTGCTATCTTGTATTGTATACATCATATGGTCCATGATAAAGGTAATAAATTTTTAAAACTCTACTACGTTACCATTCTTGTTACCTTACAAAAACTAATTAAGATTTAATTTGATTTAATAATAATATTAACTAAATCAATTAAACTAATAAAATTAAATACACCTAATCTATGACTAAATGAGTTGAATAAAACAAAAATAAAACTAATTAGGCCTTAGTTGAACTTTAATTAAACTTATTTTAACTTTTAACGCTAAAGTACCTAATTAAAAACTACAGTTGAGCTAGCATTGGACTGGTTGAAGTTCACTTTCTCATCACTTGCACAAACGGATGATTAACACGTATCAAAATGTGCTTCGAATCATTTGTCCCAAAAAAAAAAAAAAACTTGTTCGTATGTCCCATTCTTATACAGTTACCACGTGTATTAATTCATGCTATTTTTTAAAAATTAACATATTTTACAAGTTATTTTATTAAATACATATACAAATTAATACATCTGTTTTACAACCGTAGAGCATTTTGAATCTTAACAACAAATGTTGAAATCTATCTCACCTATCCCGCTCTTATACAGTTGCCACGTATATTAATTCATGGTGTTTTTAAAAAATTTCACATATTTTACAAATTATTTTGTCAAATGCATATACAAATTAATACACGTCTACGCATGACAATGTTTGAATAACAGTAGAGCATTGTTAATCTTAGCAACAATGTTGAAATGATTATATTTAGAAAGGTTTTTATCACTTTATCCCTTTAAACTATACTTTAACTATCAGTTTAGTCCCTAACGTTAATTTTTAGTCACTCAAGTCCGTTGGCTAAGTCAATGCGTATAGTTGACCATTTTATGATAATAATACCCTCCTCTCATGTTTAAGTATAAAACAATGACTAGCAAAATCTCCTATCCTATATTTTCTTAAATTGTTCACAAACTTCCTTATTTTGCAATACCTTGTATCAGTACAATCTTTTTCCTTAATAATTCTTTTCATTTTCATAATTTTTCAGACTATAAGAATACACAAGTTTTTCTAATAGATAAATACTAAAATTTATGATAGGAGAAAAGCTATTGAAAAAAATATTCCTATTAAGAAAAGTGGTTATATCGTTCACTTTTTTTGGTATTTTTCTTTTTTTTTTTTTTTGCCACTTCATAAAGGACATTTTCAGGAGCAAAATTCTTTTTTTATGGTTTCATGGGCATATTTGTCCCTTAGAATTTAATTGGACCTAAACATGTTTTTTCACATGATCATTAGTCTAACCGTCAGTCTAGGGAGTTAACTACTAAAAATTAACGTTAGGGACTAAAATGACAGTTGAAATATAGTTTAAAGAGGTAAAGTGATAGAAACCCAAAATTAAATTAGACCTAAACATGTCTTTTCATATGACCATTAAATTGATTATTAGTCTAGGGGGTTAAGTGACTAAAACTTAACGTTAGGAACTAAACTGATAATTGAGATATAATTTAAGGGATAAAGTAATAAAAACCCTTAAAAAAATCTGCGAACATGATTTAAGTGTTTGAAATATTAAAAATCAATTACCCAAGTAATTTTTAAAAATAAAAAGTAAAAGAGGAAAGAAAGACAAATATATGCAAAACTTTTATTTTGCAAATTAAATATACAAATTAATATTTTAATCCTTAGGAATTTCTTCTGCCAATTGCCTTTTTCTGCAGAATTTCAATATTGCAGTTCACGAAAATGCTCAAAAATACAAAACTTATAACTAGTTACCCAAATACCCAGCTAAAATAATTATTATGTTTTAAGATATTCAGTTGGATTGGGGTTAATAAGAGGAATTTGAGAAAAAAATTGACAAAAGGGAGCAATTTCAATCCTTTAACTGAGTAATCAACCCAATAATATTCCCAAGGACAAGCACTTTCACAGAAGAAATTTAAAGTGCGAAAAAAACCAACAAGAAGAAAAAGAAACTCATGTATCATAAAAAGTAATGAGAGCTCTTAATTGTTCCTTTCTTTGGCCCCAACACAATACGAGGAAACTATTCAATGTCGTGAAAAACGAGTTACACAAGTTGCTGGCAAGCAATTAGGTTACCTTGTTCAACTTCCAAAGCCTAACTGAAGAAATTTTGTGACCACAAACTTGACATCATTTACTTTTGCTAGTAGTTTCAGGCGTTATTGTCTCTTTCAGTATCATAACAAATCAAATTGTATAATATATAACACTGGGTCAAGAACATTTAAAAATAAAAGAAATGGAATAAACTAAACAAAAGATGAGTCATAGGAGTTTTAAATATACGATATTAAAATGGATCCTGCATTCAGCGAAACTTCTATGAACTACAAAGGTCAAACCCCATAGCCAATTTGTATCAAATTTCTCTTCCTTTTTGCATGTTCTTTCTCTTTTCCACTTAAATTTTCTGTTGAAATGATCTTTAAATGCACAAAATCCTCTTCCCCTAAAGAAAGATTCTACATCATGGGCTTCCTTTTTCTCCCTTGTTACATCAGCTTTTTGTGCCTCTTCTGTTCATCCTAAAGTCCATAAACAATATATAAAGGTAACAACTGATAATAATCCAACACCATGGTGATCATAAGGCCACCAACAGCACAGCTGATCAAACTCCGAAGTCTTTTACCACCTCCAAATAAAAACCATCCACATACGTATTTTTCTTGATATATCTTTTTAAAAATTGATTCAAGCAAGGCCCTATCATGAGTTCTTCTATTAACAAATTTGTGGGTTCTCAAGGAACAGCACAAGCACCTGAGGAATCTGGGTGGACTCAATATTTGGAGGATTTTTCATCAGATCAAAGAGGGCATGGCTCATTTTCAAATGATAGCTTTAGTCATGGTAGTCCTTCTTTGGTTTCTGATGCAGCTTCTCCAAACAAAAAAGAAATCTTTGCACGTTCTACATTGAGCGACCAGCAGTTCCACAAGAGGCTGAACGTCAAGAAACAAAGAACCAAGAAATATTCTTGTGATGATTTGGAAGATACAGCTTCTTCACCTGTGAATAGCCCCAAGGTTTGATGGCAAGAATTCTTCTCTTCTGTTTCTGTTTTAAGATTTTTTCAAGATTTTTAAGCAAAGTTTTAGGCTTTAAGATCAATTATATGTGATTTACTATAACCATGGATATTAGGTTAGTAGCTTGAAGCCTGTAGATTCGAATTGCAGAAGAACAGATGATAGCATTGGCAATTTACTGGTAAGAAATGTTGCATACTTCGATCAAAATTATCTCCTTTTGCCCTTTTCTGATTCTCGAAAAACTTCTGCTACAAATCTATTGATTCTGGTGTGATAGGGATGTAGCTTTCGTACCTAAAAAAAATCTCTTTTTATTATTTGTTTGTTGATAATTCTCCAGGGAAAAGAATCCAGACTGGATGCTTTAAATCAACCAGATGAAAGAAATGGCATAGATTTTGATGGAAAGATTAATGACTACATCGATTCAAAGAAGAAGGGGCTTTGCCCGATCCCATTCTCCAGGGTTGTCAACTACCTGGGCTAGCTGGCATGTATATTAGCTCCCCTTCTGTCACAAGTATCATTAAGCTACGGTTCTGTAAAGTGCGATTTCTAGTGATATTGTTCATATGTATATTCACACAAATCTCTCATCAGGTGTTGGCAGAAATTATGTATATAAACTCTAGTAGTTGCATTTTTTTTATGAATTTTTCATTAAGAATGAAGATTGGAAAAGAGAGACAAAAGTGTAAAAGCTTCGAAAATTGTCGCTACATCTCTTAGCTAGTTGAAAGTTGTTTTGGATAATAAATGCTATTAAGGGCGTTTTCTATTACGGTACAGATTCTCTGTCTTTTTTTTTTTTTTAATAATATTTGATATAAAATTATATCATATTAATATAAAATCATATAAAACTATCACAAGAGATTTGTTGATAACTAACATGTTTGAGAGATGAACTACTAGACTTTCTTTTTCTCGAGTTGCGGTCTGGAACCCACACTAGACTTCGTCAATAACTAGGCAAAGCCTCCTATCACATTCCTTGTCAAATTAAAAAGCTTAATTTTCAAGATTAATTATGCTTTCACATTACCGACAGTCTTTGACGGAAGTCCTTAAAAGGGGCATAAGTTAAAGGTAGAAGAAATAAACTACTCCCTTCATAACTTGTCACTATGAAAATAATTTTTTTTTTCAATTTACATTTTTGCTCTCACATCATTGTAATGTTTGAAAAATATGAGGTATACTTTCAATTATTGAATTATATATTACAAGTAAGATTGTAAAGTAGATTGTAGACATTATTCTTTTTTAGAATGTCACATTAATAATTTATTTTATTTTACATTTTCACTCTCACAATATTGTAATATTGAAACTTTGGAGGTATACTTTAAATTTTTGAATTATTTATCATAAGTACAAGTGGAAAGTAAGTTGATGAAGTTAGTCATTTTTAGAACGTGACATTGTATTTGGACATCGTGAAATTGTAACTGTGTGACACGGTTAGTAAAATTGGAAAGAATTAGCTAAGCAAATTGCTAAGATTTTGATAAGCAACATCTGTTAAACATTCAACTCTCGAAAATTGATTTCAATGTCAACGCAATAATGTACAAAATGAATACTCGTTTCGTTTGGGGAAAGAAGAAAGTTTTCCAACTGGACACGATTATTGAAAAAAATTGAATAAGATTGGTAATGAAAACTTGGAAAACTGCAGGATAAAGTTCGCAAAGAGAATATGAAGAATATGAAGGACGAATATGGAAATGCCACGAAAGCTTGAAAGGTGCAATTTCTGTTGGCTAGTTTATCACATTCAATTGTAACACTCTTAACGTTGTTGTCTAACCATTTTGGTAAGCAACTTTTGTTAAACATTTTTCTCTCGAAAGTTGATTTCAATGTCAATGCATTAATTTATAAAACGAATACTCATTTTCGTTGGGGGAAAGTCCACCAAAGAGCCCCAATATATAAATTTGGAACCCAATCTTAATCCAAAAATTTAAGCTAATTGGTCTTGTATCCATACTTTTTTTTTTGTGGCAAACCACGTACACGGGAAGAGATGCAGCCCCAAATTTATTGAAATAAATTAATTAATTACAAATTATGAGAAGGACGATTGCCTTCCAATTCAAGAGGAAAAAATAACATTAGGAGTACTACTCCTTTACATTTCGTTTTCTAAAGTAAGGAATTCCTAATCTATCAGCATTAATGATTCCTTTTAATTTTTGAGGGAATCCTGCCCATACTTATATATTAAGTGCTTTTTCTTTTTCTCTTAAACCAATGTGATACAATCTCACCTATTCATGAACATAACATGTTTCATTTCAATTTAAAAAAAAAAAGTGTTCCAACATGACATGATTATTAAAAAAATTGAAACAGATTGGTAGTGAAAACTTGAAAAATAGTACCGGTTTAATAAAATTTTTTGATGATATGGTCGAAAGCGTTAACAGATCAAAAAAGTGTTTCCCAACGTTTAAAAGGGCAACAGATCAACTAAGTGCTTCCTAATTTTTAGGCAAAATGATTTCATTTCTGGCAAATATTATATGCTTATGTCCCTTTCCCTCCCAACCAAGAAACCGGAGAATAATGTAAACAATATGTTGATGGATGTGTCAACTACATCATACAATTTTTTTAGTGGCAACCGAAGCCAAATATTCCTCCAAAGAATCCGAAGCCTACAATTTCCTAGGTAAGTAAAATTGGAAATAATGACAATAATTAGTTTATATAAAATATTCGGATTTAAAGCAAAAATTGAAGACCATTCCATGTTCAAAAAGGCCATGGGAGGTGAAGTCTGCAGCCGTCCCGGCATAAATTCTTTTGGTTGACTCTGTGCTAAATTTTTCTGTATCATTTCTTAAATCTCTCAATCATTTACTATTTCAAAAAACAAAGTGATGAAGAAGGTGACGGTGATAATGACCGTGCCATCAAATTGAGAAATGCAAATAATAAGAAAGATAGAATATTGATCAATACTGAATTGGCATTGAGTTCTGAGACACTTTCACGTACACAATGCAAAAGAGTTAAAAGAGTTGATATGCACTCTTCCGAAAGACAACTCTTTTGGGTGGCAATTTTGGGATTAGTTTTGAAATTTTTTTTGATTGCAGTATTTTAGATAGATAGATAGATGTATACGTATGATAAAACAGTTTTTAGAGAAGATTTTTAAAATTTTTTAAAAGGAAAAATTATTTATATGCTTTACTTTTTGATACACATATTCTCTTCTTCTTTTTTTTTTTTTTTTTTTTGTTATGTAAAAATTTATGTACACACATAGATGTTATTCTTTATACATATAATGTTAAAGTATAATAATTTAAGGGTGTTATAAACGAAATATACACTTAAAAAATCTTATAGTTCATAAGTATTTAATATTTTTGTCTAATTAAAGACAAAACGGTGAATGTATGTGTCAAAAAGAAAATTGTATAAATCATTTTTCTATCTAAAAATATGTTTCTGAGAAACATCTCCATCAAATAAAAAAAAATTATGAGAGAAAACTAATATAAAAAACTTGGCAGCTCCTCAACTGGCCTTAGGTCCTCCCTCTCAGACCGTTTGCGCATCTATGCGTTTTAACTTGACCTCTAAAAGAGCTAGTGAAGATTATGGGCAAATGATAAATATGTAATTTCAAATTTCTTCGAAACCAAAGCTCATGCGAAATGAATACTAGATTGACTACTATATTACCCGCCTCCGTCGAAGGTGTTTAGAAAATTTTAACGTATAGAAGGGAAAAACTAGCTTGTAAACAAATTAGCCAGCAGCGATTGACAGGCCAGCGAATTGAATTGATAGCACTTATCTCTAAACCTGGGCCCTGATGGGATTAACGAAATGAAAGGTCAAGTAAATGGGCACTAATAACATGGTTATGATGAAATGAATCCATTAATCCTTGGATTGAGTCTATTAAGTCCACGTTCAAGGTAATTTTCATGATGAATTGTATCTGATATGAAAGGAAATGACAGCAGTCTATGTACATGAGTACATTTAAGTCAGACTTTGAGAATTTTCATTTGTCCCTCCTAGGTTGGATGACCCTTAGCATGTGACTATGAATAAAGGTAGTTTTCTAATGATTTAACTTGACAGAAAGATGCTATTTATTGGTCAGTGACATAGTAATTAAGCACCATCTAATCATTGAATGCAAGTTGTAAATTAAGGGATCATAATTGAATTACACCAGTAGGATCAACTTGCCTCGTGGGATGGGTAATCAGGCAGGAGCATCTGATCCAAAAATGTTCTTTTCCGTGAGAAAGTGCATTGTATTGCTTGGAAATGTGGTTGTCGAGCGCTAATAATGCAGCATGGATTTTGAGAGTGGTAGATAACATGTCTGGTTCATATGATATGCCGTTGAAAAATGGTCTAGTAATGAAATGGATTAGAGCAAAATTCTACGAGAGGCAATGTTATTAAACTCAGACCAACAAGTGAACTAGAGGAGGGACTAGTTCACGATCTAATCGACTGGTTCAATAATTTCTTTTTTTTTTTTTCCCAACAGCTGCATAAGAAAAATTTCTGAAAAAAATTCCTAAAAATCATACCTGAAACCTAGAAAGTCATAGATGAACCTCGAGTGATAAATTAAATCTAAACATTTACATCATCCCAAGTTTTTCACTGAATTTATAGTAGAGTAACAAAATATTAAATTTTATGAAATATTCTCTATATATAAAAATTAAATTAACAAATAAAATAACATTACAAGCTTAAAACATATAACACATTAAAAAATGTAATTGTATGTGCAAGAAAAGGTAAGGGGATCCAATATCCCCTTACCCGTTCTTAATTGCTATGGAGCTGTTTTCTATGTTGCTAACTAGTAACATCTTGACTGGAGATTTTGAGTACCACCCGAATGTGAAGAAATGAAAATCCATCATCTAATATTTGCTGATGATCTTTTACTCATCTCTGCTGCTACCACGAAGGCCATGCAACAGTTCAAAAGGACTTTGGAGGAGTTTGAAGTGCTGTCGGGTCTCAAACCCAAGCTGCAAAAATGCAATATCTTTGGTGCAGGAATCCCAAGAACAGATTGGGACAACCTATGCAACATAATGAGAATGGTCAAAGGAACCTTACTTGAGAAATACTTGGGTTTTCCTTTAATATCCTCGAAGTTGATTGTGAATGAAAGCAATATTAAATTGTAGATAGAATGGCACAGAGGATTAGCGACTGGGCAAATAAGAAACTGAGATATGGGGGAAGATTTCAATTAGTGAGATCAGTACTCTTGAGCATTCACAACTACTGGTGTAGCATATTCATTTTGCCAAAAAAGATTATAAGGAAAATCGAGAGCTGTATATGGCTTCATTTTTAGGGTCAGGTTTGGACCAAAATACAAAGCAGGTAAAAGTGGCATGGAAAATCTGTTGATGAAGGAGGCCTAGTAATTAAGAACCTCTGCGTGTGGAACAAAGCATTGATAGCAAGAAATGTGAACATCAATGAGAGTAAGGAGACATTATGGATCAAATGGGTACAAAGCATTATATTAAAAGCTAGATCACTTTGGTCTATTCCCATTCCTCAGGATTGCCCTAGGTGTTGGAGGAAGATACTTCAACTGAGGTACCACATAAAACCACTCATCAAAAATATGGTTGAAAATTGTGAGAAAACCTCATTGTGGTATGATGATTAGCATCCTTTAGAAAGATTATGGGTCATATTCTCTTCATCCATGGTATCCAAATTCAGAAGTTGTCTTGATGCTAAAGTGTCATCCATCATCGAAAATAACAAGTAGCAATGGCCAAATGGTAGAAGACGAACTAATGTGGTCAAAAAGCTTATGCATGCAACACCACCTACCTTCCAGATCAATCAAGTGAGGATCAAGTGCTATCGTTAGGAGATAAATCAAATAGATTCTCTGTTCGGTCACTGTATGATCACTTAAGCACTGCAACACCTAAGGTACAATGATGTAACCTTCAATGGTTTTTGGGTCATATGCCTAGATGTGTTTTCATCACTTATTTAGTGTGTAAAGGCAGGCTTGCAACAAGATGCAAGCTGAAAACAGGGGGAATTATTAAATGTGAAAGTTGTGGACTTCGTGGAGCTGAAACTGAAACCATGAGCACCTGTTCTTTTCATGTACAATATCATATGAAATTTGGGGAAGCATAATGGCAATGTGCAATATGTACAAATTAAGGATCCTATCCTTGGAGTGTTGAGCTGAACTGTTGGTGTATGCATTCTAAGAGGAACTCTGTTGCAGTTTCTGTGAAAAAAAACTTGCATTTGCCTCAACCATTTGCCAACTGTGGAAGGCAAGAAACATGAACATCTTCAGAAATATTAGAAGAACAAGTTATTAGATTATACAGGAAAGATGTATGCGTAGCTGTAGGTAGGCAAAAACATGTTAGAAATTGTTAAGAAAATTAGAAATTAAGTATAGTATAGGGCTTTGATTAATCTATCTTTATATAGATGTATAGAAAGATGAATTAGTATTGTCAGCCTGTTGGGGACTAGCGGTTCGGTCAAAATAATGTCTGCAAAGTTGTAAGCTGCTATATTTCCTTTATATATAAAAAAAATCCGATTTACAAAAAAAATATATATATATATATATATATATAATTAAGTTTCTTCTGTTCTGTGGCCACCAAGAAAAGTCCTCACGGATTATTAACATCAAACTAGTAATCCTCTTTGCTAAGAACAGTTTGCTATTTTTTTCCCCCTCGACAATAAGGAAATTTCTAGTTTAGCTATTAAAATAAGGAAGGATCAGCTGCGTTAGAAATTGGCAACAAATTGAATTATCAGCCGGCATGAATGGGATAACAAGAATGAGTGTTTTATCGTGAGTTCCACGCAAAGGAATAGTATTTTATGAGGTCTTAACCCAAGCATATTGTTTAGGGAAAAAAAGAAATCAAGAATCTAGCGACACATATGAACTACTATTATCATCTTTTAATCCTTAATGGGAAGTGATACCATTCTTTTTAGCTGAATTCTTTTCCAATTGCTTGTCAACTTCAAAATTTCCGATACCTATTCATGGTCCATAAGTGAGTCTATTGAAAACAGTACCATTCGAAATTAGCAACTTTGGCTAGATGATTATTGTTTTGATAATTTTAAAAAAATATAACTGTAACAGTTTTAAAGATTCTCCTTGATAAATATGTTTATAAGCTAAAAAGTTAATCAAAAATTTTTTTAAATTTTTTAAAAAAATATATTTTTAAAATTAGAACCAAACGCAAGTTTGTTTGTTTAACCATTGAATTAATAAAAACATCAAGATTAAAGGGAAAAAAAAAATTGTACCTGGACCATGGTTATGTATATAACTTCTTTCATGAAAAAGAGAAAAATTGAAAAATAAAGAGATTGTACGTGGACCGTGGTTATGTATATAGCTTCTTTCTTGAGGAGGAAAAAAAAAATCACACACACACACACACACAAAACTCTAGCATTAGGATACAAGGCATGTTAACAAGTACTCATGTACTAATAAACCACGTCTTCGACGATCTGTATATGACACAGAAAAACATAAACATCAAGATTGAAGGCCCAACAATTCTCATCCCATATCCTAAATTGACATGATTTTGTGGTAATAATGAAAGAGAACTAATAAATTACAGTAAAAAAACTGGTATGAGATTTAGTTCGGTGATCATAACTTGAGTTTGGCAGTGCAATTGACCGCAACATCTTGAGTTACAACTTGAACAGAGATGTCACAGGTGCTAAAAACCTTTGCATCAAACTTCATAAAATTGAGCACAACCGCTTTACCATGCAAATTTGCAGTTGACGTAAAGTTTAACCGCCCAGAACCAAAATCTTCCCAAAAGTATGGACTTGTGATGAGCTTTTCTGCAGTAATATTAGCAATGGTACTGATATTAAGCTCTCCTCTTGCCGGAACACTTCCTCCTTCAAGCGGGATCGCGGCTATATTCATCCCGCGGTAATCAACGAAAGTTGTGGAGTTCTTGAACCGAAATCCTCCATAATTTCGATTGTAGATCGTGGCGTTTATCCCCAGTGTTGCATTTAGGCTTAGTGTTGGAAACAATTGGTATTGAACATTTTGTAGCTTTGATGGCAGTGGTTTTATCAAGGGATCTTTAGGCTTGAAAACAGTAAAACTTAATGTGACCGAAACAACTACAAGAATGACGACTACGATTGCCGAAACTCCACAGCAAATTTTGAGGCCTTTTCTTGATCTTCTTGTTTGATGCATGTTTAATCTGAGCTTCAAAATGCTATCTGCACAATCAATCTTCTGGTAAGTTACTGTCAAATATATACACAAATACATGATTTATGTACCAGCTAATAAGTATTCTGCATTAGTAATTTTTTATTACAAGGAAGGATGTTGATTAATGTGGACAAAAAAGAAATTCTTAGTCTCTGACTCATTTTTTGTCAGTATCGTACAACGTGTTGAGCTGGAGTTCAAAGGTTGACAAGGTTGGTGCTATTTGCCCTACGTAGTTGTCCACAAGGACGTGCGAGAAAACAATGTTAAGATGGAGAAGTTGCTCAAGCCCTGTAATGGCTTAAAACAAAGAACTGAGTAAACAACATTATGTCTCTTGTGCACCTTGAGAAAGAATGCATTACCTTTTTTTTTTTTGTCAAACAACTCACCAGTTTCGTTAACTTTCAATAAAGAAGTCAGCCAAGGAAACTAGCAACGCACAATCTGCGAGAATACCAACCACGTCTGTTCTTCGGCCAGGCTCCAAGCTAATCGCGCAAAACACGTGCTAATCTATTGTTTTTCCTTCCAACCGAATTGGAAATCCTAATGTTTAATATAGGGTAGTAGTAGCATCACAGACCTATATTGCGAATACATGGGTGTTGGTTTACTAAAATTTAGGCTAATTAAAGGGATGTGTTTTATCTTTTATAGTGGGTGATGATTCTATTTTCCTTTAATCCAATTCCTCTACGAAATCATGCACATTAAAATTAGAATTATATTATAATTTGATTAGAAGTTACAGTGTGTGATGATTCTATTTTCTTTTAATCTAAATCCCATTAGAATTAGAATTGTTGCCTCTATAGTTTTCAAAGAAGAATTACTAAACCGTCTATAGTTTTCACCACTATTTACCAAAAAAATATACAAAATATTATGCATTCTCTGATCTTTGAGGAGAATTTGGGTAAGAACACAAATTTCGAATTTAAGAATCTAGAGATAGGGAAGGAATTATATGTCAAAGGGGAAGAATATATTGGAGAGATTTTAGCATTAATTTAGGAATATTTATAATTAAAATTAGTTATTAGAAGTATCTAGGCAGATGAATTGCAAACGGGATTTTAGGAAGCAAAAAAAAAGTAATTAATTAAAGGTTCATCATTGATTGCATTGCCATATATACCATTTCCTAAACAGTAATATCTATCTTTCCGTGTGTGTGGTGATTTTTAGCATGTAAAGTTGCCACGTATAGAATCAAAAACTTTCCTTACGGGAAATATTTTATTCAACCCTATCTAGAGAAAATGACAACAGGATATGGGTGGTCATAATAGTTTTAAAAGTAACTATTTAAGGTTACTTTAGAAAAAATATATATAAATGACAAGATTGAATAGCACCTACACCTACTACTATATTAATAGAAAGATAAGAATAATCGTGTAGCCTCGTGCTTAGTGATGGACAAAACTAATCCTGGAATTCATGATTATTATAGTCCATGGTGATGGGTAAAACTAAAATGTGATTCGTGATTATTATAGTCCAGTTAAAAAAATTAATTAACAATTATTAAAAACAAAAAGAGAAAAATGTAAATGAGATAGAAAAATTTTATACTTACTCCATTCACTTCCCATTGATTTGTTTCAGAAATTGTTTACTATTTTACAAAACATATCTTTTCTTTGACAATAAGTTCTATGCCTCTTCATCCAAATTGTCAGCAGAAAAGATATACTACATGAAACTGAGAGAGAAAATTATGTGGATGAATTCAAGGGTTTTAAATATGTTTATATAAGACACCAAAGTTTCTTCTAATTTTTAGTTGCTTCCCATGCCACATAATTACAATCGAACACCATGATGAACAAATAGCTTAATATATTGATTGTTTTATCAAGGGGGTAAACTTCTTGTCCACTTCAATTTTGTAGGAATATTTTTATAATTGTGTCTAAATATTCAAATTCAGAAGTGACATCATAATATGAATCTATAAAATATTAGTACAAGTTAACATAGTAAAATAATTATTACATAGAAAACAGGCAAAATATAATGACTTATTAGTTGATTAGTAGATCACTTCGGAATTGCATATATGTCACACATTAAGGAGAACTCATTTCTCAAAAATTAACATGAATGGAAGGCTGAGAAAAGAATAAGTAAAAGAAAAAGAGTACCTATCCTTGGAACTAAGAAATCACGGCCTTTAATTTGACAATTTGCTTGTCTTTGTTAACGTTTCTCCATGTTTTACTACTTGTATGTATACTTTCAAGAGGGCAAAAAATGTGCATGCATATAGCCAACAAACACGACTTTAAAGTAAATAGACATATTTTTTGATTGCTTAAATTTGTTCAATCAATTCTTTTCCTTTTTTCTTTTCTTATTGATTGGAAGAACAGCCAATAATAAGAACCAGAAGGACGTCTAATAGAGTATTTTAAATCAGCATATATTATCTTTCTTTTATTAGGTTAGTTAATTATGTTAAAGTTTGCAAGATTTCATGGTTTGTGTCTTTTGAGTGAAATATAAGCACAACAAATTATGGCGGATAATCTTATATATTTAGTAAGATATTGTCCTAAATTTAATCTGGATATTGCAATCTTATAAATCTAGATTTTTATATTGGTTTCCTCTAGTCCACAAAATAAAAACCGAATAAGAATTTTAATTAGTAAAGTATTAAAAAATATATATCTAGTCATAATAAGATCTAATCATCCAAATTTAATACAATATCCAAGATCATATTGTATTTGATATCTTTGGTTGGAAAGTTGACGTTTAAATTTATATTTGTTTTCTATTCCTAAATATTAACAAGATTTACTCATTAAAATTGATAGAAACTAATTTTATTGCATTTTTCCCAACAAGGAATGTTAAAATCACTGTATTATTCAAACTCTTGAACTACCATTTTGTGATAATTAATTTGTTTCGACAAATTTTACTTATCAGTAGTTATTAAAATAGGTGTAGATTGACTTCATGATACATATGCAATATTTATTAACTGTGCATTAAATTCCTTTGCTAAAACACTATTAAATGGTCATAAGTTCACCAAAATAATTATATTAATAAATCAAAGATGGATCTATTTTATAAAATTTTAAGTGGAAAATTAATATGTAAAACTAATATGTAAAACTTTTTTAACAATAGAATATCCATGTAAGATTAATTTTGGAGCCTAAAATTTTGGCTAAAGAGACAAGAATTTAGATGTAAAATATTATCTAAAGATGTCATTGTTAATTATGTTTTGTCTCTTTAAATACTAAAATTTGAAACTTACCTTTCTAAACATCCATCATCCAATTCTTATTTTCTACTCCAAGTGCATTGAATAAAAGAACCCATAAATCGAATACAATACTTTGTAATGTGCATACCATGGCCATTTAACATCATTTCCTATAGTTCTTTGCTTCCTCCCAATTTTATACAATGTGGAGGACTCTCTTCTTGAGTTAGAGGCTTCACTAATTGTAAATTAGGCTTGACCTATACTAGATTTGGCTGTTTTTTTTTTTTTTTATAGTAGTAAAGGTTTCTTATAAAATACTTCAAGCCCAAAAAAGTCAATAGCTGACTCTTTTTGGATGATTGGATCTTGGAGTGTTTTTTTCTTTTAAATATTTGCAGCAGTTTTAGAAATTCAAATGTATATGTGATGTAAAAAATTCGTTGAAAAATGTGTTTAAAGTTTTTAAAAAATATGTTTCTGAAAAACAGAACCAAACAAACAAACTAAAATCAAATTTGGAAATTTGGCTTGGAGAAACAAATAAAAAAAATTGAAGGCTCAGAATAAAAGTCCGCAAATCACTTTCCTCAATTAAATCTTACATTGGCATATTAATTGTTACACGAGAAAGAAGAAAATACACCTTGTATCACTGTAGCATCTTGCTCTGGGTTCCACAACCTTAACTATAAAACAATAGCAAATGATTTCCATAATGCATTAATTCAAGCACAAACATGCATTGTTATTAATTTTATGCATATGTCCTAATTCTGCATAAGTTTGGGAAAGGGGAGGTAGAAGGATTCAAACCCCAAACTAATAGGGAGGAACCCAAAAACTTTAGCCCACCCATTATTCGTTTCTTTCTTAATCTTCTGCTAACTCTTAGAAAGTTAGATTAAAATTATGTAGCTGAAACCCAAACTCTCAACTATATAGGGTTCCCTACTTCTATTAAAGCACTGGTTTGTTCTAATAGCAAATAAATCACAAATTTTTTCAATGAAAATTTATACGGGATGTCATCATTCCTTATATTCAGACTAATTTGGTTATAGAAATTAGTATATCAAAGTAGAATTTTTCCAACTCTTTTTTATTTTATTGAATATAAAAAAAAAATTTTGGGCCAGTTGCCGTGGCAATTTTCTTAAAAAATTGGTGTTTTAAAGAAAAATTCCCAAATAGTGAACTGTTTGGGATGTTTTTTGAAATTAGAGAGTGCGGCACCACATTTTAATTACAATTAAAGACTGAAATAGGGTTGATTGTAATTTTTGGGGGGGTTTATTGCAATTTTTGGGCAACAAAACTCTGCCGCACAAGATCTGTGGGGCAAAGATGCCACCTGGCGAATTGCCGCACGAGATCTGCGCAGCACTCTCCAACGTGGCATGTGCCACACAGACCTCGTGCGGCATAGGCCTTTTTTTTTTTTTTTTGGTTGGGGCAGGGCCCGAAAAAACATGGAAGTAGGGAGTCGACACCTGGCGGAGTGTTGCACGGAGTCTGTGCGGCACTCACCAATGTGGCATGTGTCACACAGACCTCGTGCTGCACAGCCCTTTTTTTTTTTTTTTTTTTTTTGGTTGGGGTAGGAACCAGAAAAACATGGAAGCAAGGAGTCAACACCTAGCGGAGTGCCGCAAGGAGTCTGTGTGGCACTCGCCAACGTGGCATGTGCCGCACGAAGTCTATGCGGCACAGCCCTCTTTTTTTTTGGTTGGGGCAAGGTCCGGAAAAACATGGAAGCAGGGATCGACACCTGGCGGAGTGCCACACAGAGTCTGTGCGGCACTCGCCAACGTGGCATGTGCCGCACAGACTTCGTGTGGCACACCCTTTCTTTTTTTTTTTTTTGGTGTAGCTTTTGCCCGGAAAACATGGAAGCCAACTAACTTTTTTGAATACGAATCTGCATTGCAGAGAAAAAGCATGCATGTAGAGCCAAATTGAAGCCCTGTTGCATATGCATGCTTCTGACATGCAGAGAAAAAGTTAAATTTTTGTTGATTAAAATTTCACGGGTTTTGTTTGAAACTTTGATTTCGTATCTATAAGTATCATTCAGTTTCTGATTCTTCTTCATCGTTCTTCATTCTTCTTCTGTATTCCTGTCTATTATTTCTCTCTTTCTGTATTGCTTTCTTCCGTTGAGCACAGAAACAACTTTAGTTGTTTCTCCCTTTCTGTATTGCATAAAATGTCTAAAACTTTAGGTATGTTTCTATTTTTCTTTATCTTTCTATTTCCATTTCATTTTCTTTTTCTCTTTCTCTCGGCCGGCCTAACTAAGTTTAAATTTTAAAGATATTGCAGAGAAATTTGTGGGAGAGAGCTGGGAGGAAGGAAGGCTAAAAACGAGGGTAGAAATTGTGACAATCATTAACATTTTGGTAGAAGGTTAGTATTTCAAATACCAATTTAAATACTTGACAAATATGATTATGTTATGTTAGTACGTATAGGGTTAATATTTTTTGTTAGATATTAACAAATTGCCATTATTAATTTACATTGATATATTGTGGTTAGTTGATCGTTTAACTTGATATGTTCCTGAAAATGTTCCTCTTAGTTTCACTTATCCAACTTTCTGTACAAGCCATTGTTGAATATGTTATATATAGGGTAGGAATATTTTTTTATCTCAAGAGTGCAGCATTCTATAGCCTTTGTCATTTTAATTTTTTTTATTGATGAGATGTGACATTTGAACCATTTTAGAATGATAGTTGGTTTCTGAAAATAGAAAGGAAAGTTGGATCAGATAAGGTTACAATGTGCCATTTAGTGTAAAGTGGGATATAATTTTGAATATTGCATTTGTTTAAAAATATTATGATAAAATAATTGTAAGTGTATTATTGTGATTTTATTATATTATAGTAAGATTAAATTTATATAGTAATGTAGGAATATTTATTTTTATATAAGATAATTAGTTATGTGAAAAATTTTTATTATTATTGATAATAAATTATTTATTACATTAAAATGTTAAAACTATGCAAAAATTATGGGTCATTATGATTATGTTAATTTAAAACTAGGTTTATATAACAATGTTAAAATTTTTACACGGAAAACAATTTAAAGTTTAGGGTTTGATGATAAAATGGCTTTATTGTTGCTTGAAAAATATTATGTTAAAATTATTGTAAGTATATTCTTGTGATTATATGATATTATACTAGGATTAAATTTATGTAGTAATGTAGGAATATATATTTTTATATGGATAATTAGTTATGTGAAAAATTTAAACTATTATACGTAACAAATTAGTGATTATGCTTAAATGTTAAAATACCTTTATTATTACACGGGTGAAAATAATTTTAATTGTATTATGACAAAATTATTTTCTATAGCAATTTTAGGATGTTTATTTTTCAACCGCCTATTATGGGTTATGTTAAAAAACATGTAAGTTTGATAATAAATTATTTAGGGCATTAAAATGTTAAAACTATGAAAAAATTATGGGTTATTGTGATTATGTTATTCTAAGAATAGGTTTATATAACGGTGTTGAAATTTTTACACGAATAAAAATTTAAAGTTTAGGGTTTGATAGTAAAATGGCTTTATTGTTACTTGACAAAATAATATGTTAAAATTATTGTAAGTATATTCTTGTGATTATATTATATTATATTATAATTAAATTTATGTAGTAATGTAGGAATATTTATTTTTATATGGATAATTAGTTATGTGAAAATTTTAAATTATTATACGTAACAAATTAGTGATTATGCTTAAATGTTAAAATACCTTTATTATTACACGGGTGAAAATAATTTTAATTGTATTATGACAAAATTATTTTTCTATAGCAATTTTAGGATGTTTATTTTTCAACTGCCTATTATGAGTTATGTTAAAAAATATGTAAGTTTGATAATAAATTATTTAGGGCATTAAAATGTTAAAACTATGCAAAAATTATGGGTTATTGTGATTATGTTATTCTAAGACTAGGTTTATATAACAGTGTTGAAATTTTTACACGGATAATAATTTAAAGTTTAGGGTTTGATGGTAAAATGGCTTTATTGTTATTTGAAAAATATTACGTTAAAATTATTGTAAGTGTATTCTTGTGATTATATTATATTATACTAGAATTAAATTTATGTTGTAATGTAGGAATATTTATTTTTATATGGATAATTAGTTATGTAAAAATTTTAAACTATTATAAGTAACAAATTAGTGATTATGCTTAAATGTTAAAATACCTTTATTATTACACGGGTGAAAATACTTTTAATTGTATTATGACAAAATTATTTTTCTATAGCAATTTTAGGATGTTTATTTTTCAACTGCCTATTATGAGTTATGTTAAAAAACATGTAAGTTTGATAATAAATTATTTAGGGCATTAAAATGTTAAAACTACGCAAAAATTATGGGTTATTGTGATTATGTTATTCTAAGACTAGGTTCATATAACGGTGTTGAAATTTTTACACGGATAATAATTTAAAGTTTAGGATTTGATAGTAAAATGGCTTTATTGTTACTTGAAAAATATTATGTTAAAATTATTGTAAGTGTATTTTTGTGATTATATTATATTATATTAGAATTAAATTTATGTAGTAATGTAGGAATATTTATTTTTATATGGATAATTAGTTATGTGAAAATTTTAAACTATTCTTAGTGATTATGCTTAAATATTAAAATACCTTTATTATTACACGGGTAAAAATAATTTTAATTGTATTATAACAAAATTATTTTTCTATAGCAATTTTAGGATGTTTATTTTTCAACCGCCTATTATGAGTTATGTTAAAAAACATGTAAGTTTGATAATAAATTATTTAGGGCATTAAAATGTTAAAACTATGCAAAAATTATGGCTTATTGTGATTATGTTATTCTAAGACTAGGTTTATATAACAGTGTTGAAATTTTTACACGGATAATAATTTAAAGTTTAGGGTTTGATGGTAAAATGGCTTTATTGTTATTTGAAAAATATTACGTTAAAATTATTGTAAGTGTATTCTTGTGATTATATTATATTATACTAGAATTAAATTTATGTTGTAATGTAGGAATATTTATTTTTATATGGATAATTAGTTGTGTAAAAATTTTAAACTATTATAAGTAACAAATTAGTGATTATGCTTAAATGTTAAAATACCTTTATTATTACACGGGTGAAAATAATTTTAATTGTATTATGACAAAATTATTTTTCTATAGCAATTTTAGGATGTTTATTTTTCAACCGCCTATTATGAGTTCTGTTAAAAAACATGTAAGTTTGATAATAAATTATTTAGGGCATTAAAATATTAAAACTACGCAAAAATTATGGGTTATTGTGATTATGTTATTCTAAGACTAGGTTTATAAAACGGTGTTGAAATTTTTACACGGATAATAATTTAAAGTTTAGGATTTGATAGTAAAATGGCTTTATTGTTACTTGAAAAATATTATGTTAAAATTATTGTAAGTGTATTTTTGTGATTATATTATATTATATTAGAATTAAATTTATGTAGTAATGTAGGAATATTTATTTTTATATGGATAATTAGTTATGTGAAAATTTTAAACTATTCTTAGTGATTATGCTTAAATATTAAAATACCTTTATTATTACACGGGTAAAAATAATTTTAATTGTATTATAACAAAATTATTTTTCTATAGCAATTTTAGGATGTTTATTTTTCAACCGCCTATTATGAGTTATGTTAAAAAACATGTAAGTTTGATAATAAATTATTTAGGGTATTAAAATGTTAAAACTACGCAAAAATTATGGGTTATTGTGATTATATTATTCTAAGACTAGGTTTATATAACGGTGTTAAAATTTTTACACGGATAATAATTTAAAATTTAGGGTTTGATAGTAAAATGGCTTTATTGTTACTTGAAAAATATTATGTTAAAATTATTGTAAGTGTATGATTGTGATTATATTATATTATACTAGAATTAAATTTATGTTGTATTGTAGGAATATTTATTTTTATATGGATAATTAGTTATGTGAAAATTTTAAACTATTATACGTAACAAATTAGTGATTATGCTTAAATGTTAAAATACCTTTATTATTACACGGGTGAAAATAATTTTAATTGTATTATGACAAAATTATTTTTCTATAGCAATTTTAGGATGTTTATTTTTCAACCGCTTATTATGAGTTATGTTAAAAAACATGTAAGTTTGATAATAAATTATTTAGGGCATTAAAATGTTAAAACTACACAAAAATTATGGGTTATTGTGATTATGTTATTCTAAGATTAGGTTTATATAACGATGTTGAAATTTTTATACGGATAATAATTTAAAGTTTAGGGTTTGATAGTAAAATGGCTTTATTGTTACTTGAAAAATATTATGTTAAAATTATTGTAAGTGTATTCTTGTGATTATATTATATTATACTAGAATTAAATTTATATATTAATGTAGGAATATTTATTTTTATATAGATAATTAGTTATGTGAAAATTTTAAACTATTATACGTAACAAATTAGTGATCATGCTTAAATGTTAAAATACCTTTATTATTACACGGGTGAAAATACTTTTAATTGTAGCATGACAAAATTATTTTTCTATAGCAATTTTAGGATGTTTATTTTTCAACTGCCTATTATGAGTTATGTTAAAAAATATGTAAGTTTGATAATAAATTATTTAGGGCATTAAAATGTTAAAACTATGCAAAAATTATGGGTTATTGTGATTATGTTATTCTAAGACTAGGTTTATATAACAGTGTTGAAATTTTTACACGGATAATAATTTAAAGTTTAGGGTTTGATGGTAAAATGGCTTTATTGTTATTTGAAAAATATTACGTTAAAATTATTGTAAGTGTATTCTTGTGATTATATTATATTATACTAGAATTAAATTTATGTTGTAATGTAGGAATATTTATTTTTATATGGATAATTAGTTGTTTAAAAATTTTAAACTATTATAAGTAACAAATTAGTGATTATGCTTAAATGTTAAAATACCTTTATTATTACACGGGTGAAAATAATTTTAATTGTATTATGACAAAATTATTTTTCTATAGCAATTTTAGGATGTTTATTTTTCAACCGCCTATTATGAGTTCTGTTAAAAAACATGTAAGTTTGATAATAAATTATTTAGGGCATTAAAATATTAAAACTACGCAAAAATTATGGGTTATTGTGATTATGTTATTCTAAGACTAGGTTTATAAAACGGTGTTAAAATTTTTACACGGATAATAATTTAAAGTTTAGGATTTGATAGTAAAATGGCTTTATTGTTACTTGAAAAATATTATGTTAAAATTATTGTAAGTGTATTTTTGTGATTATATTATATTATATTAGAATTAAATTTATGTAGTAATGTAGGAATATTTATTTTTATATGGATAATTAGTTATGTGAAAATTTTAAACTATTCTTTGTGATTATGCTTAAATATTAAAATACCTTTATTATTACACGGGTAAAAATAATTTTAATTGTATTATAACAAAATTATTTTTCTATAGCAATTTTAGGATGTTTATTTTTCAACCGCCTATTATGAGTTATGTTAAAAAACATGTAAGTTTGATAATAAATTATTTAGGGTATTAAAATGTTAAAACTACGCAAAAATTATGGGTTTTTGTGATTATATTATTCTAAGACTAGGTTTATATAACGGTGTTAAAATTTTTACATGGATAATAATTTAAAGTTTAGGGTTTGATAGTAAAATGGCTTTATTGTTACTTGAAAAATATTATGTTAAAATTATTGTAAGTGTATTATTGTGATTATATTATATTATACTAGAATTAAATTTATGTTGTATTGTAGGAATATTTATTTTTATATGGATAATTAGTTATGTGAAAATTTTAAACTATTATACGTAACAAATTAGTGATTATGCTTAAATGTTAAAATACCTTTATTATTACACGGGTGAAAATAATTTTAATTGTATTATGACAAAATTATTTTTCTATAGCAATTTTAGGATGTTTATTTTTCAACCGCTTATTATGAGTTATGTTATAAAACATGTAAGTTTGATAATAAATTATTTAGGGCATTAAAATGTTAAAACTACACAAAAATTATGGGTTATTGTGATTATGTTATTCTAAGACTAGGTTTATATAACGATGTTGAAATTTTTATACGGATAATAATTTAAAGTTTAGGGTTTGATAGTAAAATGGCTTTATTGTTACTTGAAAAATATTATGTTAAAATTATTGTAAGTGTATTCTTGTGATTATATTATATTATACTAGAATTAAATTTATATAGTAATGTAGGAATATTTATTTTTATATAGATAATTAGTTATGTGAAAATTTTAAACTATTATACGTAACAAATCAGTGATCATGCTTAAATGTTAAAATACCTTTATTATTACACGGGTGAAAATACTTTTAATTGTAGCATGACAAAATTATTTTTCTATAGCAATTTTAGGATGTTTATTTTTCAACCGCCTATTATGCGTTATGTTAAAAAATATGTAAGTTTGATAATAAATTATTTAGAGCATTAAAATGTTAAAACTACACAAAAATTATGGGTTATTGTGATTATGTTATTCTAAGACTAGGTTTATATAACGGTGTTGAAATTTTTACACGGATAATAATTTAAATTTTAGGGTTTGATAGTAAAATGGCTTTATTGTTACTTGAAAAATATTATGTTAAAATTATTGACTTTAAATGTTAGTTGTAGGAGTAATAAGCAGGTAATTTTCAATGGATAACGATTTACTTATCCAACTGTATTGGGGAGGAAAAATAGTCGACCATGAGGGATCGTTGGCCTACGATCCTCCGAGATGTAATAAAATGATGTTAGTGAGGCAACGTGTAGATTTTAATGGGTTGGTAGATCAAGTATTCAGGGTCATGCAAATGGATAAAGAAGTCTTTAAGATAAATCTTTTACTACGAAATCATGTTGGCAGGTTTACTTATTCTAGTGTCCCGATAACAAACGACGACGATATGGATCTTTTGTATTATATAAAACAGGTAGTGTCGCCGCAAACACCGTGTGAAATATATATCGAGATAGAGGAGAATCAAACAAATACCAACCTATATAGCTCAGGTATAGGTGTACAAGAATATGAACCATATTCAACAGTAGGTGTGCCTTCTTTGCCTATGATATCTGAGGCTTTGGGAAACCCTTGTACTGAATATGAAGTAGCACCGTTGCCTCCCAGTCCACCTCATCGTAGACACCGTCGTAGACAAATACAAATAGACTAAACTAGCAGCAGTCGAATGGTTGATCATACTTTGACGCCATTTCCTAGTTATTTCAACTCTGATAGTGAATATTACACGAGTGCTTCAACGGGGGATGAACTTGGTATGCAGGATGATGAAGATTCAGAACCAGAACCAGATAGCGATGACTCGGAGCACGAAGATTTGTATAATGATACAAGACAGATAGACGAGGCAGGTCCTAGCGTTCCTTTTACAAGCGATATAGAAGTTATGGGATCGCTCGTAGATGTTGAAGGTGTTGAAGAAATGATGGAATTTGATCCAATGGACCGTGAAAATTACATGAGGTTAAATACGTGGAATGAGCAGATACAAGAACTGGAACTTGGCCAATTGTTTCAGACAAAAGACGATGTTATTTGAGCTGTCATGTTGTGGTCAGTGAAGTACAATAGAGAGTACAAGGTTAAAGAAAGTAATACACGTACGTGGTATGTCATCTGTAAAAATCGAAATTTTGCCATTCCGTGTAATTGGAAGCTGAGAGCTACACTTCGAATCACACATAAGCGGTAGATGATTGTGAAATTCCAAAATGTGCATAATTGTGTTCGTGTGACGAGTTCTAATGATCATCGACAATTGAGTTCTAAAATCATTATCCAGTATATTGTAAATCATATTAGTAACGGTCCTTTGTTTCCGGTCAAAGAAATACAGACAGCCGTGAAGCAGAAATTCAGTTGCGATATTACATACAAAAAGGCGTGGTATGCACGGTGAATGTGCATTGACTTTGTGTACGGTGATTGGCCGACTTCTATAGCTCAATTACCAGCATTTATGCAGGAGTTAGTAATGACCAATCTCGGTACTGTTGTCTCTTGGCTACACCATCAACAAAGTACGTCCCAATGTCTCATATTTAATTACGTATTTTGTGCTTTTGGCCTAGTTAGGCAATCTTTTAGGTGCCTAAAGCCTGTAGTATGCGTAGATGGGACATTTATGAAGGGGCCTTATAAATCTAAACTTTTGGTTGCTGTTGGTTTCGATGCGGACAATCGACTTTTACTCTTTGCTTTTGCCCTTGTGGACGAGGAAACAAATCATAGTTGAGAATGGTTTATGTAGCAGTTGCGCCAGTATTTTTTTTAAAATGATTCAAAGATTTGCATCATTTTTTATTGATATAAGAGCATTATTCACGCCATACAAAATTGGCTGAACGATAATGCGGTCCACAGATTTTGTTTGGTCCATATCCAAGCTAATTTCACAAAAAAATTTAAAAATCAGAGGTATGATATTGTTTTAAACTACGGTAAAATTAATAAATATATAACTATATATTTAAGTTATAGTAAAAGTATACATAATTTTTTAGAATGAAAGATCTTGTGTGGGCTGTCGGATCTGCTCGACAACAAAGAAAGTACAATGAATACATGCAGCAAATTGATGCTATAAGTGAATAGGCGCACCAATGGTTGATCGGTGAATCAGTTCAACCACATCAATGGGCGCTCTGCAAAGACGACGGGTATAGGTAGGGACACACATCAACCAATGTTGCCAAATGCTTCAATAAAATATTACGCAGTGCTAGATTATTACCAATTAAGGCATGCGTAGAGCACACTTTCAACCAAAGTGTAGCATTGTGGGAGAGAAAAAAAAGATTGCAGCGAATCCCTGTTTTTCACTTCTTAAGCATCAGTGGGAGAAATATACCCACAACGAGGAGAAAACACGACAACATAAGATTACATTGTACAATAGCATTGAGGGTGAATATAGAGTTATTACGAGAATTTATCATGACAGAGGTGGAAATTCATAAACGGTGAATTTTTAAAAGCACATATGCACATGCGGCAAATACCAATTATTAAGATTTTCATGTTCTCATGTTCTAGCCACATATAGAAAAATACACATTTAGCCGACTAATTTGATTGATCCCATATATACAAATAACGTGTACTTGCAGATATGAACAGGTCAATTTCATCACATCAGGCATCAGGCATTTTAAGTCTCCGTTGACTTTGCGCTAGCTTTCGATGCAACAAGACTAAGAGAAAGGACACGGGGTAGACAAAGAATATCACGAATTAGGAACGAAATAAATCGCCGATGTCCCGATGCTCCGAGAAAGTGTACTGTCTATTTACAGTCTGGCCATAATGCGGCGTCATGTCCCCAGTCAAATTAGTTTTATTAACTGATTGTATATTTTAATATTTTGTATGAAGGATTTATCATATTTCTCGTATGCTGCAATATTTTATTTTTTATCAGACATTATTTTTCGACATTAAGTTTATTTTGTCATTTATTATTATTATTATTTGCCTATTATAAGTCCAATTGTGTGTTGCATTTTTTTCTATAATTTTATAAGTTTCACACTAATTTTTAATATTTCTATGTACTTATATATGCTTTCAGCATTATGGCTTCATCGTCATTTACGACACATGTTCAGTCTAGACCGCTTGATCCCAGCTTTTTAGTTTTACAGCATCAGCACAGGTTCTGTTATGTTTTTTCCGGTACTGAGCGCCAGTTGAAGGTGAAGAGGTGCGATGGGTATTTTTAGGATTTTATTAGATACAGTTCCGATCCTCGTATTATGCAGTATTTAGAGTTGGCTGGATTCGGTGGTGTTGTTCATACATGCATGATTTTGTACGATCAAGCCTTGATTACAGCTTTGATTGAGCGTTGGCGCCAAAAGACTCACACATTTCACCTCCCGTTAAGCAAGGCTACTATAACTCTCCAGGATATAGCAGTTTTGTGGGGTCTACGTATCGACGGATTGTCCGTTATATTGGTCGACGAATCAATGACCCTACCGAAAAAAAAGGAACTTATTCATGATGTTCTAGAATTCTACCCTAATGATGACCATTTTAGATCTGATGGAAGATTGAGGGTAGTTGCATTACATGCACAACTAGATAATGGACTGCCGGAGGGAGCTAACGATGAGGTTGTATGACAGCATGCTAGGATGTATATTCAGCTTTTGTTTGCTGGACAGTTATTTGCCGACACTAGCTGTAATTTAGTTTTAATACAGTGGCTAGATTATGTACGGCATTTAGAAGGCATGTTGCAATACAGTTGGGGTAGTGCAGTACTTGCGACGCTTTATAGATCTATGTGTAAGGTATGCGATGCACAGATTTCGACCACCGCCGAACCTCATATGTTGTTACATGTTCGATACTGTTGTAATTGTATTATTTATAAATTTCATTATTAATCTTAAGTATTATAACAAAACAATGAATGATTGATATTTTTTCTTTCATCTTTGGGCTTAGGAGCGATTGCCGATCATTCGGCCAGAAATTGTCTCTCTAGAGGTATTACCAAATGGACAGTTTCCCAGAGGAGCACGGTGGGACACTGCTCGTACGGGTGTTAATGCACCACAGCATTCATTGCCATATTATCGAAACCAGCTCTCAAAACTTGGACAGTATAATGTAAGTTGTGTTCATGTCTTTAATTAATTTGATCGAAATTATATGCTCATCAATTACACATGATTATTTACGGTGATAGAAATTTATTTTATGCAATTTATATAGGAGTCATACACGCCATCTGTCTTGACCAGTTTACACCCTATGAGTGTTATTGATTTGCATATACGGAGAGCAAGAGTGCCCCTCATATATTTTCATATTGTAGAGGTGCATCTTCCAGATCGTATGCTCAGACAGTTCGATATATATCAGGACATTCCTAAATCGCTGAACACATACACTGAGTTGCACTCATTGACTAGATCCGGTCGTACTGGCCAGAGTTGGGAAAACTACCATAGTCATTGGATTCATTGATGGGGTACTCGTGCTGAGTCTGTGATACATGGGCCCCTGACGGACCCGTATACTCCCAGTAATAATTATATGCAGTGGTATTTTCGTCATACTGTTCGCTATATTACACCTCCTGTTGTGAGTCTTTCACAATGGGAAGGGTTTCGTGGAGATGCTGGCCGCCACGATTATTTGGTATGTCTTAAATTTACTTTTGTAGTCAATCAATTATTGTTATATATTAATTATTTTGCTTTACAATAATCTTTTATAAATGGATAGCGTGGCACGTATCGGATGGGTTTCGCATGAGTGCCTCGCACAAGATACACCACAACATTCGACGATGCTGATTCAGTTACAGTCCATACGGGATGAGGCTTTTGGCACGATGCAGCACATTTAGTGGGGCCACCGCATGCAGCTCGGTACATTTGATCAATTTCAAACCGACTCATCATCGCAGGTTAATGTGGCATGTGAAGTCCCAGTTCACCATACACACAATCAAAGGCCAACACAAAGCAGAAGAAGTCGACATCGACAGCAAGAACATGTACCACTACATCAAGATGATAATGTTATTGCTGGCACTACTCAGTACAATACAGATGCTTCCTCACAATTCGGATATATTCCGACGTATGACACATATAGTACTCATGCACAGGTACCAGCTTTTGGAGTTCATAGTGACTATGTTCAGCCAGGACGCAGTTCATCTGTTGGCGATGATATCATGTATAGTTTTTTAGCTCGTGGTTAAAACTATACTGATTTATTGTCTCGACCGAGTACTTCTGCGAGTGGTGTACCTAGTCATATAGTGTATCGGAGTCGTGTTTGCATTGCGATCAAACTTCAGTCACTGATGATGGTGATAAGCCTCCACCGCCATTCCATCTTGATGGTAAATTTAGAAGATCTTCTCGCCAACAAGAGCAGCAGTACATAGCACACCGAAGAAGGCACTGGAGATGTAGCTTTTCTACTACACCACAGAACAGGGGCAGGAGGCGTGCATAGGCGGCGTTGGACATTATCTTTTTTTTACTTATTTCAGACTCTGTGACCATAAATGTACAAAATTATGTATATTTATTATTTGAATTATTTAAATTTATGCATATATTTATTTGGAATTAATTAAACTACAGTGTTTAGGGTTTAGGGTTTAGGGTTATAGTTTTTAGTTATTCTAGAAACTATGTTTTAGTTAGAGTTTGCTAATTAGGGTTATAGTGTTTAGAAACTAGGGTTCTTGGGTTTAGACTTAAAGTTTTGCTAACATGGGTTAGGGTTGGGGTTAAAGTTTATAACAGTATTTATAACCGGTTTAGGCTTTACGGTTAAAGTTTATAATAGAATTAAGGTTTAACATTCAAGGGATTAGGTTAGGGTTAAGGTTTGGATTTAACAATTAGTGTTTATAGATTTTGGTTAAGGATTAAGGTGGGTTTCGGTTTGGAACTAGGTTTAGGTTTAGGGTTAAGGTTAGGGATAAGGATTTACAATTACGGGTTTCGATTGAGGGTTTACGGTATACAAATTAAAGTTTTATAATAATGTTTATAGATACGCTTTACAATTTATTTCCTTGTGTTAGATATTAAAACTATGTTTTAGTTAAAATTTACAAATTAGTGTTATAGTGTTTATAAATTAGGGTTTCCAAATTATGATTAAAGTTTTACGCTTTATAATTTTGTTAAGGTGGCTTACATTTTCGAGTTTAGGGTTAAAATTAAAATTTATATTAAATTTGGATTTAGTTTAGGGTTAGGGTTAGAATTTATCAATTAGGGTTTACAGTTTTATAAATTAGGGTTAGAAAATTAAGTTAGGTTTGGTTTTAGAAATAAGTTCGAGGTATACAAATTAGGGTTGACAATTATGTTAGGAAATTAGGGTTTCATTTTTTTGTGGGGATTAGGGTTTCATTTTTTTTTCAGGAATTAGGGTTTCAAACACTAAAAAAATTGGCTTATAAAAAAAAAAATCAAGTGCCCCACACAAGGTGTGCGGCACTATTTAAAAAAAATGAATTAAGGTTTAACATTTAAGGGTTTAGGTTAGGGTTAGGGTTTGGATTTAACAATTAGTGTTTATAAATTTTGGTTAAGGATTAAGGTGGGTTTGGGTTTGGAACTAGGTTTAGATTTAGGGTTAAGGTTTGGGATAAGGGTTTACAATTACGGGTTTCGATTGAGGGTTTATGGTATACAATTTAAAGTTTTATGGTAATGTTTATAGATACGCTTTACAATTTATTTTCTTGTGCTAGAGTTTATAATTATGTTTTAGTTAAAATTTACAAATTAGTGTTATAGTGTTTATAAATTAGAGTTTACAAATTATGATTAAAGTTTTACGCTTTATAATTTTGTTAAGGTGGCTTAGATTTTCGAGTTTAGGGCTAAAATTAAAATTTATATTAAATTTGGATTTAGGTTAGGGTTAGAGTTAGAATTTATTAATTAGGGTTTACAGTTTTATAAATTAAGGTTAGAAAATTAAGTTAGGTTTGGTTTTAGAAATAGGTTTGAGGTATACAAATTAGGTTTGACAATTAGGTTAGGAAATTAGGGTTTCTTTTTTTTTTTGGGAATTAGGGTTTCATTTTTTTTGTAGGAATTAGGGTTTCAAACGCTAAAAAAATTGGCTTATAAAAAAAAAAACAAAATCAAGTGCCGCACACAAGGTGTGCGGCACTATTTAAAAAAAAAATTAAGCACCGCACACAAGGTGTGCGGCACTATTTAAAAAAAATTAAGTTTTAAAATTGCATCCAAGCCCTCGCCTAACTCTTATCGGTTTAAAAAAAAATCAAAATTCAACTCTGTGCCGTATCTAATTTCAGAACAATTACCAAACAGTTCACTATTTCGAAATTTTTCTTTAAAACACCAATTTTCTAAGAAAATTGCCCAATTGCTGCACGTCACCGCCAATCTGACAAAAATTGAACTCCATTGGGAAAGAAATTGGGTTTGTTTGGTCGTCAACTTGACAGATCGCAAGTTTTGCTTAGGCCTAAAGTCTATTAACACCTTTTACATCTCACATGGGTTACCATAACTAGGCCCAATTGAAATTTTGTGAGACTACACTCAAAATTAGACCGAACCATATTCCAACAAATATAGATATATTTTTATATATAAAGCGAGAGCAATCATTTTGGTGTTATAAAAATGTGTCAATTTTTGTATTTTTAAAAGTCATTTGTTCCGACTTATATGTATTTAACTTTAGGGGTTAAATGAGTGATTGTTATATTATATGAAAATTTTTATTATTTTGTGTGTTTTTGTTTATCTCTCATAGATAAAAGCCATTTTTTTTTATTTTTAAAAGCCATTTGTTCCGACTTATATGTATTTAACTTTAGGGGTTAAATGAGTGATTGTTATATTATATGAAAACTTTTATTATTTTACGTGTTTTTATTTATCTCTCATAGATCTAAATTGCACATATGTTTTATTGCATGTTAAAATTCAAATTTTTTTTACCAATTGTAGTTATATATTTGAAATAATCTTTTCAATATGCATAGAAATTGAGTGTGCATCAATAACTAATATTCATAAAGATTGAAAGAAAATGCTGAATTTCTGTCCACCAACTGCCTTAGACTTTTTTTTAAAAAAAATTAATTAATTGCCTAGAGCCTTCTAAAAACTTTATTTCACTTTTTCACTTATTTTTAGGACAAATATATAGGAGACACAGATTATGAATGTATAAATAAATACAAGAAGTATATAACAATGAAGTTTTCTATAAAATATAATTTTTAAGATAAGGTGTTTTGTCTATTAAGCCGCCTTTAATCAATCCTATGGGTATAATAATAATAATAATAATAATAATAATAATAATAATAATAATACAACTCCAACTCAAACCGTTGTTATTAGAAAACTACATAACTGATTGGCTAATATAATTATTTGTTGCACGGGGTGTACTCGATAGTGTAAAATTTTTCGTTGCTGTTCACATGATTTTTTTTTTTTTTTGAGCACATTATCGTCATTTATAGTTGCGCATTCTTGCCATCTATGATCAATTAAAAAAGGTATGAGAATCAATTTTGGGCAAGAATATGTCAGTTTGGTGGAAGGATAGAGATTAATATGACTTTCTTTTGCCAATTTTAATTTGAAAACTAAACACAATGGCCATGTGCTCCGGTTTTAAAATTTTAATGGTTAATTCGAAACAAAAATTAGTTTAGTGACCAAATATTATAATAGAAATAATTTAGTGGCTTCCAAGATACTTTGTTCTAAATTAATAATGATTTTGTTGGGGATAGATAATATAAATTTGTTCTATATTTCACACACTCTCAACTCCTATAAATGAGTTCTTCAAATACAATCATATATTCTTAAAATAAACCCTTTTCAATTCCTACAAAATTAAATGCAATAAGCAATTTGGAACTTCAAATCTTCTCATTTTGTAAAATTGCAAACCATCACTAAGATAATATTGTAACATAAAATACAATTTATTTTTTTTGGCAAAATATATTCCAAAATTGTATAAAATAAGCACTCCACCAATGGAAAATAAATTTACTATTGTTTCCAACACCACGTTGTAAGCCCTATAAATGCAAAATTCTTTGGATAACCATGGTTGACAAAATCAAAACTCAAATTACCGGTTTTGATGATTTTCATAAACAAGCATTTTCAAGCACCACCATCTACCAGTTGTTGAAAGGTTTTAATAATATAAAAAATATATGCACCTAAAAATTGTTTAGATTTCTTTTTGAAAATAATCAATTTTGAAATATATATGCACAAAATAAAAAATTAGCATGCAATTCTAGTATCCATTTTCGTGTGTTGTTTTTCTTCCTTGAGAAATACATTGCAACCTCATATACATGGACATGTCATTTGAGTAATAAATTAATGTCAATATAATTTTAATGTAACTTGTCAATATAATAAAAATTACAATCAAATAACATCCCAAAAGAATATTACACAATAAGTTTTAAGGCATGCATGTATTAAAAGTTGTTGAAGATACTGCAGTACACAACCTCATCTCTATACTACCAAACGAGGAAAATAAATACAAGCTATGGTATTGGCATGAGGAAATTAAAAATTAAGATACTTAGAGATTGTTAGATAATTCAACTTAACACTGAAAGCTAATGCTTTAAAATCTTTTTGAATTCAGCATGTTTGATATCAATATTTCTTTACTACTTAGGTAGTGTTTGGTTTAGGGGAATCAATGAGGGAAATGGGTATCATAAGTAATAACATCCCTTGTTGATATTTGTAGAACAACTTTCACTATCATTTAATTGAAATAAAAAGTGATTAATGGGGGTGTTAATGATTCCTTCTAAAATACTATTTTATCAAGCCCATTAACCCTTATAAATTAAGAGCAAAAACACACCTCCTAAAAACACACATCTTTTAAGCTACCCGTCCCCCAATATACTATTCTTCTCCCCCTCCCTCTCCTTGCTCTTGGCTCTCACTTCTCACTTCTCTCTTTTTGCTATGCCTTTTGATTTTGAGTATTCGTGATTAGTACTCTATACAATTTTTTATGAAAAATTTTTATAAAATTTTTTTAATAAAATTTTTTTATTTAATAAAATTTTGAATTGAAAATCAAAGATATACAGCAGTCTATATTAATACAATAAAATGACTTTTTTTTAAGGTTATCATGTGCATAAAACTCAAATTAGAACATGGCTATATTTCAATTTGAAGAAGTATTTTTAGAAATTTTCTTTAAAAAGGTGCAATATAAGAAATCTAAAAAATATGTACACTATAAATAAAAGATTTAAAAATTTTGAAATTTACTTGTCATTCCAATAAACCAAACAAGTATTTTTATGATAATATCCATTCCATTATTAAACCAAACATGTTGGGGGGAATTATCAAAACCCATACTCATAGTAGGTTAATGATACTCATAGTGATAGTAATTGAGGAATTTGAATGAAATGGCCCCTTAATACACTAAGCACCATTTAATTTGTGTACAAATTTTTAAGTGAAAATTTTTCATTTAGATTGTTGAATTTTAAACACATGTACTATGCTCTTTCCCCCTCACATACACATACACACTCTCACACACACTCTTTCTTCATACTTATACACATATTTAGCATATACACATTAACATATATTCAACATATACGTAGACTTTCCTTTTATACACGCATACTATGTCCCTCACATGCGTACTCTCACTCTTACTCTCACACATACATGTACACATTTTCGCATAAATATACAAATTCCCTCACACACACACACATACATATTTTGTCTCGCATATGTAGTCTCTCTTACACAGGCATACAAACTTGCTTACACACATGCACACGTACATACATAAGTATAGTATTTTTGTTCATTGCCATATATACTTTTTCTCTCTTTCTTAAACACATGCACATACACAATTTTTTTTTTCTCTCACACTCTTGCAAACACACACACACACACACTCTCTCTCTGTCTCTCTCTCTCTCTCTCTCTCTCTCTCTCTCTATACATATATTTTCACACATATACACATACTGTCTCACACACACATTCTTACACACAAATACACACACACACACACACACACACACACACACTCTCTCTCTCTCTCTCTCTCTCTCCCCTCTTCCCCCTCTCTTCACATGCAAATTATCCATGAACTATTTCATCTTTTTAAGATAAAATTACTATATTTACAATATGAGATATTTAAATTCATTACTTAAATTCAGTTATTTATCAAATAGGTATAAATTTATTAATTCATCAATTTAATACTTTTAATACTTAAATTTCATATTTCAAAGTTCAAATTTTAATTTTATCAAATAGCTCATTAGATTGATTTGGTCTATAGTTTCGTGGTACTTCAGATATGATACACTTTAAAGTTGCATATCAACTGGTGTAATTAAATATGAACTACACATTCTTTAAGAAACATGTCACTATGTCTACCAAGAATTTTCGAAATTAACATTGATAATATTGATTATTATGGATCATCCTCCACATTCCAATAACATTCTTTTTCATTTCAATTGCCCTTATTTTTTCTTTCCCTCATTGTTTTTTCACCTTTCAAAAAGTTTATGAATCATAATATTGTACCACAAATAAAAATAAAATTAGAAAGCTACTATTTAGTGGACATGAAATTTGTGTTTTTTTCCCTCTTTTAAATTATAGGCTTAATAACATATGGGTAGAGGTGTGTCAATTTCGCTCCTTCGTTCCTCCCCAACAAACATAAATGAAGATATAAATAAAGATAGGCATTTTACAAGTTGGAGGAGCCCATATTGCACCTCAACTTGGGCTTGTTGTCCGTATAACATAAGTACAGTATATGACATCATGGGCTTTTTTATAAAAGCACCAACATTATGATTACTTAGCCCAAAGAAACTCCAAAACACATGGTCCTCATCCTTTTCATGTCTTCCTCTTAAATGGATTGGGTTGACGAGCTCACTTGTGAATTTTGTTGTCTACAAAAACATCACATAAGTGATGTATGTTGAAGAAAGGAAGTGATGTGAACATATTCATGTGTTGTCTTTTTAGATCATAAAATTCATATATGGAGTTGCAAACCCAACCCTTTTAAAATTTTTTCACTCAGCAACATAGTATTTTGGTTTAAATTTATCTAGTTCTTCAAAAAAAATTTAAAATTTAAAAAATTTAAAATTTATCTAGTTTGATTTTTTAAATTAAGAGAGTCTCAATTTAATCCTCCAAAATAGCAAAATATCTCATGTTGGTCATTCAAATTGGAAAAGTCTGATTTTGGCCCCACAAAGTAGAATTAAATCTCCTTTTTGTTTCTTATACAGAAAAAAAAATTTCAATTTGGTCCTTCAAGCTGAGAAAACTATCCAAATTGATATGTCAAGCTTATTTTGTTAAAGACATTAAATGATGGGCTCCTTATATAATGATTTAACTATAAAAGGAAAAAAAAAGTAAATTTACTTTAGTTACTCTAAGAAATATTCACGCTTTAGTTTGTCAATGATACAGATTCATTTTTTTATATATAATTGTAATTTCAATATAAATCAATTTTGAGGCTTCATGAAGGGAAGAAAAGGTGCTCTAATTTAACTCTGCAAAACAAAACATGCACTTTCACTAAAATCACTAATAAAGTAAGTACCTTTAATAAAATACGGAATAATCTTACATAGTTATTTTGTTTTTGTACTTTGATTAAATAATAGTTATTCAACCATTTATAGAATAGGTTTGAAGGATCAAGTTGGAACTTTTTTTCTCTATTTGAAAGAACAAAATTTTTTTTTTCTAATTAAGGGATTAAATTGAGGCTTTGTTTTACTTCGAAGGATGAAAATGAGACTTTTTTTTTTTAATGTAAAGGACGAAATTGATATATTTTTCTACTTTTAAAAAACTAAATTGAGAACTTGTGCAGTTAGAGGACTAAATAAAATAGAAAAAATTTTTACCAGCAATCAAAGTTAAGATAACGATGTTGATTCTTCCTCAGTGGACAACTGGTTACTTTAACAGAAAAGACATCCAATTATTGTCTTCTTTTGCCTCGTTTTTCTTCTTTTCTTGACTCATCTCTTCAAAATTTCACCTCAGCCCTCTTTCTTTCCCGTTGTGTTTAGGTGGATTCAAATTTTCAAGCAACATGAATGACCTCCTTGCAGTAAGTTGATTTTGATATCTCTTCTTGCATTAGAAGATGTTAATTAGTTGTAATATGATTTGAAAGATTGATTCTTGGGTTCACCTTTATTATTTTGGTTGTTGATTTATTTATGTTATGAGGAAGGACACTTGGTTGGTGATAAAGTTTTCTCTTTTTTTTTTTAATGCGTGTCTTGTGAATTCATGGTCTGATCTTTTGCATAATTGCAATACTTAGGGAGAACCCATGTGGAAGAGGAGGTTTAATTTGTGTATTTTTGCAAAGATTGTTAAAAGTAGATGGAAAAGACACGATATTTATTGTCTATTGTTTGTGCTTGTACTGGTTTGGTAAGTTCTGATTAATATATCTTTATTGGATCTCAACCCACAGAAGTAGAATCTGAAAGTGGTAGTGAACATCTTTGGATGCAGCATGATAAGTGTTAAGTGCAAAATTTGATTAATGAACTTCCATATTTTGTAATATTAAAGAACAAGAGGGGAGAAGGTGAAAGGACTGAAACTTTATAGATGCGTCCTGTCAAACTGTTTAAGCTTGAGCTCTCTAGGGATAAAGTCGAGCATGGAATGATGTTTATATAGTTATGCAGGGCTTATAGTAAGCAAAGTTTACTTGCCTTCTCCTGACCTGTTTCAGGATTCATTTGTTGGCGATGCCAAGCAGCATCCACCCAGAGAACCGGATATTGAGATGGGCACTCAGTATACGAGGAATAATTCAGACTTGGGAATGGAAGCTTTTAATAAACAGGTATGCATTCAGGCCTAAATTTCTTGTGGTCATTGTTCATACTGGCAATTAAACTGGGAAGTTTTTTCTTTCACACACTTTTTCCAGTTTTTGTGATTGATCTTGTTCATTCTTGGTCTAGATACAAGAGGTTGAAAAACAGGTGGACAAACTTTCTGAATTACTGAAGAAACTCAAGGTATGTGACGGTTCTCAGCAAGGATTTATTGAACTAAACTTTTAGTATGGACAAGTAGGCGCAATTCTGCGGCATGAGGCAATTTTTTGAAATGGTGTTGTTATTAGTTTCTGTTCTTTTGTAAGGATGTGTCTTTACGTGGAGGGTGACGGTGATAATAAATCTTTGGCAAAACCATGTTTCTGTAATTGTGTGGTTTATCATACTGAAAGATACATTAGGATCTTTGAAAAATGAATTCTAGTATTCTCCACTTCAAAAGGAAGAAGTTTTAATAGATCCTTGGCAAAAGTTAGGATTTTCCATTATCAAAAATTTTCTCAGGATTAGAAGAGAGACTGCAAGCCAGAGGCGCTCACAGACATCTGTGGCATTCCTAATTTACGGGGTTAAAAAAAAGTAAAGTTCAAATTTTGCTGCAGGGGCAGTTGCACCTGGTTTAGCACCACTACCCAACCCCCTGTGAGTTCGATTCCATCATTTGTTATCCTAAGATAATATTGCAAAAAACCTAACCATTCTGGCTTTTGCATTAGGACGGAAGAAAAGAAATGCACTGACGAAGGAAGGTGCCAATGTTTCATATAATTTTTACTATTCAGAATTTGAGTGGGACTGGCGCTAACTAATAGAAAATTTTAAGGAATACAACAGAAATTTTCTAATAGTAGTGACTCGTTAGTCATGTTACTATTGTAGAAAGTTGACCCGACATGCTGATGGTGAGAACATACAAAAAGAAGAAAGGAACATGTTAAGCAACAGCAGGCTGTTGGATGCATATCGTGTGTATTTTTCTGCAGTTAGTTTCTTTGGTTTGCTCAAATTGATACTCCTAATATAATTTGGATTTATAAACTGAGAATGTATCTTGTATGTGAAAAATGACTTTGAAGATCAAATTGATCAAACTTATATTGTACGACTAAAAAACATAAAACATTTCAAAGAGCCTCTGATGTATAATGCTAAAGATTTGTGACTGAATAATATGGGAGGATGAACCTTCTGCAGTTGGAAGAAGCATCAGAATCATATATGGGCAACAATGCCTTTTCGGCTTGCCACTGTTTTGGCATGTTCATATAAAAAAGATGGTTATGTTTTTCCCAAGCACGAGTGGAACATAATGCTATATTACCTTGTGGTGGGACTACAAATTAATAGACAACATACACCTATAAGGAGGTACCTCATGAATGAGTGAAGGTATTTAATTGGCAGGGAAAATGTATATCAGTATTTTGAAGACTATAATGAAGGTGTATAGAAGAATGTGAGATAATCTTTTTAATTTTTAACATCTATGCTTGCCTTATGTGGGACATAAAACACTTGAAAAAAGTCTTTTCCAAGCATGCATAAACATCTAGATATGCAGAATATATTTGTGCAGAATATCGTTGATTTAATGGTCAATAATGGATTCCTTGTTTCTAATACAATGCAGTTTCCTTCTGTATTTGAATTTGTGGATATTTCCTGGAAAGTAAAAGTTTGCTGGCAAGTTAATAAAGCTCTAAACCTTGCACATACAACTGTAGATATGTGTAAATGTTTGTCTGTTTGTGCTTTGTGCATTGATGTCATCGTCCCAATTGTTGAATAATGTCAATAAGAGTTTCATTGTTGCAATTTTACGTTTTTTTTTCCCAAAGGGAAATGGTTGACTTTGTTGTAGATGTTTGTGCTTTTTATCTTGAAAATGAGGTGGTGTAAATAACAAATGCAAAAATTGGGGCAAATTAATTGCGTCCTTAATTTTGTGCCCAATTCAAGCAAACACAAGGCAACTTTTAGTCTCACTGTAAGTGGAGAATATGTTGTTTGGCTGCTCATTAACTATTCTCTTTTTCCATGAACTTATGCCTCAATCAAGGTTTTGGAGCATCCATATCATGACTTACATTCTTCAATCGTCAGTTTGCTTCTTTGTTTAATTGTGTAGCATCCTGTATGTTCATGGTTGAGCAGTGACTTGCCCTATCTTACTTAGTTCAGCATTGTAGGAAAATCTGTATCTTCTGTGTATATTTGTGTTAATAACCGTGAACCTTTATACTCTTGATTGTCTACATTATAAGTAAATGAGTGATAAAAGAGAATGAATGTGACTAGCAGTTGTATGATTTTTGACCTTAAGTGCAGGGGATATCCACCTTTTATGGTACAAGCTGGCATTTCCAGTTCTCCAATGAAAACATGGAGTATGAGTTTTAGTTCACTAACTGTGCCTACATTTGCAGGAGGCTAATGAGGAGTCAAAGTCAGTTACAAAGGCATCCGCCATGAAAGGTGATATAGTCTTTTCTCTTTTTCTTTTAGTTATCACAAATATTTACTAGTTTCTAAATGCTAGTGTACGTTGACATTTTGAGGCATCTGGCTATCCAACAGGCATATGGTTGCAATATCCAATCAAGCCCAGGGTATTAACACAATCACACTTTAGAAAACCAAGCTATGCAAACCAAACAAAAAAAAAAAGTAAAATTTGTGAAAAAGCATATGCTCTGGTTGAAATAAACGAGCTAGTGCATGCCTGATTTTTATTTTTATTTTTACTTTTTTACAGTTTTAAACTTTTAGTAAAACAATTGAATACAAGATAAATCAAATTGATTGTCCCTGAAAGTCATTCATTCATTCAGCCATCAGGAACCGTATGGAGAAAGATGTTGATGAAGTGGGGAAGATTGCACGCGGAGTGAAAGCGAAACTAGAAGCATTAAACAGAGAGGTAGTCATCTGTATATCTGTTTTTGGATCTCCTCTAGATTTCCGCATGTGTATTGTAACGGTACTAAAAACTTGGTTCTTTCTCTCCAGAACCTAACAAATCGACAGAAGCCTGGGTGCGGGAAGGGGACTGGTGTTGACAGATCAAGAACAAATATGACAAAGTTCGTTGTGCTTGATTCAATTTTCATGTTTAAATGGCTTTGAATTTTGTGCTAGCACAAATATAAAAGTATTTGTCTGAATGCAGTGCCCTGACAAAGAAGTTTAAAGGCTTGATGACAGAATTTCAGGTATAATGACTATCTTATGTTATTGATAGTCTTTGGCCTTTTTACCTTGCTCCCTGTATCTACTTCTGGACTCATAAAAGAATATTGTGCCAGAATTTGAGACAAAGGATGGATGATGAATATCGTGAAGTTGTAGAGAGGAGGGTGATCACAGGTTTGAAAAATTTGACTTGCACTATAAGTATATCAAATTAAGTTTTATTCTTGGGTTGATTGGATTTCTCTTCACCATGTTGTCCTTTTTATTTCATGATTGATCAGTCACTGGAACCAGACCAGATGAGGAGGTGAGCATAAAATTTTTAACCATTCCATTGCTTAAGTGGATGGTACTTGTGTCTTAATATCAAATTTGACTGCATCAGACAATCAACCATCTGATAGAAACAGGAAGCAGTGAACAAATATTCCAGAAAGCCATCCAAGAAATGGGACGAGGACGGGTACTCATTTGTTTTCTTGATGCAACAAGCTTTCTGTTTCCTTCTCCAATTTTTGAAGTTGTGCAAATGAAATTCTTGTGAAGCTCAATTGTTGCTTCTTTAATAATGGTGTCTTTCACCCCATTCCCCACTTTTATCTAATCTCGTCGGACTCCTACTTGATTTTCTTAAACTGACTTGATTCCAGAGATCAAGAAAAATAGTTTTCTTGTGACCTAGTAAGTTCATTTACTAGTGCAAGTTGTGGGGATAATCAGTATGTCCCTGTACGGAACAACATTGTTAACTACAAAACATTCTGGAGTGACTTGAATGATGGTGCTATTTATCCTTTGTCAAGTCTTTGAGCATTTTTGGAGGATATAATGTGTTCCTTACGTCCGATACTTTTGAGATGCTTTGACTATAGCCTAAGAAAAAATCATTTTGGTTCTGTGTGTCTGGATACTGCTGATGATTTCTTTAATGGTCATTGTTTATTGAAGTCATGTGCCCTAAAGTTTAGCTCAAACCTAGATCACAAACATGCTGGAGAATCTGGATAGATTTGTGCCTATGTTTATGCATCTACATTCCAGTGTCCCTTGTCCTATAATTTCAAATGCAGCTCTATGCCTCCACTACTGAGTTAATGGACACTGCCACCTCAATAAAATCGACATATCTGAGGAACTTCTTTCTCTAACAGTACGATGGTTATATCCTGATCGTCCAACACATTCTAGGTAGTCAGTTCTGAGCTTTAACTCGTCCTAGATATTCTGCCTACTTCGTTCCATGTTTATATCACTTTAAAGAAAAATGAAGAAGAAAAGCAAGCTGAAGTTTCAGTCAAATTGACCAAGTTGATAAATCGGAGATGGGCCTTCAAGTTGTTGAACAAAGCACAGATGAGCTTATGTATTTAAGCCACTGGAGTTTCAGATATTAAGAGTTATAGACAGTCTTCAGTAGATAAAGGAAGATTAAGAGAACAAGTGTATTGTTAGGGTAGTAACTGAGTTTACATGTACTTGGCTTGTTGCTGATTAATTTCCATGTATCAGTTGGACCACATGTTATGATGTGGTTTAAATGCTGATGGCCAACTTTTGAACCTGAGAACAAATTTATTCTGGAGAGTAGCTTGCATAATTCTCGACAGAACCACATTGAGATGGTTATGCCTGTCTCTGAATCACATTTGGGAATTGTTGATAAATTAGGGGTGCTCTAAAAAATAACTGACATTAAAGATGTGAATTTGTATTATTACCTTTATATACACAGGAATATGCCTAGATGTACTTTACGAACTAAGCCTATGGGTTCAATAAATGGAAGCCATTTCCAATGTTATATACCAGTACAATTGTAACGTTTTGCCTTTTTTAGACCCTACAATAGCAGGAGCCTTGTTTAGATAAACATTTTAAAAATATTTCCCCGGATAAATTTATTAGCTGTGACCGTTTTCATTCTGTTATGTTGTAAATTTATTAACTTGTGCATTTGCCGTGCTGTAGGCTTCACTCAAAATTTGATGGTCTTGATGGAGTACTAATGTCATGATTTCAGGATAGATAGTAAAAGCACTCCATGAAAATAGCCTTCTGATGATATGATTGAAGAGTTTCCTTAATGCTAACACCCTTCATCTTAGAAACATTAATAAAATAAATGAACTAGTAAAAGATCGGGAAAGATACCGGTCTGAATCTGAAACAGTTTTTTATGATATCATGTTTAATCTTTTACCGTTCCTGAGCTTATTAATTTAACATTTCTAAACTTGTATGATTTTCCTCTATTGATAGTGAGGAAATCTTGGAACAAAAAAAAAAAAGTCATGTTTTCTGATTCTGATAGCATATTGGTCCTTCCAAATAATAAATTCTTCTGTCCTAAGCGCTGCCTGGTCAGCATGAAATTATATTCTCCAATTTTTTGAAGCCTTTATTACCAATTCTGATTTTTCGTAATTTGTCCAATATATAGTTTAATGAGCTCTAGATCCTGCCTCTATTTTGTCTCAGCCATAAGTTTTGACAAATTGGTTGTCAGTAAGAGTTCCGATTGTAATTCATATGTTGAGTTTTTCCTTTTATCAAACCTCTGAGTCCTCTTCAGTTGGAAAGTCCAATTCACAGCTTTTTTTTTTTTTCCCCCCGTTTTTGTTTCTTGTCATATACTTTACGTTCTGATCCTGATAAAGGCTCATTGCAGGTGATAAATACCTTAGAAGAAATTCAGGAGAGACATGATGCTGTTAAAGAGATTGAGAGAAAGCTTCTTGACCTGAATCAGGTTTTATCTTCCAATGCTACCGTGAAATCTAAAAATTTAATACCTACTATTTGACATGACTGGGATTCCGTATCAGATTTATTTGGATATGGCTGTCCTAGTTGAAGCTCAAGGAGACGTGTTGGATAACATCGAGAGTCAGGTTTTGTTTTGATCTTCCATCATATTCATATTTATAAACATCTTAAGTTACAAAATGAGCAGTGAATTGCATTGTGTCGTGTTAATGGAAATCTTGTTCAGGTATCTAATGCAGTCGACCATGTCCAATCTGGGAATACTGCACTTCAGAATGCAAAGAAACTTCAGAAGAACTCTCGAAAATGGATGTGCATTGCCATTATTATTCTCTTAATAATAGTAGCTATTATAGTTGTTGGGGTAATCCAACCCTGGAAGAGCAAGGGTGCTTGAGATTTTTTGTTTTTTTTTTTGTTTTTGGTGCATTTGAGTTGCCTCTGTATAGGTGCCTGTAATTTTAGTTGTCAGAAAAGCCTCGTCACTTCAGCCTTTCTTGTGTGTCTATACAGTTTGTCTCTTGCATTGTTTGATTTTTTTAATCTTCTTCTTTGTAATATCATAACTAGTGCATTATTGGATTTCTTGATGCTGATATTGGTGAGAATCTGGTTCCTACATGCGCGTTTCATTTTCATATCATCTAATAGTCTTAATATATGTCGTGTATGTGATGTAAATATTCTGTTTCCTTTTCTTCTATTATTTCCTGCATTAGCTAATATTCTTATTGTATGTATAAATATTCAGTTTTTGTACCCTAATAAAACACATAGCAGCCAAAGTACTGCTTCTTTCTTTTGTGTTTTCACTTATCAAATAGTAAATGGGATTTATTTTTAACTAATTCATTCAATGTACCTTAGCTTCTTTGATTTCACCAGAAAATAATCAAAGAATAAGAAAAAGAGAGTCTTTTTGGCAAGTGGATGTATTTTTTTTTCTTTTCTTGAAACGAAATATACATTGGTTTCAAGTATATAGTCTGGGATAAAACTGGATTTTGGTGCTTCTTTGAAGAGAAGCAAAGGCGTCTAATAAATTATCTAGCTACAAAACATCATGCATGGGCTGCTTTAATTCTTCTGCAGATGTAAATATTACCAATTTAAAGCTTATATATAGATTGTTAACATTGGCTTTCTTCAATAGAAAGATCTGAGCAGACAACAAACTGTGCGCTCAAGTATGTTCTACATCAAAGCGAAGAGGTACCGGCTTTCAACTTCTTGACTTCTTGGTTTCTTACTGAATACACCCCTCCGCTAAGTGTTGACTAACCTACTACAGAGCTGTTACAGGATTATGGTTCTTATAATGAAAGACTTTCTTTTATTTTGAAACAATTTTTAAGGGGTGTTTTGGCGATATTCAATGATCATTTCTTAAATACTTTTCTTTGGCCGAATCTTTAGTCAAGAAGGAATTCAAACTTAAAACTTGTGGATCTTAGTGGCTTAATAAAAAAGATATGGAACGAATAGAAGGTCGAGTGGTAAGAGTTCTATTACTCCACTCCACCTAGAGATTGGGAGTTCAAATCTCCCTAACACTATTTTCATTCTTCCATTGTAATAGTATAGGTCGATATAAAAAAAATAAAAAAAGATATACCTAAATACTTCTTCAATTTTTTTTTTAAAAATTACTCCTAAATACTTATTTCATAATCTGGTAATAGCATTCCGGAATTATAAGCCCATAATGTATCATCACTTTTACTTTGAGGTATCTATTTCTTAAGGATTCCTATTTTCTCTATATTTACTGTCTTTTCTTTATTTTTTTGAAAAGAATACTTATTTTCTCTACCTTTTTATTCCCCTTGAGACTCAGGTTTTCTCAATTTATTTCTTACATCCACATTTGCTTCATTTTTAGAACAAAATTGAGAAAAGTTGATTATGTAAGCACGCTTGAAGATGAATTTTCCAAGCATTCTTGTTTTTAAATGCTTAACAGGAAATATATTTTTATAGCATCTAATTGCTATACTACATATTTGTTTATAAAAGCTAAGGATTATTTACATTTAGAAGTGTATATATGTATCTATACAAATCTTAAAGGAGTACCTTTACGTTTGTGTTTTAAATAAGAATTATATTTATGAGAAAATGTAGAAGAAAATTTTCTTTTTTGACTTTAGATAGAGTAATGCGACCATAACGTGTATTAAGGGAATATTTCCCATGTTGTTTTATGTATCAAGGGAACTGAAAAAGGCTTTTTCCTTTTCTTTTGGAGTGTGTGTTCTGGGCGGTGGTGTGGTTGGACTTCGTTGGTTAATGCCTTCCAAGAATAGAGTGGTTAATTGGTGCTAGAGCCCTGTCTTCTTGTGCTATCACGCTCGTGTAGCTGCTTGATTGTGCATTTTTGCAATGTAAACGAATTGCATTTTGATGCTTTATTCACAAACATACATCGATTTTTTCATTTGTCTTGAAAATTAATTTTGTGACTAAATGCTTGCATTTGTTATATAAACAGATTTGGGCCTCATAAGTACCATTTCTTACAAATTAATAATCTTGATTTAATGTGATAAAATAGACGGCCGAGATGTGTGCCAATTAGATCATATTTGAATTTAAAAAATAAAAAAACAAGGTGATTTTAGATAGAAAAGTGGTTACATCACAATTCTGAATAATCATATCAGAATGTTGGACAGTTACACTAAATGAGTAGTTACATCATCCCAACTTGCGAGAAATGAAGAACAGCCAAATTACGAGACTCTGTGCCGGTTTTCAGATGTTCTGCCCTAATACATGCGCCCTCTTAAATTTTGGCTGTCTACAATTATTGTTTTCTCTGCTCATCATCTCTCTCTATCTCATATTTTTTTGTGGCAGCATTTCTGTAAAGGCCACATGAAATTTTCTTGAATTTGCATTTGCATACGTAAGGCTTCTTCTTTATCTTTATCAATTTGGCCATTTAACTGATCATGATGTCAGGTACACTTTTATATATATAGAGGTTATCCGTTGGTTGTAGCCAAGTTTTATGTAGGTACGCCACAACATTATGAAACTGTGTCCCAGCAGCTAAGTCACCATATGATCAATACACATCATTCACGCGAACGCTCAGGCAACTAAGGCTTGACTTCTCGTGTTAGAAGAATTCGAATTTGAGTCTTGGTACCAATTAAAGAATTGTTGGTAGGTGATTTGGAAGAACTACTGTAAACTGTCAAAATTCGCTTGTGACTTGTGCTAACCTTAAGATAAAATGTGGGTCTCCTCCTAAACTTAAAAAAAAAAAAATCACACATCATTCAGATCATCATGTTGATAGTCAATCAATATTTGTTCTTTGCTATATATACTACGGTATAATTAATTTTGGTCAGCTGTATACTCGTATTTAACTTTAGCAAGAAAGTTACATCAATGAAGGAATGTAAATCTTAAACAAATAGTTCAAGAAATAACACACCCCTAAACTAGTAACCGTCTGCAACTTTGGCTAACAAATCTTTGCTATACTCTTTTTAACTTATGAACTTCTGATTTATCTTTATATTCATTGTCCTGTAAAATTATTTTAGATGAGAATCTTAATTTTTGCCTTGTAAAATCACATACAACCTTCTATTTGTGATTTTTCTTTTACACAGTTTGCCAACAGAATGACTGTTGCATGATACTAATTTAGTGATCTCACATTAGGAGCAATATAAAGAAATAAAACACAATAAATATACTCAAGAATATTATATGTGCCATTCTTTACATATTAAACAACTTTGTGGTGAAACAGCACTTTTCTTCTCAAACTAAAGTTTTCTTTGCCCCCATAAACTATTATCTAGCAATGTGCATTATCTGAATATTCCCGTAGGATCTTAGGCAATATTCTTGAATTCTCCCTATGGTGGATTGTTATGCTATAGTTGTTACAATTATGATAGCTCAGGAAATTGTGATGGTAGTGCTCTTGGTTATGAAGAATTAAAATCTCTGTTATCCTTGAAGAGAATAATCCTTTAAGGTACTTTGATCTTTGAAATTCATATTCTGATTGCTGAAAATAGATTACAAGACAAGCTTGACAAGTTTTAGAAGAAAATTTCTTCTTCTTGCCAAATAAGTCCAAAAACTTTATCCTCTCTTGGAACAGAGCATTATATGCTCAGAATTTCCTAAAAATAAGTAAATTTTCAAGTGTTCTTTTTGTTTAATACTTTGATTTTGAGGTCAAGCTTCATAAACCTTTTTCCGAATTTTGAAGAGTCTTGGAAGCAAAAAATCAGGCTGATACGTTGACTACTTTTTTCAAGGGTGAAAAATGAAGTTTAAGAAGAAATCAACTCCTCGACAATACAAGTTAGAGCAATATTATGAGCAAGTTAATCGCTTGAAAAGGAGATGCTAATTATGTTCCAGTCATATGGACAAAACAAAATATGTAATGGAACAGAAACATTTATATTCAACTTTCAAACAGATACAATTAGAGCATGAGACCATTCAACAACAATTTTTGGACCCAAAAAGCTGCCCATGATAAACCAATGGTCTATGGAATTATTGAAGCCTAAAACATGTATTATTTTGCTCAGTTCAAGAAATGGAAATACAGATTGTTCTCAAACTTCTCCATCACTGTACTTGGAAGGTCTCTCACATTCTCGACTTTGCAATGACAACATTAGCAGCATCTCCCATGTCTGTTGCTCCTGGCCTAGTCCATGTTTCTTTGAACTGCTCTTCGGTCACTCCTGTAAAATTAAACAAGTAACATTTTAACATCTTTCTACTTCTAAAGTCTGAAATTAAGACATAAATGTATATTGATAATGACGAAGGAACAAAAATTAATAGGGGAGGATGTAATTTGCCTTTGCCCATGGCAGCAGTGGAAGTGATGCCTCCTTGTACAGTCCTCAGAACTCTGTCATAATAATTTGCACCAGACCATTTCTGGTGAGCTAAAGTGTCAACCCCATGGTTCCTCTCTTGTCTCTGGATTTTCTCCACGTATGCCAGCATTCCTCTTCTGGCAAAATCCTTAGCAAATGTGTCAACAATAAGAGCATCAGCATGGAAACCAGCCAGAGTAATGAACTGCCAGCAATAGCCCAATTTGGCAATCCTAGGAATGAAATCTCTCATCTGCTCATCAGTCATTCCTGATGCATCCCAGTTGAAAGAAGGTGAGAGATTGTAAGCCAACATGATTTCAGGGCACCTGGACCTCACCCCTTCAGCAAACTTAGTGCATTCAACCAAGTCAGGGCTGGCGGTCTCCATCCAAATTAGATCAGCATGGGAAGCAAAAGCCCAACCACGAACAATTGCAGCGGTCACAGATCCCTTAAATCTGTAGAAACCTTCTCTGGTTCTAGGCAAGTCCCAGTCCCAGAAAATGTTGAGTCCCATCCTCTCTGCAATCAGTCTTCCTTCTTCATTAGACAAACATTTTTCAAAACTTGAATGATACATCCACTCATCCAATCTCCTCTGCTTCTCAGTTTCACTGATATTCATCCTCTTGATTGCATCAACAACACAATCAGAAAATGTCTTCAGTTGTGCCATTGACAGCCAGTTATCCTCAATGGCTTGAAGCTCAGGTCCTGTTTTACCAGCGGCCATAGCTTCAGCCAGGATGGTTGCTAAACTCTTTCCCTTAAGTTGTGGATTAGTGACACCTAAAATGAATTGGTGATCCCTAGTATCAACATTGGTTTGGATCAATGTTGCAGCTTCTGCATCGGTACGAGCAACTAAAACTGTCTCTGTACCCATGATATCAAATTGTAGTCTGGCAGCAACTAGCCTATTGATGTGTTCACTCACTGCAACAAGAACTTTTCCAGCCATGTGACCGCATTTTTTGGTCACAGAAGACTGATCTTCAATGTGCACTCCAGCGGCCCCACGTTCCACAAAAAGCTTGCAAAGCTTGACAGTTGCAGTTGCACCACCAAATCCAGTGTCCCCATCAGCAATGATGGGCTTCAAGTAATCAATATATGGGGTTCTAGCCCTCTCTTCACGGCTCATGCTCATCCTGGCCTCCCTTTGTTTCCTGTCATGGTATTGTTGAGCAAAAAAGAGATGCTCCACCTTGTTAGGAACAGTATCGTAGGGATAATCAGCAAGATCTGGTCCTGGTTCATTTGAGGTTGTATGGGTGGATGAGCATTGCCATCCTGAGACATAGATGGAGTCCAGATGCTTGGCCATCATGGTGACTTGAACAGGATCAAGTGCGCCAAAAGTTCTTGATGCTGTGCCATTGGCTTGGTGAGTTTTGAGAGTCCTCCAGAGTTTCTTGGCCATTTCATTTGATGCATAATTTTGTCTGATGTTTCCGCGTAGCGCGACAACATCTCTTGCTGAATAAGGTCTTTTGGTGAGCTTGAACCTCTCAGAGTTCCACCATGCTTGCACCTCTGCAACTTCTGCTTCAAATCTCCCTTCTTCTTCCATAATCTACTAATAAATTTTGGATTAATTACGCAGAAAATTGCGACTGAAAATTGAACCACAGACACGCGTGAATTGTGCTAACGTATAATACAGGAAATACTAGTCAAGATCGAGTTAACGCAAAAGGATTTGATCCATAATAACTGTCAAATGAGTCATAAAAATCTTTGCCTACGATATCGAGAAAAGAACAAATTTCATCAAGGAATAGCGACATGTTTTCAATCCTTCTACAGGTTAAGAAGAACACAAGATTAATTTTATTTTTTGGTATTTACTCTTGCTATTGCAGCCTGTAGGCAACAATTTCATCAGCAAAATGCCATGTAATAACTACTATGGAAATAACTACAAAGCAATCTTCTTCGAAAGAAATTTCAAATTACAAGAAAAAGAAGTCACAAGAAAACAAAGATTGTACTTTCAATTGTGGCGGTCATGCAAGAGTCATCTAGACATTTTTCTTCCCATGTAAGACTAATATATCAAGCTTGAGTAGACGGTATTCTCTACGTATGATAATCTCACAGATGCTACAAACAGTGCGTCTTTTCTTAATAATCATGTTCTTGCAATATCAGAAAAATAAAAACAAATTTGAGAGATTCATATACTAGGTTAGATGACTTGAAAGACAAGCTCAAAAGTGCCTGCAGTACAATCTGAAAGAAACTATCTCATTTTACAGGTATAGATACTGAGGAAACTACGGCCAAGAATTCTACTGTGGACGTCCTCACAAGCTGAAAACTAGAGCTCTCCATGATTACGCCTTTTCAGATTGGATCAAACATCTCTAAAGATACTAACAACAAAGGAATTGCACGAAACATAGAAGAAAAGCTCGAACTGATTTAACACTCATCATGAAATCGAAGAAGCTGAAAAAGGCAGGAAATTTTTAGTAAGAAATGGTAGAATAATAGAGTCTTGTTGCATCTCTTACCATTGAAGGTACTGAGAAAGATGAAGCCATGGCTAGAACTCTATTTTGCTTGGCAAGGGTTGTCTAGCTGTGCAAATGCTATTACTATTAGTTACTAGCACGAGAAGAAGTTCATGAAATGGCTCGACCAAATCCTCCCATTTATACTACGCAAGAGGATTATCACAATTTTTTTTAACAATTGAAAAATTTTCAAAATTGACTCCTGCCCAATAAAGATAATGAAAATGCAGAATCCAAGAAAATTCCACATCATTCAATCTTTTTATACTTATCTATATTTATTGCCAAAGAAGATGAAGATAAAGTAGGTGCTTGCTTATTGGATCTGCTAAGGCAGCTAGGCGGTTCTGCAACAATTACACGCTTGCTTTTATCCTTAATGGTTGCCATTTTGGCTTGTTCCTTCCTGTATGACCTCATTCACCATTCTTGATTCTAGCTGCCTATGTTTTATTTTTGTTTCAAGTTTACTGCATATGGTATTATGTGAGTAATACAGATACTAACGTCCCTTGACCATCAATATAAAGGGAGAATTATTTTAATCAAGGATTTTGAGAAAAACTATGAATGTGGTAGATATATCAACCAATTTAAAGATTTTTTTTTTGGAAAAATAGAATCATCACGCTGTGACTTTTAGTTAAGTTATCCTCTATTTTCCACCTCTCAACTATACAAAATAGGACATGTTCCCTAATTAGCCTAAATTTTAACAAAAAACTAATATACATACAAAAGCAAAACATATATTATAGACGTCTGTGATGATGCTACTCACTTGAGCAACTCCCCAATCCACACGTACCACACTGCACCACATAAAAATAAAAAAAGATGTATGGAAAGGGCAAATCTAACAGTAACCCTTTGATTCCAGGCATGCTTTTTTAAATTTTGTCCTCTAATATAGAGTTAATCCATTTTTACAATCCGACGTCCCAAAAACTACCAATCAAAAAGTTAAATAGTCTCAATTTGATTCTTTGAAATAAAAAATTTGTGTCAATGCAGTTATCTCCAACCGAAAATTCTTACATGAATCCGTTCACAACCTTACCTGGGAATCTCATGATTTAAAAAAGTGCCACATTCTTGCATCACTTTATATCAGTTTCTTATCTACTGATGTAAAAAAATGATGTAAGAATGTTTACGTGGCTCTATTTTAAACCAGGAGGTTCACAAATGGAGTCGTAGACTCGGTCCATGTAAGAATTCCCTCCACAACCAGGTATGTTTGGCAAATTTCTGTATTCCGAATTTTTTTTCTTTTTTTTTTCTTTCCAAAAGACTTATTCTATTTGAATTAATTAGGTTAAGAGACACATGACTGGCGTTTTGTCGTATTTTCACATTGAACAATGTTTTATTCGGTAATAATCTATCTTAAAACACTTGCAATTTCACTTGACTTTTTTGATTTTTTTTTTACCCTTAAACTTTTGTTTATATTAGAGGACTCTATGTATTAAGATGTATCAATCTAACAGTTTACGCATTTTTAATGCAAACCAAATTCCATTTTATTCCTTAAGTTTAAAATGCGCTTCAATTAGTCTTTCAATTTTGCTTAAATTATGGCCCTTAGAATTTACTAATTATCATTTCAACCCTTAAAACATGAAGAGAGAGTTGGGTTGAAACAAATTGAAACACTTTGTGCACTTTAAATGTAAACCAAGTTCCATATTATTTCTTAAGTTTGAAATGTGCTTCAATTTAGTCTTCCGAATATACCTCTTTGAATTTTATTAATTGTCATTTCAACACTTAAAACATAAAGAGAACGTGCTTCAATTTAGTCTTCCAAATATGCCTCTTTGAATTTTATGAATTATCATTTCAACACTTTAAATCTTCCAAATATGCCTCTTTGAATTTTATTAATTATCATTTCAACACTTTAAAACATATTTGAATTTTATTAATTATCATTCCAAGACTTAAAACATAAAGAGAACGTGCTTCAATTTAGTATTCCAAATATGCCTCTTTGTATTTTATTAATTATCATTTCAACACTTAAAACGTATTTGAATTTTATTAATTATCATTTCAACATTTAAAACGTAAAGAGAACCTGCTTCAATTTAGTCTTCCAAATATGCCTCCTTGAATTTTATTAATTATCATTTCAACATTTTAAAACATAAAGAGAAAGTTGGGTTGAAACAAATTGGAACGTAGAGGTCTTAATCCAAAAAAACCAAACTTTGAGATATTATTGGAATTGGCAAAAGCACTAAAAGTGTAACAACAAAATCAAGTTCTCCTAATGACTGACAAATATGATTCTTCTTGAAGCGTATTTTAACAATATATCCTAAAGTTATAACTCAATGGTTGTCATCAATAGTTTTCAAGTGTTTGTAGACTCTTTTACAGTATCTAAGTTAGAAGATTTAGCTATCCACAACAACAGGCATAAGTTAAAAATAATAAAATTTCTATGGAGGTGTTTTGAGGGAGAGAAGAGGGGGGAGGCCTTGACAATTGCAATTGCTAAATTTTGCCCCTAGCTAGCAATGTCATGGATATTGGTTCAAATCTCATCTTCCATCAATGTGCAAGCTAGAAGAAGTAACGTGGATAAAATTGCTTGAGTGGTAATATTTCCTTAAACAAATAGTTTTACGAATAAAAAAAATCAATTTTTAAAAGTTCCAAATATAGTAGGAAAAATAAATTTCCTTACATGAATTTGTATTAGTTTTACGAAGAATAATTGTTAAAAGTTCCAAATATTTATAGTTACGTGGAAAAATACATATCCTTAAATGAATTTGTAAATGAATTAGAGAATCCCCAAACAAAATAATAACTTTGACCACAATTTAACAGAATTTAAGGTGCATGCTAGATTACTCTGACAAGATTGAAGTCAAATTTTGCAGCCGTTAGTAGCAGATCCAAACGTCATGCTCTAGCGGATTGCCTTGACGAATAGCACAAAAGATTACAATGAATCCTACTATTTCCTAAGGGACCTGTGCTTTGCAACCAAGTGGCAGATTATTTTTGCAACACATGTAATTGAACCTGACAAAAGGTTTTAGATGAGTATAAAGTTTTTGTTAAATTTCCCACTTTTGGAGAAAATCAGCCGAAGCCTTTGTATTCTAATTTTTTTGGGAGAAATAAAAGATACTTAATTCGTCACTACTTTCAAGCGTATTATTATTATTATTATTATTATTATTATTATTATTTTGTCAAACTTATACTATTACATTGGAGAAGAGAAATGTTGTTGGTGGGATTCGACCCGACCTCTGGAATAGAATCGTAAAACTTTAATCGCTTAACTTTCTATTCATTCTCAAGTGTATTGTTATTAGAAGATGGATAATCTATCATTGCAATAAATAAATATATATATAATTGGCGCTTTTTTATTGTTATTGATATTTTACATAGATTTTAAGATTAAACATTACGACTAATTTAGCAAAAACATAGAAAGATTGGACTGATCATTAGTGGACTATATATTTTATTCACATCACAACAAGTCAATATTTAATCTATATATGAAAGTGATTTTAGCGAAATAAATTATTGAAAGTGATTTTCAATTTTTTTTAAAAATTTTTACGCTTGGGTAATTCATGAAATTTTCAGGTGATTGTAGCATCTGACAAGTTTATCTGGTTCATGGAAATTTCGTCCCCTTTGACTTTCCTATCTTTTATTTATTTATTTTTGTGAACAAAATGTTGTACACTGTTGAGTAATTAATATACAAACAAAATCCATGTTGTGATGTTGCACGATAACTAAAACATTTTCAAATAGTTAAACAAGTATTAATTAACTGTCTCATAACCTTTCAACTTTATCCTAAAAATGCCCCATGAAGCATTCTACTATCTGTTTACCTCAGTTGAAACTGAAAAAGACCTCCTCTTCAAGTATGCTCCCTCTATCTGATCATATAGGACTAGGTGATGCGTGCATGGCAACGCTCGTTTCAATCCTAGGAGCTTCATCACTTATAGTCAACACGAATTGGAAAGTTTAAAGGACTCACATCATGATCTAACATCAAGAAAATTCCTCAACTTCTTCAAATATTTAACTACTTGGTGTTCAAGATTAAAGTCAAAAATTCGAGGGAGAGTTTGGTATGAGAAAAAGAGGTGGAGAATCACACCTTCTGACCAAGGCCACACCTCAAGCCGCGCCACGGCCTTGGTCACGGCCTCTATCAGAAGGTTGTCTAGCACAAGTTGAAGCTACTGATCGAGGCCGCACCCAAGGCCGCGCCACGACCTCACCCATGGCCTTTCCCAGAATCTGCTTTACGCGTTTTTTATTTATGAGTTTTTAATAGGTTATGAGTTGTATCCTTAATTTTAGGCTAGAATCGTGTGATAGGATGCAACTAGTATCAGTTATTTTTAGTAGTTATCTTTTGTAACTTTATATAACGCGTCTTGAATATTTTAGGAAAAGACATTGAAGTTTGATGATTAATGAAATTTGAGTGTTTTCTCTCTAAGAATTCCTTCTTAGTTCTTTGGATTAAGAACTACCCTTAAGTCTTATCAAGGGTAACCTTGTGGCGACTTGTTTGATTCTTGCTTAGAGTTGACTTTAAATTGGTTTGATTTCAATCCTTAGTTCGTCAACTAGGAATCTACCCACATCGTTGTGTAGGGGTTTAGGTTGCTTCTAAAGGGAGGGACTCAACGAGATTGGGGAAACTCGAAACACAACAACTCCATGTATTGGTGATTTTGGATAGGTTCCGATCTTGTCAATAGTTAACGAGTTGATTTACCTGGAGTTCAAGGCATTCTTGGCATTCGTGCGATCCGTTCACACATCACTAGGTAAACATGATTAAAGCATTTCGTCGTCTTGCTTTGGAGAAGCTAAAAAAGGGGCTTTTGTTAAAAATAAAAAAGAGTCCCTTCCTTTTCATTTGATACATGTACGGGGTTAGTAAGAAATACAAACTTTCAAATACTTATATCAACTAAAAACTATTCTAATAATTTCGTATGATATTCAAATTTAACCAAGTCTAAATAGATCCAAATTACAAGAAAAATAAAAGGTGGGATTCTATTCTTTTTCTTTGCTTTTTTGGGTTATGGATACCCATATGAAAAGACAATTAATTCAGAAATTAGGATCCTCTATTTATACACTACCATGGAGCCAAATTTCTTGAATTGTGGAGTTGCTCAAAGAATGGACCTCAACTTCTTGATCCAGATAAAGGTCCAAAATGGTCTGTTTGAATTAAACAATTTTCTCAATATTATTTTAAAGTATTCTTTACACACACTAATTAATCACTTTATATCTTCAACCGTTAACATAAATTTCTTACGCAAAAGTGCTACAATATTATTCTTTTAATAATACTCAAAAAAAGGCAATACAGACAGAACATACACTCTAGTCTTTTAATCAAAATCGTGATCACCCCCCCTTCTAATAATTTGGTAATGGACACTCACGACCCAATCTATAACAATTATACACTTGATGTGCCCTTAAAATGAAATTTGGTTTTTAGGAAAAAAAATGTATGGTGCATATGGCTAAATATACATATATATTCGTGTATGTAAAGTGATCTAGTCAGACAAGTATGGAAGGACTTGGATGAAACGTCAGAGAAATGGCGAGGATAAGGCAATGAGATAGAGATGGCAACACGGCAGTACATTACTACCCAATTGCGCAGCAAACTAGGCGATGAGGTTCCCTTTGGTATTTTTTTTTTTTTGTTGGCTTGGGGTTAGACGACTTATTTGTTTATATATGTGAAATTTTTCCGGAAGATGATGGAATATGGCCATGGAATTGGACTATTTAATGTCTATCGTGCAAATCCATGAGCATGCAAAAGCTATTGTTTCTTGGGATCTGCAACATTTGGTTTAATTGGCTCGTCCATCAAGGCGGTAGGGTTGGAAAGAAATGGTGTTGGATTTTTTAGCATTCCAAGAAGAGGACTATTTGGCTTTTGCTCTATGTTTTCTGTTTTTGTGCCTTTGCAAATTGTTGTGTTATTCTTTTCTCGTTTAGTCCATTTGAAAAACAAATAATGTAATGTTATTTCAGTGCCCATAATCTTTTGTTTATTTTTTTATGTACTCTTTTCTTTGTTCTAATTTTTGTGTACTCTTTTTATTGGGAAAATCAGATCCAGGAAGTTTTGCATAGTTGACGCAGCAATTATCTTACTACAACCATACTTGCAATTTGAGTTCGACGATGTGCCAGATCGAAAATATAATCTTTTGTTGTCTAAAAAGTCAATGACTTTTGATTTAAATTGTTTATAGAAAATGGACCTTTGATTGAAGAAGTGTGCTTAATACGTTTGAAAACCAGTATGACCGATGCTATTTAATTCGTAATCTTCTCTAATTTTAAAACACAAGGCAGAAACTATTTTCGATTGTTTCATTAGCTAAAACATGGTAGTTTACAATGAATGCATATAAAATTAAGGGGATGTTTGGTTTAAGAGAATGTGTGTCTGATGCCCATTGTTGATATTTGAAAAACAACTATCATTATCCCTTTTGATTAAGAGAGTAAAGACCCAAAGTACAAATGGGTTTTTTTTTTTTTGTTTTTAATGTTAGAAGTTGCATAAATTTCAAATTAGAGCATAATTTTATATAAAATTGAACAAATCTTTTTAAAAATTTTCTTTAAAAAATATAAAATAAAAAATCTAAAAAATATGTCTTATAAAAAAATTTTAAAATTTAAAATTTACTTAAAAGTCATTCTTCACTATAAGCAAACCAAACAAGTAGGTTTATAATGATATCTACTTCATTACTAAATCAAACATGTGGGGAGGAGTCATCAAAACCTATAGTCATAGTGGGATTAATAATATTTATAACGATAGTGATTAAGGAGTTTGAACCAAACTGCTCCTAAGTCATGTAATTCTATCATAAATGAATTTTCATTTTTATTTTTATCTCATAATACAGTTATTTAAAAACAGTACAACAATAATTATCTAAACTATTTTCTAGAAATAGCCATGCAATCTGAGCTTATGAACTCCTACGTTGCATTCCTTGTTAAATCTTATCCAAAGGCCACATTGACTATTTTGCGTGAATTCATGATAAATGCCATTAATATGGTTCTTCTTGTTACGTATTATGCACGGTGAAGTTAGAGAATTTCGGTTTTGTGCAATGGGAACTCCATTACGTATTGTACATTGTATATTTGCATAAGAAAAACAAAAAGCAAGAAAAAAAATTTTATTTTCATAAACTTACACTATTACATTGGGACATACTACCAAGTATCTAAGAAGACAAACAAGATGTCCTAGTAACCAGAAATTATCCAACAAGCAAGTTTTTTTTTTTTTTTTTTTTTTGATAAAAGATGACTTTCATTAAATTTGGAGAGTAGAAATATCTGCTTGGATTAATGGTACAATGAAATCTGGAGGCTCAGCTTGCCATCTAGCATCTACATTACAAGACTTTGCATGATGAGTCAAATGATGAGCTACCTCATTATTCTTTCTACTTATTCATTGCACCTCTACCAAAGGAAGTAACCGAAGACTTTCCCTAATCTGACCTATCAATACTTCCACATGTGAGAAATCAGACTCTGTATAGTTAACTTTGTTAATGATGTTCGCTACGTCTCCTTCAATAGTAGCACCTTCCATGTTCAAACTTTTATCCAATTCAATAGCCTCCCTTAACGCTAATAACTCTGCGTGTTGAGGATCAGCAACTCCATGGAATACATGAATACTGGCTGCTAAGCACTCACCTTTAGAACTGCGTACAATAATACCCACTCCCACACGCCTGAGTTGGACCGACAAAGCAGCATTGAAATTGAGTTTAGCCTGATGTTCCGGAGGAGGAGACCAGTTTTCATTAATATCTATTCTTTTTGCCGATGTTCGTCGTCCTATAGCCCGTTTGTAACCTCTAAAAGTGAGTAACCCTTCTGCAATATCACCAATGGGTCTGCTGTGACTTGTTCATGGATTTTCTGGTTCCTTGCGTTGCAAATTCCAGCAGGCAAGTTAAACACCTTTAAAAAAAAAAGGAAGAAATAAAAAACGGTATTTTTTCCTTTTGCATTTGTTTTGGTTTTTCATCCATTTCTTTGGGCTTCAAAAAAAGATCTTTATAGGCCCATAGTTAGGAACACTCATGGGTTTCAACTTATCCTTCGTGGCATGAATAACTGCTGTGGGCTATTCTTGTTGAGTTTTATTCCCTTCGAATTAACTTTTTTTAATGTAAAATTTCCCCCCTTGACGAGTCTGTTGACTCTGTCGAGATATACTGGGTTAACACCCGCCATCAAACCCAAAAAAGTAAATAAGCCCGTGATTCTTTTCGACCATTCAAATCCAATCCAATCAACCTCTCATTCATTTCTTTATTAGGGTCGATTTTTACTTTTGGCAATTTTATTCTTTCAAAATTTAAATTCCATATTTCTAGACTCCTCCCTAGAGGTCGAGCGATTGGAGCTTTACGATTTCTCCCGAGAGGTTGGGGGTTCGATTCTTATCACGTCACAAGAGCAACAGGAAATCCTCCAGTTTGATTATCCTCTTCTCCAAGACCCGTCATTGTAATAGAATAGGATTTCTCAAAATTAAAATAAAAAAAAATCTATGTCTAAACCCTATTGAGGTGAGAAATTTTATCTTGGTCATGGACTAAGCTACTCTCTCAAAAGATTTCTGAGTCCACACCATCAAAAGATGCACATGTCAGCTAAATAAGTTGATACCATTTTAGTTAGGGAAAATTGCAGTAAAACCCCATCAAGTATTACCTTATTTGTAGTCCCCTCCCCTCCCCAAAAAAAAAACCCAAAAACACAAATCCAAAAAAACAAAAAGATTTTTATAGGCAATTTGCACCACTAATTCTATTGTATGATGAGGAAAAAATTAATTCAATTTATTTTTTCAAACTTAGAGGTTTCTGTAATAATCCCTTTTATTTATTAAAATCTGACACTCACAAACCACCAGTAATGATACATGTACAAGGCTTTAAGGTGGCAAATGAAACTCACTAAAGAATTTTGTAAACTTTAGCATAATGTATAGAACTTTAAGCCTGAGGAAAGAAAGTTCATCAAACTATGACTCTCACTGATCACTTGACAAATAATCTCACTTGACCAATCACATGTTGCCACAAAATTTTCATGTCATCAATTCAATAGTAATTTGCAACACATGATTGACTTAAGTTTAAGGCTAAATCACAAAATGTCCCCTGTAATATTGCATCAGTAGCAAATTGCCTCCTGTATTTATGAAATACACAAATTAACCCCTTGAATTGATAAAAGACATTTGTGCCATTTTATACACAATGCTTTGACAATTTTTCTTTTTTGAACTAAAACCTAAAATTTTTATTCCACCGATGAGCACGTAGAACAAAATGATAAAGGAGAGAAGTCTCAAACAAATGAATTACTAACAAAATAAATAAATAATTTTGCTACTTTTGTTACTAGATGAAGTTGCTCTTACGTTTTTTTTATTAGAAACACTGGTTTACAAATGCTATATTTTTTATTATTGTCACTAATAGAAATGATATTAGTAGCATTTCTTGATACTCTATTTCGAATATATTTGACAGAAATTACAAATTTATATTCACTTTGTAAGATGCTCGTTATACATTATGGCAAAAACAAATTATTCATGTTGTTTTTAATACTTTTCTTCATCTTGAATGCAAATAATAATATTAAGTTTACGAGGAAATTTTTTGCAATTTTGGATTCATGATTTTGGTTTTTTATATAAGAGTGTAGTGGCAATATTGGCCTGAAATAAGAACGTTATTTTGTGTTCTATATAACAAATTAACAAGAATAGAAATATTAAAAAATTATGAGGGCAAATTTATCCTCATAAAGGTGAAGTGTACATGAGAGAGTAATTTGTTACTAAAGTAAGAGCAATTTGTATATTTCCTAAACATAGGGGGTAATTTGCTACTTACTCAATATTACATGGTAACATTTTGAGATTAGGCCTAAGTTTAATTTACTTCATCGAAAGATGACGATAACATAGAGGAAGGATGAAGTAGTATTTGATGTGAAGTGATGATTTCTCACTATTGCTTACTGAGCTTAGTAGTAGAATTCTTCAATTAGCCACCGTAAATTGTGGTCTCCTTATCCATTGCCTCAAGTAGTTAAAACCTAAGCAAGACTACATGGAGTACATTATTCTTGTTTAAATATTTTGTAATATTTTGGAGGCTTTCGTTGAGTTCCTTGGTAATTTTTTCTTATTATTCTATTAGGAAGTCTCTGTTGATTATCTTTTGTTTGATCCGAACTTTTATATTGAGGGAATTAGATCACTCTGTAGTCCACGGGTTTAGAAATTTAAGAAATATAGTCTAGTTAAAACCAAGTTGGAAGAAATGATGAAAAAGTAACATATTATTGAAGTAATTTGTTATTTGGTGCATCTAAATTTGCTTTACCCCACAAAACGTCATGGACCATACGGCTAAAAGTAAAAGACAGACACTGGAAAAAGATTGCGTGAAATGACTTCAAAAAGTTGCTTTGGTAACAAACAAATGTACATAGCCAAAATGTTATGAGGTTTTTTATTTAAGAAAAATAAAAGAATTTATCGAGTCTCAGAAATTTACTTCTGAAAGAGTTTTTCTTAATTACACTGATGCTGACAATTTCCATCAATTCCATTGTTGGACAACAAGGTATTAATAAGCTGATATTTGACGGAATATATGGAGATAAAAACCATATAAACAAGGACAAAAAAATGAAAAAATATTTGCATTGAACACGCTTTTAGCCGACAGATAAGTACAAATAAGAATAGAATTGATTGTGAAAGATGCTAGAGAGCAGTTTCCTTGTTATATGGTCATTTGGGACAAAAAAGAAGGCACCTGATGTACTATAGGTTTAATAAATTGGACCAGTGGATGGATTTGAGAAAAAAAGGAACAAATTTGAGAAAAAAGAACAAAAAAGTTACTGCAATCTTCAATTTACGACTCCAAATATCCCTATTTGTTTTATTCTCCTTTGAAATAGGAAAGAAAAGAAAAGAAAAAAGAAATCCTGATAGTATAAAAAGAAAAGTAAAGAAAAGAAAGAAAAAAGAGAATCCCGATAGCATCACAAAAAAAAAGGAAAAAAAATTAAAAAATTTGAATTGTACACTATGACTTTAAAAGTAACAAACGTATATACAAATTTTAATTATACCCTCTAACGCATGAGATTTTAGAAGTACACGTTAATTATACCCACTAACTCGTGAGAGTCTTGAAGGATGTGCAAGTATTGAGGGTTATTCCTAAATTGTAGAGATAAAATCGTAGCATGGAGACATCAGTAAGGCAGTTTAATCATATTAGAAGTGTTTATAACTCTCAATATCTATCCAAGTGTGTATAACATTGCTATTTCGAGAAAAAGAATGCAAATTTCAAGCACTAAGTAAACAAAAGAAAGAAGACTTCATATTGAAACTCCACCACAATAGAATTGTAGCATTACAATAAGCAATTAAGAAACATAACGAACAAACAAGAAAACAGATGGATCATGGACAACAAACTTTTATACAGTGCCCTCAAAATTTCCAGGTCCTTTTGAAGAAATTGCCATCGAACATTTTCTGGGTAGTCATTGGCTAGTGGAATGTCTTGTATTCCAATACTTCTCAATTTCCTTTGCAGTTCTTCCAGGGATTCTTCCAGCAATTAAGGACCACCTAGCAAATTATGACCTTAATTTTCTCAACTAATTGAATTTGAACCTTATAAATTTTAAGTATCAAAAGCAACGGAAATTTGTACCTTTCGCCCACCAAATTGTACATCCTAGTGATGAGAACTTCCTCGTCTTTGGAGAAATGAAGCTCAGAACCTTGACAATCTTGGCTGTTGTCCTCTGATGCTAAAACAACACAACCAAAACAATAAAGAGGTCATTAACCTTAAAATCAACAAGATATGATTGGTTCATATTCTAGTATGACTAATAAATTTACACTTAGGAATTACTCCTGAAATCTCAAGATTTGAAATTATTGTATGTTAGAGTACAAATGCCTCGTTGGCTCAAAGAAACTGACTGTTTGAAGTAACCATGTTACCTCTGGAGTCAGCAGAGTAATGATTTGAAGATGTGGAATGACCTGAGTCAGCCTCAGCCATAATAGACGGAAGAAATATTATAGAAACTGAAAAGATTGCTAATAAGCACCAAGAAGTATAATATGAAGATAGATAAGGTGGGGAGGTGAGGATTCTGATAGTAGCATTAATGGTACAACAGAGGAGTCCTAAAATAAGGATCTTGATTGGCATGACGTTTGAACGAGAATGGGAGGTGAAGAAAAAGCAAATCAGGAAGAATGGTAGTTAGCATCGTGTCCTCTTTGATAGGTAGTTGGCACGCTTAAACAGTTGGTTGGCAAAATGATTTCTAACTTTTTGTTTTTTGGCATTGTTACTCCAATGTAATTGAGTCGAGTCGTGTCGAGTTTGAGTAATATCATGCTTGGATTCAAACTCGATAACTATAGGTGCTGCTCGAGATCGATTGAGTTAGGAATGATGAAGCTTGAGATCGAATTTGAAGCAGTGAGAAATTATTCGAGCTTGACTCGAAAAAAACTTGTTGCACTTTCTTTTTTTCACTTGTGAGCCTACCCGAACTTAAGTACTTGAGCTGTATTCGAATGCTAACTTGTAAATTTTATTATTTTCATATTTAAAATAATAAATATATACTTATTAAATATTACCATATTTGATAAAGTTCGTTGAGCTTTTGAGTTTGTTAATCCGCTACTTTGAACAATAGTTACTACACGAACTTGGTCAACTTGAGTTCAAGTTGGGACGTACTCGCAAATGGCTTGATTCAACAATAACCCTAGTTGTTATGTGGTTGAGCAGCTCGATTTAACAATGGCCACAGTTGTTATGTGGGAAAAAGATTATTTATGTATATTATTGAAAGAATAATGGCAGTATATTAGACACAGTGATATTGAAAGTTTATGCATACACTAATTGCAACTAACATGAAATAATAAAATAATAGTGAGATATTAGACCCGTTGACATTGACAGTATAGGCAAAGAATGATTGTAGTTAATATGTAATGATTGAAAGTTCAGACATGGTGGAGAATATGCCTAAAATTTAATGAATGCAGAGAGAGAATGACGGGTGATTTGGGAAGACGTGAGTGGTGGAGTTATTATATAGGGAAAATTTCAGAAACCTCCCCTGAAATTTTGACAATTACATTTAGCATCCCTAAATTTTCAAATATTACACTTACGCCCCTATTCCTTAATGTTTGGTAACAATAAAACCCAATTTGTTGAAACACTCTATGAATATCCCAAAATGCCCTCTTCTGCCACCGCCACTACCATTCCCATTGCTCAACCCCATTTCCGATGTCACACAACCATCACAAGCAACCCAAAAAAAAAAAAAAAACACACACACACACACCCACACATCCCTTGGTTTTAACACCACCATTACTACCGGCAGCATCACCACCACCAGAAGCACCACACCAACATCCTGGTTAGTCAACATAACTACACCAACATCACCATAAACAACTAGAAAAAGCCACTCACACTAAAAAACCACCACCACTATACAACACTCCTTTTGCAACAATAGTATCATACCCAAAACAATCAAGTTCTGAAACCAACACCATTCCCTAATTTCCATCTTGAAAGCTATTATCTCATAGCACTGAAGCTTTTCACTCCTATTGCAACAATACTATCCCTACCCAAAATTACCACCAAAGTAATCCCAAGTTCCAAGCATTAAATAATACATTAAGACAAACAAAAATTAGATATCTATTAACTAAAAATTTTGCACCAAATCATCTGTCCAATCAAAATTACACTAAGTCTCCAAATTTGATCTATTAAAAGGAAAGTTTGATTTCATATGAATTTTCTATGGGAGGGTGGAGCAGAGGGGATTGGCTGAAAAAAAGGAGATTGAGAATGAGAAGGAGATGGAGAGGGCAAAATAAAAAAGGGAAGCAGGAGAAAGAGGTAAAAAGTGATTGGCTAAGGGGGAGGGGGCAAGAGGGGGAGGGGGGTTGCAATGGAGAGGAAGAGAAGAGTGGCTGTGCAAGAAGGAAAGAAAGAGAAGAGGGCCTCAGAAGCGGGAGAAGGGTTAATAACAGAGAGAAGGAGATGAGGCAGTATCACAGAGGAGAGAGGGAAAAAAAAGGAATAAATAATTGTTGAGAGAGAAGAAAAGGACATTGGTAAAAGGGAAAGACATAAGAGAAAAGTAAAAAGGAAAGGGGTTAGGGCTGAAGGTAATGAGAGTAAGGAGAGTGAAAAAAAAAAAAAAAAATCTGTAACGGAGATAAGGGAAGTAGAAAAACCGGCAAAGGATAGGAAAGAGAGGTAATAGGTATTTTTAGTGAGGACATTATAGTCATTTTAATTAGGAAAGGGGGTGTAAATGTAATATTTAAAATTTCAGAAGTGTTAGGTGTAATTGTCAGTCAAGGTAAGTTTATGAAATTATCCCTATCATATAACAATCAAAGAGTGTTGTAATTCTATATTAACGTACGTGACACTCTTTCCAATTCAAGACTGTGGGTAGGATAATTGAGCCAACAAAAACGGCATGCATCCACAATTCTCTGGGATGGGAATCTTAGATCTTTCCGGTATGTACATCCACCTAGTTTCTATTGCCTTCTACTACTTTGTCTCGGAAAGAATTATAATCTTAACTTTTCATAGCCATCCAGACCAAAATTCTTCGTCAAAGGTAGGGATTTGACGATCCCCATTGACGGCCCAGATTGATCAAGAGTATACTTGAGCCATAGTTGAGAAAACTCCACCTGAAATATGTGAACCATAATGGCTTTTACTTCAATATAAGACAAAACATATCAAACAACTTTAGTCCTTTTATGGTACGTAGATGCAGCACAAGAACATTATCACCTGCAAGTCTCTGTCTCTATGGACTCCACGTAGGCACTATTCCTACATATGGTGTATATCTACATTTTTAGGAAAGAACAAAAGAGGAGAATACTTGGGGCCACTGATTTTTTATCTTTTATCTTTTTTTGTTTTCCATTAAAGATGTATGAGCTGTTCTCATTTTTCTTTGAAATGAAAAATGATTATGACAGAATGTTGGAAATCTATCACTTTTGACTTTTCAAAGCTTCCACAAAAGTATGCTTCCAATATCTGAGACAACTATTTGAAGAACATTTTCATAATCATATTATCAATGGTTAACGCTTGATGATCCCAAACATAATTAATTTGCACATTGACAAGAGATATGGCGATATTGGCATTTATCTTTTTTATAAAGACACTGTATTTTCTTTTTAATGAGGCAATGGTGCACTTTGCTGCACTATCTTGCACAGAATAAAAACTTATTGGGAAACTAATCGAATCGCCAGTAACTATGTTGTGCATGTCATATTTAATGAATATGTAGAAAATGGGACAGTCATTACTTAAAAAAGCATATGTGACTGCTAAACTATTTTTACGACCAAACCTACTAATGGTCATAGAACTATTTTTTATTTCAAATTGGCCAAACTATTCCAAGGTTCTAGTTATAGTCAATTATTTTAGTTCCAAATAGGTCATCAACTATAGAAGCGGTCGTACAACTTAAACTATTGAGTGTATCATCTTTAATATTTCAATAACCATGAGGTAGATCATTTTTAAGAGTTCCATGGCCAATTTACAACCAAAAATTGTTTGGTAGCTAAGAGCGAACCATGAAAATAGTTTAGTGATAAGTTTAAAGCAAAAAATAGTTTGGTGACAATAATTGAGCCATGAAAATAAGTTACCAGCGATATTTGTTTTTTGCCCTATACTAAATACATTTATAAGATCAAAATTAGTTTATTTTCTAGATTAGGAAAGGATATGAATTTTTGTAATTATGTAGAATAACCAGACTTCTTTTGACTGATACATGTTTTACAAAAAAAAAAGTTTATTTATTGTTTTAATAGACATCTGACTAATTCAAAATCTTTTTGTATAAATTTCACTGGGCTACATTGTCCATTCAATTAAATTCAGCATGGATAGAACATCAAACTAAAAGTTAGTAGGATGCTAATTTGGAATTATAAAACTTCGAATATTAAATATGTTAATTTATATTTTCTTCGTTGTCTTGTTAAAACCGAGTGGTGAGTAATTTTACTACAAACAGTGCCTCAAATGTGGCAATTGGTACGTTGTAAAACAGGCTTTTTTGGAAGGAATATTGAGCACTAACCAGAAAAGAGAAAATGAGGAAAAAAACAGAACGTGTAATTGAGGCCCCATATTAAATTGTGCACGCGATGATTACGAGTTCATGTTCCATGGTCCACTAGTTCACTCATTCCTTGCTTTTGTTTGTTAGTATTCTTGAATCTTAAAGAAAATAAAAAAATCGTAAATGTTAATAAAAAATGAGAATTTTTTATTAATAGTTAAAAACTTTTTATAAAAATTTATCTTTTTTTAGTAATTTAATTATGATAATAAAAATATCACTACTACAGTATCCGCATCTTCATTCTTTATTATATATTTTGTGGATACAGTTGCCCTTAATTTCTGGGACCCTCTTTAGAGCACCCGACCGACACCTTCAATTATCAGATGTAGTACAAATGTTACAAAGTTTATGGATAAGGGCAGCTGCGGTGATTGCAAATTTGATTTTATATGCATTTAAATTTTTGTTTGCAAAAATATTAGGATAAATAATTAGGCAGACATCAATATAGGACAAAAGAAACACTACTTTAATCTTGGATAAGCAGAAGTAGAAAACCTTCTCTAGTCCAGAAATAAAAGATCATGTAAAATCACTGTACTAATACTGTTGTTATTTAGGTTGAGAATATGCCGGTAATTCTGTAATACTGTTGTTATTTAGGTTGAGAATATGCCGGTAATTCTGTAATTTGAAATCGGTTAATTCGGTATTTATTTTTTAAATTCCTGACCAAATTCGATGTCGATCTCAACCCGATCCGAATTCGATTCCGGATTCAAATTGGTAAATCATATTCTAATTCGGTTTCCGAAAAAAAAAAAACCTGCAAATTGGTATTCTAATCGGTTTATGAGGGGGAAAAAAAATCCTGCAAAGCTTATTGGCTAATGGTTTGTTCGGTTTTGGTGATATTAGAGTTGCAGTAGATTAAGCTACAGTTTCAAGAAAAATTAGATTACAATTGTAATAAGGAAGCAAGTTAATCCAAACGGTTATAATACTAATTATCAACCAATACCCAGTAAACTAATAAACAGAAGTCACGGTTAATTGCAAAAAGGGTGGCAGATTCTCCATCAGTTGGTTTCTCCGTTTTGGCTGTCACATTATTGCTACTACCAATATCCCCTTGCCCTCAAAAAAAGTTTCTCTTTGGCTACTGATCCCTCCTGCTCTTCCTCTGGACTCCACCGGAGATGACAATTCCGATAACAATAATATGCCTAAATCTTTATATGATAATAAAAAGTTAAACTTGGTTGGTGATTACTCGTGAGAACAAACGTGTTCCTCTAATAAACGACAAAATTTGGCTGTGTTTGGGTATGAAATAGCGTATAGCTTGAGCAGCTGAGAGGAGCCGAAGAGATTGAGATGGAGATGGAGTATCTTTCGTTATAGGATAAGAGATTAGCTAATTAGGTTTTACGGTTTTGGATGGGTAGGGGTGGGCAAAAATAATTGGAAAACCGAAAAATCGCAATAATCGGTCCATTCCGAACCGAAAAATGAGGGTAACCGAACCGAATTTTGAAAGCGATTAGGTTAACCAAACCTCATTTGCAAAAGCGGTTCTGGTTCCGGGTATCAATTTTTAAAAACCGCAGTTAACTGAACCGGTCCACATATATGTCTTAAAAGCTAATGTTTGTGCATATTATAGATGAATAGAGGGGTATTTAATCATTTTTTTTTTCAAGTCTAAGCTCAAAAACTTAAAAATGGTATTTGATTTTTTTATTTGTATATTATTTCTTATTTTTATATTCTAATTATCATATGTTTTCTTGATATTAACTAAAAAATTACTTTCATATAACTTAGATACGGAATATGGAAAATAGCATAACTATTTTCTACTTGTATTGTGAAAAATATTTTTGATTTTTTTTATTTTTAAAATGAGTGGATGCAAAGTTTCAAACCGTAATTTTATTGCTTATTTTTTGAAGTAATTGAAATTGAATAAATATTTTTTAATTTAAGCAAGTATTTATATTATAATATTTTTAATTTATTTTATTAAATTTATTTAATACTATATGGTTCCGGTTACCCGCGGTACCCGACCCTCTTTAACCGGGTAACCGATAAGTGGTTAATTGATTAATGAGGGTTGGATACGGTTAGCAAATTCGATGAACTGATACAAGCGATTCCGATTAGGATATTTGGTGTATAGATCAGTTAACTGGTCCATGCCTACCCCTATAGATGGGTATAATAAGAAGGCTGGACTTTGGATTTTAAAGTGGGAATTCAGACTAATTGGGCCCAAATTTCCCGATCCAAAATAGTTTATTATTTCGGGCTTCTATCAACTTGGGCCTAACTCCATAACTCAAGAAATTGGGCTTTGAATTCGATAATTCAAAATCAGTATTCATATACCAAATTTGAATTACCGAATTGAATTCGAAATTAGTATTACTGATTTGAAAAATGACATTTTTGAATACCGACCGAATTCAATTTCATTTTTTTCAGATTTTCTAAATTACCGACCGAATAACCAAATTTGATTTACCGATTTGAATTTAAATTCGGTCGGTAATTCGATATTTACCAAATTTGCTCCCCACATTATCATTACATTGGTCCTGGTCCGAATAAAAGTAACTTCCATTTTTACTGTTTATGTTTCCTTTTCTTGTTCTTTTTTCATTTTCTCATTTAAAAATTGAAAAAAAAATGCCTAATACATTTGTCATTTTGTAATTCCTTTAGATAATGTTAGTTCTATTTCCTTTTGAAATAAAAAGCTCCAAGCGACTTTTCGGAGGAGGGTTGAACCACGTAATCTATTTCAAATACCAAACGAATGGAAAGTGAGATTAGCTCAACTAGTATCAAATTTAGGAACAAATAGTGAACCGAACGGTTAGAACACTACGATTTCTTCTTAGTGGTTGGGAGTTCAATGTTGCAACACAAGAACAGCAGAAGATTCTCCAGTTTAGCTATCCCTTTCCCCCTAGTTTGGCTATCCCGTACCCCAATTCAGCTATCCCCTTCTCCTGAGAGCCCTCTTGGTAATAGCACTCTAGTTTAGCTATCATTGTCTTCCAAGACCCCTCTTTGTAATAGCATAGGATATAAGAGTAGCAAGAGGTCCTCTAATTTAGCTATCCCCTCCTCCCAAGATCCACCACACCCTAATTTAGCTATCTCATTTTCCCAATACCCCCCTTGTTATAGCATAGGATTTCACAAAAAAAAAAAAAAAAGTACAAGAATTTCAGAAAAAAAAAGAAAAGAAAAAACTAGTGTCAAATTCTACTGGTTCCGTAAGACTCTTCCTTGTAATAGTATAAGATTTCAAAAAGCAGTACGAGGTCCCTAGTTTAGCTATCCTTTTCCTTCAAGACCTCACCTCAATTTAGTTATCCCTTTCCCCCATGCCGCCTCCTTGTAATAAATAGCATAGGAAACAAGAGCACAATTTAGCTATCCCTTTCTCTCAAGACCTAACGTACCCTAGTTTTGCTATTCCCTTCTCTCAAGACGCCTCCTTGTAATAAATACTATAGGATATAGGAACAATAGGAGGTCCCCAGTTTAGCTATTCCCTTCCCCCATGTTCTAGCACACTCCTGTTTAGCTATCTCCTTCCCCTAAGATCCCTCCTTATAATAGCATAGGATTAAAAAAAAAAATAGCATTAAAATCTACTGGCCCCACAAGACCCCTACTTGTAATAGCTCAAGATAAAAAAAAAAAACTATATTAAATTCTAGTGATTGAGGACAAATAATACCAATGTGAAGCCATTCATTCTTTCCAAAGCGAAGCGTAGACATTTAAATTTTATAGTAATCAAGAATTATGACCTTATAAAATTTGGGTCATAATAGAAAATTTTACTAAATGTAGACGTGAGTCTATTAATAATCAAGAATGGTGACCTTATAAATTTTGGGTCATAATAGAAATGTTTACTAAATATAGATGTACTAAAGGTTCATTGACTCCTATTCCAGTCAGCAATTGTCGGGATGGAGTGAGTTAGTGAGTCCTACCTTAAGTTTCCCCTTCCTCTACTCCCTTAACCTTTTGGGTTATTTTCAATATATATATGTGTGTGTGTGTGTGAGTCTATTAAAATGTTTCGAATGATGTTAATGGGCTATCGAATGATGTTAATGGGATAACCCAGTATTTTATATCTATTAATGGGTGGCTTAAATACTAAATAACCTATTAGGGGGATTGGAATTCTAACTCAAAATTTATCTATAAATATAGTACACCTCCCTGTAAATAGAGAATAGACAGAATTTTTCATATATTGCAAAGGAGAAAAGCTACTGCGTAGGCAAACTCCCTCAAGATCTCAGGTCATCAAATCCCTAAAATTCTTCGTGATTTCAATTTGAAGTCACTAAATGCATCAAATCAAATTCATCAAATTCCCTAAATTTTTTGTAGATCTCAAGTCCCCTAAGTTCTTCGTAATCTCAAATCATCAACTCCCGAAAGTTTTTAGATCTCAAGTCATCATATTTCCAAAGTTTTTCAAGTCATTAAGTTCCTTAAGTACACAAAATATTTTATAGATCTCAAATCATCAAGTTACCAAAGTTCTTCAACTTATCAAATTCTTCGAGCTTTTCATAGACCTCAAGTCCTTCAAGTCATGAAGTGGCCAAAATTCTTTGTAGATCTCAAGTCATCAAGTCCTCGAAATTCTTCAGGTCAAAGTCTAAAATTCTTGAAGTTCTACGAGTAAATATGCATTCTTCAACTTTTAAGTCCTCGAAATTCTGCCAAATGTTCATGGTCTTCAAATTTCTCAAGTATTCAAGTGGCCAAACCTCTAAATTTACGTAGATTAAGAGATGTTCATCCTCGAGATCTACTCAAGTGTTCTGTTGCAAAGTTTTTGGCAATCTTCTTTCAATTGCTAAATTATTATAGGGGAATTTGCTGCCTACTTTGGTCCTTTAAAACAACAGTTAAAACAGAAAGGAGCAAGAATCAAGGGGCCTTTTTTGCGTAAAAAAATGCGAATTCAAAATTGTATACTTTTAAATTAAAATTAATAGAATTGATATTTTTATTATTTTTTTCTTGATTTTCAGTATTGTTTCCATACTCAAATATTGTGTAACCAAATTTCTTGCACATGACCCCAACTTTGCCCTTCATCTCTTTTCTTTCAAATTCTGAAGTTGTACATGGAAGCACCTTCGGTCAAAAGAACATCGTCTCCAAGGGAGTCTTTACTGATTTGTACTGAAGTGTTAGGGCATTCGCTGCAAAAATAGCCCAAGAAAACATTGAACGTATTTATGCAAGTGAACACAAGGATGCGATCTCACTGAAGTCATCTAGATCTGATCCATTTGCTGCAAAGGAGGATCTCCGCTTTGACTGTAATATATTCTCCATTAATAGGGGCAAGTTTTAAAATTCTTCTAAAAATAACCTTTCGCAAATCAAATTTGCATCAGAAACTTCACTAGAAATCAACTTTAAAGAAATCCATTCTACGCTGTCTGATGTTTTAGCCATTATGGCATTTATGATGACTAATGTATCGAGCACAGAAGAACAAGTGACATAAATGTCCAAGACAATTGATGATCTAAAAGGAACTGTAGAAGAAAAAGACCCCCAAATCACGAAGTTTTTAAACAAGATAGACGTCCTTAGCAGAGTTGAGCAGCAAAAATATCGGTTCATCTAGTTTGATAGATAAAAATAAGAAGGTTACTAGATTCTATTGAAAAGATAGGGAATCATATGGTCCAAAGAGATACCATGGGATATTTCGTAATTTACCTTCTAAATTTTACCTGCAATAAAAAATATAAACCTCATGTTTGGCATATAGAAAATTAAATAAATCATCATAAATATTAAACTTATGTTATTCAAGGATTGGGTTTTTAAGGGGAAAAAAATTATGATGGTAGGGTGTAGAGTTTGAAATTTAAAGGAAGACAGTTAGACAGATAAGTTGAAGAAAGATGATCAATCATTTTGTATAATTTATTATTTTGGTTTTAGTTTTTATAAATTACAAAAATTGAATTTGTGACTTACATAAATACACACACGTACATAACACATACACACACATATATATATGTATGTATGTACGTACGTACGTACGTACACGTGTATGTATATTACATAATACATACACATATATGCATGTGTGTGTCTATATATGTATATAGATGTATGTATTTGTGTATACACACACGCACATACGTGTGTTTATGTGGGTGTCTATATATTACACATATATATTGTTGGATTAATGTTTCAACTGCGGGTTACCTCGGATTCATCTTTAATCGTGTTGTTAACTGTTTGACCTAATAATGACCTGCTTAAAATTGGGTCATGTTAATATGTGCTAATTCCGGATCTCGTTCAAGTCAGTGCTATCATGTTATGTTACAAATTACCGCCCATAGATACTCTGGCTAGTGAAACTTTTTGCTTTCCCTTGCTCAATGTTACCAATGCCTTTCCTTGAATGTTACTAAATTACTTTCCTATAAATTCCATGTGTAACTTATTTTGCACACCATACTATAATGCACATCATACCACTTGGATCTAATTAATGCAGATATTAGGTATTTAGTGAAGGCTAGCTGTGTCGATTAACGACGAAACCAGCTCCATCTAGAAGGCGAGTATGTGGGGAAAAAAAACTTTCTGACTCTTAGTTTCATTTCCATTACTATCTAAGGGTGGCTAGTGTGAGAGAAAAATCTCACTCTTAGTTAGGCGTGGACACGGGTTAAGCACGTAAAAGGGATTTAACTAACTCAGTCCTAATATGTTGGGTCAGTAATTTTCTGACCCTAACCCACCCCTAATGCCTTTGGGTGCCTGCCCCTTGGGTAACTGATAAAATGAGGGCGGGTCACAAAGTATTCGACCCATCCCTATTTTAATAATAATATTAAAATATTTGATGAATAAATGTTGGGAGTAGTGTGTTTAAACACATTATTTGGTTCTCGACCAAAATGTAGTACAATTATGCTAAGGTTAGTTTGTGCTAATACTATGATCAACTTATAAATTCAAGCAAGTCATTTTTTGTAGATGCCAAAAAAAAAATGTAGTCGCTTAGTTGAATATTTAAGAAAACAGAAGAAAATTAAAGCTTTTGTCGATCAGGTTTATTCGCTAATTTTTTCAAAGGCTGGAATAACAAAATTTTTCATCTTTCTGTCCGTAAAAGATTATTCTTTTGTCATAATACGTAGACAATCAAATATGAGAATGTTAAAACAGTTTCTATTTTTACTAACCAATGTAATGAAAGCAAGGAGTGAGAAGGGGAGGAATCACAAACAGTTGTGATTGGCAAGAAGAGGGCTTGGGGGCTGGGTCGGATAAGAGACAGTAGGCACAAAACTTCCCACATCAATTGTGTAGTAGTGTTAGAATGAGTAGATAAGTTTGAAAGTTAGCACAAAAAGTTGGACCTTTTTTGTGTATGTCATCACTCTTATGTCCAGCACCCATGTGTTTTTTTTTCTGATCCGTATTCGTATCTGTATCCGAATTTTATGAAATTTTAACCCTCATCTAACCCATTGAGAAAAAATGTATCAAATATTCTATTTTTCAAATCAAGTCAAATCGAGTTGATCGGGTTTTTGGATAGGCGAGTATCTTTGCTCACCCTCATTGTTCCCTTTCCGATGCTGTCAAAAGGTAATAATCACAAGAAAAAGAAGGCAATAAAATCAGCTCAGAAATCCATAGGCAACACCACAAATTATTAACCAGAAAAAAAAAATCATTAAACTGTTGTCAATAGAGGTAGACATTTCATAACTGTTAGAACGCTAATTAAAACCAATTGAGATTAAATGCCATCGAACCTAGAAACACCTATAGTTAAAAACAATTAGTTTATACCGTAGCTGGATATGCTTCTTTCTCAATGGAAGTTTGATTTTGCCATACCAAAAGAAAAAGAAAAAAGGATATAACGAAGGAGAACAAATCTATAGTACATCGCTCCGACACTTTTCACCTTAAAATCCAATACTGCTAATTGACTTCAAATTGATCAAAGCTAAGTTCACAGCTATCTTCTTTTTTCTGTCTTATTCCGGTCATCCTTACCCATGGTTCAAAGACTCGGCCGAGTCGGTGACGACTCGGTCGAGTCGGAACCAGATCGGAGCATGGTGGTCCGATACCGTTCCGATATCACTCGGAGACGGCGGACTCGCCGGAAAATCGGTCGGTCTCGGTGAACTCGGACCGAGTTGGATCCAAATCGGTGCGAATCACCCGATTCGGAACCGGCTCGTCCGAGTCAATCCGGACCACCATATATGTGCCATAATCCAAAGAAATAACATAGAGATATTACTCACCGATTCGGAGCCTACTGATTTCCGGCATTGGGGTTGATTTTCCGGTGGTTTAGGCGGCTGATTTGGGGGGTTTTTTAGTGTTTATTCAAGCTCGAATTTGTTTGGATTTCGATGGGTGATGGCTGAGATTGAGTAATGTTTGGGTGGTTGTGATGTTGACTGGCAGGAGGAAGTGATTCAGTGGCTGGTGGCGGCGGCGGGAGGAAGTGATCTGATTTAGGGTTTGCTGGGTATGAGTGGAGAAGAGGAGCAGAGAAGAAGAAGAAGTCGACGGCTTCTTCTTTTTGTGTTGTAAGCACCTCGCGCAATGCGCGAGGTGTCCCTTTTTTTTAATAATAAGGCGCAGTGTCCTTTTTTTTTTAATAACAAATGCCCACGCGCATTGTGTGTTGGGTTTTTTTTTTAAATAATGCACAGAACTCCGCGCCATGCGCGCAGATTCTGATTTTTTTAACAAACTCGTGCAAATGCAAAGCCATTTTTTATGTAATTTACCGTGAAATCTTCTCCTATATAAAGGCCACATCCCATAGGCCAAACATATGCAATTTTTTATCTTGTAAACCACAAAACTTTGAAGCATCCTCCACGTAGCTCTTTGGAAATCAAATTTGCCTCCTTCAAACAAAATTTCAAGTTAGTTTTCCTTTTACTTATATATGATTTTTTGTTTTTTACAATGTTTTATTTTTTACATGTTTTTCATTTGCATATATATTATTGTTATGATATATATATATATATATATATATAATATAGTCTAGATTTGTATATGTATTATTATTGTAATACACACACACACTATAAAATACATACACATACATAATATATATGTGTGTGTGTATTTTTTTTTGTTTTTATAATGTTTTATTTTTATATATTTTTCATATGTATATATATTATTGTTATGATATATATATTATATTCACACACACATAATATATGTGTGTGTGTGCGTATTATTTTTTAAAATGTTTTATTTTTATATATTTATCATATGTGTATATATTATTGTTATGATATATATATATTATATTCTGAATTTGTATATGTATTATTATTGTAATACACACACACGCACATATATATACATGCATTTGTGTGTGTGTATATATTATCCTTGATATGTGTATATTATTATTTTTTGTTTTTATAATGTTTTATTTTTTATATATTTTTCATATGTATATATATTATTGTTTTGATATATATATTATATTCTGAATTTGTATATGTATTCTAATTGTAATACACACACACCCATATATGTACACGTTTTTGTGTGTGTATATATATTATCCTTGATATGTGTATATTATTGTTTTTTATTTTATAATGTTTTATTTTTTATATATTTTTCATATGTATATATATTATTATTTTGATATATATATATTATATTCTGGATTCTTATATGTATTATTATTGTAATACACACACGCACATATATATACACGCGTTTGTGTGTGTATATATATATTATCCTTGATATGTGTGTATTATTATTTTTTGTTTTTATAATGTTTTATTTTTTATATATTTTTCATATGTATATATATTATTGTTTTGATATATATATTATATTCACACACACATAATATATGTGTGTGTGTGCGTATTATTTTTTAAAATGTTTTATTTTTATATATTTATCATATGTGTATATATTATTGTTATGATATATATATATTATATTCTGAATTTGTATATGTATTATTATTGTAATACACACACACGCACATATATATACATGCATTTGTGTGTGTGTATATATTATCCTTGATATGTGTATATTATTGTTTTTTGTTTTTATAATGTTTTATTTTTTATATATTTTTCATATGTATATATATTATTGTTTTGATATATATATATTATATTCTGAATTTGTATATGTATTCTAATTGTAATACACACACACACATATATGTACACGTTTTTGTGTGTGTATATATATTATCCTTGATATGTGTATATTATTGTTTTTTGTTTTATAATGTTTTATTTTTTATATATTTTTCATATGTATATATATTATTATTTTGATATATATATATTATATTCTGGATTCTTATATGTATTATTATTGTAATACACACACGCACATATATATACACGCGTTTGTGTGTGTATATATATATTATCCTTGATATGTGTGTATTATTATTTTTTGTTTTTATAATGTTTTATTTTTTTTATATTTTTCATATGTATATATATTATTGTTTTGATATATATATTATATTCACACACACATAATATATGTGTGTGTGTGTGTATTATTTTTTAAAATGTTTTATTTTTATATATTTATCATATGTGTATATATTATTGTTATGATATATATATATTATATTCTGAATTTGTATATGTATTATTATTGTAATACACACACACGCACATATATATACATGCATTTGTGTGTGTGTATATATTATCCTTGATATGTGTATATTATTGTTTTTTGTTTTTATAATGTTTTAGTTTTTATATATTTTTCATATGTATATATATTATTTTTTTGATATATATATATTATATTCTGAATTTGTATATGTATTCTAATTGTAATACACACACGCACATATATGTACACGTGTTTGTGTGTGTATATATATATTATCCTTGATATTTGTATATTTTTTTTTGTTTTATAATGTTTTATTTTTTATATATTTTTCATATGTATATATATTATTATTTTGATATATATATATTATATTCTAGATTCTTATATGTATTATTATTGTAATACACACACGCACATATATATACACGCGTTTGTGTGTGTATATATATATTATCCTTGACATGTGTGTATTATTATTTTTTGTTTTTATAATGTTTTATTTTTTATATATTTTTCATATGTATATATATTATTGTTTTGATATATATATATATATTATATTCTAGATTTGTTTATGTATTATTATTATAATACACTTACTCACACACACACATATAAAATATATATTATTGTTTAAATCTTAGTAAAAATATATTTTTAAAAATTAGACTAATGATCATACAAACAAGTTAATATGTAAATAAGATTTGCAAATTACTAACATAATCTAAATAATTACTGTTCTTTTGTCAAATACCAACTCATTACTTGTAATAACTTTTTGATAGATTACTGATACTAAACATTTATGATGACCTATGTAACAGGTGAAATGGCAAGTAAGGACATTGGTTGGGAACATGGTACATCCTGTAGGTGGAAATAGAAAAATTGTGAGATGTAATTATTGTGAAAAAGTAATGCATGGCAGTATTACAAGATTGAAGGAGCATGTCGGTCATATTACAGGCCAAGTTGAACCTTGTCCAAAAGCTCCAAGAGAAGTTATAAATGTAATAAAAATGCATTTAAGAGCTGGTAAGGCTCAAAGAGCTACCTTAAAGAAGAAAAAAGAAGAAATATTGAGCTCTCTGCAAGAGGAGAATATGTACGGTGACGAGGAGGAAGAAGACGTATATGAGATTGATGAATCGGAAGATAAGCAGATGAGGCGAGCAATGAGAGAGAGCCGATACTTACAATTTGTTGAAGAGCAGCGAAGGCATTCAGTGTCTGGAAGTCGACCATCCATATCTATACTAGGTATTATTTGTAAATTAAAATGTTATAGAAGTTATTGCATCAATTTATTAAAATACATTGAAATTATTATTTATTTGTTTTTTTATTTTTTAAACATCTTTTACTTCAGAATATATGGGTGGTAGTACTTCGGAGCAAGCAACTGCTAGAAGTAAAAGGGGTTTGTCACGTAATTTCAGTGTTAGACAAGCAGATGAAATCATAACCAGAGGAGTTGACTCGCATATGTTTCCTTCGAAACAAAAATCAGTCAAATCAATGTTCGCAGGGAGAAAACATAAAGAGAGTCGGTAAGGCAATTTCAAATTTTTTCATTTTAATGCTGTACCATTCCATGCAGCTTGATAATCCATACTACTCAATCAATGATTGATGAAATTGCCAAAGCTGGTCCTGGAATTAAAGGCCCTTCAGCTTATCAAATTGGAAATGAATATTTAGATGAAGAATTTGAAGAGGTTCATAAATATTTGGAAGATGTCTATGGTAAATTTTCAACTTTTGGCTGCACACTTATGTGTGATGGTTGGAGTACTCGCACTAAGCACCCAATAATAAATTTTATGGTATACTGTGATAGGACATATGCTATTTCATAAATCAGTTGATTGCACAAATGTGAGAAAAAATGCAGAATATATTTTTAAATTAATGGATGAGGTAGTAGAGTCTATAGGAGAAGAAAATATTGTACAGATTGTGACAGATAATGAATCTAGTATGAAAGCAGCTGGAAAATTACTAATGCAAAAAAGAAAACATCTATATTGGTCACCTTGTGCTGCTCATTGTATTGACTTGATGTTAGAAGATATTGGCAAAATGGATGAGGTGAAGCAAACTATTGCACAGGCAAAGAGGATCACTAGTTTCATATACAACAGTGATAAAGTAGTGAATTTGATGAAGACATATACAAGAAAAAGGGAATTGTTATGTCCCGGCATCACAAGATTCGCTACTGAATTCATTTCTTTGGAAAGTCTTATTCGGCATTGTCTAGAATTGAAAAGAATGTGTACCTCAGATGAATGGATAGATGTCAATAACACAACCAAACGAAGAGGAGAAGCTGCTAAAGTGGCTGAATTGATACTATCCGAAAGGTTTTGGAATAAAGTCAGATTTGTCTGTGCAATAATGGAGCCTTTGGTCAAAGTCTTAAAGACCGTTGATCAAGACAATAAACCGACCTTGCCAATTATTTATGAGGCCATGGATAGGGCAAAAATGGCCATTAAAAAGTCGGTAAAAAATTGGAGGAGTATTTGGGATGTGATTGACAACAGATGGTACGACCAATTACATTGTGATTTACATGCAGCAGGTAATTTAAAATAATATATGCAATTTAAATATGCATTATATATGTATTCACTTGTTTAATTAATTTTATAATTTTATTTTATTTAGCATATTTTTTAAATCCGACCCTGCAATACTCTGGAACATGTGAGTATAACACTGATGAAGTTCGTAAAGGGTTGAAAAGAGTCATTACAAAGTTGGAGCCAGATTTGGATACACAAGTTGATGCAATAAATGAGGTATATTATGATTATTTTATTTATATGTATTAGTGATCACATGCATTACCAAATTCTAGAATTTTAACATATATGCATATGTCATTTTTTGTAGATCAAAATTTTTACAGAGAAAAGAAGAGGATTTGGAAGTTCTATTGCAACAAGAGCATTGTCGAAATCCTTACCAGGTTCGAGCTCAACTCAATATATACTTAAGTTTAAGTTATATGAATGAAGTTAATAGTTTTTATAATATTAAGATTATTATTATTATTCTAATTGATTATTATTTTGTCTGTTTAGCTGAATGGTGGCTCAATTACGGTGAAGATGCTCCACATCTGAGAAAGATTGCAGTGAAAATATTAAGTCAAACTTGCACATCCTCTGGTTGCGAAAGAAATTGGAGTACTTGGTCCTTGATTCATACAAAGCTTCGCAATCGTCTAGCAATTAAAAAATTACATAAATTGGTCTTTGTGCATTATAATATGCGATTAAAGGTGAAAAATATGATGTATCAAAGGGACACTGATGACTTCTACAGCCCAATTGATTTGAATCACTATTTTTCATCAAGATGATATATTAGATGAATGGATAAGAGAAAGTGATCAGCCTACCTTATCTGAAGATAATCTCGAGTGGTTAGATGAAAGGCATTTGCCAACATGAATCAGAAAGAAGTCAAGATGGCAATAGACGTGATAGTGATGATGATTTCGGTGATACATTATCTCAATTTATTACCAGGAGGAACAAAAAAAATCTTATTCAATCATCATCTCAGAGGCATAAAGGTAAAGGTAAGGTTGGACAAACGAGTAAGGCATGTTGCTATTTCATCCTCAGTCCAATAAAAGTGATAGTGACAATGATGATGGTGATGATGGTGGTGATGGAAATGAAGAAGATAATTCTTTGAGATATAGTGGAAAGTCACGATCAAGAGAGCCAACAAACAGGAGGTACGTCGTGGGCTCGAGATCAAGATAATTATTATGCCACTCAAGACACTGATCATGGTTATCGTCCAGGCATAGAAGCACAACGAGAATATCTCAACAAATTAACTGAGTTTCCAAGTCAAGATACTTTCTCTTATCCTTCAGGCTCACAAAGACATAGAGGAGTTGAAGAGCATATGCAAAATTTGAGTATAGATCCGAACTCTAAGTACGATTCTAGTCAAGATTGGAGCAGTAATCAATCGGAATATGGCTACGAGCAATCATACGGAATTGATACGGGTTATTATAGCCGATATGGTCTATTTGATGGAACTGGACAAGTTGATAGTTCTACTAGTAGTCACTGGTGGCAGATATTATGAACAAACAATTGATAGACATCATGACAGCTCCTCTTTTGAATCTAATAGCTTTGGCTATGATCGTACTGACGATAGTGCTAACTATCGAGGGTTCGGATATTATCATTATGCTCCGGAATTCACTGGCAATCAATCAATTCCCACGTATCATGAATCATGGAATGCCAAGTCAATCCTCACAATCAACGAATGCACAAGATGGCTCTTATATGTTACCTACTCCAAATCCACATTTGTTTTACCATCCATCGGGGGAAAATGATAGTGATTTTGAACCGCATCGTCATTCTACTTGGTATTGATAGGTGAACATTCAAAATAATATTAGACATTTTTTCAAGTCTTTGCATTTTGTTTAATGTGATTCATTTTTAAAGATGTAGATTGTTTTTTTATATCGATAAAATGGACACATTTTAGAGATTTTATTTACTTATTTTTTTAGTTATTTTTGTGTAGCATACTTTTCTTTATATTTTGAATGATTATTTATAATTTTTAGAATAGAAATTGATTTAAAATGTGCGTCTCACCGAGACCGCGATCGAGACGCCGAGTCCGATGTGGAACGATATGCGCCGCGACTGTGACCGAAACCGCAACATTGAACCATGTCCTTACCTGGCTTCGAATTTGATAAGGTTTCAGTGTTCAAAGGTTGAAGCTATATTGATGCTAAGAATTCATCCCAATATTCTCGTTGTGATGTCTCTCGGTCATCCCAATCAAATTCTGTGGACATTGATAAAACTTAGTTCTCCTATGTTCAAAACTTGTCCATTCTGTGGTCGCTTCACTCATCTAAACATTTCTCCATACATACATACATGGATGTACGTGATACATATACATATACACACATAGAGTATGTTAGCTTCTAACCTCAATTCTGACCATTACAAATTTTTGTGGTTCTAGTGATTGGATAGCAAACTAAGTGGCCTGTGAATGTTTAGCCATTGCTCTTCATTGTTGTTCTGTTAATAATAGTTGATATTGGATACATAATTTTGCCATAAAAAACTTCACACTGCTCATTAACTTCTTTACTGACAAGTAGAAACATTTTTCAAGATTTTTGCTTAAAAGTTAAACAGATGTATATGTTACGAAGAATCAAGAGTTTATAGCCTCTTTCCAAACCCAACCATAATACCTACACGTTACGATAGCCTAATAAGTACCTCATTCATGACTTAATCTAGTCTAGATATCCGTGGTTGTAGAATAAATTGTCACACCCCGTGCCCTAAGACGTGGTACCTGCTGTGCCCTAAGTTAAGCTAGAACACAAGACTAATCGATACAAAACATTAACTAACACAAGTCATAACTTGATGAATACACAATAATTACCCAAAAGAATATCATTTCATTAACTCATAATATCTATTATCTATTTACATCTCCATGCCCCATTACAAAAATAGTTGAGGATCACATGTATAACCTAACTTATACAAAAATATGGCTATACAATCCTGAGTAAAAAATAGTCTCTTTCTATGTCTAATACCCAAGCACACTCTAAGAGGCCTAAAATCTTTCCAATCTCCTTCTATGAATTCATCTCCTGCGAAATGAAATAATGGGGTGAGTGATAATTTACCTAGTAAGTAGTAAAAAGTTTCTTTGAGGCTTGAGATTGTTACACATACACATATAGTTTCCCAGCACAAAACCATAGTTCACATCATTTATAAAGATACGTGGTCATTTCATAAGCAAATACAATTCAATTGATAATCATAGCACAGTACAATGAGACCTCAAGTAGTTAGTGGACAAATGACCCTGGATATCCAATTGTTAACTATGACCCGGTTAACACGATTCAAATCCAACTTTCACCTAATTGGTCCGGTTTAAAGCTAACTATCACCCGGTTAGTACGGTTTAAAGAGTATTTCACAATTACCATTTTAAGGAACTAGTCCCGTCATAATCTATTTCATATACAAGAGCTCAAATCAATATTCATTCAAATAACAAATAGGCCACATATACTCATTTTATAGTAAGGCAAGAATATAACTAAACTCAAACCCATTTATATAGAAACTAACATTTCAAAACATTAAAGTTAGCAAAGTACATTTCCAAAGGCAAAGAGATTCAAGTACTACTTACCTTGATCAAAAGCTAGTTCAAGTAATCGGAGTAGGATAATCATTGTCTTCGCCTAATACACACAAATAAACATTAATCATTCACTAATTCTAGTAAGAATCATAATTGAGTCTTAAATCTAGACTTAAAATGCAATACGAAACAAAAAAAGCAAAGGCTAGACTGTGATCCGTGGGTGGGAATAACCAATCCGCATCCGCGGATCAAGCATAACTCACCCGCATCTCACACCAAGAGTTGAGCCGCAGGTGGACAAGGCACGAGCCATGGCCGCGGCTTGCAATGGCGGACCCACAGCTCACCATTCGTGACACAGTTAACACCGCGGATACGGTTAGAGACTTTGGCCATTCCAGTCACGGTTCCATCCGCGGCATGGATGGGGGTGTAGTTGGCACCAAAAAGTGCCCTGAAACGAGCCTGCAACCAATCAAAACACACACAACCTTCCCCCAACTTCATCCAACTCAATCCAAACACCAAACCAACTCCATAATGACACAATAAAGCAATAACAAAGCACATTAAGCTCAAAACACCCATTTACCCAAAACACAAGTCATAATTACACAAAATCCCTCAAAGTTCCTCACTCACAATCATCAAAACCCAATCATCATCTTACACACACATACAATCACTACTACTACTAAAAGACATGAAACATTGAAGCATACAACTCCAAGACTTACTTGATTAACCTATTAACCACAATACACACCATAACAAACAAAGACCCAAAATATGGAGTAGAATTTGGGAAGAAAACCTTGAGTAGGGGGTGGGTTTGAAGGCTGAAGATCTCCCCTACTTGTTCCCCTTAGAAAGTGAGGGTGCTCACTTCTTTCTTCAAGAAAATGGAGAGAAAATTAGAGGAAGAGAGTTAGGAGGAAGAAGGAGAAAGAATGGAAAAGAACCCTAAGTCTTTTGGGGTTAAATCAAATTTAACAAAATTTCACTCAAGTCCCTCAAGAGATTACATATCACACTCTCCCCCAAGAGGTTGAAATGACTAAAAGGCCCATGAATGCCCTTGATATTACATAAATAAATAAAGCAATGAATATGGGTGTAGATATAGACGAAACCTTAGGGACACTTAAATTTTAAGGATTGCAAGAATGATTTAAGTGTAGAGAGTGATTTATTTTCAAAAACAAAAAAAGCGTAGAAAGTGATTAAAGAGTTGAGAATTACAAGATGGGAATTGAATTGTATCAATTGTATCAACTGATTGTCCTGAATAACGTACACAATAATAAAGATACAGGAAGTTTTACCACACAGGCATGCAGAGATAAGAAAAATTTGCAACTCAACAATAAAGACATAGGAATTTTACCAGACAGGCACAAGCATATAAGAAAAATAAAAAATCCAGAACCTGAGTTATTTTCAAAAAATGGAGCTTTTAGTTGATGTTTATAGGGGTAAGAGGTGGTCCAATCCATAGAGCTTCAAAATTTAGCGAACTTGTTATCTGCACATGGAAATATTTCATTGGCGGTACCAGGCCCCTTGAGTTTTGGGAAATTTGAAAATTCAAGTCGCCTTTATTTGAATCCTGTAGTGAAAGATTGAATCAAATCAATAAATGTTGATACTAGCAACTTTAATCCCGTTCTCAAGCTCAAGAATATAGGAACCACAAGAAGATACTGCATCTTTTGTCAAGATTAAAAATGTCATCACCGTTCATATGAAATTGAGATACTATTGCTTTTGGGATTAGAAGTCATCCAATAACAAATGAACTGTGAGTCAAAAAAGAAAACAAGCAATCATGCTTGCTCTATGGCTGTGCACTCAGAGCATTCATTTGTTGTCCATGCTAAATAATTAATACAACAACCAAGATGAACTCAATAACTTTAACATCCAATTCATAACTTGAGCATGTGCTAGTTCACCATCTACACTTATTGAAGGGTGAACAATACTCGTAGTATTTCTTGAGAAATGCCTTTATGTAGCTGGGCAAAGTAGCTCACCTTAGTTCCTGCATTATTAATAATGTCTACTCCCACTTGCTAGATGGATAATGCATAAGTGATTTGTAAAGAGTCATTATGGATTAATTAAGAGTTCTTTTAAGGTCCTTTTTTTGCAGAGTTAGCAAGTGTTAATACTATGGATAAGGGAGGGAATAATTAACGGGAAAAGAGCCAAATGAGAATGGAACATGTTAAACAGATAAATTCGGTAGGAGAGACTTACGAACAAAAGGTTGTATAACATAAGGCGATTGAGGATTGTCCCATTCTAATGATTCCCACCACTTTTTTTCTTTTTTAAAAGCTTCAATCTTCCGAAGAGTTGGGGGAGGAGATAGTTGTCCATTAATAGTTGGAAGAAAAAGAGGCATCCTTTTCAGATTTGAACATCTGTCTATCGAAATTGTATCTATGGAATCACAAATAAGGGTTCCCTTGAAGATATTCCTCAACTTTCGCAGATAAATCAATTCCAGACTTTTTAGCTTTGGGAGGCTGATTTGGATGATAGCAGTATTAATCCGTAGCGACTGCGAGCACTGTTCAATGCCACTTGGTGTCTTTCTCCTCGGCTGTATTATCTCTTCTACTCCTTCACGTTCTATAATGGAAATCACTTCGAGATTCTGTAGGTGCTGCAGCAGCAACTTGGGTGTGAATAACTGGGTGACCATGGGACATTTATGGATAAATAAATCTTTGAGGCAAGAAAAGATAGGAGGTGGAAGTGTTGTGTCAGCTACTGCCGATTCCCACTCTAAGAGTCCTAATAAATCTGGCAAATCAGATAGCTTCAAAGACTCTAGCCTTTGTAGAGGGGTGCATCGAGAGATTCCAATTTGCCCCTCCTCCTCCTCTACTACAATTCCTCTTCATCCTCTTCCTACAACCTGGTCGACATAAGAAGAAAAAGAAGAATTATAAGAAGAGGTTAACTTCAGGATCCACTTTATCCCTTCGAATTTCTCAATTATACATGTGGTCAAGCCTCAACTGTGTATAAGATTAAGCTCCAAAAGACTCTCGCTAACGTAACTACTCAAGGTGTAGCAATCATATATTTCTAAATGTTCAATTCCTCTGGCAGCAAAACCTCACTTTTTCCTCCTCCCAAGCCTAATCCATTAAGCTCCGCCATCCTATGGTTCATTTGACGATAAAACCGATATATGTTCCTGCAGTGATGAAGATTACGTGGTGTCACCACTCTGATAATGTAAACATTGGGCCGCACCTGGCTCTGGAGAGATCGAACAAATTGGTTTAGATTATCAACCTGACCGAATCTAACTTGAAATTCTTCTAGATCTTTCAATACTTCCAATTCTTCTGCCTTTACTTCTACATTATATGGAATCTGGAGACTTCGAAGACTGTAGAGTTTGGGTAATATCCCATCTGGAATAATATCCAGTTTGGTACCAGCCATGTTTCGGTTTCTAAGCTTTATCAATCTCTCTAGGCCTTTGGGTACCTCCCTAATATTAGTTGCAGTTAAATCTAACTCTCTCAATGCGACCAGATTTCCCAAAGGTGGCACCAATCTGAGCTTCTTACAAAACGCTAAAAATAGTGTCTCAAGATTCTACATATCTGATATACAATCTGGCAGCTGTATAAGGTCATTAAACCTTAAATCCAGAATTTGGAGCTCACCCAAGTGAGCAAAAAATGAATTTGAAATGGAACTCAAACCATTACTTCGCAAAATCAAAGTTGAGAGTTTTGGACACTTTGGTGATTTGCCTGACGGTATCAAATGTATGTTGTTTTTCATCATATCATTTTAACATATTGGTTGTAGTTCCATTATTTTTTTGTTATAATTTAAGTTTGAAATACATTATTATTCGTGTAGAATTATTCATTAATTAAAAAAAAGTGTTGCTAAATTTGAATTAAATTCGCCTGTTTGACCTATATAATGAAAGTCTATTTAGGAATTAGTTTGATATAACAGTAAAAAAAGTTTAACTGTTTATAAGAAACTTGTGACAGTTCTAGCTTGCATCCACGTGAGCTAATTCAAATAAGGTCTTTTAATTTTTTTTCTTTTTTATATTTTCTTTGAAAATAAATTATGAATTCAAATTATTTACTTTATATTATTTTCCTTGATACAAAGAATCTGAATTTCTATTTTATCTTTTATTTCCATTTTATCCCTTGTAATAGTTGAGAATATTTTTTTCTAGCTCAGGACACTATATAAATGCATTTTCCTTATAATTATTTAATTGCACATGAATTTGGCTCTTATCTTGTTTCAATGCAAATATCAATTAGTAAAATTATTGACATACGCTAGGCATTTTATTTTCTAAATCTTATTCTTTCAACTATAAGTTCTTCTTCGATCATATTTTCAAAACTCCTCAATTCTCTTTTTTCTTGCACTAACGTTGCCCTAACTATGTCTAAAGCAAAAAGTATGTCATCTATTAGAGTAATAGATGACATATTTTTTAATTGAAAATCGTCACTATGGAATTATGAATTTATGCGAGACTTTTTATTTGCCTATCGTTTCTTTCTTCTTTAGATTGTCAATCTTCTTTAAGCCAATAATATTATCTAGTTAATAGATTTATGCTTTAATGCCATTTTTTTAAAACACTTTTTAGCCGAATTTATTTTGAGTAGACTCATAGATAGTATATATTGCCATACAAGAACGGATGGGTTCAAAATTAGTAGGCTAGTGAAAGTCAACCTATGATAGGATCATAGGGCTAGGTTAAAAAACAAGGTTAGTCGCAGTTAACGAACAAAAGACAAAAAATAATTAATAAATAAAAATAAAAACCTAGCAAGATCGACAAAATCCAGGAGATTAATTAGTTTAATTGAAAGTCCAATAATGAATAAAAATTTTTTTCCATATCACTTTTAAAACTAGTGAAAAACGTAAATCTTTTGGCATAAAAATAACTTATAGCATTTGGAACAATTTTTCTATATAATTATTTGTGATCCAAATATTTTTTTTATTATTTGAAATGGTTAATTTGTCAAAGAATAATGTCATATGGTATTTTGAATTTTGTTCTAAATAATGTTACCCAAACGTCTAAAAACAAAAACTTTAAATACTCTTACAACATTAAATTAACTTTTTATAATAGATACACCATGTTTTTAAATTAAATTTAAAAAGCATTAAAATAATTTTGTTTTTCCTCAACTGTTGAAAATATGGTGCTCTAAGATGCTGTATTAACTTTTAAAAGTTCTAACTCTGAGATTCTGTATTAACTTTTAAAAGTTCTAAAGTACAATTGTCATTAACAGCAACTTTTGTCTCCTTTGAATTATTATTACTCTATCCCTTTTCTCACGTTTGAATTATTATTGCTCGACCCTTTTCCCAAGTCCAAGCAGCTACTTTGTTAGGTTAATAGCTGGAAGCAGGCTATCCATAAATGGAATACAGCAATTGGCCATAACGGGTTTGCGCTCTTCCAGACGCACATGCTGTCTTGCATCACTGGTAGCAACAGCTCACTTATGACAAATCCCTCGACGGCAAACTCATCACCACATCGTGCATGTGAATTAAAAAAAAATTCTTTTTTATTTGACGTGTTTGGAAAACACGTTGATTATATATTCGTGAAATCCTACTCTGATAATTATCTATGTCGAAACTTTTTATTTTTGACAAATAATTTGATCAATTAGTCGGTTTTCAGGGAATGAGGGATTTAGGTAATTTCAGGAAGTAATACCTCTAAATTGTGTATGACAAACGATTTGGAGTTTCACTCAATACACTATTGGAAGCTTCACCCCACTTATGTGAGGCAACAAATATGTAATATAACAGTGATTGATAAAGTAAAAAAAGGACCAAAAATAAAATTAACGACAAAAACAAAAAACTTTTTACTTACTTTTACCTTGTAATGGTTGTCTTGAATTTGCCAAAAATTGATAGAGAAATTGGTATGGCAGTAGAGGCCTGGTTGATCTGAATTCTGAGTTACAGATCAGCAACCAGCGAACTTCTCCGTTAGACAATGAGAGGATTGAAGTTCGAGAGAAAGAGGAATTTCTGGATTCTGATGGAAGAGAAAAACCAATTAGAAAGCAACAAACCAGTCTAGAGTAGAGGAGGTAGTGGTGATTGGTGATGGCCTGCTTCCCAGTAGCTTCAGTGTTAGTATCATAAAAATTTTACAAAAATAAAAGAAAGAAAGGAGCAAAAGTCTTCTGTCAAGCCAAGCAACGAAAGAACCTGGCAATTTCATAAAGAAAGAAAGGAGCAAAAGTCTGCTGTCAATCCAAGCAACGAAAGGACCTGGCAATTTCATAAAGAAAGAAAGGAGAAAAAGTCTCGTATGATTTCCCGTTTGTTTCAATTATTTTATAACCGAAAGTGACAATTAGTAAAAGACAGACCTCGTACTAACTCTAACTCCCACTTGGCTCAATTATTTTTCACCGAGATTGACAATTTTACATTAGTAAATAAACTGTTCCTTGTGTCGTTGTCATATGTAACATCTTATTTTTTTTTTTTTTTTCCAATTCGCTCTAAAATGCAACCATGACTTTACCTCATAAAAATGGTATGCCTGTGTCAACACGGAAACCTTTAAATATGTGGATATTTCATTCTTTTAAATATTTAGGGTATCAAGAGCAAAAATAGTAGTAAGATGAGTTCTCAACTGTTGCTTAAAATTCAAATTAACTAATACGACAAGTTCTGGGTTTTTTAATTTTATCCTTCAATTATCATGTATTTTTAACTCAATATCGATACTAATTATTTTGGCATACCTTGTGGGGTATAATCGAACCAAGTAGCTCGATTAGGCTCACGAATCGAGTTCGAGTATTGATTTTCTAAGTTCGAAGGCTCGTCGAGTTTAATCGAGCATATATTATTTAATAATTATATATTTATTTATCATGTATTTACTATTTTAGGTAAGAAAATTATAAAATTTACAAGAATATCCTCGAATACTCGAGCTCGAGTAGGTTTGAGCTCAAGCTCGAGCAATAAAGTGCAAAAAAAAAAAAAAAAAAAAGAGTGCAAATGAGTTTTGAGTCGAGTTTGAGTACTCAAACGTTACTTCAAACTCGAACTTAAACTTCATAATTTTTGGCTCGATTGAGCTCGAGTCGAGATTGAGCAATACTATTAGGCAATCGAGTCGAGTATGGTGCTACTTGAGCTCGACTAAGCTCGATAACACACTGTGTGTCTCTAATTTAAAAGATATATATTAAAATTTTGTTTCTAATAAAAAATTATCATATAAAAAATATTTTGGCATCATTTTGAAATGAAAGACGTGAGAATGTAAATAATGAGTGATTTTTAAGCTATTCGGACAAAATATATAAAAAAAATCAAGTAACACCCTCCTTCTGCTTTATTAGAAAGACGTAAAAGCTGAAACTAAAGGACTCATTCAGATGTGGAGAGTAAAGCGACTAGCTACCAAACTCTTTTACTTGTCTGTTCTGTTTAATTTCATTTCCACCTTCTTTTTGTCTCCTAACTAGTTTGCACTATTGAATTTTTAGAAATTTAACACCATACACCAAAAGAATTGTCCCCAGCCATGCAGATCCCTTAGGATTTATTCGTTGTTTCGTACTTAGCAGTGTAGTAACCCACATGTTGGTTTGGAACTAGGGTTCCCTCCCTCCAATCCATTGGATCCACTTGAGAGTTTTTTTATATTAGATTAAAGGAGAGTAGGATTATAAGAAATATAGGCTGCGTTTGGATGGGTGTTTTTTAGGAAATTTTGCTGCGTTTGGATGGGTGTTTTTTGGGGTGATTTTTAGAAAATTTTACCGTAGATGTTTTTTAGGAACAATTAGCGTCTGAACAATATTGTTCTTTAGAAACAATTAGGGAGTTTTGTCCAAAACACAAATTTGATTCCCAAATTTGTACACACACGTATACACATGCACATACACATACACATACCCACACACACACACACACACATACATACATGCATACGCGCGCGCACACACACATACATACACATATATGTGGCATACGTGCATACCTACACACAAACATAAATAAAATATATGTATTTACATTATATATATAATATAATCTATACATGCATACATACTATACGTATATATTATATAAGTAAATATATATATAACATATTATATAATATATATATAATATTATACATACATAAATACGTTTGTACATGCATGCATACATACGTACATACATACATACATATAATATAATATATATAAATATATAATATATATAATATATATTGTAGTATATATATATATAATATAATATAGAAAATATATATACATACGTATATTTATATATATTATATTATATATATTATATGCACATACATACGTATGTACGTGCATGCAAACATATATACAAACATACATGTATATAATATAATATATATAAATATACGTATGTGTGTATATATATTATATATATTATATTATAATACACATAACATATATAATATAGATAATAAATACATTATACGTACATAAATGAGTATGTACATGCATGCATTCATACGTGCATACATATATTTATACATAAATAAATATAATATATAATATATTTATATATATTACATGTACATACATACGTATGTACATGCATGCATGCATACATTCGTACATGTAAAAAATATATATAATATATTTATATATATTATATGTACATACATAATATATTTATATATATTATATGTACATACATACATATGTACATGTATGCATACATACATACGTACATATAATATATATATATATATATTATATATAGGTATTATCTATATATATTATATATTATATATTTTATAATACCTATAATATGTATAATATACATAATATATATTATATATAACATATATAGATAATAAATAAATTATATGTACATACATGCGTATGTACATGCATGCATACATACGTACATACATATATTTATATATATTATATGTACATACGTATGTATGTACATGCATGAATGTACATACGTATCTATATGTACATATAATATATATATATATATATATTAGTGAGTGTGAAAGTAAGTGTGCGTTCTTGGTTTGAGTTTGAAAGTGTATGTGTGTTTTTGGCGTGTAGGATTTTTAGTGTGTAAAAAATGTATGTGTGTGTGCAAAACCAAAAAATGTGCAAAAAATACTTTTTGGGTGTTTTTTGTGCGAAAGAAATACATTTCTTAAAAAACACTACATCCAAACACACCCATATATATATTGCAGCTGAGGAAGGAAAGAGGGGGGGGGGGGAGGAAGGGAAAAAACGAAGGATCTGTTGCCTCCAACAACCAACATTGTTGTAAATTATAGTTGAATTTAATATATTTTGTTCGTTAGTAGTATGCTGTACAAGTTAAAAGTGTTTCGCACACCACGTGTCAAAAAAAAAAAATAAAGGAGGAATACTGTGGAGGGACCAATTCCCTTTTTAACTTTTTATTATCTCGGTTTGGTTTCTCTGTTACACTTTGTGATATTACATTATGCTACACCACTTAAATAAGTGACAAGTATACTTCCATTAACAATATTTCCAAAGACAATGCACATAACCAGAGCCATTTATCTCTTAATCCATTATTCTCTTGTATGCCTAGGATTCACTTAATTAATTTGGTAAATTACATGGCTTTTTTTTTTTAATCTTCAGTTTAAAAAAAATGAATCCAAATCTGAGACTACTAAAATAGAAATAAATGTATAGACAAGGAAAACAACCACCAGTTGATTAGATCCGCTTTGTGTATGATTGAAGTGAGCTATCCAATCCTTATTAAAGCAAAATGGGTTTATCACTCAATTAATGCAAAATGGGTGTTTCTTGGCTCAATTATCTGATCAAAATTGTAGTGTCAATGCAATGAAAATTCAAGGCCCCTGTTACTTTGTTTTGTGTTTTGTAGATGGGACGGTAAACGCGTTGTTGTAATAAGTTAAACACTTTAATTTATTATTAATTTAACTAATTAATTAATTTACACTTACAAGTCATAAGTAGCATCTAGCAATACATCATGATTGCCTAAATGAATACAAAAGTCATAAGGTAGACTTCACCTATCAATAACAATGTCATCATATAATTAATATCTTTTCACCACACTCTATCTGTAATTAGTTTAGGGAGCAAATCTTTAAAGGGGGTGATTTGGGAAATATTTCTAACATTGGGTGATTTTGAGAGGTGGTTACGGGAAAGGGGTTCACGCATTAATGCGATTTATGTTGTGTGCATTTAGTGAATGTGCTTCTTTTTTTTTTTTTTTTTTAACAATTGGTATTATTTTTTTTCCTGACCGAAACATTACAATGTCGCATTGAAAGCTGACCCAAATGCGCACCTTACAGGAAAATGACGAGGAAAATTAGAGGTGATGATTTATTATTTTAATAATTAATCTTCTTTTTATACATCTAGTACGAAAGATTATTAAACCTCAGTAGTAGAATTAAAAAAGAAAAACAAGAAATTCGTCACTCTTGTCAATAGTTGGGATCAAAATTCTAACTCCTCACAAATTCGTCAAACCATCAACTAGTTGTGCTTTCCATAAAATTAAAAATATCTTGTTGTTTTGGTCTATACATTATAATGGTTCAAAATGGTTCAATGTGTACATGTGAATTAAAAATGTTTCGTTGGCTTGGTATATACTTACTAATAGTTTAATAACGTAAATATGAATTAAAAATGATTTATACATGTTAATAGCTGAATAATTATTCAGATAAGTTATACAATACCTACCCTTTTTGTACCGCGATAATTTGAAATAAAAATGTAATCAACAAATATATTTTAACAAATATTATTAGGGGAAGTGTTTTTACAATTTACTGTTACCATATCATATATCACTAACTGGTATTTGCCCACCCAGTCGATTTAATGCGACATTTAGGCTTTCCAGATTCGGGAGATTAGTGCAAATGTCCATAGGGAGTGTACTATTGAGGAAGTTGTACATCAGATCAACAACCCGTAACGAAGAAATAAGCCCTGTGAAACTGTTATTATACAGGATCATTTCTTGAATTCTATATAGGGATCCAAAGCTTTTAGGAATCTGACCACTAAACTCATTAACCTCCATATATAAAACTCGTAAACTTCATAAATGACCCACCTCATCTGGAACATGGCCCCGGAAATTGTTATAACTGATATCCAGGGAAACCAGGAATGAGAGATTTCCAACTTCTTTGGCTACCGTGCCTTCCAACCCTTTACTGGAAAGGTTTAAGGCCTTCACTCTTTGGTGCCTATGGCTGCAAGTTATGCCAATCTAGCTGCAAAAAGATGTTCCTTCAGTCCAGTTCTTTTGTAAAATGTTGTCGGGGTCATATGTTATTTTGGACTTGAAGGCTAGCACTGCTGATGAATGATATGCTAGCACAAGCCTCAAAACAGCATCCTACTGCTAAAAATAGCAGAAAAATACTAGTTATCTTTCCCATGTTGATGTTTGGTATGTGTTGCTATGGAATTTAGGAAATTTTGATTTTTGGGGAAGGGGATGCAATAGTGAGTAATTATTTTAGATAGAATCGCTATTAGGGAAACTAGGAAAGTTTGTACTGCAATATGACCTATATTGTTTTTTTTATAGAGTCTAATACTACGGTCACAGTTCAGTTTTGTAGATTAAAGCAACATTTTTATTATGGCCATTATCTTAAGTTAATTTGAAATGAAAAGTTTAATCATAATTACCAAGTACTTGGTACATGTAATAAACTTTTATTTTTTTAAATGTTCATGCATTTGCATTTAGCATATTAATGTGGATTTGGCAAATATTATAAAATAATGGTAAATCATTGTTCTTATCATTAAAATTAACTTAGATTTTACGTTAGAGTTTCAACAAACTGTTAGTTAAACATCCATCTCGTAGCCTCCTTTGACGATTTACACTGTAGAATAGCTAGGTATCGTCCTCATCAGTCATCGATCTTCACTGTCGCATCCAAAACCAATAGAGCATAGTGGGTTTGTGACTGTTGCACCCTAAAAAGGCGGTTAGGTCCATAACCCTTTTTAAAAAGATAGGGTTTTGGAGGAAACCATGCGTATGCGATGAAAATCGGGTTTTTAGTGAAAAAAATGTATTTTTAGTAAAAATTGTATTTAAAAGAAAATAAAGTCGGGACTAAAAGTGCAACAGTTTGGGTCAACTAAATTTTGAAAAAGGGTTTTTGTAAAAAAATTGAAGTCACCACTTGATATTGAGTTAGGATGTACCAAGTTACCCGAAAAATCATTTATCAAAACAAAAATAAAACTTTTTAGAAAAAACATTCAAAAATTCTTTTTCGACTCCGGTCTACAATAAAAAAAATAAGAGAAGAAGGTCTGGGAGTCATATTTGAAGAAAGGGAAGGCAAAGGCTCGCACCTAAGGCACCCTTTCAACCTAGGCGAAACTAGTTGCGAGGTTTAATCAAAATTTGTTAAATTAACCTAAGATTCTATTGCGTTTGGATGTGTCTATATGAATGCAAATCTTGAATCTAAATGTGAATATTAGGAGGGTCAGAATGTTCTGTTAAGGCTTGATTGGGATTATCGCATTAGTTGCGAAACCCGAGTCAAGGCCTTGAGAAAGTCACGAGTGTCGATGCAAATTGGAATGCAAAAAGAAAAGAAAAATAGTAATATAGAAAATAAGTGGTGAAAGAAAGTAGGTATACAACATAACGGGTACGGGGGACTAATAATTCGTGACTAAATGTTCTTACTCACAGAGGGGGGAGCGGTTTGTCCATCTACCGCTTCCCACGTAAGTAGACGACTATTTCTAGTCGAATCACACAAAATGACCTAACTTCTAACTGAAATGCAAACTAAGTATCATGCATTGTCAAAATGCTAAAATAGGTAATGATAATAATAAAATATATACCAAAAAATCATGTAAATATGTAAAACTCTAAAAAAGAGAATGTGTTGTAAAATGAGATGAAAAAGCATGCAAATGGTGAGTCTAATAAAAAAATGACCTAAAGGTTTAGCGTTGAACTAGCCCTTTCTAGGAATTCCCCAATAGCGTTGGACTAGTGAAAAAGCGATAAAGCCACAATTAGCGTTAGACTAGTGTAGTGACGGAACAATAAAACTGATAAAACATGAATTAAAACAACAAAGCATGAATCGAAAGCAAATAAACATATAAAAACATATAAGAGCACATAACATGTAAGTATGATATCTAGATGCATTCTTTTAGCCCAATTCAAGAAACACATCCCCAAAGTCTAACACTAAAACTCCAAATCTAAAATTTCAGAGTTCAATCAGGTCCTTGAGCAAGCAAAGCCAAGTCATAAATCAACCAAAATCTCCATTTCCTTAATTGGTTTCGCTCAAACCGAACCAAACAAGCTCCTAACTCTCTCAAACCCGATAAGTATAAATACAAATCCCCACCCTTCCTTACTTAATTCCATTCCAAATCAATCAATATCCAGAGAGTCGTTTATACTTAGATCACAGATTAAACATTATAAAGAGAAATTGGAAGAAAGTAAAAGGATTTCCCTTGGTTCCGAGAGACAAAAATTGACAGTGATTGTCTGTGGTGGTGATAGAGGAATGGCTGTGACAATCGGTAATTGGACATAGCCGTGGCTCGACAATGATTGTTGTGTCTTTGATGAGGCATTTTTCTGATGGGCGGAGGGGTTTATCCTGTTAATTGTTTAGGGGGTGATAATGGAACTTCCAGTGATGGCAGTGGGTTATGATTCTGATGAATTTTAGAAAAATTGAGAGGGACAAAGAGGGACGATGCTGCTCGTGCGTTTGAATTTGGATGATGATTCTATGTTGGGCAATAAGAATGTTTGGGCATCTATGAATTGATGATGGTGATGAACAGTCAAAGTTGTTTAGCAAAGAGAATGGGGCAGTGGAAGATGTTTTAGTGATGATTTGAAGATTGTTTGGTTCCAGTCTGGGCTGATGGTTCTGTCTATGTGTATGTGAGTTGTGTGTGAATTGTGATTGGTTGTGTGCTACTACAGGAATGTGATTTTGTGTGTGAATTTGTGGTTTGAGTGTGTGTGAAGTGTGTGTTTGTGTGTGTCTGTGAATCAGTGTGTGTAGTGCGTGAGTGTTATGTGTGTGTGAATCAGTTTGTGTAGTGCGTGAGTGTTATGTATGTGTGAATTAGTTTGTGTAGTGCATGAGTGTTGTGTATTGTGAATCTGTGGACAGTATGTGTATCTGTGTGTGTAAATATGTGTGTATGTGAGCAGTGTGTGTAGTGTGTGAGTTGTGCGTATAACAATGTGTGAATTTGTGTGTGTGTGATTGTGTTGTTTAGGAAAGTGTGTGTTCTTAGTGCGGTGTGTATTTTCATGAAGATGTATGGTGTGTGTTCTTAAGGGGTGTGTTTTTGTTTGAAGATGTGCTTGGAGTGTGGTGTGTGTTTTTGGTGCAGTATGTGTTTGTATGAAAATGTATGGTGTGTGTTCTTGGTGTGGTGTGTGTAGGGGTATGAAGATGAAGTAAAAACTCACTAGGTGTTCTTGGGGTTCTTGGTGAAAAGTTTGAAGATGTACTAAAAAAAATGTAGGTAAAAATGTGTTTTTTGGTATTTTGGTGTAATATAAAAATTAGAATAAAAAACTCTCTAAACATTTTTTTTCTCTCAAAAATGGCTATTTATAGTGCAAAAGTCTTAACCTCCAAGAAATAGGTAAAAATGATTGAAATGCCCCCCAACCATTAAATTATAAATTTATCCTAAAAAAAAGGTTTTTGACACCCAAAAAATTAAAATTAAAATTAAAAAAATGTCATACTTTTTTTATAAACAAAAACTCCACAAAGTGAAAAGAGAAAAAAAAAAAAGAAAGAAAGAAAGAAAAAAGAAAAAAAATGTAATAAAATTTTTTATATAAACTAAAAATTCGGTCAAAAATATATTTCCTGTACAAAATGACTGTTTTACCCTCAAATAGAGTTTTTATCGAAAAATAGTAATCAATCCAAAAAATAAAAAAATTTAAAAAATGTTTTAAAAACTTAAAAAGCAAATTTGGGACTCAAAAATGGGTGAAAATAGTGTTCGTAAGACGAAATGACCATCTTGCCCTTGCACTAACGAAATGTACAGAAAAAATACTAGTTAAATCCAAAAAAATCATAAAATTTTAAAAACATGTATAAAAATAAAGAATTGTACATTTAAAAATTTCAAAACTAATAAAAAATATTTACAGTTAAAAATTATTATTTTGCCCCCCGAACTTGTTGATTTTGCCCTTTCTTTCAAAAAATCAGAATTTGACTCCAAAAATATAAAAAATGCTCCTAATGTTAGAAAAATAAATAGTGTGTCAAAATTTGGTATCTACAGTTTGCCCCTCTTTGTCGAGAATCTTGTATAGATTTCAAACAAAAACGTAGACAATACCAAATATTGACTTACATAAATATGAAAACAGACACTAATGTAAACTTAAACATCTGAAACATGCATACCATGAAAATGTGGTGAGATGTAAACCAATGAGCAAATGAACATAGAAAAACATACGACTGAACTCTCTAAGAACTGCCTACGTATCCCAGTGAACGAAATCAGGTCTAACGTAATTCAGATGCAAATAAACTGTGGATGCAAAACATAACAGCTAATGATAACACAATGATTCAAACTTTTCAAAACTTGTGATCAAAATTAAGAAGGAAATGTAATATTTGAACTACTAAATAAAGATAACATAAAACAATAAAAATTGCAAGACCAAATAAAATATTTAGACTAATAGACCAAAAATGAGTCTAAGCTATTAGAAAAAATAAATACTGATAAGTTAAATACAATGTTTGAGCTACTAGACTTGAAAAAGTAAATAAACATATGCTGTTCAAGCTGCTGAATAAATGCATGACCTTGAGCTGCTAAGGTTGATGAATGCAAAATTAGATTGTCAACTTGAAATGTAAATGACATATGCCGTTCGAACTGCTAAACGGATGCATAATCTTGGATTGTCAGGATTGATAAATGTAATACAAGATTTGGACTGCTAGACTTAAAAATGTAAACTGATGCCGACCAAGCTGTTGGACGGATACATGACTTTGGCCTGCTAAAGTTGATGAAGACAAAGTTTGGGTTGCCAAACTTGAAAATATAAATGCATGATCATCGACTGTCAGAAATCATAGAATATAATGCAAGGTTTGGGTTGTCAAACTTAAAAATGTAAATAAACAAATGCCGACCAAGTTACTGGATAGATGCATGACTTTGGGCTGCCAAGGTTGATGAATGCAAAGTTCGGCTGCCAACTTGAAATGTAAATGACATATGTCGTTCAAGCTGCTGAACGAATGTATGATCCTGGACTGTCAGCATTGATGAATACAATACAAGGTCTGAGCTACCAGATTTAAAAATATAAACTAATACCGACCAAACTACTGAACGGATGCATGATTTTGAGCTGCCAAGGTTGATAAATGTAAAATTTAGACTGTCAAACTTGAAATGTAAATAAATAGATACCAACTAAGTTGTTGGACGAATACATGACTTTGAGCTGTCAAGGTTGATGAATGCAAAGTTGAGTTGCCAACTTGAAATGTAAATAATAGATGCCAACTTGACTACTGGATGGATGCATGATCCTGAATTGTCAGGATTGATGAATGCAATGTAAGGTTTGGGTTACCAAACTTAGAAATGTAAACTAATGCCAACCAAATTACTAGACGGATGCATGACATTGGGCTGCCAAAATTGATAGATGCAAAATTTGGGCTGCCAAATTTGAAATGTAAATAAATAGATGCCGACCAAACTGTTGAACGGATGCATGACCTTGGGCTGCCAAGGTTGATGAATGCAAAGTTGGGTTTTCAACTTGAAATACAAATAACATATACCGACCAGGCTACTGGACCGATGATAACTTTGAGCTGTCAAGGTTGATGAATGCAAAATTTGAGCTGTAACAATTGAAATTTAAATAAATAGATGCCGACCAAACTGCTGAACAAATGCATGACCTTGGACTGTCAAGGTTGATGAATGCAAGTTTGGGCTACTAACTTGAAAATGTTAACTGATGTCGACCAAGTTACTCGACAGATGCATGACCTTGGGTTGCCAAAATTAATGAATGCAATGTTTAGGTTACCAAACTTAAAAATATAAATGCATGATTTTGGGTTGTTAAGAATCATAGAATGCAATGGAAGGTTTGAGCTATTAGATTTGAAAATATAAATAAACAGATGTCGATCAGGCTACTAGACGAATACATGACATTGGGCTGCCAAGATTATGAATGTAAAGTTGGGCTACCAACTTGAAATGTAAATGACATATGCCGTTCAGACTGCTGAACGGATGCATAATTTTGAGTTGTCAGGATTGATAAATGTAATGTAAGGTCTGAACTGCCAAACTTATAAATGTAAACTAATGTCGACCAGACTGTTGGACGAATGCATGACTTTTTTTTTTTGACAATTTGGGGAAAGGGGAAAGGGAGACTAACCTACTCAACCCAAACTGAAAGCCAGAATGGGAGAGGACCTAAACTAGACCCCACAAACCAACTCCAAAAGCCATGGTAACTTTTAGAGGGGCCGAAGGACCTAAACGAATGCATGACTTTGAGTTGTCAAGTTTGATAAATGTAAAGTTTGGACTACCAAATTTGAAATGTAAATAAACAAATGCCAATCAGGTTGTTGGACGGATGTATGATCTTAGATTGCTAAAATTGATGAATGCAAAGTTAGCCTGCCAACTTGAAATATAAATAATAGATGCCGACCAAGCTATTGGACGGATGCATAACCTTAGACTGCTAACATTGATGAATGTAAAATTTAAGCTATCAAACTTGAAATGTAAATAAACAGATGCTAACCAGGCTGTTGGACGGATGCATAACTTTGGGCTGCCAAGATTGATGAATGCAAAGTTTGGCTGCCAACTTGAAAATGTAAACTAATGCCGACCAAGTTGCTAGACGGATACATGACCTTGAGCTGCCAAGGTTGATGAATGCAATGTTTGGACTATCAAATTTGAAAATATAAATGCATAATTCTGGGCTATCGGGAATTATAGAATACAATGCAAGGTATGGGCTGTCAAACTTGAAAATGTAAATAATCAGATACCGACCAAACTATTGGACAGATGCATGGTTTTGAACTGCCAAGGTTTATAAATGCAATGCAAAATTTGGACTCCCAAACTTAAAAATGTAAATAATAGAAACTGAGTTCAGGTTGATAGACAAAATAAATGTAAAAAGGTTTTAAAACAAAGGAAAAATAAGTGTCAAATATATTATGCAATCTAACTCAAAAATTAACTTCTTTTTTTTTTTTAACATGACTAATGAATGATGACATAAGAAAAACGAGAATGCTAAAGTAAGATGACTGAGTATGTAATTTGAATGACATGGTATCTAATACTACAAACATAATTATTGAGAATTGAAAATGAAACAATACCTAATGTAATGGATTGAGCCTATTGGGATTTGAAGATAAAGATTGCTGAAACGAAAACATAATATGCAAACTACTAGACAAATTAAACACCATACAGTATGCTAGACACATGCCTGATAATTATTAGGAAAAAATAAAACTTGCCAATGGGGTGCGAACTGACAAATGAATGCATGAATGTGTGAATGAAAATGTAGAATCTCAGTTGCCAGACTAAAATAAATTGAAATTAAAACCTAACAAACAAGTTGGGGCTCAACGGACAGGATGGGAGTTAACAAAAAGTAAATCCAATGGACGAATTGGGACCCAACGAATGAGTTAGGACTTAATAGAAATGTAAACTCAACGGATAAGTTGGGACCTAACGGACAAATTGTGACTTAACATAAAAGTAAACCCAACAAATGAGTTAGGGCCCAATGGACAAGTTGGAATTTAAATAGAAATGTAAACCCAATGGACGAGTTGGAACCCAACGAATGATATGGGATTTAAAAGAAATGTAAACCCAACGAATGAGTTGGGATCCAACGGACGAGTTGGGACTTAAACAGAAATGTAAATCTAACGAACGAGTTGGGACTTAAACAGAAAAGTAAACCCAACGGACGAGTTGGGGCCCAATGGACGAGTTGAGACTTAACAGAAAAGTAAACCCAACAGACGAGTTGGGACTTAAACAAAAAAGTAAACCCAACGGATGAGTTAGGGCCCAATGGACGAGTTGGGATTTAACAGAAATATAAATCCAACAGATGAGCTAAGGCCCAACAAATGAATTGGGACTTAAACAACAATGTAAACCCAATGGACAAGTTGAGGTCCAACGAACAAGCTGAAGTTTAAATATAAATGTAAATCTAATGGACGAGTTGGGAATGGAGGTGTTTGGATTTAACAGAAATGTAAACCCAATAGACGAGTTGAGGCCCAATAAACGAATTGGAACTTAATAGAAATATAAACTCAATGAACGATTTAAGACTTAAATAGAAAAGTAAACCCAACGGACGAGTCAGGACCCAACGGACGAGTTGAGACTTAACAAGAATTAAAATATACGAAATGCTGGACAGAATCAAATCAATATGCAACATACTAAACAAACAATAAACAAGTGTCGATTCGAAAATGTAAGACATGATGATGTACCATAGGCTGCTAGATAAAATGCATGAATGCATAATGCTAAACTAATGAATAAAATGCGGGGTCTTGGACAGTTTGACTAAAATGAACATAATGAGGTCCAGATTGCTGGACAAAATGCATAGAGAAATTAAAGAAAAATTTACAAAACAATTGTTGAGAATTGTATCGAAATTAACTCAAAAAATCAAAATTTTTAAAAAATTTTGCCCCAGTGTATGGCATCAAACTAATTTGACATTACTTTTTCAAAAATTAATGCTCTATGAAGCATCAAAATTCATTTCAAACTAATCCTTTCAAATATTTGCCCCAATATTAATTAGTCTTTCATAAAGTTTTACCTTAAGCATTTGAAATAAAATTTTTCTTAAAAATTTGCCCTAGTGTCAAAGTTTGAAATTATTTTTTTAAAAAAATTTGCCTTAGTTTTCGCCTCTAACAAAAGCTTCAAATGATGATGTTGTGATCACACTTGCAAAAGAAAAAAAACAAAGGCAATTGCAAAAGTGATGCCATCACTTGACGGTCCCTTAACTCTATTGGTGCATATAAACATGAGTATTTCTATTTTGAATCTCTGGTACGATCTCTTGCTTGACTTTCTACAAGTTTTTCAAATTCAATGGCCTCCGTTTAACGATTCAAATCAAATCTCTCAAATAATCTCACAATTCATGCATGACTCTGACTTTTGATAAATTTAGAATTGCCTTTACTTTTATTCAATTCAAACAAAGTAAATATCAAATTTTCAGAATATGAATTGATCAGAAAATATTTCGCATACAATAATGTAAAAGAAATTATGTACAGTAAACAACACGAAATGCACAAAATTTAAATAAAATACAATTAAATCAAACATTTTTAAAAAAATTGATTTTGAAATGATGGCTTAAATGATGCCTTTTGATTGGATGTCATTGCTATTTAAATTCTAATATTGTCACAAAATGATCAATACAGACTAAAAACCTTAAGCAACTATAGTTATCAACTTTCCAAAACAGCCAATACTGGCACATTTGACTTTTCACACTTGTGAGCCTTCAACTGTCGCATTTATCTATCTATAGTGTCCTTGTAGATCATCAACTTCAAAGAAGGAAATAAACAGGAGCATTTGAATTTGTGATGGTCTTTCTCCTTTTTCATTAAAATTGACTAACACTTTAAAATCGTTGGTATCAATAAGGGAATCTTCCCTTGGCAATTTGGAATGGATATATTAACATCATATACCTCATTTGATTGCAAATTTTCATTTCAAAATCATCACAGAATGAAGACAGAGGTCAGTAACATTCTTGACTTTTGCAACGGGGTAGGGTCAGGTAATGTGCTGCAAATGTTAAGGTCAAAAAGCAGAATTCATGAAGGACATAATTAACTTGAGGTTACATTTGTAAAGAAATTTACACCAGTTTTGGCAATTTTCATTCTTCTTACGAATTTTTCACCCCAACTTTGCTTTTGACTTTGGGGGTTCTTTCTCTTTTTCGATTATTTTTCAAAAAATATTTGCCCCAGTTTTACTACTTTCTTCAGGTTTTCTTTTCTTTTATTTTTTTCCCTTTTTTTTAAAATACAAATCAAAATAAACTTTGTCCCAGTGTGGGATGAAATATCATAAAATTGTCCCAATGTGGGTGCGACCTTCAAATAGATTGTCAAACAAAAATTACGTATTCTGAAGGCTCAAAAGGAAAAACTAGAGGAAGAAAATATTTAAGGGAAAGGAAAGAAGGCCTGCCTTTAACCCATCCTTTTTGCAACAATTTTGAAAGAAAATTTACCAAATCAAATGAGAAACTCATTCGTGGTGTCTGAATTAATGCTCTAAGGAAATATCCAGCCGTTCATTTATGCTAGGATGCCGGTAATGCTTCTCTTTTTCCCTTTTTGATGAGAGAGGACGTGCTCGAACTGATCCAATCTGTTCGAATGTCCTTAACCTGCAAAAATCCCAAAAACTTATGGGTTAATCTGCTCGACATTATTTTTACCTTAAAATTCTGAATTTTAAGTCAACAAATATACCAAAATACATCATTTTGACCCTTGTCAAATCCCTTACACTTGAATCATTGCTTGTCTCAAGTAATCGAAAGATGCGAGATCAACTAATGATTCAAGCATTGAAATCACACATAAGCATTGTAAAATAAATTTCCTTAAGACCAAGTAAATAACCATTATGCAATTTATTATCTTGTCTTTAATACTCATAATATCAAGGAAAGGAGAAGAAATTATATCACAATTAAGCTAGCTCAACTTAATTTCTTCGCCTTACCAAATTTCACAAGCAAATGAATCATATGATCAATCAAAAAACGACACTTATCTATGATCAATTTCATACTTTTACTTGAGGAAATTTTATTTTAGCAAACTAATCACTCAAAATACAAGAGTTTCTTTTGACGCGAAAATCGACATTGGCTATGAAAGTTTCCGGTTACTCAACATCTCAATCTTGAAACAAATAGCAAAAACTGTATTTAAGAAGTAAAATTACCTTTTTACGCAAGAATTGACATTAGTTGGATGAAAATCCCTAGTTACTCAACAATTTACTTACTCAAATTTGCAATGCATTACTCATAATTCAATTACCGTTTGACGCGAAAGTCGACATTTTTGGATGAAGACTTCTGATTACTAAGCACCAGAACCATTGGAGTAGAAAAACCAGATCATTCTTTTTTCTTTCTTTTCTCTTTTTTTTGGAGTATAAAAATCCCTTATAATAGATGTCATATCACATATTACATGAATGCATTAATTGACCATAATCAACATTTAACGTGTGAAATTGAGTAAAGAAAAGAAACTTTCATCAAACATACAAAATTTAGATATAATTCTAACCACTTTACAAGATATACTTTCTATAAAAACAAAACTCCAAACCACATAATAATCATTTCTTAGTATCCGAAGAAACCATTATCAAAGCACATAAAGTAATTTCAACCAGTAGGGTAATTAGACAAAAATCATAATTGTTAGCGACAACTCACAAGCATATGACATTACACTATTTTTTTTCAATTAAACTATGTAAGTGAGAAAAGTTAGGATATGAAAAAATATAGCTCCCTTTGCGAATTGGTTGAAATTGTATCTCCTGCAAGTGTATTCCTTTTGTTGTGTTCGAGCCTTCTAAACACACATCGAGAACTTATTTGACAATTTATAGCGGCCCTCTTTCTTAACGACTTGGATGCTCATAAGTGAGAATCTGAGCAACAGGTCTTGCCAACAAAATCAAGCTTTCCAAAAGTTCTTCCTCTCGTGCTGGGCCTTTGTAGTTGTAGAACTTACTGACTTAAACTTCCTTAACATCTACCTAAATACCAATATTGATGACTTCTGTCTTATCCCAAGTGAAGCTTGAGTTCCCTTTTGTATTGTCCAACATCCGTAACATGGAATCCAGATTACCTTTCGTTATCACTCTAATCCCTCATTAACAGTTTGGTCTTATTTAGGATTCAGAGAGATATCGAAGTTGCAATCATCAGCTTCAAGTAAGATGACATCCGAAGACTATAGGCAACTATTTTCACTATCAAAACATACAAGAAAATGTTTTTCTCTTCAGTCAATTTGAACTTACATTCACTCATCAAAAGAGAAAAGCTTACAATTACACAAACCTAGCATTAGGTTTTTGAGGAAAAAAAATACGATTTATTTCGATACCTCATCAGAGAATTATTTGCTCAATATAACAAAAATATTTGAAGAAAATTCTTTTCAAAGGCTAAGTGCCAATCTTAAATTTACAAAGAGAGAATTGCTGTTAACATCGAAATTATCTAACATGAATTATTGTCTGGCTATAAGACATGATTTTATCTATCACATTACTTATCCTAGTCAAACTCATCCATCTAGGCCCTAAGCATTATCAATTCTACAAATTGGCTTCCCCCGTTTCTTTGGATAACTTGAAAAAAGCACTCATGCTTTTATGGCATTATGAATGTCGAGTATGTGATGCTTCATTGGAATAAAACTATGATTTAAAATGCATGAATCAAATATATAACCGATGTCTTTCCTAATTTGCTGTCTCCCCTGGAGGACCTGAAAAAAATGAAAAAAAAATCAAAGTTAGCATAGGTAAAACAAAAACGGATGCATGTCCAAGGAGGAGGCCTTATTGCATCAAGGGTAAGCTTAACATGAAATGCAATCCTTTGGGGTGAGACTCCCCTTTTAATTGAAGATGGGCCAGATCCGCCAGAAAGAAACGCCTCCGTTCTGCTCGTATTACCTTACCTAGGGTCTCACTCGCCAAGATTTACCAAAAAATATAAACGTGCATATCTTTTTGGGTTATGTACCCAAAACAAAAGGATGTCCTATCATGGGATTCCCGAAATGGCGTTCCCTCAAAGGTTTAAGCATGATGCCAGTTTATTAAAGCAGATTAAATAAATGCAAAATTTGAAAAAATGTCCTAAAGATTTTTATCTAATAATGATGCAAAATTTTTTTGAGAAAGATGGACCATGCATTGTAGAAAAAATTATTGCTTTAATTTATTTGATTTGAAAAATCAAGCCTTCATGAGGCTATAGGATACAACATTGAACATAAAACTCCAAAATGTCAGTTTATTAAAGTAGAATGAAATATATGTTAAAATTCTTTTTTGTGTTAGTGTGGGACAGGAGGGTGGGGGGTAAGGCAAAAATGGCACATAATTTTTTTGCAAAAGATGAACATGAACTGTACAAAAATTCGCCCTCTTGAGTACATTTATTGAATCTGAGAAAAATTGATTCAGATAAAACTGACAAGTACAACAAGGATGGGTAAACTTTTGAAAAACATCTAAAATTACACCTCTTAATTAAGAATATACAAGCCAAAAAATCATATTTTTAGGCACATTTTTAAAAACCTACAACGATTGAACCCTTGCACTTTTCTAAAACTTTATGAAAATCTCATTTTTCATCTTTCTTGAAAAAATTAATTATGAAAACGAAATTTAAATGTGTCGAAAGAGGGTTGGCTTACTGCGAAAGCACCATGCCAGGGCTCTTTATTCTATGGTTGTGAATGTAATCAAAGAATGAAAGATAGTGCATTAGTTTATTCAACAAATATCACATAAAATATTGACGAAACAAATAGCAGCAAATAGTATAACTAAAAATGTAAAAGGGGTGGATTTCGGCCTCTCGTGCGTGGTATACCTAATAGGGTAAGGCTAACTCTATCCTAGACTTATTCTATATGGATGCATGAGGTTGGGTTCACTTATGCATCTAAACTCGATTAGGATGTCGGTTCCCAAGCCTTCAGACTAAAGGGTAAGGGTCATTAATCCCAAAGCCCTGAGTCTGTGGCTTGAGTGATCTCCCAGAGACTGCTACATGCACATCATGCCCCGGTCACGTGTCCGAATGGATCTATTCTTTAAAGCCCAAATCTCTAGACTTGTGGACTCAAGCTGAGAGTTTGGGTGATCTCCTAGACATGGTCACATGCACATCGTGCCACGATCACACATCCAAGTGGATCAAGCCTATAATACAGCTTAAGGGTCCCGAACTTTTAGACTTAGGGACCCAAAAGTAACAAATCCGTCAATTCCAAAGGTCCCAAGTTGGTGGTTCGAGTGATCCCCTAGACACCGCTACATGCACGAATGCGATTGCCGCATGTCTAAGCAGATTGGTCTTAGTCCTAAAGGGATGGGTAGGTGGCAACCACCAAAAAGAGAAAAAAAGGTAAAAAATATCGAATGCATGTATGGAGTGCTCCTTATGAGAGGAGGGAATGTAATATTAACACACGTGGGCTCTAAGGGTGACTGACCTCTTCCCAAATGCAAGCGCGGTCGAATAAAGTAAAAATAAGTAAAACATATGTCACATAGATAGACGAGACACGAGGTGTGTGAAATGCAAAAAACTAAACCTAAAAACCTAAAAAACAAAAATGCAATCCTAACATCCAAATGCGATGGAATAGAAGGGCTAAAGAAGGAAAAAGTGATTAAGCCTAGTGCTCAGACTCACTAATGATCCTCAAAGGAGTAGCCAAAATCTGTTGCGTCCAAAATCGATAAAGCATGGTGGGGTCGTGACTGTCGCGCCCCGAAAAGGCAGTCCGGTCCATAACCCTTTTTAAAAAGATAGGGTTTTGGAAAAAATCATGGGTATTTGATGAAAATCGAATTTTTAGTGAAAAAATGTATTACAATTTGAGCTCGAAAATCATCAAAAGTTCTTGATAACACAATAAGATTTTTTTCAGCTTTGCAAAATTTTCTTGACCAACCAACCTCCAACTTGTTTTGAAAAGTTCTGCAAAATTAGTGTGAAAATGCAGCAAGTTGGAAAGGCTAAAAAATCAGTCGATATTAAGGATCCGTGGACCAAATATTTTGGTACCAAATATTTAAAGTATCGATAGTTTTAGACTCTAAAGTTTGGACGAAAGCAAATATAATATCAAATGTTTTAATTTTTTAGCATATTCAGTCCTATTGACTAGTTTTGCTAAAGTCTTATCGGAATTCGGTCTCCAATACTCACGTGCCGATGATCAAATTTTCAAAAAAAAAAAATAGAAGAAAGGAAAAAAATTTTAATTGTCATAATCTGTAATTAAAGGCATTAATATAAGTCAACACACGATAAATAAGTAGATAAAAATAAGCCGATAAAACTGAAAAAATTCACTTGGACAATGCATTTGTGTGTGCCTTTGATTACAAATTATGGTAATTAATTTTTTTAAAAATTTGGTCATTGCACGTGAGTATGATGTAACCAAATTCGAATAAGATTTTGGTAAAACCTATTAATAGAACGAAATGTACTAAAAAATTCAAACATTTGGTATTATATTTGCTTTCGTCCAAACTTTACAAATTAAAACTGCCGATGCCTCAAAAATTTAGTACCAAAAATATAATTTTCTCTTTATCATAAAATTTCGGGGTTTTCATCTTTCTACAAGTCACTCTCGGATCTTTCTATGAGTTGACCTTCGTTCTCATTATTGTAAATTGTCGATTTAAGCTTTATCAACGACATCTAAAAAGAAGTTGATGACAATTTTAGATTACTCTACTCATTATCAATTAAATAAATTTTGAGTTGAATACTCAGATTTTTAATAGTATCTCTCAATCTTGGGCATTTCTTTGACTCCCATGATTCCTGATGTTTGGTTAAGTTTTTTAAAAATATATTTTTGGAAAACTTGTTTTCATCCAAAATGTTATCTCACATACAAATTTAATAAAAGAATATTTAAAACTATTACAGTGATATATTTTTAAAAACATTTCAAAAAATAATGATCCAAATGAAATGTAACTTTACATCAATTGTACAATTTTGTAGACGTACTCCTTAATTTTGTATTGCAATAATGCAGCTACCTTTTAAAGAATTTCGGCTGGAATAGAACCTAATCGGATCAGACATTTACACCTTCTGCCAGAAAGAAGTGTCGAAAATTAACAACTGTCTAGTTTTGATCTAACTAAAAATGTTTCATTCCTCAAACAATAATACGTTATCGTTGTCATGATTGGAATGTCATAGCAAAGTTAGCCTTCTATATGTATTAATAAATACCAATTAATTAGTAAAGATTCCTTTGAGCTTGAACATGTTTTTGCATGTAAGATGTAACATGCAGCAAGAACGTTAGTCAACCGCTGTGAAGTCTGTGTTCATTGTTTACTTTGATGTTTGTACATGCAACAGATTCTTCCAGGTTGGAACCGCGCGCTTTTTCATATGCGTATACGTTGCTTCTTGCTAGGTCTGTAGAATGAAAATTTTTTAATGGGGGTAGGTTGAGGACTCCATTTGACTATGTATAACTATCATATAGTACTAATGTGAACTCATGCACTACAAGATGATTGTGTTTGTAGGAAAAAATTTTCAATTTGTCCATTTTTATTGCTAGGCAAAAAGTACAAATAAAAGATTACAAAATAAAATCTGCCAAATTTCCATATATTTAAAAGTTAAAGAAAAACATATGATTGGAAAAAAATGATTAATAGTATACCTGATCTATCTCTCCTTCTAATATGCTTATAAAATATGCTATATAAAAATAAGTGATTTTCAATTGTAAAGTATCTTGTTGGTTACACATACAATTTCTTCAATATATATTGCATATTTGGGCGTATATGTATTAAAAATATATGAATATTTGCTTCTTGAATTGCTCCAAACAGTTGAGATCGACGCTCCAAAACTGTGCCATAGCAAGAAGACAACATATGTTAATTGCAGTTAAGTTTAGCGTCTCAAGTTTGGGTAACGGATAAGAAATTGGTAATTAAAATCTGACTGTAGTAATTTTTTCTTTGCTTCCAAATAAAATTAATAATTTCTTTAACTTCCAATTAAAGTACACTTATTGTACTTTTCCTTCTCAAACAAATAGTCGCTTTATTTACTAAAGCTCAAGGAAGCATGCAATTTTAACTTCAAGTGCCGAAGACATTTTTCTCCAAAAAAAAAAGAAAAAAACAAAAAAGGTGCAAGAGTTGTTGATCGTGGTCTGCATGCAGAAGTTGCATAGATGCATTAGACCTAGAAAAAGTCCTTTTCCCAATATTCAATTAAAAGTCAACCTTCAATCAAAATTATGCAATCAAGTGGATAACACTAATTTATTACTACTAACTTCTTGACAGCTCTTGTCTGACAAATTCAAAGGCCTAAGCTCTAGCATAAATACCTTACTCCTTGTTGCTGCATGGCATCTCAAAAACCAAAACGTATAGTTTGATCTGAGTTTTCTTGATTGAGATTATGGCTTTGCCAAGACATCTTGCAGTTTTTATGCTTCTTCAGATTATACTTTTTCCTACTGCATTTCAACATTGTAATGCACAGGATTTGAAACTTGGTTTCTATAAGAAAACATGCCCGGGGGCTGACGCCACAGTCAAACAGATAATGACAGGCGTCATATCCCGGGCACCAACTCTTGCTGCCCCTTTACTCAGAATGCACTTCCATGATTGTTTTGTTCGGGTTTGTTGGCATTTAGTTGACTTAAAATCTTTTGCATTATTGATTATGTTTCGTAAATTAACGTTCTTTTTTTCATATTATGTAATGAGAACGTAGTTTTAAAAATGTGTAAAATTCACTGTCTCGTTTGTAGCTTTTTAGGCATGATTTGCATTATTTAATATTTTTTCAAAAAAAAAGTCCAGAAATTATCTTGATTATTGCAAATAGAATTAGTTGAATAAGCCCTTATATTATATATTTTTTATGCCCCAAATTTTGTTATTTTCAACTAAAACTACGGATTAATGGCAGGGATGTGATGGGTCAGTGCTGTTGAACTCTACCAAAAACAATAAATCCGAAAAAGAGGCAATTCCTAACCAATCTCTGAGAGGATTCCAAATCATCGACGACATAAAATCAGCACTAGAAAAGAAGTGCCCTGGTGTGGTTTCTTGTGCAGACATTTTGGCCTTAGTAGCTCGAGATGCAGTCTCATTGGTAAAGTAACAAAACACAGAACATCTACCTTACATCATAGAAATAATTAATTTTCTGTAATCACTTATAATATAAACGCATTTGTTCACAGCTCAACGGACCATTTTGGATTGTGCCTTTGGGACGAAGAGATGGAAAAGTTTCTATCATGAATGAGGCCTTGACAAATCTACCACCTCCATTTGCTAACATTACGCAACTCAAAGCATTCTTTTCTGCCAAGGGTTTAAATACAAAAGACCTTGCTGTTCTCTCAGGTAATTATTTAGACTTAGGCTACATTTTGATGGTTCATGAAGTTTTTAAATCAATACTCTAAAATAATGCATCCTAATAATCCCATAGCAAAACGAATTCTCAAATTCTGCTCAGAAAGTGCTATTGTTTTCCGAGTGAAAATAGTGGATCAATTCAAACTCCGAAAATTAACTTCAAGCTACTAGAATGACATGTTTACACACTTTTTATAGTGCACAACTTTACCAGCAAAGGTCCTTTGTTACCTTTTTTATCCCTTAACAGGAGGACATACTATTGGAACTGCTCACTGCCTTGGCTTCACCAACCGTTTGTACAACTTCACCGGCAAAGGTGACACGGACCCTTCACTGGATCCCAACTACATTCCTTTGCTGAAGAGAAAATGCAAGCCAGGAGATGTCACCACACTTGTTGAAATGACTCCAGGAACCTTTAAAACGTTCGACGAAGATTATTACACGCTAATAACAAAACGAAGAGGACTTTTTCAATCTGATGCAGCTCTTCTTGATGATAGCCAGACCAGAGCTTATGTCAAGCTTCAAGCCGCTGCTCATGGATCAACTTTCTTTAAGGATTTTGCTGTTTCTATGGTGAAAATGGGTAAAGTTGGAGTACTCACTGGAAAGGCTGGTGAAATTAGGAGGCATTGTGCTTTGGTTAATTAATGGAGGATTTAATTTGAGGGTATGGCATTGTAACTTTTTTTTTTTTTTTTTAAGTGAACCAAAAAAACTGCGAAAAGATAATAACTAGTAAAAAGTGGAAGCTGTATTGTTTTTGTTTTAATAATCTTGTGTCTCTATAAATTGTTTGCACTGTTGAGTTGAGTGACTTTTTTTATTGTACTAACTTATGTAATACTTCTGAATTATCACATGAAGATTTTTTTCCCCTCAATTTTCCTTTGCTGTATATCTTTCCCGTTATAATTTTGGGTGATTGAATAAAATGCTTAAATTTCTCTTTCTCTTGCAATCACGTTGGCCATTAGCCTATGAAATGTACATATTTTGTAAATACTTCTCTTCGTTTAAATTGATAAATGTCATGAAACGAATATAAATTTTATCTACAATTTTTCAGAATTTGCAGTTAACATATGATAGAACAAAAACCCGAATCTCCTTGGCTTATTTTGTAGGATTCACTACCTAAGATTAAGAAAAACAAAAAGAATGCCAGCAATAATTTAATAAAAAAATGTAGGAAAGAAGTTCACATGGATCCTAGTTATTAGAAGTGACGAATTAAAGTCTGATTTTCCTGAATTTGAAACTAGGCCATCACTTTGTTAGCTGCATTGTGCCCACTCTGAGATGGGAGCATACCAACACTCACGAAGAGATCCGTGTCTTCGCTTGCAGCAAGATTTGTCTCTGAGTTTTGTGCCTTTGGAAATTCAACCGGCGGTTTCAGTTAAAGGCGCGGTTTGTAATCCCAATCAGGAAACCACGTCTTTATAACAAACAAATTTCACAACCAAGTCTTTCTTTCTAATGTTCATCGAACAGGCCTTTCTTACTTGGACTCAGAACATGATGTTGTTATTTTTCAACTAGACACTGTCAAACTTTGGTAAGTTCCATATTAAAGGTTGAGCTTTTTTGCAGAAGAGAAGAAATCCACAATTTTACAAAATTATTTTGTATTGAGATAATACATATATTTGTTTTTATTATTTATAGTAGAATATAGGATATTATTAATACAATATTATCATCTTGTTGCGAAACATCTGCTAAGATATGAATGTCCACTTAGTTCCCCAAGAAGATTGATATATTATCCCCACAACATTCATGTAATACATTTATTATTTCATGGAACAACTCAATACATCTGGGAAGAACTCAATTCAACATCTTAAAGTTGTAAATTCATAAATGATTATCCATGCACTATTCATCTTGATTTACTTATAAGTGGGGGTCATCCCCTACTTCATTTGTAACTTCGAAAACTTGAAGACGTTAAGCAAGCTAGTGAACGAAAGATTAAAATTTCTCTATACTTCTTGTCTACTTTTATCTAGTATTCTTTCTACATTTTATTGTTCTATTAATAACGTTTGATATACAACCTATTACCTACCAAACATGTATTAGCACTAGTTTTACAACATGTGAATAAAGCGTGTCTCTACTTTAGGCAAGGTGAATTACAAGACTATAATCTTGAGCACTAAAGCAAAAAATCCGAGTATTAGATTAATTAGTAGGCACAAGTTTATACTTTTGGGTGAACTTTTGAGGTAACATTTTGCTTTTTAGTCTATTTTATTTTTCATTATGTCTAATCTTACAAAACAAGAAGTTGTACCCCTTGATATTTTCTGAAAAAATTATTTGTCATGGGGATTGCATGTGGAAATTCATCTTGAGGCAATGGGTCTTGAAAATACTATTGTTGAAAATAATGATGTATCAAACCAAAACCATGCCAAAGCTATGAAATTCTATCGTCATCATCCAAATGACGGATTGAAAATAGAATATCTTACTATCAAGGATCCATTTGACCTTTGAAAAATTTTGAAAACAAGATTTGATCACTTGAAGATGGTCATCATTCTAAAAGCTTGGTATGATTGGCTTTACCTACAGCTACAAGATTTTAAATCTGTAAATGATTACAACTTAACCATGTTCAGAATTACTTCTTAATTGAAATTGTGTGGTGAAATTATAACTGATGAGGATATGTCAAAAAAACCATATATCACTTTTCATGTCTCGAATATGATCCTACAGCAGCAATATCAAGAAAAGGGTTTTAAGAGGTATTTTGAACTCATTTCATGTCTTTTTTTGGCTAAACAAAATAATAAATTATTGTTGAAAAATCATAAACTCCGGTCAATTGGCGCTAGTCCATTCGCTGAAGCAAATGCAACTCAATTTCAAAATTCTAGTCGTGCTTGAGGGTGTGGACATGGCCTTGATGGAAGCTGTGAACATGGCCATAGTCGTGGATGTGGTCATGGTAAAAATGCGACTCATAATCAAAACAATGACAAAAGGCAAAATATCCCTCAGAAGTGGGACAATAACGAAAAGAAAAGTGAAGAAAAGAAAAATTATGAGAAAAAATGCTACCAGTGTGGCATAGAAGGCCATTACTCCCATACCTACTGTACAATAGAACATCTCATTGAACTTCATCCAGCGTCATTGAAAAAGAAAGACAAAAATGTTAAGACAAATTTCATTGACCAAAAGAATGATTATGATGATGATGTTGATATGACACACTTTGACATAGTTATTTCTTTGAGCACCCTAAAGATGTCAAATGATAACATGACAAATACCCTATGTTTATTTAAACATTTGATGTTTTGTTATTTTGAAATTTTCTTTATAAGTATGAATACATATTTTAATATTTACTTTTATGTATATTTTTCTTTGTCATTTCTTCCTGAAGAAGAAATAAATGCCAAACACTTGGGATTTAATTATGATGATGATGATGTTATGCCTCATTGATAGTGCTACTACACACACTATATTTAAAAATTAAAGGTACTTTTTTCTATTTGTAAATGGGATAAACAAATGTTAATACAATAAGTGGTGGTGAAAACTTAATTGAAGGCTCCAGAAGAGCCACTATATATCTCCCTGAAGAAACAAAATTTGTCATAAAAAATGCACTACTCTCTCCCAAGTCTCAAAGAAATTTGTTAAGCTTCAAAGATATCCATTGAAATAGATATCATATCAAGATTATGAATGAGATAGATGGTGCATTTTTTTATTACCAATACCATTTTTTGAAAGAAATGTGTATTGGAAAAGTTACCTTCTCTTTCTTCTAGTTTATATTATTAAAAAATAAGTGCAGTAGAGATTTATCACCTAGTAGATCTACCAGAAGTCTACTAAGCACAATGATTTTATGGTTTAGCATGATTGCCTTGGACATCCTTGCTTTATAATAACGAGGTGAATAATTAAAAATTCACATGATCATTCATTAAAACGACAAAAAGTGTTAAAATCAAATGAATTTTCATGCATTGCTTGCTCACTAGGGAAGTTAATTGTTAGACCTTAACTAGTTAAAGTAAAGATTGAATCTCCTACATTTCTAGAATGAATTTATAGTGATATATGCGGGCCTATAGATCCACTATGGGGACTATTTAGATATTGAGTAAAAGGCACCAATGGTACTTAAATTTATCACTAAATGTTACATTGATACCCTAACGTTTAATTGTGTCAATTAGGTACCCAAACTATATAATTTGCGTCAAATTAGTATCACACTCGAATTTCCGGTGGAATTTCACAGCGGTAGAGTATACGTGGCTCGCAACGGGAGAGGACACGTGCCATAAACTTCACCGGAAAACTGGTTGTAACACCAATTTAATGCAAATTACATAATTTGAGTATCTAATTAACACAATTAAAAGTTGGGGTACCAATGTAACACTTGGTAATAAGTTTGGGTACCATTGGTGCCTTTTACTCTTTAGATATTTAATGGTGCTAATTGACGCATCAATAAGATGGTCATATGTATGTTTATTATCGATTTGCAACTCGGTGTTTGTAAGATTGTTCGCTCAGATAATTAAGTTACGAGCACAATTTTCAGATTATCCAATTAAGAAAATTCGTCTAGACAATGCTAGTGAATATTCATCTTATGCTTTTGAGGATTATTGCATGTCTGTTGGAATAATTGTTAAACATCCTATAGCTTATGCTCATACATAAAATGGTCTAGCCAAATCATTTATCAAATGAGTACAACTGCTAGACAATTACTAACGAGGACTAAACTTCTCTTACGTACTTGGGGACATGTTATATTACATGTAGCAACATTTGTAAGAATAAGGCCGACTAGTTATCATACTTATTCCCTGCCTATTATTAACATTTGGTTATGAACTCAATGTTTTTCATTTGAATCTTTGGTTGTGTGGTTTACGTCCCAATTGCACTGCCTCCACATACTAAAATGGGCCCTTAAAGAAGGTTGGGGATATGTTCAGATATGTATCACCTTCTATTATTAAATATGTTAAGCCATTAACATGTGATTTATTTACTGCAAGATTGTAAATTGTCATTTTGATGAATCACATTTTCTGACATTAGGGGGAGGCAAAGATCAACCCAAAAAGAAAATCAATTGGAAATTATCATTAGATTTCTTTAATCCTTGTTCAAAAGAATGTGAACTAGAATTTCAAAGAATTGTTCATTTGCAAATCAATTACCGAATGCATTTAGCAACTCCATAAGAGTTACTGAATCACATATTCCTACCCAAAATGCTCTAGTTAAAATTGATGTCTTTGAAGGATAAATTACTGTCGCGTCCTAAAAATCGTAAGTAAAGGGTAGAGTCATTGACTGTCACACCCAAAAAGACAGTTCGATCTAATGACCCTTTTTGAAAAAGCAAGATTTGGGAAAAACCGTGTGCGTGTGTGAAAAATAAATCGTGTTTTAGTGAAAAAGTGTTATTTAGAAAAAAAATTGGTATTTTAAAAGAAAATAAGGCCGGGACTAAAAAAATGTGACAGTTTTGGCCAACTAATTTTGAAAAAGGGTTTTATTTTAAAAAATGGAGTCGCCACTTGGTATTGAGTTAGGGTGTACCAAGTCATCCGAAAAATCATTTAAACAAAAAAAAAAAGTAAAATTTTAGAAAAATTATTTAAAACCCTTTTTCGACTCCGGTCTACGAAAAACGAGAGAAAAAGGTCCATGGGTCACATTTGAAGAAAGAGAAGGCAAAGGCCTAAGCCTAAGGCACCCTTTTAACTTAGCCGAGGCTAGTTGTGATGTTTAATCAAATTTTCCTAAATTAACTCTAAGTTCTATCGCGTTTTGGATGTGTCTAAATGAATGCAAATCCTAAACTCTAAATGTGAGTATCGAGAGGGTCGGAATGTCCCGTTGAAGCTTAATTGGGATTATCGCATTAATTACGAAACCCAAGGTGAGGCCCTGAGGGAGTCACGAGAGTCTATACAAAATGAAATGCAAAAAGAAAAAGAAAATAATAATAATATATATTAAGTGAAGAAAGAAAATGGGTATGCAACATGATCGGTACGGGGGACTAAAATCTCGTGACTGAATGTTTCTACTCACGGAGGGAAGAACAGCTTGTATGCTACCGCTTCCCACGTGAGTAGGCGACTATTTCCAGTCGAATCACACAAATGTCTTAATTTCTAAGTGAAATGCAACTTAAATGTCATGCATTTGAAGACGCGTCAAAATAAATAAATAAATAATATTAATAATAATAAAAGTCATGCAAAATGGAAGGAAAACTAAAAAATGTGTGAAGTGGAATGTAAAATGCACACGAGTGTACCTAATACTAGAATGCCCTAAGGGTCTAGCGTTGGACTAGCCCTTTCTAGGGATTCCCACTAGTGTTGGACTAGTGGGAGAATGATAAAGCCACAACTAGCGTTGGACTAATGTGGTGACGAAATAAAACTTGATAAAACATGAATCAAAAACAATAAAGCATAAATTGAAAGCAAATAAACGTGACAAGACATATAAGATCACATAGGAGCACATAACACGTAATCATGCTTTTCTAGATGCAAAATTTCTAATCGAAAGCGGTAAAATAAATAAACACATAAGCACACAAAAGCAAATAAATCTTAACTATTACACCGGGGGCTTAATTTACAATTTGAAGGGGGAAAATTAAAAATGCCCAATCTATTACACTTTCTATCTAATTACATAATTTTTGCTAAAATATGAGAAAAATAATATAACTATTACATTGACTAGCTAAATACAAAATATTATATTTTTCCAAAGTAATAATAAAAATTCAAAATTAAATATGTAAATATGCAAAAAGTATGTAAAATAAGAAATAAATAAATAATAATAAAAATAACGCATAAAATAACATTGTAACATATTGGAGCACATAAAGAGGAGGATAACAAGAAGTCGGGATACCTCTTTGGAGACCCGGTACCAAAGCTTAAAAAATGAATACACAAGTTAAAGGGACAACAATTTAATAAAATAAAGAGTAAAATACAAAATACTAACACATTAGAAAAAATGTAAATTATAGCAAGTTAGAGGGGGGAAAATAAAAAGTATAGTAAATTGGGGCCAAATAGTAAATTTAAACTAATTGGGACAAAAATTAAAAATTTAGGTGAGTCTAGGGATAAAAATATAAATTAACACAAATTGAGGGGAACAAAGCAGTAAATCCTAGCGAGCAGGGGGGTTAAAACATGAATATATAACTAGTTTAGAGGGGCTAAAGCATTAAGTTTTATTTTATAGAACAAAAATAACTAAATAAATTAACATGAATAACTCAATTAAAACTGGATCAATTAATTCACAAATTTAACTACTAAATTAAAACAAATTAAGTAAATAAAGATAAAAATTTAACCACATTAAGGTAAATAAGAATAAATTAGCAACTATTAATCAAATAACCAAAAATAGAACAAATATATAAGAATTAATAAATAAATGAATAAACAAAATCCAAATTCTCCAAAACCCGACCCGGTTTCCCCTCAAAGCCAGGTCCATATTCTTTTCCCTCTTTTCTCTTTTCCTTCTTCTCTCTATTTTCTCTTTTCTGCAACTCCAATCACCGATTTCTATTTCTCTCTTCTTTCTCCCTCTCTTCTTGCTTCTTTCCTTGGCTTTCTCTTTCTATTTCTTTTTCTTTCATTTTCTTTTCTTCTTCTCCCTGATTCTTTCCCAGATTTTCACTCTATTCTCTCTTTCTCACTGGTCTCTACTCTCTGGTTCCTCTCATTCGCTGGTCTCTACTCTCTCCTTCCATTCTCTCTTTCTCACTGGTCTTTCTATATTTCTTGCTGGTCTCTTTCTCTTTTCTCTCTTGGTTTTCTCTTTCTTTAGTCTCTCCATAGCTTTGATCTCTTTTTCTCTCTGTCATCTCCACTAATCACTCATCTCTCTTTCTCTATTTTCCCATTTTTCCCTTGAAACAACAAATTCGATTCCCAAAAGTGGAGGTATGCTGGTGGTGTGAGAAACGGTGATTTTCAAATGGCGAGTGGGGGTGGAGCACACTAGTCATAAGGGAAAGATTCTGGACTTGAATTGGGCGATTGGGAGGAGAGAAATATAGGGGAGGGCACTGTTTAGTTTGGGCAAATTACTGACCTGGGGGTTTGATTTTGGCTGAGTGGTGGGTTATTTTGTTGTGATTGTAGGTTGTTTTGATGGCTTTGTTTTGGGGCTTTGTGATGACTGTGGCGGGTTGCAGATGGAGTTTGTGATTGTGTGTGTGTTGTGAGATTGTGAGTCCAAGTGTACCTCTGTGTGTGTATGTTTGTGAGCTTTTTGGCTGTGTGTGTTTGTATACAACTGATTGTTGGTTATTCTGTGACTGTGTGTTTTGAATGTGTGATAGTGTGTGTGAATGACTCTGTGTAACACGTGTGTGAGTGTATGTGTGTGAGTGTATGTGTGAGGGTGTGAAATGGTCTGTGTGAATTTTGTGTGCTATGTGACTGATATGTGTGTATCCGTGTGTGTGTGTGTGTGTGTCACTATGTATGTGTGTTGTCTGTGAGTGTTTGTTGGTTGTCACAAGGGAGGCGTTTGGTTGCAAATGGTTGTTCTCAGTGGTTATTTGTTGTTTGTTTTTGTAGCTGATTTACGGGACTATTTTGCAGTGAATGAGGGGATGGACGTTGGTGGTAATGGACTGATAATGTTGGCTTGGTGACAATCTGATAGCAATTAGGCTTTTGGGGCTGGTGATTGACGAAGGTCACAAGCAAAATTGAAGGTGGTTTTGGAGGTTGACAATGGTGGTGGAGAGAAGGGGTTTGGCTTTCTAGTTGCAGGGGAGAGCGACAGTTGTTGAGATTTTTCCTGATGGTTGCAGACGATAGAAAGGAGGTGGTGGAGGAGGAAGTTCTGGTGGCTAATGATGGTTGAAGGTGGTGGTGGGAGGCTGTGATGGTGGTTCAGGTGGTAGGAGAGGGAGGAGAGAGAGAGAGAGGCGGTGAAGATAAAATCCCAAGAATAAATAAGCCAAAAACAAGAACAAAACCCATAGATGGAAAATAGAAAATCATAAAACAGAACAGTGATAAGCTTAGAATCAACAAAAAATAGGAACAAAATCTAAAAGAAAACTCAATTACAATCCCAAATAATCAGATTCACATAAAAAATGAAAGAAAAATAAATCAACACGAGGGGAAGAACCTACCTTTTGAAGCTGGAGATCAGATGAACAGTGATGAAACTTGAGGTTGAAGATGAACAGTGATCTGTACGATGAACAGTAACCGAGAAAGAAGTGTGTGTGTGTTTTTTTTGTGTAGAAATGTGTGTGTTTGATCTTTTTGGATAAGATTGAATGTGTTTTTTAGGGTTTCTAATTTTTCCTCCCTAGTTTTTTGCTGATTAAAGGGGGTATTTATAGGCCAGTTGTTTTAGTCACCAAGAATGCTATAAAATAACGAAAACGCCACCGATAATAAAAATTTTATTTTTATTTTTAAAAAAATATTTTTAATCCCAAAAAATTAAAAATTAATGCAAAGAAATGACAACAGTATCTAAAATTTTCAAAAAATTCAAATTAGATTCCAAAAATAAAAGTCAGAGCTTAAAGCTGACAAAAAACGCGCTCAAAGTGCGAAATGACAATTTTGCTCCTGGATGACGAAAATATATAGAAAATAGCTATTGCCCTAAAAAAATCATCAAAAAATTAAAAATAAGCTTAAAACTCTAAAAAATGCATTTATGACTCAAAAAATTGACGAAAAATGAATTTAAATCGTAAAATGATGATTTTACCCTTGGACAATGAAAATTCATACAAAAAAATAACTATTGACCTCAAAAAATTACCAAAAATTAAAAAATAAGCTTAAAACCCTAATAAATGCATTTATGACTAAAAAATTGATGAAAAATAAATTTAAACTGTAAAATGACGATTTTGCCCTAGAATGCAGTATTTACAGAAGAAATAGCAATCGTCTCCGAAAAAATCAAGAAAATTTAGAAACATGCTTAAAGAATTAGAAAAACAAATTTGGAACCTAAAATGAGCTAAAATGGTGTTCGCGAGGCGAAATTACCATTTTACCCTTGTGCCGATAAAAATATAAAAGAATACCAATTAAATCCAAAAAAATCATAAAAAATTAACAAATTCACATGAAAGTAAAAATATGAATTTAAAAACCCCCAAAAGTTGATAGAAAAATATTTACAGATAAAATTACTACTTTGCCCCCCAGATTATTGAAAATTAAAAATTGGCCCAAAAAAATGCAAACATGCCCCCCAATATTTGAAAATAAATGGTGTATCAAAATTTCGTGTCTACAATTACAAGTGCTAATGAGTCTAAAGCATGTATGAAGGGTAGAAGACCTCTTGAAGATGAAAATCCTGAAAAGAAAAGAGGATTGATTAATGAATTTGATGAAACAAGAATAGGTCAAAGACGTCAAAATACTTCAAGTAACAAAATTCTACCTCTTGAATAGGTTCCTCCTTAAGAGGTTGCTCCTGAAAAGCCAACTCCTGAAGAGCTTACTCTTAAAAAGAATGAAATTATAGAAAATTCAATAAAGTTTGTCACTACGGGGAAAATTTACAACCAAAAAGAAATAGTGATTGATAATGCTTTTACATATAATGTAGTACTTGATATTATGCAAGAAGACGAGGATTATGAACCTAGATCAGTTGATGAATGTTGGTGAAGAAATGATTAGCATGCAAAAATACAATTCAATCCGAATTGGATTCACAGGCTAAAAGGAAAGTTTTGGGATCTCTAATCCAAAGACCTAAAGGTGTAAAGCCAGTGAGATATAAATGGGTATTTGTAAGAAAAAGAAATGAGAAAAAAATGAAATTGTGAGATATAAATTGAAACTTGTAGCCCTAGGGTTTTCACAAAGATCTGGATTTGATTATAACAAGATGTATTCACTAATAGTAGATGCGATCACCTTAAGATATCTTGTGAGTCTCGTAGTGCATGAAAAACTAGATATGCGTCTAATAGACATAGTCACTGCTTATTTATATGGAAATCTCGGTAATGATATTTAAATGAGTACCACTGAAGGATTCGACATGCCAAAAGCATGTAAATCAAACCCTAAAGATATTTATTCTATTAAATTACAAAGGTCTTTGTATGAACTCAAGCAATCTAGACGTATGTGATATAACTATCTAAGTGAACGTCTAATTAAAGAAGGTTATATCAATGACTGAATATGTCCATGTATTTTCATAAAAAAGGTGGTCAAATTTTGTCGTTATTACAATATATGTTGATGATTTCAATCTAATTGGAACACCAGAAGAGCTCCAAAAGGCAGTAGAATATTTTAAAAAAGAATTTGAGATCAAAGATTTTGAAAAAACTAAATTTTGCCTTGGTTTACAAAATGAGTATCGAGAAGGTGGAATTTTTATCCACCAAATTGCTTATATCCAAAAGGTATTAATTTGATTTGATATGGATAAAGCACATCCATCAAGTACTCTAATAGTCATTCGATTACTCGATCCTGCTAAAGAACCTTTTAAACCACAGGAGAAAGATGAAGAAATACTTGGTCCTAAAGTATCATATCTTAGCGCAATTGTGCATTAATGTATCTTGCAAATTATACAAGACTGGATATATCATTTGCTGTGAATTTATTACCATGATTTATCTCCTTTCCTACTAGACAACATTGGAACGTTATAAAGCATATTTTTCGCTGTATACAAGGAACAATTGATCTTGGCTTATTTTATCCATATAATTCTTGGCATGAATTGATTGGTTATGTTAATGCTGGTTTTTATCAAATCCACATAAAGTAAGGTCTCAAATAGGTTATCTGGTTACAAGTGGTAGTACCATCATTTCATGATGGTCTACAAAACAATAAATAACTGTTTCTTTATCAAATTATGATGAAATTATAACAATTCATGAGAACAGTCAAGAATGTGTTTGGCTAAGATCAATGGCTCACTATATCCAAAAGAATTATGGGTTATCTCCCCTGAAGGGGAAAATCCTCCAACAATATTTTATGAAGATAATGTAGCTTGTATAGCTCAATTGAAGGGATGACATATCAAAGGAGATAGGAAGAAATATATTTCACCAAATTTCTTCTTTACTCATGATTTACAAAAGAATGGTGAAATCGATGTGCAGCAAATTCGTTTAAGCAATAATTTAGCAAATTTATTTACCAAGGCATTGCTGACTGCAACATTCGAAAAATTGCTGAAAAGCATTGGAATGCGTCGACTAAAAAATTTCAAATGATGATAGAATCAGGAAGAGAAATTAATTCACAATAATAGTGTATTCTTTTTCCTTTACTGTGGTTTTTCTCACACTAGTGTTTTCCCTAATAAGGTTTTCACAAGACATATTCTTTGTGTAATGGACCTCCAAGGGGAATGTTATGAAACATCTATAAAGATATGGATGTCAATTTAGTTATCCAAGAAGACTGATATATTATCCCCGACAAGATTCATCTAATACATTTATTACTTCATGAAACAACTCAATGCATCTTGGAAGAACTAAATTCATCTTGAAAAAACTAAATTCATCATCTTGAAGTTGTAAATGCATAAATGATTATTCATGTACTACTCACCTTGATTCACCTATAAACACGGGTCATCTCCTATTTCATTTGTAACCTTGAAAACTTGAAGAAGTTAAGCAAACTAGTGAATGAAAGATTAAAATTTCTCTCTACTTATTATCTACTTTTATTTACTACTCTTCTTACATTTTATTGTTCTATTAATAACCTTTGATATACAACCTATTACCAACCAAATGTAAATTATCCTTTGAAAACATATATTGTCTACTTTGATAGAGGGCCAATAGTCCATCGAAACTGAGGATTAACAATCCATTGAGCACGAGAAGCCGAAGATCAATAAGCACCAAAAGCTAGTCGATCTCTAGTAACTTTTTTTCCCTTTTGTTTCCATATCAAAATATAAATATTTCACAATTCTTGTCAAGTTGAAAAAGTGTTTGAGGGGCATTTTTTAGGACCATAACTGCTGTATTTTTCAATAGTTATGGAGTATAAGATATTATTAGAATAAAATATATCACTTTAGAACTTAAGTTATTTAAATAATTAAGTACTTATCTTTAGAGGCAAGGATTATACAAGAATCACCAGCTAATCGAATATGCAGGAGTTCTATATAAGTTATAAACCTTATCTTGAGATCTCAGTTCTACGAGTGTTACCTTGAGATCCATGAGAACATTGCTGGTTGCGGTCAAAGCATAACCAACCACCACAAACAGGACAACTCATCTCCTAAAATGTAATTCTAGCTAGTTCAATGGCCGACGCCAACCTGAGGGCCAATGAATGTAATTTAGGAGTAGTTTAGTTACTCTTTTTGGACGCTGTTTTACTATGGATTGCCCCAAAAAAACAGTTGTGAGCTGCTCTATTTTAGCTGTAGATGATATAAATCAAACATAGATCAAGTTCTCAAATGACTCTATTTTAGCACAAAATGCATGCTAATGTAAGAAGGTAATGCAAAAATACTTATGTGACTCTATTTTAGGCTCTATAGTCCTCAAATGAGGGCATAAATCGGGTTCATGTAAGAATTTTCCTCAAACCTATATTTTCACAAGAATTTGTCAGTTCGGAAGAACATCCTCTAATGTGTTTAAAACTATTTGTCATTAAGGCGTACTATTAAGAGATATCCCTAAATTGTCAAATGGAACTCGTTTTGTCTAGAGGTAGGTGTATGGAATGGGACCATATATTCCGGCATTGCTTTGAAACCGCGAACTATATGATTTTCAGTATCTACCAGATTCTTTCTCTTGTTATTCAATTTCTCAACTTTGCAACACGTCTTACTAAAAATGGTGCAAATCATTCATTCTCACAAAGAATGTCTAAAAGCAAGTCTTGACTACAAAGCAGCTTAATCGTTTGGAGATAACCGACTTATAAACTATGCACGTTGCTGTTAGTTTAGTAGTTACGAGCGCATTTGGTGCCCATATTATTACAAGGTCAAACCATCAACGTTGCACCTACCAACAAATTAGAAAATTAAATGCTCTCCATGATTGTTGACAAATGTCGTTTAATCATAATTTTTGGATTAAAAGCACAAAAAGTAATTTGTTTCTTTATCTAATTTTGTTATATGATAGTTTTTCACCATATATATATATATATATAAAATCACTGCAGGCATCATGGACAATATGTTATTCGAAGTCAACAATTCTTCGTGTAAAGACATATGGCTTAAATTAACATTCAACAACTATTTTTGTGACGTACTAACAATTTAAGCCAATGATTAATCTCGTCTTGCTGGTTCTAATGAAACAATCAAAAGAGTTCCAACTATTTAAGGAGCTGCGAAATGCTTAATTCCTCCAAGATTCAGGAATAGAAATAAAGACATTGAATTATTCTGAACACAATGGCAATGTCAAAAGTTCTCTCTCTTTTCTTTCTTCAATTTTTATGTGTTCTATGTATTTTAGACCTCTCGAATGGACAAGGCTTAGATGTCAACTTTTACAAGAAGACATGTCCCTCTTTGGAGTATATTGTCAAAGACACCACAGCTCCGTTCATTTCTCGGGCACCAAGTCTTGCTGCTCCATTATTGAGAATGCATTTTCACGATTGTTTTGTTCGGGTAAGATATAACATCAACCTTTCCAATTTCTTTCGTGGTACATTTAGGTTGAAATTCTGTGCAGGTAGTATCTATTGCAGAGTACCATATCCAATAGCCACCATATTAGAAAATACGTAAGTTCCCCATCGTACACTATGTAACTGCCAAATAAGGTTTGTTTTTATTGGAGATTTCTTAGCGAGCCATTTGGTTCAAATTCTTAAATATATCAGATCGGAAGGGCTACTGCCTTTGAATTACGTTCATCTGCATTACGTTCTTTTCTTTTCTTAACTCTACTATGAGTGTGGTTTTTGACAATTCTCACTAATATGTTTAGTTCAATAATGGAATAGGTATCATTAATGAGTTTGATGAATTGTATTTTGGGAGAAGCATAAAGATTCTAATTAATCACTTTCATTCCTAATGAATGATAATAATAGTTGCTCTCCAAACATCAGCAATGGTTGTTATTACTACTGACATTCACTCTCTTTCCTGATTCCCTAAACCAAACACCCTCTTAATCCATTTAGGTTTCTTCATCACCATAGCGTGGTTAATTTGGACAACATAATTTTTGCGCACAACTAGATTAAGTATTTATCCTTATCATAATATTCCTTCTATAACAAACTGTTAAGCCATATGTGCACGGTTATGGAAAAGGGGCGCTGAACTCATCTTGGATATACAGTCAATGCGCAATTTTTTTTTTTTCCCGTGTTTTGCGTGTACAAATCTAAAAGATTTGTTTACTTCCATGATTTTATATGTACATGATAATATTGCTTAAAAGTGTTTTGTCATAGCTTGTTTATCTTGTAGTTCTGCTGATAAGAAATTATCTGACGTGCAAATAGTGTCTGCCTTTGTAAACCAGCTATAGGCATTTGCCAACACAACTGGCAACGTAAATAACTTGTGCTGCCTCAAATCTATATGTTTATATCTTGCCAAGAAAATATAATGCTTTGAAGCTTTTCAAAAATCCCATTATCTAATGGTAAATTTTTTTACATGACCGGAAATTTAAGTTGTAAAAGTAGTAAACAATTCATTACCTTATGTATATTACTTTTATGTCCATCAATTGTACTTTATGATACTCTTCTTTCTTAATCCTGGATTTACTGATCCACTATCTTATTGGGATTAAAAAAATATATTTGATTTATATACTTTTAACTTTTTATCCATATACTCTAGTTTTTATTGTTTAGGCTAAAAAGCCATTATGACTTAAGCTTACTGGATTTTGCATGAAAAACTTAATTGTTATAACTTACCGTAAAGTGTATAAATCAAAAGGTAAAATATATTTATCGATGTCCAAAAATTTATGGTGTAATGAATGAGTTTATATATGCAGGGATGCGATGGTTCAGTCCTACTAAACTCTACTTCAAGCAATCAATCTGAGAAAGCAGCAATCCCAAACCAAAGCCTTAGAGGGTTTCAAGTAATTGATGCAGTAAAATCAGAATTAGAGAAAAAATGTCCTGGTGTAGTTTCTTGTGCAGATATCGTAGCATTAGTAGCTCGTGATGCCATTACTTTGGTGAATATTGAAACCGCTTCAAACTTTTGAAGAAATACAACGATGTATAAACATGCACTAAATATGGGAGTATTTTTTTGGCAGATTAAGGGACCATCATGGCAAGTCGAGTTAGGCCGAAGAGATGGAAGAGTCTCAATAGCTTCAGAGGTCTTGAATAAGCTGCCTTCACCTTTCATGAACATAGCTCAATTAAAAGCATCATTTCAGTCATTGGGTTTGAGTGTCAAAGACCTTGCAGTTCTATCAGGTATCTCTCAATAACATACATCATTAGGGGTGTCAACGGGCCGGGTCCGGGCCGGAATTGAATGTTCCGGACCCGGACCCGTTTTTGTGTTGAGGTTCCGGATTCGGACCCGGGACCCGACGGGTCTTGCATTTGGTTTCCCGGATCCGTGTTCGTTCGGGTCCGGGTCCATTCGGGTCCGGGTCCGGGTTTTGAAAATATAAAATATTTTTATATATTTTATAATTATTATTTATTAAGTATTGAGTATTCGAATTGTAAAATACGTATGTATGTATATTATAATTATTATTTATTGAATATTATGTATTAAAAATTTAAAATACGTATATATAATTTATAATTATTATATATATATACGGGTTCGGGTCGGGTCCGGGTCGGAACATGACATTCCGGATTCGACCCGTTTTTTATTAAGAAAAACGGGTCCGGATCCGGGTCCGGGTAAACGAAATTTTATTCCTACCCGGACCCGGAAAAAATCAACGGGTCCGGGCCGTTGACAGCCCTATACATCATGATTGATCCATTTATTAACGGATTAGCCCTTTTCAATCTCAATAATACTTTTGAATCTTCTGTTTGAAAATATACACAATTTTATCTTAGTTCCTTAAATTCTGGTTTGAATATGTTTAGTCCGTTATTTTATGGTTGAATTTTCTTAAAAAATATGAATTTTCATTTGCCATATTAAAAATATGGACCAGCAAAATGAGAAGCAATATAGATTCGAGAAAATAAAAGTCTATATTCGGAGCATCATTTTTCAAAAACTTTTTTGGAAAATTTTTCAAACATGTTCCCTAATTACGTTTAATATCATGTATATGCAATTATCAACAAAGTTGTCCATAATAATTTTTTCAAGAAAAAAAAAACCATTTCAAAAAGTGCAATACCAACTATGACATAGGATGGCAACAAAGATATTCCTTTTAAAATTGTCATCATACTATCATGCTAGAGATTTTATTCTCTAACTTCATTTTCATTTTTTTACTCGGAGGACACACTATCGGGATAAGTCATTGCGGTGGCGTCAACAACCGTTTGTACAATTTCACAGGCAAAGGTGATACTGATCCAACATTGGACCCCAAATACGTTGCTACGCTCAAGCGAAAATGCCAGCCAGGAGACGTGACTACAATTCTTGAGATGGATCCGGGCAGTGCTAAAACATTTGATACTGGCTATTTTACTACAGTATCTAAAAGAAGGGGACTTTTCCAATCTGATGCAGCTCTTTTGGATGACACTGAAACAAACACTTATGTCCAACAACATCTAAGTTCCTCTGGATCTGACACCTTCTATGGTGATTTTGGGGTCTCAATGGTGAAGATGGGACGGATTGGAGTCCTTACTGGCAACAAGGGCGAGATCAGGAAGCAGTGTGCCTTAGTTAACTAATGCAATTTTCGCTGTTTCCTTACCAAAACACTAGTTTGTTTCTCCTTCAGAACATCAAAATAAGATATGTTGTGTTTGTATTGATGCGGTAAATTAAATTTCATTGTTTTTCTTATGATTTTATTATTTGTTTTTAAGCAGTGAATATTGGCCTGTCTTTCTTGATTTCCAAATGTTAATCTAAGCAAAAAAATGCGATTGTGATGATCATGAGAGAAAATGTAAGACAATGATCAGACAATAAGTATTTGTGCAAAAAATTAATCATTAATTAGAGAATCATGCTGAATTTGAACTTTGAATCATTAGTTTGCACGAAAAACATATTCAGAACCTGTTGATGTTATTAAAGTTCACGGTTTAGATCCATTCTCAACTCCAGCATAAATGTTCTGGAAATGGGAAGCATGCAAATCTTTGGAAATTCTTATCATTAACCTTTCAATTTGACCATGAGAAGCTTGTCATGTGCAAAAGATATGGCCTGCATATGTGTAATATCCAAAAAATTTCCCATTTAATAAATATTTTGATATCTATCCATATTATTAACAATATTAATGGCATCGTATAATTAATAATAATATTAGGACTAGGAAAGTTATTATGTGAAAGAAGTTATCAAATAGTGGCAGAGGGATGAAGGGACGTGTTATGATAATGGTTTGCTACTTGCCAAAAGAAGAGTGGTAACTTCTTAATTAATCGACTTGTATAACTAGATACATTAGGTAAACGTACGAGACTTCATCTTCCAACTTATCTCTCTCTCTCTCTCTCTCTCTCTCTCTCTCTCTCTCTCTCTCTCAGACAATAGAACTTCTCCATGAAGAATAAATCTAGTATATTTATTAGAATCCTTGTGATAATACATCTCTTCTAAGATCAAAACAAGTTCTTAATCCATATATTTTTATCTTCTTCCTGATTTTACTACAAATATGTTAATTTTATATTAACTGCTAGTTCCTTAAGTATATTTTTTTATATAAAACTGTTGCGCAACACACTAATTTAGTTATATTTGGACAAGAGTTTATGTTTTTTAGAAAGTTGGTTTTTTTTTTTTTAATTTCATGTCTTAAAAAAATTATAAAATAAAATAAATAGAGTCAATGGAGATTTTTAAGGAATAACTATTGTTTGTGATAATTGATTTAAAAAAAAAAGAAACGAAAGGTTGAACGATAACCAATGGCCGTGACTGTGGGTGTAGCGGACCAACAAAGGCTTTGGACTTTTGGCTCTATTATGGTAGGAAAAAAAATAATAATAAAATACTGCTAGAATCATGGCAAGAATGGTTTTTTGACAAATTTAGAACCTTAAGAAATTGACATATGAATGGATCGATCTTTGTCTTTCTATGCATATTACTGTTATCTACCAATGAGTGCTTCTCTAGTAGAGATGGCAAATGAACAGGATAGGTGAGATTTGAGTAGGACTAAATTGAGACTGTAAAATATGGGTCAAACCCAAACAGTCACATATTTGTTATGAGATCAATATGAGCAGCACTAAAATGGATTAGTCCCATTTTGATACCGCCCAAATACCCAATTAATCCCATTTTATTAATTTTTTTAAAACTATCTTTCCTTGTTAATCAATTACTTTTCTTCTCAAATCATTTACTTTTTTTAATTTAACCTTAATATTTCTTTTTTATATCATTAATATTTTTAGTTTATTAACAACAATAAATTTCCAATTTTTTTTTGTTTTTATATTATTCTTTTCTTTTTTTAAATCTCATTTTTTAATGTTTTCTAAACTTTCAATTATAAACTATAGTTTTTTAATGCTTTCTAACCTTTCAATTAAAACTATAATTTTTCAATGATTACATGTAAAGAGGATAGATTGAGAATAGACAGAGATCTAATTTATCAATCCCTAAAAAAAATAATTTGGATGTTATTTTATTAAAACATTTGATACTAAAGTTCATCACTTTTGCTTGTGTATGTGTTGAATTGATTGGTGAATCCCAATTTCCTACTGCTGTTTTTATGGTTAGTAAGTTTGGAGTTAAAATGTTGTAAAAAAAATCGAGTATGAATGGTTACCACTTTGCAAAAAAATTGACAATTTAAAAAAAAATTGCAATGCTTAAATCAAAGCCTCAGTTTGTGTAGGTATAAAATGACAAAAGTAATTGTAAGCATATTTTGGAGAATGGAGAATCTAGTAATATGTGTAATCCCAAGGACCCTAAAGGGCCTTTTGGTCAATTACTCTCTTGGTGATTTTGTGAATTGTAAAAATGGAGGATTTGATAGCAATTTTTTTATAAATTTGATTATAACCCCAAAAAATTTAGGATTCCTCCCCATTCCTTCTTCTTCTTCTTTCTCCCAAGCTCTCTCTCTCTCTCTCTCTCTCTCTCTCTCTCTCTCTCTCTCTCTCTCTATAATTTCTCTTCCCTTTTCTTTGAAGAAGATATTGAAGAACATCATCTCCCAAGGGAAGCTAGTAGGGAGAATTTTGAAAGTTTCAATCCAACTTCCACCAAGGTAAATTCTTTCCCAAAAATTTCCACTTCTCTACATTTGGAATGGGTTTTTGTTTTGGAGTAGTAGTTGTAGGGTTGATTTGGAAGTTGGGGTCTTTATGCTTTATTGGGTATGAGCTATGTATGGTGTGTGTGTGTGTGTAAGTGGATGGTGTATTCATGATAAATGTGTGTGTTAGGAAATTTGAGGTTAGTGTGTGTTTGTGATTTATGCTATGAATTATGAAGTGTTTTAAGATTATTATGGGTTTATATAACGTTAGTGTGCCATTTTGAGTCTTGATTTGAGGTTGGGTTGAATGGATTGAAGGTTGGGTGTAAGAAGATGAGAATTGCAGTTTTTCCCACTTTGAGCCGTGGGTGAAGTGTTGGGAGCCGTGGTCTACGCTAGGAGAGCCTTTACCCGCGACAAGTCTCTGGTCGACGAGTTGCTGGTGGGAGGCTAGTGAGCTGCGACTGCAGCTTGGGGCAAGCAGATCGCGGCTTAGCTCCTGTTTACGAGCCGTGAGTCGGGCATTGCCAGCCACGTCCGCAGCTGACAAGTGGTCACCCGCGGATCATTGCTTTTTAACTTGTTTCGCTTCATTTTGAGTGTAGAGTCCAGAGTTAAGTTTTAGTTTAGAATTATTGATAGAATAAGTCTATAATTAAGTGTTTAATTATGTGATTTAGGTGAAGACAGTGATCGTTTCTTTTTGGACTAATTGCTTAGCTTGGACCGAAGTAAGTGATACATGTATCTTTTATATTTTTCGAAAGTGTATTTTTCACAACGATGTTTTGTAAACTATTTTGCATATGTTAATGTGGCATGAGTATGAATATGTTAATGATTAGCCATGGATATGTAAATGTGGTCAAATATGAGTGAATGAATATTTTATGATTGAGCTCTTATATAAGGTAATAATTATTTATGGGATTGATTCCTAAAATTTGGTGGAGGTGATATGACCTTTGAACCACACTAACCGGGTGATAGTAAGTACATTGTTTTGGACCGGACCAATCGAGTGAAAGTTGGCATTGAACTGTGTTAATCGAGTCTAGTTAACAACTGGATATTCAGGGTCAATGTGCTTTATTACTTGAGCTGTCTCTCTTTAGTATTTATATGAAATGTTATGAGAGCCACATTTATTTGTATGTATTATGATTAAAGTGATGATTATTTGCATTATATCTTGTATATGTATATGTAACATACTCAGGCCGATGACGTGAAACATGTGCTACTTACTGGGTGAAGTTTTCACTCACCCCTTTTATTTGATACACAGCGACAGATGACTTCATAGTAGAGGTTGGCGACTAGCTCATGGAAATAAGAGATCGAATTGGAAAATTCATGCTTAGCGGTGAATCTTGTTTATATTGATTGGATTAAGTAGGTTATACCCTGATATTACTTGGAAATGATGTTCGTAGTATCTATCTTGCGTTGTATTTATGGACTTAAAGATTATTGAGTCGAATGATGTAATACTGATGATTAATGTTTTAAATATTACTTAGGTGATATTGGGATGAATTGTTAAATATTTTGACCTTTTGAGTCTTGTGACTCAGCTTAATCTGGTCACGGCAGTGTTATGTTCTAAGGAGCAAGGCGTGACATTTCACTAGTATCACAGCTTAGGTTTGAATCCTATTGGAGTCTAAGTGAACCATCTTAGAACCTAAGTATGAATTGTATTAGAACTTAAGTTTGAATCTTCTTAGAGCTTAAGTTTGAACCTTATTAGTGTTTAAGTTTAATCTTATTTGTAATGCTTTACGAGGGAAGATTTGTTTACTTTTGGGTGGTTAGTGTGTACGTTGGACAGGATTATTGAGACTAGTTGATTCACACTTTGAGGTGGCCAACCTTAGTGTGGGTTGACTTAGTTTTGAGGTCCGTGTTTGAGTACCTATTATTGATGATTGAGGATAGTGTAGCTTAGTATATGTGGGTTTAGCTCTCTTAATTTGGTGTGAGTTGTTTAGTATATGAAACTTAGTGTTGTTAGTTTAGCTCTAACTTAGTTTACATTTGCAGAATGGCATCTCCTAAGAAGGTCAAGGTGTGTAATTGTTGCCATAAGGTCCACTCAGGAGAATGTAGGTGGAAAACGAGAGCTTTTTTTGGTTGTGGAGAGATAGGTCACAAAGTGAGCAACTACCAAATCCTAAGCAATGTGGGAGTGAAAATGGACTAGAAGACAAGTCAAATGTTGATGCTAGACGATCTTAACTAATTTACCAAGTATATGTCAGAAGATTCAATTCTCAATCAATCCCCCTAATCTAGCTATCAATCAATCCCCTTGATTTAGCTGTCAATCAATCCCCTTAATTTAGTTAACTTATTTGTTAATACAATTAATGTATTTTATGTACTTTCCTAGTTAGATAGCCAATTAAATATGTTAATGTATATCTGTAGCCTATCAATTAGTCAATTAGCATAAATTAGGGATTTTCTTATTGTAAAACTAGTCTAGGTTCATTGTAACAGTTGTCTAGATTCGTCTTGTACTAAGCCTATAAATATAGGCCTAATTTCACAATGAGAAGATACAAGTTCCATTTCTCAAAATTCTCTGTGTTTAACATGGTATCAGAGCCCTTGATCTCTACATAGTCATAGTTCAGATTTTTTCCAGCCTTCTGTTCCTAGTTCTCTAGCAACCTCTTTACATAGTCAAAGTCCAGTTCTTTCCTCCTAGTTCGTTCGTATCCTCATGTCTTCAGACAAGGAGTCATTGATTCGTTTTAATGGCAAAAACTACTCAGCTTGGGCATTTCACTTCAGGATATATGTCAAAGGAAGAAATTTATGGGGTCATGTTGATGGTAGCAAACCTGTTCCTAAGCAAGGTACGGATGAATATGCCAAGTGGGAGGTCACGGATGCACAAATCATGGCATGGATTCTGGGATCTGTAGAACCTAACATTGTTTTGAATCTCCGACCCTCCAAGACGGCTGCCGAGATGTGGAATTACCTAAAGAGAATCTATAGCCAACAAAACGCAGCTCGTAGATTCCAGCTTGAACATGAATTATCCATGATTCATCAGGATAATCTCTCTATTTCTGAATTTTACTCTAGCTTTATGAACCTTTGGGCCGAATACACTGATATAATCTATGCCACCTTACCATTAGAAGGTCTTGATGCTGTTCAATCTGTTCATGAAATTGCAAAAAGGGATCAATTTCTTATGAAATTGAGATCTGAATTTGAGGGTACCAGATCCAATCTTATGAATCGAGATCCTGTTCCCTCCTTGGATATATGTCTCAATGATCTACTACGAGAAGAACAACGAATTTTCACTCAAGCAGCCATTGAACAACGAAGATCCACATCAGTTCCAATGGCTTATGCAGCACAAGGGAAGCCAAGAAGTAAGGACACAAGGGCTGTTCAATGTTTTTGTTGCAAAGGATTTGGTCATTATGCTTCGAATTGTCCCAAAAAATTCTGCAACTATTGCAAAAGAGATGGTCATATTATCAAGGAATGCCCGATCCGACCTCCCAAGAAATCTGAAACAGCATTTATTGCCTCGGTTGGCTCTTCTAGTAATGGTGGTTCCGCGGATATAGCACCGTCAACACAAAATGTTCCTACTCCTGCTCAAACTTTAACACCTGAGATGGTACAACAAATGATTCTCTCTGCATTTTCTACCTTAGGACTCTCAGGTAAACTCTTGTCTACTTCACCCACTTGGTTTTGTGATTCCGGAGCATCCAATCACATGACAAATAATGCTCAAAACCTTACCAATGTCAAGAAATATTCTGGAAACCTTGAAATTCATACTGCTGATGGCAATTTGTTACCCATTATAGCCACTGGTGATATTTCTCCTTCTTTGACTAATGTTTATGTCTCTCCAAGCCTTGCCACTAACCTTGTTTCAGTTGGCCAGTTGGTTGACAATAATTGTAAAGTAGAATTTTCTAAATCTGGTTGTGTTGTGCAGGATCAACAGTCAGGGAAGATGATCACAAGGGGGCCTAAAGTAGGACGTGTTTTTCCTCTCCAATTTCCTTCCTCACCCTGTCTTTCAATTCCTTTTGTCACTTGTAATCTCGCACATGTTGATTATCGAGTATGGCACAAACGTCTTGGACATCCAAACTCTAATGTACTCCATGATTTGCTAAATTCTGACTTACTCGGGAATAAAAAGCATGTTTCTATTAATGATGTCCAATTTGATTGTGATTCTTGTAAACTGGGTAAGAGTAAAACTTTGCCATTTCCTACTCACATGCCTAGTCCTGTTAAACCTTTCGAAATGATACATAGTGATTTGTGGGGTATGGCACCAATTATATCTCATGCTAATTACAAGTACTTTGTCACTTTTATTGATGACTATAGTCGTTTCACTTGGATTTATTTCTTGCATTCTAAAGATGAAGTGCTTTCTGCATTTAAACTTTTTCATGCATATGTCCAAACACAATTTTCAGCCAAAATTAAGGTTTTACGTTCGGACAATGGGGGAGAATATATGTCTCATTTGCTTCAAGATTTCATGCAGGCTAATGGAATAATCTCTCAAAGATCATGTCCTCAAACCCCACAACAAAATGGAGTAGCCGAAAGAAAAAATGGCCACCTCCTTGATGTTGCTCGAACTCTATTATTAGAATCCTCAGTGCCTACTCGATTTTGGTGTGAAGCTATCTCCACTGCTGTCCATCTCATTAATAGGTTACCTTCTCCTTCATTGAATCATGTCTCTCCTTTCCATAAGTTATTTGGTCATCCCCCCAATTATTCTGATCTTCGTACCTTTGGTTGTGTATGTTATGTTCATCTTTCTGCACAAGAACGCACAAAATTCACAGCCCAATCAGTTAAATGTGCTTTTCTAGGATATTCAGTGCATCACAAAGGGTTTTGCTGTTATGATCCTAATTTGCGTCGTGTTCGCATTTCTAGAAATGTAATCTTTTTTGAAAATCAGTGTTTTTTTTCTGATCATCAGGAATCTCTTTCTCCTTCATTTTCTATGTTGCCTCTATTTCCTAATCCTATTACAGATCAAGAAACTTCTAAACCATTTTTGGTATATCAAAGACGTTCCAAAGCCACGATCAATCAGCCTTCTACTTCTTCTGCGCCCCCTCAGGCTCCTTCCCTTGCTGCGGATCCTCTCGCACTACCTGAATCTAACATTCCCAGACGTAGTACTCGAGTCAGTAAACCACCAGAAAGGTATGGCTTTTCTAATCCTGTCTCTTTGACAGCCACTTTGTCTTCTATTCCTATCCCTTCATCTTATAAACAGGCAATGGAACATGAGTGTTGGCGTCAGGCTATTGAAACAGAACTTCTTGCTCTTGAAGAAAACCAAACTTGGGATGTTGTACCACAACCTTCATCTATCAAGCCACTTGGCAGCAAATTTGTGTTTTCTGTCAAACTTCATTCTGATGGTTCCATAGAGCGTTACAAGGCTCGGTTAGTGGTTCTTGGGAATAAACAAGAGTATGGTCTCGACTATGAAGAGACATTTGCACCGGTTGCTAAAATGACCACAGTGCGAACTATCCTAGCACTTGCAGCATCTCAATCATGGTCCTTACTTCAAATGGATGTTAAAAACGCGTTTCTACATGGTGATCTCAAAGAAGAAGTCTACATCAAACTTCCATCTGGTATGTCTACTTCTTCTCCTAATGATGTTTGCAAACTAAAACGCTCCTTATATGGCTTGAAGCAGGCACCGCGCGTGTGGTTTGAAAAGTTTAGATCCACTCTTCTTGGTTTTTCCTTTACCCAGAGCCAATATGATTCTTCTATGTTTCTCCAACGAACATCCAAAGGTATAGTTGTTCTTCTTGTGTATGTGGATGACATTGTCATCACTGGTTCTGATTCAGAGGCTATCTCTAATCTTCAAAAAATGTTGCACACTACTTTCCATATGAAAGACCTTGGCCAACTTAACTACTTCTTGGGTTTGGAAGTTCATCATCGTCCCCAAGGTATTTTCTTGAATCAACACAAGTATACTCAAGATCTAGTTCAGTTGGCCGGACTTGCGGGCAGTGCTTCTGTTGACACTCCAATGGAAGTTAATGTGAAATATCGACGAGATGAAGGGGAGCTCCTCAAGGATCCTACTTTATATCGTAAGTTGGTTGGTAGTCTTATCTATCTCACCATTACTCGACCAGACATCTCTTATGCTGTACACACTGTTAGTAAGTTTATGCAATCTCCTCGGCATCTTCACCTTTCTGCTGTCCGACGAATCATTCGATATCTTCTTGGCACACCTAATCGTGGCCTATTTTTTCCTATTGGTTCTTTGCCTCAACTACAAGCCTACAGTGATGCAGACTGGGCTGGTTGCCCGGACACAAGGAAATCTACTACTGGTTGGTGTATGTTTCTTGGTAATGCTCTTATCTCTTGGAAATGCAAGAAACAAAACTATGTATCCAAGTCATCCACTGAGGCAGAATATCGTGCCATGTCTGCTGCCTGTTCTGAGATTATTTGGTTACGTGGTCTTCTCACTGAACTTGGTTTTCCGCAACTTCAACCAACTCCATTGCATGCTGACAACACTAGTGCTATTCAAATTGCTGCCAATCCCGTCTACCATGAACGTACCAAACATATAGAGGTTGACTGTCATTTCATCCGAGCAGCCTATGACCATCAGGTTATTACTTTGCCTCACATTGGTACCAATCTACAGCTTGCCGATATCTTCACCAAATCCATGACACGTCAGCGTCACAGTTTTTTGGTTGGCAAATTGATGCTTGTAGACTTTTACCAGCATCAATTTGAGGGGGGATGTCAGAAGATTCAATTCTCAATCAATCCCCCTAATCTAGCTATCAATCAATCCCCTTGATTTAGCTAGTCAATCAATCCCCTTAATTTAGCTGTCAATCAATCCCTTAATTTAGTTAATACAATTAATGTATTTTATGTACTTTCCTAGTTAGATAGCCAATTAAATATGTTAATGTATATCTGTAGCCTATCAATTAGTCAATTAGCATAAATTAGGGATTTTCTTATTGTAAAACTAGTCTAGGTTCATTGTAACAGTTGTCTAGATTCGTCTTGTACTAAGCCTATAAATATAGGCCTAATTTCACAATGAGAAGAGACAAGTTCCATTTCTCAAAATTCTCTGTGTTTAACAGTATACACCTTGACTCCACAAGACGTGATAAGAGCCAAGATGTGTCGTTATTGTCAAAAGTTACATAGAGGTGAATGCAAGTTTAAAATAAAAGCGTGTTTTGGATGTGGGCAGGTGGCATATAAGGCAATCCATTGTCCAAACCCTGCATAAATTGGAGATAGCAACACCCAGGGAAATTACTCAAATACCGATACGACTCAACCCCAATCGAACTCTGCGGTGTGTCCTTTGACTTCGTAGGATCTAGAGGGATCAAAGGACATGATGACAAGTATAGTAACAGTTAACTCCCTGCAGCTTTTGTTTTGTTTGACTATGGAATCTATCACTCCCTTATTTCGAGAAATTCATATGATTGATAGACGTCAAACCATTCACTCCTTAATGATCTATATAGGATAGGAACTCTCTTTGAATGATCTTAATTTTTATCCTGAGTTGGTGTGTATCTTGGGTTCGAATAGAAGGAAATTTGGCAATTAACCATAGGGAATTGAATTCTATAGTAGATATGGGGTAGTTGTATTAGTATTAGGCTTGCGTGGATTTTTTTGAAAGAAATAGTGTCTACCTTGGTATTTCCCGCACCTCATTTTTTTTTTTTTTCATTTCATAAGTGTAAGAGAAAATCCAAGGACGAGAAAGTAGTATCTATTATGTCTGCCCTACAAACCTTGACAGCTATTAAGAGAGTGAGTATGGGTGCTTCTTGGCTTAGGTGGTAGATACAAACAAGAGGAAAGTGGTGGAAATTTGTTGACTTTTCAATCGTGAAAGAACTTCCAAATGTGTTCTCCTTTGGAACTGTTGGGTTTGTCACCAAAAAGGGGGAAATCAACTTTGAGGTTAGCTTTGGTACACGAGCCGAACCCATATGTAAAGTTTCTTATCGTATGTCTCCTACAAACCATGAAAGCCGAAAATATTTGTTCATTTAGAAGGAATTAAGTAATTGATGGAGGAAGTGGCTCGAGTCATTGAAGAACTACTACTCGATTATCAACTATCACTAGGAGAAGTCAACTAGGTTATAGGCACTCTGAGTCGGAAAATGGGAAAAACAATAGTTGCGATGCTCGTGAGGTAAATTAAAAGATTAAATTTGGAGATAAGGGATACAACTCAGTTTTTATTGGCAGCTCTTATCACTTAGCTCACTTTGGTTTTGAGAATTGAAGAAGCACTAAGGAGAGATAACTAATTAATGAAGCTCAAGGAAAGAATTAGGAGCAAAAAGTAGTCCAACTCTCAATGGCATGAGGAAAGAAATCACAAAGTACATGTCAAGTATCTAGAGTGCCAACGAATCAAAGCGGAGTATCAGTAACAATTTGGATTGTTAAAGCCTCTAGCGGAATTAGGTTAAAAGTAGCATGGTGCGTACCACACCCAAACAAATAGAAAATTAGAGTACGCCAATTAGACATTGAAGCACTACAAGAAAGTCGACATTTTGTGACAATACAAAGTCGTCACAAAAATAAAAAAAAAGTCATCACTGTAAGATATAGTGACGACTTTTTCGTTGTCACCCGGTTGTCACAGATTTTATGTCACTAAAGGGATCATTGTGACGACTTTACGAGGGCCATCACAGGAGCACAGTATTCAATGACGAGGAAAAAGTTGTCACAAATTTTTTACAATTTGTGACGACTTTTCTTGTCACTGATTTGCCGATATTTTTGTCATTGATACAAAAAAAGTCGTCACAAATATTGCTCACCTGTGACGACTTATGATCGTCACTGTTGTTTTGTTATTAGTGACAAGAATTGTCATCACAAATTTTATTAAATAGCGATGACTTATGCTTGTCACTGTTGTCTTGTTCATCAGTGACAAGAATTCTTGTCACTGATGGAACTTTCAGTTAGTGAAAACTTCAGAATTGTCATCACACAAGCATGGTATTCAATGATAACAATAAAGTCGTCACTAAATTGTTCCTGCTCATCAATGACAAGAATTCTCGTCACTGAAGGAATCTGCAGTTAATGACAAAATTAAAATTGTCATCACAGAAGCATGATATTAATTTGTGATGATTTTTCTTGTCACTCATTCATGTGTATTTTTGTTATAAATAATACAAAAGTCATCACAAATATCAACGCAAGACGTCAAAAAATTATAGCTCCAATATTGCCATAATAAATAGTAATAAATGCGCAATTGCCTTTCAAACAAAATAGGTATATATATATATATATATATATATATATATATATATACTCATAAACATTTGTGAATCCAACATACATCAACCTTAATATTTACAAAACTAACATCAATTCAAGTACTAGTAGCATCCATCCTAAATCCAAAAGAGCATACTACATTTTAGGTAAAACACAAAATATAAACCAGTAATATCTTCAAAATGAAGCCTATCTTCATGTTCCTGTCCAAAAGCCAGTCCTTTATGCATCTCCTCTTGTCCATGTAACATCATTACACTTGCAGTGAAGTATTTACAAAATAACATCAATGAAAAAAACCTTTAAATTAAACAACTGAAATGTCTAGCTTAAAAGAGTGGTTGGATTACTAATTTACAATGAAGTTTCAGAACTAAGAGATATCTACTTTTGATTGATTTATCGAGTTGTTCAAATTACATTAACTTTTGAATGTGTGACCTAAAGGAAGCTCAAATTTTAGCTAAGTTTTATGTAATAAAACAACCATGGCAACGGTAGAAGATTTTGGCTAGGCAAGTGGAAAGAGACATTGCCTTGGTGAACAAAAAAACAGACTTCTTGAAGGATAATTTCCTAATCCCACCAAACTGGTGGGAGACAACATAGCAGAATGCCTATCAAAAATCATTTGGGACAATGGGCTATGCCTAAGCAGCATGGTTTTGAGATCCATACAACACGAGAAGATGTACATCACCATCTCCAACAGTTAAATATCTAGTGTGCCATGCCCAGTCCAATGAATAGTCAGAATATGCAAATTATTCAAGCACCGCACTAATCATTTTCCAAGATCATTTTAGAACATGCCGATGTCATCTATCTCTGTCTTTCCTAAACTAAGTTGTTACTATTTAAGTTGCTTAAGATATCATGTAAATGATCCTGTACACCATAAAGACTAGTGGGATTTTTCTGAAAGTATAGGTTTTGAAGTTTTAAGTGAGAACTAGAATAGAATGTTTGTTATGATTCTAAAAGCTAGATCATTTATTCTTTCCTCTTGTACGTTTCTCAACACAATTTTCAAAGATCCTACGATGTTATTACTGTAAAATACCAACAAAGCCAAAAATATTACCCCTCACGTGTAGCCATAAAAATTACAGCTACCTCACGTGCAAACAAAAAGAAAAGAGACAAGGCCTTCTTGATTTATTGAATCTTCAGTTTTTATGGAAAAAGAACACCATATCCCAATTCTTACCATCGAAAAAAAGGACAGTACAATTCCCAAGGGCCAAATGAGCTCAAGGAGTCCAGCTTCTTTACATAAAAACAAAAAACCACTATACAAATATGTAGTGACCAACAATGAGGCTATAGGCTATGGCTAATTAAAATAAAAACATTGACACTAATGAAAGAGAAAGAAGAAACATAGACAGTCAATTGCTGGTGCATCTTCCTTTGATGTTAAACATTATACCAGTAAGTAGTAATACTAGTGTCCTCCCATTTGTAATGAATTAAACTCATCAATTATTATTATTATTATTTGAAATATATTTTCATAGTGCATAAAGAATTGGATAACCAAAGGAACTCAATATAATAGCGATAAGCACCCAAAAAGATTAGAAAACTAAAATTGCTACAAAACTACGAATTCTATGAGTACTATTGAATTGTTCCCAACTATAACACAAATTGAAACCTCCTAAAACAGTCAATTTAGATTGATGTTTCCAAGCCAAATGAGAAGTGGAAACTCAGCTAAGATGATGAATGAGCAAGAGATAATGATGTCGCTTTTATCATAACTCCTCACCTCGGCAAAAAAAAAAAGCTCTCTTCATTGTCTTCACCAAGAAGATTCCCATACATAAACATACAAATGGCATCCAAAAATAAGACTTTCCTATGACAGCCTGGTTCAATCTAGTAAATGAATATCTAGCATATGCCACAATGTCAAGTAAAGGCACCACTCTACTACCCAGTGAAAACAATGACATTTTCAATAGAGACTTGCAAAAACCATCCTACCAATCCTTTGATAAAAAAGCCAATTTAGAGATTCTGGCCTAAACTTTTCCATAAAACTAATGATAAGCCTAGCAAGAACAAACATAGGTACCAACACGCATGAATGGAATGTACAGATCTGGAGCATTTATATCATAGATAAAAGGCTTGTAAGAGAGCCTATCACCTACTGGTTCAATGATTATTTATCTTCTATTTAGAAACCATGTGCAAAGTTACAAAAAAATGGAACATATTAGTGATGAATTTAGAAAATAGGTTTGTGATTGATTTTTTTCTTTCTCTTGTTCAGCCATTCAAAAGAAATTTCCACTCAATTCAATCTTAAATAAGACTACAATTGTAATAGGGAATGAAAATGCAAAGAATTTAACTCTTCACCTTTTCAAAAGCTAGTCATTTGCGAAACTCTTTCATTTGAGCAATCAGCTGCTCGTACAATGCTCTTGTCTCAGATTGCTGCTCTTGCAAGTTCTTAATTAGCTCCTTTTGGGCATTGAATTCTTCAACCATTGCTGCAGCTCGCTGCTCTGCTTCATCAGCCCTTCTCCGTTGTTCCTCAATTTCACTCCTCCAACAGTCTAGCTTAGCTGCTTGTTTCTTGGTTGCACTACGACCACGGAGTTGTCCAGGTATGTAACCAAGCTGTTGCTCACAGATTTGCTTGCTAGTCATTGAACCTTGTACTTGCCAACTCTTTCATTGATGCCTAGACAAGTAAAGCAAAACATTATATAGTATTATTGTGCAAAAAGCATGTCACAAGTAGGAGAATCTTGACAGAAAAATAGAATGAAATATGTCACCAAGGTATTTTTCGCTGCATCATTACCATGGCTCCCGTCTTCTTTGATGTACGACTGAGCTCAAATACATCTATCTCTGAAAGCTCTACACCTTCCTTCCTTTTTCTGTCAAAATGATCAATTTGTCTTTTGTAGTCAAAATGTACAAGTTTGAACATAGAAATCATCTCCAAAAAAAAAAAAAAGAACTAGAATTACCTTTTCTTCGACAAGTCTTGCAAGTGACTTTGTCCCCACAGTTGTATGAGTTTCATTCTTGGCACGATTGATTTTGTTACGGTCACTAATTTTCTATAATAGTCAAACAACCAAGAGAATAGTAAATATTTAAACTAAATTGAAAGAGTAATAATAATGATTAAGGTTGCAACCAAACCTTGAATTCTTCACTCCCAAAGTAGTTGCACAACCATTTCCAATCATCAGATGATACACCTTCAGGAACTTGTCTTATTGCTTCTTCTTTTGTATCAAAAGTCAAGAAATACCTGTGCAATCGATATCGATGATTTCTATATAGGATGTTCAACTGCCTATTTACAGCAGTTTTGGAGTTGGTGTTTTCCTCAAACCGAAAGTCATCCTACAAGAATTAAGAGAGAAGTTTATATTACAAATCATAAGCATCTAAGTTCACAAAGTAATTTCTGGAGTATAAAAAGTAGCGTGATGTTTTTCATTAGTGATTTAAGGAAAAACTACAATTACCGTAACCATATTGTATATGCTGTCTCGATCTTCAGACTGCATATGTGTCCATTTCTCCACATTAAGTTTCCCAAATTTCCTCACAAGACAGCCACTCTCACTAATAAAGTACTGAGCATCCTTTCCTACAATACGCCGAATGTATGGATCAACTTCAAAAGTGAGAGTCTCATTAGCCTCTCTCTTTCGTGCCAATGTAATATTTCTGGTACGCCCCCTTCTTTTTTGCATTGACACATCTATGATTAAATATAACTCCAAAATTTAGTTGATTATACAAGCATAATAATATGTAGAATAACTTAAACAAAAGAATGTAAGTTATGACAAAAATATAGAACCAAGAAAGTCATCAATAAACTTCGTACCAGTACTGCCATTTTGACCATCGTCAGAAGACAAAATGGTCTCATTTTCACCAGATGCACGTGATTCAGAAGTTTGAGGATGCACAATATTTAAGGCATCCGGCTGGACCTTGAGGTGAAGATGTTGGAGTCAAAAAAGCAGTGGTGCCATTTGAACTTGTACTTCTAGAAGAAACTTGCAGCTGCCTGCTTCCACCTAAATTTTCTTGGACTGATTGTTGCTTCTTCTGCATCTGTCTTCTAAATGATTGTCCTCTTGTTCCAGGTCCAGCCATCTAAAATCAATAAACACAAATCAAAATTTGGTTAAAAGATCACTATAATGTATATATGGTATTTTTATATATTCTAATCAACAAGTCCAATCAAATAAGTGACAAAAGCATGTTCAACAATTAATTAACTATGATCAAGTGATAACACATTTATTAACTTTAAGTGTTGAATTAATGTAACCTATTCTGAATCAGTGTCATTCTCGCTAAGAATATCCTCATCTTCTTCATTATGACAACTCTCATGTTCATCCAATTCTTCATCATCATAAATGAAGTCATCATCAGCTACTTTATTGCTGACTTTTGACTGGTCAGCATGAACAATGGATGAAGGTACAGACTTTAAAGGATTGCTGTCTGCTCTTGAGAGTGACGGGGGGTTATCGAGGTCTATTACAAGAAAGAATTCCCCTTGTGCTTCCTCTTGATATATCTCCTCAACTACTAGGCTCTTTGTCTAAATGTTGAGGAACATCGTAACTAGTTTTGTGGATTGAATCTCTCGACTACAAACCAGTTTCTACCTAATTTCAAGTCTTGAATGTAAAACACTTGTTCCACATGTTGAGGAAGAACATAGGGTTGGTCTTGATACCATCTCCGTGATGAATTGACACTTGTGATACCCCACTCTTTGTCTATTTGCATGCCAGAACTATCATCTGTCTTCCACCAGTCACATTTAAATAAGAGAACCTTTTTCTTCCCAAGCCAATACCTCACTTCGATAATTTCTTTAATAACACCATAAAAATCAATGGTATTATTACCATGCTCGCCTTTCACTACAATACCACTGTTTTGTGTTTTTCTCTCTCTTTCACAGGTCTTCAGTGTGAAATCGGTACCCATTAGCCATGCAACCTGTGTACATGCTAACTCTATTGTCTAGACCTAATGCTAATGATTGAAATTCATCGTTGTAGGCCTGAGGACCATATAAGACCTGGTGAAGGAAAAAATATATTAACAAGATATATGATATTAAACTTTAAACATTAGAAGTATAGAATTTAAAATTGTAAACACCCTACACTGTTCTTTGAACCAGGTAGAGAATTCTCTATCATGCCTTTGGTCCACATTTTCAGTGCTTTCTGCCTCTAATTTGAATTTGTGCTCACTGGAACAAATTAAAATCATATGTAATTTAACATATCAGGCTAACATAAAATGTAATTTATTTAAGGTCAAAGTATTACTTTATGTAGTCTTCAAGCTCATCGCAATTATTGAGCAAAAAGGTGTGGATCTTCACTAGCTCAAAATCAGATAAATAATCTCGTTTGGGCCCTCCAAATGGACGACCTGAGCATGAAAATATTGACAGTTGACCAGCTTTGTCAATTCTTTCATTGTTACGATCAGGCCTGTTGAATATTGTCTCAATATTATCCAAGTACATAGAACAAAACGTCAAGCATTCTTTGTCTATGTAACGCTCAGCAATACATCCCTCTGGTCGAGCCTTGTTCTGAACATAACTTTTTAGTGTTCCCATTTTCCTATGTTTAATAAAAACAAAAATTAATCGTTTCTTATGTAGCTAATTAAATAGGTAATAATAATTTACTAAATGAAAGACAACATATGCAATGCTATACCTCTCAAATGGGAACATCCACCGATATTGAGCTGGACCAGCAAGAATAGCTTCAGCAGGTAGGTGAACCATCAGGTGTAGCATTATGTCAAAGAAGGCAGGAGGGAATAATCTCTCTAATTTACACATAATCACAGGAATTTGTCTATCACACTCTTCTAGTACAGTCCCTGTGAAGTGTTCTGGCACACAACTTTTTAATCAAATCACTTAATTCAAAAAGTACTTGTCGAACTTCTTTGGTTAAGCTTCCACGGATTGCAAGTGGGAGTACTCTTTGAATTAAAATATGAAAGTCATGGCTTTTCATTCCTGAAATTTGGAATTGTCCATTCTTTATGCAACGAGAGATATTTGAAGCAAAGCCATCCGGATATTTGACAGAAGCCAAGAAATCACAAACTTTTGTTTTCTCCTCTTTTGTTAAGTGGTAGCAAGCAAGTGGCATGATATAAGAATCACCATTAGGAATCAAGTGCAGCTCTTTTTTTATACCTAATTCCTTCAAATCTTTACGACATAGCCAGTTGTCTTTGGTTTTACCATCGATATCCATTATAGTGCCAAAGACACTCTCTGAAACATTCTTTACTACATGCATCACATCCAAATTATGCCGAAAGTTTCAGGTCTGACCAGTAAGGTAATTCAAACAGACAACTTTTCTTGGTCCAATTCAAACCACTATCATCACGTTTACTTTTCCTTGCTTTGATTTGCTGACGAGTTTTTCCAAATTGAATCTCAATATTTTGTATTTGTTCCAGAATTTCTTTTCCAGATAAAGGTATAACAGGGTTCCTAAAATCTATTTTGCCATCAAAAGGTTTTCTTTCTCGACGCCAATGATGGCCAATAGGTAAGAAACGACGATGCCCTGTGTAACACAATTTTTTTCTATGTTTCAAATGGATACAAGGATGTTTCAACCATGCAAATCGGACAAGCCTGATACCCTTTAGTACTCCATCCAGATAACATAGCATAGGCAGGGAAGTCATTAATAGTCCACATCAAAGCTGCACGTAGTGTAAATTTCTGACCAGTGTGTGCATCATACGTCTTAATACCGATGCCATAGATCATTCAACTCATCTATCAGAGGCTCCATGTAGATGTCAAGCTCATTTCCCGGTGATTTAGGACCAGGAATCAGCATTGACATGAATAAGAAAGGATCTCTCATGCATTTCCAAGGAGGCAGATTGTACGGAATGACAAAAATAGGCCAAATGCTATAAGTGTTGCTCATGGTCCCAAAAGGATTGAAACCATCAGTTGCAAGGCCTAACCTAACATTTCTAGGATCATGAGCAAAGTCTGAATGCAACCTATCAAAGTGTTTCCATACTTCACTATCTGCTGGATGCCTCATGGTGTTACCATCATCTACACGCTTTTCTTTATGCCACCGCATATCTGAAGCTATTTCCTTGTGGACGTACAAGCGTTGGAGCCTAGGCTTCAAAGGAAAATAGCGCAGAACTTTTCGTGGAATTTTTGAACCCTTGGACTTGTACCGAGTTTCTTTGCAATTTTGATTTGGACAAGTGTCTAAATTTTTATATTCCTTGTGGAAGAGAACGCAATCATTGACACAAGCATGTATTTTTTCAGCTTTGAACCCCAAGTCTCGAACACTTTTCTTAGCATCAAAAAAAGACTTAGGAATTAAAGCTCCAAGAGGTAGTGCATTCTTTAAAACATCTAGCAGTGAGTTAAACGACTTTATAGTCCACCCATTCATTGTTTTGAGATGTAGTAGAGTGACTGTAAAAGATAGCTTTGAGTAAAATTGATTCCCAGGATATAGTTCCTTTCTTGCATCTTCTAGCAATTTTAGGAAGTTATCAGTTTCATTGTCAATCACATTTGAACTCTCTCCAATGTGTTCTTCCTGGCCAAACCAATTTCCCCCCCCCCATTGTGCTAGTACCAATGTCATTCAGCATATCATTTAAGTCTTCATTGTCACTATTCCCCTTCTTCGTCCTCGTCTTGATTACTATTGTTATAAATCTCATGTCGAGATTGTTCACCATGGTGTATCCATCTAGTATAACTCTTACGAATTCCAAAAGTAAATAAATGGTCCTCCACCACACTTTTTGTATGGTTGCGGAAGTTATTACATTCTTTACATGGGCATGGGATTTACAAGATGTTCTGACTTTTGAGAATATGCGAATTTCAAGAAATCAAGCCACCCCAAGTTTATAAGCCTCATCCTTTCTATTATCAAGTTTCATCCACTTTTTGTCCATGTCCTAAAGTTACAAATATGTAGCATAAGTAGATAGTGTGATGTTCTAATATGTAACTATACATTATAGCCAAAAGTAGAGAGTTTGACATTATAAGTATTAGCTTAACCATTCATGTCTAGTGGCCTACGTGGAAAACTATGTCATTGTTGCTAATTAGTGATATGAGCTTATGTATAGAATATTTATTGTGGACAATATGTATATAGAACTTTTTGTATATAGAATGTATGTGCAATACTTTCTCACAGTTTGTGTATAGAGATTGGAACTGTTGAACTACATATCTAATTGCCTTTATGATTAACCTAATTAAGTAATAAGCATTCTTAAAACTTATGCACTAAAAAAACAAGGCAATAGTCAAATGTAGCTAAATCATTTTTATTTCCTATTTAGGCCATTTTGACAACTTTAGGATGTAATTGGATATAATTATTTGGCATTCCAAATCCTTAGAATAGATAGTATAATACTACATGAAAATAAATTTTATTCCATAATAACTTAGCAACATAATGTATTTAATCAGAAAGTAGAAGATTTAATGTATTGAAAAAACATCAAGCATGCACATGTTTATCGCAATATTGACAAGTATTAAATGTCAAATTTGAAGGCCAACCTTAGAAGAAAGTTTCCAAATTCACCTCCTTTCTTTCAATTGCTTGAAATTTGATGATTGAAGTTCACCACCTAAACATTACACAAACATTCATTCTATCAAGCACAAAAAGAATAAAAAGCAACTTTTAACGTTGTAAACCAATAAGGAAGGAAACATCAAAAAGCTAATCTCGGAGGGCAAAGCAAGTGTCCCGTTGATAGCTTGTTATGTTTTCTGTAGAAGAAAAATGAGATATTAGTTTAATGTTTTAATCTCATGGCCATTTTTCTTAGCTAGCCAGAGTGATCACCTAAGTAGAAAGCACATGATAAACTACATAAGAAAATTCAGAAGGAAATATCACTATCAAGCTAGACAAGATCTTTAGATTGTATGCCAATGATTTACATATAAAAAACCAACAGTGGTCCCATATACACATGATTTTAGACGAAAATCAAGTTCAATGTTGGAATAATTATTATTTGGAGATTCAAAATTGTGCAGAAGATTGGGCGAGATTTAAGGTCCAATAATTTGAAGTCATTTTCATTATTGTATAACATGCAAGAAGTTTCTTTAACTCAGTGCTAAACCTTTAACATTCATGTCACTAATAATTGTTATCCATTGTCAATCTAGTTTTTCAGCTAGCCTTAATTTCTAAATTTTCAAAAGGTTTAGTCTTATACATGTTAAACCAAAACTTTGAATGCTTCAACCTACAGACACAAGAGACTAAAGATGTAATTTGTCCTTAATTAATATTCTATTTACTTGGTGTAGGATGATTTATGTGCGAAAATATTTTCCATAAAAAGTATTTTCAAACAAAAAAAATCTTTCTTCTCCTAATTTTATGAAATTAACTTTCCATTAACTACTTTGTGTATTGATTGTATTCCCTTGTAGCCAAACCTTTTATTGCAAATTTCCCAAATCCTAGTGATTACTGGATAGGACACTTAAGTGGGGTAGCCGATACATCCTAATAAGATAACAAATCAGCCTTTACATCCTTTAGATGAGAGATTCCTAAATCTTTGGCACTACTCCAAAGAATGACCTTAGTTCAGCCTAATCCTTTACAAAATGGCAGTCATGATTTATATGTTGCTTGACATGACTGAGTATATCCAAGTGTCTATCTAATGAATCATTAAGTGGGCCATGACAAAGACACAGTAAAGTAAATCTACTATTTTATGAGCTTGTGAAATTTTGGATCCCTTTAGTTAGGATATGCATTTTGACTGTCTTAGCAAGTACAGCTAATGGGAATTGCCGAATGGGCGTCAAAGAAGACTTTTATACTACAAAAATAGTCTCAACTGTTTTAGTACAAATAGGAAATTATGAGTAGTTCAATCATCATAATCTAAATAGATTTTGTAATAAGAAGCTTAAGTATCATGGTACTTGAAGCAAGGCTTACCATTTACAAATTCATCTGATTGTCTTGCATGTTCTGTGACAACATATTATAGAGCTTAAATGAGTTCATTGCAGAGACCGAAAACATCAAAATTGAAGGGATCTCTCATCTAAAGGATGTAAAGAAGGCTGATTTCTTATCTTATTAGGATGTATCCCATCGCCGCCCAATATCCTATGAGAAGAAAAAGAAAAGAAAATAATCTTTGGAGTCGTATGAACTATCTAGTCACAATCGTCGAGCAGCAACTTGGAGAAATCAATAGCAAATAAGTAATCAAACAAGCTATATATTTTGATTTCAAAAAATCACCTAAAACAAAAATTATATCAAATTACCACACAATCAAGAGTGAGTGTATGGAAGTGAAATACAACATACCTGGACTAGCTATAATGTAACATCAATCTCTTCTAACATTGTAACTGCACCATTTCTCAGTAATCCTAGGGTTCCTCACCAAATCTTTAGGTTTTGCAAGGAACTAGGAAGTAACTTCTCAACTTCTTAGCCTTCTAAATCTGTAGGTTCCAGAAGATATTTTCTTCTTAGTTACGGGGGTGAGAGTTGGTTTTGATTGGGAAGGTGGGTTTGTGATTTTGGCAAATGAATTTGGGAAAGTAAAGTAAGTCTAAGCGTGTGAGAAGAGAGATGAACAAATGGGGGTGAAGTGTGAAGTGGGTGAAAGATGGATGAAATTTTCGGTAAAAAATTTAGGCACTTGAGTTAGCGCCAAAAATGAAAGTTGTCTTTTGATCGATAAAAAATTTTTTGTTAGTTTTTATGCTTAGTTTTCTTTGTTTTTTCTTGAGAGTTGTACTAAAAATTTAGAATATGAAAATTTAGTTATTTTTTAAAATTATTTTTTTGTTAATCATGGATTTTTTTGTTTTATTATACAAAAAATATTGTTAAGAAAATAAGGGTTATTAAAAATTATGTTTATAATTAAAAAAATCTTTCAATGAAAATATTTTAGGTACTGATTTTATGATTTTTATCAACTATGTATGAGTTACAATTTGACAATACGTGACAATTAGTTAATTAGTTGATCAAATAATCTAAATAATTTGCTAATACGTGCATGTAGGCTTTTTCAATGGTCTGGTCAAGACCCAGATCCAACTTTGACCCTTAATTTTTTTTCATGGATACATACATACATCAAATTTTATTTACCTACCAATATCCGGATCCATTCTTCCCCAATAAAAAAGGAGTCAAATATGGAATATTCCATACTGACCCAAACCAACCTCAGACCCATTTAAATAAACAATAATTGTAAATATATATATACATAATTAGAAAATATATATACGTATATATACAGGTCTAACTAACCCATATCTAGACCCGATCAGACCCGAATCCAGGAATCAAATGTAATACCTATTGAATAGATGGGTCTGGCTCTGTAACAATTTTACTTGAATGGGTCATTTATTATTATTTTTTTTTGAAACAACTTGAATGGATCATTTTAGTGTATCTATAGTAAACATAACATAGTTGCTAGGAAAATTGCTAGCTTTGTAAGTATTGTATTATAACTTAATATCAATACAACATGTTGCTTTTCTGAGAAAGAAAAAACACGTGGATTACATTTTCCTATTGATTTCTACTTTTCATTACCATCATTTTCTAATTATGCTAATTATTAATTATATACATATACATAGATACATACATATACATAAACATACACACATCGACACACACACACATATATAAGCGCATGCGCGCACGTATTTGTGTACGTGTATATACACATATACACACACATGTGCATGTGTGTTTGTATATATACATACATGTATATGTATATGTGTGTGTATGTGTGTGAATGTAGACATACATACATACATAGCTACACGCACACACATATTTGTGACTCACACATATATAAACACACATGTAGACATATACCTATACATACACATATACATATACAAATACGAGTTGCAATTTGATAATACTTGATAGTTATTTTAGTTGACTGAATAATTTAAATGCTTTGCTAATACATACACGAAACACTAAATCCATTTGGTACAGTACCGATTCATTAACGATAAACAATTTGAATAATATAATTAATAACAACCTTTTTTCATGCAAATGTGAGCATTACACTTAATTTTGTATTAAATGGCTATTTTTCAACAGTGAATTTTCAATAACAAACAAAGTAACTCATCAATCTCAAATGAAAGATAAAAGCTCAAATTGCACCTTTTTGGAAGTGCTCATTAGCCCGACATAGAAAAATAAAAGGCACAAATTGCACTCCATACACTAATCAACAAAAAATATGAAAGAGAGACAAAAAAAAATAAGGTGCCACAGTAGAGATAATGAAATTGGTTTACCACATATGGGGCTAAATTGCAACATATAGGATGCCATGGTAGAATTAATGAAATTAATTTATAGTTTATCATATTTGAGGCTAAATTGCAAAAGCTATATGGCATAGTGGAATTAATGAACATGTACTTTGGACAGTGACAACTAATTGTCGTCACTGTAGTGTGTCAACTGTGATGACCAAACTATGTTGTCATTAATGATGAGTTTACTTGAGCACTCAACTGTGACGACCAATCTATCTTGTCACTAATAATGAGTCTACTTAAGCTCTTCTGTGACGACATCAAATGTCGTCACTGAAGTGTGTCAACAGTGACAACTATTTGTGTTGTCACTAAATGAGTCTACTTAAACTCATCTGTGATAACACAAATGTCGTCATTGATATGTATCAATTGTGATGACCGACTCATGTTGTCACTAATGACAAGTCTAACTTAAGTTCATCTGTGACGACATCCAATGTCATCACTGAAGGCCTCATTTTAGTGACAACATTTTTTTAGGTTGTCACAAAGCTAATTTGCTGCCACACTACCCCTTGCGGGCCACACCATTTTGTGATGACTAATTGTAAGTTGTCACTAATGACAAGTGCATGTGAAGTCATTTGTGATGACATCAAAAGTCGTCACTAAAGTATGTCGACACTGACAAAATTTATTGTTGTCACTAAGAATCTTGTCACAAAAAACTATTTTTCTTGTAGCGAAGGCATGTTTCAACAATAGTTACCATATTAGCATCAACATGGCACCTTTTGAAGCCTTATATGGAATGAAATGTAGGTCACCTTTATGTCAGGATAAAGTAGATGAGAAGGCCATATAGACCGGAATTGTACTAGTCACCATGAAGAAGATTATTGAGGTGAAGGGAAAGAATAAAACGGAACAAGACATACGAAGAAGTTGAAAGAATTAAAGAGAAAAAATCATGGGAATTTCGAGAAAAGGACAAGGTACATCTCAAGATTTCACTGACGGGTAGCGTAGAGAGATTAAATGTGAAACACATGAGACTACTAGAAATTTTAGAGGAAGTTAAGAGTTAAATTCCAATTAGGGAAGAAGATAGCTATCTCTAGCCATATATCTAAGTATTCATCTATGATGACTCGACTTATGAGATAGTATCGGTTCAAATTATTAATCATAAGGATCAAGTTATTAAGGAAGTAGACTTTTTCGTATGTCAAAGTGCAATGATCCAATTCTCGAGTTTGAGAAGTCACGTGAAAACTTGAACAGGATAAATTGGAGAAAGATCTACGAAAGAACTGGAAAAAGAAATATTCGATTTTCATTGTATGAAAATTGTAGTTGTGAACAAGGAATAGATTAGCGGTACTAGATGCACTGACTTATGAAGGAATGTAATGACAGAATCTTACTTTTTCAAGCGTTTGTTCTCCCAGATAGCATGAACATATAACAGGATATGAAGTAATACTATGGTTGGAGCGGTATAAGGGAAGAAATCAAAGTGTACGTGTTAGGTGTTTGTATGGTAATAACTAATTAATGAGAAGTATAAACTACAGATCAGATTGTTCAGCTTTTGGCGATGCCTCAAAGGAGAGTTAGAGCATGTAAATATAGAATTCGTATTTGTGCTACCAAGGTTTAGGTGGAGTAACGATATTATTGGATTACTAAACATGACATCTTTCAAAGCATGACATGGAGGAAGTGAAGGTGGCGGTTATTGGGAAGAAGTGGGTAAGAAGATAGGATCGAGACTTGTATAAGTTATCATGGGGAAGAATTCATTGATAGGGAAACCATTAGGATTTTAAAGGAAGTAAGAGAGTTAGCTTATAAAGTGGAGTTGTCTCTTGCCTTGTTTTAAGTTCATAAATGTTTTTTATTTTAGTCGTATATTGAAGTATGAGTGAAATTGCTATCAAAGAAAATTTGACCGACAGGGAGGAGTTTCTTTGGGTTGTAAATCACGGAGCACAGTTTTGAGGCAAAGATTATCTTATATGTTGAAGCGTAATGATCAAATCATAAGTATTCGAAAAACTAAGTGACAACTTGGAGAAGGATATACTAGTTAAGTGTAAGTTATTTTTGGACTCCTGGTATACGTAAGTTTTAAGACTAAAACTTTTTATAAGATGGGGAGAATGTAATACCAAGGACCCTCAAGGGGCCTTTTGGTCAATTGCTCTCTTGGTGATTTTGTGAATTGTAAAAATAGAGGATTTGATAGCAATTTTTTTATAAATTTGATTATAACCCCAAAAGATTTAGGGTTCCTCCCCATTCCTTCTTCTTCTTCTCTCTCTCTCTCTCTCTCTCTCTCTCTCTCTATAATTTCTCTTCCCTTTTCTTTGAAGAAGACATTGAAGAACATCATCTCCCAAGGGAAGCTAGTAGGGAGAATTTGAACCTTTCAATCCAACTTCCACCAAGGTAAATTCTTTCCCAAAAATTTCCACTTTTCTACATTTGGAATGGTTTTATGTTTTGGAGTCGTAGTTGGAGGGTTGATTTGGAAGTTGGGGTCTTTATGCTTTATTGGGTGTGAGCTATGTATGGTGTGTGTGTGTGTGTAAGTGGATGGTGTATTCATGATAAATGTGTGTGTTAGGAACTTTGAGGTTAGTGTGTGTTTGTGATTTATGCTATGAATTATGAAGTGTTTTAAGTTTATTATGGGTTGATATAACTTTAGTGTGCCATTTTGAGTCTTGATTTGAGGTTGGGTTGAATGGATTGAAGGTTGGGTGTAAGAAGATGAGAACTGCAGTTTTTCCCGCTTTGAGCCGTGGGTGAAATGCTAGTAGCCGTGGTTTGGGCTCGAAGAGCCTTCACCCGCGGCAAGTCTCTGGTCGACAAGCCGGGGGTGGGAGGCTAGTGAGCCTTGGGGCAAGCAAATCACGGCTTAGCTCCTGTCTGCGAGCCGTGAGTCGGGCATTACCAACCACGTCTGTGGCTGGCAAGTGGTCACCCGTGGATCATCCCTTTTCAACTTGTTTCATTTCGTTTTGAGTGTCGAGTCCATAGTTAACCTTTAGTTTAGAATTATTGATAGAATAAGCCTATAATTAAGTGTTTAATTATGTGATTTAGGTGAAGCTAGTGATCGTTTCTTTTTGGACTAATTGCTTAGCTTGGACCGAATTAAGTAATACATGTATCCTTTATATTTTTCAAAAGTGTATTTTTCACAATGATGTTTTGTAAACTATTTTGCATATGTTAATGTGGCACGAGTATGAATATGTTAATGATTTGCCATGGATATGTAAATGTGGTCAAATATGAATGAATGAATGTTTTATGATTGAGCTCTTATATAAGGTAATTATTGATGGGATTGATTCCTAAAATTTGATGGAGGTGATATGACCTTGGAACCGCACTAATCGGGTGATAGTTAACACATTGTTTTGAACCGGACCAACCGGGTGAAAGTTGGCATTAAACCATGTTAACCGAGTCATAGTTAACAACTGGATATCCAAGTTCAATGTGCTTTATTACTTGAGCTCTCTCTCTTTCGTATCTATATGAAATGTTATGAGGGCCACATTTTTTGTATGTATTATGATTAAAGTGATGATTATTTCAATTATATCTTGTATATGTATATGTAACATACTCAGGCCAATGAAGTGATACATGTGCTAATTACTGGGTGAAGTTTTCACTCACCCCTTTCATTTTGATACGCAACGACATATGACTTCATAGAAGAGGTTGGGAACTAACTCTTGGAAATAAGAGATCGGATTGGAGAATTCATGCTTAGCGGTGAATCTTGTTTATATTGATTGGATTAAGTATGTTATACCCTGATATTACTTGGAAATGATGTTCGTAGTATCTATCTTGGGTTGTATTTATGGACTTAAAGATTATTGAGTCAAATGATGTAATACTAATGATTAATGTTTTAAATTTACTTGTGTGATATTTGGGATGAATTGTTAAATGCTTTGACCTTTTGAGTTTTGTGACTCAGTTTAACCTGATCACGGTGGTGTTATGTCTTGGGGAGCGAGGCGTGACAATATGGCTGCTTTTTATAGATTAAATAATAATAAGAAATTTCCCTGTAGTTTTGCCACTTAAAATGACAAATAATACTACAACACTTTTTAGAGTATAATTATGTGACATAAAAAGATGAATTAAAAACTTTAAAAAGTGATTGAAAAAACATCTTTAGTGAATATTCTAAAATAATCTTCTAAAATGCCTTGTCCAAACTAAACCATTGTTTCAAAGACAAAGCGTGCACTGGCTTCTTTGAAGGAAGTTGACAATTGTAGATTTGGAATTTGATTTAAAAGTTTATAGTTCTACATATTTTAATTAAGGCACTCAACATATAAAATCTACATGAATGTTTTTGGTACAAATATCAATTTAACCACATAGAATTGATGTCAATAGGTAAAATTTAACATAATAGTCAGAAGGAAAATAGATAAATTGAATAGGCTAAGATGAAGAGGCCAGGAATGGAGAAATAAAATTACAACATGCCGATCATTGTATCAAGGACGTCAAGGACCACAATATTCCATTGTCATTGAAAAAAATGTTAATAGTCAATAAAATGAAGAAAGGATGAAAGATACTTTGTTAATATAGTTTTAAATGAAAGATTTTTTCAAGAGAGAGCATGGAAGAGGTGGATCTAATCAAATATAAATTATTTCAAGGTTTTTTTATATTTGGGTATGGGAGTCCCAATCAATTCCCAACCATACCCATATTTAAATGGCTATTGATGGGTATAATCTTAAATAAGCCCAATCCCATATTATTGACACCCATCCCGCCCAAATTAAATATGAACATGGGATCCTAATGAGTCTTGGGATACATTGCCATCTCTATTCTCTAGTTAACCAAAACGGTCATGATCAGCTTTTATAAGTTTATTCAAGAGGACTATTTGAAATTTTTTTTCATGTTGTGAAAGAATTGCACTACGTTGATTACTTGGCATACAAATAGTAATATTTTTTTTTTCTGTCTAGGCATAGTAGATTGATAGTATTTAATTTGGTCTTCAGAGACTCTTCATATATGAAATTAATGTACATTAAGAATCCTAACATAAATTCTAAACAGTTAGTGTGTTGGAAGGACTTAGAAAAATGGAATGTTATCTATGTACATCAGTAGCATTAAACATAACACGTGTGGCTCTTGTAAAAAAAATTTAATAGTATACTTGAAGAATTTCAAAGGGCAAAAAAAAATGAAAATAGGTATTTTTTTTAGTTTAAGTCAAGTTTGTTTGATATGACTTATTTAATATTTAATATTTAATACTACTTATTTAAATAAACTATAAAATAGATTATTTAAGTTAAGTTTATTTAAGGTTCTGTAAAATAGATACTTAAAACAATGAAATATACTCTATGATCAAAGAATAATCGTGTGGTCTCTACACGATGTAAGACTGGGCTTATGATACATGTATGGATTAGGCTTTGTAATGATGCAAAGTCTAAAAAAGATGAATGGATTTGATACCCCATTCTACATGAAAATATTAAATAATATGGACCAATATATAAGTTGAGTCTAAGTACTCAAGTCAAACTTGGGATATCCATTTTAGGCTAATAAGAACGGAGCCCAAAAATTAGACTTAGCTGCTTAGACTCTAGTCGTGCTGGGATTGCGGGTCCCGGCATGACAATATGTATTTACTAAAAGTCATTGTATCCCAGAATTAGTTTTAAATAGGAAAAATGGAAATGATAATTCATGGGAAATGAGCATCGTACTTGAAAATAAGGCTGACAATTATATGATTATACCATGCACCGATCTTATATGGTATCAAAGATACAGTTCTTTAGAATGTTAAAATTTACAACAACCATCCTGACACAGATTAATGTAAGAGCACGCCCGATGTGTGCATATTTTTTAAAAAAAATGAACTAATTTATGAAAATTAATTTTGCATTATCAAGGAAAAACTAATATTATTTGTTATGTTTTTAACGTAAAGAAGCAGATATTTTATTCATTATCATGTTTATAAGTAGTTTTGTTAATATGTGTGCTTAGAACATTACAAAATGAATTTATTTTTAAAAAAAATTAAAAAATGGAATATCATAGACCAATGGTTCTTTCTTTTATATATAGCATAGATACCCAAAGACACAATCTTTCAAAAAGTTACAATTTTTTAGAAAGTTTTGGCACAAGCTGAATATTATATTTGTGGAAAAAAGAAAGAGAAAAAAAAAACTAAAATTGAGATTAACAGGTTATGTTTGATGAGGCATTGTTTTTTTACCCAATTACGATTATGTAGGTGAGATTTATTAACCAATAACTTGAATAAATTCTGTGCACTAAGCTGAAGCTTATGTATACTAAGTAAAAGCATGTGCATTGCACGTGTTAACTAAGAATTACATTACCATAAAATGATGCTTTAGTAAAATTTGGGGTCTGTATATGTGTACATGCACGAGCGAATGTGTGTATAATGGTTAATATAGAGATGTCTAATTGAAATATCATATATAAAATAGTTTTTTTTTTTTTTTTGCGTGGCCTTTTGCAAAGTAAGTGAAGGAAATTAATTTAATTGAATACATTTACATTTATATAGATAAATAAAAATCAAGAATGGCATGCGATCTATACTATAGAACGGATTTACCAAAGTGGTTAGTTGTTACATGCAAATTTGACCAATTCTAAAAGCTTTCTGTAATCATCTCTATTTTCTTTTCGGTTAACTCTACCATGATATACAATTATTTTGATATCAATTTCCATTGTTTATATCGGATATCCCGTCGTCATCATTTTCTTGATATCTTTTGACCTTTTGGGTTGAAGTTGATATTTTATTTGTTAATAGAATATATTGAGCGATTTAACCTACCTCATTTTATTGATTTTTAAATGTATTCATTTTTGTGCATTGGGCACTTGATATTGCAAATCTAGTTCCGTTCTTTTAAGCATAATATTGCTAAACAAATATCATTGGACTATTCTTTCATTTTAAGCTTCTAAACTCTCTTCGAGTTTATCAGTGTCACCATACATCAGTTAAGTTTCTATATTTTATTTCATGCCATTTTTTTTTTTTTTTGAATGACATTTGACTTATGCCTTTTGATCTCACATTATGCAAATAGTAACATAATAAACATAAGCTACACACTATTTCTAACTTATATATTAATAGCTTTATCATTCTTATACTAAATCCATTCTAACAAAAACAAAATCACACACTATTTTTCATGTTCATTATTTATTGAAATCCTTTTTTTGTTTTATATGTTTAAGACATAGATTTTAATTTATAGATGCATCAAGATTTATTTCCTGTTTTTATGAAATTCCAAGTCCATTTTAATCAGCTTTTTCATTTACTTTAGTTTTTTCTACATCACTCAAATCGCATGTAGCAAACCCAAAATTTTAATGGAATTACAAGTTATCATTAGCTGCTAAAAATATACATGTGTGTTTGTGTGCGCGCATGTGTCTATATAAATTTTGTGTACATTCTTCTTAATGCTAATTTCAAATGGGAAATATACACACACCCACATTTTGGTCTTGAGATTCAATGCGGGGGGGTTTTAAACTCATCGAAGTTTTTTAATGTATTATTTTTTTAAGCATGCAAAATAATTAATGTAATTTAATATGTTTAAAATTTTCACCAATTAATTAGTGGAGGCTTGACAAATCTTTAATTCTGACCTGTTCTAAGTTTTTTTTTTTTCCTCCTATCCATTCAATAATAATTCGCCTACTTTATAAACCACTAGAAAAATAATGTAATTATGGTTTCAATTGAAGTACTTCCAAATGTTTGTTAAAATATTGGACCAAATAATGATGAATTTGAAATTCTTGTGATGATTGGTTAAAAAAGAAAATGTTCCTATAGTTCAACTAACCATCAAGAAAATAATTTCAATTTATTTAGTACCCAAGAAAATGAATTGTTGCATAAGGACTTCTCTACTTGGAATGGACCCTCTACTCAACTTCAAACGAATTAAGATGAGAGATTATAGTAAGAATACATTCAAGATCCATCTCTAAACCCTGATCTTTATTAGATTTTTACATTATTCAATTCAATATATTTTTAATAGTGTAAACTAAATAAGACTCTTTTGTTCAATAATTCAATGCTCGTCCTTTAATTTGATAATATAATAGGCAAGTCAAAGAAGGAAAAACATCCACACCGATTGTCCAATAATTTAATGTTTCACTCTTTTAATTAATAATATAATAGGCAAATTCAAGAGAAAATATACACACCTGCACTTAAAGACATCACGCCTTTGTTATAATAGTATAGATATATCTTCATTAGATATGTGAAATTTATATTAATTTTTAATTCGATGAGTAGTAGGCTATTTACTGTCTAGTTCTTGGTTCATAATAATTTTTAGTTGTTGTTTTCTTAAACCATCTGGTCTCTCTCCTTATTTTGTAAACTGGGATAATTATTTTTTGTTTCTTGGTTTTATTTCACATTCTTGTATGAACATGTATAATGGCCAGAAAGGAAATGGGAAAGGGGTCACTATGGCCAATTTTTTTTTCCATTTGAACCGATGATTATCCAATTAATAGAGAGTTGAGATCGGTTGCTTATGTAATTGTCAAACAAAATGCTATCTAGAGTTCTACTTGGTCCAAAACACAAATTATAGAAATGATAAAAGAACTCAAATGAGTTCCAATGAATGCTTGTAATGACAACATTTCTTTCTACAAAACTTAAAAAAAAAAAAGATTATTTAATATGATCAAAATGGGTATATGGATATTTGTTATACCATTGGGACTTGGTTTAAGAAATACCACAGTTCCAACACTCAATTAAAGTTGCAACAAAATTATTAGATATCAAGTCGAACAAGTTGCAATATTGCCATAAACTCAGTAACATTGGTGGTGCAGAAGTTGCAAAGAAGGGACAGAAGGCAAAAGTTTTAGCAAGTTTTAGGGGTATATGAAAAATCCTAAAAGTTTTACGGAATAAATTGGAAATACAACAAATATTGGGGTCAACATTAGAAATCCAGCAAGTATTGGGCTAAACTGAAAAATCTAGCAAGTTCTAGGGATCACACCAATGGGGATCTAAGCAAAAAAGGAAAAGAAGGGAAAAGAGAACTATGTATTCCAAGTTGGGAGAGACAAATAGTCATTTCTAGCAAAAAAATGTGGAAAAAGAAGTTTAAAAAAAAATCGACTAGCAAAAAATATGGAGATAGAAGTTTCAAAAAAATCGACGGATTCTTGCTGTCTAACATCAGGTTTGAAGAGTAAATTTGAAAAATAAGGTTGAAAACACATCTAAAATTTACAAATCCAATTATTTGATATGCAAGGGCATGATTGTATAAAACTGAATTCGTAAATTTAAATAATAGATATAGATATGTACGGATATTTATGTGCAAAGGTGAATCCAAATCAATAACAAAAACTATAAATGCCATGTTTCTTGCTATTCTAATTTTTTTGGATCCAATAATACATAAATTCAACAAATAACCTATAGAATACACAAGAGATGTGTGTATTGGAGCTCAACCTATGTTAGTTCTGCCAAAATTTATTATGAGAACTAAAATTTATCTATTATAATACAGTGTATAGACATAATAAATTAGGAGTTTGGTAATTATTCGATATCGTGTTTGACATTTTCAGAAGTTTAGTAATTATTTGATGTCAAGTTTACCTGAAAATCTATGCATTCCTAAAATGATTACTAATGACATTTAATATAGGAGTGTTTGATTACAGTTTGTGTCATAAAAAATGTTCCATTGTTGCACATAAATGTAGAGTCTTGATATGTTTTGAAGAAAAGCTAATATATTCCACAATTTTTTGTATTTTTGTTAAACTTGTTCACTTCCCAGAACTTATCGGCATAAATAAATTTTTTAATTTTCGTGCTTCATCAATTTTCTTACATTTTTAAATCGATCAATAAAAACAACTTCATTTTGGTTGGCCAAATAGCTTCGCTCTAAAACACCGCAGAGAAATATAACAACAGTAGTTGATTGGATTCAATTGATACCCCATGTAATTCTACATCAAGAAAATAAAAAACATAAAAGATATTATTCAAAGGCAAACTACTAGATCAAATTTTCTAAAAAGAAAGAAACAAAAGATATTTGCAAAAAGATGTCGATCCTTGATATGGTTGCTTTACTCTAAAATCCACTAGATGGAGCCATCCATGCAAGGGGGAAAAAATGAATGATTAATTGCAGGGGTTTCTACAAAGTGTGTCGGTTGGTCAAAGAATTATGTTGAAAGAACAAATTTTTCTAGCAACTCACGTCTGGTAATGGTGGTGCATTAAAATGGTTCAGAATGGATAGGTCTTTTCATCTACAATGCTTTCCACCTAGAATAGACCGGAAAAAGTTTTTCAATCTCGTGTTTGACAATTGAAGTCAAAATGTAATGCTTATTTCATTTTCAATGTATGGTGTAATCATATTTAAATGTCAGAATGGAAAAAAATATGTTATAATTTGACTTAATTGCCTTGAATTCTTTGTTCTAAAATATGTCACATTTTTATTTCTTTGTTCAAGCTATGCATTATTTTATTCACACAAGAAACATTAACATTTTTATTTTAAAATTATTGACATTCTTATTAAAACTTAAATTAATTGTACTATTTAATTAATTTTAAAATTTTAAAAAAATTAGTAATGAAACCAATTGTTCATATTCTCTATTTATTTTATTTACATTTAATTTATAAGAAGTTTAGGTTTTATACTTTTGCATAAAAGTTAAAAATAGTATCTTAAACATTGTTATAGCAAACAAGGAAAAAATATTCTAAGCATATAATAAATTAATTATGATTTTAAAAATAATAAATAATTATTAATTAAATTGGCATAAAAGTTAAAAAAAAGTATCTTGAACATTGTTATAAACAGAAAGGAAAAAAATATTCTAAGCGTATATTAAATTGATTATAATTTAAAAAGAACAATTAATTATTAATTAAAATTATAAATATACCTAACATTTTTTAAATTTAAAAAATAAAAAATGTAATAAATGTATAATGCATTAAAAAGAATTAGTTGAGATAACTATATGTAGGGATAAAATTGGTTCCTAATACTTTGGCATTTTCAATTGAGATTTTAGGAAAATGTTGGAATGGGCATTCCAATAGGAAAGAGCTTTTCAACTTAAAATTTTCATACCAAATATGAGAATGGAATGAACAAGTTGAAAAGGCCTTTTTATTCCACTCCATTCCCGCATACCAAACGTGGAGTAAATGTAAACGTCATCTTGGTAGGCTTTTTCCTCATAAAAGAAGCCCAAAGCGAGGGGAGATTGGACCTATGTCTCCTTGCTTATTCCCCTTAGGTGTGCAAATTTTCATACTTCTATTTGAAGGAAACATTAACCTGGGTGGATTTAACTATCATTCTAAATGTAGTGTTTTGATGATTTCACTTGTGGTTTTTGCTGTTGACTTTTGTGTAATTACTTGCTACTAATTTGCCTTTTTCTAAAATCAAGAAGTTTTGAATAAGTTAGTTAAATATTTGATTTAAGGACAGACTTGAAGAAAAGTAGCGAGCATGTTTGGATAGCATTATTCAAAATTTTTGGAGTTGTGTTTGGTTTGAGGGAAAAATTTTTGAAAAAAAAAAAGTTAAAATCTACTATTTATTTTTTTAAATATCCCAAAAACCTCACGAATTTGATCTTTATAATCTTACTAATAGACCATAAATTCTCAATAATTCTTCTGCAAATCTTCCATTCATAGCCTCATTACTCGGGATCTAAGTCATTGGTGGTGAAATCCGAAATCCTAAAACCCGAAGACAACTTCTTCATTGGCAGTAGAGCTTTTAACGAGCCGAATACTCCTTATTCAGATTTTGTTCGTTTAATAAACGAATAGGTTCGACTTGGCTCGATTATTAAACCAGCTAATATTTGTGTTCGAACTCGGCTTATCAAATAAAATAATAAATTCAAGATCGACCTGAATTCAACTTGTTTAACACAAATCAATTGAGTTCAAATAAGCTCGAACGAGTTTAGCTCATTTAACACAAACAAACAGAGCTCGATTGAGCTCGATTCGTTTATACAGACAAACCGAGCTTGATCAAACTCTATTTTTACACAATCAAACTAAGTTTGATTGAGCTTGAATATTTTTATTTTGAAAATAATGTGAAAAGACATTATTATCTATATTCGCAACACAAACAAGTATTCGTGGACAGTATTAGAGCTTGTTCGTTTAATAAACGAGCTCAATTCCTTATTCGAGTTTGGCTTGTTTAACTATTCGAACGAGCCGAATTCGAGCTTTTACGAGCCGAATTAAGTTGTGTTTATTAACAGCTTGATTCATTAAAAGCTGTAGTTGGCAGCCATTGTGTTGGTTGATGACCCCCAAGCCAAAATCCCAAGTCAAGAAGTTGGAGCTTTCTTTATTGTAAGTGGTAGGTCAGCCTAACTACCAGGCTGATGTGTCATTGCGGGTAGTCAGAGGCTTCGGCCTTCATCGCTAGAAAACTAGTTGGTTTGTCTTCGATTTGCTTAGGATATTTTGTATGAATATGCTTGTGTCTAATGTTTTTGATTGGGAGCAGACCCTGTTTTACTCTTCAACGTCCAATGCCCAATACCCGTTCTCCTAAAGCTATTGTTAATGAATCTTATTTTATTTGTCATGGTTTTTTTAATTTTTTAAACACGTTTTGAAAAAAAATGGTTGACTTGTAGCCGTAATGGTGTAAAAAATTCGTACAAGTTGTTACAAAATTTTTTAACAATGTAAACACTTTTTCACAATAATTATTTATTTTTTTATTTTTTAAAAAGTCAATAAAAATCTACAAATAATTTTTTTAAATAATTCTCCAAATGATAGCTATTCGAACAGCGTCAGTGTCTTTCCGCTTGTAGACTTTAAAAAGTAGAAATCGTTGGATATAGGATCAGTTCTTGTCAGAGATATTTTAGAATTCCTGTCAATTACTTCTGGGTAATCCTACAGAGATGTGAGCGTGTCTGAACTAATCTTATGTTTAATGAACTAAATAAACTAAATAAAATTAATTAATCCCTAACTGGACACTAATTAAGCTGATTTCCACTTTTCTAGTCCTAGGTCCTAATTGAAAATATTTAAAAAAGTTTTAGGAGTCAAATAGGAAAGAGGAGACTAGAAGGACGTATGCAAATATTTCAAAATTTCTCCTTCTTCCAACGTCTAGTTGAACGTTCTGCTGCACTTTCTGTTTCTAGTTTCCGGTTAGTTTTTCGGTGATTGATTTTGATTCCGGCCAGCATAGGGCTAGTCGGAAACCTCATTCTCACCACATACACACATATCAACACCCATTAATACTACAATTGCGTCAAAAATCCATCTTTTAGGTCAATAAATTAGCGAGGCGAGAAACAAAACATGATTTTCTCATTAGTTTCACCATATTCTTTTGAGGAATAGTAGAAAAGCCAACTCTTAAAGTACTTTCCAGTGAACGGTGGTGAAGATGGTGGTCAGTTTCGGTGCAACGTTGACAGTGAACTCCTTTCTCCTCTTTCTTTCTACATGTTTGCATTTTGTGTTCTGTGTGAGACTGTGCGAATATCTTGTGGGCGTTTATGGTCTACGTGTGTGTGATTCTGGCGTGTTTATGGGCGTTGAAGTGGCATGAAATGTGGTTTTTGTGGCTGGTGGTTTGCTCTGTAAATTAAGGATTGTGCAGGTTGGAGTGATGCTGAAGTTTTGGTATCCCGTGGTTGGTGGTGCTGCTGTGATGGTAGGCTGGTGGTTAGACGTGGCTGTGGATGAGGAGGTTAGGGTATTCAGGTGTGGTGAAGATGGTGCTGGTGGTGGAAGAAGATGGTGATGGTTCCTAAAGGGGGGCTGCTGAAGTTGGAGTGGAATTTTGAGGCGAAGATGTTGGTGGCGCAGGTGGTGAATGGTGTATGCAAGTTGATGGACTGTTCTGAGTAGAACGCTGAACTTCAAGATCCACAAAATAGCACCAAAATAAACAAAAATGTACGTTCTAAAATTTGGACCTAGTTAATGCTCTAATAAACAGTGTTCTCGCTGTGCTTTTCTTAACTTTTGTCAAATTTTAATCTTTTTTAATTCTGATGTTAACTATCTTTTCAATTCTTTGTGATTTCCTGAAAGTATATTAGCAATAGCCATTTCAATTTTCAACCCTAAACTTATTGAAGATCAACAAAAAAAAAAAAAAAACCTTATTACTAGTACACGTTCCATTAGTAACATTCCCTCGACACGTTACTACGTATTTTGCTTATCTTTTATCTTTCTTGATTCGAAATTATAAAAGAATTTTTTATAAAATGAGTTGATTTATTGGATTGGGGGCATATTATTAAAAGCTTGTGGTGAAAATGGGTTTTGTTCTGGTGTTCAAAAATAATATTCTAAATGTTCTCCATTACTTGTGTGGATAAGACCTATATTATAGAGTATATAACTTCTATCATAGGGATTAATTTCTAGTCGTGATTTTTAGAAATTTAAATTAATTAAAAATGTCAATAACAACAAAGAAATGGTAAGTGGCAAGGAACTATTCGACCAACTCAGTAAGACGTCCAAGTTGAGAAGCCCGCATTACGGCCACGTCAATGTCAGACACGTTAGGCTATTAACATTCAGAGTATTTTTACCGGCCCACTTCATCAATCCAAGGCAAAACTTAGGTCAAAATGCAATGATTTTTCTCTTAGAAACTATAAAGGGAATCATGAAAAACCCACTATAACTTGTTCCATTTCAAATTGATTGTGGGATTGGTTTAAATATATTGGAAAACATGTGGAGTCTTGTTAAAGGAAAAAGAGTTTAAGAAGATGCAGCATTTTTAAGAACATAGTGTGAAACAAGAGGGATTCCACAAAATTAGTCAATTGAAATTGAAGGAAATAGTGGAACAAATATGGGCCCACTATGCATTTTATGTGTAGAGTACTGAAATAAAAGAAATGGTGTATAGTTTTAAAATATTTATATCAGTAGTTAAATGTTGAATTGGAGTAGACGAAAACGTGTGTAAGACACTCAATTTAACATCATTGAATTATTACTCTGTACTTTTGAACTAGTCAAATCTGCTCGGGGGGTCATGGGGGATTTTCAAAAAATGAACAATTAATTTTCAAATTGAATTATGTAATCTAAAAGTTTGAACTTGAAATTGGTGGTGCCAAATATTCGTTTCTGGAATAACTTTCCAAAACAATTAAATCTAGTAGCTAAAGTTAATTTCTAAATCTCAGAGGATCTATGATGACATTTACAATTTGACCCCAAAAAAAAAAAGATAATGAAAAAAGTTAGAAAGGATTAACGAAATCGTCCCGTTTACAGTGTATTTTCTTGGATAGTATTAAAAGAATAATATTGTAGCAGTTATCGATATGTGGTATATGTGAGATAATTTGGTGAATAATATAAACAACTGATTGAAAATTGTGTTTACAGACCATTAAAAAATGTTTTTTTTCTCAAAAATGAGTTTGTTCAGACGAATGTAAAGAGCTATACCATCAAAGATCCCTATGAAGCCAAACGTAAATATAATTCTTAAAGATGGATATGCTACATAGGTTCTGTAGCACATATAACATATGCTACTATTCTACAATCAGCATACTCCATTTTCTATCCATATTGCATAATTTACTAATTAATCACATGATTAGGAAAGGTATACATGCCAATTAAAATCAACAAACCTTGCTTCGAGACATGTTCTTTGATTATTTATTGACTGGATAATTTAGTTGATTTGGCGTGTATCGCGTAAATGATCACGTACGACATTGTAATATATATATATATATATTATTTAACCAATGAAAGACTCAGTTATGTTTTCTTGAAGAAGCTGGCGAAGTCTTTTGGGTAGCTTCCGAGAATAATACAAGACTGCAATTGTTGTACTGTGGCTTCTATGGCTATATATACTTGCAGCTTCTCAGTTAAGCTCCACAAACAAATTATATCAGTTCTTGCTTCCTAGTTAGCTAAAAACATTCTTTCTGTGTATTCTCCATAATTAGTCTTAACATCTTTCAGCAAAAACTATATACAGATCACTGAATATATTTGGTGAGTGACTAATAGAAATTCTTGAAGAGAATTAATCATATGCTGTCAAACATGGGTTTGATGCAGATTCTCACTATCTTTTGTGTACTGAGTTTCCATTCATTGGCAATCTCTGCAATTGATTTTCAAGAGCAGAGTAATTTAGAGACATATATTGTTCATGTTGAGTTGCCTGAGTCTGATCCTCAACTCTCCACTGCAAGTTCTTCAATCCCAAATGAAGATCTTGATCGTTGGTATAATTCATTTCTGCCAACAAGCACCGCAAGCTCCAGTGATGCACCCCGAATGGTTTATCCATATCACAATGTTTTTAAAGGATTTGCTGCCAAATTATCAGCTGAGGATGTCAAAGCAATGGAGAAGAAACCTGGTTTTGTATCAGCTCGACCCCAGAAGGTGCTGTCTTTGCACACTACTCATACTCCAAATTTTTTGGGGTTACATCAAAATATGGGATTTTGGAATGAATCAAATTATGGCAAGGGTGTAATTATCGGTGTCCTGGACACTGGAATCATACCGGATCATCCTTCATTTGGTGATGATGGAATGCCTCCACCACCTGCTAAATGGAAGGGAAAGTGTGAGTTCAATACCTCACTGTATGCAATAACAAGTTGATTGGAGCTAGATTTTTCCGCGATGGAAATGGTTCTCCAATTGATGCGAATGGCCACGGCACTCACACAGCGAGGTACAGCTGCTGGAAACTATGTCAAGGGGTGCCAATGTGTTTGGAAATGCTAATGGAACAGCAGTCGGTATCGCTCCTCGTGCTCACTTGGCAAGTATACAAAGTATGCAACATTCGGTTGCTCTGAGAGTGATATATTGGCTGCTATGGATGCTGGCTAATTGATGATGGGGTTGACTATTCTTTCCATTATCTCTTGGTGGAAGTTCAGAACCATTTTATGCTGACAATATTGCACTTGGTGCCTATAGGTGCAATGGAAAAGGGCATTTTCGTGAGCTGCTCAGCATGGGAACAGCTGGTCCTTACTAGTAGCACATTTATCAAATGAGGCACCATGGATTACTCACTGTTGGTGCAAGCACCATTGACAGGAAAATCAGAGCAACTGCCGTGCTTGGAAAGCAAGGAGGAACTTGAGGGCGAGACCCTTTACCAGCCGAATGATTTTCCCTCAACACTGTTTCCTATATATTTCCCAGGTGCTAACCAGAGTGATTCTAATGCAGATCGATTCTGTACCACAGCATTACTTAAACAAAACAGACATCAAAGGAAAAATAGCAGTTTGCGAAGTTGGAGGGATTCCAATACTGAACAAAGGAATAAATGTCAAGGCTGCTGGTGGTGTTGGCATGATCATCATTAACTCTGAGCAATCTGGATACACCACACGAGCCGATGCTCATGTCCTTCCAGCTACACATTTGAGTTATGCTGATCGACTTAAACTGATAGAATATGTAAACTCAGCAAGTTCACCCATGGCTGCCATCTCTTTCAAGGGAACATGTAATCGGAGACAATCATGCTCCTGCAGTTGCTTCTTTTTCCTCTAGAGGTCCAAGCCAAGCAAGTCCTTGGAATTCCTTAAACCAGGATATAATTGGTCCCTGGTGTGAAACATTCCTAGCTGCATGGTATCGTTCCATCGAGAACAACACCAACACAAAATCCAATTTCAATGTAATCTCTGGCACTTCAATGTCCTTGTCCCTCACCTGAGTGGTGTGGCTGCATTGCTGAAAAGTGCTCATCCTGACTGGTCTCCAGCTGCCATTAAGTCTGCCATGATGACCACTTACTGATCCTTGTGAATCTTGGCAAGAATCCCCATCGAAGATCAAAGGCAACTTCCAGCTGACAGTTTTAGCCACAGGTGCTGGCCATGTCAATCCAGCAAGAGCAAACAATCCAGGGCTGATTTATGACATTGAACCAAAAGATTACATTCCTTACTTGTGCGGTTTGAACTACACAGACAGGGCAGGTTGCCATGATCTTACAACGAAAGGTAAATTGCACAGAAGTATCCAGCATACCCGAAGCACAGCTGAACTATCCTTCATTTGCTATCGGTAGTTGGATCAGCTGTTCAGAAGTATACAAGGACAGTCACTAATGTTGGCGAGGCTAATTCAGTTTATACTGTTGAGATTGTTCCTCCAGCAGGTGTTAATGTCACAGTCGACCCAATGCTACTCACATTCACAGAGGTGAACCAGAAGTTGACATATGAAGTGACATTTAGTCTTTTAGAATCGGCTACTAACATTACCATGTCTCAAGGATCTCTCATCTGGATTTCATCCAATTATGTGGTCAGAAGCCCAATTGCTGCAATTTTCCGTGCTGTGGGGTTATAGCCTTCTCTAGGCATCAAGGTTTCTTGGACATTTGGTTTAGTGTGATTTGGTTTTTCTTTTTCTCTTATTTTAATAACAATTCTTTGTGGCCCAAAAGTAGTCTAGGCATGTTTGAAACTTCCAGAAATTCACAAGTTGCTATGTTCTTGATTTACCTGATTCTAACAGAAATCAAATTTACAGACATGTTTAATTTCCTTCATGTAATAATAAGCTGACTTTGATTAATTTTTCATAGGATTTGGTTAATTGAATGAGAAGAATATTTGAAATTTGTTTCTGCGTGACAATCTAGCCTTATTGGCGACAAGGCGTTTAAGGTTTTTTTAAACATTTGCGTAATTCTTTGTCGAGTTATTAATGCTTCAGAATTAACATTAGAGGAGGAATGGCTATCTGCCACTTGATGTTTGCCGATGATTGTATTCTTTTTTTTGGAAGCCAATCGTGATGCAGTCCATACACTATGGCTATCTCAAACTCTCAATTCATACTCACAATCTTCAGGTCAGAAAATAAACTATGACAAATCTGTGATGCTTTTCAGTCCTAATATGGATACAACTGCCACCTTAGATATAGCCTCTATCTTGGGAATTCAAGTCAATCACAATATTGGTACCTATTCGGGACCTGATCTTAATTTTTCCCAAACAAATCGTTATCTCTTTGGACACATTCAAGATAGAATTGAGAAGAAGATCCAAGATACAAAACATCCTATCTTTCAATAATGGGAAGGATTACTTTGGCAAAATATGCTCTATCTTCCATGTCATAATATACAATGGGGGCTATTAAAATTCCAATTTATGTTGCTAATCAGATAGATAAGAAAATTACTTAGTTCATTTGGAATGGTGACAAAGATGGTAAAGGCATTCGCTGGAAATCCTGAGATTCTATTTGTCCCTCGAAATTTCTGGGTGGCTTAGGTCTTAGGTAAACAGTGGCAATTGAATCAGGCTTATCTGGGTAAAATTCCGTGGAATATATTAATGGACAAGAATGCTCTCATTAGTAAGCTTTTTTACACACAAATATTTCTCTAAACAAAGTTTTTTATCTGTTAAGCCCTCAAATAAGGCTACTTGGGGATGGCATCGTATTCTTTAGGGAAGAGATCTTTTAAAGAAAGGAATTAAATAGAGATTTGGAAATGGGGAAAGCATTTGCGTGACTAATGATTGGATACCAAGTATGTCAAATCCGATAAGGTATAATACTACGACAACATTTGGCATGTCTATGAAAGTTAGAGACCTTTATGATCAGTCAAGGAGACGGAGATCACCATTATTATCTGTTTTATTTCCTCCTCAAATTGCAAAACTAATTACCACAATCCACATCCCAATTAATTCTCAACAAGACAAGTTGGTCTGGATGTCTGAAAAGAATGGAATGGGATTTACTCAGTTAAGCCTAGATATAACCTTGCCATTAATCCACAAAGACGTAAGCATCCCTCACATAGCAGAACACTGCCAGTTACCCATGCAATACCTACCTTTAAAACTCTATGGTCCTTGAAAATACCTTCAAAAATGCAAATTTTCTTTTGGAGACTCTTACATAACATTTGTCCTACCATGCTATCACTGTTCAAGAAGAGAATAGTACAACTTCCTCTCTGTCTCCGATGTAGACAAAGTGAGGAATCAATAGAACATCTCTTCTTTGAATGTCAACTATCAAAGATTACCCGGAGATTTTCACAATTGGGGCTTGATTTTGATTCTAGTCATAAGAAAGATTTTTACAACTGGGCAACAAGATGTTTCCAGCAGATGCATGACAATAATATAACTATTCAGCTAATAGCTATCTTGTGGAGTTTTTGGATAGCACGTAATAATTTTATCTGGAATCAAGATGAATTTAATCCACTCTAGGTGGTACATCAGGCTCAAACCACCTACTTTGACATTTTAAATAATGGAGCCCAGGATATGTCAGAATTAAAGGATCATCAAATAGTAATCTCTAAACAAGATCATCGATTTCATACAAAGACTTCAGTATTGGATCTTCCGACATCTTCCAGTGATCCTACTGTAATCACTATAATCATTGATGGATATTACAATACCAGCACAAGCAAATCGGCAATTGGAATAGTGTGCAAAAATTATGAAGGCACTTAGTTATTCACAATTTCAAGTCAAGTGGAAGCATCCTCAGCTTTGCAAAGTGAGTTACTTGCTTGTCTTTATGCAATTATGCTAGCACTGGATAAAGGGTTTCAACATCTACTTTTCATAGCAGATAGTTTGCTTTTAATTCAAGGCTTATGTAATTTAGATTCTACTTTGTTTAATCTAGAAACCTTATTTATAGATATTTTAAAGTTAGCGTCGTATTTTTCTTCTTTTTGTATTGTAAAAGTTGATAGATCAGAGATTAGGCAGGCGCATGATCTCTATAACTCATATTTAGTAAATTTAATGGAATATGTTGGTTGTTTGTTTTCAAAAAAACATTACGTACATCATTATTCTTACTTATTTAGAATAAGTCCCTCTCATTTTATCAATAAAAATTTGGTCTCGTCTGTATCTATCACATATCTTAATGTAGCGTTAATTTTTCTCAAATAGCTCTAAATCAAAAGCACAAGGGTTTAAATGTATATAAGTATTAAAAAGAAAGTAAACTAAAAAATAAAACCGAAATATGAAGGAGGAAATATGTCATCAATAGCGAAGTATGAGAATTTAAATTGAGATTAGCACCTGCATCTACAATCCTCTCACTCTATGGTACAACACATATGTTGTTAAGTGTATCTCCCATTTTTAATTTGATTAAGACATATAAATCTCAATCCATGAATCCAGCCAGGGACAATCTTAATAGATCACTTTCAAAATAAAGCTTTCTCTAATTTATCCATATGAACTTTTACTCAGATGAAATTCTAGCAATCCCATTTAGAGGCATTTTATCAGCAAAAATTTAAAGATTTAATCACTTCTGAAATTTGAATATATCGTACCATAGTTTTAGATCTCTTGCGATATTTTAAGATATTTGTTTGGTGTTGTTATTAACTACTCTCTCCTGACAAAACTTTGAAGTTGTTGTAATCTTATTTAAGTAAATTTATGCCCATGGATATAAGGTAGAAATACCGTTAAAATAATATTTATCCCCTGCTAATACTGTAAAAAATTTATAACAAGAAGCTCTTGAAGCACATATTTGTTACAGAGGGGAAAGATTTTTATGTAACGTGTACCAATTGTGAGAATTGAGTGCTATAAATTTGATCCCGGTGACTTGGAGTTGGACCGTGTAAACTAATCTAGTGCAGATGTTCCTAGGTAGCAAAATGAGCACATTTGACAACTTTTGGCCTGTAAGATTAGCTATTGCAGGAGACATAAGATTTTCTCAGGCTGATTTGTAGTTGAATATCTATGCAAAAACATGTCCGAAAGCTGACAAAATAGCACAAGATTATGTCCACGAGCATATTCCAAATGCTGCATTACTTGAAGCAACATTGATAAGAATCAATGTTTTAAAAATCGGACCAGTGAATAAACCGGAGGGGGGAGGGGTTCAAGGTCGGACCGGTTAGACCGGTCCGACCGGGATTCAATGATTTTTCTCTTTTTTTAATTTAATTTAATATACAATATAAAACAAATATTAGATATACACCACTCTGTTAAACTAGTCAACCCATTAATTAAATATATTCAACTATATAAATTAATGAATTTATTATATTCAATTCACAAGTTAATGAATATATTTGGTAAAAATTTTATGAAATATTCTATGTCTGTAACAATTAAATTAACAAAGAAAATGGCATTACAAGTATAAAAAAATACAATAACAATAAAGTTTACCATTAAAGTATGTTATTATATTTTTAAATATTTTAAATTACAACTTTGAATATTCTAAATTATTAAATCATATTTGTTGCTTGCTTTCACATTCTTTACTTTTTTAATACCGTCAAGACTTATTTTTTAATATAAAATTCAAATTTATTTCTAATGCCAAAAAATATAATTTGTACATAGGGCTGTTCAAGTAAATGTAATTTTTTAAAATAAAAAATTTCTTTTGCCCTATTGTTTAATGTATGTTTGCATATCAAATGATTTTCAAATTTCAATTTGATTATCTTACTATTAGTTTAGATCTATTTAGTTTTTAAATTTTTAAATTTTTTACATTTTTTGTTACAACATCTAACAAGAGGTAATTTCTAACAATCTTGTACCAATCAAGAATTTCTTAAAAGAGCCTAAACTTTATTTAAAATTAGTTCTCAGGCTTTAACTTCAGACGTATTCTCTCTAAAAGAAATTTTATTCTTGACGTATCGCACTATTGAGCAAGTCAATTTGACTTTGTACAACAGTCTTACAAATAAAACTAACAAGTAAATATATTTGCTTATTAGCTCTTAGTTTAATCAATTTTGTTTAATTTACACATTTTCTTTTAGTATGTCAAGAAAAGGTGGATATGTGATGCTATAATAATTGAAATCAATATATTGCATAGAAAAAATATGATTTTAATAATCTGAACTGATTTTTAATTTTTTTAATAAAAGAAATAACTTTCGATCCACTTACTTTCAAGATGTCATAGGTGCTTATTATTGAATAATGATTAACCATAATTAAAAATTTTACACAAATGCTTTACAAAAATACCAATTTAAACTTGTAATTAGGAGAATGTTTTAGGTGTATAAATGAATAATTAAATAATTTAGATAAAAGAACTAATCTTAATAGGAGAGATTTTGGTTAAAGCAAATCTAAGATTTCTTTAACATAATGAATTTGGATGCCAAGATAAAAAGGTAAGAATTAATTAATTTCATTAAACATGATTAAAAAAAAGAAACTAAAAAAAAGTAAGAATCAATTAAATTCAATAAATGTGATTAATGAAAATAAAGAAACTAAAAAAGTAAGAATGAGTTAATTTTATCAAAAGGAAATAAAGTAACTAAAAATGTAATAATTAATTAATTTATTAGAAAATTAAAAGAAAACTAAAGAAAGAATAAATAAAATATTTGCAACATTAAAAAAAATAACTTGGACATTGGCTTGATGGTTTCAATGTTGAAAGGCTTTGTGGGAGGTCTTAAGTTCGAGACCTTCCACCGGCACTACTTTCAACTTTTTGAAAAAAATGTCAACTTCAAAAAATCGTCGGGTCACCGGTTCAATCCGATTCGGCGGTTCAATCTAGTTCTGAATAGTTCAATGAATCTACAGTAATTTTCATAGAATCGGACCGAAAACATAGCCGGTTCTTAGTTCAACCGGTCGAACCGGCCGGTCCGGTCCGATTTTAAAAACAGTGGTCAAACTGTATGAGATTTTGACTTCATTGACAGAGTGAAGAGTCAACTAGAAGCTGAATGTCGTGGAGTAGTATCTTTTGCAGATGGCATGGCTTTGTTTGTGTTTTGCTTACATTAAGTTCATGAATCGTAACTAAATTAAATCAACTTACATGTTTCACACTTTTCGCACTAAATCTTGTGGCCCGGCATGACAATGTCCTAGCCGAAGAGATGGGCTAATATGCTTATGAGGCCTTAGCAAACGTTTCAGCCCCATTTTTTTTTTTTAACTTCTCTGCCCTTCAAAAACATCCTTGATATCAAGCTCCACAACACCCTTGTTAACAGACTTCTCCCCAAGAAAAGAGGCTTATCTGAAACTGATCACAAGCCCCACAGCACCGGTTTAGCACATGATTAATTTGCTGATTTTGGGTTATTAAAGGAAGATGTTTTTGATGGTCGTCGTGCACACTATCATTATGCTAGATCTTATGCTCGGCTCGGATAGAATAATGTCTCAACTTGTAACAGACTCATTTAAACAATTATTTTAATTAGGTGATTGCTGAAATCTTATGAGTTAAGATTAACAGTATGTTGATATGACAGTCCTGACACTAAACTTTTGTACTCTATGATAAGACAATTCACCTAATCTTGTAAGAGTTGTTGTATGCCTCCCTATGGTTTCCTTATTTTGTACCTGGTATATAAGCTTTTCCACTTTCTCCTAAAAAGAAGGTAACTTCTGCCTACTCAAAAAGATCTCTTTTCTAAAGTTTTGAATAGGGGACTTGCTAATTTAAGTACCGTAGACATTTCGAAGGAAAAAATCCCATGTGTTTTAACGTGTGTAATTTTGCAGGTTCATTTTGTGTAAACATATTAGAAATTTAAAGGCTATTCCAATTCAGGGAACATCAGTCGAAGTTCAAGATTTAAAAGTATATAAGGCTAACGATTGGGGTTAACGGTCCAGTGGTCAAGAGAAGACCCTTAAAGTCTCCCCCTACTGTAGGTCTTGCAATCAAATTTCATGACTTGCAGCAATTGGGGGTTTCAAAAGAGGGGGGATTTACGTAAATCTCTAGGAGCCATACCCCTAAATTATGTATGACAAACAATCTGGGATTTCACTCAATGCACTATTAGGAGCCTCAACCCATTTGTGTGAGGCAACAAACTTGTAATACAACAATAATTGATAAAAAAAAAAAATACATAACGCTGCATAGATCCTGAATACATATCCACTAACAAATTCACAATAAAGAGTGACAATCTACAATTTTGGAGTTATCCTTTTCGAGCTCATCACAGCTATCACCCACACTAGAACCTAACGGAATATGTTAATCTTGTGTCTAAAGTCCCCTGTATTTCCACTCCCTGTATTATATATGCTTTTATCTGGTCTAGACATCTTTGGGTTGGCACCTGTATCTCTTATCTTAATTTTCTTATCCTTTCTTTTTTTGTTTTTCTTTTTTGGACAGAAATTCAGTGTTTACTATCTTTTGTTTTCTATGGGAAATTCTTGCTTGTTGCTTGCTTTTGGTTTGAGTTTTTACATGTATTGTTTTCTTAATCACAATTCTTAGGGTAGAGTTAAACAAAAAAAAATGACATTAAAAGGCAATATCGAGGTTAAATACAAAAACTAGATGATATAAAAAAAGTAGCATTTGATTAATAAAGTAAATATGCTAAAAAAAAATAGATTCATGCAGTATTTGAGCGGCATCAAAATAAATTCAACTCATTTTAGTCTCATCCATATTGATCCATGACCAATATAAGACTATTTGAGTACAGCCCATATTATACATTCCCAATTTAATTCGGTCCAAATTCTGTCCGTTTGCCATCTATTATTATTATTGGTCGAAAGGTCAACATTGCTAGCTCGTACATGCTACGGTGCATTTTTTACGTTCTTATCAAGAAAAATTGTAACTTATTAATGTAAAAGACTAATGTTTTTTACATAACGTTAGGAGTAATGTTAATTTTTTGTGATTTGATGAGCATTTTTTTATGCGTTTGCCATTTTTAGTTGATTTTGTGAATAATCTTTTGAAGTTTACTTATTTTTTTATATGTAAAATAGGGAACTTTTTTTGTACAGCCTCTGAAAAAAGGCGAGAGAAATATCCAAACTGGCTGTCCAAACTACAAACGAAAACTTTAAAATCTGCGTGTCTTTGAAACTTATTTAAAGCCCATTTAATCAGGGTGCCCATATTTTCCTTCCCAACCCAATTACTTAGCAGCCCATCAGAAACCCACCATATAAACCCCTTCCATAAACCCTAGCTACATCGCATAAATCACACTCAATCTTTATATATACGCCCAACCCTCCTTCCTCCTCTCCAATTCTTCCATTTTTTCTTCTATCGCTCTAAGATTCCGGTTTTGATTCAATTTTTTGTTTGGGATTTTTCTTTTCTTTTTGGCTGTTTGTTTTTGTTAACGTTTATTTTAGCTTTTATTGGTGAAATTTGTGTGCAGTGATGATTATATTTGCTGGACTAGAGTTTCTGATCTGGGATTTCAAGCCCCAGTTTTGAAGAGAAACCCTTGGCTGTCTGAGCACATTATTTTTATTTATTTTCTTTTTTAACCCCTTTCTGATGGATCTAGTTTATTTCATTTTATTTTATTTTAGATTTGATGGGCTTATGATGAAAATTTTTATAATCTTAGCGGATTTCTGTGAGATTTTTTTTTTAATCAGTGATCTCATTGTTACACACACTGAAGCCCAAACTCCTTTCCTTATTTTCAATTTTTATATTTTATTTGGAATTATTTTATTTAATTTGGGGTTTCTTTTTTTTTTTTTGGTTTCTGTACAATAAAATGCTGTGATGAGATGAGCACCGAATGGTGTTTTAGGGTAGTGGAAATGGGGTCCATAACCCTGTCCGTGAGCCCATTAATTTTAACGACTTCTCCTTCCACTGAGCATCTTTTTTTCCCCCAATTATTATTGTATATGAATATTTGCGAATCTTTTGTTAGTTTGTATTTTTTTTTTTTGGTTAATTTAGGAGTAATAAAATGGCGTCCATTACCAATTCTGGGGGATAAATGAAGTTCCTCTTGGTATAATGGCTCGGGCGCTATATTAAAAGTAAAAAAAAATGTGGTTTATCCTGATTGATGGCTTATTTTGAAATGCCATTAGATCCTGGAAACGCCACATATATATCTGCTATTTTAAAGGCTTAATTAGGAGATAAATAATTAGGATGCTATAGCTTTTATTGCCAAGTCTGCAGGTTGGAATCTGATTGATGTGTATTGGACTGATGGAATGGTATTTGGGAGAAGGAATTCTGGAGTTTATATCATTTGTTTTATATTGGCTCTGCATTCTATTTCTTGCATGTTCCTGAGCTGGATGAAGTGGTGAAATTTGTCATTGCATTTTCCTAAATAATAATAGGTTGTGCATTATCTGAATGGTAAATTGTTCCAACTAGTAATGAGTTAATTGATATATCAGCATTTATGCCTGTGATTTTGTTACTAATATGCTAGTAGGTTTTACTATTTTGTTGAAGGCCCGTCTGCTTTTTGTACTGGTGGATGGCCTCAATTTGCTCGTAGGCAAGGATAATTTTTGTCATGGATTGCAGACTGCGGTTCTCGCAACGAGTGAGCCTACAATTTTTGTGATACTGCGTCCATGGACCGCTTTGTATCAGAAAATTATGTAAATAAGTCCCTCCAAACTTGGAGAGGGAGGGTAGTCAATTCTCCTACCTAGTCAGGAATTTTGGGTAGAACATGGCTTATACTTTGATAATGAATCATACGGACTTCAAACTTCTGTCATGGACTGCGGTTCAGTGTATTGTTTCTCATAAAAAGAAGTTCAAAGATAAAAAAAAAAAAAAAAAATCAAAGATGCAATACTAATTCTGAATACAGTTGTTCAAATTAATTCGTGTTATGCCAAATCCTTGTGTTTAAGTGTCGTTAACTTGCAATTAGGTAGCTTGAAAATTTCAACTTTTGGGTTAGAAATGTATGCTTGTTTGGGTTAGAGTGAATAAGAAGTAAAGGCCAATTAATTGTTGATTGTGGAAGGGGAACAATTGCTCTATGGTGGAGTATTATTTTTGAAGGCAAGTGGGTAACGGGGATGAATTGTCTACTCCTGATGATGCTGATGAATGTAAGATTTTGCAAATCATTATGAGAAATATTGCACTAAGTAGTAGAAAAGATCTATATTATGTTATCATTATAGAATGGTTAAACACTTATCTTACCTTAAACTCTAAAAGGCCGATCAATCCAAAAGATTAGCTCACTAAAACTTCATAACTTTTTTTGTTTTTATTTATAAAAACCACCAACTTCATTAATATTATAAGCCATTTTACATCGTAACAAGAGATACAGTCAGTTTATGAGTTTCCCGAACTATAGACCTAGACAACTTAGAAATCGTTCAGTCAGATGACAAAGAAACTAGTACCCTAGTATCCTCAAACATGTATAACATACATGACGGAATTGAGTTTTTATTTATGAAACATTGTACTAGAAGTAAACAATCTGTAATGCTGAGGTAGTGACTCTCTTTGGCTGTCTTACCAGGCGTACACCCTGTTCATTCTTAATTACATATGCTATTCCTACCAATTGTGTGTTTTGCTTAAAGGAACCATCCACAAAAACTTGTATTGCACCGTGCACTTGTCTTACCGTAGATAGATGGAATAGATAGAAATACTAAGGGGGTGCTTGGTTTGTAGTGAGGAATTGGAATTGGAATTATTCACTTTGAAATTGAAATGAAGTTTTTCATTCCAATATTTTGCTTGGTTAGACGTCAGAATCGGAATCGGAATCATTCACATAATGATGTCTACTAATAGTTTATCATAACAAAATAATTGAGGAATTAAAAAGAAATCAAAATTGTAAAATTTTTAGAAATGATTTTGATTCCCTGCAATTTATTCGGGAATGGAGCATTTCCAAAATTTCCTAAATGATTTCAATTTCTCAATTCTCATTCCCTCCAACCAAGCAGTTTATAAAGGATTCATTCCGATTCTCGATTTCAATACCTATGAACCAAGCAGCCCCTAAATCCACACTCTGGTATTCTTTTCGCACAACTTGACTTTGAATGAGTATGGGATTTCACAATTTGGCCTTTGTCACTTTTCACAAGTTGAAGGTAACGTAAGTTGTTAGCATTTTGTTGTAAATCTTCAGAATTTTTGTATAAATTTTTAGCACTTTGATATAACTAATTTTTCTTCCAAAATAATCTTTTTTTTGTATGTTTTAACTTCAAATTTGGTCCAAATGACAAAATTTTAACTATCTATTTTGTCATAATAAACCATGGCCCTCAAATTGTGGTAAATGAAAATTGCGAGCCCCTTGTCCACTTTGAATAACCTGTTCCATTGACATAATAGCCTCACGCTGCCCGCCTGCTGGCTGGGCAAATCAAAGCTCTTACGAGCCAAATAAATATTCTATAGGAAGATGATTGACCTGATTATCATTGACTTTTCTGGTGCAGACAAAAACCAATTTGCAAACCAGTTATCAAAATGAAGTCTATCCCTGATTCAAAATGAAAACCCAATGGGGAACAATGCCATGTAACTTTTGAAGTATGACATTCAACCAATTAACTTTTTATCTCATCTATATATTTACCTAAGAAAATTTTCAAAGTTATTACAGTAATATTTTAAAAAAATATTTCAAAAAATAATCATCTAAACGAAGTGTTATCCTTAGAATTTCAGCAAAACCTTTTCCTCGCTCTAAAGATATAAAGGACATGAACAACTTCCATAATCTACAATCCTATTTTTGTAATGTGTTTTGTGTAACTAATACTGGATTGATGCTTCGGTTTGAATTAGCAAATACAGCAATCATTTATATCTTAACGGGTAGGCTGTTATAGCCAACGAATAAGATGCTAAGGAATTGAGGATTTGTTTAAAACTAAAAACAACTTCCAAAAAAATTGAATTTTTTTTTTAATTTAAGATGCCAATGAAGTCGACAAAGAAAAATTGCAAATCTAAGCAACATCACTTCCTGATAAAGTTTATTTTTCCAAGCCAACAACATTTCTGAAGTGGAACAAAGACTCCTTGGACCTCCTGATTCCTTGAGCGAACAGGGTTCAAATTTTAATTTAACTGCGAATGGTGGATTTAAATCGAGGTTGAACATAAGTTATTGAAAAATGCACTTAAATGATTAACTGTTTTTACAAGAACAAAACTAAAATTAATACTAATCCGATTCCAAGCAAGTTGTGCTTTACGAAAGAGAAGAGAGTTGTGCTTGAGAAAGCTTGTTCTAAAAACTTATCTTTAAGGTGGTACCAAGTAGGAAAGAGAGAAGAAATAAGTATGAAAATAGTCTGTGATTAAATCAACAAAAATGAAAATTATGTGAGCAAAACGCAGAAAGTAAAGAAGTAAGGAAGGGTAAAAGGAAAAAAAGAGAAAGAGCAAATGAGAGGAAAAGGAAGAAAAGAAAGACAGATAGATAGAAATGAGAGGCAAAAAAAAAAAAAAAAAAAAGAACTCTTACCTATTGCATAAAGACCTCTTAGCTATTCACAATTACATAATACTTTTTTGGAATTAATTCTGTCAATAGATTCTAATTATGCAATTAAACTAACGAAATTACAAAGCGTAGGTAACACGACATCGTTTATAGATTATACTATCAAAATCATGACAGTAAATAGAAAGATTAACTCTAACGAATGGTGATATTGCATAACTTTTTGAGTGAAAACCGTTAATCCCTATGGTGTCCAAATCCTTTCTTATGGTAAGAAAATTCATTCAGCCTCAGCATTACAAACAGAAGCATCAGCCTGCCTACATGCCATTCGGACAGCCACTAGTTTGGGATTTACACATATATCTATGCTCAAGGAATCAACAATATTGATTCAGTTCCTTTTTTCCTAAAGCCTATGTTCTTAGATATTAACTCTTTAATTAGCATATTTGCTTTATGTAATGTAATCAAAGTTTCCTCGAAAGAGATGCAGCTAGCTCATCAACTAGCTATAACCACAACTACTGTTTTATTCAAAAAAATTGGACACGAATAAAGCTCTGAGTCATGTAAAATTACTTTTTCTTGAGGAGATTTGTCTATAGTAATCCCCTACAAGGTCATAATAAAGATCCCCTTAATCTCTTAAAGCAAAATTTAAAGTTGTTAAGTTATTGTAATAATTTTGTAGATTTCACATATATAAAGAACTAAAGATATGTTTCAAATAGATACTTTTATAAAGTCATGACTAAAAGTAAAATAGCTATATTTATGAGTCTTATAGCTTTTCGAAGTGAAAAATACAATTCAAAGTTTTACAACTTCTTAAAAATGGATATATTTGGATATCCAAAAGTTATAAATTGGAGGTCCAAATTATATTAGAAAGTTAATTAAATTAGCTTCTGAAGTTTGGCCACTATAGGACTAATTTGGATGTATGAACATTGAGATATGGACATCCAAATCTCATCCAAATATCAAATATTATAAACTACCAATAAAAATACAAACAAAAAATAGTATATAGACTCAAATGACCTAACATAATATAGAAATCATTAATACTATTGTTTAAATATTTTCACATTTTACATTGATAGTTAATTATGATAAAACTGCATGAGACGATTAAAATTCACGATCGTAGTTACCCTATATTCGATCAATATGTCCATGCCCACAAATCATTTGCTATGCAAGTTGCACTTTCTTTTCTTATTTAAAAGGTTATTTTATTTTTGAATGGAACTATATACTATTTATTTTAATAGCAACGCACCTTTTGTGTAATTCTTTATTTTCATTTTCCCCTTTCAGAATCTTGAAAGTTAAACACTCTATTCCATTATTATTACTAAAATATATACACACACTATGCATGTGCAACCTTTTTTTTTAAATAATATTGTTAAATATTTGTATAGATATATTTTTACTAATGAATTTGAATCACAGAACAAATTTAAAAAATAGTGGTGGTTAATAAGTAGTTAGCATATGATAAAATTTTTTTTTTTTTTGGTGTAAAAACATATAAAAAGAGTTTTACCACGAAGTCATGTCTAAAATAATGGAAACAAAAAAAGCTATGTTTTCAGACTCGGACCGGGTATCGACCCGGCCGAGCTCAGGGGTCAGGGGTCAATGGGTTCGACCGGGGGTCGATTCGGGGTCGAACCGGATGACGTCATAAATATTTTATATATATATATATATATATAACACATATATACACTTACTAATTTTTTTCTTAATTTTAGTTGTTAGTCTAAAAAATTATAGCCAAAATACCCTCAATAACCATTTTAATATCTTGCTATTAATAGTTCAAAAAGCATTGAATTGAAAAAATTAGCAATAAATATAATGGACTTAAATTATTTACTTTTTAATATAATTAGTATAAAGAAATAGAAGTGAGGCACCACTAATATTTTGTAATTGGTCAAAAAAGTTGGTTGCCTTTTGACAGATAACTGGGCCAAGCAAATAAAAATCATGTATTGATTTAGCATTGATGTTCATTTGTTGGATGTATGTCAATGGGCTCATGTCATTGTCAAAACTCAAAAACAAATAATTGTTGGAATCTATTTTCTTCAGACAATGAATATGGAAGACTACAAATATGTATAATAGCCCATATCTAATGAAGTGTGGAGCATTAATGTGGTTGGATTTGTAAAAAAAAAAAAAAATCTAGACGGTTTCCGGTTTCCGGTTTTGGCCGGTCAAACCCGGTTTTTGACCGAGTTTGACCGGATTTTTTAAAATCGATTTTTTATGCTAACTCGGACCGGACACTTGGCCGGTTCCCGGTTCGACCGGCCGGTCCGGTCCGAGTTTAAAAACACAGAAAAAAAGAGGTTCACGAATTGACTTGATCAAACTCACCTCAACTCAAATTCTTCTAGAGTTTCTAAAATAAAATTTCCAATCCATGCAATGACATTATTTTGAATCATTTAATTTGAATTAGTGTTTTTTTTTTGTAGCAATTATAGCGTAGAGACATCTAGAATACTAATAGTTGGTTTGTAAAAATGTATGTATAACCGAAAAAGACCATATCCAGAATCAAGTCCAGTTATATTTACTTAAATTGACTCAATGGCAAGCCTTGTTTAACTAATCTCAAAAGCAACTATTCAAGGCCATTATGGGAAAGAACGAGATACATTAGTCACATTCATGATGTGGTGATATAACGCAATGACTTCTTAAAGTAGAACAGGTATTAAAGTTGTGTTGGACCGATTCAACAGGGATGAATCTAGCACTATGTTTGGAGGAAGGAAATGGTGGGAAAAGAAAAGAAAAGTAAATAAAGGATTTTAAGGTGTGCTCTTGTTTGGGAGTAAGGAAGGAAAAGAAAGGAAAATTTACTTAATCATTTTTCTTTGTTTGGTAAGAAGGAAAGGGAAAGAAAAGAAAGAAAATGGAAGGAAAAGTTAACTTGTTTTGGCCAAAATATTTTTCTTTTAAATTTGGGAGGAAAATATAAGAAAAGAAAGGAAAGTTGCTTTCCCTTCTTTTCTTTTTCCCTCACTTTCTTTTCTCTTCTTTTATTTTCTATCCCAACTCCCAAGCTAAGCCCGAGGAGAGGATTTAGGGCTGGAAAATTCTTGAAATTTTTACAATTACTATTTCACCCCTCAGTTTTTCCATAATCTCGATGCAGCCACTAATCACCTATATTTTTCTCTAGTTCTATTTTCCGCTATTTATTCCCATAATTCGAAAGAGTGAACAAAAAGCAGAAGAAAGGAGGAAAAAAATGGTGGAGAGAAAGCTGTACAAAACGAAGCTATGCGTATTATACCAGAAAGGCCACTGCCATCGCCAGACTTGCTCCTTCGCTCACGGAAACGCCGAGCTCCGCCGCTCCTTCAATGGTATACTCCAATTTTCTCTTATTTTCTTCCTTTTTTTTTGGTTTTTCTGATAGAAATTATCTCAACTTTTGCTTTTACTGTTATTTTTGTTCGAAATTAGCTTTTATTATTGAAGATTTTTCTGGTCGTGGATTAATAGGAGAATCTTTGGCACGATTTAGGTTTGCAATTCTCTTTTTTTTGGGGGAATTTTTAGAAACTGGAAAAGGAGGCCTCATAGCTGCTAGGTTTTCAATTTTATTTTATTTTATTTTTTAGAAATTTTTAGGTTTGCAAATTGAACTTGAAAGAAATGGTCAAAGATAATTATTGATGTACAATTGCAAAAATTCTTGCGTTCTTAATTGAGTAGTGATTCAAAAGGGGACAAACAAGCTATCGGGATTGGTGGAATGGAATTCAATGTGAGAACCAATTTCTTTATTTGTTTAAGTTTCTTTTTTGCAGGCTTTCTATTTCAATATACAGACATATTTATTTTAGTACAGGGGAACTTGGTTATAAAATCTTGGAGTCATAGTCCTGTTAAAGTTGATACTAAGTGGCTCGATTAAGGAAGTAGTTCCTCCTCCCTTTTTGATTGTCCTGGTTTGACATTTTCGGTCAAATTGCCGATTTTTTAGCTGTACATCAAAAAACTTTTGCAGAAAAGTGTTAATGTTGCTTTGTTGAATAGAATAAGTTCCTATATGTAGGATCCACGAGGTTTGATGTTTTGTATTCCAATATGGTTTCAACTACTATTTTTTATTTACCTATTTTTGCAAATCATTAATAAGATTTATGTGTTAGTATTGAAGAGCCAACTTGATTAAGTTGATGATTGGGCACTCTTTATGAACTAATGTTGTTGGGCATGTGAATTTGTTACACATATCGACAAGAAATAAGGCCTCTTTCAGGACCTTTTATGTTTTGAATAGTTTTATAGATTACGTAATGATATGCAGCAAAGATGCCCATTACAGCATAAGATTAATGTGTTTGTCATCTTTTGTTTTCATTTTAATCTTTTTAGATCTCGATCCAGGGGAGATATATCTGTTGCATTGTATACGTTTGATTACACAAATGTCACTCCTTTTCCATGTCATAGTGGTTGTTTGTTATATTGATTTCAGTGTGCTCGTTCTACATCATATATCCATGATGTCTACCTACTCAAGAAGAGGTATTAGTGCTTAAATTTGACAATGACTATTTATGGTATCAATGCATACGTTTTTCCTAGGATTAGGCTGATAATTTTATTTCATTTTTGTCAACCTTTTGGTGTTTTGGTTCATAAAATTGCAAGAAGGTAGTTACTAAAACAAGCTGAACATGATAATGATGTATTAGATCAGCATTGGCAATTTGCTTTTGTTGAGATTTTTGTACTGGTAACCTTTTTCTTGTTTAGTGTAATCTAGTTTTAGGATTTGTCATTGCCATTTATATTTTATTCCTATTACACTAAGGACCATGTTATGGAAAACATAAAATGTGATATGAGGTCTGCCCCAAGTGACATATTTCTGAAGTTTTGTCCTCAGACATGAACCTTTGTCACTCAATGTATTGTTTTCCTTTCTGTCGAAGTTGCCTTTCCGTGCTGATATATTCTTTATTGTGAACTTTGGGTTGGTGAAAGAGGTGTCACACTGCATGAAGAAATAAACGAGTATTTGCGAGCTTGGGCTTCATTTTACTTATTAACTAGATATGGAGATATCATTGAGTTTCATATTGAAATGTATTTCATGTAACACTGATCCGTTCGGCCTGGTATCAACTGGCAGATTTAGTCATGCTTGTTCAGAATGGATTATCCCGGTTACTTTGTGTTTGTGCTGCTTTTGGTGTTTTTTCTCGGCGATTATGCTTTTGCATCTTGTTACAGCAGATGAAGCTTCAGTGTTAGGTTTCTCTTGATATATCCTTAATCATTGGCTGTTTTGATGAATCATTCAAATGATTTATCCCAATATATACCTCGGTTTGTTTGTTGTTCGAGAATATGTGGTATTTCGTTCATATGACTTACTTCAACTTAAGACAGCAAAGGGATCTTTTTGATGGGGATTAGTCCAAGGAGGCAAGATATTGCTTGTGGGCATTTAATTGTTCATTTATAGCTCCATAAGGAGATTTCTGGTCCACGGTGGCATTATTACTCAATTCAGCAAAGGATGCCTGCTATCTTTTATCAGTTGCTGCTGTGATATTTGTATGGTTTTCTTCTTTGTGGATTAAAGCTCAAAGACTGGTATATCTTATTTCAGTGGTTCTCTCTATGGATAAATAGCTCAAATATTGGTATTTCATTACTCTATGTATGAAAGCGGTAATTTCTATGGCTCCTTTGGAACTTCCAAGATGGCACTATTACTGTTCATTATTTTGTTACTCATATTGTTCAGTGTGATGGTAAGATTAGTTTTGCTAATCATAATTGGGCTATTTGTATTTGGTTATTATGGCTTAACTGATAAATGTGTCTATTCCATTGCGAATGCTTCTCTCTCGTATTCTCAGGTAGGCGGGACAATCGTGTTAATGACCTGAGAGATAGGCTTGATAGAAGGCGTTCTCCTCCCCACAGATATTCCCCAGGTAGAGATGCGTGAGGGAGGCAAGCATCCCATGGTCAGAAGTTTCTGTCTTTATGTTCTGACATTTAAAAAAAAAAAAAAATGGATGCATGTAAATTCTCCAATTTAGTGAACACCCTTTCTTGTCTGGAAGTAAATAGGAATATGAGGACTACTTTGTTTAACATCTAACAGTTGGCCTTTTCTTCATGAATGTTTTGTAACTTAACAAATTGAAAGATATCCATCTAGAATTCGGTTCTCATAAATGACATGATCTTTGAGATTCTTGCTCTTCTGACTCATTCTGCTTTTTGTCATGAAGCTTCAGGTGGTGTCTAATTTTTATTCCTTTTTGGTTGTGCAGGAGATAGTCCTAGAGGTCGGGAAAGAATGAGGTACATCCGTCTCTTTGTGGTTGCTTTTGATCAATTGTTTGTTGTTTCTCTGTTTTGAGGATCAGATAGGACTCTGCATGAGAGCCTAGAAGCTAGGGAACTTCAATTGACTTTCTTAACCTACCATTTTCTTATTGACATTGTTATAAAGTAATGGTAATATTATTGATTCTGAGTCTGGGGCTAATTCTCATTAAAGTTTAAAGACATCCACGTGATTAAATGATGTATGATCTTTATTCCAGTTGAAAAGACGGTACACCTTGCAATATTTGAATTATTTTGGTTATGTGGTACTTGATTAGTTGAATGTAGTAGAAGAATCTTAGAATCTAAAGCATTAAGTTTGGATTTGGACATAGAAATCGATTGTACAGGTTAACTTGTAGGGTAGAATATATTTGCATTTGTCTATTTTCCAATGGTGATTGTGAACAGTATCTTTGTTTTCATTTTTGGAGTTTTTTAGTTTCTTTATATTTTAATGCCAATCCGAATATGGCATGAGTGATGGGAAATAAATTGTACATTGTATGTTTCAAGACTGGAATGAATAAGAATAGCGTTGTCTTGATTAATCCAATTAATCTATCTTCCTTCTGAGAGTTTCTTTCTATTTGTTTAAGTGAAACTAAATTAGATAAGTTAGTAGATTTTCATGGCATAAAACTTTTTACGAGTATTGAAATATTTAAATGATGTTATCTATTTTAATACTCATATTAATAAGGCAATATGTTATGTTTTCATTGCAATGTCTCCCTAAATGAAACATCTTATATTTCATGGTCAGAAAACACAGAAAGAGAAAACACTTAGATGGCCAAAGTGATTTGTCTGGAAGTTTGAGATTGTCAGAGGGAACGGAAGACAAAATCAAAGAGTTGAGACAGGCTTCTTTTGAATCCAAAGATCTTCTTGATGAGCAGGTTTAAAAGACATCATCTTTAATGTTTTTCTTTTCTGTCAAACTAGTAATACTTAAGGTGGATCTCATAAATCTTTAAAACACATCCTTAAAGTTGGCCCTGTCTTTGCTATACTTTTATATTTCTTCTGGTAATACGCAGCTGAGGAAAGCTCTGTCCGAGTTTAATCTTCTGGAGGACCATAAACGGGAATTGGAGGTTAGTTGTAACTATTTGCTGGTGGCTTAGACAGTATGGAATGCCCCTGAAATCTTCTACATTTCTTCTTATTCATCCTAATTCCTAAGATTTAATTGCATATCTTTTTTCTAGCTGCATGTGTTGATTGGTTTGGTGCTTCAAAACTGTAGATCTGAAAATTTAACTTATTATTCCATTTTATTTTTTCTTAGGTATGTGTTTTGGAGTTTGTATTTTGTAAAAAGTGTCAGCAGTTTTCCTTAGATTTAATGTATGAGAAATCTTATATGTCAAGTTTAGTCATTGATGAAACTATGGTTATATTTTATATAGGATCATGTTGTTTATTTATTTCCACCTATCATACTTTTAAACAAAAAGCCAGAAGGTTTCTCACTTCAAAACTTGTTTTTAGTGCCTTAACATGTTGGTAACTATAGATATCCGGCTGCCGCAATGGAGAATAAACTGCTTCATGGGTCTTTCATCTCTCCATAAATTGCACTTCTGCACATGATTGTCTTTACTTTGCTTCTTTTGTCTTGTTTTTGTGGTTCAGAACTTCTTTTGTGTATAAAAAAAGTGCTATTTAGTCTGTATGTGTTGTTTTAAGCATAAAAGTTCATATAACTCTTAAAAAGTTCATAGACCATTGTGATTGTTTTTTAGATTTACCTGGAAGAGAGGAATTTTGAAGCAAACAGCCTAACTTTAACAATTCAGGAGCTTGAAACACAACTGAGCCGAGAAAAAGAGGAATCTGAAAGGTATGGTATAACAAAATTGTTCTGTTTGTTTTACTTTTAATATGGTCATTTCTGGGATCAGTGTACTGCAACATATCCTATAGGATACTCCATTCTAAGGAGCAATATGCTTATATTGTAGTCTTTAACTGTTGACAATATGGTTTGTGTTCCAGGGTAGCTTCAAAGATTAAGAAGTTCATCAAAGCATATAATCGGCAGACGCGTCTAGAAGACGAACTCAAAAGGCATGCTTCTGCTCTAATATTTTTTCTTATATTAAATACCTCAGCAATATATTTGAAATTCCTTAGCGGATTGTATATGGTACCTTGTATACTGAATAAACATCAAAATTCAACATTTGTAGGTCACAAACTCAAGTTCAGAAGCTTTGTGAGCAGATTTCATTGGATGTCTCTCGATCTGTTGCCGCTGAAGAGGATCCATGTATTAACAATAGGAGTCATGAAGAGGGTGGACTGGATGTAAGCTCAAAAAATGAGCTACAAAAGAACACTTCTCCAAACAGAAAAAGGCCACGAGTTCACTCCGAAGTGGATGACATGACAAATCAAGGTAGTATAAGAATTAAATGTTCTCCAGATAAGCTCTTCCACATTGAAAGATATATCGAGTATTTGCCATATTTTGAGACCAATATTATATAGGAAAATACAGAACTTAGAAATTTGATAATGGGAAAAATGACTGGTTGGCTGAAAGTATCATCAAACATAACATACCATTATTTTTGAGTTAAGCAATCGATGATTTGTTACTTAAAGTTATTAATTTGTTCTGTAATTTTTGTTTGGCATGTCATTTATGTCTCATCTGATGCCTTCTAAAACATTTTCATTTGTCTACTAGTTCTCTCAATTTTCAAAATTTTGCATTGTAGTTCAACATTTAATCATTCAAACAGTTAGCGCCCTCCATCCTCAAGCAATAAAAGCTATTCTGGCTTATGCTTTTAATCAGGAGCAACAAACAAGGATCTCCGAACATTTATTATCCTCTCAGTATCCATCATGAAAATCTTCATATGGTTGCTTACGTCAGAGTTTATTCTTTTGTTTGTCACTCGATGCATGGAACATGTGTTTCTCTTTCTCGGTTCATCCTCCCTTTTTGCATTTGCATTTACATTTAATCTGTTTATCTTTCTTTGTTTCGTTAAGGAATAGGTTCATGGGATCGTAGTTGAAAAAGAGTTGTTTAAGATTTAACATGTGCATCTTTGATATGTTGTACGCTATGTATATCAACTGACAGTGAACGTTAACATGTGCATCTTTGATGTGTTGTACGCTATGTATATCAACTGACAGTGAACGTTAACATGTGCATCTTTGATGTGTTGTACATTATACATGTCAACTGTCAGTGAACGCAAGAAAAGATCAAGGAATGGTGATGGGAAAAATCCAAGTGGAGAAGATGTCTAGATGGAATGCTCCGTCCAAAAATTACAAGAAATCTGAGGTAAATAGCATGGGAAAGAATGCATCAAGGCCCTTAGCAGATGAATACAAGTCCAGAAAGGCCAAAAGTTCTTCCTCTGATATTTCTCTATTTGATAAGGTCACCACATAATCATTGGAACTAGATCTTTTTCTCATGCTCCTTCCTTCCTATTATTTTTCCTTTCTATTATATTTCTTGTTCTTCTTTGAATCAGGCAAACTTTTAGCAGGCATGCCATTTTCTACCCTTTAGTATGAGAGCATCTTTTTGTTCTCTCTCTCTCTCTCTCTCTGACACACACACAGAGAGACTCACGCACATATGCGTACACAGTTGTATAGTCATTTCTTTCTCATTAATTGACATCTATGCATTTTGGACCAAGTTTTCCTCCATTGAAGTTATGAATTTTTTGCATGTCTTCAAGTTGTCAATTTGAAAGAAGATCATGCACTATGCAGTTGGTGGAATCATTGCTGCACTAATACATGAAAAAAAATGGCCAATATTTCTGGGACATGTTCCTTGGAAATATTTCATTTTTGCTTGTATTATATTTGTATTGGTGGTCAACATTTAATATGTTGGAATATATTTCATGTTTGCTTGTATTATATTTGTATTGATGGTCAACATTTAAATATGTACCCTGCTTTGTTCTTGCAGTCAAAAGTTTCTGAATCAGGTCTTGTGTTGCCATCAACCAGCATGGCTGCCCATGCAATGGATGATGTTGTTGATATTGTCGAAACAGAAGAAAAGTTTGAGGGAACTGGAACCTTGATAGATGCTGAAAATGAAGCAGCATTTAAGATTCCACCAATACTATTTCCACCTCCACCACCACCTCCTATTCCTGAAAATGCTTATGTGCAGGTTTAGTACAATTTAAAGATTTTATGGGCTTCTGTTTATGGATGTGTAGCATTCCATTGTGTTCTTACCCAAAAAGCTGCTGGAAAGAATTTTAATCATGTTATTAATGCACATCAGCACGTTAGAGCATAAAAATTAGAAATGTACTGCATTGTTAACATTTAGACCACAAACTCTGGTTTTGTTATTATGCTTGTTATGCTAGAGAGGGATGGGGAAGGGAGGGGGCTGGTTGGCGGATTGTACTCGTGTATTACTTTGGCAAACAATATTCCTTGTGAGATTGGCAATTGAGTTGGATTGCTGTTGGAATGGAGGAATAGCTAACATGGTCAAGCAGTTTTAAGATTTTTGGTGAAGTCTTAAGTTCATCATGATAGTAGAGCAGGCAAAGGTCTTGGAGTGAATTTCCATCATCATCAGACTAAGTGAGGTTGATAGGCAAGAGATGAAATTGAGAGCTAACCTAATCATAGTTGTGCATGTTCTGGCTCTGTAAAATCAAGGTGGACAACCCGTATTTCTCATGTTATGGGTTTATTATGTATAATGGATTGCTATACATTGAGCTTTTAGGCGGCAAATAACTCACAAATCCAAATATCTGTTACCTTTCACTTTTTAGCTCAATTTCTTTCTACCTTTACAGTTGGTAATGCTACTAATTCCCTTTGGGAAACTTTATGGTCATTGTAAATTTGGTTAGTTAGGGCTGAAAGGTCCTATGTGCTTTAAATACTCTCTTCACTTGCAATGTATACAACTTCAAGTGAATTTGTCCTAGATGATGTATACAACTTTATAATCATCTGTTTTTAACTTATGCTTAGTGTTGTTGTTTTGTTTTCTTTTTTTTTTAATTTAATATTGTTTCTTTTAATAAATAATTATTATCATTAAAAATGAAGTCCTGCCTGTTACTATTAAAATTGTTGTTAAGTTGCTATGAAGCATAATGCTGCTTGACTTGTTTGCAGTGCAAGGGTGATGATGAGAACGTAGATATAGATGGCACTGAGGAGGAAACAGTGGAAGTAGATATTGTCTGAGCTTTTCATCTTCTAGCGCTTATATATCATTTACCATGGTACCAACGATATTGTAGCTGTTTTACTTACAACTAGGAATTTGTCATCTAATCTTTATGAGACAGTAATTTATAAGTATCTAATCTGTATGGCCATAGGAATTTGTAGCAACTTCTGATTAGCTACCAGTTGAATATCTTTTGGGATTTGTTCAGAACAAGGAGTAAATAGAAACCTTTATGAGACAGTAATTTATAAGTATCTAAGCTTGCAATGGCCATAGTAATTTGTAGCAACGTCTGATTAGCTTCCATTTGAATATCTTTTGGGATTTATTCAGAACAAGGAGTAAATAGAAACGACAGTCACACTCTATTCTTTCCAGAGTCAATTTCATTTGCCTTGTTGACCAATGGGGAGATAAGCCAGATGAAACAGCTGGTCATCCTTTTAAAGTTTGAGTCACAATTTTTCTTCAAACGATTTTCATATTCCTCGTGCAGATTACTAGTTATTTATTTCTTAAAAGTAATAGATTTATTAACAATATGTTTACACCTTTGAGCCACTGCTGCATTTCTGCTACCCTAACCTAAAACAAGACGTAACGATGTCATATCTTTCATTTAGAGATCAAATTCGGTTGAAATTCTTGTTTACACTGAATAACTATCATGTCTATTGGCGAACAGGATTGTCCTTTTTAAACCTGCGGTTGTTTCTTGGAGTGGTAGTCATGTACGTATTTTTTCACTGTTATTTTGCAGCGTAACATCCTTTTATGCTGAAGTTTGTTAAGTAGTTTGGATTTTCATCTTTGTTTGTGTTCCATTTTAAGTTATTAAAAAGCAAATTTTTGAAGAACGAATATTCTTACCTAAGAGGATAAGATAGAAAACCTGAGAAAAGGCGAATTGTGAAGTTGAAATTGTGGAATGTTTGAATTTGCCTGAAAAATAAGGTACTATATTTAAGTTCATTGTTTTTTTGGCCCAAAGTTTGTTTTCCTTATTTTATGCGGTTTGCCTATCCTGTTTCCTTATATTTTATAAGAGGGTTCGCATATTGTTATCCTTATATATTGTTTTTAAGAGGGCTTGATTTTTTCTGTATCTTTATTTTTTTAAAGGTTTGCTAATTATGAAAAATTGGGTCAGTGAGGATAAATTTTTTGTTGTGCAAGTGTTTACCATTAATTTGCAAATTTTTATAGCACTTTCAACTTTTTTATATTTTTGGTATTTTATCCATCGCCATCAAGGCCTCTATCCCCTATAACTAGAGTTGTTATTCGAACCAAATTGTTTGCAAACACAGCTAGGTTCGACTCGTAAAAGCTCAAGTTCGTTTCGTTCGTATAGCTAAACAAGTCGAGCTTGAACAAGAAATTGAATTCGTTTATGAAACGAGTGAACACGAGCCTTGTTCGCGAACCCTCGTTTCTGTTCGCTAACAAGGGGTAATAATATCTTTTCAATCCTATTCTCCATACCTTAATTCCCTAAGTGAATAAACGAGCTCTTAGTGTTTGCGAATGCTCTTTTCACTTGTTTGTGTTCATTTGTGTTAAACGAATCGAGCTCATTTGAGCTCGTTCGAGTTTGGTTAGTTGCTGATAAACGAGCCGAGCTCAATCGAGCTCAGTTCGTTAGTGTTAAGCAAGCTCGAGTTCGAGCTGGAGCTTTCGGTTCTTTTAACGAGCTGAGTTCGAAAAAAAAAATGGCTCGTTTAACAAATGAGTCGAGTCCAGGTTATTTATTTATTAAACAAGCTCAAGTTCGAATACTAAATACTCAGCTCGAATAACACCTCTATCTATAACGTAAATAGCGAGCACGGTAGTAAAGTATTATTGACTTGCTCACATGGGAATGTCAAGTACTTGAACTCAATAAATATATATTAAGCCAAACACATGCACATAAAAGAGTGGTTTTCATATAATCAAGCCAAACACACAAATTACCTTCTTAGACTAGTGAAAGACATTTGTGCCTTTCTATAATAATGCCTTGACAATTTTCTCCTTTTTTGTGCCAAAATTTAGAATATATATATCAATTTTATGCATAAGCGGATAAGACAAAATGATAAAAGTGAGAGAAATTCAAACACAAGAACTAAAAAAAAAAAATAGATCAACAAAAAATAGAGCAATGTCTTTGCAAACTTTTAGAGATTACATGGGATGAGAAGATAAATGGATATCATAGTGCATAACAAATAGACTCTTACCTATTGATGATAACTAATTATCCTATTAGATAGTGATATCAAGGTATGTGGAATTTGTGATGAAAATTTTTGCAATTTTAGGATTATGATTTTGGGAATAGCAATATTGGTCTATAGTAATGGCTTTATTTTGTTTTTATATAGCAAATCAACAAGAATAGCAATAATTAAAAAATTATAAGGCAAGTTTGTCCTCTAAATTTTAGTAGCTAAACTTCAAAGGCAAAGTTATTAATTCAAAAAAAAAAGAAAAGAAAAGCGTACTCGAGGGGATAATTTGTTACTAAAATAGGGGTAATGTGTGTGTTTTCTAAACAAATGAAATAATTTGCTGCTGATCTACAGAGGAGTATTTTGGGACTAAGCCTATAATTGAAGGTAAATGATATTACTACTCCTTAAAAAGCTTTAGGCACTTCTCTCCCTCTTTTGCATTAGATAAAGGGAAGAAGTATTTGAGGCTTTTTGAGAAATGCTAATATCATTTACCTAATTAGGACACATAATGTAACCATTACACCTAGTTTAACTTATCCCTCCCGATTCAGAAGAAAGATCCTTCAAATATTCTAGGTGAGTAAGGAGGAAAATCTTTTTTCACCCTCCCGGTATCTTAGTAATATATTGACATCTACCATTGTTCCCTTTAATTTGAAGTTTGAATCTTACCCCATGGCAAATTCTGTAGTCACTTTCATGAATTATTCATCTTTGAACATTGATTTGAAGCGTGTTGGATCCTACAATTTGTACTAAAGAGATGCACATTCCTTATATTTAAATAAAAAATTCCAAGGTGTTTGTTTTATAACAAAAATTCCTACGAACAATGAAAAGGAGAATCCAAAGGATTACAAGAGTCATATTCTTACACCCAATCATTCTATAACAAACAGCAATAAAAATTTAGAATAGGACAATAAAGTGCAGAGTATCATAAAAATGAGCAATACACAGAAGCACTGACTCTGTAAAATAGAGCCGTCATGGAGGTGAAATGAGCATTACACTATATTTAGCTCGAACTATAAGTTCAGCTCCTGGAGTTGTAGACCTCAGCTTCACAACGTGAACTACTTAGGCAGGTGTATTTTCTTGGAGCTATTGGCCGTTATTTCATCTAATCACCAAAATTAAAAGTTTGGATTTACATCAAGATAATGGCTGTTCATCCAAACATTTCGGGTGTCTACATCTAAAACCATAATACGCAAATACAGACTCCTGTCTTCATAAGGAAGCTCCTCATCTATATATGATATGACAACCTAAAAATTTATGAAATTTTAGCAAACCACGAGATCAGATCATTGAGAATAGCAGCAAAGTCTCTAAGTAGATGAGCCTCCAAGGCCAATTTTTAAATGTATCGATTCTTGTGACTAAAAGGTTCAAATTATAAAGACTTAATCGTCTTTTTTCCCTGGTAAATTGGTTGGAAAGCAACAACCATTGCTTGGGAAAGGAAAGGAAAGGATGCAGTAACGATTTAAAGAAAGAAAGAAAGCAGTAACGATTTGTTTACAAAAGTATGCTTACAAAAGACCGGGATACATGGTTCGCATTCCTTGTCAAATATGGCTTCCTTCAAGAGCTACAATGACTGGACATCCAAATTGAAGATATTGCTTGGCCCTCCTCTTCTAAATCGTCTCTTGTTTGAGAGGAACTTCTTAGAACTCTTGGTGAGTAAGGTTAAGTTATTGTCCTCTATTTCCAAGTCCTCACCATCTTCAGAAGGAGTCTTCTTCATTTTGTGAAAACTTTAGTGCCATATTCTTCTGGACTCTAATCTCTTTTTCCTCTTGAACGTTTGATTTCAACTTCAATTTAAAAGAAGTTAGTGAATTAACAAGAGATTCATTAGGCATGATATTCAAATTCTCGGCTTCTTCTATAGGCGTGACTTTAGTTTCCTATTTCTTTGGTAATGCATTCAAGAGTTTTCTATTTTTCTCACCCAAGATATATTCCTTTTGTAATGCCTTAAGTTCTTTAATGATATCATTGAAACGACAATACATTTTGTCTATTAATCATTTAGTATCTAGAGAAGAGAATAATATAACTAGCAACAAAACTCAACTTTTACTAATTCTTTCATCATGCTACAGTAGAATTCCTGAAAGAATAGCATGCGTGGTTAGTCAGTAGCTGTCTCGAACAAGGAAGATCGATACATAGCAGGATACAGAGCAAAAGATCGGTAATTGTATATTTTTCAGATGAAGTTGTTCGTCTATTGAGAACCAAGTTGTCTTTGAAGCACAAAAAGTACATACCATGTTAAGAAGTTTCAGAGATTACCCACATTTACCAAGAAAGGACATTTCCTTCCCTAGCTTCGCAAGACATTTTGGATTTCATGACAAGCCTGGATGGATGGACTACAGAATGGCTTGCCCAAAGATTTAAGTCAACTACAGATTCTCCATGGTCACTTTGAAAATTCAAAATTCAGATACTGCCGTAAAAGGTCCACATGAATCAATTGATGTTCCGTTTGAAAAAAAAAAAAAAAAAGAATCAATTGATGTTCCATTGAAAAGGAACATAATGCAATCACTAAAGCTGACATAGAGAGCAACCAACGGAAACTCGTTCAAGCTCGCTTCTTCCTCGGATAATTTTGGAGATCAAGTTGCGTTTGTCTGACTAAAAACTAGGATAATTTTTGGAATTTCATGGGTTTTTTTTTTTTTTTTTCTATATAGAATCAGTAGTAGTTCATCTCTCGTCTCCGATAGTTGCTCCCGGCATAAGAAATATCCTATGAGATTATTTTGAAAACAATTTTAGTTTATAAAAAATTCTTAACAACTAAACATAGTTTTATTTTTCTTGACAAAAAATTAGTTTTTACAAAATTAAGTTTTCAAAAAATAAATGAGAATAAGCCTTAATTTATTGTAGGCAATAAAATTTACACATTATAAATAAAAAATAAATTTAAAATTGATTTTTAAAAAAGACTTACAATTTTTACGTAGCTTTTGCTTTTTTTTTTTTAATCCTTTTTATACCTTTCATGAATTTTTTAAAATTTACGAAACTTTAATGATTAATTTGATTCACATTTAATATTGGAGGACTGAATTGGTTTTTGACGAAACGTAAAAGACCAATTTGGCTGAGCGTGATATATTAGTTGCTGTTGAAATATAAGAATCAAATTAGCTGAATTAAAACATTATGAACAAATTCAACCAAAGAGCCAAAACTTTGGGAATCAAAATGGTCATTTTGCTTTATTTTTAGCCTTAAAATGAGCTAAGAAAACACTAAAACAACTTTTAATTATGAAGACAGTGTTTATTAGGCTAATTTAAGCTAAGGATAATTGACCCAACAATCTTGGTTTTAAGCCCAATAAACTTGGCAAAAGTTTAACTACAAGAGAAAATTGCAATTTTGGTACTAAATATTTAGGGCATTGACAGTTTCAATCCTAAAGTTTGAACAAAAGCAAATCTAGTATCAAATGTTTTAATTTTTCAAATTTAGTCATATTAATCAGTTTTGTCAAAATTTTACCAGAATGCAATTACAAGATACTCATGTGCTAATTATAAAAGTTTTCAAAAAGAATTAGAAAAAAATTCAATTATCATAATTTATAATTAAAGTCATTAATTTGAGTTCACACACGATACATAAGTAGATAAAACTGAAAAACTCTGGATAGTTCATTTGTGTGTGCATTTTGTCATGCCCCATTTTTCGAAGAAGGAAAAAAGATTAAATTGATTAGTGTGGAAAAGAGGGTAAATTTTGTAAAAATGGTTTTTGAAAAATGATTTTTTATTTTTTAAACAAAAACAAAAGAAAAAGGGTCTAAAATGGGACTTTTGAAAATGCGACGGTTTTGGGCCCGAAAATAGAGTCTTAAAAGGGTTTTTGTAAAAAACGGAAGTCGCCACTTGATATTGAGTTTTTTGTGTGCCAAATCACCGAAAAATATTTCATTATAAAATGTAAAAAAATAAGAATGATTACTATAGAAAATATTTTTGAGAAAAAACGTAAAAAAAAAACGATAAAACCCTTTTTAGACAACTCTAGGTCTTTGAAAATAAGAGAAAAATGAGTTCGGGAATCATAGTTGAAGAAAGGGAAGGCAAAGGCTCGCGCCTAAGGCACCCTTTCAACCTAACTGAAATTAGTTGCGAGGTTTAGTCCAAATTTTCCTGATGTAACCCTAAATTCTATCACATTTGGATGTAACTATATGGATGCAAACCTAAACCTAAAAGAGACATTGAGAGAAACCGAAATGTCCCTTCGAGGTTTAATCAGAATCAATGCATTAATTGCGTAACCCAAAATGAGACCTCGAAAGAGTCATGAATTATGCAAAAATGAAATGCAAAAAGTAAAAAAATAAAGTGTGAATATAGATATAAGTGATCAAAGAAAAGGGAATGCAACATAACGGGTATGGGGAACAAAAACTAGTGACAAATGTGTTCCTTCTTACAGAAGGATAAATAGCGTACTAAGGGTACAAAAACCATATTCGCTATTTGCATGTTCGAAAGGTTAACTCTTCCTAACCTAAGCAAGCAAATGATCTATTTAAGTTTTAAAATTCTATATGAAATGCAATCTAAATGCCATGCATTATATATTTATAGGAAGACGGATAATATAAGGGAAAATGACATGTAAAATAGAATAAGATCCTAAAAATAGAAAAATGATACATGTGAATGACATGAATTTCATGCAAATAAAACTAATGTTTTGGGAGCCTAAGGGTCTAGCGTTGGACTAGCCCGTTTTCTATAAATTCCTCATTAGCGTTGGACTAACGAGGAAACGAGAATGAACCACAACTGACATTGGACTAGTGGTGACGATACAAATATTTCATAATAAAGCAAAGCAACAAATAATAACAAACATAAATTAAAGTAATAAGCACATAGAATCACATAGCACATAAGCATGATATTTTAGATGCAAAGTCCTAGGGAAAGCGAGTAAAACACATAAGCACATAGCACACATAACACACAAAAGCCCTAACTATTACACCGGGGAAAAGCCTAATTACAATCTAAAATGGGGAAAGATAAGAAAAATAGCCTATCTAACATATTTATTACATTTTCTATCTAAAATATAAAAGCTTTTGTTAAATAGATGAAAATATAAACTATCTATTACATTAACTATTTAAATACAAAATTTTTTGTTAAATAGAATATCACCTATCTATTACATTTCTTTGAATAATTAAAATTAAATTCAAATAAATAACATGACATAAATAAATGCTCACACATAAATAAAAATAATAAACACAAAAAGAAACATAAAAAACACATAGGAAAATACATAGGAGCATGTAGGAGCACATAAAGAGACATTGAAAGGATAATAGGGGTACCTCCCATTCGAAGACTCGGTATAAATTGCTAATAAAATGTACAAACATGTCAAAAATACCATTATTTAAATAAATAAAGCAATAAAAATAAATCCCAACAATTTGTGAGGTAAAAATGTAAATGGGGCAATATTCTAGGGAGAAAAATGCAAATTCCAGCAAACTAAGGGACAAAAGCAAAAATTCCAACGAGCCTAGGGAGTAAAAAATGCAACATATAGCAAGCCTAGGGAGTAAAATCTAATTTCCAGCAACAATGAGGACAAAAAATAAATTTCCAACAACTCAAAGGGACTAAAATAGAAATTCCAGCAATTAGGGAGGGGTCTAAATCAATTTTTCAGTAACATTCAAGGGCTAAAATGCATGTTCTAGCTACTTGGGGGGCAAAAATATAAATTCCAGCAACATTTGAGTGTAAAAATGTAATTTCAACAGCTAGGGAGGGTTAAAATCAAATTCCCAGCAACATTCAAGGGTGAAAATACAATTCCCAGCAACATTCAATGGTGAAAATGCAATTCCAGCAAACTTGGGGAGTAAAAATGCAATTTCCAGCAATATTAAAACCATACTGCAATTATTTTGGACATAATTGAAAAGAAACATAAATTTAGGGATCAATACAAATAAACAAGGATGTAAATGAAGGAAACCAAGAGTATTGGGGGCATAACGAGGACAACTAATAACCTAAGGGGGCAAAACATAAATATCTAACCTGATAAAAATAATAAAAATAAATAAGTAAAAGAAACTAACCAAAACTATGTCGTTTTATGTCAAAACGACGTAGTTTTGGTAACAAAATTTTTTTTAAACCAATTTTCTCTTTCCTTTTTTATTCTTTCTTTTCTCTATTTCTCTCTGTTCTTTCTTCTTTCTCTTTTCTTCTTTCCTTCCTCTCCTTTCCTTCTTTTCCAGATTTCCCTTCTCTCTCATCTTGCTCTCTCTCTCTCTCTCTTTTCTTTCCTTTCTCTGTTCTATCTATCTTCGCCGGATTTCTTCTCTCTCGGATTTTCGTTTCTTCTCTGTCTGGCTCTCTTTCTCTCCTTCAAATAGAACAAGTTTTCATCCAACCCCAAGTTCAAAATCAATTCTTCAAATCCCTCCCCAATTACAGGAATAATTGATCGTCCCTTGTTTCAATTCACCATAATCAACCTCCAAACATAAATTTTGCTAATCTAAAAGCCATTTCAGGGAAGCCTAAAGGGGACCAATAGATTACCTGGGTTAGGGAGATGGTGGGTGGTTGTGGGAAGCAAGGGTGAGGCGGAGGCGAGGCTACGATTTGGCAATGGATGGTGGCTATCCACAGTGGAGATAACGGCGCCGCTGACTGGAGGTGGTGGTGCGATGGATGTTGGTTTGTGTTGATGCTTGGTAGTGTGTATATTTTTGTTGCAAGTTGGTGTGTACTTTGTGTGTATGTTTGTGGTTTTGTTGCTGTTTGATGGTGTAGGTGAACTAGAATTGGTGTGCGTGTGCGTGTGCATGTTTGTGCTTGTGTGTGTAAGGTGGTGGCGTGTGTGAATCTGTGCGTAGTGTTCAAGTGTCTGTGTTGTGTTCCAGGTGAGGTTGAGAGTGTAGTGTAGGTGATGTTGTGAACTTAGTTGAGAGTTGTGTGTGAAGAGTGTTTGTGATGCTTGTTTGTGTATGTGTTTTGTATTTGTGTTCTATAGGATGATGGTGAAACCAGTGTGCTAGTGCGTGTGAATGTGTGTGAGCAGTGTGTGGTTGTGAATGTGAATGTGATAGTGGAGAGGGTGTGTGCGTGCCAATGGTGCTGGTGTCTGAAAATAGTGTGTTTTCTGGGTGTGTTGTGAAATGGTGAGTGAATGAAATTGTGGAGATGAGAGAGTCGTGAGAAGGGCAAGTGAAGGGGAAAAAGAGAGAGAGAGGGAAAAGTGGTAGGGGAATGGTGAGTGAAATGTGTAGGTGTGTGTCTATTGTGTGTGTAGGTGAAATTGTGTAACCAGGGTGTGAAGTGTGCAGGTGAAGTGGGGACTGAAGAGAGGGAGAGAATTATGTGAAGTCTATGGGCAGTGAGTGAATGAGAGGGAGAGGATGGAGTTGATGTATCTGTTGATTGAAAAAACTGAGCAAGAATCCCCTAAAATCTGGTGAAAATGAGTGTAAGTGAGGGTGTGATGTGATTAAACAAAGAATAGTTGGGATGATGGTGTTTGGAAGCTATGGGTATTGCTAGGGTGGCTGGGAAATGATGGAATTTGGAGTAGAGGTATGGATGTTTGGCCATGGCAGTAGCAGCCATGTTGCTACAGCAGCAGGAGATTCTCTGGTACTTTCAACTTCATGATTGTATTCCAGGCTGAGCACAACATTCTTATGCACCCATTTCACATGTTAGGCGTAGCTGGTGTATTCGGCGGCTCCCTATTCAGTGCTATGCATGGTTCCTTGGTAACTTCTAGTTTGATCAGGGAAACCACAGAAAATGAATCTGCTAATGAAGGTTACAGATTCGGTCAAGAGGAAGAAACTTATAATATCGTAGCCGCTCATGGGCGTTTGCAGCCTGCTTGTTGCTCTCCTTTTTCCTTTGTTTTTTTTTTTTTGGATTTGCAAGAAAATGAATATAATAAAATAAGATAAAATTCACTTGGACTCCTTGAATTATATAAAAAATTTGAAATTCAAACATTACTAGATCCACACATTATAAGAAGAAAGAAAATTCAGTATAAAAATTAAAAACTAATGCAACATTAGAAAATGCGTCATTAGTATATAAAAAGATACAAATTGAAATAAATATCCAAACAGTCTCTAAAAAAAATCATGAAATTTGTACATAAAATCTACAATTATATAAAATGCACACATACAAATTTTTCACATAAAAATTTTAAATAAAAGGTGCATTGGAAAATGTGACAAAAATTATAAAAATTACAAAAATTATTAAATAAGATTTAAAAATTACAAAAATTTTACACAAAATACATTATCACACAAAACACATATCACTAGAAAAATTTTAACAACAATGCATTTTTCGTGAAATGTGCATTTAATAAACAAAAAGACAAAAATTAAACAAATAACAACCAATCTCTAAAAATTATGAAATTTTTACAGAAAATTTATAAATATACAAAATGCACAAATAAAAATTTTCAAACAAAATTCTAATAAAATAAAAATGAAATAAAATAAAAAATGCATTGAAATACACGCTTTTAACTTAAAAATATCAAAATTCTAAATAATTACTAAATGACTCCGAAAAATCTTTAAAGATTAGAGAAATGACAAAAAACCATAAAATATGAATTTAGAAATGAAAATAAAATAAAAGGTATTTACAAGCTAAAATTACTATTTTGTCCCTTATGCGACTAATTAGTCATAATTTGCGTAAAATTGCAATTGGCCCCAAAAAAAAAAAGTGCTCCAAAATGTTAAAAAATTTAAAAAATGTGTCAAAATTTGGTGTCTACACATTTGATTACAAATTATGACAATTAATTTTTTTTAAACCTTTTTGAGAACTTTTGTAACTAACACCTGAGCATAACATGATCGATTTTTAATAAGATTTTTAAAAAACTAGTTAATAGGATTAAATGTGTTAAAAAATTAAAATATTTAATACTAAATTTATTTTTAACCAAACTTTAGGGACAAAATTGCTAATGTTTCAAATATTTAATATCAAAACTGCAATTTTCTCTAACTATAATTGCCCCAATAATATAAAGTTAAAAGCCTAAAAACCTCCTTAAACCCCACAAACAAATCCATCGCCATGTCCCTCTACCGGCGACTTCTGCTCCTCCGTCACTTCTACTCCTCCACCACCAGTGCAGCCACCCCTTTCCTCCCCTCACTCACCTTCACCCATTCTCTGTCCACCAAGACCACCACCAATGATAAAGAAAACAATCAACCCGATGACCCCTTCAATGCCCACCCATCATTTCAACACCTATCCACCATTAAATCCAAATCCCAACTCCTCCAATCCTACACGATCACTCCTCCCATCAATCCCTGGCCTAAAAACCTCTCCCACAAACGCCTAATCTCCCTCATCTCCCGCCAGCAAGACCTCAACCTCGCCCTCCAAATTTTCCACCACGCCGGAAAATTTCATCCCAATTTTTCCCATAATTACCAGACCTACCAGTTCATCATCCAGAAGCTCTCCCGCGGCCGCGCCTTTCAAGATATGGAGAACCTTTTGGACGAATTAAAAAGGGTTGGAACCAGTTGTGCTGAAAATTTATTCGTTGTTGTGATCAGGAATTATGGCATTGCAAGTAAGCCCAAAAAAGCCCTTCAGATATTTCTCAAGATGAATGAGTTTTCTGACGTTAAAAGGTCGGTGAAATCGTTTAATACTCTTTTGAATGCTTTGGTTCAGAATAAGTATTATGATTTGGTTTATGGTTTGTTTAAGAATTGTCGAAAGAAGTTTGATATTGTGCCTAATGTGTCTACTTGTAATATTTTGATAAAGGCATTGTGTAAGAAAAATGATGTTAATGGTGCCATTAGGATTTTGGACGAAATGCCAGCTATGGGTGTGGTTCCAAATGCGGTGAGCTACACTACTGTTTTAGGTGGATATGTTGCGAAGGGCGATTTGGATGGTGCCAAGAGAGTGTTTGTTGAGATTCACGACCGTGGTTGGTTCCCTGATGTGACCACTTATACGATTTTGATGGACGGGTTCTGTAAACAAGGGCGATTAGTTGATGCTATTAAGGTGATGGATACTATGGAGGAGACTGGTGTTGAGCCAAATGATGTTACTTATGGGGTGATGATTGAGGCTTTTTGTAGAGAAAAGAAGTCTGGAGAGGCCATTAATTTGCTCAATGATATGCTTGATAAGCGGAATGTACCAAGCTCAGCTCTTTGTTGCAAGTTAATTGATGTTCTGTGTGAGGAAGGAAAGGTTGAAGAGGCAAGTGAATTGTGGAAAAAATTGATGATAAAGAATGTTACTCCAGATAATGCTATATTGAGCACGCTTATATTTTGGCTATGTAAGGAGGGGAAAATATGGGAAGCGAGGAAGTTATTTGACGAGTTTGAGAAGGGATCAGTTCCTAGTGAATTGACATATAACATCCTTATTGCAGGAATGTGTGAGAGAGGGGAATTATCCGAAGCTGGGAGGTTATGGGATGACATGGTGGAGAAGAGATTAAGTCCCAATGATTTTACTTATAACATGTTGATTAAGGGATTTTGCAATTTTGGTAATGCAAGGGAAGGAATAAGCGTCCTGGAAGAGATGTTGGAAAGAGGGTATTCACCAAACAAATCCACTTACTCTATTTTAGTCCAAGGTCTACGTGATTCAGGATGTATATCAGATATTCCAAGAGTACTTTCCATGGCTGCTTCAAGTGGAAAAGAAATTGTAGCTGTAACTTGAGAGTATTTGTTTTGAAACCAATGAAAAATCTTGTTATAGTCTACTATTTCAGATAAAATATTCTTGGAAAAGTTTGCATTCATGATTCATTTTTGCAAGTAATTCTGCAGCTGTTGCTTGTACCACTATGAATTAGTATCATTCTATGTGAGTTGCTGATAAAAGGGTATGGACTACAAGCTAATGTTGCCTATAAGAGCTGATGTAACTGAATTTGGTGTTGCTTCCCTGTTGCACCTTGAGGCTTGCTATGGCCTTTGAAGATTTTCATCTCATTTGGTAAATGATTTAAGAAATTTTCTCCTGTTCCAACTCCGAGGTAACTAGATAAAAAGGAGCAATGCAAGTTGTACTGGCGAGACCACCACCCTTGACAGACCCGGTACTTTGCTCAAAGCGGTGAGGAGCTCCACTGGTCCGTCAATACTATACTCTGATTTGTTCGCTTTCCTTTTAAAAGATAGAGGTCTCATATGTTTAGTAAAATATTTCATTCTTGATTACATTCTCTTCATGTGAACAATAAATATTAACAGAAGAAAAGCTATGATACATAGAGATCTGAGCTCCTTAAAATGAATTAAAATAAACTTCTCAGAGCTGACTTGTTGTGCAGAAATTTAATTTAGTTACTTCTTCTGACTCAGGTGAAAATTCAGATATAATTTTCCTTTTTGTCTGAGTCAGAGTTTGTTGAAAAGTGTTGAAAAAGTAGTTAATTATCTTTATTTAACTGAACACAGATGCAGTAATGTTATGATTACATTACAATCCATCCAATCTCATAGTTTTCTTAACTCACCTCTTTTTGAATTAATAATCTCATCCTAAAATATGGCTTTAATCTGATAATGCACTAAGATACTCCTAAAAAGGAGGGTTGGGCGATTCTTAAATAGTAAAAATCCAGATTAAGGAAGAGACATAGTTGTTAGAAGATAGAGGAGAAAATTCTTACATTTTAAGGTGCCATGTAAAAATGGAAAGAATCAATGATCAAGTTAGCAGTTTAAATAGTGGATTCTTTTTCAATTGATGGGTGATAGAAATGGCATAGAACACTAGAAATTAAACTAAAATGTTGCACGATATGATTAAGCATTCTTTTTTTTTTTTTTTTTCCCCAAAGTTCCACAATTTTCTCTTTTTGTCCAAACATTATACAAAACCAACGTGAAATACTCTTTAATGGGGTTGATTTTGCAATATAATTATTTGGTCCCAAAAATAAAATTAAGAGTTTTTTGAAATTTGTATATGGATACATGAATGATGGAGATTTTCCAATTCTTGTTACCTGAATAAGCAAAGGGATTCTATAAAACATGTGGAGTGTTGCTAATTTTCCAGCGAGTGTGATGGCAATTTCTTCTGCATGATGTGATAGCTGAAGACTATCCTATTTTACAGAACAGAACAAGGTCGATAAGGAATGGGAACCAAGTTTAGATCATGTTTTCGCCCAACTGTTAGGCCAAAGATCTCAGTCATGTCTAGTTCATCTGGTTTCGATTGACCAGGGAGCTTCCAGTCAAAGTGGTACAACAATTGTGCAAGCGGGAGCTCAACAAGAGGCAGAGCAAATGATATTCCAGGACAGATCCTTCTTCCAGCACCAAATGGGATGAAACTAAAGGTTTTACCCCTGAAATCGATTTCAGAATCAAGAAATCGATCTGGTTTAAATTTCTCAGGTTCTGTCCATTGCTTAGGATCTCTACCAATTGCCCAGGCGTTAACAATGACTCTGGTCTTGGCAGGTACATCATATCCATTAATTTGACAATGTTCACTGCATTCTCTTGGCAGTAGTAGTGGAACAGCAGGATTCAATCTCATAGTTTCTTTGATGACTGCTTGCAAGTATTTTAACTCATGAAGTCGCGATTCATCAACATTTCCATTTCCGGCAAAGACTTCCCTTACCTCATCTTGGGCTTTCTTCATTACTTTTGGATTTCTAATCATTTCCGACATTGCCCATATGACAGTTGTTGATGATGTTTCGCCTCCGGCACTGAAAATGTCCTGAACAAATCAGGTAACTTGAATTTAGATCATTATATCATATTAGTAAACCTGGTTTAGATCATACTATTATATTAGTAAAGCATCAACAACTCAGCATGAAGTCACATTTATTCATTCTAAATCTCAAAGATAAGATAATTCCTTTACATGACTAGCATGTAAACCTGGCTGCTGACTGCTCTATAAAAATTTAGGCAGCACACTCAAATGAAGAAGGGTAATAATTTGGCTCAAAGGATGCAACTAATCCTTTAGCATAGTTAGGCAATTGAACTAGCTTTTAGAGAGTGATAAAAATTTGCTTCTATACCTAGTTGTAATTCTTCGGCACATAAGCTATTTGTTTTAATTTTTGCTTCTCAGTGATCTACTCTCTTGATGGAAAATATTCCTTTTACATGTTAAAGACCGATCATTTAATATGAGAAGGTGAGTAGAACAGACTCACATAGATGACTGCTTTGAGGTTGTTGTCAGTAAGCGGAGGTTCAAACTCTCCTGAACTTTGAATGTTTAGAAGAACATCTACAAGATCCTCCTTTGCTCCTCTATTTCCAAGTTTTGATTCTGCTCGCTTGGCTTTATGCTCGATGAGAATGTTTTGAACTATTTCATCAATCTGATTGTGTGTTTCCTCTAATTTATGCCTGATTCCAGTGATTTTTTCAAGTATTTTGATAGAAGGGTACACGTCTGCTATGTTGAAACCTCCCATCAGCTTAATCGCATCCTGCATAACTGAAATGAATTTGTCTTGGTATTTGCTTTCTTTACCGAAGGCAGCCTGGGCAGTGATGCTATATGTCAATGAGTAAATCATTTTGCTGAGATTGACAACTGACCCCTCTTCTGATTTAATTGATCTGAACAGATTCGAGACCTCCTGTTCCCTAATTGATCGGAACGTCTGGACACGCTTTGAACTGAGAAGCTCAATTGTGCAAATTTTGCGAAGTTGTCTCCAATATTCTCCATATGGAGCAAAGGCAATATCGGTACCACCATAATTTAGTATGGCGGGGGAAAGAAGTAAAGGTCTATAACAAAATATGATATCATGATCCTTCATGACCTCTTTTGCTACAGCAGGTGAGGAGACGATGACAGTTGAAACTTCACCAAGCTGCAGATGCATCAGAGGTCCATATTTCTTAGCCAAGTCTGTGAGGATTCGATGAGGTAGGGAACCATTAAGCTGATGCAGGTTTCCTATGATAGGAAGTGGCCTAGGTCCAGGAGGCAGTTTTACAAGCTTAGTTTTCCTGACAATTTTGAGTGCAATAGAGAAGAAGGCAAGGAGAGCACATAGGGTTAAAAAAAGTTCCATTAGGATGAAAACGGATGCTTGAGTTGAGTGGTCTTCAATGAGGCAGAAATTTTATAGAGATACCTTGTATTATGTAGTCAATATGCTTTAGATACACACACACACACACATACATCATACATACATACATACATATAGATAGATAGATAGACACACACACACACACGTACACACACACACACAGATATATATGATGCAGATCACATAAAGGAAGATAAGTTGCGGATCAGAGACCTGGTTAGCCCCATTTGTGGATTTAGTCCATTAAAAATATATATATAGAAATTCTATTTTGAATGACTGTGGTTGCTGTTTTTGACTGTTCGAGTAAATTAAGAATTAGCAAAATTGGCAGAATATTTGATATGTTGACGAAGTATTGATGCCGGAGTTTTTTGGTTCTACTTGATAGACATGCTGTCAGACGTAGATCAACTCAAATTGGCCTTTATTAAATCTTGGTTCTAGATTTATTTATTTAGATTTCTCTCATATGATTGCATATACGGCTTTACAAAATTCATCCTCAGCTCTTGTTTCAAAAACATTAGTTTTATACAATTTTAATAACCGTCATTACTACACAAGATAAATAAACTAACTAAAGGAATTACAAGCTAGTGTGATATGCTCATGACCATTCAAACGCATTTTAAGCTTATTCTTTCACTCTTCAAATATGTATGTGGCCTGCAAATGTTGCATGTATTGTAGCCTCTTGTATTTGCAGCCAAGCAAAGGAGGGATGCGGCCTGCTGCTTATCCGCATTGAAGTTTGAATTAGGGAGATGATAGATACTAGTCATGTAGGTGAGATGTATACCTAATTTTCCCTGTGTTTCGTTCTTTTAAGCAAAGAGTTCGATTTGACTACTTAATCTGCAGCACCCAACTAAAGTTAAATACTAGATCACCAACTAAATGTATAACTGGTTTTTAAGCTCGACGGAGAGCGAGATAAAAATCTCAGCCCTTTTACCATTATCTGGCATCCAATGCGGTCCAATTGCACAATTCACAGTCAAGTGTGGAGGCTCCAAATAACAAATGCACAATCGAACTTGTAGCTATGCTGGTGTTGATATGAAGGCTACACTTGTACGCTAAATTTTATCAATGTTGTTGTCTGCGTTAAATCTGTGACATTTGTGGCCTATGGTTTCCTGGGTGGCTGGGATCTTGCCAAACAAAGAAAACGATGTCTTGACAGTAAAGTCAAGAATGAAAACGCACCCTTGATGCAGAGAATTTCATCTTGGATGTATTTAGCCACCATGGTTGACTGCAAACCGGAATTATATAAAAATTGGAACAATTGGCTCGGTAGGCATTGTAGTTCCAATCTTTCTTGGGTTTAGATTTTTTTTTTATATTTTTTTAAAACTTTACTATGGAAAATAAATAATGTTTACAGTTGAGGTGTGTTCCTTTACTAGAAGTTTTAGACAAGACTACTATAAAATAATAGTATTTTCGTACCTTAGAATATAAAATCTTGCTAACGTATATTGTTCTTACGGAAATGAGATTCATTAGATTTACGGGAAATCAAATGCGGGTACACTAGACATCTGGTCACTACAAACAACATGAATTGAGGGTTTTGAAAGTTCATACGAATTTAAATTCGGAAGCAAATAAAGCCCTAACATGGTTTGAAAATGGTCTAGCTAATTATAATCTAGATATCCTTGCACACACAATCACACCAGTTGCGAGATTTAATCTGTATTTTTCCGAAGTAGCCCTGACTTTAGTCGAATTGAATATCTGACACTAAAAGTATGTATGCGTGAAAACAACAAAAAGCCATGCAACAGTGCTTTAGTGTGATGATAAATATGTAAACAATCATGCAAAGTGTCAAATTCTTTAAAGTTGTGTGAATTCTAATTCAACGTGTATGTAAGTGCAAATTCTTTATTAGACAAAACTCAAAAAAACTCAGTCGATTGAACTAATATGCAAAAAATTAGAAGCTTGAGGAAGCAAAGTGCTGTAATTGATAGTTTAAGTTGCTACGTATAAAATGGGAATAGTTTAGAGTTGCAAAATGTAATTAACCCTTTTCTTTTTTAGATAATTTTGGTGACAAAGATGCAATGCAGTACTGTTGGAAACTGTAAATTTCGAGTACGACATATTGAAAAAATGTCCAATATTTTTGTTCTCGAAATAGTAAGACACAAACGACCTTCTGCCAAGAAAGCCACTCATTAACTTGAGAGGACAATAACTCATTGTTCAACGCTTATTGTCACGACGTGCACGTTCAAGAGGGTTTAAAGGCTGATTTAATTCATATAAAGCGAGTGACTAAGTGCCACACGAGCATAAAGAAAAAGTAAGTCCGTGATATTATGCACAGTATGACTACCCAAAAGTACAACGAATGTTGTGTAATCAAACCTAATACTAATGCCAACTAAAATTTCAAAATTCTTCCCATGTCAAAGTTGCTAATTCATAAGTCGTGTCACATGGTTTTATAAGTTCATGAGAAAGTTGGATTTAATTTATTTCACAGTCGAATGTTGTTAATAGCTTGTTCACAGTTCACACCATTTAGTAATGTGAGAACGGAATTAAAATGAAATAAAGGAAGGAAATGTTGAGGAGGCAAGTGATTTTTGGAATAGGTTGATAATAGAGAACTTTACTCCAGATAATGCAATATTGAGCACATTTATATTTTGGCTAATGAGGAAACCACGGAAGACATTTGATGAGTTTGAGAAGGGATTAGAGTTAAACATATGGATTTTTTTTAATCAACCTATACTATTACAATAAGAGAGGGGAAATGGTATTGGTAGTATTCGAACTCCCGACTTTTGGAGTGGAGTCATAGAATTCTAACTGTTTTACCCTCTATTCGTTTAGAATATATAGATTTTAGTTTACACTTGTAAATCACAGTAGACAGAAATTGAGCGTACCCTATAACCATCAATTGTACCTGTTGAACTTGAAATGTTGAGTGCTCTAGTCCATCAACTAGTCCAAGATGATTGATTAACTGCATATTTCTTCCATTCGAACAAATGACCACATAAAATTGATAGGATGCATTCAAAAGTGGCCACAATAATATTTAACTATGTTTATCTTTTGGAGTCACCAGGATGGTGGTGATTATATATAATTTCATGATTACATTTCTTTCCATGTATCACAATCCCATTGATCCAATGTCGATAAATTTTAATGAGAAAGAAATGAATAAAAATAATCACAGCTAAGAGAGAATTTCATAGTGAAATGCTTAAGAAATTACGCAAAATCTCAACCTTATGAGATTTCAAATGATAAGGTCATATGCACTCTTTTAATCAAATAAGTGTCAAAAACCCAAAAGTTTTCAAGGGTTCTTCTCATAAGTCACAACAATTTCTTAGCAGCTTTAATGAGAAATTTGACTTGAATAATGATAGAGTATGAACACTACTTTAATGAGAACAAAGAATATTTGTATAAAAAATAAGCAATGATATTATATATATATATATATATCTCATGAACTTTTGAATCGGTATTAATTCAAATAACCAATGCAGTGGGCATAGAAAATTTTCTCAATTTAATGGCTAGTTTACTATTACATAATAATGATTTAAGCAAAGATATTATCACCAGGCGAGTAAACTTTGCATCATCATGTCCCACCTTTGGATGGAATCATTAGATCTAGGGTAAATTACTAATAACCTCCAGTGATATTGGCTTTGACCAAGTAACTCTTCTATACTTTCAATATGATCACATAACTCATAGTTTTATGAAATGTGAAAATTGAATGGAATATATTGCACAAGGTATGTGTAACTCACTTACTGTTACGGAATATTCCACATTAATAGAATGAGATTTGGAATATTTTGAGAATATTCCGTAACGACGCATTGATTCCGTCCAATTTTTACATTTTATAAAACCACAGAAGGTTATATGGTCAAAATTGATACCACGGGGGTTATTAGTTATTTACCCTTAGATCTATAAGTGACAAACAATTATCCATTTGTGTAACTACAATAGAAATATTATTGATTTGGACAACTCTATAAGTGAATAACAATTATTCATTTATATAATTGCAATGGAAAACTTATTTAACATTGTGAAAACGCAACAACTCCTTCATAATTATAGAAAATTAAATACCTTTGGGCAAAGATTTATTCTATAAACATAGATACAAATAACCATTATAAACTTGATTATTATTTGGTCACTTTGGTGACAAATAATTAATCATTCTTTGTTTATATATTAAACTGCCCAAAATGCATTAATGCTCCATATAGTAATTTGATCTCTTGTAATCCATTACAAATTTAATAAATAATTTTGGGCATACAGTTATCTCAAATTTTGCAAACATCATAAATTGATTTAACTATAACAATAAAGAAAACATAGAATGGTATTATGACTACCAATATATCGCCTACCAAATTTGACCGTGACAAAAAAGATAATGTGCCAATCATGATGGAAGTTCACTCTAATTTTGGAATCAAATAATATGGCAATATAATAGTCTAAAATAAATTTATTGTGTCCCTAACAGTTAATCTGATATGAAACTGGACAATCAGTTTCTTTAATGTTGAGCAAAGCTTCCACATCCAAACACAATAACAATAAATTGGCATTAATTACATAGACCAAATAGAACATGAATGCCCACAAATAATTAAGTACGATAATTCCTTTTATTTTTTTAATTTAACCAACCAAATGGTCAGCGCCAATTCAACATATAAAACAAGGACTCGTATTTGATATGCACATTAGTTGCAACTCATCTTTGCATTTAATCTTGACCCAATTTTCAGAACTGAAAAAGAAAAGTTGGAAGCCATAAAGTTGTACCATAGGTTCTGAACATCATATAACCAGAGTCTTAACAAGAATTCCGATTTATGTGGAATTGGAAACTTTGTATCAAGACAGAAGTCGTTAGCATTTTCACATGACATGTAAAAAATATTTGTTTAATCAACATGGTCCTATCATATAACAAACTATTGAACACAAATCTTACGCAAGAAACAAAGTCCCAATCAATTTTTATTTCCAAGAAACATAAATTTCATGTGGTGAGGTACATGACTTCCACCAACTTCTTTCAACTATTGAACAAAAATCTCACCCAATAAACAAAGTCTCAATCAATTTTTATTCGCAAGAAACACAAATATCATGTGGTGAGGTACATGATTTCCATTTACTTCTTTCCGCCAAGCTATTATCTATTTGTTTGAAAAAAAATAATAATTAAGGCTATTATCTAACTGTAGGCTTTGATCAATTATACAATAAGATTCAATTATGTGACAACAACTTATGCCACGATATGACAACTAGTGAAACCATTATACGGCCAAAAATTACACCAAATTATATAATATACAAAGCTGCGTAAATTGATGTTATAAGTAATAATGCTTTGATAACACATAATTTACACTTGTAAGAGGAAAGTGGCGTGCCTTATCAACCATCAACTCGTCCAAGATGATTGATAAACAGCCTACCTTGATCTTCCCTCTCCTAACTGCATTCATTGATCTTTCCTTTCCTAACTTTCTAATATGTTGGCGTGTTGTTCTCTATCATGTTTGTGTGTTATAGATAAGCAAGCGTACCAACGTAGGTTAGAGTAGAAAGAAGGGGTCATGGTCCTTATTTACCTCTGTAATATATTTGTGTGTTATTGATGGATGAGAGCACAAAGGTTCAAGTGGAGAGACAGACCAAGAGCCTAATTTGTCGATGCATAAGTCACTCCTTCTCATTATCAGTTTTATCTTAAGCACAAAAATAGATATTCAACAAACTAATTTAAAAGTGTCTGGATAAATGTATAATAAGTATTCTATGTTTCCTCCATTATTATTTTGAATCCTTTAATTATTCACGTGCACTTATATATAATTTGTTCTTCAACTAATATGAGATTAAGCAAAAATAACGTATTATTTGAATATTAATGTGGTTATGAAGCCAACCAAATTAATAAATATTTTAACAATGTTGATTAAGGAATTTTGCAATGTTGGTAATGCAAGGCAAAGAATAAGATTTCTGGAAGAGATGTTGGAAAGAGGATGCACACGCAAACGAAACCAATTCTTCATCTTAGTCAAAACACTACGTCATTCAGGATATGAATCTGGAATTCCAAGACTATTTTCCAAGGCGGCCCACTGTGGCCGTTGAAGATTTTTATGTCATTAAGCAAATGAACAAAGGAGGAGCAGTGCAAAGCTGTACGAGAGAGGTCCCCGCCCTTGACAGGCGTCCTTTTCTCACAGCAATGAATCTCTCAATAATGTAATCTGGTTTTTCTTTGCTTTCCTTTGTAAAAGACAACTCTCCCATGTGTTCAGTAAAATATATCTTGATTAAATGCTCTTCACGTGGTGATCGGCATTTGTTTCAATTCTCTTAGAATAATTATACACCTATGGATGACTAAATGTTTGCTCGCACAATTTCATGGGGGCTATATAGCATCATCGTTCTTCGGGCCATTCAAATTTATAATAAAAGCTCAGCTCCTTAAAATAAAATAAAATAAAATTCTCCACGCGATGAAACTCTGCAGAAGTTTACTATTGTTTCTTGTTCTGGCTTTTGATGCCATGTAAAAAAGAGACAGTCAATGATCAAATTAGCAGTTTATGTAGGGGATGTCTTTCAGTGAAACGTTGCAATCCCCTCCTTGTGTCCATCTACTTGATGTAGTTCATATCATGAGTGATGGAAATGGCGCAACACTCGAAACTAAACAAAAAACGTTTAAGCATATAATTTAGCATTTTGAATCTTTTCAAAATTTTACATGACTTTTTTTTTTGTCCAAATATTTTATAAATCCAAAGGTGAAATATTCTTTATCTGGATAAAATTAACAACGGCACACTGTGGTAGCTTATTATAATTTGCATATGAGAAAATGCAGAATTTCTTCTGCATGATGTGATAGCTGAAGACTATCCTATTCTCCAGAACAAGGGCAATAAGGAATGGGAATCAATTTGAGATCATGCTTTCGCCCGACTGCTATGCCAAACATCTCAGTCATGTCTAGTTCTTCTGGTTTCGATTGATCAGGGAGCTTCCAGTCAAAGTGGTACAACAACTGTGCAAGCGGGAGCTCAACAAGAGGCAAAGCAAATGATATTCCAGGACAAATCCTTCTTCCAGCACCAAATGGGATGAAACTAAAGGTTTTACCCCTGAAATCGATTTCAGAATCAAGAAATCGATCGGGATTAAATTTCTCAGGTTCTGTCCATGCCTTAGGATCTCTACCAATTGCCCATGCGTTAACTATGACTCTGGTCTTGGCGGGTATATCATATCCATTAATTTGACAATGTTCACTGCATTCTCTTGGCAGTAGTAGTGGAGCAGCAGGATTCAATCTCATAGATTCTTTGATGACTGCTTGCAAGTATTTTAACTCATGAAGTCGCGATTCATCAACATTTCCGTTTCCAGCAAAGACTTCCCTTACCTCATCTTGGGCTTTCTTCATTACTTTTGGATTTCTAATCATTTCCGACATTGTCCATATGACAGTTGTTGATGATGTCTCACCTCCGGCACTGAAAACGTCCTGAACAAATCAGGTCACTGGACTTTAGATCATTATATCATCTTGGTAAACCTGGTTTAGATCATACTATTATAATCGTAGAGCAGCAGCAACTTAACATGAATTCACATTTGTTCGTTGTAAATTTCGAAGATAATTTCTATTTATGACTAGTATGTAAGCCCGAATGACAACTATATAAAAATTTGGGCGAAATACTCATTACTCCCTGTGATTTTCCAATAAATTACAAAATCGCTTATGGTTTCAAAAGCTATATATCACTTCTTATAGATTAGGTTAAAGTGTCAAACAAATGAAAATTAAGTGACCGTGAAATATATCCAAATTACCACAGCGCAAGTACTAAATATGGTCGGGGGATGATGTATAGCTTTTAGAATGATAAAGAGATTATGTGGTTCATCCGAAAATCACATAAAGGTAAAGTGTATTTTGCCAGGAAAAGAATATATGCAAACACAGAGATAAAACTGTAAAGCATTGGGATAATTTGGACATTTTACCCATGGATCATTACGGAATTTGATACCTTAACCAAAACCAGGAGTAGTATATAGCTTTTGAAACTATAAGAGGGTTATGTGATTTATCCGAAAACCACTATAGAGGGTAAAATAGAGGGTAAAGTGTAGTTTTTCCCAAAAATTTAGGCAGCACTCTCAACTTAAATAAAGAAGGGTAATAATCTAACGCAATGGACACAACTAATACTTTAGCATATACACTTTGGCAATTGAACGAGCTTTTTGCGAGTGATCAAAATTTGCTTCTGCACCTAGTTGTAATTCTTCAGCACATGAGCTGTTTGTCTTAATTTTTGATTCTCATGGTCTACTATTTTCACAGACGATATTTTTTTACATGTTAAAGACTAATCATTTAATATGAGAGCAGGTGAGCGGGACAGACTTACGTAGAGGACTGCTTTGATGTTGTGGTCAGTTAGTGGAACTCCAAATTCCCCTGAACTTTGAATGTTTAGAAGGACATCTACTAGATCCTCCTTTGCTTCTCTATTTCCAAAGTTTGAGTCTGCTTGTTTGACTTTATGCTCGCTGAGAATGTTTTCAATTACTTCATCAACCTGGTTGTGTACCATCTCTAACTTATGCCTTATTCCGGTGAGTTTTTCTAGTATTTTTAGGGAAGGGTACATGTCTGCTATCTTGAAACCTCCCATCAGCTTAACCACATCCTGCATTATTGAGATAAATTTGTCATGATATTTGCTTCTTCTACCAAAAGCAGCCTGCGCAGTGATGCTATATGTCAATGAGTAAATCTTTTTGCTGAGATTGACAACTGATCCCTCCTCTGAAGAAATTGATCTAATCAGATTCGAGACCTCCACTTCTCTAATTGATCGGAATGTTTGGACACGCCTTGAAGTCAAAAGCTCCATTGTGCAAATTTTGCGAAGTTGCCTCCAATATTCTCCATATGGAGCAAAGGCAATGTCGGCACAACCATAATTTAGTATGGAGGGTGAAAGAAGGAAAGGTCTATAACAAAATACGATATCATGTTCATTCATGATCTCTTTTGCTAGAGCAGGTGAGGAGATAATAACAGTTGAAACTTCACCAAGCTGCAGATGCATCAGAGGTCCATATTTCTTAGCCAAGTTTCTAAGGATTCGATGAGGTAGGGAACCATTAAGCTGATGCAGGTTTCCTATGATAGGCAGTGGTCTTGGTCCAGGAGGCAGTTTCACAGGCTTTGTTTTCCTGACAATTTTGACCGCAAATGAAAAGAAGACAAGGAGAGCACAGAGGGTGAAAAGAAGCTCCATCAGGATTCAGAGGGGAATGCTTGAGTTGAGTGGTCTATCAATGGGGCAGAAATTTTATAGCAATACCTTGACTTATGTAGTCGATATGCTGTAGATCATTTATAAAAAAAACATATAATGTATATCACTATGAAAGATATGCTGTAGATCAGCACACTTGGTTAGATCATTTGATGAATTTAGTCAATTAAAAAAGTATATAGAAATGCTACTTTGAATAGCTAAGGTTATTGTTTTGATTCAATTACAGTGGTTGCTGTTCTTGACTGTTTGAGTAAATTATGACTAAAGAAAAGTGACACAATGTTTGATATATTGACGATGGATTGATGACCAAGTTCTTTTTATTTTTTTTTTCTGTACTTGATACACACACTTTCATATCTGGGGTTGATCACCTCAAGTTTACCTTTATTAAATCCTGTTTCTAGATTTAATTATTTAGATTTCTCTGATATGCTTGCAAATGCGGCTTTACAAAATTCATCCTTAATTCTTTGTTTTAAATACATTTGTTTTATTCCAGATGGAAGCTGATGCATTTTAAGCTTTTTCTTTGTTTTTCTAAATATAGTGGACAATTTATTGCATTTGCAGCCAACCAGTAGAGGAATGCCACCAGCTGTTAATCTGCATCGAAGGCTCAGATCGGGAGATGTTACTGGTAGGGATGTTACTGGTACGTAGGTGCCGTGTATACCTGGTTTTCCTTGGGTTTCGTTATTTTTAGTAAAGAAAAAGAGTTACTGGATTCCCCCAGCGCCCAACTAAAGTGGAATGCTTCTTCACCAACTAAGAAGGTGTTTGGTTTAGAGAAATGAGGGAGGCGAATAGGTGTAAGTAATAAGAACATTCATTGTTGATATTTGAAAAATAAGTAGTAAGAACATCCATTATTGATGTTTAAAAAATAACTATTACTATATTTTAATTGGAATGAAAATAATTAATGAGAATCTCTATAATTCCCTCCGAAAAATTACTCTATCAAACCCATTAACCCATTTAGGGTGAATAATACCCATCTTATTACTAAACCAAACATGTTGGTGGAAATGGTCAAAAAATCATACTCATAGTAAGTTTAATGATATTCATAGTGATAGTGATTTAGGAATTTGAATCAAACCGCTCATAAATAAAGAATAAGGAGACATTTGATTCAAATTCTTTAATCACTATTATTATAGATATCATTGACCCCATTATGAATATTAGTTTTGATGATTCCCCTAACATGTTTGGTTTAGTAATAAAATAGGTAGCATTCCTTGCAAAAAGAGCTACTTAGTTTAATAGAGTAGTATTTTGGGGAGAATCATAGAAATCTTAATTAATTATTTTCATTTTGATTGAATGATAGCGATAGTTGTTTTTTAAACATCAACAATGGGTGTCATTACTACTCATACCTGTTTTCTTCCTTGAGTCTCCTAACCAATCACCCCTAAGTCACTGTCAAGTGGACAATCTGTGATACCTCGTATCTGTCCTACATTGGTAGGAGTTGTGATGTCTGTTTGGTATATAATATCCTGAGTTATGGACTACTAATAATTTGGCTTAAGCATTTTGAGCCAATAGTTTACGCTCAAAAGTTATTGGGCCAGCCTAGACTCAAGTGTTACAATTGGTATCAGAGCAAACCTCGTGTAGTTACTACACAGGGTGAGACTGGGCTAGTGGTATGGGCCGTGACTATGCAACGTATTGTGGCATTTTTATTGGATTTTGTGAGGACGTAAAGACCTAAAGGAGGGGTGAATGTGCTACTTTGTATTTGTCCCACATCAATAGGAGTTGTAATGTCTATTTGGCATATAATATCCTGGATTATGGGATATTAGTAACGACTTAAGTATTTTGAGCCCGTGATTTATGTTCAAAAGTTATTGGGCCTGCCCAAAGTCGAGGTGCTACACAATCTATCCAAAATAAATAATAAGGTTGGAAAAGTGAAGATTTCCATTCAAAAAAAAAAAAAAAAGAGCAATTAGAACTCGGTCAAAATGGAAGCTACACTTGTATGCTCAATTCTTGATGCTAAATTTTATCAATGTTGTTACCTGCGTTACATTTGTGGTATTAGTGGCATATGTCCAATTTCTTGGTGTGGCAGGGATCCTACCAAAATCAAAGAAAACAATTAATTGGCAGTAAAGTGAAAGAATGAAAGCGAAGCCTTGATGCTGGGAGTTCCAACTTCTATATATTTAGCCACCTGGGTTCACTGCAAACCAGAATAATGTGAAATTCGAAGCGATTGGCTCAGTAGGCATTGTACTTCAAATCATCCTTAGGCGTAAGGCAGTTTTTTCATAAAAGTTTCAATGTTGAAAATAAATAGGCTAAATTATGAAATTCTATCTTGTGATTTGGTTTTTGACCACATAGTACTTCTATCTTTTCAATATGACCTCCTATGGTTTTATGGACATATTTAACCCAATCAACATCAAAAAATATTTAGCATCAGTAGCATTAGATGTGAAATATTTTGAAAATATTCCTAACTAAGCGTATTTAATCCAATCAACATCACGAAATATTCAGCATCTGTGTAGAATCAGATGTGGAATATTTGGAGAATATTCCTAACTATGCGTATATAACCCAATCAACATCAGATGTGAATATTTTAGAAATATTCCGTGACGGAGTATTGATTCCGTCCATTTTTCATATTTCATAAGACCATAAGGGTTTATATAGTCATATTGAAAACATGGAAGATTATGTGGGCAAAAGCGAACTACATGAGAATATTTCGTAATTTACCCAAATGAATTATATTAGAGTTGAGGGCTGTTCTTTTACCAGAAATTCTAGACAACAATATTATTTTCATATCTTAGAAAATAAAATCTTGCACACATATATTGTTCTTAAGGAAATGGGAGTCATAAGATTTACAAGAAATCAAATAAGGGTATCAGTACACTAGATACTGGTTACTAAATAAGGGTATCATTATCTTTCAAAAAATAAAAAATAAGGGTTTCAGTACCCTAGATATCTGGTTACTACAAATAACGTACATTAAGGCTTTGAGAATTCATACGAATTTAAATTCGGAAGATTTAACATCGGAACAATCTCTATTGCCCCCATTCACACGGGTAACTTGGACGATGTAATACACAAAAAGATTAACATATGAACAATTTTAAAGTATAGGATGAAAAATTGAAAGAAGCACATAAATACATTTGGAAGACTTTTTTTTTTTGTAAGTTACATTTGGAAGACTCAATTGAAGCTAACCTTTTCTTGTTGCGTTACTTGATGACACGGCCATAGAAACTCTAAATGAAACAACGCGAAAACTTCGAGTGCTCGGATCATTTTCTTGAAAAATCAATTATTGCAAACCATCACAAATGTACGAAGAGCCTCCTAGTTAGACTCCCTGGGGTAGATTTTGTAGAATTTTTTGATCCATATAAGTTCTAGTCTTCTAATGTGATCAATTTCTAAACTAAAATACTCTTGGTTATTGGTTTTGTACTAAAGTCAATTAATTCTAAGATATAATTTATACTTATTGCCAAGTGATTAGGAACCTAAAGGGCCACACACAATAGAACTAATTCTTGGGTTAAAGTGAATTAAATAATTATATGATAATTATGGGATTAATTTGTGAGATAATTAATCCTAAGGACTTATTAATAAATAGAGAAATTATAGTAGTGGAATAATTTCCTTTTGAAGGAAATTAAAACCTACTAAATATCTTATTTGGTAAGATATCCTAATAGATAATGATTACTTATTACAAAATTCTTGTTAGACAGGATGTCTTAATTATTACTCTATAAATAAGTCCTAAACACTAAGATTTGACACGACATATACAATACGTAACGTTAGAAAATCATATAGAGAAAAATAGTTTTTCTTTATATAATTTTTTTCACGTTGAGGATGTGTCAAGTGAATCTAGCATATTCACTCGGTGTTGATCAATCCTGATAAGGATCCCAAGAAAGTGTTCGTGTGGATACCTTAGAGGCCAGACATGTATGCAGTTGTGGTTGACATCACGTATCTTTGATCAGGTTAATCTGTTTAATTATGTAATCAAAAGTAACGTTTTTGATTTTGTATAGATAATCAATGATTCTGGTTAGAAATTAATTTTAGTTTTGTTGTGTGAATTATTTATTGGCATATTGATTTCCTAACAGGTTCAACCATTGTTGTTGCACAAGAAATTAAGAACAAGTATTTATTCATCATTTGCTAGCAAGGGACTGACAGAAACACTTATGTTATCTTCTATATTTCATATCTATGTTATATAAAAATAAATTTTTAGCTAGTTTAAAGAAAACGTATAATAATCAGTGTAAAAAAACAAAGTATAGTATACAAATTAAAGAAAAAATAAATGGAAAAAATGCAAATACTATATTTAGGTTTTTGAGTTATCTTAGACTTGAACAAAAAACTTAATACTCCTAAATTCCTCTGTAATATTTATTAATATTAGCCTCTAAAATAAACATGTTAAATGTTTTGGTTCACTGCAGATTTTAAAATTAATACCCAAAATCAAAACCATTTTTCCAAATGAAGTTTGATTAGCCTAATTGCTTTTAAAATTTAGTTTGGTTACCATAGTTTTTCAATTTAAAATGGACCCACTTTTTTAATTTTTTGATTATTCAGTTATTTGTGCCTACTTCCACTACCTACTATGTATAGGTACACCATGTACCCATAAGCTATGAAGATTTATTTTAAAAAATGACATTTTTATTTTGAAAAAAGAATAAGTTTAAAATATTACTAGATGACATTGAATATTGCTGATGTATATCTTCTTCCATAAATGAAAAAAAAAAACCTACAATCACTAAAGCTAAAAGAATAAAAGAAAAAATAATAAGTTAAAAAAATGACATTTTTATTTTGAAAAAAGAATAAGTTTAAAATATTACTAGATGACATTGAGAATGAGATCGAAGAGTCTCATACAAGGAAAGGGGATGTCAGGGTCAATCTAATTCTAATCTAAAACCTTGCACAAGCAACCGGCACCGATTGCAGGAATTACTTTTTATTTTCCTAAAGTAACCTTAATATTTATCTAATTGAATGTCTAACACACTACAAGAATGCATGTGTGAAAACAAACAAAAAGGCATGCAACCGGTGCTTGGACGTGATGATGAAAACAATTAAACAATCAAGCAAAGTATCAAATTCTTTACAATCATGTGAATTTAATGCTATGTGGATGTAAGCGCAAATTCTTTAGAAACAATTGGACATTACTGGACAAAATTCAATAAAAACTCGGTCATTTGAATTAATATGAGGAAAAATAGAATTTTAAGGAAGCAAAGTGTTTTGAATTGCAAAATATAAATGGTTTAGAGTTGCAAAATGCAGTTAATCCTAGATCTTTTTTAGATAATTTTGGTGACAATGAGACAGTATAGTATTATCATATGTCAAAAACTGTAAATTTTGAGTACGACATACTTACTAAAAAAATGTCCAATATTTTTATCCTTGAAATACAGTGGACGCAAACAACCTTCTCGTCAAGAATGCTACTCATTGAAACTAACTTGAGAGGACAATAACTTATTGTGCAATGCTTATGTAGTTTGCCTACCCAAATATGCTGAAACAAATACACATTATGAGTAAATTTCGTTATTAAACATGCTGAATTTAAAAAACTCTTAATCTATTAATTTTAAATATTAAGTTGACTTATCAAATACCCCTTCAGTAGTAACCATAGTTCACACATAGACGTTGAACAAACACATACATCGTCTCAATTAACATGGCAATATATTAGTCTGAAATGAATTTATTGTATCCCTAATAGTTAATCTACAACTAACACAAACACGGACCCATCAGTTTCTTTAATGCCTTGAGTCAAAGCTTGCAAATACAAACACAATGACAATAAATTGGCATTAGTTAAAATAGCACCAAACAGAACTTTGAATGCCCACAAATAATTAAGCACAGTAATCCCTTTTAATTTTTTAATTTAACCAACCAAATTATCAACGTCAAATCTAGGCAGAAAATAAGGATCCGAATAGGATTAGGATTCTTTGTATGAAGACAGAAGTCACTGGCGTTTCCACGACTTACCAAAAATGTTTGTTTAATCAACAAGGTCCAATTATATAGCAAACTATTGAACACAAATCTCACTCAAGAAACAAATTCTCAATCAATTTTTATTTGCACTACATTCATGTGGGGAGGCACATGATTGATTTGTAGCTGCTTCTTTTCGTCAAGCCGTAAGCCAATCACACGGTAATTTTTATTTGTTTGTTTGAAGAACATAATAATTAAGCCTATTATCTAACTGTAGGCTTTAATCAATTATGTGGTAAGAACCACGAATATGAAAACAATTTATGCCACAATTTGCCAACAAGTAGACAATTATACAGCCAAAAATTAACACCAAACAGTATAATATACAAAAAAAACAGCATAAATTAATGTTATATTTAAGTATAAATTTACAAGTAATAAATTGAACTTAATGCTATGATACCACACATTAAACATATGGACTCCTTAATTTACACCATCAATTGTACCGCTTGAACTTGAAATGTTGAGTGCTCCAGTCCATCAATTCGTCCAAGATGATTCATCAACCGTATACCTTGATTTTCTCTCTCCTAACTGCATACCGTAATCTTCTTTTTTTCTGAGTCTCTGATATGTTGATGTGATATTTCTGTGTTATTCTTTGATAGGTTTGTGTGATGTTTGTGTTATAGATGAGCAAACATAGCAACATAGGTTAGAGAGAGAGAGAAACCAGATGCCCTATTTGTGTCTTTAAAATATTTGAGTGGTTTTTTATAAATAATTCATATTACAATATATATTACTTCACAAATGTAGAGTAAGGCTCTCAATAATGTACTGAGTGTGGTTCAGACTGTTTTTGCCACACACAATTAAGGATATGGTTCCCTGATCTTACATTTATCCAATTATCTCCCTCTCCCTTCCTAAATGTCCAGACCGGATTTTGAACTCCCGACCTTGGCACGGGGAAGACCTTAAGGGCCTTCTCCTAACCATTGGAGCAAGCTCTATAGTGGCTAAATATTTGCGTGTTATTGATGCATAAGAGTACAAAAGTTATGAGTGGAGAAATGGACCAAAAGCCTTATTATCTTGAATCCTTTAATTATTCACGTGTAATAGATCTGCCATTTCTTAAAATCTCTCTTCTGATTCAAAATCGTGGTGTAACGTGTATCCTCTCCTGTTCCGGGCATGGAATAGATGAAATAAATCAAAAAAAAGCTTGATTTAGGGATTTTTACAATGCCGGCAATGCAAGGGAAGGAATAAGAGTTATAGAAGAGAGTGCACGTCACAAAAAAATCCACTCTGTCTTCGTCAAAACTCTACGTCATTCAGGATATGAATCTTGAATTCCAAGACTAATTACTTTACATGCTTACTGTGGCCTTTGAAAATTTTTGTTTCATTCAGCGAATGAATGAGGAGCCCTGCAAAATTGTACTAGAGAGGCCGCTGCCTTTTGACAGGCGTCCTTTTCTCTCGGCAATGATACTCTCAGTAACGCATGCTGATTTTTCTTTGCTTTCCTTTGTAAAAGGTAATCGTCTCATTTGTTTAGTAAAATACACCGTTATAGCCACTTATCAATTGACTTTAACTTGATTAAATCATCTTCACGTGGTGATAGGCATTTGTCAATTGACTCTTAGATAAATATACAATTGCACCTTGGAGCCTCACAAGTGCCATTTCTTACAAGCTAATGATTCTGATTTAATAGGGCAAGATAGAGGCTGAGATGTGTGTCAACTAGACCAAATTTGAATCCAAAAAACATAAAAAAGACATGATTTTGGGGAGAAAATGTTGGTTTTGTATTAAAGCTAATTAATTCTAAAATTATAATTTATATTTATTGCCAAGTGATTAGGAACCTAAAGGGTCACACACAATAGAACTAATTCTTGGGTTAAATTGATTTAAATAATTATGTGATAATTATAGGATTAATTTGTGAGATAATTAATCTTAAGGACTTAGTAGTAAATAAAGGAATTATAGTAGTGGAAGAATTTACTTTTGAAGGAAATTAAAACCTACTAAATATCTTATTTGGTAAGATATTTTAATAGGTAAAGGTGACCTATTACTGAATTCTTGTTGGACAAGTTGTCTTAATTATTACTTTATAAATAAGTCCTAAACACCAAGATTTGACACGACATATACAATATAACAGTAGAAAATTAGAGAGAAAAAAAAAGTTTTTTCTTTATACAATTTTCTTCATTTCGGTGGCATGCCAAGTGGATCTAGCATATTCACTTGGTATTGATCAATTCTGATGAGGATCCCAAGAAGGTGTTCGCGTGGATCCTTAGAGGCCGGACACCTGTGTGACTGTAGTTGATATCGCGTATATTTGATTAGGTTAATTTGTTTTATTTACGTCGCCAAAAAGGTACGTTTTCGATTTTTTATAGATAATCAATAATCTTGTTTAAAAATTAATTTTAAATTCCACTACGTCAAAGTGTTATTGGCATGTTGATTTCCTAATAGTGGTATCAGAACATCATGTTTGATTATCTGTACATTATTTGCTGTCATGAATTTATTTATATGTATGTGTGATTTAATTGATGAATTTGAGAAGTTTTGTTTGAAAATTTGTTTCAAAATATTTAAGCAAAATTTTATGAAATTTTGTTTAATTTAGCTAGATGGAAAATTTTAATGAAAAATTTGTTTTCTTGAAAAATTTTCGGGTATCGCTCAAACGAAGAATTTCAGTGTTCATAAAACTTTAAAATTAAATTTTTTGTAAATTTTAATTTTTGGGTTTACTGTTCATAAAAAAAATTCAAGGGTCAAACTGCCGGAAATTGTTCCGGCAGAATAATCAATCAATTTGGACATTCAACTGCCTGAAGAAGTTTCTGGCGGAAGCACAAAGCAAATTCTTCCGGTCGAACCAACTCCGGTTGGTCTCATACCACCCGCGGCGACCAGCCTAGCCTTGTCTCCGGCCAGAACGTTTCTAGCAAGCACGCAATCGGATCTGATCTCGGCTGTTCCATCAGACTTTGTGGCTGTCAAATCGTTGAACCCCTTTCCCAATTGGCTTCTGTGTTCACCGGAATTTGGAGGTGTTTGGCTGGGTTTGGAGTCGATCGGCCAGTCTGGTGAGATCCCGTGTGACTGGAAACGTTCTTGTCACGGGAAGTGGATGACCGGCTAGATCTGGCCGGATATGGGCCAGAAAGAACTTGGCTAGCACCGCCGCCGGAGAAGGAAGATTTGCAAGGGAGAAGAAGACACGGGCGGCGCAAATTTGGGTGTGAAAACCCTAGACCAGAAACGACGTCATTTGACGACGTTTCTTTAAAAAAAAAAAAGAAGAAGAAAAAAAATCCCCGGTCAACTGGTGCAGTTTGACCCACAAGAACCAAACCAAACAGCGTTGTTTAAAAAATAAAAATAAAAAATAAATTTTTGTGGTCAATTGGTGCGTTTGACCGCCAGAAATGGGAAAAGTTTTCCTTTTTGCGAATTGGCCCCTGGTTTTTATTTCTTCTTCTTTTGTTTAATGGCCCAATAATTTTTATTTAATTATTTTTTGACCTAGAAACTTCTCAAATAATTCAATTAAATGAATTCTAATGTGATTAGAATTAATATACCTATAGATTCATGACTGAAGTCTTATATGTTCTTTTAACGTGATTATTTGAATGTTTTATTATATGTGATTTATATTTAATAAAATAATGAGATTTATTTTATTTGTATGACATATCATATGTTAATTTTATATTTGATAAAATAATGTGATTTATTTTATTGCATATTGTATGCCTTATTTAATCAAATATTTATTTTCATATATGATATATGTGTACGATGAGACCATCATTTATCCCTCAATAAAAATAGATCACTTCCATTATTATAGTATAAATAATTTTTGTTAGGATAGCTTGTTGAGCTAACTCAAGGTTATTCTATCAGAAATTTTGTTACTTGAGATATGATCTCTGAATAATGGTTTTGATTTAAATAAAAGAAATATATCATAACTATTATTATAATTTAAACAATTCTTGTTAGAATAACTTGTTGAGCTAACTCAAGGTTATTCTACCTTGAATATGTTTACGATGAGATACGATCTCTAAATAATAGTTTTGATTAAAAATATTAAATCATGAATAGTTGCCTTCCATTATTATAGTTTAAACAGTTCTTGTTTGGATTACTTGTTGAGCTAACTCAAGGTCGTTCTAACTAGAATGTGTTTTTACTATGAGATGTGGTCTTTGAATAATGAGTTTGATTTAACAAAGACTCATGGCTTGTTGAGCTAACTCAATGTCATGTGTCTTTGAGGTAAGAAATTAGGAGACATATGTGATATGTGTATCAACAGTTGATATCTAACTATCTAGGAGTTACAAAAGTTGTAATTGGTAATTGTTACCTACTTGTTGAAATTATTTTTGATTTGTTGAGCTAACTCAAGATTAAAAATAATTAAAATGGGATCCCTAGCCCGCTAAGAATTTTATGAAAATTCTTGAATTAATTATGAGGGATATTAATTTGAATAAAATAGTGGGAGCAAAACCAAAATTTTAATGTCCATATATTTTCTTTTTGGTTTTGTTTATTGCATAAATATAAAGTCATATTCTATCTTTATTTCTAGTTGTAAAATGTATAGTCACGTGAACACATAATCCAAATTGAAATTCTTGGACTAGGATAAAGCTTGAGAATGGTTCTTAAGTATACAAATATTAGATTGTCTTTGATATCTTGATTCTACTTGTTTGAGTGACAATGATAGCTAGGAAATAAAAATGCATACCAGATGCATAAATACAATAATGATATTATTGCTTGTATCATGATATTGTTTATAACTCCTAAGCTATAAAAGTAGCATAATATAATGAATTCTTAGTCTATGATTGTGCATCTCAAAAAGTTGTTTGATACACAATCTAGGACCAATAGATATGAGATATCTAAAGAGCAATTTGTATAGGAATTAAGGGACAGTTAATTACTTGTCAAGGGGAAACCCAATGCTAGTCTTGAGAAGGGCTAAATAGTCATGACAAAGTATAAAAGTATGATCAAAGTGGACAAGTCTATAGGCATGTGTTTCCAATCTAGAAACAATTAGTATTAGAAAGCAAATTGTATGGCTCATTTAAGACTTAGAAGTTGATGAGATTTGGTTAAACTTTGACTTCTAGAATATTTATGGTTGAGATAAAGTAATCTACTAATCAAGATTCTTGGGTATTAGATACTAGATTTGGATTTCATATTTACACAAATATGCAAGATCTTGAGAATAGTAAATTTTGGCAAAGGAAAAGTTGAATTACGTGTAGAGAATAGAGCAAAAGTTGTTACATTAACCATAAGAACTTACACACTCTCTTTTCCAATTGGACTTATCCTAGAATTAAAGAATTACTAATATATTCTAGTGCTTACAAAGAACATAATATCTACATTTGCATTAGATGTGGATAGATCTACCAATACTCAAAAGAATAAATGTTGTTCTTTTTGCTTGATGACATTCTAAGTAGTACTAGTTTATTAAACAATGGCTTAAGTATTCTAGATTTTGATAAGTTCATTTTCAACATAGACATTAAGAGACAAAACTTGATATTTTGAAGCGATTTTATCTTTGGTATTTTAGATTTGGTCATATAAATAAGAAGCGTATATCCAAGTTACATAAAGATGTATATTTGGACTCATTCAATTATGAATTTTATGAGATATGTGAATCTTATTTACTTGTTTAAATGACCAAGACATCTTTTATTGAAAAAGTGAATTTGCTAATGATCTTTTTGGATTTATACTTATTGATGTTTATAACCCAATATCGATCCATGCTAAAGGTAGTTTCTTATACTTCATCACTTTCTCGAATAACCATTTTAGATGTGGTTTTGTGTATCTTACGAGATATGAATTTGAGACCTTTGAAAAGTTCAAGACCTTTAGGCCTGAAGTAAAGAAACAACTTGACAAAACTGTTCAAACACTAAAATGTGATTGAGGTGGAGAATACTTGAGTCACGAGTCTCAAAATATCTAAAAGATGAGAATTGTACTCTGTTGGATATGGTACATTCCGTGATGAGCCATGTTACACTTCCAATCTAGTTTTAGAAATTTGCCTTAAAATTGTCTCCCATACACTCAAATGAGTTCCAACTACAATTGATTAATACCACCTCATATGAGATATGGTATGGTAAGAAACTAATTCTTAGTCACATGAGAATTTCAAAATGTTTTGCTTATGTGAAGCATCACGTCAGACAAGTTTGAGACTGAGTCTTATAAATATTTATTTGTGGTGTATTCTAAAGAAAGTTTAGAATGCTACTTCTACAATTGCCTTGAGCAAAATTGTTTATCTCAAGACATGATATCTTTCTAGAAAAAGTGTTTATTCTTGAAAGGGGCAGTGCGAGTAAAGTAGAATTTAAAAAAAATTCAAAAACCACAAACTAGCAAAAATAACAGTTGGAATCTGAGCTTAAGTCGTATATTGATGAGGTACAAACGGAAGCTCAAGTTGCACAAGATTTTCATAGTTTAGTAAAATACATTATTCTCTTTAGAGATATAGAGTTCTCATGAATGAGAGTAATGATGTGCTAGTCATAATTGATGACGATTTTACTTGCTATGAAGAGGCCATGTTATGTGTAAACTCTTTGAAGTGGCGTAACGTCATAAAATCCAAAATGGATTCCATGTCCAACAAGAAGGTATGGACCTTGGTCAAGTCACCTGAAGGTAAAACCCTTAAGGTGCAAGTGGGTCTTTAAAAGAAAGGCCGATATGGATAGTAATATGATTACTTACAAATCAAGGAGTTAGAACTTTCGTTTTGGTGGGATGGTCAAAGAGTTTGATTTTTCTAAAAAAAAAAATGAAGATGAGCATTGTATATACAAGAAAGTGAGTGGGGAGCACTAGTCTTTCTTAACATTTTATGTGTAGGACATATTGTTGTTGAGAAATCATATATCTCTCTTTTAAAACGATTTAAGATGTGACTGTCCAAGAATTTCTCCATAAAAAATTTTAGGAGGGGCAACCTATTTATTGGGAATTAGGATCTATAGAGATAGATCTAAGAGGTCGCTTGGTCCCTCAATTAACGTATATAGACAAAATGCTAAAGAAGTTTAGCATGGAGCAATCAAAGGAAGGGTTTCTGTGGAACACGATATTACCCTTTTAAGCTATGCTATGTACGAGATCGATGTCTCCTATGCTCAAAGTGTTATGAGCAAATATTAACCTAATTCTAGTGAATGTCACTAGATATTTGCCAAGAATATCCTAAAATACTTAAAAAGAAACTAATGGATTATTCTTGATTTATGGAGTTCACACTTTAGAAGTGTATGGGTTTATAGATGTAAACATTTAATTATTTAAGAATGATAATAGATTATAATCTATACTTGTGTTCACGTTGAATAGTGGTGTTGCTAGTTAGAAGAGTTCTAAGCTAGACACTGCAACAGATTCTACAACAAAGACCAAGTGCTTTGTAGCTTTAGAAGCTAAGTTGGATCTAGAAATTCATTGTTGAACTTACGGTCTCATCTATGATTGAAACAAATATTTTGGCTATACCATTTATTTAAAAAAATAATCGGTAGAAACGATGTAAAAATAGATGAGATTCCCACTGCGGATAATGTAGTTGATCCATTGACTAAAGCATTATCCCAAAAGAAACATGATAGTCATGTGTATTTATTCTATTTAGAGTAAATAAATGATTAGTTTTAGTCAAAGCAGGAGATGACTTATAATTTCATAAATTGTTATGTTTGATTATTGTTTATGCAATAATAATGATATATGGCATTTTATCATTTTTAAAATATGTATTTATGTATTTTTGAATGATAAAGTCCTTAGAATAATATTTATTATTATTCTTAAAGTATCCCTAATCATAGTATTAACAATATAAAGGACGTTGTTAATGCGGATAGATTAGCATATATGATGATATATGGGTGGATTGTTAGAGAACATATTCACTAGATTGATCCGCTTAGAGATTTCCATAAGGTTAACTGTTTGAGTGCCAATGGTATAATCTCTACGTGACAATAGTGTAAGTGATCCTTTGACTTGAGATTATAAGAGTATCTTTAGTGTGGATTGTTGTACTTTAACTCTATTAGTCCATAATTCGTAATTGGTTATGTGTACGATAGAAATTGGGTATAATAAGAGACATGAATTGATAGTTTATGATCAATATAGGATTCACCACTTCTAATAGTGGGAGAGCATATCTCTATTGTGGCCACACTTGTTGAAATATCAACTCAGAAATGTTTGCAAACGAATCAATAATTTAGAAAAGTTCTAAATTTATTGAAAAGAGAGTTGAATTTCGGAAACAAGAAATAGTAATAATTAGTACCTTAAGAGTTGGCACCTATACCTTACTCTTGTACTAATTTGGGATATAGTATGGTAAAAGGATAATAATTACATGGAATCTTGTTCATAGATAGGTGAAGTTAATCACTTGACTTTCCTAACACTTAGGTGGTCATGATGCTTGGCTAGAGACCAATCTTGATTTATAAATATAAATTAATTAATTTTGATTAATGATAAATTAAAGTTGTTTAATTTATCCAATCTTAGAATCCTTGTGACTAAATTGACTTTAGTCCAAGTAGGAGTTTGTTGGTTTTGTACTAAAGCCAATTAATTCTAAGATTATAATTTATATTTATTGCCAAGTGATTAGGAACCTAAAGGGTCACACACAATAGAACTAATTCTTGGTTAAATTGATTTAAATAATTATGTGATAATTATGGGATTAATTTGTGAGATAATTAATCCTATGGACTTAGTAGTAAATAGAGGAATTATAGTAGTGGAAGAATTTCCTTTTGAAGGAAATAAAAACCTGCTAAATATCTTATTTGGTAAGATATCCTAATAGGTAAGGGCTACCTATTACCGAATTCTTGTTAGACAAGCTGTCTTAATTATTACTTTATAAAATAAGTCCTAGACACCAAGATTTAACACGACATATACAATATAACGGTAGAAAATTAGAGAGAGAAAAATATTTTTTTCTTTATACAATTTACTTCGTTTTGGTGGCGTGTCAAGTGGATCTAGCATATTCACTTGGTGTTGATCAATCCTGATGAGAATACCAAGAAGGTGTTCGTGTGGATACCTTAGAGGCCGGACACCTGTGCGGCTGTGGTTGATATCGCGTATCTTTGATCAGGTTAATTTGTTTTATTTACATTGCCAAAAAGGTACGTTTTCAATTTTGTATAGATAATCAATGATCCTCTATAGAAATCAATTTTAAATTCCGCTACGCCAAAGTGTTATTGGTATGTTGATTTCCTAACAGAAAAGTGGTTACATCACAGTTTTTGACAGTTACACCAGAATACTAGATAATTACACCGAAATGTGGAACAGTTACACCATGCCCAAATTGTGAGAACTGGCAAGGGGCCAAATTGCAAGGCACCGTACTCAATACAATTGGTGATTGGTTATTAGCAAATTTTCTTCCATTTTTCAACGACAATTGGTTCTTCATGTTTACTAGTTTCTTGATACATATTTGTTTAGATAATTTCTTGGGTTATATAACATTGTTGGTCTTCATGTTATTCAATAATGTGGTGATGTGAACCCAAGGGTGGATAATCAAGCTAAACGAGGTATTCGGGATGTCTATAGAGGCAAGTCAAAGTCGATGTCAAGCTTGGAAGGAGACTTGAAGGCATCAAAAACTGCTGGACAAGTTGGGAAAAAGGGTTATGACCGAACTTGCGGCATCTCAAAAGGTTAGCAAACCAAAGGCACACACAGGAGCGAACTTGTGCCCGAAGCCACACTGCAGGTACTTGTTGCAGATATGAATAGTAACGACTCAATTGACGAATTTAGTGTTTTAGGGTTGTTTTTAGTAATTCTTTGATTTTTATTCATTTTAAAACCTTCCATATTTTTTTTCTAGTATCTTTACACTTATATTAGGTCATTTATTGTACATATTTTTCATTATTATGAACGAGTTAGTTAAATAATTCAATTTAGTATGAGAGTTTTCTCACTTAAGTTATCTGTGAAGAAATTTCTTAGCCTCTCAAGATTTTCGTGTCGGGTGATTTATTATAGCATAGGTTCTATCAAATCCTTTAATTTGGTCTATCATAATGCTCCGGAATTCGCTGGCAATCAATCACTTTCCACATTTTATGATCATGGAATACCAAGTCAATCCTCAAAATCAACAAATGCACAAGCTGTCTCTTATATGTTACCTACTCAAGATCATGTCCCATATCCACATTTGTTTTACCATCCATCAGGAGAAAATGAAAGTGATTTTGAATCGTATCGTCATTCTACTTGATATTGATAAGTATAAACATTCAAAATAATATTAGACCTTTTTCCAATTCTTTGCATTTTGTTTAATGTGATTCCTTTTTAAAGATATAGATTGGTTTTCTATATCGATAAAAATGATACATTTTAGAAATTTTATTTACTTATTTTTTTGGTTATTTTTGTTTCTCATACTTTTCTTTATATTTTGAATGATTATTTATAGTTTTTAGAATAGAAATTGATTCAAAATGTGCGTCTCGCCGAGACAACGATCGATACGCCAAGTCCGATGTGGAACGGTATACGCTGTGACTGCGACATTGAACCATGTGATCTACTCTCTTCACAGATGTGATATTCCTTCTATATATTAAATGCTAATTAATTAATAGGACAAGTGAGTAGAATAGACTTATGAAGATTATTGCTTTGAGGCTGTTGTCACTCAGCGGAGCTCCAAATTCACCTGATTTTTGAAGGTTTAGAAGAACATCTACTAGATCCTCCTTAGCTTCTCTATTTCCAAGTTTTGATTCTGTTTTTTTGACTTTATGCTCAATGAGAATGTCTTCAAGTATTTTATCAATCTAATTGTGTAGCATCTCTAATGTTTGCCTGATTCCTGTGCGTTCTACAAGTATTTGGATAGAAGGGTACATGTTTGCTATGTTCAAACCTCCTATCAGCTTAACCACATCCGACACTAGTGAGATGAATTTGTTTTGGAATTTGCTTATTTTACCAAAAGCAGCCTGGGCATGATGCTATATGTTAACGAGTAAATCTTTTTGCTGAGATTGACAACTGACCCCTCTTCTAATTTAATTGAATTGATCATATTCGAGACCTCCTCTTCCTTGATTGAATGAAATGTCTGGAGTGCTTTGAATTGAGAAGCTCTATTATGCAAATTTTCCAAAGTTGTCTCCAATATTCTCTGTATGGAGCAAAGCCAATGTTGGTACAGCCGCAACTTAGTATGGCGGGTGAAAGAAGAAAATGTCTATAACAAAATATGATATCATGATCATTAATGACCTCTTTTGCTACAGTAGGTAAGTAGACAACAACTGTTGAAACCATGGTTTGCCATATCATCCGAATCCGTGACATATCGCCCAAATCATATTGGAGCGGAGTTTACCGTTACGATATCGTTACACGCATCGCTTTTATAACTAAATCAGATACATATCACCAAGAAATCGGCAATATCAGTTAATATGAACGATATGACACCGTATCGGTGGAAATCGACCGAGATCTCAGCGATATGTACCGTTATGAACTCAAAAAATTTGGGAAGGTAAATACGATTCTTACTAACATCCTCCTTTAATAACAAAATAGCAAAAAGAAAATAAAAAGTTGAAAAATAATAATCAAAATGTTGGAATAATCAATCAAGAATTAACCTTTTCATCCTATCATACAAAGTAATGGAAGTGCAAATTGGAGTTAAGTATTAAGCATATATCATAACCTTAAAAGAGAAAATCCATCTTGTACCAAAAAATCTAACCCCATCGTCTCTCTCTTTCTTTCTTGTCCGCAATATTTTAAATCAAAAAATAGAAAATTATTATTACACTACATAGATTTTTTTTGGTCAATTTTGCAACTTTTGTTGATCTATCATTCCAATTCAATCAAAAGTTCTTATGATCACTTTATGATGAAAATGCTTATTGAGAATATGGTGAAAATGCTTATTTATTATGTCTTTGTATTTTGTAATATTATTTGATAGATATATGTTTCTTTGGTGAATTGAATTAAATACTATTATTTTCTTTGTGTAATTATTATTATACTATATAAGATATGATGGTTTTACTCTTATATTTAAGTTTTGATGCCATAAAATTGATGCTAAAATCATTTACTGCTAATACTATAGTTCTATGTTTACAATATCATAACTTCATTTAAATAATTAGTAGTTATATATGACAATATAGGTATTTAGTACATTTAATTTGATAATTGTATTTGTTATGGTAAGTTTTATTTTTAGAAATTTTTTTAGATTTTTTAAAAAATTTTATACGTTATAATGTGCGTATTACCTGATATTTAACAGATATATCACGACGAATGTGAAACAACAACGACCGCGACACAACGTGATCCGCAACAGCGAACCATGGTTGAAACTACACCAAGCTGCAGATGCATTAGAGGTCCATATTTCTTAACCGCGTCCGACAGGATTCGATGAGGTAGGGAGCCATTAAGCTGATGCATGTTTCCTATGATGGGCAGTGGCCTTGGTACAGGAGGCAGTTTCACAGGCTCAGTTTTCTAGACAATTTTGGCTGCAATATAAAAGAAGACAAGGAAAGCGCGTAGGGCGGAAAAGAATTCCATCTGGACCAAAAGAGGAATGGTCGAGTTGAGTGGTCTTCCAATGGGGTAGAAATTTTATAGAGGTTCCTTGTATTATGCACTCGATATGCTGTAGATCACCTTTGAAGACAAAAATGCCGTAGATAACGTTTTGAGATGGGAAGAGGGGGACAAGAAAGAGATATGATGCAGAAATCGAAAAGAAATATATGCTGTAGATCAGCACGCCAAGTTAGACCCCTTTGGCGAATTTAGTCAATATAGAAAATGGAAATGCTACTTCGTATATTTATGGTTGCGGTTCTTGATTGAATGGACATGATAAGGGAGTTAATGAGGCAAATTAAATTTGAATATCACTACACTTCAGTTTGATTTCGAGCTCATTGAGTTTATTATTTCAGAACTTGAACTCAACTTGATATACATTCAAACTCCATTCGAGCTCTCTTGAATATCTTTTTAAATTATTGTGTTTAATATCATTAAACAATAATCACTATTAATTTATTATAGAGACTAATAATTGATCATTTCCAAATTTTATGGATAAATCTATGAATAATAAAAAATTTATGGGCGTAAAATATAAGGAATGAAAGGCTACTCTCCGAAAAGTCCTGAAACTATATCCAGTCCACAAAAACAAAGCCCCAGCTGAAACAGATTGCATAGTTGGCAGAGGAAAACGAACTGTTTTATTTTCTTGTAAGTTGTGATTGGGGTATTTTCTTTTTTGTAGAAATGACAAATAGTTTTATTTTCCTGTATGTTATGATGTCTTTTTTTTGTTTGACAATTTGGGAAAAGGGAAAGGGAACTAACCTTACTCAACCCAAACTGAAAGTAAGAATGAGAATAACACCTAACTTTTACCCCACAAATCCACTTCAAAAGCTATGGTAACTTTTAGAGGGGCGTAGGAGGTTAAGTACTAGACTCTAACAAGCAACTCTTCCGATGTGGGAATTTATATATTTTTTTTTGACAATTCGGGGAAAGGGGAAGGGAACTAACATTACTCAACCCAAATTGAAAGCAGAAATGAGCATTTATGTTATGATGTCTTTTTGATTTAATAATCCAAACCTAAAGATAACTAAGTCGTATCTTGGCGAAACAATCCTAATTGCATTTTAAGTTGGGTTTTCCCTCTAATGCAACAGGGTCGTAGCCATGTCTACCAGTCCTTCTTTGCCTGATTTGAATGGAGATCTGAGCATTTTTATTAAGACTAGAAATGGGACACGTGCTTTGCACATTTGATAGTTATTTAATAAATGAAATAATATAAGGTCAAAAAAATAGTAATTTTGGTTTTTGTATTTTTCAAAGCCATGTCTAAAAACTATGTGAGCTTCAAGTTAATTATGTCCTTGAAAACCAAATAAAAGATAACCACTATTATTAAAGCCCTACATTTCAAGTGTTACAATACTACTAACTTTACTTTAATGGTTTCATATTTATCTTTTCTTAACTTCATGTATTATTTTCTTTTCTAAAAGAATTTGAATAGAACATATCAATATCTCTAATAACATTTGGCATAATGTTATTTTCTTTAAAATATCCTTGTGAATGAAATTATGAATTTTTTAAAAAAATTTATATTTTCTTTAAGGCCCTACATGCTTATATATATATATATATATATATATACATATATATATATATATGTAAGTGTATCTAATTTAATCTATTGTCCTTATCCGATTTAATCTATTGTCCTTCTCATACAACAAGGTAAGTGTATCATTTTTTTTCTTTTTGCTAAATGATGGTTTTAATTTTTTGTAGATTATGAAATTTAAATTTACATATAAAGTAATTAAAAATATTTTTAAAAAGAGGAAAATATAAATTTTATACTAACCGATAGTTATATATATTTTGTAAAATTTGATTTAAATTTGTACTTAAAAAATGTTTGAAAGATTTTTTAAAGGAAGATTGAGTTTGATTAGGCATTAGTTAATCTACTTTTTGTAGTTCCATTAATATCCATTTTTCAATGTGACCATAACTTAAAAAATAAGGATATATTACAATACTACTAACTTTACTTTAATGGTTTCATATTTATCTTTTCTTAACTTCATGTATTATTTTCTTTTCTAAAAGAATTTGAATAGAACATATCAATATCTCTAATAACATTTGGCATAATGTTATTTTCTTTAAAATATCCTTGTGAAAGAAATTATGAATTTTTTAAAAAAATTTTAAATTGCTATCATATAAAAAGGCAACATGTTATTGTATAAAAAGATGTAATTATGTTTGAAATCCCTAAAATTTTGATAAGTTGACTAATATATTTGCATATCTCTATTATATCTATAAAATATTAAATGAGACTTTAATATCATTGTACCACAATTAATATTTCTAAATGACTTATTTTAAAATATTTTTTATACTTTTACTAATTTTAAATTTGTCTATCATGATTTCTATTTTTAACGAATCCAAGATATATATACATATATAAGAATGATGATAACTTTGTCATATAAGCATATCAAATAAGTATAATTTACAAAGACACTTATAAGTCGAGTGATTTAAACTTTCAAATAATGAACTATTTCATAGGTAGCACTTGTTGCATACAAACATAATGCTACTATTGTACAAAATTGAGTTATCTCATTTGATTTTGCAATAAAAGTGTACAATTATTTTTTGAACATATTATTTGCAATCTTGTGATGACTTATCTTACTTAGTTATTTTTTTTACTATTTTAATTCTAAGTTTATAATAATTTTTATCTTGTTTACCCATAATTGGTAATATTCTTCTTCTTCCTCTGTACTTTACCCATAAAAAATTGTAAACCTAAACATTCTAAAATGTATATTATGTTTTATTTTCTTTACCCAAAATAAACATAATTACATAATAAAACTCTCTAATGTATACCGTGCACTTGAAAATTAATATGATTTTGTTTTGTACTTTTTACATATATATCAAAAAACTAATATCCAACTCTTTCTTTCATATATATTTTTTAATGATAGAGCTTAGATCTGTATTGTCATACATAATAAAATTTATGTACTATGATATCTCTTAATGATACACTTCCAATATATTTATAATAAAGTCATCTCAAGTATATGAATTCCTCAAATTTGTCTCATTTTAATGATCTTAAGCAATGGATATATAAATTTTATGGAATTATAATTTTACGAATTAATATTATTGAATATTTGGCCTTTTCATAGAAACTGACCTAACTAATCACTCAATAGAATTAATTAATATTACTCGTCAAACTCAAAAAATTATGTAATAAATATATAAATTTTCAATGTCAATTAAAATATTATATATTATGGAATGATGAGTTTTGAAATTTGTTAATAACTATAGCCTCAAAGGACTTGCAAAATCTTATATTTTATGTCTAGGGTAAAAATTAGTGCATTTGTAAGTATTGAATTTCTCACTTTCATTTTCTATCAGTTTGGTTTTTCCTTTTTCCTCTCTTTACTATAAGAGTCCAAGAAATAATATATGGCTTGATTTTGTGTTATATGAAATTTTAAAACTAAAAAAAAAAGAATTTTGTAATGCATAAACTCATATTTATGGCACTCTTATATTTAGAAACTTTTTTTAAATTAACTTCACTTTTTGAATAAGTAGCACTTGAGAGCTTACTTAACCAACACCCTAACTCATTCGTTAGCTAAACTTATATATTTTTCTTTGGTCAAATCGTTTTGCTAATGAATTAATGACTTTGTATATTATCAAAATATAAGTATTTTAATATTAATAAGAGTTTGAGCACTAATTAAATTTCACATTAAAAAGTGATAAATATTTGTCCAACTATCTCGATTGAGTTGTTAAGAACGTTGATTTGATTCAAAATAGCACATTCAAAATCTCAAGTTATATTAAAAAAAATCATATATTTTTATGTAAAGAAGTTTTAATGAGTAAAGATGTCGTGCAACCTTATTATGCATGGTGACCTTTTTGCAATGATGAGGTTTACATTTTTAAAATTTCAATTCTTGGTGACTCTTTATAATGGAAGTAGATTCTTACAATTTAGTTCTAAGTCTTTGAAACCTTGGCTTAGTTAATTTTTCATAATACTTTTAGGTTTTAAAGTAATTTTCTGGGGCACTTTGTGTTTAGGTTTCTAAGATTATTTTTTATGTTAATGCTAATAATGTGATTACAAAATAGAAAATAAGGAAATTTCTCAAATAGTAAATATATTGTAATCAAATGATTTACCTAAATTCTAAATCCTAACCATGTTTGGGCACATCTTCTATATTCAACTTAGGTATTGTCTAGGTTTTTTTAATCAAGATTAATTTTTAAAAAACTTTCTTGCCTCTCAGTCCGTGGTATATGTTATCTTACTATATTTGTAAGGTAGTGTAATAATAGTTAGTTTTCGTATTGAATTTAATATGTTAAAGTTGTTATATTTTTAAGATCATAAACAAAATCATAGTAAAAAAGGCAACAAAGTAATAGTGTTAAATGAATTTAAGGTACAATAGTACAATTTTTTTTTATTTTCAGTTTAAGTTAGGATCTAGAAAAATGAGATTGACATTTTATATTTCTCTAAAAATAAATATTTTTTCTATAAATTCATGTTGCTTAATGCATGATAGAGTGATTTTATTTTTAATTTTATGATTTTAAATTTAATTTACTAACTACTACATCTTTTAAATTTAAAGTTTAATAAGATTCAAAAGTTCAGAATTTTAACTAATTTTGTATTATGATTTTCAAGTTGGTGTAGTGAATTAAACATAATATTTTCCATTTCCCTCCTACTATGCTATATACTTTCGTGGCATTTTAAAGTATGGTAACACATCATCCATTTTAATAATATGTGAACTAATTAGTTCAAGCTGATAATTTAATTGAATTTATTATGTAATGTCTAAGAATAATTTTTGATTAAAAATTCAAAATTAAGATACTATTTTTATTTTAATATGAAAAATAAATTAAACAAATGGTCCTCCTTAATCAAGAAATTATCCATTAAATTAAAAAGAAAAGGCTAGATAGGAAATATTTAAATATTCCTTTCTTGTATTTTTTTTAATTTCGATTTAATAAGGGTGCGTTTGTCTCTATCTAATTTTATACTTGCAATATATAATTTGTATTCCTTTTAATTTATGAATGAAAAGTTGGATTTTTGTGCACAACATTTGGTGTAACTATAACTACAATCCTATAGTGATGAAAATATTTGTTGTGGGTAAAACATGAATATCTAGTGATGAACCTATTTGTCGTCACAAGATTTTTAGTGATAGAACTTTTTGTGATGACTTAGTGACGACCTCAAATTTTGTGGTTATAACTATTAGTGACAACTTTATGACTTTTTGTGACAACCATTCTCATGACTGAAACCTCAAATTTTTGTAGTGAATGAATTTAAAGCCAAAGATGTGTCAAGTTTAGTCATTTACATGTAAATATTGGTTGAGATAAACATAAAAATAACTTCATAAAAAAAGAAGAAAAGTTTCCTCATTTTATCCCATTGCATACCAGGTTAGCCCCTACTCTTATAACTTTTAAAAATTCTGAATCAGCTATGGTATAATTATTACAAAATATAATATTCTTTTAGATAATGTAAAGTTTTATTATTACAGTATTGATTTTTAAACTGATGCAAAATAGGTAGTTTTCCAATTTTGCATTAAATTCCTTTCTAATTTATTTGTGAGGAGGACTTTTATTCCTTTTCTATATATTTTCGACTTTTTACTAATTTAAAACTAAATTAAACTTATTGTAAAAAAAATTATAAAATTATTGAAGGAATGTTGAGTTTCATAAGAATCTTATTAATCTAAGTTTTTATGCTTTCATAAATGTCCATTCTTAATGTGGTTTGACTAAAAAATAAGGCCATTTTCAAAAATCCATTAAATAGTAAAATACCAATAAAACTTAAATTAAATAAATATTTGCAATTAAAATTAAATATAAAATTATAAAATTATAAATATTTAAATATTGATTTCTCTTTCTATGTTTTGGTTATTTATTTATTTTTGCTAAATGACTTTTTTAGTTTTAATTTTGTTGAAGATTTTGAAATTTAAATTTATATACAAATTAATTAAGAGTATTAAAGAATAAAATATAAATTTTTATACTAATAGATAAGTATATATTTTTGTAGGATCTAATTTAAATTTTTACTTATAAAAGGTTCAAGAACTTTTAAAGAGGTTGAATTTGATTAGGATTTAATTAATACCTTTTGCTAAATGACTTTTTTTGTTTTAATTTTGTTGTAGATTTTGAAATTTAAATTTATATACAAATTAATTAAAAGTATTAAAGAAGAAAATATAAATTTTTAAACTAATAGATAAGTATATATGTTTGTAGGATCTAATTTAAATTTGTACTACAAAAGGTTTGAAAGACTTTTAAAGAGGTTGAGTTTTATTAGGATTTAATTAATCCTTTTTGCTAAACGAATTTTTTGTTTTAATTTTGTTTTAGATTTTCAAATTAAATTTATATACAAATTAATTAAAAGTATTAAAGAAGAAAATATAATTTTTTATACTAACAGATAAGTATATATTTTTGTAGGATCTAATTTAAATTTGTACTTACAAAAGGTTTGAAAGACTTTTAAAGAGTTTGACTTTGATTAGAATTTAATTAATCCACTTTTTGTAGTTCCATTAATATCTTTTTTTTTTAATGTGATTATAACTTAAAAATAAGGGCATTTTAGGAAATACATTAATTGTTAAATCACTTAAGGTTCTACATGCTTTTATATATATATATATATAGATATAGATATATATGTGATTTTTTTAATATTTGTATTTCAATTGAAGCGACTTTTTGTGCTTTTGTTACGTCTTTTTTACCATATATTTTGTGATTTTTTTTATGTTTAAAAGAATATTCAATTGGAAGCAATACTCTACTTTGGATTTATTTTTTGTGAAGCTTTAAATATGCTAATGTATTATGTGTTTATTAAAGTAAGCTATTTGGGCACGGCTTGATTTCTAGGTTTCTATTTTTTTGGTTGGTGTTCATGTAACATCGTAATAGTTCTAAACACAAAGAAGATTTCTTTAAGCCTTTAATCCTAATTGAGTTCGTGGAATCAATGTTTTAGATCACTAAACCCCTTCAATTATTGGTACTGCAACAATTCTTTTGTGAGCCTTTAGCACTGCTTAATTATTCACATGTGGAATTCATGTTTTGGAGCACCAATTTACGTTTTAATGAGACTTGAGGTGAAACTTTTAGTTGTATTTAATTTTTTTTATATCTAGGATACCAATAAGACAAAAATAAGGTACGTTTGGGGTACTTGGAATGATAAGTTGAGAACTCTCATTAATCCTTCATTATTTTTTACTTAACATTTGCAAGTAATTCTGGTAAAAATAATATTGTGAACTGTCATTGTTTCTAATTCTTTCGATGTAAGCTATTGGCCGCCATATATTGTGAATTAAAAAGACATGAGTGCTGAAAAAAAAGATTGAAAAGTTAAGCGAGGGAGGATAATCACTTTCGAGCACTAGCTGGATGTATGATTGCATAAGAAATAACTTAAAAATGGTATAAATTAAGTATTGCTGCATGTCAAGCTTAAATTTAACATAGCAATATAACAGTCTAATCATAATGGAAGTTCACTCTAATTTTGGACTTAATTAGCATGGCAATATAACAGTCTAATAAGAATTTATTGCATTCCTATTAGTTAATTTGACATAAAACTAACACGCTGATGGATCCATCAGTTTCTTTAATGCCTCGATTCAAAGCTTCCAAATTCAAACACAATAAAAATAACTTGACATTAGTTAAATACACCAAACAGTACTTGAGTACCCACAAATAATTAAGTACGGTAATCCCTTCTTCTTCTTTTTTTTTTTAAATTTAGCCAACCAAATAATCAGCGTCAATTCAAGGTAGAAAATAACGACTAGTATATGATATGCACATTAATTGTAACTCATTTGCATTCAATCTTGACACAATGTTTACAGTTGAAAAAAAAAATTGAAGCCAAAATATTCTACCACAGGTTTTGAATATCATAAAACCAGCCAGAATCTCATAAGAAGCCCAATTTATGTGGAACTGGAACTCGAGTTGCCGTAACAGGACAACTAATTATGGTAAGTTTGGGCCTTTAATGTACCAAGTAAAAAAAATACAACAATAGAAAACACATAAATTTTGACACCGTATAGGATTAGGACCTTTGTATCAAGACTGAAATCATTACTTTTTCACAACATGGCCAAAGTATTTGTTTAATCAAAAAGTATATTAGCAAACTATTGAACACAAATCTCACCCAAGAAGCAAAGTTTCAGTCAATTTTCATTTGTATTGCTTTCATGTGTTGAGGTACATGAATTCCAGTTACATCTTTTCGTCAAGCCGTAAGCCAATCACAAGGTTATTTTTATTTCTTCGTTGCCCATTATCCCAGTGTAGGCTATAATCAATTACGTGGTAGGAACCAACTATGTGACAACAATTTGTGCCACAATTTGCCAACTAGTGAAACCATTCTACGGCCAAAATTTAACACCAAATTATACAATATACAAAAAAACACCAAATTTAACTTGTCCAAGATAGTTGATCAACTGCATAACTTGATCTTCGCTCTCCTAACTGGAGACGTTGATTTTGCCTTTCCTAACTCTCTGATGTGCTGGTGTGATGTCTGTGTGTTATTCTCTGTTATGTTTGTGTGATGTTTGTGTGGTATAGATGAGCAAGCGTACCAACCTAGGCTAGAGTGGAGAGAAGGGATCAAGGTTCCTATTATCTGTCCAATATATTTGTGTGTTATGGATGGGCAAGAGTACGAAAGTTAGAGTGCAAAGAAGAACCAAGAGCCTTATTTATCGATACATAAGTGACTCCATACCATTATGAGTTTTATTTTAAGGATAAGTTAAATACTGGACGAACTAATTTAAAAGCGTTTAGGTAAATGTGTAATTGGTCTCCTACACTTCATTATTATCTTGAATCCTTTAATTAGTCACGTATTTAATAGTTTATTCTTTAATTGATATGAGATAAAACAATATGTAAATTATAATATTAACGTGGTTATGAAGCCACAAATTAATAGATATTCAAACATGTTGATTAAGGGACTTTTTTGCAATGTTGGTAATGCAAGGGAAGGAATAAGAGTTTTGGAAGAGATGTTGGAAAGAGGGTGCACGCCACACAAATCCACTTTAACTCTTAGCCAAATCTCTACGTCATTCAGGCCGTAAATCTGAAATTCCAAGACAACTTTCTATGGCTGCTTACGGTGGCGTTTGAAGATTTTTATCTCATTTAGCAAATGAACAACGACGGTTGCGCAAAGTCGTAATAGGAAGGCCACCGCCCTTGACAAACTCACCCAGTCCTTTTCTCTCAGCTGTGAGCAGCTCCCCTGAGCCGTCAATAGTATACTCTGCTTGCTTTTTCTTTACTTTCCCTTGTAAAAGACTGATGTCTCGTGTGTTTAGTGATATACATCATTGTAGCCATTTGTAAATCGATTCTTACTTGATTAAATCCTCTTGACGTGATCATTCAATACAAAGGCAATTGTCACGGGAGCAATTGTCAATTGAATAAATATACAATTATGGACTAAATGCAATTCATATGACCAATAAATATTGTTGATTAGTGACTAGAATATTTTCTTCATGTTATCAATGACACGTGATTCTTCATGTACAGTTTCTTGATAAATATTTGTTCAGATAATTTCTTGGGTTATATAACGGTATCGTTATTCGGGTCATTCAAATTCATTATCAAAGCTTGGCTCTTTAAAATAATATAAAATAAATTTCTCATCGTTGATACTCTCTGCAAAAATTTACTATAGTTTCCTCTTATGATTCCACCGAAACTTCAGATGGAATTTTCATTTTTCGTTTGTTTCAGATGTGCTGAAAAATGATGTAGAAGTAGTTAATTGTCTTTATTTTGCTGGTCAGAGATGCCATGATATTATGATTAGAAATAATCCATCAAGGCTCAAGGTTTTCTATAATTCACCACCTTTTGGATTTAATGATCTTATCCTGAATATTGTTTTAATCTTATGTGTCCCCTCTCGGATCCGCAGGCCCAGCACTTGACCAAAGTTTCAGTAGTCAAGTTCAACTATTTAGGCTCTGTCCTTGCTAACTCAATATAAATTTCCCAAGTTGGACTTGAATTCAACTTATACATTAGTCCATGTCACTTAATTTTTCTAATGTAGGATAGGAGTTTTACATTCATCCCTCTTTATTAGATTTTACGTCCTTCCAAAACCTAATCCAATACAAGACATGGACTATCCACTTACTTGTGCTCTAATCCAATACATGATTTAGACTATTCATTTAATTGTCTCAGATTCTAAAGGTAAGCTCGTATGAGCTCTAGAGGTGACTCTCGCAATGTAGCACTTAGCATAACACTTAGTTGATCTACTCCCTTGCATATTAATGACCTAATAGGCTCAATCTCATACATTAGTCTATATCACTTGACTTACAAATATGACCCTTACCCACAAGTCGACATAGCACTCAGTCCCGCATAGCGCTTAGACTGATGTTCATCCAATTAATGCCTAGTCTAGTCTCACCTTGTGCAGAGACTACATAAGTTTCCATGTCACTTAGCTTACAAAGGTAGCCCTCCCCCCCCCCCCCCCAAAAAAAAAAAAAAAAGGTTGGCAAATCACTTAGCCCCACACAGTGCTTAGACTAGAAATGCACCTTAGCTTCTAAGCTCATTCATTCCAAAAGTTCAATCATAGCTGGAATTTAGGAGCAAATCCTAACGAAGGCAAAAATAGACCCCCTCCTAAAGCTATGAGAGTGGCCAGAAAAATGTTCTCATAAACCATATTGAGTAAGGAAAGGGCTTGTATGATAATGAGATCCTTCTTGTCTTGCATGGGCTTGGGCTTACTTTGATGATGGGTAGGCTTACTATGTGTTGGTCCGGGAGCTAGCTTATGACTCCCCTCCCTTAAGCTATGAGAGTTGGCCAGAAAAATACTCCCATAGACTACATTGAGAAGTAAGGAAAGCATTCCATGACAATGAGATCCTTCTTGTCTTGCATGGGGTTGGGCTTGGGCTTGTTTTGATAAGGGGAGTAAGGAAAAGGTTCCATGATAATGAGATCCTTCTTGTCTTGCATAGGCTTGGGCTTATTTTGAAGATGGGAGTAAGGAAAGGGCTTTCATGAAAATGAGATCATTCTTATCTTGCATGGGCTTGGGCTTGCTTTGATGATAGGTAGACTTGTTCTGCTTGTACACAAGATTCACCAAGTCCAACTATTTGGGTAGGCTCGGCAAGTGACCAAAGTCTCAATAATTTAATCTAATTATTTGAGCTCTATCCTCACTTGTCCGAAATGGGTATTCCAATTTAGATTTAAGTGTTCAGACTCAACAACTTATGTATTAGTTCATGTTACTTAGCTTTTTCGGATATTACATAATTTGTCACTAAAAAACCTAAAAAGGAGAAAATTTTTTTAGAAGATGGAGGAGAAAATTATCTCTATTGAGAATAGGATTGGTCAATGGAAATTCTTACTATTTAAGATCCCACGTGGAAAGGAGATAAAGTTAGTGATCAAATTAGCAGTTTATACTTTCTATTTTGGGGTAAAAAGAGAGTTCTCTATGTATTTAATAGTTATAAAATTTAAACCGCTCATACCTCATATCATGGGTGAGAGAAATGACATACAACCTAGAAATTGAACAAAAAACATTTCACCATATGATTAAGCATTTTTATGACTTTGTTCTTTTGTCCAAATATTTTGCAAATCCAGTGATGAGATACTCTTTATCAAGATAAAATTAACGATGCTCGGCACTATGGTAGCCTTTTATTTATTGGATATGAGTGAATGAAGAATGGAGATTTTGCAACAAGTGTGATGAAAATTTCTTCTGCAATATGTGATAGCCGAAGGCTATCCTATTCTACAGAACAAGGGCGATGAGGAATGGGAATCATGTTCAGATCATGTTTTCGTGCACTACCATACCAAGGATCTCAATCATGTCTAGTTCTTCTTGTTTTAGTTGACCAAGTAGTTTCCAGTCAAAGTCGTACAACAATTGTGCAAGAGGGAGCTCAACAAGAGGTAGAGCAAATGATATTCGAGGATAAATCCTTCTTCTAACACCAAATGGGATATAACTAACATTTTTACACCTAAAATCGATTTTAGAATCAAGAAATCAATTGGGATTAAATTTCTCAGGTTTTGTCGATTCCTTAGGATCTCTACCAATTGCCCATGCGTTAACAATGACTCTAGTCTTGGCAGGCACTACAAGAAAAATCATCATCAGTGGCAACAATAAGTTGTCACTAAAAAAAGGAAAAGTCATTACTAATACCTTTTGTCAACAAGAAATATGTCGTCGCTGAGTCGTCACTAAAAGTCTGTCACTAAATGTGAATAGTGTCAAGAATAAAGTCGTCACTAAATACATGACCTTTTGTGACAACATTTGTTGTCACTGATGATAAGGAAATTTGTGAAAACTTTATATGTTGTCAAAAAAATTGCATAAGTAGTTGTCACTATTTATCTAGCTATCAGTGACAACATGGGTCGTTACTAATAAGTTACTTATTCAATGATAAAGCCATATCGTCACTAATGATGTACTTCAACCGGTTTGACTAATTCATTGACAAAGCTTTGTCATCACTAATGCAATATTCAGTGACGACTATAGTCGTCACAGATAACTTAGAATTCAATGACAATACAAAGTCGTCACTAATGCTTTAGTTCAGGTTGAATATTCTATGACAAATATTTCTTGTCAGTGACGACATTTTTACGGTTGAGTCGTCACTATTTCTTGTCTTATCAATGTCCATGTATTTTCGTTCAAATTTAAATAATTTTAAGGAACTTTATTTTATAACATGCCTTAATTTAATGTTGTTTGTTTTCAGTCAGTATAGAACTCATGGTGTTTTCTTTTTTATTTTTCCTTATTCATTGGTTTTTGATTCTTATAGAAATTTATTTTGTTCAATATCCTAGGGACTCTGGATTTGTGAAAATGCTCGCATTTGGAAAATCTAAAGTATACTATTGGATTTGATGGAGACTATGCAATTAGCTAGGGTGTGGGTACTACTAGTGAATTTCACAAATTTCTAATAAAAAAATGTTAATCATGATTTTCAGTTCTAGCCAAGAAAGAAATTTAGAAGAATTTTAATAAAATGGTTATTAATTTAGGTAAAATAGCTTCACAATTTAATAAAGGACATTTCTACCATTAAAAAAAACATTTACGATATTTTGCTAGATATTTCAAGTGAAAATACATGAAAAAGGAAAAAAGTAACAGTATATATGTATATACATGTGTGTGTATAAATACATATATGTATATATGTGTGTGTGTGTATGTGTATGTACCTATGTGTGTTTACAATGAGTATATATACGTCGCTATACGTGTATATATAAATGTATGTGTCTATATACATATATATATGTATCCCTATGCATATATACAGACATATATACACACACACACATACACACTATGTTTATGTGTGCATGTATGTATGTATGTACGTACCTATGTATACATACACATAGACACACACACACATATACATACAATATATATGTATGCATACACGCACCTTGTATACATACATGTGCATGTATTTCAATGACAACTTGTGAAAGTTATCAGAAAATGGTCTAGATTTAGTGACAATATGGTGAGGGTGTCAGGGATTCTTTAGTGATGACATGAGTTGTCACTGATGCCTTAGTCCAACTAATGAAAATTTGTTAAGAAATAGTTTAGCTTTAGTGACAACTTAATATATTAGTAAAGGTTAAACATTTGGTGATGGCAAATTTCATCACTAATACCTTGGTTAATTTTTAGTGACAACTTTGAAATGTTGTTAAGTAAGGGGTTTCTTCAGTGACTACATGGGTTGTCATTGATGCCTTTGTCCAACTAGTGAAAATTTGTTAAGAAATAGTCCAGTTTTAGTGACAACTTAATATAGTTATCAGAAAAGGCTAAATATTCAATGACGACAAATGTTGTTAGAAAAGAGTTTCTTCAATGACGACATGGATTGTCATTGATACCTTTTGTCCAACTAATCAAAAATTGTTAAGAAATAATCCGGCTTTAGTGACAACTTATTATAGTTGTCAAAAAAGGCTAAATATTTAGTGACGACAAATGTTGTCACTAATGCTTTGGTTAATTTTTAGTGACAATATTTGAAATGCTGTGAAAAAAGGGGGTTTCTTTAATGACGACACAGGTTGTCACTGATGCCTTCTGTCCAACTAATGAAAAATTGTTAAAAAATAGTCTAGCTTAGTAACAACCTAATGAAGTTGTCAAAAAAGGCTAAATATTCAGTGACAACAAATGTTAATGTCTGGGTTAATTTTCAGTGACAACAATTGAAATGTTATCAAAAAAGAGTTTCTTCAGTGACGACATAGGTTATCACTGATGTCTTTTGTCCAACAAATTACAAATTGTTAAGAAATAGTCCGGCTTTAGTGACGACCTAATGTAGTTATCAAAAAAGACTAAATATTCAGTGACGACAAATATTGTCACTAATGCCTTGATTAATTTTCAATGACAACATTTGAAATGTTGTCAAAAAGTGGTTTCTTCAGTGACGTCATAGGTTGTCATTGATGCCTTTTGTCCAACTAATAAAAAATTGTTAAGAAATAGTCTGACTTTAGTGAAAACCTAATGTAGTTGTCAAAAAATGGTAAATATTCAGTCATGACAAATGTTGTCCCTAATACCTTGGTTAATTTTCAGTGACAACATTTGAAATGCTGTTAAAAAAGGGTTTCTTCAGTGAGAGCATGGGTTGTTATTAATGCTTTTTGTCCAACCAATGAAAAATTGTTAAGAAATAGTCTGGCTGTTAGTGACAACTTAATGTAGTTGTCAAAAAAGACTAAATATTCAGTGACGACAAATGTTGTCACTAATGTCTTAGTTAATTTTCAATAACAATATTTGAAATGTTATCACTATGGAGTATATATTTAGTGACGACATTTTGTTCTTGTTAGTGATGGAGCTTGGCACCATGGGGTAGTTAAGAATTAGTGACAACATTTTTACGATTGTCACTGAAGTTACCGCCAAATTGTGATAAGACCACTTTTGTCACTGAAATTATTCTTTAGTGACAAGATTGTCACTAAAAAGTGTCATCACTAATGATCTTTTTTTCTTTTAGTGAGGTATATCATATCCATTAATTTGACAATGTTCATTTCCATTCTCTTGGCATTAGTAGTGGAGCAACAAGATGCAATCTCATCAGCTCTTCCGTTTTCAGCAAAGACTTCCATTACCTCATCTAGGGCTTTCTTTATTACTTTTGGATTTCTAATCATTTTTGACATTCTCCATATGACAGTTATTGATGACGTCTCACCTCCAGCATTGAAAATGTGCTGAACAAAATTAGATAACTTGAGTTTAGATCATTATATCATGTATTCAAATTTGAGTATAGATGACAATGTTATATTAGTAATGCAGGAAAACTTAACTTGAATTCATATTTATTTGTTCTAAATTTTAAAGTTAAGATAATTGGTACATAGGACTAGCATATAAACCCAAACTTCCGAGTGTTCGATAAAAACTTGGGTAGCCCTCTCTTAAAAAATGTGTGAAATTTTAGAACAAAAATAAAGGGCAATAATCTAGCTCAAAGGACACAACTAATTGTTGTGTCCAAAAATCGTTAAGCACGGGTGGGGTCGGTGACTGTCGTGCCCCGAAAAAGTGGTCTGGTCCAGTGACCCTTTTCAAAAATAAAGGTTTTTGGAAAAAAGTGGTGCGTGTGTGAGAAAAGATCAAGTTTTTATTGAAAAAGTATTATTTAAGAAAAAATAGTATTTAAAATAAAGAAAAAAGATAATGCTAGGACTAAAAAGTGCAACAGTTTTGACCAATTGATTTTGAAAAAGGGTTTTATTTTAAAAATAGAGTCGTCACTTGGTACTGAGTTAGGGTATACTAAGTCACCCAAAAAAAATCATTTAACAAAAACAAAAAAAAATAAAAATTTTAGAAAAACATTTGAAAAACTCTTTTTCGACTCCAGTCTACGAAAAACGAGGAAAAATGGTCCAGGAGTCACATTTGAAGAAAAGAAAGGCAAAGGCTTGCGCCTAAGGCACCCTTTCCACCTAGCCGAAGTAGTGGCAAAGTTTAATTAAATTCTCCTAAATTAACCATATATTCTATCGCGTTCGGATGTATCTAAATGAATGCAAATCCTAATCTAAATGTGGTATCGAGAAGGTCAAAATGTTCCGTCAAGGCTTGGTCGGAATTATCGCATTAATTGCGAAATCTGAGTCGAAATCTTGAGGGAGTCATGAGTGTATATTCAAAATAGAATGCAAAAGAAAAGAAAAATAATAATATAGATAAGTGGTCGAAGAAAATGGGAATGCAACATAATGGGTATGAGGGACTAATAACTCGTGACTGATATTTTTCTACTCACGGAGGAGCAAACGGCATGTCAATCCATCGCTTTCCACGTAAGTAGACGACTATGTCTAGTCAAATCACACAAATGACCTAATTTCTAAGTGAAATGCAACCTAAATGTCATGCACTGAATATTTGAAAAATAGGTAATAGTAATAACATATATACAAAAATCATGCAAAATGGAAAGTCCCTAAAAAGATAGTGTGTGAAGTGAGATGAAAAAGCATGCAAGTGGTGAGTCTAATCACAAAATGACCTAAGGGTCCAGCATTGGATTGGCCCTTTCTAGGGATACCTACTAGTGTTGGGCTAGCGGGGAAACGATAAAACCACAACTAGCATTGGACTAGTGTGGTGACAGAATAATGATAAACTAATAAATCGTGAATCAAAATAACAAAACATAAATCAAAAAGCGAATAAACATGTAAAGGCATATAAGAGCACAAAGGAGCACATAATGTGTAAACATAACATCTAGATGCGAAAATCCTAAGGAAAGCGATAAAAATAAGTAAGCACACAGGCACGCAAAAAGCACATAAGTTTTAACTATTACGCCGGGGGATTTAATTTACAATTTAAGGGGAGGAAGTAAAATAATCTATCTATTACACTTGCTATTTAAAATACAAAATCTGCTAAAGATGTGAAAAAAACAATCTAACTATTACATTGACTAGTTAAATATAAAATATTGCATTTTTTCCAAAATAATAAAATTCGAAGTTAAATAACATAAAGTAAATAACTACTCAAAGAGTGTGTAAAAATAAGAAAACATATGAAAATAATGCATAAATCAAATCACATAGGAGTACAATAAAGCATATAAAGGAGCAATTAATAGTAATGGGAGTACTTTTCTTTGAAGACCCAATACTAAAACACTATCAAAATGAACAAACAAGTCAAGGTACCGTTATTTAAAACAATAAAGCGCAAAATATGAAGTACTAAAAATTTGGGATAAAAATGTCAATTCTGTTGAACTAAGGGACTAAATTGTAATTTAAAATATTGGTCTAAGGCCGAAAATGCAAAATTCTAACAAATTGGGAGAGCAAAATATAAATTCTAACAAGGAAAAATTGTAAATTGCAAGACATAATGGAAAGAAATTAACAATTTAGGGGTCAATCGATAAAAGAGGGGGACTTAATTGTGCGTCATATAACAGTTTTGGGGTCAATTAATGAGATTCAAGGAAAAATGAGTACTAAATTATAGATATTTACATCATTTCAAAACAACCAAGGAAACAAAATGCCAAACTAACAATAAAGACTAAACATAAATTAAATTTATTAAGCAAATTAATCACTAAATTAGCCACATTCCATCCAAAGCAAATTAATAACCATAAATCAAATGATAAAATTTAAACTAAGTCAAAAAGAAACAAATCCCCCAAACCCGAATTACTATTCGGTCACCTTCTCTACCCGGATTCTCTTTTCCCTACCCGAATCCCCTTTTTCTCATTTTCTTTCTTTCCTTTCTCTCACCTTTTATTTCTTCTTCCTCTATTTCTCTTCGATTTCTTCATTCATTTTTCTCTGATTTCTTCTTCTTCTGTCTCTCGCTTACATTTTCTCCGTATTCTCTTCTCCTCTCTGTTTTCTTCTCTCGCCTTCTCTCTCACTTTCTAATCTCTCTGCTCCAGTTTCTCGCATCCCTCTGTTTTCTCACTTTCTTTCTTCTTCTGTAATTCCCCCTATTTTCTTCTCTAATTTTCTTTTTTTCTCACTCTCATTCTCTCTCTCGATTTCTCTCTTCTGTTCTCCTTCTTCTTCTCTCGTTCAGACTTTTAGTTTTCTTTCTTCTTCTTCTTAGCAATAAGCTTCCCCCCAACTTCCTAATCACCTCATCTAATTCCTTAAATCTAAAACAAATCCACTGCAAATCAAGCAAAATTCCATACAAGTCTCATTTGTAGGACGTTAATTAAATAAAAATTGAAAGAAAAAAATTTGATGATGTACCTGGCTATAAGAAAAAGGATTCGATAATGGCAAGCTTGGATGGCTACTAATTTGGATGGTGGTAAAGGTGATTGGACGAAATTGCTGATGGTGGCCATTCTCTGGAACTGGACCAGGATGGTCCCTAGGAGGTTGTTGACCGTAAGGGAAGATTGATGATGGTGGCACATGGTGAGGTGGATGGGCTTGCAAGCTGGTTGGCAAGATGATTTTGGTTATTGGAGATGCTATTTTGTAGCTTTGATTGTGAATTGATTTGGTGGAGATGTGCTTGCTAGTGAGGGGATGTTGTTGTTGTTGTTGTTCTTTTTGCAGGTGATGGAATTGGACATTGGTGATTTCTGGACTGTTCTTGGTTGCATGGGTGGGCAGCGACTGGTTGGAGTGGTTATGAGAGGTGGTTGGGTTGAGTGTTGGTGTCGTGGTGGTGATGGCAGGGAAGAGATTGGGTCTAGCAGTGACTACTGGTGCTGACGTTTCTAGTTTCGCTAGTTGATTGTGGGTAGGAATGGGGCTGTCCTAGTGATTCGGTGATGGATTAGGTGATTTTTCTGGCTATTTTGCATGTTATTTTGGACTACCTTAGTGAGGTTTTGAGGCAATTTGTGGTTGTTTTGCTAGTAGTGAGATGGCTGAGGAGGGGGGCTGCTGTGGTGTTTACTTGGTAGCCGAGTTCGTGATGGAGGATGGACTTGGTTTTAGGGAATTGGGCAGTGATGTCGGGAGAGAATGATTGTTTTGTTATTGCAGGTTGTGGACAAGCTGATTGGGTGGTTGGTCGAGGCTTTTGTTGTTTTGAGATTGATGGAGGAAGGATGAAAGGAGGAAGGTTATGGTTGTGGGAAAGAACTAATGGTGGTATGGTGGTTTGAGGACTGCTTCTATGACTAACTGGTTGGATGGCTTCACACGATTGTGGTGTTGCAGGGGTGATTTGGTAGTAGTGACTAATGAGTTAGGCTTGGTAGGGGACCTGATTTTGGTTAATTGGTGGTGGTGGATGGTACTGGTGTGTGTCTCTGAGCGTGAGACAGGGTATGTTAGTGAATTGTATGTTTGAGTGACTATGCGTGTATGTTGTGTGTGTGAGTCTAATGGTGTGTTTGTGAAATTGTGAATGCGTGAACAGTGTCTGTATTTGATTGTGTGAATTATGATGTGCGTGAGATGTATGACTAACTGTGTGAAGATTTTGTATGTGATTGTATGATTGACTGTGTGTTTGGGCTGTGTGTGTTTGTGACTGTGTGTGAGCGTGTGTTTAAGTGTGAAACAGTGAGTGAGATTGTGTGTGAAATGGTGTGTGAAAGCATGTGAAATTATATGATGTGTGAGAGAGAAAGTGTAAGAAATGGATGGGATAATGTGTAGTGTGTGAGAGAGAAAGTGTAAGAAGTATATGGAAGTGTGTGTAGTGTGCGAGGGAGAAAATGCAAGAAGTGTATGGAAGAGTGTGTAGTGCGTGAGAGAGAAAGTAAATAATTGTGTGAGATTAGCTGGCATGTGTTCTTAGGGTACTAGGTGTAAGGTATGAAGATAAATTAGTGTATGTTTTAGGTATTCTAGGTATAGATTTGAAGATGGACAAGTGTGTGTTTTAGGTATTTTAGGTGTAAGCTTGAAGATGTACTAGTGTGTGTTCTAAGTGTTCTAGCTGTAGGATTGAAGATGTATTAGTGTGTGTTTTAGGTGTAGATTTGAAGATGAACTAAAACCGAGTAGGTGTTCTTGGTGAAAAGTTGAAGATAAATGTAGCAAAAATTGTGTGTTTTTGGTGTTCTTGGCATAATAGATAAAACTAGAAATGAAAAATTAAAAACTCTCTCTAGGTTTTTTTTTTTTTTTAATTTTCTTCTCCCCTTTTTTTATCCCAAAAATGAGCTATTTATAGTTCACAAAAAACTTATCTTTCGAGAAATAAATAAAAGACCAAAACGTCCCTAACAATGAAAATTATCTTTTTATCCCTAAAAACAACTTTTGACCCACAAAAATTAAATTTGAAATTAAAACTTAAGACTAAAAAATTAAAAAAAATGCCATGAATTTTTTAAAAATCCAAAAATAGAAAAAAGGCAAAGAAAGTGCAAATAATAAATTTATTAACAAATTCGGGCGAAATATAAATTCCTATACAAATTATACCTTATCCTCTAAATTCAGTATCTACAAAAAAATGAAAATGATACCAAAAAAATTATCAAAAATTAGAAATAAGATCAAAAACCTAAAATGATTTTAGAAGCTCCAAAAACTTGACAAACATGTGTTTTGGATATGAAATGATTATTTTGCCCTTGAACGCAATATGCATAGAAAAAATAGTAATTGGTCCTGAAAAACTTAAAAAATTCAAAAGCATGCTTAAAGAGTCAAATAAAATAAATTTAGGACCCGAAATGAGCAAAAATGGTGTTTGCGAGGCAAAATTATTATTTTGCCCTTGTGCTAGCAAAATATAGGAAAAATACCAACTAAACCCGAAAAATCACAAAAATTGAAAATACTTATAAAAGTACAAAAAATATGAATTTAAAATCTCAAAACTAATGGAAAAAAATATTTATAGTTGAAAATTACTGTTTTTTCCTCTTGAAATTACTGATTTTGTTTTTCCCTTTTTATTAAAAATTTAGAATTTGACCCCAAAAATATAAACATGCCAATGTTTAAAAATAAATGGTGTGTTAAAATTTGGTGTCTACACTAATGCTTCAACAAAGTTAGGCCATTGATCTTTCTTGTAGAAAGTGGTCAAAATTTTACTCCTATAACTAATTGTAATTCTTCTGTAAAAATGCCAGTTGTCTTAATTTTTGCTTGGTGATATACTTTCTCCACAGATGATATTCCTTTTACATGTTAAAGACTGATCATTTAAAATGAGAATAGGTGAGTAAAATAGACTAACAATGATGACTGCTTTGAGGTGGTCGTCAATTAGTGGAGCTCCAAATTCTCCTGAATTTTGAATGCTTAGAATAGCATCTACTAGATCCTCCTTTGCTTCTCTATTTCCAAGCTTTGATTTTGCTCATTTAACTTTATGCTCACTGAGAATGTTTTTAAGTATTTTGTCAATCTGATTGTGTATCGTCTCTAACTTATGCCTGATTCGAGTGAGTTTTTCAAGTATTTTGGCAGAAAAGTACATGTTACTATGTTGAAACCTCCCATCAGCTTAGCGACATCTTGCATTACCGAGATGAATTTTTCATGATATTTGTTTCTTTTGCCAAAAGTAGCCAGGACAATAATGCTATATGTCAATGAGTACATTTTTTGCTGAGATTGACAACTGATCCCTCTTCTGATGAAATTGAACTAATCAGATTCCAGTCCTCTTCTTCTCTAACTGATCGGAATGTTTAGATAGGCCTTGAAGTGAAAAGCTCCATTGTGGAAATTTTGCGAAGTTGTCTCCAATATTCTCCATATGGAGCAAAGGCAATATCGGCACAACCATAATTTAGTATGGTGGGTGAAAAAAGAAAAGGTCTATAACCATGGTTTGAAGACTCAGCCCAATCATCACCGGAACGGAGGGCTCTGGTTTGAAACCGTTCCGATGCTATTTGGAGAAGAGAGACTCGTCGAGAACTCGATTGATTCCAACCGAGTTGCATCCAAGTCGAGGAAAATCGACGAGTCGTGCCAAGTCATCTAGGTCAACCCAAGTCAAACCCAAAAAACCAACGAAAAGAAAAAAAGAAAAAAAAATGGGGCAAAGAACCTATACATCCTTTCGGTGGGATCCGCCAAAAACAAGTTCAGGATACCGCTGGTCTCGGTGGTGACGATGGTGAATTGCATCGACAGCACTGGGGCTATCAAGGTTGGTCGCGATGTGGTCAGGTGGCTTGGTTGGAAGCTAGTTTAGGCTGATGGTTTGGTTGTTGATTGGTTGAGATTGTAGGGGTAGTGTTTGTGGTTGTGGTTGTGGTCTGATGGTGGTTGTGGCGGTGGTAAGGCTGTGGTGATTTGGGGGTTGAGCTAATGGAGGTTGTGGTTGAGTGAAGGTGGATTTGGTTGCGGTTGTACGTAGTTGGTGGCTGGTGAGGTGCTTGTGGTTGTGATTGAGTGGCGATGGTAAAATTTGGTGGAAGATTGGTGGATGTGGCGATTGATGTTGCTTGGTGAAAAGCATCGGTGACGAGGGCAGGAGAAGCAGAAAGCTAGGGACGGCAAAGGTCAAAACCAAATTAAATGTATTGTAGTTAATGCCCTTCTAATTTCCGAATAACAGAAAGAAAAAAAGGTATTGCAATTAATGATTTCTATTGGTAAAAGGTGGACTTTTTTATTTTTAATAATATTACTGCTGAATATTTCTTTTGTTTTTATGCTGAGGAGTTGATTTTTGTCAAAGCAAAGGCCTCATAGGTGTAACTCATTCACGTGTGGAGTCTTCGGCATTTTTGGTTCACTTGGGAGTGTACTCCTTTTCCAGTGGAGTCTAAAATTCTTAAAAGCTGTTTGTCATTTTTTATACATCTATAATAAAAGTTGTTTGGGATTATTTATGTATTTTATAAATGTATAAAAGTGACATAATTTTGTGTTTAAAGTTTTAGGTTATAATATGGGGAAAATGATATATAATAGATATTTTCTTTATTATTTTTTTTTTACTTTCGTTTATTATTTTTTTATATTTTGAATAATTATCTATAATTTTTAAAATAAAAATTATTTTAAAATATGCGTCTTGCTGATACCCAGACCGATATGTCGAAACTGATGTGAAACGGTACGGTCCACAACCACGGCCACTGCTGCGATTTTGAACCATGTCTATAACAAAATATGATATCATGATCATTCATGACCTCTTTTGCTACGGCAGCTGAGGAGATAACAACAGTTGAAACTTCACCAAGCTGCAGATGCATCAGAGGTCCATATTTCTTTGCCAGGTCTTTGAGGATTCGATGAGGTAGGGACCATTAAGCTGATGCAAGTTTCCAATGATAGGCAGTGGCCTTGGTCCAGGAGGTACCAGTTTCACAGGCTTAGTTTTCCTGACAATTTTGACTGCAATGTAAAAGAAGACACAGGAGAGCACAAAGGGTGGAAAAGAATTCCATTTGGATTGAAAGGCGGAATGCTCGAGCTGAGTGGCCTTCCACTGTGGTTGAAATTTATGGAGGTTCCATATATTATGTACTCGATAAATCACTTCTAAAACAAAAATTCTGTTGATCCCGTTTAAGCCAAATGATGCAAAAAGGGGAAAAAAATAGTTACGATGCAGATATCGAAAAGAAAGACAAGCATATGGATCAGCACGCTTTGCAAGCCTCGTTTGGCGCATTTAGTCAATTGAAAAAGAGTATAGAAATGCTACGTTAAATAGTTAATAGCTGCGGTTCTTGATTGAACTTAATTCGACTCGTGAGAGATGTGCTCCAAGTTCAAGCTCATCGAGTTTGCCATTTTAAGGTTTGAAATTGACTGGATTTGCATTCGAGCTCAATTTCAGTTGGCTCGGACAATTTTTTTAAATTCTCATGCTTACTATTTTCAAACAATAATGAGTATTAATTTATGACAAGGACTAATAATTGATCATTTGATCATTTCCAATTTTTTGGGATAAATTTATGAATAAAAAAAATATAGGAGTAAAATATTTAAGCAGACATGACACCGGAGTCATTAAACTATGTCCAATTCTTAAAATTAGACTCTCAGCTGAAAAAAAAATGATACAATTGGTATAGTTACTGCTCCAGCGTCAACCATTTTCCGGTGATGAAGTTTCATTATAAAATTACATCACTGAGCTTAAGTCAGATTTATGCGCAAATTGCTAAAAATTAATAGATTTGGGTCATCACTGATCTACCTTAAAACCATTATTAAGATTTAAAAATTATGCTTTAATAGAATCCCCTCAATAATAGGGGAGTAAAAAATAAAGCCAAAAAGGCCATATAGCAATGGGTAGAGTCTGAGTTTACTCTTTCCTCTCTAGATTTAAGCGGAGGGTGGTCTTTCTTCTACCAACCGCATACAAATTGTAATTTGTAAGGAGAGGAGAAAGAGCAGAGAATAAATGTGTACTTTGGTATTTAATCCAAATTTATTCAAAAGTTGACCTCCTCCTTTAACTTTTGATCAATCTAAACTTATATAAAACTTATTACTTTACTCATACTTATCCAATTGTAAATAACTCGTACTATTTTTAAGTGCGGATTAGGACATTTAGATTTTTATGACAAAATTTAATTTCATGCTTTTTAAAAACTTTCGTTGAAAAAAAAGCGTTCTTGTTTACAATTGACGTAGTTCGTTTGACTATGGTTTTTAGTTGATCTTGTTCAACTTTTGGTTTCATAGTGACTTTACAAGCACTTCTCGTTAATGATATAATAACTCCTTGATGTTTTTCTCATATATATTTTCTATCTTTTAAATATATAGCTTTTATTAGCTACACGTATTATTGAAAATAATGTGTTTGTGATCAAAATTATAAATAAAGGTCTAATACACTTCAAACTGTAATCTAGGGAAAGTAAACTCTAATTCATGAATTAATTGAAAATTTACATATAATTTTTTTCGAATATGAAATTTATGTTCACCGTAAGATCAACTTTATATAATTTAAAAGTATGAGATTGAGCATTGACAAAACAGCCAAATAGTGGCGATCTTCTATGTTATTATGATTTTCGTTAAGAGCTAATAGTTAAAATTCTGATTTATTAATTTTTGAACTTTGGAAGAATGAATTAATAAAATTTGTTCAATTGAATCTTCGAGATAATAATATAAGCGCAATTAACACAAGCAAAACCAGAAATACTACTATAGTAGTGTGTTAACATGTACGAACAATGAAATTTAACAATTTCAGTGTGAAGCAAAAATACAAAAGAGAGTTTTTTTCGAGGGCTTTGGTGATGTAATTGGAACATGGGATGTTAAGAGGTAAGAATTCACCAAAAAAAAAAAAATTATGTGTATCTCATTAAGTTAACTAATTGTATGTGTATGTATTTGATACTTGTCTCTACATTTTTTGTGTTTTTCTCTAAATTTTTTGTTTTCTTGTTTTTGTCTTTGTGCTAATTATTTCTCAATTGAATGTTGAATAATTATATGCATAAAGCATAACTTATTGAATGCTAATAGCTAAAGATATAGGAACAATTACTTTAGGAGAAATTTACACTATCTTTTAGTTCCAAAATCGAATCTTTTAAAATCATATTTGAAACTTCCTCAAACCATTTACTTAGAATAAGTCAAATTAATTCAAATAGAAGCCTCATAATATAATAGCTAATATGTATTTAAAAAAAGGGGAAAACTTAAATTTAAAGGGCCTTATACTCCACCCACTTTGGAGCTTCCAATAAAAAATAATATGCGTGATATTTTATATTGAGTTTAACATTTTTAAATAAATATTCATTTTTTATGACTCACTTTCATGTAAGAGAATAACACATGAATGTAGAAATTTGACTTAATAACCTATAAAATATACCCCAAGATAAAATAAAAAAGAAGGATAATACTGCATTACAAATTCCTAAAAAGAAATCTACATGCCTATGTTCTTCAAATCCTGCAATTAGGATACTTTTCTCCGGTGGTAAGGAACTCTTACCAAGCTAACAGTATCTTAACGGATTAAAGACATTCACCAGTATGTTCCTTATGCTACCACATTTTGCCTTCTAAAATTTCCAAATATTATTGCTCAAATGCTAATTGCTTTATTGCTCATTAAGTATTCTAACATTATAAAGTATTCAAGATTAGAAACACAACTAAATCATTATAGTTTTTTCTAAATTGTGAGTTCTATTCTATATAGAATTTAACTTTAACAAAATCTTATTCCTAAAACAAAACATCAAAGTTGATATTACAACCATATCCCTATTAATCAGAGAATAAGCCTTCAAGATATTAGAAACGTAACTAAATCTTGACAAATTTTCGTAAGGACAATCTCAATAAGTTGATAGGTCAATTATCTTTATGGAATCTATCCCATTTAGTGATGGGACTCAATTTGGCTGTACCATGATTGTAGATGACACAGTATACAGTTAATAAAATCATCTATTTTCCTGGACTTGCGTTGTTTCCTTTATTTTTGTTAAAGAAATTTCTCTAATGACTGATATTTTTCGTTTTCCAATATCAACTAACCGAAAATCTAGCCTCTTGAAAGACCATGTTCATTTAGTAAGGAGAAAGGATTCTGATCGCTATGAGATTTTCCCAATCCCAAATCCTTTGTCGAAGTCTTCTCTTTGCAGTGATGCAAGCATGCCATTTGCTGGCATAAAAGATGTCGGACTAAAATTAATGCTTGCTCTCAATAACTTTTGATTTTTATAAAAATTGACTTTTTAAAAGATTGAAAATTAGTAACTCTTGATTTTAGTTTAAAAAATTTAAAAGAATAGTTTAAATAAAAAAAAAAGTAGTCGAGAACATCACAAAATAAATTTTTCAAAAATCAGAATTTAAAATCAAGTAAAAAAAAATCTATTGAGTATAGTCCTTTAGTAGGGTTGCTGGTCGTTATGGGGCTGTGAAGACTGTATATACTAACAAAGTACTCAATTTTATGCGAGGAATACTTTAATAGAGATCTTCAAAAGGTACTATTATTTTTTATGGATTTCTCAAAATTGGTTTTTGAAGATTTGCGGCGATAACCTATCAAGAGTAGGAAGATATCTTATAACAATTCTTGTTCTGCATTTAGTAGTTTTGTGGGTTTGTTATCGTTAATTTTTTTGTACCAAGACAAAAGGCAAAGAGTTATAAAAAAAATTAAGAATAGTAGTCCTCACAACAACAGAATACTAAATATAAGACACTATGAAAAGGCATAAATAAATAAATGAGAATAACTTATATGATACTGGGGCAAGCATTCCTATCAAAGCTAAATAATCCTAGTTTTGGTACAAAAAATTGGGCAATAAAATTACTCATCACCGAGTGAAAATAACTCAAAGCATAAGGTCCCAAAATAAAAAATAAAAAAGGAAAAAGATAGAAAAATTGTATAATATTATTAGTCCCCACCACAAAAGAATACTCGTACGACCGAATTCCCAATTCCAACATTCCTTCTATAGGTCCAATAACTTAATGTTAATCAATTCATATTTCAACATATTCATATTAAAAAGAAAATTTATAATCAACTAAGAAAAGGCAGACATGGAAAAAATTTTATGAACATGATAGACAATTATCTTAGTATAAACAAATTTGATACATGCAAAATCTTTGTAAAATACGTAAACATTTTTCCTATATTGAAAAAATCACTTTGAGTGCAAGAATAATATACTAACTAAATTTGAGATAAGACAATATCAATGATCCAAATACTATCTAGCCCTGCCTACATCCCGTGGACCAAAGTGCCTCTCTAGATATTGATCAGTTAAGCATCAAAAGACTCGAAACCATAAACACGTGCTCGACAGTTTTAACTTTTAACTGGCATCCTTGCTATAAATCAAGCACGGATTTCTTACATGGCCGCAACCTAAGCCTAAGTTTATCCCTAACAATGAATCTTAATTACAAATGGTGGTACAATCAGTTGTACTTCACAAATTTATTCTACTCATGCAAGACTGTAATAGAAGAAACGACAAATCAGAAAATAAAAATCCGAATTAAAGTCACAATTCATGATAATTTCAAAGTGGATAATTTTTCAATGTACTTGAGATGTCAATTAATTATGATCGTAGAAAAGCTTCAACCTTCCCACATTCAACTTTCCAATTGGGAGACTATTGCGATTTTTAAAGTCCAATCTTTTTATTTAGTTTTTTATGCATTTTCAAAATAATTTCTAAAATTTGAAATTCCTCCCAATTCATAAATTTATTCTTTAAAAAAATTTAAGGAAACATGCTTCAATAAAAGCTACATTCCTAAAGTAAATACTCATTATTATAACAAAAACAGCCCTAAGGATTATAAAGAGAGGCATTTAATTTTGGTGACATAGTATCGCCATTAATTTATTTTGTAAAGGCATTATGAGAAAGAAAATATAATCACTCATAAAACTCCCTTTTAATATATGTATATAAGATTTATATATTAAAAAATCAATATATATATAATTTCAAATAGCTCGAAGAGCACTCGAGTAGAATAGTAAGATACTTGTGATCGACTTGTCAAGTTTGATAAGCTGCTTGAACCTCAAACTCGATCGACTTTGAGCTCTAGTCGAACATGAGCACTTCAGTTCTTTTATGACCCTAACTATAATTGCTACAATTAACTGTTCGTTTAAACTAAGACTAAAAAATATCGGCACAATATTTGATGTGTTAACGAGGTATTGATGACGAAGTTTTCTTTTGCTCTACTTGACAGACATGCTATCAGACGTTGTTCACCTCAATTGGTCTTTATAAACGGGTATGTTTGGATATGATTATTTGGAAGAATTATTTGAAGGATATTTGTTGACTTTTTGAAACAGTAACAAAGTGTTTCAATTTTGAAAAATTTTTGAAAAAATTATTTGAATAGTGAATAATTATTGTGGAAAGATGTTTGGTTTTTGGTAATAAAACCATATAGTAATTTTATAGACTTCTGTCAAAATTATGGACAAAACCAAGCATTTTTTATTACAATTTTTGTTCCAAAATTATTGTAGAAGTCGAGACAAATTGAAAGAGTACTATCGTGAATAATATTTATATAATGAGCACTAACATCGGACGCTCGTCACTTGGCAAGCGTCTGATACTAGTCAACAAAGCACCACTTGTAATGATCTTTGTCATAACTAAGCCGCTCTCACTGCTTCTTGTCGGGAAACCACTTCCTATTTGAAACCCTCAGTAAATCCTAGACTGGTGAGCACAATTAGTGAGGCGATCTCTGGTGCTTGGTGGCAGATTCGGACTGAGAAGGTCCGCAGCACTAATTGCTTCAACCATGAGAGAAAATAGTGAAGAGATCATTCAGTTCAACAAGAAAAGATATGAACATTGCATTTTTTTATTTTTTGGCATTGGTATGTCAAACATGTTTGGTGCATTTGTCCTTATGCAAAGCTTGTCTTTGTCAATCACTAAGAAACTTCAAAAAAATTATTCACTATTGTTCGTTTGGTCAAACAATTTTCCAATAAACCCAACACATTCTGAAAAAAATTTTCCAAAAAATCCCAAATAATATCCAAACAGGCGCATGTTTCTAGATTTGATTATTTAGATTTCTCTGATATGATTGCAAATGGTGCTTCACAAAATTCATCCCCAACTCTTGTTTTAAGTATATTGGTTTTATACAATTTAAATGACCGTCATTAGTATACAAGATAGATAACTAACTAAAGGAATCAGTTGAAAACTGTACAAAATAAACACTCCACATAGAACATAGTAGATATGGTCGTGACCATCCATGTGCATTTTTAAGCTTGTTGTTTTACTTTTTAGTGCCGTCTGTTGCATTTGCAGCCGACCGACCACCGGAGGGATGCGGCCAGCTGGTAATCTGCATAGAATATGGAGATGATAATAGTAAGGTGGGTGATGCGAATACCAAATTTCAATGCGTTTCATTCTTAATAACAGAGTGTTCGATTTTACCACTCGATTCTACAGCATCCAAAAGCAGTAGAATACTAATGTAGTGTTCGATTTTACCACTTGATTCTACAGCATACAACAACAGAAGAATGCTAATGTAGCTAGTTTTTAAACAGGAGGGAGAGCAAGATAAAAATTTCAGCATTTAAAACCATTTTGCAGCTAGTTTTTCAATGGAAGGGATAGCAAGATAAAAATCTCAGCCTTTTTAACCATTTAGGCGCATTCCTCGCGATCCAATTGCGCAAGTCACTGTTAAGTTTTGGACCTATCCAAAATAAACCATAAGAGCGGAACACACACACACACACACAAGGAGCAATTAGAACCCGGTCACTATGGTGCTGAAGTGTTAGGCACACTTGTACGCTCAAGTCTTTTTTTTTTTTTTTTTGACAATTCAGGAAAAGGGATTGAAATACAACCAACTCTACTCAAACTGAAAGGAAGAATGAGAAAAGAAACCTAAACTTTACCCCACAAGTCTTGATGTCAAATTTTATCAGTGCTGTTGCCTGCGTAACATTGGTGACATTTGTGATATTAAATATTCTAGTATTATGTATTAGTTAAATTCACTAAAGCCAACTTATTTTTATTTTCCCTTGAATTTGACATTTTGTTCCTATATTGCCCCTATTCGCAAGGGTAACTTCGACGATGTGATACACAAACCAATTAACATCGGAACCATTTCGAAGTTCGAGGAAGAAAAATTGAAAGAAGCACATAATCACATTTGGAAAGTTAACCGTTTATGGTTTAACTACTTGACAACACGGTCATACAAACTCTAAAGGAAACAACCACAAAACTTCGAGTGCGGGTCAATTATTGCAGATCATCACAAATGTAGGATGGCCTAGCTTTGTTGGTGGATGTTTCACCAATCCAAGAGCCTCCTCGTTTTGACCGCTTGTCTCAAGTTCAATACCAAATCCTCCCCTAACCCCCCCCCCCCCCCCCCAAAAAAAAGAAAAAAAAAACTGTTTACCTAAAATACAAAATGAAGGATAGATATTCTAACTGAGACTTTTGAAACTAATAGCTGTTCTCTCAAGCACAACTCCAATAGACTCTACATATACTACGTGAACTCGTAACAAAGAAAGAAGCATTTTTCTTGAAAAATGATGCAACACTCAACAGTGGTGGCCTGAAAAAATGCAAAAGTTGTATATCATGAAAAACTAAAACGGTGGAACCCCCACACGCTTCAAGAGCCTGCAGGATGCTTACTTCTTGGGTAACTGTCCAATGAGATGGCTTTTTCTTAAAATTTTGGCACCAGTAGATTCTGTCAGGTGATATAGGTCTGTAAAACCTTAACCTTGGAATATTAGTTACCATGTGAGCTTCAAGGAAATGAATGGATCTAACAAGAAGCCAAAATCTCGTACGGTATAAATAGAGTTTCAGTTAAAAACAATGAAGAAATACAGAGCATATCCCTTATCTGCAAATGAAAGGCTGTTCTTGTGCTAGAACAACATTAAGCAATCATTTGTTTTGATATAACTAAAGCAAGAAAAGATGCTAACCAAGACATGTGAAACAAAAGTTTTGCAAGTTTACCATTGGACATCAAACACAGCCAAAGAACTGTTCCAATGATGAAGAGCAGAAAACATTGGAGGTAGGTCGTTCAGGCTTGGTTGGTGAAACTTGAAGTTGATATTTGATGAATCTCTGACACCATCAAGAAAAGACACAAGACAAGTTAATAAACAAGACACATGGTAAATTATACTGACGAAAATTCAGTCTGAAACACAAATATGGACAAAATGCCCCATAGCTAATTATAATGATGTACTATAATCATAGTCAAATGAACTTCAATTGTACCGCCAATTGAGTAACAATTTCAGGGTTTGTGTCTATGTGCCAATCTGGTTCCAATTGTCGCACAAAAGATGTCCGCCCATTCTCTGTGCTACAAAAGAGAACCTGCACGTTGATTGCATAAGTGAAAGACTTGTCTTGTTATTCTCGAGGAATAGAAAGGCAAAAATGCCAATGGACTAAAAATAAGCCTCATATTGGAAATTCTGAAGATTCGAAATTCCCCCCAAAATCAAATCAGAATAGTGGAATATGGAGATAATTAATCACATTAAATCAAAACCCAGGTCCAATCTCCCCCCCAGGGGAAAGAAGCGAAGCAAAATGGATAATAACGACACAATGTTTATAACAGAATAAAGATGGAAAAGAATAACTCAAATTCTCCCATTCAACGAGATATATGTCTATGTGCGTGCGTGCGTGCACAAACATACATACATACATACATATTGGGGGAGATCTGGACATGGCACTTGAACAAATAGAAATAGGACGCACAATCTATGGTACCTCGAATTCAAAAGAACATAACCGTGTGCCAAAATTTATCACACACCAAATGCCATAAAAAAACATTGCATCAGGGAAGCAAATGTCATGATGTTTCTAAGGAATTTGAATTTCAAGCAATGAGTAAAATTTGATCATTTTCCTTTCCAGTTCAAAATCAAAATTAGACTTAGAATGTGTTTCTCTAACAAAATGGGGCAGCTAATTAGAGTTGCTCAGGCATTGAATAAGTTCCATGTCAATAAGCAGTACATACATTTCATGGTACGTGCTACTGTTCAAACCTTGAAGAGGAAATTTTCTAGTAGGAAAAATGTTCCTTCTTGCTTTAGTATTTTCTATCCAACCAGAAAGAAGCTAATTTTGTCTCTCCTTTTCCTGAATAATACATTTTTATTGATTATATATTGAATAAACAACATATATGTTTCAACTCAAAGTCACCTCAAGTTTTCAAGCCTTGTTTGAACTTGTTTAAGACAAACACTCAGACTTAAAAAAAAAAAAAACTGTATTTCAATCATTTACAGAATTGGTTATGGCAACTTGTTCCAACTAAAATGTTAAAGCTTTAATTGAAGTACTTAGAGGACAAGAATCTAACTAGGTAAATCCCTATCGTACTTCTACTAGCAGCAATAGAAGTATCATTTACATTGTAAATTCAATGTCAAGGTCGATTATTGAAGTTAGTTTTTTTAACATATTTTAGACTTCCAGCTGGCCTTTCCATAAAATTGCTCCAGTGAAATATATTTTCTGATACTACCTAGAAGTACATGCAGATATGAGACGTCATACGAAGTTTAATCGACCTTCACATTATATAGGGACAAAGCCTTTCCACACAAAAAAAAGAACTAAAGAAAATAATATTTTCATGGGCAGAACCATAATGCTATATATATATATATATATATATATATATATCTATATATATATATATATCATAAAATGATAGCAGGTTTATCATACGCTATTGCTATTACCTTGTCCTTGACCAAGCCACCAGATGTAAATACCCCAGCATCTTCCAGAGCAAGAAGAACTTTTTTCTGCAGACATTTACTAATCCCGTCAATAAAAATGAAAACTACTACATTAGCGCATGGGCGGAAAAAGGAAAGACCAATAACAAAACAAACTAAAAGAATATTCTGCAACAATCTCATGTAGAACACACACTAAGCTACCATAGCAACTTCCAAAACTATTACACACAATGTTACGCAAGCAAAAAATAAATGCTGGGCAAGACATTGTAACTAGACCACTAAATTGGTGTACTGTCCCCATAAATGCAATATATTATCTCAACCATCCAAAAGCCAGAAGTCTTACAGTTTCAGGAGGACAAAACCTGAGACTCTTAAAAAAGCTATCAAGAAACATGCAAAAAGAATTGAAGATAAACCAGAAAAATCTACTTGAAGCAATGTGTTCAAACAACTAACACATCTATGCCAAAGAAAAGCATTCGTTGGCCAGAATAAATAATTAATAGAACAGAAAATGGTACTTACTTCACTCTCATCATCTAATACTCTTTCCATTAGATAAAGGTCACAGAATTTCGTGATTTCAAGCAACACTTCCAGTACTGAGGATCTAACGGTAGCTTGTTTCTGCTATGATAAAAAAGCAAGACATCATGTCAAATAAATAAAACAATACTCGCTCGCCCAAAAAGGTTACTGCAAAAAGAATCAACCTGAAGCTCCTCCGGGGAAGTTTCCTCGAGGATTACACCAAGCAACCTACATGTCACCTACAGAAGAAAGCAAGGAATACATGAGATATAAAATAATCAAATATACAAAACCAAATGCAGAAGAACATACTAATATAGATATTGCACAAAAATCAAGAACCAGAATTTACAACTTCGACATAAATCTTTCCTATTTTTAAGAACTTCAACATACAACATGTAACAACACATCAATATTAAACTCCAGAATAAAATGTACACTCTCATTACAAAAAAATTATCAATTATTTTCCAGCACATAAACAAAATAATGAAGATTCCACCTGTTTCTTCCTTCAAATTTTATCTCAGCAATGGTTTTTTTTTTTTTTTTTTTAACAGCAACAAAAGTTACAAGCGCTCAATTCATTAACATTAAATGTCGCTCACCACTAGCCCGAAAGCACAAAATTTAGATTTCACTCAAGTACATTATCACTGAAGGATATAATAATCATACCTTTCTCCCTTCACTTAATCTCTGTCTCACTATCTGGCTTAGAGTTGGCTGCATTTAAAAAAAGTGAAAAACGCAAAAGATTAGTCAATGTCAATTTACTTTTTGCATACAAGCAAAAATACACAGATCTTAGACAAAAACCGAGTTAATTGTCTCCCACCTTTACAGGCTGAAAGAATTCATCGATTACATTTTGTGCTCTAGCATCTTCTGAAGAGGCAGCAACAACAGGCGACACAGAATCTGCATTTTCATGACTTACACCAGAACTACTAGGAGCAGTATCTTGCCGTTTAGGTAACCTTCTTTGGGGTCCACTAGGAGATCTCAATATTCTCCACGTAAAAACTATTGCAAATGCAAGCCCAGCTAAAGCTCCAACAGATCGTGAATCCTGAATTATTAAATAAAGAAAAACTATAGTTACATTCATTTAGCAAACTAACAAAGGTTAAGGTAAGCTAAATTAAATAATATATTTCCTCAGATGAATTTACCCTACAACCCTACAACCTTCAATAATTAAATTAGAAAGTTCATCAACTGTTTTATCTGCACACGCACATGGGCATGTGCCTGTGTGAGTTTGTCTGTGGTAAGCATGTGTGAGCGTCTGTGTGTGCGAGAGAGACACACACACAGAGAGAGAGAGAGAGAGAGGTGACAGAGAACCAAAAAAATAAAAAGTAATGCTGCTATTTTGTGGTCAAGAAATTATAAATCAAATGCAATGCAAAAGGATTCGGTTTCCAAGATTTTTTTGGCATTTACAATCAGGGCATAATAAAGATTGCCAAATGCTAGATAATTTTATACCAGAATAGGCACCCATGTGCAAAGTTATCATTCATTAGAAGATACAGAACCACTACTGTATGGTGATTACTCAAATTTTATAGTATTTTACCATTCAACCCACAATCCAACAGTTTTTAAAGTGGTCTGGTATTGCAACCCTGGTAGTCAATGGCTTATTTCTGTTTTCAGTCATCTCTACATTTGCAAAGCACACATAAATAAACCCCGCTGTCCAGAGTTTCGTCTTGCTATAAGCCTGATACACCTTAGAGCCCAACTTACTAGCTATACATTGGTTTAGCAAATTTCCATTATAGTCCCTAAAGTATTCATGAAAAATCTCTTCAGTGCTTAATTGTTTAAATTCATGTAAAGTAAATACCACATGGCTGAAGAAGAATACAAGAGTTGTGGTACAAAAGTTGTGGACCTAAAGCAATAATATTTTCAGGCATTATGGCAAACTTCCATAAAAAGTTTGAGGAGAAGCTTTTAATTTCTTCTCTGGGTATAAATTAAAAAGTCTATTTTCCTACGAGGAATAATGAGATTTCGAAAATTATGAGCCGAAGGATGTCCCCCTCGCACATCTGCCTGTGGTCTCACCCAAAGCTGAAGCATCAACTCCAATCCTTGAAAATCATATCATTGTCACATGGATTGGGAACAGTTTTTGGCATTCCAATTTTGCCATTACAAAATGACCAATCAGAGAAAATTCTGCCATTTTATGCTTCAGGGACTAAACTAAGATCTTGTGAATACATTGGAGGCCAGTGGCCAGTGCAACTATTCAACCAGTTGGTTTTTGTTTCTTTGCTCCTCTAAATTAATTACCTTCAATATCACACGTAAATAGATGGCAAGGAAAAAGCCTCACCACTAGAAATCACAAAATTTGCACTAAAAAACTTTGTTGAGAAATTATATCCCAAAATAAGAAGCTTTTTAGTCAAAATTAGGAAATTTGCACCAATTCTAATGCTTTAAAACTCAAAACTCCAGTAAAAAGTCAACCTGATGCAACTGTGAGGTGCATGATAAATCACATGAATCAAACACCTTGAACCACAAGGTTCTTTTCTTTTTCAAAACTGCAATTTACGCATTGTCCTAACCAGAATAATTAAATGTTTCTACTTTCTCATCTTTTCTCTTTATTGTCCATAAATTTATTACTTGTTACCCCAATTTAAGTTTCAATTTCATAATCATTAGGGCAGCATCTTATGCCGAGCTACAAAATCCATTGTATTGCAGCTTATGCAATCCATTACTTAAATTTCTTTTTGACACTTGTGGAAAGTCAACCTTTGTATTTCCGACATATAAGTTATGCAATCCAGTTTCATATGCAAGAGTCAAACTTCAAAATCATACCATACTAACAAAGTCAATATCCCTTTTTATTCATAAGCCCACAAAAAGGCTACTTTTCCCTAATCAACCTGCGTCCACTACTACACTTCTCTCAAAAAGCTAACCAACAACAATTCTGTTATTAGCAGTTGGTTGGGCTCTGCTGCCCACATAAAAATGAGAAACTCTATAAAATCTGACTTTTCTATCAACTGAATCACACCAACTTCCTAACTACCACCTGACTCAAAATGTAACTCACTGCAATGAAAGCTTATGCAACTAATAAAACCCTAGCGAAAGCCAAATTCTTATGATACACTGAAGTTAAAACACCACCATAAAGGGCTAAGGAAGGCGTTGACAGTTAGTAGCCAATGACATTGTTCTCCCACGAAGATAAGCCAAGGCCTCCTTTTTCTTAAAATCAATTAGCAGCTTTTCAGAAACAGCTTACTCTAACATTCCTGCTTAAACCCAGTCTTCAAAAGTTACAAAATTAATAACTACAATAGAAAAGACACAATTTTTAGGTTTCCCCAATATATAATCTTATCTAGAACTGAAATAGGTTTTCTCGACTCCTAAATAAAACCCCATCGCCAACATTTAATCCTAATCTCAATAAATTCAAGAAGATACAAAATTTCTAGGTCAAAACAGAATACAACAATGAACTTACATTAAAAAAAAAAAGGAACAAAACTCATCCCAGAAGTTACAAAATCAACGAAAACAACAAAAAAAATTAAGAAAAATCACGCCTAAAATTACCTAAAAACAACCAAAAATTGGACCAAAAAATTTCAACAAAATAAAAGGGTAAGAGGTGAGAAATTAATTACCAGTCTGTAGAAAAGATTGGAAATCTTGAGGGTAAGAAAAGCCCCAAATCGTTTGACTAGATGAAGGAATTCTTCCTTAGAGTTATCCGCCATGATAGTCCAGCAGCTATGGACAAGACGACGTCGTTTAATTGAAGCCTTCTTCCACTCCTTCTTCCTTTTTTTTTTTTTTATGGTTGTGAATCAATAATAACCATTATTTTGCCCTCCGGCCTTCAAATCAAGAAGGTTTTTAGAGGTTTTTATGGCCTCGAAATATTGAGATCTTCGCTGCGGTCGAAGACGAAGAATCTGAAAAAAGGCGAAAAGCTGATCGAAGAGAGACAGAGAAAAGAAGAGAAGCGGTTGAATTACTATTTTATTGTAGTAATTTGTATTGAGTTATATACGTATTTGTTATTGCTGGGGGGAATTTGGGGTTGGGTAAAGGGTAATACTGTAATAGCATGACTAAGGGTGCTTTAGAAAGAAAAATATAAAATTTCCTAGGCGGCGTCACATATGATGAAACTATTCCTATTTTCAATTAATTACACTTTGTGCTTTCTCTCTAGTCATAGTTTAGTTTCTATTCACCTTTTAAATCTAATTAAACCATCCTCAGAATATATTAGAATTAAGTTAAAATATCGAATACTTAACAAAAAGAAAAAAAAAAAACCTCTTATCACTTTGGATGTCATGGGTTGAATTTTTGGAAGTTAAAACTTGATTTGAGGAAAATTGTTTCTTCTAAATTTAGATTAAAAAAATTTGTATATAAAAAGTGGCGATTAACAAAATGTGTGATTGGACAAAATAGGCACTAGTGGATTAGGCAAATCGATTTTGTGGATAATCTGTGACTATTCAATTCAAATATTGATTCATGCATAATGGATCAAATATTACTTGAAAATTGCTCTTCTCCAGCAAAACATACCAAATCTTCTTGAAAATTTGTTTCTCCTATAAACCATTTGTGTCGATATACATCAAGATCCTAATTCGTAGATGGCTAAGGGATTTTGGTCGCTTGGGCGCACACATCAATTACAGCAGACTCGAGTTGCACGATTTTAAGAAGTATTTTTATAATTATATGCAGAAACGATTGATATTGATTCTTGAATTGACAACTCGATATGTAAAGAAGTATTTTGGTTTTTTTCCTAAACAAGGACCGTCCATATTGGCTATTGAATTGACAATTTGACATAGACCATTAATCACACCAAACAATTGTTTATAACAAACTTCATGTTCTACTTTAATTCAACTACCAATGTCGTAGCTTTGTAGCCCCTCGTGGGCTCCTCTAGTTTAGATAGACTACCATATATATATATATATATATATATATATATATATATATATATTTTTTTTTTTGAATAAGTCAACACAAGGTCGACAGAGGGATAGGGGAAGGGGAACCTAAACCAATTCCACAGAACCATCCCAAAAGGCAATTGCTGACTTAAGGGATAGTCTATGGGGCTTAAGTATGCAAACACTAAAACTCTTTCTCCCGATGTGGGAACTTTTCTTTTGAATAAGTCAACACAAGGTCGACAGAGGGATAGGGGAAGGGGAACCTAAACCAATTCCACAGAACCATCCCAAAAGGCAATTGCTGACTTAAGGGATAGTCCATGGGGCTTAAGTATGCAAACACTAAAGCTCTTTCTCCCGATGTGGGAACTTTTCTTTTGAATAAGTCAACACAAGGTCGACAGAGGGATAGGGGAAGGGGAACCTAAACCAATTCCACAGAACCATCCCAAAAGGCAATTGCTGACTTAAGGGATAGTCCATGGGGCTTAAGTATACAAACACTAAAGCTCTTTCTCCCGATGTGGGAACTTTTCTTTTGAATAAGTACTGCCATATATTTGAAACCAAGTTACGATAGTAGTTGCATGATCAAATGGAGTTATAAGAAGGGTTTTAGTTCAACTGTGCTTTAGTGTAGTTATGGCGACGGTTAAGTAGAGTAGCTAAGGTCATAATTATTAAACCCAATTTCGGCAGGAATCTGGCAAGGGCATTGGATCAATAGATTATTGGTTTAATTAACTAGTAAAGTGTTGAACCAATGAATTAATAACTTATTATCTTAACAATTTTAACACTAGTGTTTAACAATTGTCATTATAGAATATATGATATAAACGTAATAAGAAGCTGTAGTATCATATTTCTAAATAATAATTAAAAAATTAATATAATAGGTTGAAATTTTCGCCATAATAAATGAATATTGAAAGCAACTTATGAATCATTTGTTAAGAGAATAAGGGTACTCTTGTAAATGTTCATATGTACTACTATCATAAATACAAGAAGTAGGTCACTCTTATTTGGGTAGCTAATTATGTTCCCAAAATTCTTAACATGGAATTATAGCAAAATTCTGGTGGAGCAAGACATCTAGTTCTAATACACATACAAAGAAAAACTTATTATTTTTCATCGGCTCATGACATTACTGTTAGTTGCGCATACTGTTCAAGCCATCCTATTTATCATGTTGTAATGCACGCAATCACTATTTATTGAAGTTAGTATTCAGCGTGATTACTATTCACGTAGTACTGTTCACTTCACTATCTATCAAAGTTAATGTTCAATACGATTACTATTTATTGGGTACTATTCAATGCATTGTTCATCACTTTACTGTTTACTGCAAGATGATTATGCAACTTGAGGTTATTGTTCATTTTATTCCGAGTTACTGTTCATATCAACATACTTTGGCCCATATTAAATAGATACGTCTAATTTTTTGACTAAGAACTTCTTTTATTAATCGTGCAGGTGGAGATTTCATTGCAGCATTATGCCAGTGTGATGTACTTGCTGAACTAGTTTAGCAATTAAACATATGCTCAGCTAAAGTAAATTTAATCTGCATGAATTGGCTGTGGTTGTATAATTCTCAACTTTGTGTTCTGTAGCTAAGTTGCCCCCATGTGGGTTTTGAGGAGGGGGCAACAAATTAGTGTTAAATCGAAGAAAAGGAAGGGAGAGGCTAGGGATTGGACTGAATATTACAAGGACTATATCGCTGTTTGGGACTATGCTAGAAATACTTTTGTGCCTCGTCCCATTACATGCCCCTGCTGTAGGGAAACATGGGGGAGCAATCAAATAGGAGTTTTTTTCCACGTAACAGAGCTAGCGACTTTTATACTCATGGCATCCCCTCTCGATAAGAAAATATGGGAAAGCAATCAAATACGAGCTCTTCTTCACGTGACAGAGCCACCGAGTTTTTTGCTTATGACATCCCCTGTTAGCAAGAAAATGTGTAGGAATAATCAAATAAGAGCTTGTCTACACGTGACAGTCATAGCCACTCCCTTCTCATAAACGCGTTCCTTCGCCTATTTGCTCCAATATGCAAAGAAGAAATGAACTATTTGTTGTACCCTTTATCAAAACGTCAGAGCGAACAAGGCGAACACCTGCATTTTTAAAGCACTATGACTATCCAGAAACTAGCCTTCATAATATTAGGCAGGAGAATAGGTAAATTATGATTAATAGTGTTTTGATCAAAGAAAATATTGAGAATGTGAATTCTTAAGTTCCTGCATTGTGTTTCATTTAAGTTTGTATTGTTTTTAATTGTCATAGCACACATATATAATGCTTCATTATTAGCAGATGAAACATGAGGTGAGTTCTCCTACGACGGGAATTGATGTTGCTCCGAGATATTCAAGAATCAGTTAGATAGAATGTTTCTAATCCTTAGAGTAGGGCCTTGTAATTGGTAGCTCTATTGTAATAATGGTAGGTGTAGATGGAATCCTAAATGCTTCAGTGCAGGAATAAGGATGGGTTAGCATTCATTTAAGACATTTAGAGTAGGAAAATCGAGACGTCCTCTTGGTAGAGAAAATCTTTCTGCAGTGCTGTTGAAAGCCTTCTGGATGAAGTCTGCGACAAGACTTGATCTTGCTCCGAGATATTCAAGCATCAGCTAAATTGAATGTTGCTAATCCTAAGAGCAAGGCCTTGTAATTGGTATCTCTATTGTAATGAGGACAGGTATAGATGGAATCCCAAATGCCTCAATTCAAGACTGTAAATGGGTTAGCCTTCGTTAAAGAGGGGCAGAGTAGAGAAATCGAGATGCCCACTTGGTAGAGAAAATCTTTTCGTAGTGCTATTGAAAGCCTTTCGGATGAAGCCACAAGTCTTGAGGATCTGACCTTAAAAGACTATGCTTAACTGCGTTTATCATGTAGTTACCGAGGTACATATTGCTGATTATCGTTCATGTCACGTCATCTATGAAATTTGTGCCCTACATACATATTTATAATGCCTGGCAAGAAAACATAGGGGAGCAATCAAATCAGAGCTATCCTATAGGTGTTAATGGTGATTGCAATGCTATTGTGAAAGTAAAAGATGAATTATTAAATTTAGGCCTTCTTTTGCTTAAGTTTGACTTTAAAATATTTAGTTTTCCAATTTTATGGCTCTGTAATGAATTTGTGGTATGTAGACTATTTATTTTTCTAATTCTGCGTGCTGTAGTTTTGTATCACTTTTTGCTTGAATATTAGTGATGACACTTGGCAATTTTGTTTGTTTAAAATTTCTATCATCTGAAGATGAAAGTGTTTGATTATGTTCTTCTGCCACTTTTTGGTATAGGCTGTGCTTAAGTCTCAGGTTCCTACTAGTGCACGTGGCTTCGGAACCTTTAAAGTGAGTGTAAAAATATCAACTTTCTCACAAATTTAGTTACCAATTTGTATTGTGCTTTGAAAATTTAGTTACCAATTTGCAAGTTTCTTCCTTCTATGATGTTGAGTATTTTCAGAGTTTAGAAAGTGGGGGTGTCGTGGTAACATTGGAATATCGTGAATAATGAGGCATGCCCTGCTGCACATGCTTCATGAAGAATTGAACTTTGTTTTAGTTGTGAATCTATGACTACAAGAGGTTTGATTTGGCCTTTGTAATTGATATAATTTTAAAGTAAAGTATTTGTTGGATGTCAAACTAGCAAAAATAAAATTCTTACTCTATTAAAAATAACTCAAGTATAAAAATGAGTAGAATCATATCTACAGGGACTGGTCGTTTTATTTATTTCAAATCACAAGAATTGGGGGTTTGGAGAATAATCAAACTAGAGATTTTTAAACCTAAGAAAGTCAAAAGAAAAAAAAACACAAAATTAAGTTAAACGAAATGAAATAAAACCTATGCTCTAGTCAAAGAAATAATTTTCACTCTGGTTCAATTTAACTAATCAGTGATTCAAAAATAATATCATACGCTCAGGAATAAATTGGTTATGTGGTTGTTGAGAAACTCTAACAACCTGCCTTTCCTTACTGTGTTGGTAATCAAGATAAGACCGTTAATTACTTCTCTAATCAAACGATAACCCTATGTAAGACCTTAGGTTTCAATCATTCAACAGCTTTAAACTAGAAAAGCCACCAATTCTAACCAGCAAATACCAAAAAGGCTTTGTTCAAATTAAATTATCTATTCTTGTGATATAATCCAAAAGTCTCTATTACAATTGAATTAACCACTCACCACTAATATTAAAACTATCAAACAATTACGAATTTGACGTTTTAGATGGCTTTAGATTATCTAACAATTAAATAGTGATAAGTTATTTAATTAGCAAAAATAATCACACAAGAATGAACACAATCACCTTGGAATTTAGACAGAGAATAGATAAATACTCATAAACATAGGAAACAATTAAAAATAATTAGATCTTATAGCATTGGATAAACCAGAGCTTCAATTATTTTTAAACTAGAATGAGACATCTAACTACGTATTATGGCTTCAAATCCCAAAAGCAAATTACAATAATTTGTTCTAGAGAGAAAAAGAGAGAAAAACTAAACCTAAAAACTAAAACTAAAAAGTTCAAAAACTAAAAGTTTTAGGCTGGCCCCTAATTGCAGACGTTCCCCTCTTTTGGCCTTTCACGTTGCTATCTTTCTTTTCCCTCAATTCATGGACTTTCTTCTTTTGTTTTTATTTGTTTTCTTTCCAAATTCCACTTCCTTCCTTTTTGTCTTCAATCTCACAAGTGAAAGACTCATTTTTCCTTTTAACTCTAATTCCACCAGTAGAAGATTTCTTTCTAACGAAATTCATCACAATTAGGAAAGTAGGAATCTTCTAATTGCAGCTTCTACCAATTCACGTTTCACAATTTTTGCACCTCAATATGGATAGACCGTGGTCACAATCTATCAGACTGAATCTTCTAGAATTTTTTACAATATTAAAAATTTTATCCACAATTTTCTACAAACCAAGTCAAACACCAAAGAATGAATAAATGAAAAAATAAAACATCATCTTTGAATAAAATAGGGAGGAATTAAATACAAAATATATGCAGGTTTAGCTCTCTAATAGCATTGTGTATCATATCTTGAAGATCTTGTGTACCATAATCTTTTCTTGTTATCTAAACTTGCCAATGTTGGTTACTTTCAGGATCCTAAAAGTTGCTGGGGCAAATACTTGCTATCAAACAAACTGGCACTCAAGGAAAGATAGCAAGGTTTGGCATATTTTATCTTTTTCTTTTCTATGAAAAATATAAGAAATTTGACAACATATTATATGTATTGCCTTGGCTTATTGTTTGTTATCTTTAAACTTTGGTCATTAGTCAGATGGTGTATTGTAGACACCAAATTTTGACACACTATTTATTTTTCAAACATTGGGGGCACGTTTATATTTTTTGGATCAAATTCTAATTTTTTAATAAAAAAGGGGAACAAAATCAATAATCTCGAAGGGGCAAAATAGTTATTTTTATTTGTAAATATTTTTTCATTAGTTTTGGGGGTTTTGAATTCATATTTTTACTTTAATACGTATTTTTTAATTTTTTGTGATTTTTTTCGGGTTTAATTGGTATTTTATTATATATTTTACCAGTACAAGGACAAAATGGTAATTTCGTCTTGCAAAACCATTTTTGCTCATTTCAAGTCCCAAATTTATTTTTTGATTCTTTAAACATGTTTTTAAATTTTTTTATTTTTTCGGGGACTTTTTAAATTTTTTTATTTTTTCGGGGACGATTGCCATTTTTCTGTACATACCGCGTTCAGGAAAAAAAATCGTCATTTCATATTTTAAACGCATTTTTCACCAATTTTTGAGTCATAAATGCATTTCTTAAGGTTTAAAGCTTATTTTTAATTTTTGACAATTTTTTGTGGCCAATAGCCATATTTCTGTGCATTTTGTCATTATAGGGGCAAAATCGTCATTTCACAGTCCGAACGCGCTTTGACCAATTTTAAGCTCTAACCTTTATTTTGAAATCTACTTTGAATTTTTTGACAAATTTTGGAGTTAACTGTCATTTCTTTGTATTAATTTTTTATTTTTTTGGTTAAAAATATTTTTTTAAATAAAATTAGAATTTTTATTATCAGTAGTATTTTTGTTATTTTGTAGTATTCTTGGAGGGTAAGATTGCTAGCTCTATAAATACTCCCATTAAAATCAAGAAAAGGGAATAGAAAAAAAAATCCTAAACCCACACTTTTTTTTATCTAATTAAAGATAAAAAAACACACACACCACACACTTTCTAGCCGTCATTCTCAATTCTTCTTCACTGTTCATTATCAATCTAATTAAGAGCTACTGTTCATTGTCAGCAGTTTCAAGATTCAAAAGGTAACATTGAACCTTTAATCTTCTTTTTACAATCTTTTTTTCTTTTATGATAAAAAATAATCTGAAATTGATTCTTGTGGTTTTGCTTTATTAATTTGCTTGGATTTTTCTTTTGATGTTCTATTTCTGGGATGTTGTTTTTCTGGGTTTGAGTTTCTTTCTTGTCTACCATCCTTTCCCTTCCTTCTTTCCATTACCAGCTTCAGCCAGCATAGCCACCAACTCAATCATCAGAAAATTTCCACCACCATTGCAATTCACAACCACAACTGCATTTAGAGCCCACAAACAAAACCCAGCAGCTACATTCCTCCTCCCTTCAACCTACCAGCAGCCCCAAGATCCCACTGAAACAACCATTAGTTCCTACCTAAAAATTGAACCTACCACTGCCAGTTAACCACCCAATCTCCACCTTTAAACCACCTGCTCTACTTTTTTCCAACGCCAGCAAGGCCAATAAGCAAAACAGAACCGCCAACAACCCAGTCTTCCCAGTATCTTCGCCAATCAACCACTCTAACCTCACAACCATCCCAGTAACCTCCACCACTACCTCCATCTCTGTAATCCAAAACCAGTCATAGAAACCCACAATCCAACGAGCCTCCCACATCAACAGCCAAACAATAACCAAAAATCCACCACACAAAGCCCACAAAGCAAATCAGTCACAACCATTGCACACACATACATATCTGCACACATGGATTCACGCACACAAAATTCACAAGCATACACATAGAGAGATTAACAGATTCATACGCACATACACACACACACTTCACATGCCAAATTTACAACCAGGCACCAAATACACACAAAGATTCAGACATTCAGACAGCAATTCACACCACAACCATCACATACACACATATGCACACAAAGTCTTTGCACACACTTTCACTTTCAATCGATCATACACACAACAGGCACTCGGACAATCATCAATGGCAAACGACACACAAATTTTAGCCACAATTACCACCACCAGCCACTGAAATCTAAGCCCCTATCCACTGTTAACCCAAACCCACTAAAAACCACCGTTAGGACCATGAAACTAGAACCATCAACAACATCAAAACCAACCCCAAACTCACCTCAAGCCACTACAATCAGTCCCACAAACCACAACCCAGCACCTGATTCATTGCCAATCTGATTTCTGTCATCATGGTCATCCTCCTATCACTACTACAACTCCCTGAACCACCCTTTTTTTTTCCACCAAATCCACCATCGATTACCAACCAAACGACAACCCCCACACCACCACTTCCACGACCAAATACCCACCAATTCCAACCAGAGAAACAAACCACCAATCCTCCATCGTCTCTACCAGTCAACCACTACCACCACTAGCTCCATCAGCCCTCCCACCACCGATTCACCATCAGACCCAAACCATCTCCTCCAACCGCCAATAAAGCCAGTTTCATCATCCCAAGGCCACCACAAGCACATAACAACCAAAACAAGCACCCTATCGCCACCACCAGTGACTCTACTGCCTCCATAGCCGCTTAATCACCAGAAGCACCTTTTTCAAGGCCCACTAATTCCCCCAATAGCCCCCTAACTGTCATCGAAAAATGACTCCTCAAGACTTATAACCTGCAGATCACGCCCCATAGTTTCATTTTTATATCCCCTATCACCGAAATCCCTTTCCCCTGCTATAGCACACCACTGAGAGGAAGAGAAAGGAAAGACTGAGAGAGAGAAAAGAGAGAAAATAGAGAAAGAGAAGAGACGGAAAAATAGTGAAGAAATCAGAGACCAGAGGAAAGGAGAGGACAAAGAGAAGAGAGAAGATGCGAGAGGAGAGTGAGAGAGAAAAACTAAAGAAGAAAGAAGAGGGAGAGGGGAATGAAGAAAAATTGAAAAAAAAATAGGGATTTGGTGTTTTGGGCATTTAGAAATTGGGTCTTGAAGGAGAAACAGATTTAGGGAGAGTGGAGAATTCGATTGTGGGGAAAACCGAAAGTGTGAATGGGTATTTTGGGGGGTTTGATGTTTTAGTAATTTTAGGGGGTTTACTGTTTGTATTTTAAATTGTTTTTTGATTAAATGGATTTTTATGTAAAATGTATATTTATGTATTAGTCTAATTAGGATTCAGTGATTATCATTATGCCCCTTTAATATTTCAGTTTTGCATTTTCAGTCTTTGCTTATTAAAAGTTGACCCCCTAAGATTTATTTTTTATTTTTTATTTTTTAACTAATTGTTGAGTTCTTGTTTTTTATTAATATTATTATGCCTCCTGAATACTTTTATTTTCTACATTGAAGTCCCCCGCAATTACTATTAGCCCCCCAATTTTAGCTTCTTTTAATCAAGTCCTGATTAAATGCAATTATGTTTTAATACTTTTTGAAATTTATTGTCTTGTCCCCTAATTTACTTTGATTTTGCATTTCGACCCCTTAGACTTTCGAGAATTTTCAATTATCCCCCTTAAGTTTCATAGAGTTTTATTTTTTAGTCTCCCTAGTTGCTAGAACTCACATTTTACCTCAATTTGTTAATAATTACATATTTTAGGCTTTAATTGCTTATATCGAAGTTCCTTGATTTGTTTGTTCATTTTGATTAGTATTTGTACCGAGTCTTCAAAAAGGTATTCCCATTACTTGTTAAATTCTCCTTATGTGCGCCAATATGCCCCCTATGTGATTTATTATGCATTTTTATATGTTTCTTGTCTTACATGCTTTTGTATGTATCTATTTTATGTTATTTAATATCGAATTTTATTATTTTGGCAAAAACGTAATATTTTGTATTTAGAATAGCCGATGTAATAGTTAGATTGATTTCCTGAAACGCGCGGACGAACGTGGAATTGCTTGAAAGACCAAGTATGAATTTCGAACCTTTCCCCTTGGATGAACTAGACTCTAGAATCAGCACCAAAGCCTTGAACACGCAAGATGAACAACTCGAAAATTCAAGGAAGCTTTGAACCTCCTTATGGAACGAACAAGAACTCGAGGAATCAGCACCTAGAATGCTTGATCAAACCAATAAGGCAACTCTAAGCTAGGGTTTTTGAACTTGGAATCACTCTACAAGTTCGGGGGTTGTTCTTAATCAGCAAAGAACGAAAGAAGCACTCAATTTGAGAACTCACAAATTTATTAATCATCAAACTTATTAAAATTCGTAATAGTGTTTTGGCCTATAAATAGGCTTGCATAACAACTTGTAGAAAGTTCTAGAAACTTAACAAAGAGCACTAGTTGTAACCTAACACAATATGGTAACTTTCTAAGAGGTTACAACTTGTAAACAAAATAGAAAACTTAACATAAAAGAATTAAACTTAAAAATTCGTCTAAAAATTGTTCATGGACTGGACACCTCCTTTTAAGCACCATTGGGCCTCCATCTTGCATCTTTAAAAGGCCTTCCAACAAGTCCAACTAAACCAGCACCTTAAAGACATGTTATGGACCACTTAGAAGCTTTAATTGGACCTTCTTTGAATGTGTATTTAATCCATAACCAATACATAAACTCTTGGCCAAATGAACACACTTGAATAGCTTGATCACCAAGTCCATTGAGAGGCCCAAAGTCATAAATTACACCATGGTAGTCACAAAGCTTAAACGTTCCCTTCATGATCAGCCATGATTTGATCTCATCTTGATCCAAACGAGTTGCTCCATGAGAATATCTAAGCATCAAGATTGTAAGCACTCCTAGGATCACATCAATCCCTCCTCCCTCGAAAAGATTCGTCCTCGAATCTGCGAGATCATATAAGCTAACATAAGTAACTAAAGGACTGATAGAAAAATAAACACCAATGATATATATACATGACGTATGAATTAGAATGCGAAACTCAATGCAAATTGAAACATAAGATGCAAGAACAAATTCTAACTTAAGAAGAATAAACATATCTAGATGCAAACTATCCCTAAAAACATGGAAAAGAATAACACGATTTCCAAAGTCTATGCAACCACAATTGGACTCAGAATAACAATTACTAACAAGATAAAATTTATGGTTGAACAAAGACTTATAAAAAGAATCTAAGTAAACATCACGTGAACTAAGAAAATGAGCATCATGTGAATTATGCCTAATAAGCCCTAGAATGCGAAAAACATCAGCAATCAACTCACTAGAATAATTCAAACGATGTAACAAAAACACACAAATATTGCATGATATATCACATAAAATAAACTGAAAATTGTCCAAAAATAAATGAGAAAACATAAGAAAGTCTTTTGGACAGATTGCACTAGGCGAATTTAGACATGCTAGATGCAAAACACAATCATCTAAACTAACAAAACAGATATTCAAGAATGAACTAATTTGCAATTTAAAATAACTAGAACAAGAAAACTTAGGCCACAAATCAGTTGAATTCATCATAGTTGTCAAGCTCAATATGGCATTTGAACTTGGCTTCAACTCCTTCACCACGATTTTGTCAACTCCCAAACTTCTTGAATGGCAACTAACTACAAAACAGCAATAATGTGGCATCTCTCCATGAGTATCAACCTGCAAAATTACCACAAAAATACTAAGAAAAGAGTTATAAAGTGAGTTAGTAAAGTATACTTCTTCTTTAGAATACATGGATACAAGAGTTATTGATCTAGCTAGCAAAACACTCTTGTTTTCTCTTTTCTTTGCTCTTGTGGAAGAAACACTCTCCTCACTCTTTCTACTTTGCACGACTTCCCTCTTATTCTTTTCCTCATTCTTTCCCTCACTTTTCATCTTTTTCAAGCTCGCTTCTTTCTCTTGTTGCACGACCTTAGATTTTTCTTCTCTCAATTGGAAATCACGTGCAATTCTAACTTGGTCAGCATGAGCTTCAGATGGCATGATTGGATTAAGAACAATCTTGCGATTCTCCCACCTAAATGAGTAGTTGTTCTTATATCCATCATACAAAACTCTCCTATCAAATTGCCAAGGTCGCCCTAAGAGAATATGACATGCTTGCATTGGGGCAACATCACACCAAACTTCATCTTTGTATTTGCCTATTGAGAAAGTAACAAGCACACGTCTAGTCACTTTGATCTCTTCTTGATTATCAAGCCAATGAAGTTTGTAGGGCTTTGGATGCTCCACAGTCTCCAAATGCAACTTATCTACAAATAAGGTACTAGCAACGTTAGTACAAGATCCACTATCAATGATCATGCTACATACCTTATTGAGCACAGTACAGCGCGTATGAAAGATGTGCTCTCTTTGTAGTGTCTCCTCATCGTCTTTTGGTTGCACATTCAATGCCCTCCTAGTGACCAATAGCTCGGCCATGGTCAAGTAAAACCTACAAATATAAGTTAGCACAAGATAAACAAAAATAAAGGAAATTGCCTTACCACTCCCTTAGTGTATACACTCAACCCTCGTGTATCACTCAAAGAATTGTGGCTTTTTCCCTCAAATGTGCTCACCCCTAAGCCTTTTTACCACTCTTGAGTAGCTTCCTTTGTATGTTCCTTGATGAAAGAACCTAGCTCAACCTTTCTTGTAAAGCTCCAAGAAGTCAAACCACAAGAGTAAATGTAGAGGTCAAGAAAATAAGCTTAGAGTAATTGTTTGATCAAGAGAATTCAAGAAAAGATGGAATAAACAAGACTTGACTCAAGAAGAACACAAATTAGAAACCCTAATGTGTGGTATTCTTGTGTGAAAAATCTTGATTTTTAATGTACTCTTGAAAGAAAATAATATTCTTGTGTAAAAATAAAAACTACTTTCCAAAAATATCAAGCACACACAAGAAAACACTTTCCTTTTACCAAAAATTACTACACTTTCCTTTTTTCTCTTGCACACTCCCAATCCCCTACAATTTAGGACACTCCTATTTTTTCTCAAGAAGGAAACGGACTGCTCCCTTATTATTCTCCCAAGATGCACGCTCAAGCTCCTACTTCTTCTCACAAGGGAATGCGCCAACTCCCTATCTTTTCTCTCAAGAACACGCTTCCTTTTTCTTTTTCTTTTTTTTTCTCTGGAAAGCCTCCAATATTTTTTTGTTTCTGCACCAAAATCACGATCACCTCCTGGTTTCTTTCTCCAAAAGAATGCAGCTCCTCCTATATTTTCTCCCTCAAACACACGGTTTTCTCCTATCTTTTAGGAAACTTGTTTCTTTGCCTTTAAAACACTAGAACAGCTCCTTTTCTTCCCTTTTTAAGATCAAAACAAGCTGGAAAATTTCAGAAAATTCGTAGGTAATAATCTGCCAAAAATTCCAGCTAGTTCAAATTAATCAAGATTCAAGAATCAAGTTCAAGAACTTGCTCCCATCAATCCCAAGCAAGAAGCTGGTCCCAAAACTCAACTAAATAGCCCCAAAACTTCCAGAAAAACGTGCTAAACTCCCCCTTTTTAACGTTAAAACTTTCTGGAAAATAACCAGAAAAATTCGCACAGCACACAATGCAAAATTCCAGCAACCAATTCTTCAAGAAAAAGTGAGACTATTGATCAAGAAATTCAAGAACTCAATTTCCAGCAAGAAGTTCTTCAAGAAACAAAATTCCAGCAAGTACTTCTCTTCAAGAAATCAAATTCCAGCAAGTAAAAATTTCCAGAAAAATCCAAGAACTTCAAGAAACTTTCAAGAACATAATCTCCAGCCACCAAGATTCCAAGAAAGTTGATTCTTTCAATCAAGAAACTCAAAAACACCCAAGATTCTTTCAAGGAACCATCCAATACTTTCAAGAAGTTCAAGAAACTGACCAAAACCTTCAAGAAATCAATCAAGATTGCTGGACAAGTTCAGGAAACTCATAAACTTGTTTTCTTTAATTCAAGAACTCACAAGGTAAGTTCAAGAACTTCAAGAAAACTACTCAAAACACCAAAACACACTAATAAACAATTAAGAACAGATTGTGCAAGGCTTTTTCTACTCCCTTCTTGCACGTCCTTTTTTTTTTTTTTTTGCACGGCTTTTCTCTTAGGGTTTGTAGTGCACGCCTCTTTCTTCTTTTTTTTTTGGTTTTTTTATTATTTTTTTTCCACCAAGAACAACACAAACGACCCAAAACCTTCAAGAAACTTACAATCTAAGGCTTGTTTCTCCAAAAATTAATTTTTCTTGAAAAAGTTTTAACACAAAAAATTCAAGAAACACCAAAAACAGTCAAGATTATCAAAAATCCACACAAAACCTAGAATTCTTGATTGAAGACAATCAAGAACGACTCTAAAACCTTAAAGAAAATTCAAGGAAAAATTATGCACGAATTTTTTTTTTATTTTTAAACAAACGTGACACAAAGAAGAAACACAAGGAAAGACACAAGTTGTTTAGCTAGGCACGAAGCACTTTGAAAAACAACTCAAGAACGAATTAAAGAAAAATAAAAAGGGATATATCCAAATTTCTCCAAAGGAAAAATTGGATTAGAAAAACTTGGAATTTCAAGACTAGCTCTGATACCAATTGATACGCGCGGACGAACGTGGAATTGCTTGAAAGACCAAGTATGAATTTCGAACCTTTCCCTTGGATGAACTAGACTCTAGAATCAGCACCAAAGCCTTGAACACGCAAGATGAACAACTCGAAAATTCAAGGAAGCTTTGAACCTCCTTATGGAACGAACAAGAACTCGAGGAATCAAGCACCTAGAATGCTTGATCAAACCAATAAGGCAACTCTAAGCTAGGGTTTTTGAACTTGGAATCACTCTACAAGTTCGGGGGTTGTTCTTAATCAGCAAAGAACGAAAGAAGCACTCAATTTGAGAACTCACAAATTTATTAATCATCAAACTTATTAAAATTCGTAATAGTAGTTTTGGCCTATAAATAGGATTGCATAACAACTTGTAGAAAGTTCTAGAAACTTAACAAAGAGCACTAGTTGTAACCTAACACAATATGGTAACTTTCTAAGAGGTTACAACTTGTAAACAAAATAGAAAACTTAACATAAAAGAATTAAACTTAAAAATTCGTCCAAAAATTGTTAATGGACTGGACACCTCCTTTTAAGCACTATTGGGCCTCCATCTTGCATCTTTAAAAGGCCTTCCAACAAGTCCAACTAAACCAGCACCTTAAAGACATGTTATGGACCACTTAGAAGCTTTAATTGAACCTTCTTTGAATGTGTATTTAATCCATAACCAATACATAAACTCTTGGCCAAATGAACACACTTGAATAGCTTGATCACCAAGTCCATTGAGAGGCCCAAAGTCATAAATTACACCATGGTAGTCACAAAGCTTAAACGTTCCCTTCATGATCAAGCCATGATTTGATCTCATCTTGATCCAAACGAGTTGTTCCATGAGAATATCTAAGTATCAAGATTGTAAGCACTCCTAGGATCACATCATTTCCTTTCGTATTTTTTTTTTTTAAATATTTTGTATTTAGATAGTAAGTGTAATAAATAGGTCATTCTTACTTTTCTCCCTTTAAAATTGCAGTTAATTCCCCCGATGTTATAGCTAGGGCTCATGTGCTTTTGTGTGCTTGTGTGTTTATATGTTTTTATTGCTTTTATTAGGATTTCTACATCTAGAATATCATGTTTACATGTTATGTTCCCCTAAGTGCTCTTACATGTCTTTATATGCTTATTTGCTTTTGATTTATGTTTTTACTATTTTCTATCAGTTTTGTCATTCTATCACCACACTAGTCCAACGCTAGTTGTGGCTTTACCGCTAGTCCAACATTAGTGGGAATCTCTAGAAAGGGCTAATCCAATACTAGACCCTTAGATCATTTTAGTATTACCATTTGTGTGCATTTCACATCCCATTTCACACACTTTTTGTTATCTTTTCATGTTGCATGATTTTTATTATTTTATTATTATTATTATTTATTTATTTTGATACATCTTCAAGTGTATGATATTTAGGTTGCATTTCACTTAGAAATTAAGTCATTTGTGTGATTCGACTAAAAATAGTCGTCTACTTACGTGGGAAAAGGTGACGTACATGTCATTCCCCCCTCCGTGAGTAGGAATATTCAGTCACGAGATATTAGTACCCCGTACCCGTTATGTTGTATTCCCACTTTCTTCGACAATTTATTATCTATATTACTATTTTTCTTTTCTTTTTGCATTTCATTTTGCACAGACACTCGTGACTCCTTCGAGATCTCGACTCAGGTTTCACAATTAATGTGATAATCCCGACCAAGCTTCGACGGGACATTGTGATCCTCTCGATACCCACATTTAGATTTTAGGATTTGCATTCATTTATACACATCCAAAACGCGATAGAATTTAGGAGTTAATTTAAGAAATCTTGATTAAACATCGCAACTAGTTTCGACTAGGTAGAAAGGGTGCCTTAGTTTTGAGCCTTTGCCTTCCCTTTCTTCAAATATGACTTCCGAACATTTTTCTCTCTTTTTTCGTAGATCAGAGTCAAAAAGGGTTTTTAAATATTTTTCCAAAATTTTGATTTTTTATTTTGCTAAATGATTTTTCGGGTAACTTAGTACACCCTAACTCAATACCAAGAGGTGACTCTGCTCTTAAAATAAAACTCTTTTTCAAAACTAGTTAGCCAAACTGTAGCACTTTTAGTCACAACCGTATTTTCTTTTACAATATCATTTTTTCTAGATAATACTTTTTCAATAAAAACCCACATTTTCTCACACAAGCACAGTTCTTTTTTTCAAAACCCTTATTTTGGAAAGGGTCGCCGGACTAGATTGCCTTTTCGAGGCGTAACAGTCAATGACCCTACCAGTGCTTTATCGATTTCGGACGCGACATGTATGTTGTCCAAAGAGACTTGATCATTAATCAGATAGTATATTGTAAAGGTCTTAAAGGAAATCAAATTTTCAAAATTAAGAAAGAAAGCTGGGAAAAGGAAATAGAATGAAATGCAGGAAAGAATAGAAAGAAATCAGAAAGAGAAATGAGAGAATTTTATTAAGGAAAGATATTACAAAAGTCTTTACATCAACCAATAATCCTTCCCTAACTCTCATTGCTCTCATTTATACAAGTACATTGCAGTTGAACTGAGCTCAGTATCTCCAAGTGGAAGATTTGTACGCCTTATTTTTCTACTCATCTATTGTAGGTAGAGGAGTGCTCTTCTATGCTATGGAGGACCTTTTTCAGAACAAATGTTGTAGCTTTGGTCTTGAGGTCTCTCATTGTATATTGTGCAAGTAGAAAATGTGGGCTTTTTTGGAAAGGTAGTTTGATTATGTTTGACACATATGACCTGACCATTTATCTTTTTTGATCCGAAGCCTCCTTTTGGAGGCTTTGGAAGCACAAATCAAATTATGATTTTGGAGGCTTTGGAAGCACAAATCAAATTACGATTGCAAATTTGCCACTGCTGGTGTTGCTGTGGGGTTTTATTGGTTGTAACAAAGCACTAGAACTCTATGGCTGCTGCATGTGTTTTTCTTTTGGGATGTTTGATTCAAAGTGCTAGTACTTTATTCCGCCGACTTGAGTTGCCGGCCTTTTTATGTGGATGTTTGAATCATAGTACTAGCTTTACCCGCATTTTAATCATTTGTCTTCAACTAAATTTATATACAAAACAATATAAATAACAATTAATCACTACAAGAAATGAATGTAATTCATCAAGTACAACGAAAAATATGAGTGTTAGAAGGGAAAGTTCGATGAAATTGTTAGATTGTGGCCATTGTCTAAATTAGCAGGGCATAGAAATCTACTTTATGCTATATGCATTATCTATATAATATTAGACATTTTTTAAGGCATATTTTGCATAAAAATCCACTTTGTACTATATGTAATTGTCTTAATAACACTAGTTGTGAAGAGTTCCACGTGATGTGAGAAAAAAATGATATTTTAAAAAAATATATCGAAAAATCTATTCAAATTTTTAAAAAATTACTATTTTTTACAATAAAAGACTCATCTATATACTTAATTCTAATCTTATTACTACCAGTACTATTGTACACAACGAAATGTCTTTTCAACTTGATGACTATCACAAAACTAGATAATATCTTGAACCAATAAGAAGGCAATCATTTTTACTACAATATCATTTACTATCCAATTACTATAGAAGAAGTGATGATAACATCTAACAAAAAAGAAATTATTGAAGTTACTATTTTTAAGGAATTAATAACAAGAAGTAAATGTTAAATTGATAAATACCTTTCATCTATCTTCCTTGTCTAAAACTTTTTAGGTACTAAATTTACAACACAGACAAAATAGACAAATCAAATTGAAATTTGCAAGACACAAACAAGGCATCACACATCGCATAATATCTTGAATCGAGAATTTAGGCATATCAAGCAACGGAAGTGATGGAGAAGAAAGAGGTAATGGAAAGGCAACAGTGGAGGATGACGTTCCTCTGGCCTTCCGATAAGGTTTTGCCGTATCGTAATAGTTTTTGGACACGAGAAAGGACTCTTCCATCTTCACAAACATTCTCTACTCACTTTGACTAGTTTGAAAAGCAATAGAGAAAAAAGTATAAAATACATCACGTATATTGTCATGTGGTGCATTAGAATCAATAATTTATTGTCATGTGGTGATGATAAGTCATACCTTATATTATTTGACGATATGTAATTGTTTCTAGTACGGCATGTAGCACGCCACATGGCGCACATAGTGCACACAATACTCGCTCGCAATAGAGTGGAAGTTTTTGTCAAAAGTCCAAGATAATTTATATGTAGAAAAGCTGTCCATAGTGTCACGTGGCAACTGTGCAGACACGTGGCAACCAAGCTATCCATACCATGGTTCAAAGTGTGGATGGTTCAAAGTGTGGTTGCAACACGTAAAAATTATAAATAATTACTCAAAATATAAAAAATAGTAAACAAAAATAACCAAAACAAACTAGTAAAAAATTTATCTTTAAACATTAAACACAATACTATCACAAACAAAATCAAAATAGCTCATAACATAATTTTCAAAGCAACAATTGTAGAAGTAATATTTACAGTTAATAACACAGAATAATAATTCATTTTGTTTTATTAAATGTTTAATTGTTGTTTTAAACTTATCTTTTAATCATTTTTGTCCTTTGATTCGAATGTTTAAAGTGGTTAATGTTATATTATTTATTTTTATATTTTACTTATCCAACAATTGTGGTATTTTAATGTGTTTGGTCTTCAAAAAGGAGAAACCCCGATTATCTTTTAAATCCCCTTTATGTGCTACTACATGCTTTTGTTATATATCTTTTGTACGTGTTTCTTTTGTTTTACTTACTTTGAGCATTTATTCATTTTATATTTATTTATTCAATTTTAATTTCACAATTGTTCGAAAAAATCTAATAGATAAGTACTAATTCCTTCTAGCAATTATGCCTTCTTAAAAAACTATCTCTTTGTTTGATGATGCTCTGCTGAGCAACTTGACATATCACAATGGTTCTTTTTGGGTTTTATGAACACCATTAACTACTAATGCTTGTCCTTTGTAATTTTCCCCACAAGTCTTTCTATCAGAGGCTACAAAATCTGGCTAAAGAATGATTGTTTTGTCTTTTACATCTGATTAAACTGTTTCAAGGTTTTTGCTTTTTTTTTTTTCATCTTTTATAATTTTCGTGGTCATCTTTTCCCTTTCATTCTGCTTTGGCTGATCATTGTGTTATTGCCCCAATATTTTTGCTTCTTTTACAATCTTTGTTCTTGGTAACTGATGTATATGTTATGCCTGCTTCAAATTTGATGTGCAATCCCCTAGCATGTCGATATTGAAAAACAGTTTCACTTTCATTGTATTACGCTATTGTGCATTAGCACTAGCAAGAAAGAGTAGTAATATTAACTAGGTGAAACAGACTAGGTTCATGCTTTTAGAGGGGACCAAATTGAGTGTATTTGTTTTGTTATGCATTATCTACTGGAAAATGCCTATTGGTTGAAAATTCTTAAATCTAGAGTCTTGAGTCCTTATGATGATGCAAACTTTATTGACAATAAATTTTAAAACCAAGTTCGTGACCTCACTGCCATGAGCCAAAAATATATTTCATGTAACTTTTGCGTAACAATTTTTAAGTTACAGTTTTTATTGACTTTGGAGTTAAATGTGGTTACTTAGGAGTCGGTGGCAGGTGGTTTACATAATAATCATAGTGGAATCATTTAGTTAAGAGATTAAGTAAAATTCTTACATTTGACCTGGCCATCAAGTGAAATTAGAACTTAAAAGTCCTTGTGCAAGAGTTAGGGAATTCTATATTCACAGACTTCAAGTTTGAGAGTAGAAGACTTGGTCTTCAATCATTTGCGTCGTGCGTGCATCTTATGTAGATGGATGTGCACAAATCTTTTAATATCTTTACTTGTAATTGCCTGGTTCATTTAATTAAGCATTTAGCTTCAAGCTTTAGTTGTCACTACTTCAATACAACTGTCCAGTTCTCTAGCATGAAACTTTGCAACTGTAAGAATCTTACTGTTGTTAAGTACAATTGCTAATCTTTATTACAGCATTTGCTTAAACTTCAGCAGCCTAACGGAGGAGACTTCGACACTCAGCCAGCCATTTCTATTGATGCAATTTGTTAGGCATGACTACTTAGAATTCTGAGGCAAGAAAAAATACAACTTATGTGAATTGATAATTGAATATACTATTCGTATGGATAAAGAAGTCGATATTTGTTCATCTAAAAGATATCTTAGTTCTTTCCAATTGAATCTTGCACAACTCTTGGATTTGTAGGATGAATAGACTCCCAGGGAAAATAATGCAAGCCTGACAATTAAAATGAAGAACTGACATAGTGGACATCTAACAAATTCTTGGTTTTGATTTTAAGTGTTAATAGTCATTAGTTTTTGTAAAACCAAATCAAGTGTAAGGGACATTTTAATTGTCATTAGCTTTTATTAAAAAACATTGTCATTAAGTATCAACTGGTTTTGATTTTAACAAATTCTTTGGTTTTGATCTTAATTGTTAATTGTCAATAGTTTTTGTTAAAAAAAATTGTCATTATATTTAAATGTAATTTAATAACTAAAGTTTATAACTGATTCTTTGCATCAAAATTATTTTTTATAAATTTTGGTTAATATTTACTTTAAAATGTCATGTATTAATATTTACATTTACTTTAATATTAATGTCATTATTAAAAAAATCTTTTTAATTCTAATTAATGTTATTATTTTTTCTGGTTTGATATTTTCAAATTGACTAACTTGTTGATTTGATGGATGTCCTGAGCAGGGTAGGTCGGATGCATACTCTCTTCTTCTGTACTTCTGCACTTTCTGTCTTCTTTTTATACTGTTGCACTTTTTCTTCTTTCTCCACTTCCCTCTTCTTGTTCCTAACTTTTCTTCTTCTTTTTATGTTCCTTTCTTAACAAGTTGGGATAGCTCAAACTCTTTCCGTGTTGATACATGTATTTTCTCTTTGATTCGTAGAAAGTCAATTTGTTGAGAGGAAAGGATATAACTATTTGTGTAAGCAAATCCTTTTTTCATCTTTCTTTCTTTTCTTCTTCTTCTTCTTCTTCTTCTTCTGCTTTTTTTTTTTTTTTTTTTGAGGGAATCATGTGATGTTTCTTTAATGGGCAAATTGCATTTCTCAACTTTGGCTATATAATGACTATGAACTTGGCAACAACAAAGAAAAACGGTAGAGTTAAGGCACAACACACGCTATATATATAAAGTGATTTATGCCCTATTATTGTAGAAGGTATAGACCATAGATTTTGACCCATTATTTAAAACATTTTTATTTAGGGATAATTTTATCCTTTTGCAATTTCTTAAATCATATGCAAAATAGTTATTTTGACTTTTGGTGACCTTTTCATGTCTTTTATTTTTTCTAAATTGCATAATTTATGTTTCCATGCATTTTACTAAATTGTAGTGAATTTTCAAAGTTATTTAATATTCATTTGAATTTTGTATTTTTTTTACTTTGCACATTTCCAATGGCGGATTTTTGGTTAGAATTTCCAAGTAAAAAATTTTCAATATTCTTTTTATGTGTTAATAAATTTTATGTTAAAGTTTGGTAATTTTTTGAAGTCATTTAATATTTATCCCAATTTTGTGTGCTTTTTATTTTTGGCACACTTCCCAAGGCCGTCTCTTTTTGTTATACTTTCAAAGTGAAAATTTTTCTATAATATTTTATGTGTTAATATATTGTTTTAAATGTTTGGTAAGTTTTCAAAATTTCTCAATATTAATTCGAACTTTGTGTGTTTTTTGGCTTTTGGGACACTTCCCAAGGCAGCCTTTTCTTAGAATTTCCAAGTGAAAAATTTCTACAACATTTTTTATTTATCAATAGATTTTATGTTAAAGTTTGATAATTTTTTTTAAAGTTGTTTAGTATTTGTTCAAATTTCATTTTTAGCACATTTTTTAATGTGACCTTGCCATTGGATTTTTGCAATAAAAATTTTTTTTATAACATTTTTGTGTGATTTTAGTTTTTTTTTTTTGGCAAAAATTTGGTAATTTCTAGAGATGTTCAATTATTGTGTAACAAAAAAAGATTTTTTTCAAAAAGTGCAAAAAATCAAAAGAAGCTAACTAAACTCTAGAAAAAACTCATTTCAATAAGCGATTATCTCACATATCACGCATCCATTTATTCCACTTGAACCAATACACATTATCTCCATAATTCACAAATCCATGTTTTTAAGCAAATATTACCTTTTTTTAATTTGTTCATTCTCGTGAGTCAAAAAGCAGTCAATCTAATCGTGCAAAATGGCTTCAAGTCCATCAACACTCCATCCATTTACATATTCCAAAGCTTTACAAACGGATACACATAGCCTCATCTCCAATCTTGTTTTCCTACAACCAATTCCTCATCATCTCCATTCCTCCTAAACCATCAAATTCAGCTGCATGACAGCAGTTTCAACCCCAACAGCACAACCTGCACCACCGCAACCATTACTCTCCAATGCCCTTCAAAGCTTCCCCTATCAAAGTTTTCGTCTCTATTAGAAATCCTCTCAAACAGCTTCCAAGTCTAGCAGTAGCCATAGAAACAATTTCTCATTCCACTACAAGTAACAACAGCAAACCACCGATGCACATTTTAATCTTACCACCTACATGCCCCTGTGAAATGACATTACACCACCCTGTGGCAATGTCTAAGCAAAAACAGCTACCCAATCTTACTTTCTTTCATCATCACTACACAACTAATATTCTTCTCACAAGTATTCCACTGCAAAACTTGCAACCTCCATGCCTCATTAACTTGATTGCAACTGCCTAAACCATCTTGCAACCGATCTCAAATTTATAAAGCCACCAGTATCACTATCTGTGTAGGCTCACTTTATACTGCTGGATAATCCTTCCTACACAAACCATAAATTATCACTCTATAGCCAGCTGCAACATCATTACACTTCATCGAACCACAATAACCATTCTTCCTAGCAAACCTGTGGCCTCCAACATTTTCCTAATATTTACCCACTACACATTCTACTTCAGCTACACATCACAGGATCACACACCTACACTTATCACTTGCTGCACTCTCACTTCTTATACACTTATACTCGCATTCTACACTCATTCACACACACCACCCAAACCTCACCAATTCATTTACATCCACTCACTCTTATTATTGGGCAAAACGAAAATGAAATAGGAATAATGAAGCACACAATAAAAGCAATTGACATGAGATTTACGTGATTTGGTTGTAAGTCCTACATCTACGAGTAGATCAAGAGAGAAAATTTTACTATGAGCAAAAATAATGGAGTACAAAGAAAAGCTTTCTAAAAACTCCCTTCACAATTCACAATAGACATTCTCTACAATCAATCTCCCTCTTTTTTCCCCTTAATACAAAATGACTAAACAAAACCCTTTCATATAATTTAATGGGCCAAGCTCCAAATAATGAGGAAAGCCCATCAAGCAACAAGCAACAAGCTTCAAACTTCTCCTTTGGAAGAACCTTCGTCAGCATATCAGAGCCATTTTCATCTGTGTGAATCTTTGCAAGCTCTAACAAGTTAGAACTCAAAACATCTCTAATCCAGTGATATCTGATATCAATATGCTTTAACCTTGTATGAAATTGAGAGTCCTTACCAAAGTAGATGGCACTTTGACTGTCACAAAATAGCTGATATTTCTCTTGAACAAAGCCAAGCTCCTGAATGAATTTTTTCATTCACATCAACTCTTTGCATGCTTCAGTGATTGCAATAAATTCTGCCTCTATGGTAAAAAGAGCAACGCACTTCTATAACTTAGACTGCCAAGACACATCTCCCTCTGTAAAGGTGATAATATAACTTGAAGTGAACCTACGAGTGTTAATATCTCCATCCATATCAAAATCTGTATAGCTAACCAAAACAGGATCATCATATCCAAGACAAAGTTTCATATCTGAACTGTCTCTAAGATACCTCATAATCCATTTAACAGTTTCCCAATGCTATCTTTCAGGATTTGAAAGAAAACAACTTACCAGACTAACTGCATAAGTTATGTCTGGCTTTGTACACACAATGGCATATATCAAACTTCCCATTGCTGAAGAGTAAGGAACCTTCTTCATTTCTTTCTTCGAGTATCAGTAGTAGGACACTGTTGAACATCAACTTGAAATGAGTAGCAAGAGGAGTACTTACTAACTTAGCATTATCCATGCTAAACCTCTGAAGTACCTTGCTAATGTACTTCTCATGAGACAAATAAAGTTTCCTAACAGCTCTGTCTCGAGAGATATCCACACCTAAAATTTGTTTGGTTGGACTTAAGTCTTTCATAGCAAAAGACTTACTCAATTGTTTCTTCAACTCATTGATTTTCGAAATATTCCTACTAACAATCAACATGTCATCAACATAAAGTAACAAAATAGTGAAGTCATCATTAGAGAATCTCTGCACAAAAATACAGTGATCTGAAATAATCTTCTTGAAGCCTTGCTTCCCTATAACATATTCAAACTTCTTATACCACTGCCTAGGTGCTTGCTTTAAGTCATAAAGACTTTTATTCAACTTGCAGACATAATTCTCTTTTCCTTTCACCTCAAAACCCTCTGGTTGTTCCATGTAGATTTTCTCTGCTAACTCACCATGAAGAAAATCAGTTTTAGTATCCATCTACTCAATCTCCAAATCAATGCTAGCTGTCAAGCCAAGAACTACTCGAATAGAAGACATTTTCACAACAGGAGCAAAGATTTTATTAAAATTAACTCCTTTTCTCTAACTGTATCCCTTTACAACCAGTCTACCTTTATACCTCGGGTTTGAACAAAATTCATCTTTCTTGATGCGAAAGACCCATCTTTTTTTCAAAGCCCTTTTGCCTTTAGGAAGTGCCACCAACTCAAAAGTGTTGTTTTCATACAAAGACTTCATTTCATCTTGCATAGCATCAAGCCACTTTTTCTTGTGTTCATCTTTCAAGGTTTCTGCAAAACACTAAGGTTCTCCTCCATCAGTCAGCATCAATACTCATTAGGAGAATACCTAGTGGAAGACTTTCTAACTCTGGTAGACCTTCTAGAAGGATCAATGGGTAGATTCTCAAGCACTAGGGGCTAATCATCAAGATCAATTTGTACAGGAACATCTACATTAACTGCATCGTGCTGATCAATCTGTACCTCATCAACATTTTGGTCATTCAGAGCATCCTTTACAACCTGTTGAGGAACAGTGATAAAAAGAATTGGATCAAAATTAACTAAATTAGCTGCAAACTCTATCACGAGCTTCTCAGTTTTCTCAACATCTTCAATAGTTTGATCCTTCACAAAAACCACATCTCTGCTTCTGACAAGTTTCTCCTCAACTGGGTCGTACAACCTGTAACCAACTCATTCTGTCCATAACTCAAAAACACACACTGTCTGATTTTCACGTCAAGTTTTGACCTTTCATCTTTAAGAACATGCACAAAAGCTTTACAACTAAAGACACGCAAATGATCATATGACACATCCTTGCTTGTCCATATTCTGTTAGGAATATCAAACTGCAAAGGAACACATGATGTGAGATTAATCAAATGAACAATAGTATTTAAAACCTCACCTCAAAAAGATTTTGACAATTTGGCATGAGACAACAAATGTCTGACTCTCTCCACCAATGTTTTGTTCATCCTCTCAACTAAACTATTCAACTGTGATATGTTTGGTGGAGTCTTCTGATGCCGAATGCCCTGCTACTTATAATACTCATCAAAAGGCCCAATATATTCTCTCCTATTATCAGTTCAAATACATTTCAACTTTTTACCAGTCCTTTCCCAATTGAAACCTGAAACTGTTTGAAAATATCCAATACCTAATTTTTGAACTTTAATATATAAGTTCAAACCTTTCTCAAGTGATCATCAATAAATGCCACAAAATATGAGCAACCACCACGTGTCACTGTCTTCATGAGACCACACAAATCAGAATAAACCAAATCTAGCACATTTGATTTTCTAAAAGGAAGATGACTTTTAAAGCTGACTCTATTCTACTTTCATGCTAAATAATGATCACATCTTTTCAAATCTGTACTCTTCAATCTAGATAACAAGTCTTTCTTTACTAGCAATTTCTTTCCCTTTTCACTCATATGACCAAGTCTCTTGTGCCACAAATCAGTTGCTCCAGAATCATCTGCAATATTGATACGCCTTTGGAACACTTGGCTTGCATCAAATACAATTTGTAATACTTTTTGCCTCTTGCCACAATCAAATTTTCTTTAGTGAGCTTCCATTATCCATTAAATAAAGAGTTGCAAAAACCATTATCATCAAATTTTCCAACTGAAATTACATTCAATCGGATATCAGAAACATATTTCACATCTCTGAGAACTAATCTTATGCCATTACTTGTCATCAAGAAAATATCTCCTACACCAGCTATCTCAACATGACCATCATTACCCATACTTACAGTGCCAAAGTCATCGAGTGTCAATGATGTGAACAGGTCCTTAAGAGAAATGGCATGAATGGTAGCACCACTATCAACTACCCAACTAGTTTCAAGAAACACAAGATCATTTACAATATCACATACAAGAAGAAAATCTTCACCTGCAGTAGTAATTCTCTCTTCAATATCATTTTCATATCATTACCTTTGTCATTTTTCTTTCCTTTGTTCTCTTTCTTCAATTTCCAGTAATATTTCTTGATATGCCCATCTTTGCCACAATGATGATACTTTACATTTGTAAACTTTCCTCTAAACTTACTTCTGCTCTTGTCTCTCTTGCTCTATTCTCTGGTCTGATTTTTGCCTCTAGATTCAACAACAAGAATGTCTGACTGTGAAGTAGTAATTTCATGTGTACACTTTCTACTTTTTCATTAATTACACTACCCTTAACATAATTCCAAGAAATCATACCACTAGGAGCTGTATTACAAATTGTTGTTCGAAAAGTTTCCTATGAATCTGGTAGAGGCCCAAGAAGTATCAAACCTCTAATCTTATCATCAAAATTGATACTCAAGCCAGTCAACCAATTTATAACACCTTAAAACTCATTCAAGTGATCAGTCATGGGAGTACCATCTCTGTATCTCATAGACATCAACTGCTTAATCATAAACATCTTATGATAGCCACTCTTTTCTGCATACAATTCCTCAAGCTTGTTCCACAAAGTACGAGCATGAATTTCATCACATACATGATTTCACACATTATCATCAATCCATTGACGAATAAAAGAACAAACTTCCATATGCATAATTTCTCAATCTTCATCACTCAAATCATCAGGCTTTTTAGTCATAAAAACTAGCTTAAATATTTTTTTAAGGTAAAATAGATCTCTCATTTTACTTTTCCAAACATGATAATTTGTACCATCCAAACAAATCATTTTTTAAGTATTCACATCCATTGTAAATGACATACAAGAGCCGAAAACCAGAAAAAATACTGAGCAAATTGAAAAACAGACTTCAAAAATGGATTTAGGACGTCGAAAAATGGTGGGAAAGGGCAGCAATGAAAAAAGTCAACGGTCAATGCCGGTAAAAGGTCGGTCAAAGATTGTCAATGCCGATTAACAATAGGTCAATGCCGGTCAGCAGTCAGTGGTCAGTCAACAGTCAGCCCAGTCAATGGTCAGCCTAGTCAATTCGGTCAATAGTTAGTCAACCAATCTAATGGTTCTTGACAATAGGGTGCAAGATTACACAATGCATCTACCCACACCAAATCAAAACTAACTCTTCCAATCTAACGGTCAAGATTAAAGATTTCAAAACCAGATCAACGACTGAGATCAAAGACTCAAATTAGCTTACCACACTTGATTATCTTCTCTCCAGAACAAAACCCACTCTCACCCAAAACGGAGACGGCAAGTGCGCTCCACCCCTGTACAATCCGACGACGAATTTTGGTGAACAGGTAGATCTTGAAGAGCTCTATCCAATGGTAGTGGAAGTTTCCAATGAAGATGGCCGGAAAGGCACAAACAATGAGGCGAATAGATTTGTCTTTCGCCGAAGAGTGACGTAAATTTTGGCACCAACTCTGGTGAAACTTTGCAGATAGATAGATCGGGAGACGTAAATTCTAGTGATATCAACACCTCCCTCTAACACTCTCAAAAACTCCACAAACTAAAAAAGGATACTCTCTTCTTAACAGGCTCTGACACCAGTTTGTTGGGCAAAACGGATGCGAAATAGGAATAATCAAGCACACAATAAAAGTAATAGACACAAGATTTACGTAGTTTGGTCGTAAGACCTACATCCACGGGCAGACCAAGAGAGAAAATTTCACTATGAGCAAGAACAATGGAGTACAAAGCAAAGCTTTCTAAAAACTCCCTTCACAACTCACAATAGATACTCTCTACAATCAACCTCTCTCTTTTTCCCCCTTAATACAAAATGACTAAACAAAACCCTTTTATATAATTTAATGGGTTGGGTTCTAAATAATGAGGAAAGCCCATCACTTACAACCTGCATATACGACATCTAAGACACTGTTGTATATGCACCATCCTCACTTAGCCCATACCACTGAACATAATAGTCACTCCGCACGTTTGGTCACCTGGATCAATTATAGCTACATTCTTTCACCTACAAATAACAACCACTCTAACCTCATATCACCAAAACTACACAGAACCATAGCACCTAATCATAGAAACACCACAACACTACACTGTCACTTTATATCGCCACCCTCAAATCTATTTCAAACCACCACTTGCTCATTGTAGCTCCATCCTTGAAACTCCTTCACATCCTCCTGCAACAGTGACAGAAGCTGCCTTACACAACTCACTTCCATTCACCGGTACCACAACAACATCCCCTGGTTCATCCTTCACTCTCATACTAACATTCACACTTGCACTTTTTGCCACTTGCACTGCCCTCTCACACATTTGCACCCAACATCATCCATTAACAACACACTCTCACATACATACCACATTCATCTTACGTTTTACACTCACAATAACATAGAACATATATCACACACATAGAAAAACACCCACACGTACACACATTAACAGAAAAAGTCAAACACATACCACAAATACCCTAGACATATACAAAAACATAGAAAGAAAAGCAAAGAAAGAGGAGGAGGAAGATTTCACTGAATTTCCCTTATTAGCTAAAATTCATTGAAATTTGTGAGAAAAATTGATGTTTTCATTTTGCCCATCAACAGTTAGACAAAATGCCCTAAAATATTCGTAGTTGAATTTTTTGTTTTTCTTTGTTTGATTATTTTTTTAATGTAAATTTTGTGCACATGTGTTTGTATAAGGATCAAACTCTGTCATAATTTGTTGAAAAGAGAAGGCAGGAAAAGAAGTCAATGAGGAAGAAGGAAAGGAAAAAAGGGAAAAAGAATTAAAAAATAGAAAATAAAGAGGAAAAGAACAAAAGTGCCTTGCATTAATGTTATGATGATCGTTATTAGAAATAGGGATATTTTTTCAAAACATTGCAAGCTAGTCCTTCAAGTATTTATTTTTCCAATTTTGACCCATATAGTTTCAAAATTTTTGCAATTAGGCCTTTTTGGGACTAAAATTTTTAATATTAATTTAATTAGTGTTTCAATTAAAGTTTAATTAGTTGTCATTTAGCTTAATTTAGTTCAATTAACTTTATATTAGTTAACTTTTAGCTTTATTAGTTTTTAGTTAATTTTAGTTTTAGTTAAATGTTTAATTACTTTTATAATCATATTTAGAATTAATATAATTAATATGATCCAATTATTAGGGCATTAGGTCATTGTAATTTTATTTATTCATTTATTTATGTTTTCACATTTAATTTATTATTTTTTACAAAAATTGCAACCAATATGTCAAGAGCACATTTGCTCTATTATCTTTCCAACAAACAGTAGGAGGAATTTAGTGCATTGATGATTAGTTTGACTTAATTGTTGCATTTTAGCTTAAACAAACTTAATTTAAGCCTTAAAATAAAAAATAGTACAATTGAAATTCAAATATGGTTTTCATTAGGAATAGGGGATACCTAAACAAATTACTCGGCAAATCCATGAGCTTCCAAACCTATATTTTTGGTTTTTTTGAAAAACTGGGACTCATCTAGGCATATGGTTGTATATATATAAAAAAATAATTTTTATATTTAAAAAATTCTTTTTGGTGACCCGGTACACTTGAAATCTAATATCTTGTGGCAACTCCTAATTTTAGAGAAACCCTTTATTAGATTTGTTTTTTTGACCAAAAAACGTTGCATATAAAAACAAAAACTCCCTTATTACTTTACTTTTATTTTTTTTGAATTTCACAAAAGCATATAAAAACTTAATTAGCTTTCAAACATTTTAATTTAACTAGTTTTTATTTTGTTTTTTATTGTAAAAATGAGGGCGCGACAACATTTTTTTTATTAAAAATAGGGGTGCGGCACATGGTCTCTAGTATAAAACAATCCAATTCAAAATTGTTGCTTTCCTTAGATCTATACAATCAAGAAAAGTAGAAGTTCTGCATATGCCATACTTACCCAAAGAATATAGCTATAGAAAATTTCAAAGAAGAATTGTTAAGGAAAAAAATTGTTTTCAATTGTTCAAGATACTTATTTCAAGGCTTATGTTTAATTTAAAAAATATAGGCTACGCGTCCACATTACAAAATATAACGTTTATTTGAATAATAATAAAAATTATAGTTATGTTGTAACTAAAGAATTTATAATCGAAATATGTAATGTTGTGGGATTGAAGACTCAATAATTATTTCTTTTGAAAATTTAAAAAAATTATAATTAAAAGGATTTGATGCTCAATAATTCTTTTTTTTTTTGAAATTTAATAGAACTCATAATTCCTAGAAATAAAGCTCCATCATAAAGCGTAAAGGTAAAAAATTATTTATCTAATTAATTTTTTACTAAAACACACCAACAAAATTTCCTCTTTTCTTTTGTTTTTGACTTTTAGTTTGGATAAAAAATAAGAATCTTGGTTGCTCTAAACCACACTTGCTTTAGCTTTTGTTCTATGCTTCGAGAAGAAAACAAGAGAAGGATATATGTAATAGGTGCCCAGTGAATATTGATTTAGCAAACACAATGTACCATATAAATATGTACACAAATTTATTTTCCCTCTTATATTTAGATATTTTTTCTATTTAATTTTTTTTTTTTTAATATACTAATACTTGAGGCCACCTTAACGGATGCCCATTGAGCACCTATGAGACCAACCTATAAGAGAAAATGAGATCTCCTCAATAAACTCACAGAATATCACTATTGCTGAATAGATAAACATTATGAAGTCCAAACAGAAGGGAAAATTCGTAAAGGTAAATTCAAATGATTGTGCAGTTTTTAAACCCTGGGTTAACAAGATAACATGACTAACAAAGCAATAATAAAACTTGGATGTCATGTTAGAGAAGCCTAAAATGACACGTTCCTATGCACAATACTAGCTTGTATGCTGCTACAAAACCCCATAAAAGAAACTAGATACTTGATACTGGTTTCACAAATACACAAAAACTGTATTTCAGGATAAACAAAATGAAATTGCGGTAAGATTTTAATGGCAATCTGAGGTTAATTTAGTCCGCTATCTGTTCATGAGATGAAGAACTTTGAGTTTGATCCTCCACTGATATCTCTGTAGCATCAGCTGCAGAACTGGTAATTGCTGGCCTAACCATGTAGTCTATTGCGGCCCCATTTCGCAGCATTTCCTTCTCCAAGTGTTGGCAGTAAGTTTCAAACACTTGTGGGCTTACCGCAACCCCAAAATCTAATAGGAAAAGCAGATCTAATTCAAGCCTGTTCAACTCTGCATTGGTCACTCCTCCAACGCGAGCAAAGAATGCATTGTTATAGTGGCTGTTGTATCAAAATTAAGCATCATCATATCAGACGTAATCATGTAGGGAAAGTTGTTTTTAATTTTATTAATGCGTGTAATGAAGTACTCACAAGTACAAAGTTTTTTAGTCAGCATCCAGAAAGAGAAAAAGGAAAAAAACTTACGAGATTACAAAATGAAACTTCATGTCTTAATTTCAATTAAGTCCCTCATGTGATAGGAAAAAAATCCATATGTTTCAATTTATTCTGATGTTTCGTCCTTATGTTGACAAATTTGGTATCTCTGTAGCATCAGCTGCATAATTGCTGGCCTAACCATTATGCAGGAAGACTAGATTCTCATGGGTAATTTGACATTTCTTTCTTTTTTTATATAAAAATTAGAGTGACTTTAAGATGCAAGAACCAAATTTGTCAACCTAAGGACGATAAAAAAGTTTGGGAGCAAGATGGTGCATGTTAATAAAACGGCACTCAAATTATAAAGGTACAAGAAGCCTATATTTATAGGTTACAGAAGACTAGTAGATACAATGAACATACGCACAATGGATTATGACACAGTATATAATGAACTTAAATATAATATCTATACTAATAAAAGAAAATTTTGCTAATCAATCCCAAATTAATTATCTAATCAAATCTATAATATTTATATTAACACCCTTCCTCGAACTCAAGGTGGTTGTAGAGAAGCCACTTGAGATTGTAGATGGGTTCTTGAAATAGCTGTAGAAAACACCATGAAATGGAGTAAATGTTGTAGGCGACAACATATCACGAGAAAGACTTCAACGGTATGGATAAAATACTAAGAAAGACTAAAACCCTTCAATTAAAGAGGTACAAGAACTCTTGAATCAAAAAGATACTGGGACTCTTCAAGGGCTCGAAACCTTAAATTGAAGGATCTAAAGCCCTTGAAATAATCAGGTACTGGAATGCTTGCAGGGACTGCAACCCTTGAATTAAAGAGGGACTGCAACCCTAGACCAAACAAAAACATTCAAAAAATAAAAACCAAAATATTATACTACTAATTATGAAGAAGAAAGGGCATACACATCATCCAGCATCTTGGAAGCAACCATGACACAAGTGATCAGCAGCCTATGAACGTTGAGTGAGACCACAAGTGACTCCGGATATCTATGAATCAACCTGTCTATGTACACATACCCCACTACAAAACATGATGGACTACATTTGGCATACTTGTATATTCTTTCCAGATACTTTGGAATACTAATACTTGGTGCTTTCACGCCATCAAAGCCCTTCAAGCTATGATAATAAGTGCTATTTATCCACTTCTGCTGGCTTTGGCTGCCTAGCATTAACTGGTCATTTCGAGCCACTAGTTTTTCTAGGACGTGGGATAAGATTGTTAAGACTCTTGGTAGGGTTGGTTCATCTTGGCTCGGCTCCGGCTCCTGCTCCGGCCGGCTGAGGTGTTGGCCAGCCAGGTGGCTGTTGTTGTCGCCGGATATCATCTACACCATTGTGGGGGCGTCAGCTTATTTGAAAGGTGAAATTATGAGTTTGTTTTTTGGTCTTTTTTTTTTTTTTTTTCACTGGTTGTGACTTGTCAGAAGTGTGTATACGTTATCTACTTTGGATGACATCTAAGCAAATGGTGGTCTGACACATAATATTGCCATTGAGAACAAGAATTGAAGGGAAGAATTTTGATAAGAAACTATCAGAAAAGAACAAATAACATAACTGCATAGATTCTTATTCTTTGGACAAGTCTTGGTCTAGTCAGTTTCATTCGAACATATTGTCCATTGTCTTATCGACTTGGTCAAGACCTTGTTTGGTTACCTCTTTTTTAATTATTGTTAAAGGAATCTTTTATCACCATTATCAATCATCTTCTTATCACGTATACACAACCATTACAGTCATACTTTTCTCAAAATCGCAATCCGAATATAACCTAAATTTTTGTACGCGATATTGCAATTTTATTTACACAATTAGTTTTGTACCGGTTAGTTGCCTGAGAGTAATTACAGTCATTCATGAACTTGAATTATAATTGTAGAATTTTTAAGTAATAATCAAGATATGTGGATGTTCTAAGTTTATGGACTAAACTGTTAACATTTTAAAATACAAACAGTAAAACAGGAGCACTTTTTATCTAATTTCATCATACACGAATAATATTAACAAAGTACATAGATATCATAGCATCATTGGAAAGCATGTATGAGTTTTTGAATCAAAATTTGATTATTGTTTCTTGACGCATGCCTGAGAATTCCCTATTGTTCACTGGATAATATCACCATTCATGTTCAATTCATATTCGTATTGATATAATTTAGCCAAAGCATCAATATACTTGAAAAAATTACACTCACAACTTAGTTTCACAAGAAAAATAGAAGTACAACTATAAGGTGCTTGCTATAATAGCTAGTTTATCTTGCATTGAGGAACTTATCTAAACTTTATCTTGGTAACGAGTGTTGAGGCATTTGATTATATGGTTTTTTTCTCTAAGGTTCGGTGTGAGTGCAATTTGTTGGCATAATTTGTGAGAGGTAAGCATTTCTAGCCAGAATTTCCATAACAGATTAACAAGTCAAAATCTTGAATTTTGGCTCATCGGAATATTTGTTGAAATTAAGTCAATGTTTCAGCCTAACGTCCCATTTACGATGTTTTTGTTATATTTTCGCAACTTTGGTGGAAATGGAGTATGACGGAGGTAACAAAAAGGTAATGGCAAAAAATGACCTGAATTTTTTTCAAGACGTACACACACACACACACACAAATACACATACATATTCAGTTGGAACAAAAAATTATATTTTATATACTAAATGATAAAAAAATTATATATTCAAACTTCTTTTTATTTCACAAAAAATAATAGTATAATTTTTATAAACATATTATATGAGTTTTTCCACAATAAGAGGTTATGCTAAGAATTATATATGCTTACGTTATTTGAAAGCAAAAATATTTAATAATAGATAATTTCAATTAAAAATCTGTAATTTACAAAATAATTGAAATGCACACTTAAAAAAAAAAGAAAAAGAACATCTACCACAGACCAAGACGATATAATTTCACCACAACAACGAATCACATGGCGAATCCACATACAGCAATTGATATTTTGATTGGTCTTGGTTCCTAATTATGTGGGATTCCCACTAGGTAGAAAAGACCTTGGGGCCTCACAAGTACCATTTCCCATACGTTAATGGCCATGAGTTAATGGGGCAAAATGGATGGCTAAGATGTGAGCTAACTGAACTAAATTTAAATTAAAAAAATAAAAAATGATGTACTTTTAAGGAAAAAAGTGGTTACACCACAATCCTAAACAGTAATACCAGAATACTGAACAATTACACTAAAATGCTGAGTAGTTATCTTGTGCCCAAATTGTGGGAAATGGCAAGAAGCCTGTTAGCAAGTACTATATTTACTGCAAGTTTGTTAGTAAAAAATTATAAAAAAATTAAAAAATATTGTTAGATTATAATCTACAAGACTTGGGTTAGTTTAATTTTATTTGTTTTGATTTGAGTTAGTCAATTGGTTATATTTGTTTTTTAAATTATTGTTGGAAAGAGTTTAGAGATTTATTTTTTAGTTTGTTGGTGAAATCTTGAGGATCCTTGAAAATTTTCTGAAGATATTAGATGAGTGATTTTCTCTAATTAGTTGCAATAATTTATGTATAAATAGCCTAGTTGTAAAATGGAATAAATCATCTTTCTCCCAAAAATTTGAGTATTTTACTATTTTTTTACCAACAAAGTGGTATCAGAGCCCTCTTCTTAAGGGGCCTATGAGAGTGAATTAGTAAGGAATCTTTTGCCTAAAAACCAAAACACCTAACCTTCATCAATGGTAGGAAATAGTTTCTTGTATGCTACTCCAATATTCACAGGAGAAAATTATCATGCATGGGCTGTGAAAATGGAGTCTCATTTAGAAGCAAATGGACTATGGCAGTTGATGGAAACAAATGATATTCTGCCACTTCTAGAAGATCCAACAATTGCTCAAATGAGAGATCACAGGGAGGATAGAAAGAAGAGGCATAAGAACAAGACCTGTATTCATTCTACGGTATCTGAAAATATATTCACAAAGATCATAACCTGTAGAACTGCAAAACAAGCATGGGATCTTTTGTAACAAGAATATCAAAGAAATGACAGGACAAAGCGAATTTGAGATGCAAAAGATGAAGGAAACAAAACAATTGAAAGACTACACAAGCAGATTGCTAAAGGTAGTCAACAAGATCAGATTATTAGGAGAAATACTTCCTGATAGTCGAGTTGTTGAAAAAATACTGGTGGCTTTACCAGAGAGATTTGAATCCAAAATCTCTTCTCTTAAATAATCTAGAGATTTGTCTACAATATCTCTAGCATAACTTCTCAATGCACTTCAAGCTCAAAAGCAAAGAAGGATTTACACGGATGAAGAAGTTGTTGAAGCAACACTTAAGGTAGATGAGAAGAGTCAAAGTCAACCATTGTTGAAGTAGCACTTAAGGCAAATGAGAAGAGTCAAAGTCAACCACCATGCAAAGGCAAGAAACAACAATGGAAAAAGAAGGAAGACCAAAACAGTGACAACAAAGGAAAATTTCTTCAATGTCAACATTATAAGAAAACTTCACATTCAGAACAATACTATTGGTTTAGACCTAATGTTCAATGCAGGTCTTGTAGTCAAATGGGTCACATAGAAAAAGTCTAAAAAAACAAATAGCTACAGGCTCAAGTGGTGGATGAGCAATAGGAGAAGGAACAACTTTTTGTGCTTACCTATTTTTCAAGCAGAAGTAATACTTGGCTAATTGAAAGTGGTTGCACTAATTACATGATTTTTTGCGAGTCACTTTTCAAAGAATTAGACGAGTCATAAATGTCAAGAGCCAAAATTGGCAATGGGCAATTTATAGAGGTTCAAGGTAAAAGGACAATTGAAATTAAAGCCCCATTGACAAGTGCAAAATTTGCATATATTTATATATGTATTAGATGGTATTTTTAGTATATTTTTAGTTAAGTTATTATATTTTTTGACTTTGAATGACATTTTTTCATTTGGTAAGGTTTATTTTCTAGAATTAGGATTTTTGCACTTAAAACTATTATTTTGAGTATTTAATATCTATTTTTGCGGAAACATCAAGTAAGGCCAAGATCAAGGTGATAAAGTGAACAAAAGAAGGCAAAAGAATAACTTTGATAGAAGAAAAGAACAAAGGGAGGAAAAATAGAAAAGTTAGCAAAAATTCTAAAAGAAGGCATGAAAAAGGTATTAGGACACTTAGAGGGACAACTCAGCAAAAATTTACACAAGTGGGACCAAGACATGCGATCCACGTCTGTACACTTTTGCAACTTGCTTTATTCCCCAGCTGTTCTTGTACACTTTTGAACTGTATCCAAGTTTTGCAAGTTGAAGATTGCATTGGAAGAGCAAGTGGAGACTTTTAAGCCTTCAACTAGGGTTTTCATTATTCCAACTCATTAAATGTAAATTGCAAGTTGGAAAATGACTTGTAGTATCCATGTCTATAAATAGAAGTTATTTGTGAAGAGTTAGAGATATGCTAGGGTAGAGATTTTGTAAAGAATTGCTAGAATTCACGTAACTCATAATAGAGATATTGTGAGTTAAGAGTGTTTTTATATTCAAAGACCTTTGTAGCAATTCTTGTGAAGGGAATACAAGTTCTTGAAGCCATTCCTATATTGAATAAGCTTTCTTTAACTTTGTATCATTCATTTATCTTGATTGCTATGGATGAATGTTGTCAATTCATATGTTTTGATATGGAAACAATTATGTTGAGCTAAATCCTTATTTCTAGGGTTTTGATGAAACTAATGCATCTATATTAAGGCTTGTAGTTGGTTAACTTGCTGTTTCTTGCTTGTGTCTTTTCAATTATTCAAGTGTTAATCTTTGTATATGAAAGGCCATCACAACGCAAAGCATCATAGTTATTAGGATACAATTAATTTTGATCTTAATAATGAAAAGTGAGTAATTGAACTTAAGTATTAACACATGAAAATAGTGTTATGCTTAGGAGGACTTAATTAAGCAATTCATGCATACAACAACAATTCTATCATGGTAATAGATAGATTGAATCAATTCATTGTGAAAACAAGTTTTGATACAAATGGAATTGCACTCTTAAAACAAGGCAAGCTCACTTTGGCAAGAGATAATCTCTACACCTTAATTTCGATCATTAGTGACATCATTACCCTAGAACTTCTTCATTCATATTTTGTACACAAAATTCTTGCATTCATACAAAATTTCTCCTAGTCTAGTAGATACTAGCAAAACTCACTTGTTCAAATTTATGATTGCTTAGATAATAAAGAAGGTGACAAAACTCTAGTAGTTACATATTAAAGTGGTTCCTTATGGGATTCGACCCTAATTTTCGTACTACAACAACCCATATACTTGCGGAAATAGTTGGAGATTAGGTTTTATTACTTGACCTTTATGTATATTTGACTTACTTTTATATACCTAATTTACACCACGTCACCCATCAGGTATAAAATTAATTTCTAATGTGTTTTTTGTCCCTAAGATTAGTAAAAATTTGCTGAGTGTAGCACAACCACTTGAGAAAGGTTATTTTATAACATTTAAGGATAACATGTGTGTTATTGCTAACTCATGTGGCATTGAATTATTTTATGCAAAAATGAAAGGCAAGAGTTTTTGCCTTAATTAGGACAAAAATGAACTTGAAAATGTCAATGCAACATAAGATAAAGTAGAACTGCATGAAGACAACAAAATTGATGATGTTCCTATAAAAGGTACAAAGGCACTTGCAGAAATTTATCCAAGCTATAATATGGCAGTTCTTGAATGTGCAGGATATGTTGATGCAACTAAAATTCCAAATTGGATTGTTACAATGCAGAAGGAGATTAGGACGATTGAAAGCAATCAAATTGGACAACAAAAATATGCTAATGAGGTGCTAAAGAAATTCAATATGGAGGACTGCAAATTAGTAAGCACTTCTCTTTCTGAAATTGAGTAATTCAGTAAAGAAGATGATGATGAGAAGGTTGACAGAGGGATTATCAAAGTCTGAGATTTGACGTAATCAAAGACAAAATTGGAGTTTGCAGCAATAATATTAAGGAGGAGTATTAGCAAGTGCTATATTTGCTACAAGTTTGTTAGTAAAAAATAATAAAAAATAAAAAAAATCTTGTCAGATTATAATATGCAAGATTTGGTTTAGTTTAATTTTATTTGTTTTGATTTGAGTCAGCCAATTAGTTATATTTGTTTTTTAAATTATTGTTGGAGAGAGTTTAGGGATTTGTTTTTTAGTTTGTTGGTGAAATCTTGAGGATCCTTAAGGATTTCCTGAAGATATTAGATGAGTGATTTTCACTAATTAGTTGCAATAATTAATGTATAAATAGCCAGTTGTGAAATGAAATAAATCATCTTTCTACCAAAACCTTGAGTATTTTACTATTTTTCTACCAATAAGGCCAAATTGTGAGGTTTCGTAAGCATGTAGAAAAATAGTTTATGATGACGTACCAAGTTCTCTATCTCGTCACTCAAGAAATGATGGTGGACGATTAGGCTTATGAAATGTTGTTGAAAAAGAGCAAAAATGCAAAATTTTCCTTGAGGAGGATAGTTAGATTGTCTTGCTAGATAAGGATAATTATATGATAGATATGGTTCAATCGCATTGTACAGTTATAAATAATTATTTGAAGAAAAATATGATGATTGTTCAATGCAGCTATCATAAGACGATTCGTTAACAAAAACAATACAAAAATTGTGCATACACAAGTAGATCTAATTGTTCTTGTTCACCATTTCTATGTTTTTTTTTACTTATAACAAGTATTAAATTATAAAGAAAATGAAACACACAAAAACATGCCACATACACAAAATATACACACATCCCCACACTACACACACAAACATAGTACTAGCCGCAAAGCTTTACTAGCTACAACCAAAGAGTTGGAGGTCAAATTTATTCCATATACGAGTAGAAAACGACATTTATTTGTGATGTCTATTTGTTAAGTTATCAACTGCAAACTTCTATACATTTGTTTCATTAGCCAACATCCAAAAAAATCTGTGATGCTCATTTTAAGTATGCTGCCTAGTGACTAGCCTGTGAACTTCTGATGCTCATTTATTGTTATGCAGTTTGGTGCATTATGACTGGATTAAGAAAATAGCTCGGTTTACTTTACCCCTTTTAACTCTTCATGATCTACTTGGTTATCTCTCTTAAAAATATCCTTTTGATCTAATTGGACATTATCATGAACATTTAGTTTCAAAACATATAGATATCCTTGTTTTGTTTACATCGTAGTAAAATCAGTTGAGCCCTCTCAAAATCCGTACTCAAGTTTATTAGGGTATGGGGGCTCACAATTTGGCCTTTGGCCATTTCTCACGAGTTGAGGGCAGTGTTAACTCTTTAGCATTCAAATGTAATTCTTCAACATTTTGATTTAACCAATTTTTTCTCCAAAACCATCTAGTTTTTGGCATTTTTTTTAGTTTAAATTTTGTCCACATGGCAACATCTTAGCCATTCATTTTGCTACAATAAATCAGGACCATCAACTTGTGGCAAATGAAACTTGTGAAGCCCCCAATCCGGTTTATTATATTAAAAGACTAGTATGCTAATGGTTCAATAAGTTGATTCGAGTATTCTTAATCGCCTTAATGATCGTTAAACCATAAAAGCAAACCATTCCAAAACAACTAGAAGAACATATATCAACTTATCAACTAGCAATCTTTCATCTTTTCCATTTGCTTCTTGCCCCTTTTTAGAGATAACAAAGCGTAATCATGCTTCATTATTTTTACATTATCTAAATGCTATTCTCTGAGCTTCATTATTTTTGCAGTGCGGTCCCAATGCTGTATTGGTTAGAACCAACATTATGAAAAACATGAATGCCTGCAACAGATTTCAAATGTAAAATTAAGGCCTTCCATGGCCCTTTTAGTAAATTTGACCTCTTGGGTGATTTGTGAATTGTATAAGATGAAGGACTTCGTTGCAATTCTTGAGAATTGTTTCTTTTCCCCAAAAGACTTAGCGCTTCTCTTCATTTTCTTCTTCATTTTCGCCTTTCTTTTTCCCTCTCTAATACCCTTCTTTTCTCAACTCTTGAAGAAGGCATTGAGGGTTTCCTTTCTCAATCTCAAGAGAAGGCAAGTGGAAGAGGCTTTGAAGATTTTCCCAAGGTACGTTTTCCCTCAATGCTTAAGTTCTTTCTCTTGGCTTTGGTTTAGGTTATGAGTAGTGGATGCTTTGGGTAGATGGATGGTGGAATTGGAAAGATTTAGAGTCTTTATGTTCTTATTTGGATGTGCTCTACATTGTGTGTGTGTGTGGGTGGGTGAGTTAATAGGGTATTCATGATGAATGTGGGCGAAGAACTTGGAGAAATGTGTGATTTGTGATTGGGTTTTGCGAATTGTGAAACATACTATGTTTATGTGTTGTTGTCTTGACATACAAAACCATTTTGGAGTTGTTTTGGGGTTTAATTTGTATTGGATGAAGTTGGAGAACGTTTAGTGGGTGAAAATCGTGTTGCGAGTGCTTTCTAAGGGTTTTCTAAGGCCAACTGCGCCCGTGCATGGAACTGTAGCTGGGGCTACCCAAGCATTTGTCTGTGGCCGTGCCATTGGCCTCACTGGAGCGAGCCGTAGGTTAGGCCAGTTGAACCGCGGCCGTGGCTCGTGCACTACCTACCCGTGACTCAATCCTTTTCTTTGAGCCGCAAGTGCCTTCCACTAATTCGCAGGCGCAGATCACCCTAATCTACTCACAGACCACTCTCTTAGGTTGGCTTTTGTTTCGTCTTGCCTGCAGGGTCTAAAGTTAAGCTCTATCTATTGTTTCTTGTTAGAACTAGTGCATAATTAAGTGTTTATTTGTGTGTTATAGGGGACGACGGTGACTATCCCTACTCTGATTACTTGAACTAGTTTTGGAATTGAGGTAAGTAGTATTTGATTCTCTTTACCTTTGGAAATGTACTTTGCCAATTGAAAAGCTTCGAAATGTTAATTTCTACATAATTGGGCTTGAGTTTGGTTATATTCTTGTTTACTGTGAAATAAGTATACATGGCCTAACGGATTATTTGAATGATCATGTATTTGAGCTCTTGTATGTGAAATGGATTGTGACAGGACTAATTTCATAAAATGGTAATTGTGAAATACTCTTTGGACCATACTAACCAGGTGATAGTTAGCTTTGAACCAGACTAACCGGGTGAAAGTTGGATTTGAACTGTGTTAACTGGGTCGTAGTTAACAACTGTATATTCAGGGTCATTTGTCCACTAACTACTTGAGCTCTCATAGCATTGCATTATGATTATGAATTAAATTGTATTTGTTTATGAATTGACCATGTATTTTTATGAATGATGATGAACTATGATTTTGAATTGAAAAGCTATATATGTATGTGTACAAGCTTAAGCCCCAAATAGAACTTTACTACTTATTGGGTGATTTATCACTTACATCTTGTTATTTTGCACAGGGGATGAATTTGTAGAAGAGGATTGGGATTCCTTTTGGACGTCTTGACTTGTGTTTTGGGTAATAGATAGAAGAACAGGTTATTTTTTATTTACGACTTATATGGCCATATTTTTTGTATAGGCTAGGTTCTACATGTATTTCCTCGTATTATTTTGTGGTGGGCCAATGGAAATGTAAATAGATGACAATTATTTTGAATGAATGAAATGATCTTCTTTTGGGAAATGATTGTGTATTCTTTAAGCTTTGAATTATGTTATATGATACTTGTATCGTTTAGCTTTGTGTCCTAACTTTACCTAGGGTATGGTAGATGCCAAACCTCGAGGCACGGGGCGTGACATCAAACATTTTGAATGATTTAATTTACCTCCTTATGATGCTCGAAGCTGTTGCAATTGTTCTAAAGGGAACGAAAATAAAACGTATTGAGACTTTTTCGTGGTTAGGTAAGAGGAGAAGAACAGCAAACAAGTGGAGTTAATCCCAAGTTTGGGTTGATTATGAAAATTTGTCTGCAATTGGGATGATTTTCTATGGTGTTTCTTGTTATAGGCACATCGCATATTGGAAATGCGATGTCAAAATGTTTTTATTTTTTTTTAAGTTATCCGACAGTGCATCTGTGAATTGCGCTGTCGGAGGAATCCTGCTACTGCCAGAATTCTCGTAGCAGCTCGTGAACTGACAGCGCAATTCCAATTGCGCTGTCGTTGTTCATGTGACAGTGCAATTTGGAATTGCACTGTCAATTGCTTAAATCCCCAGCTCTTTCTTCTTCAATTTTAGTCACCCGAAGCTATTCTTTCTTCTTCAATTTCAGTCGCCCGGAGCTTTCTTCTTCAATTTCATTCTAGCAACAGCTCGTGAACTGACAGCACAATTTGGAATTACGTTGTCAATTGCTTAAATCCCCAGCTCTTTCTTCTTCAATTTCAGTCACCCGAAGCTATTCTTTCTTCTTCAATTTCAGTCGCTTGGAGTTTTCTTTTTCAATTTCAGTCAGCAAAGCATTCTTTCTTCTTCCCATTCTAGCCAAAGCAATTAAAAATTTTTACTTTTCTAATTAAGAATCAAAGTTGTCAAAAAAAATCAAAATAGTTCAAAAAAAAATCAACAAACAACACATTTCTCAAATGCGTTGTCAATTGACTTTGCAAATTTATTTTGATTTCACCTTGATTTCTGTTTTGAGTTGGCCAAATTGTCAGGGCATTAGACAACGCATTTCGAAAGTGCGTTTTCCTCTGCCCAACATTCTGATATCGCACTTTCAAAATGCGATGTGCCTACAACTAGAAACACCATCCAAAGTCACCCCAATTGCAGACAATTTTTTAAAATTAACCCAAACTTGGGATTAACGCCAAACAAGTGTTCAGTCTGGGAAAAATTCTTCGACAATATAAGCACTTATCATATCTCTTTCACAGTTTTCGCAAATTATCCAATTAGTGGCTTAACATTTCCACTATTACTGCATGCAACAAGATAGATAAAAATGATGCAACATATATATTTCTACAGCAAATGGCATTGCATGAATTGAGGACCACGCCAAAAGCGAATAGCAGAAGACGGTTGTTGGACTACTGAAAAATGGAATCATCTCTGAGATGATAAATTACTTTTTGAAGCAACAAACTTGTGCTAAATGAAAATAATATTCAACAGTTTGGTTGTTAAGCAACATAATTCTACTATAAAATATCAAATGCGAAAATAAGTTGAACGATTATTCAAAGTGAAATAGGTTCGCTACTAAGATCATCTGCATGATGAAACTACTTGCAATAAAAGATAATTCTTCATTATTCGAATTACGACAGTCATGGCAAATAAAACGCTCCATTTTTGAACTGCAAAGAAGACTGAAATTTAAAGAAGAATTTTCATCGTTAGGAAGGTCTTCATGTGTGTATCTGATTGAAAATCTTAAGGAAACCTGGAATGAGACATTAGTTAGCTGGAAAAAAAATCAATCAAAGGACTCAAGGAAAACTGGAGGATGACTTATGCTTGATCGAATATTTTGACAGGAGGTTTGGCCCATATCAGGAGAAAAGAAATATTACCCACGAGATTGCAAGGGACTCCATTCTTTCGCTAGACATTTTCATGACCAACAATTATGCCATTGCCACCTCCAAATGTCCCATTATCTGGCCTACAATCAGAAAAGATAGTGACGCATTCATGAAGTTAGTCACTTCGAGATGTATAGGATGCACAGTGTTGCTTCCCTTTTCTTAATTTTGATATGGGGGATAGAACGTCTGTGGATATTCCAACTTCATATTTGTCTCCTTTGTGTCTGTGTTACTTAATACCAGAATATGAAGCAAATTTAAGAGACAGAAATCCAGAGATAACTATCAAGAGAGATGTTAAGCGAAGGGTGAACCTCGTAAATGTGTAACAGCTTAACCTACTAAGAACATTATTTGTTAGCAGATTATACGGATATCTTAAGCATCTTTGATATGAACATGCTAGCCTCTATTTCAAATATTGAAGCATCTCCAAGATTGACCATTTATCTAAGGGTTCTAAAGGACTCCGAGGACTCAAAACAAGAAGGAAAAGGCGTGAAAACTTTTTGTCAAGGGTCCATATGCGGATCCGCTTTTTGGTGGTTGTGGATCCAGAGTAGAATCTTCCTAGGCAATTTGCAAGGGAGAAACACAAGGGGAGTTCGCACACTCTATGGATCTGAATCCATCCGCAGATTCTTTGTGTTGGGTCACGAATTGAGTCTCGAATTCTCGTGAGAATGCCTGGAAAGGATCTGCCAGGGATAATCTGTCCACAGATTCCTTATTGTTTTGGGTCGTAGATTTACATCCAGTCTTTTTATGATTTATTTGTAGATATTCTATAGTTTTCCACTTGGATTTTGTTAAGGACTTTTTAAGCAGGATTTTTAGGTATTTTGTGCACATCTAAGGCTGATATTATACGTACTATTACCCCGTTGAGAGATTAATGATATTGATGTTTTCTTATTGAGAGAATTTCCTCTTAGTTCTTTGTCAAGAATTAAATCTACTTGTATGAAGGCAACTTGTGGCGCCCAAACCTCATAGTTTAGTATCTAATCAAGGGGATTAAATTGGGTCTTTCGAATAGCTTAGGTTCTAATCAATAAGTTTGGTTTTGGTCTAGTTTCAAAATCCTTATAATTTTGATTCTAATCTACAGGTATGGTTTGGGTCAAATTCTTGCTTGATTCTTAAGGTGTTTCGAAGTCCTAATTCTAAATTAATTCGGGTTTTAGGTTGATCACATCCTAGAGTTTGCGTGTTATTTGGTACCAGAGCAAATAAAGTTAGGTTTTTCTCATATTATTTGGTAACAGAGTTTTAATTCTTGAAATCAGGTTTTTCTAATTGGTTTCTTGAAATTTGGTTCTTGATATTAGATATATATTTTCTTTCATATTTTTTGATCCGTTTCTTGAAATTGGATATATCTTTTTGTTGAATTCGTGCAATTCTTTGTGTTTGATTGTTTCATGATTTTTCATCATCAATCTCCCTCAATTACATTTTTCTTCTTTCATCAAATTGTTCTTTTTGTGAATTTCTTCTTGTCTTTTATGCTAGTTCTTCTTTGTTAAAAGAAAAAGTGATTTATTCAAGTTGTTCGTAGCTTGAAAAAAAAAAGGGGGGGGGGGGGGGGGGGGGGGGGGGGAGGCAACCCTTCATGAAAAAGAAAGAAACAAGAGATGAAATTAAGTGATAAAAGGCATGAGTAGTGAAAACACCATCGAGAAAAATCCAAATTTGAGCGACACACAAGATTGTGTAGTGGAAAGATTTTTTTGGTGCAGACAACGCTGAAGATCTTTAATGCTAGCAAAGATTTTCAAAGAGCAATTTAAACTTCTGAAGGCGAACTTAGATTGGTTGGAGTCCCGATCCGTATCTAATCATTTAAGAAAACTACCCTTACATAACACATACCATTGATGACTTGGAGTATGAAGACATTAGTTTGAGAAAGGTAGAAAGGCAATTGAAGTCAATGAGTTCAAAATCTGGCTCATCTTTAAACTTTACATGGAAGTCAAATTGGAACAACGACAAAGCTTCTACAAAGCCCAAAGGATGTCAAATAAAAAGGTATGGGTGCTATTCATGAAGAGGATGTTAGTTCAAGTGGAGATGAGATGTCACCATTGGAGAAGTCAAGTGGAGATGAGATGCAACCATTAGAAGAGTCAGGTTGAGATGAGACACTACCACTGTAGGAGTGTAGTGATGCTAACATTGAAGAATCCGTTCTTAAAGATTTGTTAGTTAGTAGTAGTGCTCTTAATATTTACCCTGAGGAGGATGACAAAGAGATACAACATGAAATACCACATCTTTACCTCCTTTAAGTGATGATTCGAGGGTGAATCATTTGAAAGGGGAACGAAATGATATGAATACGCTAGCTTCTATTTCCAACATTGAAGCATTATCAAGATTGGTCATTTACCTAAGGGTCCTGAAGGGTTCAGAGGGCTTGATACATGAAGAGAAAAGTGTGAAGACCTTCCAGCAAAGCTCCGTCCACAGATCCGTCTATTGATGGTCGTGGATCTGGTAGCAAATTCGAGGTAGAATTTTTCTAGGGAATCTGCGAAGGGAGTCTGCGGATTGCATCCCATGGATCTTAATCCAACCCCAGTTTTTTTGTGCTGCGGCCACAGATTGGGTTGCAAATTCTCATCAGAAATTTTGGAAAGAATCTGCAAGGGAGAATCCATCCATGAATTCTTCATCGTTTCCAGTTAGACCTATCAATGAGGACTAGAATTGGATATTCTAGACCCATACTCGTTTGAGAAAAAATGTCCCCAACTGGAGTAGTGTATCTGATGGGTCTCAAAAGTTAGACTGGGATCCAGAACTGATTAGGTATGAGTCTGGGTCCAAATTTAGGTTTGGGTTGAGTAGACTCGCATTGTATGAGCCTTAGGCCTTTCAATAAACCAAAAAAAAAAAAAAAAAAAATTCTACCTTCTTAGCCCAAAGGCTTATTTCCAGATTGGTCTCTTATTTCTTTTTAAAGCCCAAGTTACTCTTTTTTTTTAAACTCTCTTGTTTCTTTGTAACCATTAAAGTCGAAATTTATAAATTACTCCTTTGTTTCTTTTTTAAGCCCACTTTATGTGTGTGTGTACACACACATATATGTATATGTGTGTGTGTGTATGATACATACGTATTTTATATTAACGGCTCTGAGTCCAGGTCCGAGTCCGAGTCGAGTTAGAATTGAATATTTTGTACTTAACCTATTTTTTATTAGAAGAAAGTGAGCCCGATTCGGATTTGAGTAAACAGAATTATACCTCTACCCGAACCAGAAAAAATTAACGAGTCTGAGTTTAGACCCAACCCATTGACAGGTCCATTTGCGATTGCTGATTTACATCGAGTTCTTTTTTACGATTTTTGCTTTTTTTTAATAAAAAAAGATATTCTATAGTTTTACACTTAGTTTTTGTTAAGGACTTTCCTAGTAGGATTAAGCATCTTATACCCATATAAGACTGACTTTATGTGTACTTTTATTCAATTGATTGATAATATTGAGTGTTTTCTCATTCAGAGAATTTTCTCTTAGTTCTTTGTCAACAATCAAATTTGATCTTATCAAGGCAACTTGTGGCGATCAAAACCTCATAACTTATGTCCTAATAAACAGGATTAATTTGAGTCTAACTTTCAAATAGTTTAGGTTCTAGTCAACAACTTTATTTTGGTTCTAGCTTTCAAAACCTTATAACTTTGGTTCTAACTGATAGGTTTTGCTAGGTCAAGTTCTTGCTTAAATCTCAAGACGTTTCAGGGTCCTAATTCTGAATTAATCCGAGTTCAAGGTTGATCATGTCTTAGGTTGGCGCGTTATTTGGTATCAGAGTAAATAATATCTGGTCTTTCTCGTGTTAATCTTAGACTTAAATAATATGAAGTTGAGTATTCCTAAATAAATCCTGTCTGAATAACGAATTGATTGTATCATAGCTGATGAAATTACAGAAACAAATAAATGTGAAAGGGATATAGATTTTACCAGTGTGCAATGGCAGAACTGAAAGGAAGCGAATTAAATTTCTGAGCATTAAGTTGATCTTGCATTGGGTCCTTTGATGAGTAATGGTAATTACAACAGTTATAACCATAGCAATATATGCTGGTTCTATCCATTTTCGGGATTCAATCTAACTGATAACAAATAATGTCTTGCACTTATATTTTTGGCTTTCATACTTAAATATTTTTGACAAGGAGTATCTTCGCGCAACTGCTTGTGCATCAGCATTGCTGAACAGAGATTGCAAGAAGAGTTGCAAAATTTCTATTCAGCATACCTTGCTTCTTGGAAAATTTGTTGAAAGGAAGGCTGCAAACATGCAGTACATCTCAGAAATCCTTTGTTGTAAGTGGGTCATAGTCATAAGCTTCACCAGCCTTAACAAATCTTCCCTTAACGCGTCTTCTGGTGTCCGCCCTGGCTTTACGAGAAGCATATCTTATTTGCTTGCCAAAACTGCAATTCACAAATATTCAAAGATATAAGAAGGTGCCTAGAATGCAATTTAGTGCCACAATGTCATCATTCACAAAAATCACTCTTGATGGTTTTAGACAAACTTGAAGCATGTCAAAAGAATGATCACTTCAAGTTTAAGGAAATATGCATGAGATCATGATACCTAAAAAAAATACATGAGATTATGACCCCTTTTTAAGGTCTCAATTGTATAAAGGCCGAACAACAATGTGGAGTTGCAGGCATAGTGGATATTTTTATTAGATATTTGTTTCGCTACAATATGTGAAAATTTAAAATGGTAAGATCATAATTAGCAAAAGTACTTATTTAAGCTTCTTAAAGATCCAATTTTCAGGGCAGCATAATTAACATTGAAAGGCATAACCCAAATAAGCATAATTCATCCACGTACGTTCTAGTTTTCTTTTTTTCATTATATCTCATCTTAGCTTTGTCCCTTGCCTGTGGACAACTACCTTCCAGACCAGATTCCCAGGGTGATTCACTGGTGAGAAATGCAGGTGATATTCCGCAATCGTGATAATCAGCAGCACTACTTTCACCAGTGATGTTGGATACTGACAACGACATGCTGGGCCGAACTTGTCCTGTTGGAAATCCTAGGCTAATATTTCTACTGCAACCGGGATTCATAAGCATGCAATTAGGGCTGGCATTCATAGCCTGCATCAGAGTAGCTGATCCACCAACTCCTGAGGACTGAAAACCAATGCACTCTGCCTGTCCTGACGAGGATGCCTAACAACAGTAAAAAATTTACAATTTTAGCCTACTAAATGAAGTATAACTTGATTCTTGGGTAGAAGTATATGCTGATTCGTACAAAAAGAAACTGCAAAAATTGGTAAGATCGAAGCTAATAGTTTTGAATGTGCTATCAACTTCATAATTTTCAAGTGGAGCGAGAAAAGCATTTGGTTTAATGTGCATCAAGTACTTTAAATGTTTAGCTTAAATACACCACAAGTATCATAAATTTGAAGAGAACCTCGAAAGCATTCTCAACATGACTGTTAGATTCAGAGACCGACAAGTTTTTCTCCATTACTAGACTGCTCATTGCTCCATCCTCACTGTTGAATCTTGAGTGAACATCTGAACTGCCTAGCATCCCGTAGCCACTGTCAAACATCAATGCAACATCATCAATGTCTACACCTTCACAAAGACCATCACCATCTTGAAGTCCTAGATCCTTAAGTTTGGGAGAGCTCTGCTGCAACTGAAATTGCAGAATGCAAGACTAAATAAAACCAGTCAAAACAACAACCAGAACAAATAGAGCCTTAAACCTTTGCATATGAAAAATCTGCATGAGAGTGTTTTCCTGGAATACACATCTATTGTGCCGATCAGTTTTAGCCGATTGGGAATGCCACGTAAATCAGTACTAAAAAACAGTGCCAAAACAGAGAAACAAAGCTGATAAAGCCAAAAAGCAAAATCACCTTAGGCAGGCTTGACCCCTCAGAGAAAAGAGTTGTCTGATCTGTATTGCACTGTGCTATGTAGTTTGGATTGGCTGGAATAACAGGAGTAGTAATCCATGGTTCAAATTTGACACAGGATGCTAGTTCATTTAACCTGTTAGCCACCAATCCAACCGATCCTTCGCTGCCTCCCCTGGGTTCTGAGCAGGAACTTACACAATTCTCATTTATATTCAGTGCGCTATAGGTATCAAAGTTGCTTGGAACAGGCACTTCAAGAACAGAAGACCATAATCTTGAGAATTCAGGCAGAGATGGACATCCACTATAAAAAGTCAGTTTTTGCCGATGATGGCCAGGCCCTGAACAGCCATTTCCATTCCAATTACAACCTTGACATAAAGAAATTTTATCTTCCAAGCATCTAACAGTTGCAGGCTGTGAATTACACTTGTCACATATGAGAGATCGTTCATGCCTTCGCGAAAGCGAATTTGCAGAATGCACAGAACCATCACAATGCAAGCATAGCCTGGCTGCATCTGATCTACAATAAACCACTGCTCTCACTACTCCACAAAACTCACATAGAGGCTCCATACGTGGTTGCTTCGCCTAATGACTTATTAATCTTCCTTAACAAACATAACTAATTTTTAGCCTTTTCTTCCTCCAGCATTTAATCAAGAAACGTTAAGCTCTGTGACGGGGTTCGGCTTGTTCTAGTGTTCAAATCCTCAAACTTCAGATCCCTTCAATCCCTATATGGCATTCACAAAAATCCCATCATCATCAAACTAATGTATAATCAATAACTCACAACCAAAAACAAAATCAAAAAAATAAAAAAAAAATTTCCAAAAACAAAATCAAAAAAATAAGAAAAAATATATTTTGCTTACCAGTGTCACAATATAGCCAAACCCCGTCACTTCTTACTATAGCTACAAAAGAAAGTAGAATAAATTCATTAACCAACATCTAGAAAATAAGAAGCCATTGATGAAAAAAAAATACTAAGATTTATTTAGTAAATTTCTTATTTTCTTGATATGAAACGAAGGAGCTAAATTTGGAAATTACTCGGAAAGAAAAAAGAAAATTTAGGTAAGCATGATGCTCAAACACTAGTTAGCGCACCCCTATTTTTTTCGTGGCTGATATTTTGTGAACAATTTTTGGAAAGATTTCACTAATGAAGGATTCTCTTTGATATTTATTTTTAGAGCCACTAATTGAGTGCCACGTGGCGAAATGTGGGCTGCAAAAAGTGATACACATGCTGAGATGGAAGATCTAGATTGAAAAGCGCGAGGGACTCGCTCTTTTCTGGGTGTAAATAAGGAGAAGAGGGAGGGCATTAAATGCTACGATTCTGATCACAAAGGAACTGCCACATCATCCTATAATTATGCGACGTAATCTGAACTTGCTCCGATAGATGAGATCATATGACGCACGTGGCATTTGTTTTTGAAGAGGTTTTGATTTTGTTGTGGTTAGATAGGATTCTGACATGGCTTCACTGTTTGCTGAGTTGGCTTTTGAAAGATATGGTTGGGCTCTAGTTGGATCCGATGTAAGTTACTTCACTTATAATGGGCTTCTCAACATATCCAATGGTCTGAGTCTAAATGACTGTTTTACTTGAGAATTACACTGGGCTCGTAAAAGAACAAGTTGCGAATTGAGTGTTTCCGATGGTCCAAAGCAACTATCAACCTCCCTCCCTTCCTTTTTTACATTTTTCTTGTAAGGTTTAAAGTTTTAATTTTTTTTTTTTATCAATCACAATTGTATTATAAATGTATATTGCTCCACACAAATGGGATGAGGCTTCAAATGGTATACTGGGTAATGCCTTAAATTGTTTACCACACACAATTAGCAGTGTGGCTCTCCGAATACTACCTACTCTCTCATATCTTTAAACCCTTCCTAATTGCCATAGATGGGTTTTGATCCCTAAAGATTTAATTAAATCAAGGGAAAAAAAGTGTAAGATCCAACTAATCATATTAGCCAAGTAATCATGATATTTTCGATTTGATTCTCAGCTTCTTTTTCTATTTCTCCTCTTAAGATTTAGAGTGTCTGTTGAATCGAAAAAGAATATATGTGTTTTCTTTTCAAGATGATAATATGCGTTTTAAGATTATAAGATACTGAGAGATTTATTTTAGACCCAATTCACTTTATGGATAATTTCACAAATCTCTCTTGAGGTTTTTTGACAATTTCACCTAATACACTTACCCCTTACTTCTATATGTGTTGTTAAAAAAAAAAAATTTTTTTGCAAGTGAATGTAAAATTGTATATCCAACTTGCCCTTGTGATAGCTTACCAGAAAGAGCTACAACTTATTTAATTGGAATAAAGGCCCTTGTACAGGTAAATTGTAAAACAAAAGTAAGTACGGGACTTATCTAGCAAATATCACAACAATTGATTTTTAGGTTGAAGCGATATATTCATAATCTTCTACCCAAATAAAATACTTACATTTATATAAATTATCCATCTCCTATTCTCTAATTCCACATGATCCATCTTATATCTGCAGATTCAACCTAATAACAGTTTCACAAACACAATCGTAATAAACAAATTTTTAACATATTGCAATTGACCAACAAATTGAAACAAGCCCTATATTAACCCACCAAATATTTCGCAACACAAGCTAATGAACTAATTGGTCAAAAAAAATTTTTTGTTGTCTTTATTTTTCTATTGATTTTTTTTTCTTTTTTTAAAGCTGTCATTTAAGTATTTTAGTAAGGACATTATAATCATTTTAAGTAACTAAAGGAAGTTAATCTAGTGTGTCAAATTAGAGGTATGCTGAGTGAAATTTTCAGAAACCTCAGAGAGGGTGTCTGAAATTGTCACTTCGTTTTGCCTACAAATATCAGCATGGTCTCAAGTTTCTTGGGACAATTTTGCATTTTAACGTCGTTGTGTTGTTCGATATGATCCATATGTTGGAGGATCCAAATGTAAAACGAAAACAACTTTCTACAATTATGGGCACTTAATTGAAGGCTTAACAATATTTAATCAATTCAGTCAGCAATTGAAGTTTTGGATAATTAGTTTTAATTTAGAATTTGTTGATGGGTGCATTTGGAGTACTTTTTATTTTAAATTTTCCAAGCAGTTGCGCTTGGAAATTGTGGAGCTTAAAAGTAAGAATGCAGGGACCACTGGACAAAAAAGTGTTTTTTTAAATTTTTTTTATCCAGAAATCAGGAGTATATTCATATGGAAAATACTTGTATGGATCGGGTTTACGGCACCACCCGTAGACCTGTGGTCCAGAAGAAGTCACTTCATCAATTAAGTGGGTCACATGTGGGCTATTGTACCCACTTAATTGATGAAGTGACTTCTTTTGAACTACAAGATTTACAGGCCCACTATAACCTATTTATAACCCACTTAATTGATGCAATGCCTTCTTCTAAATCACAATGTGATAATTACAGACATAGACAAAGGGCTACTGCCCAATTACACCTTGTGTGGCTTCCAAGATCCACAAGGGAAAGCTCTCTTCCCATGTAACATGTTTTAATTCTAAAGCATAATTTACTATTTTACTGCCAGCCTTTTGATCTTTACAACTTGCTGGACAAAAGAACAAAAAGCAAACATAGTACCTAAGACGAGTATATTCTCAACTATAGTACCACAGCGCACATCACTAACATCTTGCTTCAAAATCTTCTGTAATAAACCTTTTGACTGAATCATTACTCGAATTCTTGTCCATCCTTTATCCTTAGCAATCAGAAAACTCAACTGAATTCCATTAGCCTCCTCCATCAGTCTATCTGCTCCTCTGGATCATTGCCAGCCCATACCAACTGCAATTTATCTCTGTAGTCCTTAGCCATGATGCAATAACTCATTTTCCGTTTGATTTCATTAATGCACACTCCACACCACAATCTGACTATTCCTGCTTGATTTGAGGTTGTAGTGCTTTCCTGTTCCCCTTCTTCCACATCTTCTGTACTTGTATTATCAGTCTCGTTCACCTCTTCAAACTCTGCCCATTCTGTCATTGCCCTCTGCACCACCTCATGGCCATTTTTGCATTCACTGTTGAATAACATGTTGTTCCTGTTTTTCCATATGTGCCAGAGTATATAGACTGTTAGTTCAATGTGTTGGGTACCGTTAGGTCTCTTCTTAGCTTCCATCAGCCGTTCCCACCAGCTCCAAAAACTAGTACTTACTTCCTCCAAACCATCCCACTGCAGGGGGGCCATCTTCCATACCCACTTAGCCTAATTACACCGTAGGAGTGCATGTTCAATGGTTTCAACATCTTCTCCGCAGCAAGGACAAAAGGGATCTCCATGTCCAGTTCTAAAATGAACCAGCCCTTTGACTGATAGTATTTGATTTAGGCACTTCCAAAGAAAACGCTTAATCTTTTGTTTCACTTTCAGGTTCCAAACACGCTTCCAAACTCTACCCTTTTGCTTTTCCACACTAAATTCTCCACCTTCCTTTGACTTCTGCCTATCCTATTGCAATTTCTTTGCCAGCACATATCCAGAGCTCACAGGATAGCTTCCATTCTCAGGATCTTTCCAGATCAGCCTATCAAAATTGGATGTCATACTAGGAGGAATTCTTAGTATTTTTTCCGCATCATCTCTTGAGAAAATGCTTTCAATTGTTTCAACCTTCCAAAGTCTATCTTGAATCAGCTGGTTGACTGTTTCTATCTTGAATCAACCGTTTTTTTTTTTTTAATTAATATTAAGAAAAATGGATCACTTCTTTGAATTCTCATTCAAGATTACAATAGTAGATAGTAGATGATGCTGTTGCGAGTATGCGGTCTTTAATAGTGGCAATTTCATCATGTTTCTGTATTTGGTAACAGTGCTTTAGAGTTTTTTTAGACTAATCCTATTGTATCATTGTTTCAATAAGGGTTTTTTGAGATAAAAAGTTAATAAAAAAAAAACGTATTATTTTGGAAAAGATATCATCCAAACGCAACCTTAGTCATTGTGCATAAAACACATATAAATTGATTTCAAACAGAATAATATGAACAATTAATTAGCTAAAAAAAAGCATCCTTGCAACACACTAACAATTGAACACATCTTTCGGGAAGCAAATCGTGGTGCCTGCCGGCTACTGGCAAAATTGGGAGATGTTGAAATGGAGTCTTTGTTTTTGCTTAATGAAATGCCTGAAAAAATTCGTCTTATTCTACAAGAAGCCATTCAAGAGATATCATTCTCTGGTTTTGTAACGGAATGATTTTACATTTAATATTTTTGCTTCCTGTTTTCACCCGGAGAGAGAGAGAGAGAGAGTAGAGCGGCTACCAATGCAAATATTGAAAGTATTTATTTATACATTAACCAATCTTGTTTTGTTAGTAAGTTCTTAATCAACATTAAGGAGAAATTCCTATTTCTAGATAGTATTTCCCATATAATCAAAGATGCATCATATGTGTTTATACTTTGTTGTGATTCCCCTTTTGTTCTTAACATGCTTTAGTTTTTCTTTTTTTAAATAAAAAATGAACAATAATGACAAACCATGATTATGGTTAAAAATATTTGAAACTTTTTTCTTATTATCAAGCTTATTTAAGATGATAAAAAATTTGAGTAACACTCAAAAAACTTTTCCTACCTCTTAATTTGTGTCACTTGTATCTAATTTTGTCCAAAAAAACCAGTTTCTTTCAGACTCAATGATTTTTTTTCCCTTTCATAGAATTTATTAGCTTTTTTTTTTCTTTTGAATGCTAGCATAGAGATGCAAAATGCAGGAGCAAGATGGATTATCCTGAAAAATAAACATGGCAGATAATGAAAATCTTGAAATCAGGTTATCGCGATGGCATTTCGTTTTGGTTATGATACATTTTGTTCAATATGGATGATTCATTGGTCACATTTATTAGTATATTCGTTTCACATTGATGTTTAAACAAGTGAGATTTATCAGAATGATAGATATTCCATTCTGAATTTGAACTGTTCATGGACTCATTAATTGGTGGAACATAATTGGTTAAAGAAGTACTGCTATAGCACCACATTTTCGATCGATAGCTGAGACTCATTCACGTGAAAACATATCTTTGAATTGTGCACCAATATTTTCTCGAGATGTACATCAAATCTTAGCGTTGATTAAGAAGACTCTTCCATCCACACCCACCCAGGGCCCAGGTGTTACCAACAATAATTGCACTCCATGACACGAAGACACAAAAACCACAAAGATATACTCTTACAATGAACACACACCCCAACATAAAACACGCATAGCCACAACGGCCAAGGGACCTCACAGCTGCCCTTGTCCAGTTCACGATTAAAATTTAAAATTTAAAATTTAAAACTAGATTAATGAGATTAAATTAATAAAATCAAATTTTATAATAAAAAATGACATCATTTTAAATAAAAAAGAATCACACCACACACCTAGTAGAATTTTTCTATTATTTTAACATGATTATATTTTTTTAACGAGCATATTACGCACAACTCAAAGTGTACAAAATATATAAATATATAAGGGTTCAACTTGCATGCCCGTTCCTAGCAACACCCACACCCACCAAAAATACCACATATGCACGGCATTTCCTTTTATTTTAAGGTATGTTAGCGTGTGTTCATTCATCCAATAATTTTGTCAGTTGGCAAGTTGTTTAGACTGAAGAACAATTTTCTCCAGTCACTACTGCTTGTTTTTTTCATTTCGGCGGTGGATGGCCGCCAATACAAGAATCACCCTAAGCCCCATCCTCCGTACGCCACTTTAAAAATACTTCGTATCATCGGTCCAATTTGTTATGTCTAATTATACATAAGAATGTGAAATTATGCCGTATTTAATGATATAACATAATTTTATATTAATATCACATAATTTCACATTGAATATAATTAACAGAATTTAGACAAAAAATTTGAATCGAAGCAGGACTAGATATTGACATTCTGATTCCTGATCCTCGTAGAAAATTACAACCATAAACAAAATGCAATATTTTAATATCTCCAAAACAAAAATAAATTATTTTTCTTTATCTCTCAACAATCATCATGCTTAATTACCTACAAACGGATGTTGCTTAAACTGAACATTACACATTAGGCACCAAAGCTCTATACATCTACCTAGACAACTTATATATGCTCAAAAGTCAAAAATTAAATAGTTTCACTCAAAGCCAATCTCAATGTAATCGCATATAATCATTATAAACAAGTAGTAGGATAAAATTATATAAACTTCAATAAACATCAGCTCTAAGGAAGTACAGAAGTCATTTGTCTAAAAGATTCCATGCTCTGTGTGATTTCCTCGTTAAGCTGATACTTCAAATAACAACAGATAATCAACAAATCTTCAGAATCAAAGTAGTTTTTTTTTTTTTTTTTTCAAAGGATTATTCCTATATTTCAATGAAGCAATAGGATTCCTTTCCACAACATCAGGAAATTTTACGGTTCTAGCATCATAATAGTGTACATACGTACTATTACAGATGAAATATATTTGTGATCTAGTATTCCAAATGTCCCAATACACAGTTCTTTTACCAGCGATCCATGAAGATTTCTAAAATTTTTAGCATACATAGACAATCCTAAATCCAGTAAAGATACATACTTTCACGAAGACACAAAGCTAGAAAGAACATAAAATTACAAAAAATGAAAATCAGAGAAACAACAAAGGCTGTTTCACTGTTTTAGAGTCCTTAATGTCCACAGTTTCTGAATCACAATGGCTGTTCTCCTTCAATCTTACAACAGCCGGAAGCATCACCTCGCTTGATGTTCCGATCAGATACCGCTGCGTAAGCCTTCGACAGGTGCTGCAAAGTAAGCATCTGATATGCCTTTGTGCTAAGAAATTTGCTCCGTGTACCCATCTATCACATTTCCGGCATAAAAAAGCATCATCAGCTTGGCAATAAAGGATGGCCTTTGCCGTACAGAGCTCACAATTTACTGAGACATTAACTTCTTTCTTCGTATTGCTTAAAGAAGGGCTGCTGTTGCTTTGATCTTCTTCGCTTCCTCTGCACATTTTCTTTGTTGTGAAAAAATGGGAGAAAGTTGATCCGTTGTAAAGTTGGAAAGAGGACTCGAATTTATAGATGAAGCTCAAGGGTTGATGTTATTTTCCAATATGCAGTTTTTTTTTTTTTTAGAGAATTATTGTCCGTTAATTTGGTGAAATGACAAGAGTGCCACTACATGACAAATGGTCACTGTTTTAACAAAATTATCTTTGGATCATGTTACTCATTACCTTTTAGACGAATGCTATGGTGACAAAGGGGTGCCAAAAAAAAAAATTTTTTTTTTTTGTGAGAAGGTGATAAATTTTTGTAAAAAAAAAAATTTATATTTTAATAAAAATTCACAACTTTTGTGGGATAATTATGCTGATTACTCGGTATCATTAGCATTGTCCCTATATTTTACTACTATAGGAAAATCTTCCATTACCAAATTGATAATTTTTTTGTGTAGACATCAAATTACAGTGCAGATAATTCCTTTTCAGGAGCAACAATTAAGGTGAAGAATTTTCTAGTAACTGTCACAGCAAAGAATATTCCGTTTTGAATCTGAAGTTACCTATCTAATTTGGTAATTGGGTGTGGAAATAATTCCTAGTTGGCAATTTTTTATGAATTTGGAAATGTGCTAAAAGCTAAGAATCATGTTGTGTATTTTTGAAACATGCAATTTTTTAAAATATAATTTACCAAGTGATTGAAAAGATCTTCGATAGATAATTTCACATGAATTAGCAATTTCCAATTTGAAATGAATCAACATTTCAGATCTGATTTGTGCTTTAAGATTAGTTGCTGATGACGAATTAAATCATATCAAGTATTTTTTTTTTTTTTGTGAATATGTTTAGGCAGTTAAAATGAGGTACTTTCACCAGTCATGAGGATAATATAACAAATGGTGAGTAAATATATATCAAGAACAAAATTGGAAAGATAGGAAAAAAAAAACATTTAAAACATGTTCAGTGAATAGGAATTGATAAATAATTAGACAAACAAAGAAAAAAAAAAGAAAAGATAAGACAAGAATATGTGATCATTAAGCTTTTAGAGCTTTATTAGATGCTTCTAGGGATGTTACGAGCCATAAATTTTGCCTTAGGTGGTTACCAAGTCAGTCTTGGATTAACTACACAGTTGTATGGCCAAGAATTAAAGTCTGTTTTGTGGAACCCACGATTTCAATAGAGCCCTCAAGATGTTTCACAATCTGGGGCTGGAAATTATTCGACCTCTGATTTTTTATAGCTTCTACGATGGAAGTTTCTTTAGGCCCATATGAGAATGGCACGTGTTGTGAAGATTGTGATGGAAATGTCTTTGTCCCATGTACAATGTTTTATGGCTTGTCAATTGAGTCTACATACGTGGTCGAAAGTTGAAACCTCCAATACGGAAATCTTCTGGCTTTCTACTGGTATCTGCCACCATTCTGGTTTTGTTAGCTTGTTGAGAAATATCACATGAATGTAGACATATAATAGAGGATTGTAAGTGTTAAAAGACAGTGAAAGCTACATTACTGTGCGCTGTTGAGACCTGCAGAATTGATTTTTTACTGGTAATGGTCTAAGAATTTGTGGGCTAGGACTAGCCAAGTGCAGTTCATAGCGAACTGCATGTATCTCGTGACTTTCAAGAACTAGAGTGGTAGCCGACCAAGCAAGTCTAACAGAAATGTTTTGGAAGTTCCACTGTGGATAGCAATGTCTACTGATGATTTTACATAAAATGTAGGCTCCACGAGTCAAATGTACTTGCAGCCCGTATGTTACATGAGACGCGGTCATGTTTACAACAAAAATATCAGAAATGTTCCTGAAACCAATCGATGAAAAATGAAGAATGTAGGAAAAGTAATCGAGTTCTAAAGCTCGAATTAATGATAAAAACAGTGGAGATCATATTTGCATAATTATTCTAGGCAGAGGTTTTGATGATGGTTTCGGAAAAGTTTTTGCTGGTTGAAATTGTCGCAAATCTGCAAGGTTTTATGTTAGCATAGTTGCGAAATCCTTGGAACATATATATAGTAGTTTCAGATCAGTTTTAGCCCTTGACAAAATGTGATTTATATTCTAATATAGGATATGTATTTGGCTAAATTAAAGGGTAAAAAGCATTGACTTTTGACAAAAATTTAAAAAAAAGGTAAAAAGAATTTCCCTGTAAACAGTTTAACGGCCAACAGTTTCTGTCGCCATTCTCGAAATTCATTTTTATCCTCATTTTCGTTACTTGAAAGTTGCTGTGTTTTTTGGAATTTGGAATATGATAAAAACAATTATTCCTTTGCAGGGAGAAGTTAATTACTTATACAATTCAAATTGAAACTGGATAAACTACAACCCAAAAAAAAGTATAAAAAACTGACAAAAAATAAAAACTATATTAACAACTTTAAACTGCTAAGTAAGCTCGATAAACTAATTTCTCTACCAAAAAAAAAAAGAAATCCTAAGCCAAACGACGTTCTCGAATCTCTTTGCAATTCTGTCTCCCCTCAATCTGGCAAAAGTGTCTCAAACATCATGAACAATTCTGTCAAAAATAAATTTTTGAGGCCATTACTGCTTTTGAAAGAATCGTTCAGTTCCTAGCCCTCCAAAGTGGTGGATTGTACATGGCTGTCAAGGACAAGCAGAAGAATTGAACAGCAAAGGACCGATGAATAAATTGGGTACAAAGCCAAGGCAACTCTTCATTCCATGAATAAGTAGATAGTGTTGGGTAAAACGGAAGCGAAATAGAAATAAATCAAGCACGCAATGAAAATAATGAACACGAGATTTACGTGGTTCGGTCGTAAGACCTACATCCACAGGGCAGACCAAGAGAGAAAATTCCACTATGAGTAAGAACAACGGAGTACAAAGCAAAGCTTTCTAAAAACTCCTCTCACAACTCACAATAGGCACTCTCTACAATCAACCTCTTTTTTTTTCCCTTTAAAATACAAAAGGACTAAATAAAACCCTTTTTATAATTTAATGGGCCGAGCTCCAAATAATGAGGAAAGCCCATCAAATCTCCCCCTCCGAATTATTTGGAAGGCATCACCATCCCAGCTATCAAGCAACAAGTTTCAAACTTCTCCTTGGGAAGAACCTTCGTCAGCATATCAGAGCCATTTTCATCTGTGTGAATCTTCTCAAGCTCTAACAACTTAGAACTCAAAACATCTCTAATCCAGTGATATCTGACATCAATATGCTTTGACCTTGAATGAAACTGAGAGTCCTTACCAAGGTAGATGGCACTCTGACTATCACAAAATAGTTGATATCTCTCTTGAACAAAGCCAAGCTCCTGAATGAATTTCTTCATCCACATCAACTCTTTGCATGCTTCAGTGATTGCAATAAACTCTGCCTCAGTGGTAGAAAGAGCAACACATTTCTGCAACTTAGACTGCCAAGACACAGCTCCCCCTGCATAAGTGATAATATAACCTGAAGTGGACCTACGAGTATCAACATCCCCAGCCATATCAGAATCAGTATAGCCAACTAAAATAGGATCATCACCTCCAAGACAAAGTTTCAATTCTGAACTGCCTCTAAGATACCTCATAATCCACTTAACAGCTTCCCAATGTTGTCTTCCAGGATTTGAAAGAAAACGACTTACCACACCAACTGCATAAGCTATGTCTGGCCTCGTACACACCATGGCATACATCAAACTTCCCACTGCTGAAGAATAAGGAACCTTCTCCATTTCCTTCTTTGATGCATCAGTAGTAGGGCACTGTTGAACACTCAACTTGAAATGAGTAGCAAGAGGAGTACTTACTGTCTTAGCATTATCCATGCTAAACCTCTGAAGTACCTTGCCAATGTACATCTCTTGAGATAAGTAAATCCTCCTAGCAGCTCTGTCTCGAGAGATCTCTACGCCCAAAATCTGTTTGGCTGGGCCCAAGTCTTTCATAGCAAAAGACTTACTCAGTTGTCTCTTCAACTCATTGATCTTCGAAACATTCCTGCCAACAATCAACATGTCATCAACATAAAGCAACAAAATAATGAAGTCATCATTAGAGAATTTTTGTACAAAAACACAGTGATCTGAAATAGTCTTCTTGAAAGCCTTGCTCCCCATAACTAGACTCAAACTTCTTGTACCACTGCCTAGGCGCTTGCTTTAAGCCATACAGACTTTTCTTTAACTTGCAGACATAATTCTCTTTCCCTTTTACTTCAAAACCCTCTGGTTGCTCCATGTAGATTTCCTCTGCTAACTCACCATGAAGAAAAGCAGTTTTAACATCCATCTGCTCAATCTCCAAATCAAGGCTAGCTGCCAAGCCAAGAACTACTCGAATAGAAGACATTTTGACAACAGGAGCAAAGATTTCATCAAAATCGACTCCTTTCCTCTGACTGTATCCCTTAACAACCAGTCTAGCTTTATATCTCGGGTGTAAACAAAACTCATCTTTCTTGATGCGAAAGACCCACCTATTCTTTAAAGCCTTCTTGCCTTTCGGAAGTGCCACCAACTCAAAAGTGTTGTTTTCATGCAAAGACTTCATCTCGTCATGCATAGCATCAAGCCACTCCTTTTTGTGCTCATCATCCAAGGCTTCTGCAAAACACTCAGGTTCTCCCCCATCAGTCAGCATCACATACTCATGAGGAGAATACCTAGTGGAAGACTGTCTAACTCTGGTAGACCTTCTAGGAGGATCAATAGGTAGATTCTCAAGCACTGGAGGCTGATCATCAGGATCAATCTGTACAGGAACATCTGCATCAACTAGCACCATGCTGATCAATCTGTACCTCATCAACATTTTGGTCATTCTGAGCATTCTCTACAGCCTGTTGAGGAACAGTGGTCAAAGGAACTGAGTCAAACATAACCGAATCTGTTGCAAACTCTGTCACGAGTTTTTGAGTTTTCTCAACATCTTCAATAGTCTGATCCTCCACAAAAACCACATCTCTGCTTCTGACAAGTTTCTCCTCAACTGGATCATACAACCTGTAACCAAACTCATCTTGTCCATAGCCCAAAAACACACATTCTCTGGTCTTCACGTCAAGTTTTGACCTCTCATCCTTAGGGACATGCACAAAAGCTTTGCAGCAAAAAACACGCAAGTGATCATATGAGACATCCTTGCCTGTCCATACCCTGTTAGGAACATCAAACTGCAAAGGAACACATGGTGTGAGATTAATCAAATGAACGACAGTATTTAAAGCCTCACCCCAAAAAGATTTTGATAATTTGGCATGAGACAACAAACATCTGACTCTCTCAACCAATGTTCTGTTCATCCTCTCAGCTAAACCATTCAACTGTGGTGTTTTTGGTGGAGTCTTCTGATGTCGAATGCCTTGATGCTTACAATACTCATCAAATGGCCCAATGTATTCTCCCCCATTATCAGTTCGAATACACTTCAAGCTTTTTACCTGTCTCTCTCTCAACTGAAGCCTGAAACTGCTTGAAAACATCAATACCTGATTTTTGGACTTTAACGTATAAGCCCAAACCTTCCTCGAGTGATCATCAATAAATGTCACAAAATATGAGGAACCACCACGTGTCACTGTCTTCATGGGGCCACACAAATCAGAATGAACCAAATCTAGCACATCTGATTTTCTAGAAGGAGGATGATTCTTAAAACTGACTCTGTTCTGCTTTCCTGCTAAACAATGATCACACCTCTTCAAATCTGTACTCTTCAGTCCAGACAACAGGTCTTTCTTTGCTAGCATTTTCATCCCTTTTCACTCATATGACCAAGCCTCTTGTGCCACAAATCAGTTGCACCAGAATCATCTGCAACATTAATGCACTCTTTGGAACACTTGGCTTGCATCAAATACAATTTGTAATACTTCTTGCCTCTTGCCACAATCAGATTCCCTTTGGTGAGCTTCCATTGTCCATTGAAGAACGAACTACAAAAGCCATCATCATCCAGCTTCCCAACTGAAATTACATTCAATCGGATATCAGGAACATATTTAACATCCTTGAGAACTAACCTTGTGCCATTACCTGTCTCCAAGAAAATATCTCCCACACCAACTATCTCAGCATGACCATCATTACCCATACTCACAGTGCCGAAATGACCAAGTGTCAGGGATGTGAACAGGTCCTTAAGAGAAGTGGCATGAATGGTAGCACCACTGTCAACTACCCAACTGGTTTCAGGAAACACAAGATTATTTATCGTATCACACACAAGAAGAAAATCTTCAACTGCAGCAGTGATTCTCTCTTCAGCATCATTTTTCGTATCACTGCCTTTGTCATTTTTCTTTCCCTTATTTTCTTTCTTCAGTTTCCAACAATACTTCTTGATATGTCCCTCTTTGCCACAATGATGACACTTCACATTTGCAAACTTTCCTCTGAACTTACTTCTGCTCTTGTCTCTCTTGCCTTGTTCTTTGGTCTGATTTCTGCCTCTAGATTCAACAACAAGAATGTCTGACTGTGAAGTAGTGGTCCCCTGTGTGCATCTTCTGCTTTCTTCATTAATTATACTACCCTTAGCATAATCCCAAGAAATCACACCACTAGGAGCTGTATTGCAAATTGTTGTTCGAAAAGTTTCCCATGAATCTGGTAGAGACCCAAGAAGTATCAAACCTCTAATCTCATCATCAAAGTTGATACCCAAGCCAGTCAACCTATTTATGACACCTTGAAACTCATTCAAGTGATCAGTCATGGAAGTACCATCTCTGTATTTCATAGACTATCAACTGCTTAATCATAAACATCTTATGATAGCCACTCTTTTCTACATACAATTCTTCAAGTTTGTTCCACAAAGTACGAGCATGAACTTCATCACATACATGATTTCGCACATTATCATCAATCCATTGACGAATAAAAGAACAAACTTCCATATGCATGACTTCCCAATCTTCATCACTCAAATCATCAGGCTTTTTAGTCAGAAAAACTGGCTTAAACAACTTCTTAAGATAAAGCAAATCTCTCATTTTACTTTTCCAAGCATGATAATTTGTACCATTCAAACAAATCATTTTTGAAGTATTCACATCCATTGCAAATGACATGCAAGAGCCCAAAACTAGCAAAAATACTCAGCAAATTGAAAAACAAACCTCAAAAATGGATTCAGAACGTCGAAAAAGTGGTGGAAAAGGGTTGCACCGAAAAAGTCAACGGTCAACGCCGGTCAACGGTCGGTCAACGCCTGTCAAAAGTCGGTCAGCCCGGTCAACGACTGGTCAACGGTCAACGGCCAGTCAACGGTCAGATGGTCAACGGTCAACACAGTCAACCCAGTCAATGGTCAGTCAACTGATCGGACGGTCCTTGACAATAGGGTGCAAGATTACACAATGCACCCACCCACACCAAATCAAAACTAACTCTTCCAATCCAACGGTCAAGATTGAAGATTCTAAAATCAGATCAACGGCTGAGATCAAAGGCTCAAATCAGCTTACCACACTTGATTATCTCCTCTCAAGAACAAAGCCCACTCTCACCCAAAACGGAGACAGCAAGTGCGTTTCACCTCGGTGGAATCCGGCGACGAATTTCGGTGAGCAGGTAGACCTCGAATAGCTCTATCCAATGGTGGTGGAATTTTCCGGTGAAGATGCCCAAAAAGGCACGAACGATGAGACGAACAGATCTGTCTTTCGCCGGAGAGTGACGCAAATTCCGGCGACCAACTCCGGTAAACTTTGCAGATAGATAGATCGGGAGACGTAGATTCCGGTGGTATCAACACCTCCCCCTAACTCTCTCAAAAACTCCACGAACCAAAAACGGCTCCTCTCTTTTTGATAGGCTCTGATACCAGTTTGTTGGGTAAAACGGAAGCGAAATAGAAATAAATCAAGCACGCAATGAAAATAATGAATACGAGATTTACGTGGTTCGGTCGTAAGACCTACATCCACGGGCAGACCAAGAGAGAAAATTCCACTATGAGCAAGAACAACGGAGTACAAAGCAAAGCTTTCTAAAAACTCCTCTCACAACTCACAATAGGCACTCTCTACGATCAACCTTTTTTTTTTTTTCCTTTTAAAATACAAAAAGACTAAATAAAACCCTTTTTATAATTTAATAGGCCGAGCTCCAAATAATGAGGAAAGCCCATCAGATAGTACATTAAATTCAGGGACTGAATTTTTGGGGGTTGAGGCTTTAAAAGTTGTTCATAATTTTGGTGCCTCTCGAGCAAGAAATGTACACATAAAAACATATATTCTACGTCTTATTTCTTGTACTGTATATTTATAGCACTTCCATGTACAAAATCGAGCAAAAAAGATATACTGTATATATGGAGAAACCAAAATATACAATACTTGTATTTGACTGAGCATTAGCCGTTGTGCCCAAATATATCTGAGAATATATCGGATATCGGAAATTTACTAGTAATTTTGATGACAGAAACTAGATGGCTAAGTTTCATTGATTTTTCGGCTAATTAATTGCGGTTGTTTTTCACGGGTTGGGATGAATTGTAACTACTTTCAGCATGAACGATAGAGTATAAAATTGACGGCATTTGCATGTCATGAAGATGATGACAACATGGGAACTTTATACTCTGTTCTCCCACTTGATCTTTTGTATAACGTAATTAATAATTAATAATCTTATTGTCTTCCTTTTCTCAACGGTCTGTTATGGATGATAAACTGATAATTAGATTTGTTGATCGTCGGCATGACCAGGATGATTCAGTTTGGATTCAGGGCTACTTCCATCTTTTCCCCCCTTCAAAAGAGTATTTTAGTAGAAAGTCGAATTTGGATTGAGGCCTCAGTTAGGTCTAGTGAAGTTTCCAGCTCTTTTGATAGAGATGAGCAAATTTGGATTCAGGGATCAGTTAGTCACTTAGTTGTACGGAACTTTCTGCCTTTTTCTGTAGAAAGTCCATGAAATTTGGATTCAGGGTCACTTAGTTGTAGCAAGTTTCCAGCTTTTTGGGTGGAGAGATGATCAAATTTGGATTCGGGAATCAGATAGTTGTAGTGAATTTCCAGCCTTTTTGGTAAAAGATGATCGAATTCGGATTAAGAGCTGACTGAGTGTACTGGATTTCTGTGGTTTTTTGGTCTAAAAAAAATAATGGAATTTGGATTTAGTGTTCAATTAGTTGGATTGAATTTTCCAGCTTTTTCAGTAGAAAGATTATGGAATTTGGATTTAGGACTATAATGACGTTTTCCTCTTTTTCAGTAAAAGATGATCCAATTTACTGGCTCATTCAGTGGTAGTGAAGTTCAGCTTTATTTTATGTTTTTTTTTTTTTTTTTTTTTTTGTTGAGGTAAGTACTCGAGTAGAAAGATGAAAGCTGATAAAACGGATAATCATTGCTACTAAGACCTCGTAATTGATATATTAGAGACATTAATCCTCTAATTTTAATGGAAAGACAGCAAAAATTCAGCATCCGTCCATTGTTGCCGATATAATTTTTGCAATCCTTGCTATAAGAATCAAAACGTTGTAGTCTGCCTATCTCTTTTCCATTCTGTTTGCTGAATATGCTTGATTCTCAGTTTGATCATGTTGGTGAACCTGTTGTGCAGCTGTCATAACTCATGGCTTGTTTTTTCTTCCTTTTCTTCTTCTTCTTCTTTTTTATGGGGCTATTTTAGATAGTTTTACTTGGCTTCATAGAAGCAAAGCTGCTTTTCCAGTGATTGCTTGCTTCTGTAGTTTGAGTTTTTGCATGTTGTTGATCCACCTTATGAACCTTATTTGGTCCGCAAAATGGATGCAGCTCATATAATGATTGACGAGGTCAGCTGACTCAGTTCTGTTGTGTCTAATACATTTTTGAATTAGTCTCTTGATTTATATTTGCTTTAGAATTGTTTCAATAATGTTTTGGCATGTAGGACCACAATATATTGTTTCTAATACGTTTTTGAATTTCTCTTGATTGTTATTTGCTTTACGAATTGTTTCAATAATCTGTTTTGGCTTGTAGGATTACAACTCGACTTCGGAAGAATTAGCAGTGGAATTCAATCAATTTCTGGAAGATACGAGTATGTTGACCTCTTAACCATGCAGGTATTAAAAATTTTCCTGTTAGTCGTTCTTTCAGTTCAACTACTTATATGTTGGTTAAAAAATTTAATATCATTAAGATTATGTCTGCCATTCATGCAATGTTTTCTTTTTTTTTTTTTTCACCCCTCTTTCTGTTTAACTAATTTGTAATGGGATTTTTTTTCACATTCATTGTGGTTTGCTTACTTTTTTCAAAACAAAAGAACAACTTACGGGGTCTCAAAACTCCTGTTTAAAGTCATTCAAGCAAGCTATAAGTAGTTTGTTCTCAATTTGACGTTAAAAAGGTTAGCATGAGATGCTTATCTTACTCTCAGATTTGAAGCCAGGTGGTGCATACACACACCATATTCTTTGTTTACTACTTCATCTTTCATCCCAGTGATATCGACCTAGAATTCCTTTGTTTTGCTAGTATTCTACATTTGCGTTTACAGTTTTTATGCATTTTGAAAAGAGAAAATTGGTTTTTTCTGAGTTCACCATTTTCATTTTATTGATGAATGGTCAAAAAGAGTGACGTTTTTGCATTTGGAGTAATACTTTTAATTATGCTAATAACTAAAAGAGTTGATAAAAGATGATAGATTGCCCAATGATGCACAACCTCCGTATTATGGCTGGGCTAAGAACCAACTTGGAAATAAGAAATCTGTTTTGGAACCCAACTTGGAAATACGACGTCTGTTTTGGAAATTGAAGTGAGCTAAAAATCATTTGGAAATGCAGAGTCAGCAGCGGGCTTCCGCGAGTCTAACTTGTCACTGCTGCTTGGGTCCGGCGGCACAATAAGATGTCAAGTAGGGGTGGCAATTGGATAGGGTATCGAGTTAGCTGGTTGGATTGAGATCCAAATATAATTAGAAATTCGCTGATTTGAAATTGACCCGCCAATTTAAAATAAGTCAACATATCTCATCCGAAAAGGACCCATCATCCCGTCACATGTTGACGGGTCGACCCATATGACCCAAAAAAAATATTATTTTTTAAATCATTTGATCTATTTTTTTTATAAATCAAACAGGTCAACTTGATTCTGACTCGAAACTAACATTTTTTTTTGTGCTTTTCGAGTCAAATTAGTTGACCTCATTTCGATCCAAACTTGACCTGTTTTTGAGTGGGTTAGTTAGGTGGACTTGAACCCCCAAGCTTTAATCCAAATCTATTATTTTCGTATTATATTCGTGTCAAAAATTTCCACCCTTGATTTTAATGCTATAAGACACATATTACACTCATAATACGTAATACAGTTTTACACATATTGTGTGTGTCTTGAGCACTGGTGTAAAAGTATTTTTAAAAAAATCATATTTTGGCAAAATACCAACCGAATGGGCATATGCCATTTAGAGTTTAAAATATTCTCTTCATGCCAAGGTGGAAGAAAATCCGTTGAGTACTCGAGTTCTATTTCCCTCCGGGAAATGGAATGGAAAAAATTATTAATGCATTAGCGAAATTTTAATACAGATATATAAATTTATGTTTTACCTGATCAAATGTTAACACATCATCATTGTTTAATATTTATTTTTTTATTGCATCAATTTGTAAGAGTAAGGAGCTACTAATAAGTTTAAAAATTATACATTTACTTTGATAGACAAAATACAGTAACAACACATGCACTCAAGAACTATTCAAATTAAAGTGTGAAGAGACCAACTAAATACAACCGCGATATAAACAGGAGCTTAAAAGGCCATTCAACCACTCACATGATGCGAACACGTGAATATTTTAAATACACTTAATAAAATTCATAATGCCTCATTTATGTAGATTGAAATTTTGATATTTTATATTATGTGCGAAAATTCTTAAATGAACTCGGTACACAGTTTCATTTGTAGATTTTATGATTTAAAATAAAGTCACATAAATATTCTTACATTATTTTGCATCATTTGTTTTACATAAACATGCATTACTTTCCCTCTTTTTAAATTACAAGGTCATTTGTTTTACATAAACATGCATTACTTTGCCTCTTTTTAAATTACAAGGTTCACAAGAGGATCGTGAACTTGATCTATTTAAGAATCTCCCATGTTTGTGCATCAAGATGAACGGTGCATTAAAAGTTGTACCATAAAATTTTTTTGGAAGCTTATGAATAAATCAACAATGGCACTTGTGTTACAATCATTGTGCTCGAGCGAAGTCCTACTATTTTTTTTTTTTTTCAATCGTGAATATTCTATTGCTAATTTATTTTATAAGGAGATTCGATTAGGCATGTGAAAATGGATAGGTTTTGAACTATCGCCTGTATGCACTCTTCCAGATTTTTAATGTAAGCACTGCTACTACCAGTATTTTAGCATCAAACAAACAGTGAGACACAAGTAGATGCAAAGTGAAAAGTAAACCGAATCTCCTAAATCTTGCTCCTGATCAGATAACCATTATTAGAATGTTGACTTTTTGGAAAAAAAAAATTAGATAACCATTATTAGTCATTTTCTTCTTCTTGTTCTTTATCCTCTCTTTATCTACCTCCATACAAAATTTTCCAAGTGTTGGGATCTAATTTGTGTGCGTTTATGGCTTCCTAAGTTGTATTTATTTGCATTCAGTCTCAGTGTTTCTTGTGAAAATTGTAAAATGCTCAGAATTTCAAGAATCAAAGACCTTCTTTTACTCCTCTCAGCTCTCCTCATTTTCCACCTCTTTTTTGTCCTCCACCAGCACCACCCTTATACCTTCCCCCCACCACCACCACCTCCACCTCCACCTTCCACCACCTCTCTCTCCCTCTCTCACCACCTCCTCTTCTCCATCTCCTCCTCCTCCACTTCCCTCCCCCGCCGCACTCCCTACATCCACCTCTGGTTTTCCCCCAACTCCACCCCTCACACCTACCTTTTTCTTGACAAAAGACCACTACCCCATTCCATGCCACCATCACCGCTTCCCCTCCCTTCAATTTTCCTCTCATCTGACACTTCCCAGTTCCCCTACACCTTCCCAAGGGGCAGTCCTTCTGCCATTAGGATTGCTTATACAGCAAAAGATGTTTTCACATTCCTCAACCCCTCTCCCCGTATCAGATGGTTTATCTTCTGTGATGATGATACTGTTTTTTTCCCTCGTAATTTGGGGCTTGTTTTGGCTAAATATGATCATAATCAGTGGTATTATATTGGGTTTGGCTCAGAAAGTTATGAGCAAAATCAGAAATTTTCATTTGATATGGCCTTTGGTGGTGGAGGATTTGCATTGAGTGCACCTTTAGCGAGGGTTTTAGCTGGTGTTTTGGATTCTTGTTTGATGAGGTACCCTCATTTTTATGGCAGTGATCAGAGGATTTTTGCTTGCTTGGCTGAGTTAGGAGTTCCATTAACTCGCGAACCCGGGTTTCATCAGGTAGAAAGCTGTAACTTTTTTGTTTTTTTTCATGTTTTTATGTTTGTTATTAACATTAATTGATATGTATATTTTTCTTAACATGATTATTTAGTTGTTGACATTTGAGGTTATAAGATGACTGTTTGCATGAATATGTTTGCTGGATGAGAATGTGTTAGATAATGTTGATGGATTAAGGATTATTCGTGGTTGGAAATTCGGTTGGAGATGTTTCGATTAGTTTGGCTTTGAAACTCTGAGAAACAGACAAATCTTTTTGTTGACTCATCTTGTACATCCGTTCTTATTGTTTATTATTCAACTATACTTTTTGTCTGTTGTGGGAGGGGTTGCTTGATCTTGCTAGAAAATACAGAAAGAAAAGTAACGAAGGGGAAAAGCTGTAACCTTGAATTAACCGAGTTTTGTGGTTTCACGGGATTTGGTAGAGCTTCGACTATACATATTAGTGAATTCCTCAGAATGGAACTATCATTAGTCATTTGGTTTCCTTTTTGCTTAGTATTTAAAGAATCTCATGCATAAAAGTTTGATAGTTGCTTTAAAAAAGCCGGTGAATGGATCTTTTTGTACTTGACAATTTTGTAAGAGGTGTTTCTGCATGTCCACAATGCTAACTGTCCTAATTTCGAATTTGGCTATATTAGATTTTCTTGATGCAATTAGTGCAGTGTGTTTCCTCCAGTTTCTTAAAATAAAATGTATTTAAGAGTTTCCTGGTGAGGATATTGTTTGTTGATTCTATAAGCTTAACAATGTAATTAAATGCAGACAATGTAATAATTGAAAATGGATGTGTTCTTTTGCTGATGAGTATTTATGCAAATATATTTAGTAAAGAGTGGAACCTTGAATGAACTGATATAATTTGGTCAACGACATGGAACAAGGGAACTGGATCAGATCAGTTTATTGTTCCGGTGGAGTCATTGTACTGATTTTTATCATTGATTTAATTCAGCTGATTTGAAGTAGGTTGCACCAAGTATTTTTGTAGTTTGATTGGCTATTAGATTATTCTTTAAAAGCTTCTCAGTGAAATCTGATATCATTTACCTCTGAGTGCAATCTGCATATTGAGAAACCTAGATAAAGCCAACCATTGGCCTTCTTCCTTGTATGAACTTTCCGCATGGGGCATAGAAGTTGTTTTTCCCTCTCCATACACTGATGTGCATTGTGTCAGGTCTCACATGTTCATATGAAATTGTTACCTTTTTGCAGATATTGCTTCAACTAGAACTGGACAAAATGGAGAATTGAATCTTAGTCGTGCTGTATTTTTGATATATGGTATTTTTTTGTTGCTTGAAAAAATCTGGAATTCTGTGGTTGAATTACGAGTCTAACAGAACTGACACTAGGTGCTACATTTCTAAGTGAAGTGATTGAGTTTTTGATGTTATTATTCCAATTTAACAACTCTTGGGTCATTTTTAGATTGATGTTCGTGGAGATCTGTTTGGGTTACTTGCGGCGCATCCATTATCGCCTATATTGTCACTGCATCACATGGATGCTGCCGATGCTATCTTCCCTGGCATGAGCAGGATTCAAGCTCTGCAGCATCTTTTTAAAGCTGTCAATGCTGATTCTCTGAGAATTTTGCAGCAAACTGTCTGCCATGATCCCTTCAACTCATTGACCGTCTCAGTTTCATGGGGCTTTGCTGTTCAAGTCTTTGAAGGAAATCAACTCCTTCCGGATCTTATCTCAGTAGAGAGAACTTTTAGGCCTTGGAGCAGGAGTAAAAATGTCTACTCAAGCCAATTTATGTTTAACTTAAGAGAAACCCCTAGGGATCAGTGCAAACGGCCAGTTGTCTTCTTCTTGGATAGTCTTGCTTCTGATAAAAGAAGTGTTTGGACCAACTATACTAAACATAACAGAGGAAGTTGTGTAAGAAGTAATGCAATACAGAAACTGGAAAGCATAAGAGTTTTCTCAAAGATGCTGGACTATGACATTGAGCAGGTATTTTCCAATTTTCTTTAATAAAAATAAGTACTCTTTGTCTTGTCATTTTTCCTTCTATACTCTTATGCTCTTTGATGGGAATGCTGAATTACTATTCCCATTTCAGATCAGGGCACCTCGACGTCAGTGCTGTGACATTCTATCTTCCATGAATGAGACAATGACTATTAATGTTAGACAATGCAGGAATGGTGAAGTAATTTCAATTCCGGTTTGAGATAGAATTATCTGATGACTGACATGGTCGAACGGAAATGGAATGTTTAGAATCACGTGTCTCCTTGATAAAGAATTCTCTGTTTCACATACAAGGTATGTTTATAGTGCAGAAAAAGCAAGTGGTTGTTCAAAAAACCAAATCAAGTAACTTGTTGTCGTACCCATGCATGAATGTTTCCAAGTTAGAGTTCCACATAATTTTGTTCTTATTTTATGCCTGTTAGTCTGTTGCTTGCTTCAGTTGTCAAGGAATATCCTTTACGGATCTAAGATGCGGAAGAGTTTTCAAAGAGGGAAACAGTTGATATATTTGGCTGTATGTGCTGTCAAAATGAGTACTTTGACACATCAAAGGTGAGGATGGAGGCAAAATTGACTGTAGTGAGATTTTTATAAAGGATATGGATTAAAATATGAGTTGATTGTGAGCATGGCCCAAGTATGGTAAACTGGACGAAAGGCTTCATTTTGCTAATTTTAGCTAGTGTAGAATGCTAAAGTTTATACTGACTAGAGCGAGTTGAATATATGTATTATTTTGAAGTTGGAAGCATTCCTAAATCAACCTTTCTGAACTTATGTTACTTGACTCTTTAGCATAAAGATTCCCATTTTAGCTGGATAAACACCATATGTCTCTACCCTGTTGCCTGTCTTTCCCTTTCTTTGCAAGTTTGGACCTCCATTTTAAATATTTTAATCTTAGTAAAGCTGTTGATTGGTATTTGTTGGCAGATGGAAATTGTAGCCTCATCTTTAAAATTTTGGTTGTTTGGTATTCAATTGTCAAATGTTTGTATAACAGTGAGTTCCCAGTGAAGCAACGTGAGCTATCTATATAGAAGGAGACAAATGGGGTTGTTAGAGATTACTGGGTTAGATTCTTGTGGCTCAAGTATAAATGAGAAATATACTGTTTTCAAATGTTTGTATAGCAGTGATTTCCTAGTGCAGCAACATGAGCTATCTACATAGAAGGAAAGAAATGAGGTCTTATCAGTTATTACCGTGTTAGACTCTTTGTTCTTGTTGAAATATGTGCTATCATTAATAATTCGTTTGGCCGATATTGCCAGCATCTTGTTTTTTGACATAAACGTTTACACTTTTTATGAATCTCTGTAAAAATCTTAATATGTAGCATGTGGTCGCTTTGTGAATCTACCATGTATTTTAATTGGAAATTGCTGGTTCCCAATGGTAAAAAAAATTGATCTTTATGTTGACAATTAGTCAGAAGTTAGCAGGTTTAATGGTCACACTTGATCTTCAATGTCACATGCTGTTGAAAGTTTGCTGTTGCTTGTGTCATGATGGTTTTTGTATTTGAGTTCAAGTTTTCTTGAGGTTACCCATTCAGTGGTGGTTAAACTTCTTTGCCACCTGGTGACAGGGCAGGAAATTGCTCTCTCAGGATACCTGTTAGTGATTCTTTTGTAGGAACCTCTTGTAAAGCATTAGTTCCTAATTTGTCACAGAATACAGTCCAAAGGACTTGCCCTGTTTTACCATCTTAATGATCCAAATGATGAGATAATTAAACTGGCACACCTAGTGCACGAGACTTCTGTACTGTTGACCTGGGAAGGGCTAGTTTATGCAGGACTACCCTGTTGAGGAGTGAGTGGTTTCACTATGATGTTACGAGCTCCAATTGTTTATTTCTAGAAGGATGATTAGTTACTTTACGTGCTGGTAAGAATTACAAATCAATTTAGAGCTCTTTTAACTGGTGGTGTTGGTCGGCTAAAAGCTGATTTTAGTACTCAGTAGTGACTGTAAGATGCCAAGTTGAGTTTTTTTAAGTGATTATGTGTTTGGTACTGGCACCATTTCTTAATCTAATGCTATCATGGATGAGGTCACTGGCAAGATAGATTATTAATTCAGGCTGCTAAGCTACATGTCCTGTGTTAATCAGCAATAATTTTTCTGTTTTGCTCAGGATTCAAGCTAACTGTTTCAGAGGACCTGTTTAGAGTCTGATCCTTTCAGTCTTATGCGCAAGGGGACATGCAATTGGATATTGGAGGTCTGAAGCTCAAATGAGAAAATGAAACTCCTATCACAACTTTCTGTAACACAATTCTTGACCCCAACTGATGTTTAAGAACATCAGGCAGTTGTTCTTTCTTTAAAGAATTTGGGCCAAACAAAGTGAAGACGATTGCTGTCACAAGCGCAAAACAATTCTTGACCCCAACTGATGGAAAAGAACGTCTGGCAGTTGTTCTTTCTTTAAAGAATTTGGGCCGAACAACGTGAAGACGGTTGCTGTCACAAGGGCATCTTTCAACTTAAAGTTCAGCAATATTTAGACCTTGTTTAGGCAGCTGATGTTTTGAGGTCTGTGGTTCCCACTGCTTCCGTTGATGATTTAAATGAAGGTTTCAAAAGATCCACTGGTTTGCTTGCCATCAGTTTTGTAAGTTCCAAAATGGCTTGCTGGGTTTAATTTAATGATTTAAAGTAGCCTGTAAGATTGTTTAATATGGAAAGAACATCCTGTTTAATGATTTTTAGTCACGCTTGCTTGCTTGACAGTTATCGATATCAGTGTTGATTTTATAGTGGTGTAACTGCAGTCAGCAGGACTTGATTAAGCCTTAGATAAAACCATTATGAAGACTTTCCTTAGTCAACGCCTGTGAAGGCTGCACAAGCAACTTCTTTGTTGCTCACCTGCAGTTGCCCGTCAGAAAGTGCTAACATAACCAAGAAAAGAAAAAAACTTCGAAAAATAAAGGTAATATGATGTGCACATCAAAGTCAGATATCATTGAACAGAACTGAAATCTAAATCTGTGCGCGCGTGTGCGCCTGTCTCTGTCTGTGTCTGCGGGTGTAGTGCCCAACTACAAGAGCTTGAATAACAACTTGATTCAAAGTTTACTTTTTCCAATTTGGCTTGTCTTGTTTAGGGTTGGTTCTGATGATCTATTGAACAATAATATATTGTATTCTGTTACTATTATTTATGGTAAATGACGTTCTTACTTATTTTTATATTGAAACTTGAGCTCAACTAGGATTAAGGTACTCGACCGCAAATTCAAAGATGTTAATTGTCAAGCATCTGAACGAATTTGGATATTCGTGGGAATAACTCATTAGAAGTAACAAGGTGGCGCGTGAGAATCGGAATCAGAATCGATATCATAGATAAAAGTAGGACAATTGGAATTAGATTTGGGTTTGGAGCGGAACGTACTACTCACCAAATTAAAGGAAATTAATAAAAATAAGATTTTTGGGTTTGATTATGACTAACCAGCAATTATTGTGTTTATTTTAATTCTCGATTTCAATATCCTCTTACCAACTGGGCCATAGGTTTTTTTATTTGCAGTTCCATGTACCTTCGGGCACTAACGAATCCAACTTATTTAGAACTCCATCCAAGAAAACCCAGTTGAAAAATCCAAGTATTTTACCTAAAAGAACATTGACTTTTTTAGTTTGGGAGATGAGATGGAAAAGAAAAGAAGAGAAAAGAAGAGAAAAGAAAAGAAAAGAATGGAAGTGAACTTTCTTCCCATTTCCTTCCATTTCTTCCCAATTTTAGGAGGAAAATTTTTGGAAGAAGAAAGAAGGAGATTTTCCTTTCATTTCTCTTCTTTTCTTTCTCTATTTTAGCTCCCAAACAAAGAAAAGTAGTTAAAATACTTTCTTTTCTTTTCCCTCCATTCTCCGAAACAAAAAGCTTGTTTAAAATTCCTTTCTTTTCCGTCCCTTTCTTTCCTCCCAAACTAGGCATTAGTTAAAAATCTAGATGCTTCAATGATGATACACCTGATTTTGTAAGTTATTCCAAAAAATATAAAGTCAAATCTCGAAAAAATTTCTGACAACCAGATCGCTTTCAAGGCAAAAGTGAACTCCAACCATGTGGATTTTGCCCAGAAAGTTGGCAACCAAACCCAATTTCTCTTTTACGTGGCAAAATAGCAGCTGTGCTGCGGTCATTGGGCCAAACAACTACAACTTTTCTTCTTTAAATTATCAATCATAGACCAAATTTGGTAGTTTAAATTACGTCGATAGCTTCAGAATTTATCAAAGTGGTTTGACCATTACTTAACGCATTCAAAACAACGTATTGAGAATTGAAATTGACACCCGATTAATTTTAGGAGGTTAGCGTGCATTGAGAAAGAGCCTTGAAAGCCGCAAGGTGCTTGGCAAGTTCTCCTATTTTGTATTTTTGTAGAGTATCAAACTACTCTATTAGAATTATTTCATGTTCTCTGTATCAATATTTTTTTTTTGTTCAGTTACATCTAAACAAGCCATATCAGTTTTATATTAAATATTTTCGGTGGCAAAAAATTAGACAGAAAATTTGAATTGGCAATTATGCCAGCACAAAATTTGCCATTGAACCCACGAAGTGACGTCTTTGTTTTCTTGCTTTTCCCATTGATAAATTATTGCATTAGGTTATAGACTATAGACTCCCTCAAATATGCTATATCAATTTATTAAAAAATTCAATAAACCATGAATTGATTTAAAATCATTTAAATGGTACATCTGTTGATGGACACACCAAGGGAATGATGGTGACGGAAACCCGAAAACCATAAAAGAAAATAAAAAGAGTTGCTTTTTATTACTAATTTAATGTTTCTATAGTTAAGCGTAACGCATAGTAAAAATGTAAAGGAAAAAGAATTAATTTTAAATTAAGAATTTTGTGTTTCCAATAAAATATAACGCACAGGTAAAGAAAGGAACGATAACACGTTAAAGTTAAAACAAAAATATTTAATTTGATGCTTAATAAATTTTTATAACCATGCCTAATAGTCTAACAAATGTTAAATATTTTAAGCTACACTAGGAGTAGCTGTGGTGCACCAATACCAATTATATTTCACGAGCACCACTTTTTATTTAAATGCTATTTTCAATAACCTTTTTTCTATTTAATTTTAACTTTTGATTTTTAAAAAATCTATTTCATGACGTTCTTAACTGTTTTTGCTACTATATTTTAGATTTTATAAGCTAAAATCAGACGCAACAAATTTTCAGATATTCTAAAATCAGTTTTTATAAAAATCAGAAGCTATTAAGAGCAACCTTTTAGTATAATATAACTAGTGATATTGAGCGATAGTGGCATGTGATAATAATAACTTATCTGGTACTCTCTTGTTTAGTACACAATTAATGCGGTCGTTTATATTTATTGAACCTTGTATTTATATATTTTTTTCAAATTTCAATTCAATTTTCCAAAATAGCCATTCTTCTTAACTCCTAAATGAGAAGAACGGACCACTTCCGTGGTGGACCAAAGTAGAGCTTCGGCCCTCGTTCCGGAGGGTAAAAGTAGTCCTACCTATCAATAGTGTTCAGTCTCCAACTTGGAATCGGTTAGACAAACCTATGCTTAATTAGTACCTTTTCGAGATTTAACAAATCTGTCATTGATTGCCAGTAGAGACTTATTTGGTCTTCAATGTAGAAGTGTCAAAAATAAAACTTCCGCAGTTGCTTTTACCGAAGATTATGGGGTCCGAAATGGACAGCTTTAAACCTCAAAAACCTTTGTCACTTTTGCTACTCAACCATATATACTCTTAACTAGTCAGAAATAGTCTACTCTAACCCCTCGTATAAGCCTAGAAAAATTTTTGGTATTTCTTCTTTCTTTTTTTTTTTTTTTCGTGAAGTATGAAAAGTTCTCAAGCAAATCCAAAATCCCATCCTCCATCTAGGCTTGTAAAGTTCATTGTAATCTCTTGTTTTTTGTTCCTAATTTATCTGCTCTTTTCATTAGTCTTTTTTCCAGATGCAAAAAACCGGCATTTTTCAGGTCCTGTACAGGATCTATCCTCCACAACATCACTTGAACATATTGTTTTTGGGATTGCCTCTAATGAAAGATCATGGTTGAAAAGAAAAGAATACGTTAGGCTTTGGTGGAGACCTCAGGTAATGAAGGGATGTGTTTTTCTTGAAAAAATGCCACCAAATTCAACATCATCTGAAAATGATCACATTTCTCTGCCTCCTATATGTGTTTCTGGTGACACTTCTCGATTTCGATACACGTTTAGAAATGGTCGGAGGTCTGCAATTCGCGTTGCCCGTGTGGTATCAGAAACCGTGGCACTGAATCATCAACATGTTAGGTGGTTTGTGTTTGGAGATGATGATACGGTTTTCTTTCCTGAGAATTTGGTCAAGACCCTGTCGAAATATGATCATGGCTTATGGTATTATATAGGGACAAATTCGGAAAATTATCAGCAGAATAAGCAATTCTCCTTTGATATGGCGTTTGGAGGAGCTGGTTTTGCTATAAGTTTTCCCCTGGCTAAAGTTTTGGCTAAACATTTTGATTCTTGCCTTGATCGATACCCTCACCTCTATGGCAGTGATGGCAGAATTCATGCCTGTTTTTCAGAACTTGGCGTTACTTTAACTCATGAGCCTGGCTTTCATCAGGTATTAAATTTTTGGCCCAAAAGATTTTTCATTTCTTACTTTTTTTTATCTTTTCCCCTTAATCAGTCAGGGACTAATAGTTCATACGATCAGATGGATGTTCGAGGAAATATTTTTGGATTACTGTCTGCGCATCCAATTAGGCCATTGGTTTCACTCCATCACTTGGATGCAGTGGAGCCAATTTTTCCGAAAATGACGACAAAGAAAGCTTTGGAACATCTTCTTGAAGCCACAGAAGTTGACTCACAGAGGATTTTGCAACAAACAGTTTGCTATGATCGATGGTTTTCTTGGACACTTTCGGTTTCTTGGGGATATGCTGTTCAATTGTATGGTATCCATGTACTTCTTCCCGATGCTGTGCGCACACAAGAGACTTATACACCCTGGAAAAACGGCCCTCTGTTTATTAACCATAATTTTGATACAGTAGGATATGACCCTGATCCATGTAGGAGGCCAGTTGTTTTCTTTTTTGACAGGGTTTCCTCTGGCAAAAATGGAGTAACAAGCATTTACAAGATAATGACCAACAATTGTACTTTTGACAAAATAGAAGAAATCAGAGTGTTCTCAAAGAAGGTAGATCTTGATATTAAACAGGTAACTTTCTTTTTTCAATATGTTTCGAAAAATTGAAGTTTGAATTAATTTGGCACGTATCTTAGTGTTCCTTTCTTTTCTTTGTAAACTGCAGTTGCAGGCACCAAGAAGACAATGTTGTGATGTGTTGCCTTCTTCAGCAGAGAAAGTTTTGGATATTGGGATTAGAGAATGTGGTGCGGAAGAACTAATTCACATGCATGCTTAGTCCTATTGTTTTGTCTCTATTATTTGGAGTTAATGATGTACAATCTTTGAGCTAAGATGGAAGCTTCAGTAGATCGAGCTTGTTGCCTTCTATTAAAATCAGATTTGCACCAAAACAATTTGTAAAGATCACAAGAGAATTGGTCGGCTTACCCAGTGGACAGTTATGGAATTATCAAGTTCACAAGCAATTTTGTGTCTCGAAAGTGTGTTGAAGGCTTCTCCTGCGGATTTAGGCTTACCAGTTGGAGTGTTAACCAGGAGTCTTTTAGTAAACCAGACTGAGCCCCTGAGTGAAATACTTGGGCTATATTATTCGTTATGTTAGGTCATCAATCAAGCCCAGAAGCCCTAACTGATTTAGCACAGGAGAATTCATGGCTCTTTGGGGTGGGATTGTATGCCAATTGAGCCCAAAATAGTTAACCCTTTTGCAGATCGTTACCATTCAACAGACTTCAGAGAAGGCTCAATATTCAACATATTTAAGAGACATAGGGCATCCAGAAAACTACACTCTTTATCTATGTGCACTATGGAAAATATTGGAGTTACAAAAAAAGGTAAATTTTTTATAAAAAGTGATAAGTTTTTGTTAAAATTAATTATTTTTATGCAAAAATTTATCCTTTTTAATTGAGTTTGCGTCAGTGAACTTTAATACCAGGACTGGAATAGAGCATCCTTTTTATGTTTGACCAAAAACATTGAATGAGTTTTGTTTGCTTGTGAATCTAGCAAAAGATAAATCAAATCCAACTTACGTTAGAATCACTTTTTTCTGCTTTTGATTAACTCAAGCAACAGCCATGATTATTGCACAAGATTTCTAATTTAATCACTAACCCATGTTGCAGAATCCTGGTGGATTCCATTACAATCTTTTGATAACTCCAGCAACAGCCATAATTATCGCCCAAGATATCTAGTTTAATCACTTTCCTATGTTGCGGAATCTTGATGGATTCTAGTGTTTTATCGGTCTCTGAACCTGCACATTTATAGAGATAGAGATGACCACAATCGAATTCTGTTGATTCCCTTTCTTTTCTTGATGATTCATTCATGCACAAGAGCCATACATCATTATTATTATTATTATTATTATTATTATTATTATTTTGACTTTGAAACCAAATACTCTGTTATTCCTTTCGTTTTTAACGAATGCTCACGTTTTAGGAAGCCATGTCCTAATTGAGTTGATCAGGCATAAAAGTTTCCAACATGTTTCAAATTTCCAAATTTCACTAAGTTTTCTGGAGATGTTAATCCATTAACTATTCAAAAATACAATGTGATGATGTCAATCACAACGATCTTCTTAGGTTGAGATTACGTCTATACTCATTAATTGGAGCAACTTTTGATTGGCATATTAGTTTGCCTATAAAGTACTTCATTGACGACAATCGATAGTGGATGGAGGAATATGATTAGGACGCGTTACATTAACAGTTCCACCATCCTTTACCCAATGTCAAGTTTTTTGATTTGTCACGGATAGTCGAAACTTCCTATCATCCACTACATCATTTTCTAAAAATTCAGCCCACTGGTTCCAACTCAAGGTGTAAAGAGGTGAATACATAAAACCACTACATAATTTTCCAAAGAAGTTTGTCCACTGATTCCAGCTCAACTTGTCAAGTATAGATAAAAGAACGAGCAACCTAAACGCGTATGCTATACCAAGAGTGATACCTAATTTCCTTGGAACTGCCAAGAATGGCCTGTTTGGATAGCATTTTTACAAAATTTTTAAGAAACTTTCTCGACATTGTGTTTGAATTGGTAGAAATTTTTTTGGCCTAATGTAAAAAATTTCCACCTTTCAATTGGTCAAATTTTTTTGTTTAAAATTTTCCACCAAGTGTTTTCATTTTAATTTCAAATATTTTTTCAAAATTCAAACACGTTTGACTTTTTGACTGCTACCAAACACTAGTTATTTAAAAGAGAGTGTGTGTCCTCCCGTTAATAAATTTCCAATAATTGAGAGGCACATGTTACTTTTTCAAATTACATAACATGAATAACACCACAGTGTATAACCAAGTATTTTTCAAAAAAATTGGACATGAGGCCTTGTGTTAAGTCTTAACACCGCAGTAAACTTGGTTTTCTCCAATCCCCCAGAGTTGGCTCGTACATCAAAATGTTCTGTATCTATTCAAAATGGAGAAGCTAAGTCATTAAAAAGTGCACATGTTGAAATAGGAAATAAGAAAAATATTGAAATTACAAAGGTTCTAGCTGCTCTTTTGTATCTCCACCAGTTGCAAATATCTTATAATGAACGTTGCAAATATTTTGTAATGAATATTGAGTATTTCAAATAAAAATCCCTCAGTTGCACAACTTGTAATAAAATTCAGGAAACATATATGACATTAACCCTGTAATATTATAGCCCATTAAGGGCATTCTTGTAATTTGGCCACCATTGGGTGTAAGGGTAATATTTTATGTAGTTGAGGGCATTATGGTAATTAGGGCTATTAGGGCATGTCTAGTAAGAATAGGTTTTCTCATTCTTTCATTAGCCCCCTAATGTCATCTCCTAATACCCAAATACTCTCCTAATACCTCTTTCTCTCTCTAGTAGTAGAAGAAGAAGGCTTGGAAAATTCAAAGGCAATCAAGGAAGGGAGACTTGGAGGCCTCAACCCAACCCATTACCCAAAGTAATTTCTCTAATCTTACTTTAATTTATGTGGGTTTTGTCTAATGAGAGGGATTAGGAGTTATTATAGCATGATTAAGGGAGATTTTGGAATGTTTATGTTATAATGATGATGGATAGTTGGAATTTACTTGTTCGGTTGTGATCATAGTGTGTTTTTGAGTATATTGGTGGATTGTTTAAACCATTATTTGAATTGATTGAGTTTGGATTTAATGCCCACGAAGTGTTTGATGAAATGTGTGAAAGAATGTTCAGATTTTTGGATTTTCGATCTTGAGACATGGCCTGGAGTTTGAGCTGCGGGTAAGGCTCAAGGCCTCATTCGCGGCTCCTTTATTGCTGGTGAGTTGCGGGTAGGCTCATACCAGCCGCACTCGCAGTTGGCTACTATTTACTGTGGATCAGCTTTGCTTGATCCGCGAGATAGTTGCTTGATCCACTAGCGCAAATCACTTGACCCAGACCCGCGGATCACCCCCTATTTTGATAGTTTTGCTTCATTTTGTGTCCTAAGTCTAGGTTTGAGCTTTGATTACTACTTCTTGATGGAATTAGTATATAATTAAGTGTTTAATTATGTGTCTTAGGTGAAGAAAGTGAGCAGACTTTTGTGGACTATTTGAACTAGCTTGGATTGAGATAAGTGGTACTTACATCTTTTGCATTTTGAAAACTAATATTTAATAAATTGAATGCTTTGAAATCTTATTTGTTATATTAAATGGCTTGAGTGTGGTTACTTTCGTGGTTTTTACTATGAATTGAATATACGTAGTGACATATGTTTGTGTGAATAATGATTTGACTGAGTTCTTGAGTGAAATGGCTTATGACGGAACTAGTTCCTTAATTTGGTGGAGGTGATAAGATATTTTGACTATGCTAACCGGGGATAGTTAGCTTTTGTTTTGAACTGAACCGAGCTTATCGGGAGTCAACTTATGGCCATGTTAACCGGATTGTAGTTAACAACTGGATATCCAGGGTCAATAGTCGGATTACTACTTGAGCTTATTTTGTCATTATGTGTTTATGATATGTGAAATGCGTTGGACCACGTAATTTGTGATTATATGAATAAATGTTATGTGTTTGAAATGCAAAATATATATGTATAACACTCTCAAGCTACAAAGAGATACATGTACTACTTACTGAGTGATTTTGTCACTCACCCCTTTGTTTTTGACACGCAGTGGATGAGAAGTTCATAGAGGAAGAACTAGAATTGCTCTTGGAGCCACTTGACTTGGTAATATGATCTCTAGCTAGTAGAAACAGTAGATTTTGTTTACGTGTTTAGACTATTGTCGCGCCCTGAAATGACACACAGTGGGGTCGTTGACTGCCGCGTCCCAAAAAGACGGTCCGGTCCGGTGACCCTTTTTGAAAATAAAGGTTTTTTGAAAAAATCGCGCGTATGTGATAAAAATTGAGTTTTTAGTAATAAAAATGTGTTTTTTTTAGAAAAAATTGTATTTTAAAAGAAAGTAAGGCCGGGACTAAGAGTGCGACAGTTTTGGCCAACTGATTTTTGAAAAAGGGTTTTATTTTAAAAAATGGAGTTGCCACTTGATACTGAGTTAGGGTGTACCAAGTCACCCGAAAAAATTGTTTAAACAAAACAAAAGTAAAATTTTAGAAAAATCATTTAAAATCCTTTTCCGACTCCGGTCTATGAAAAACGAGAGAAAAAGGTCCGAGAGTCACATTTGAAGAAAGGGAAAGCAAAGGCTAGCACTTAAGATACCCTTTCTACCTAGCCGAGACTAGTTGCGAGGTTTAATCAAAATTTTCTAAATTAACCCTAAGTTCTATCGCGTTCGCATGTATCTATATGAATGCAAATCCCGAGTCTAAGTGTGAGTATCGAGAGGGTTGGCATGTTCTGTCGAAACTTGGTTGGGATTGTCGCATTAATTGCGAAACCCGAATTGATACCTCGAGGGAGTCACGAGTGTCTATGCAAAAATGCAATGCAAAAAGAAAAGAAAATAATAATATATAGTAAGTGAAGAAAGAAAGTGAGTATGCAACATAACGGGTACGGGGGACTAATGACTCGTGACTAAATGTTCCTACTCACGGAGGGGGGAACGACATGTACGCCATCGCTTCCCACGTGAGTAGGAGACTATTTCTAGTCGAATCACACAAAATGACCTAAATTCTAAGTGAGATGCAACTTAGATGTCATGCATTTGAAGATGCGTCAAAATAAATAAATAAATAAATAAATAAATAATAGTATTAATAATAAAAATAATACAAAATGGAAAGAAAACTAAAAATATGTGAAGTGAGATGTAAAATACACACGAATGCACATAACACTAAAATGCCTTAAGAGTCTAGCGTTGGACTAGCCCTTTCTAGGGATACCCACTAGCGTTGGACTGGTGGGGAAATGATAAAGCCACAACTAGCGTTGGACTAGTATGGCGACGGAATAACAAAACTGATAAAACATGGATTAACACAATAAAGCATGATTTGAAAGCAAGTAAACCTATAAAGACATCTAATAACACGTAGGAGCAAGTAGCATGAAAATATGATATTCTAGATGCAAATCCTAAGGAAAGTGGTAAAGCAAGTAAGTACACAAGCACACAAAAGCACACAAGCCCTAACTATTACACCGGGGAATTTAGCTACAATTAAGAAAGGGGAAAAAAATAAAATGGCTGATCTATTACACATATCTATCTAAGTACACAATTTTTGCTAAAATATAAGAAATGTAGCCTAACTATTACATGACTAGCTAAATACAAAATATTATATTTTTTTGCCAAAAATAATAAAATTCAAAATTAAATAACTTAAATACGTAAATGCGCGAAAAGCATGTAAAATAAGAAACAAATAATAATAAAAATAATGCATAAAAATCGTGTTGGAGCACATAAAAGAAAATTAACGAGAAAATCGAAATACCTCTTTGGAGACCCGGTACCAATACTTAAAGCACGAATAAACACATCAAGGTATCGCAATATAAATGGATAAAGTACGAAATATGTAAATATTGACAACTTAGTGTAAAATGTAAAGTCTAGCAACAAAGGGGACTAAAAAAATAAAATTCTACAAAACTTAAAGGATTAGATTGAAAAATCTAACTAATCAACGGGTCATGATGCTAAATAAAGCAAACTTGGGGGGCAAAACAGCAAGTTCAAACAAACAGGGAGTAAATGTGCCAATGAAGGACCTAATTGAATGAATATAAAAATTTGGGGGCAATTCAGAATTATCCAAGACTTAGTTGCGTGAAATGAAATCTTTAGTGGGCACACTAACAAAACCCAAGACCAACAAGGATTAAAATATAAATATTCACAGTATAAAAATTAAGCTAAAAAAACAAACCAAAATCAAACCAGGTTAATTAATTCACTATCTTAAAATTAATTCCCAAATTAGTCTAAAAAAAGTCAAAATTATAAAATTAGAGTTAAATAAACAAAAAATTAATGCAAAAATAAAAACCAAAAAAATGAAATACAAAACTAGAAAATTCTCTTTCCCTTTCACTCTCACTCTCCTTTCTCTCGTTCTTTCTCCCATCTCTTCCTTCTGCTATTCTTTCTTCATCTTCTACCTCTCTTGAAACTCTCTCTCTCTATCTCGTTTACTCTATTTTCTGATCTCTCTTTCCATCCCCTCTCTGTTCTCTCCTTTGCTCCAACTTCTTCTTTCTCTCTGTAATCTCTCCTTGTCTTCTCTCTCTCTCTCTCTCTCTCTCTCTCTCTCTCTCACATAACTGATTCTTTTAGTTCAATCTTTTCTCGAATTTTCTCACTAATTCTCTCTCTCTCTCTAGCCCATCTCTAGCTCTCTCTTCCTCCCTTCTCGTTCTCTCTCTTATTTTCGTCTGATCTGCTTTTCTTTTTCTCTCTTTTCTTCTGCCCTCTCTATTTCTCCTTCTCAATCAACTGCATCTAATTTTCCTCATCATTTTTTTCTCTCACGTTTCTTCTCGTTAATTCTCTGTGTTATTCGTCTCTCTTCTTTTGGCCTTCTTTCAATTGGGTTCTCTAAGGTCTGAATTAACCTCTCCTCAATCCCTCCTCCCTTCGCAACTAGGGAAAGTGAGATGGTGGTGGCGATAAAACAAGGTCGGTAGTGAGAGGGTAGTTTGAAGAGGTATGGGCGATGTGAATTGGTGAAGTCCTGGTGCAAATGGGGCTATTGGTGGGGCGAGGCTGTGTGATTGTGGGTGACCAATTGGTGATTATGGACTACTTTGGTAACTGGTTTTGAAGGGGCTGATGTTTAATTTGTAGGTTGTGTGTGCGTGAATTGTGCAATTGTGTTTTGTATGCTGTGCGTGATGTGTGAAATCTCTATGTGTACTGTGTGCTAGCAGTATGTGTACGTGGATTATGAATTTGGTATGTGCTTTTGGTGTATGTGTGAGATTGCGCAAGAATTTTATGATTTGTGTGTGAGTTTTTATGTTCTTGTGATGATGGTTGTGATTGTTTTGATTTGGTTAGTGGTTTGTTAATAACTGGTAGATGTGGTTGTATGGTGGTGTTAAAGGGCTGATGAAGATTGGAGATAAAGGACAGTGGGGATTTGGAAGTAGGCCTGTGACGGTGCAAGCAAGTGGTCTGGTTAAGTATGACCAATGGATGGTGTTGGTGGTTCTTGGTGTTTGCTTGATTTTGCAGGTGGGAGAAGCAGTGGAATGGCTGATTTGGTGGTCTGAGGCCAGAGGTTTTGATTTTGCAGGTTTGGGTGATGGTGTGATGGTGAGGGAACCTGGGAATGTTGGTTGACATTTTTCTGTGAAGATAGTGGGAATTGGTGGTAGAAGGTGGAGGTTCAGGGAAGAGATGGTGGAGGTCATGGTAGGAGATGAATAGTAGGTGTTTCTGGACTAATTGAGGGGTCATTGTGTGGCTGTAGGGGATGCAAGGATGGTGGTTTTGCTGTTGTGTTCTTACAGATGAATTGGGCTGCGATTTTGGCCATGGGAATGGAGATAATGGTGAACTTGTTGATGATTGTTTGAATAGTGGTGAAGGTGGTGGCTTGGGTCTGGTTTGGGTTTGTTGTGGACGTTCTTGGTGGCCAATTGGTGATGAGGTGGTGGAGAATGGGCTGATAATAGCCTTGGTGATTGCTGAGAAGAAGGGGAAACGGAGCCCAAAAAAATTAACCAAACAAAAAGAACAATCCAGTAAGCTTAAACAAAATTTCAAATAACTAGACAAAAAATCATATTTACATGAAGAAAATAGAATAAAATTGAATCAACTAAATGAATAATTAAGTAAGAACTCACATTTTTTATCCTGCAAGATGGACTAGAGATAACTGGTGGCTTTGAAGCTTGCTAGATGAACGGTAACCGAAATAAATGAACAGTAACTAAAAAAAATGGAGTGTGTTTTTTATGGTGTAAAAGTGTGTGTGTTTGATATTTTATAATTTAGATAAGAATGTGTTTTAAGGTTTCTAATTTTCTCTTGGTTTTTTCTGATTTAAGAGGGGTATTTATAGGGCTAGTTGTCTTGGCCACCAACAATAATACAAAATAACAAGAATGCCACTGGTAATAAAAATTCTAATTTTATTTAAGAAAAATATTTTTTAACCCAAAAAATAAAAAAAATAATACAAAGAAATGACAATAATCTCCAAAAATTTTCAAAAAATTCAAAGTAAATTTCAAAATAAAAGTTAGAGCTTAAAACTGATAAAAAACGTGTTCAGAGTGTGAAATGATGATTTTGCTCTTGGACAACGAAAATACACAGAAAAATAGTCATTGACCTTGAAAAATTATGAAAAATTAAAAATAAGCTTAAAACCCTAGGAAATGCATTTACGACTCAAAAATTGATGAAAAATGAATTTAAACTGTAAAATGACGATTTTATCTATAGATAATGAAAATATATAGAAAAATAGCTATTGATCTTGAAAAATTACAAAAAATTAAAAATAAGCTTAAAACCTTAGAAAATACATACATAACTCAAAAATTAATGAAAAATAAATTTAAACTATAAAATAACGATTTTGCCCCTAAATACAGTATTTAAAGAAAAAATAGTAATCGTCCCCGAAAAAATCAAGATAATTTAGAGACATACTTAAAAAATTAGAAAAATAAATTTGGGACCTAAATGAGTTAAAATGGTGGTTGCGAAGCGAAATTACCATTTTGCCATTATACTGGTAAAATATAAAAAGAATGCCGATTAACTCCAGAAAAATCACAAAATTAACAAATTTGTATGAAAGTAAAAATATGAGCTTAAAACCTCCAAAGCTAATAAAAAATATTTACAGATAAAAATTACTATTTTACCCCCCAAGATTATTGAAAAATTAGAATTTAATCCTAAAAATATAAACATGCCTCCCAATGTTTGAAAAATAAATAGGTGTGTCAAAATTTGGTGTCTATAGTTTGCCCCTCTTTGTTGGGAATCTCAGTAGAGATTTCAGACAAAGACGTAGACAACACCAAATTTTGACTCACCCAAAATGTAAAAAATAAGCACTGTACTGTAAACAAAACATCTAGTCATGTATAGTGTGAAAATATGATGAGATGTAAACTAATGACTAAAGAACAAAGAAAATATGTGACCGAGCTCTCAAGGAGTTGCCTACATATCGCTGATAAAGGTAATCAGATCAAACGTAATTCAGATGCAAGGGAACTATAGATGCAAAACACAAGCTACAAATGGTGAGTCAAGAATTCAAATATTTTCAGAACTTGTGATCGAAATAGAGAAGGAATTACAACACTTGAACTACTAAACAAGGATAACATAAAGTGGTAAAGAACTGCAAGATAAAATAAAATGCTTAAACTAATAGACCAAAAATGAATTCAAACTGCTAGACAGGATAAATATTGATAAGCTAAATGCAATGTCTGGGCTGTCAGATTTAAAAATATAAATAAATAGATGCCGACCAGGCTGCTGGACGGATGCATGACCTTGGGCTGTCAAGGTTGATGAATGCGAAATTTGGGCTGCCAAACTTGAAAAAGTAAATGAATAATCCTGAGTTACCAAAAATCATAGAATGCAATGCAAGGTTTGGGTTGCTAGACTTGAAAATGTAAAAAACAGATGCATGATTTTAGGCTGTCAGGAATCATGCAATGCAAAATTTGGGTTATCAGACTTAGAAAAGTAAATGACAAATGCATGTCCTGAGCTGTTAGGAATCATGGAATGCAAAGTCTGAGTTATCAGACTTGAAAATACAAATGAGAAATGCATGTCTGAGCTGCCAGACTTGGAAAAATAAATGATAAATGCATGTCCATGTTGTTGGACAAAATAAACACAATAGAGATTTTAAGACAGGAAAAACAAGTGTTGAACCTAAAATGCAACTCAATTCAAAATCAATTTTTTTTTTGGAAAAATATAAAAAGAAATGGACTAACACCATGGCTAATGCATGATGACATAAGAAAAAATGAAATGCTAAAATAAGATGACTGAACATGCGATCGGAACAATATGGTATCTAATATTGTAAATATAATTAATGAAAATTAAAAATTAAGACGGTATCCAATACTAATGATTGAGCGTACCGCAATTGAAAATGAAAATCGGTACCCAATGCAAGGATTAAGCCTACTGCAAACTGAAAACGAAAATCGGTATCCAATGCTAAAATTGAGTCTATCGAAAACTGAAAATAAAACGATACCCAATGTTAACGATTGAGCCTACCGTGAACTGAAATAAAAATCGGTACCCAATGCTAAGATTGAGCTTACCGAAAACTAAAAATAAGATGGTAACCAATGCTGACGATTGATCCTACCACAAACTAAAAATAAAAATTGATACCCAATGCAATGATTGAACTTACCGAAAACTAAAAATAAAAACGGTATCCAATACTGACGATTGACCCTACCACAGATTGAAAATGAAGACGATACCCAATGCTGACGATTGAGCGTACCGCGAATTAAAAATAAAAATCGATATCTAATGCAAAAATTGAGCCTACCGAGACTGAAATAAATACGGTACCCAATACTGATGATTGAGCTTACTGCGAATTGAAAATAAAGACGGTACCTAATGCTGACAATTGAGCCTACCACGAACTGAAATAAAAATTGGTACCAATGTTAAGATTGAACTTACCGAGAACTGAAAATAAAAACGATACCCAATAGTGATGATTGAGCCGATTGTGAGCTGAAAACAAAAATCGGTACCCAATACAAGGATTGAGTTTACCGTGAACTGAAAATAAAGACGGTGCCTAATGCTGAAGATTGAACCTACGGAGAATTGAAAATGAAGACGGTATCTAATGTTGACGATTGAGCCTATTGCGAATTAAAAATAAAAATTCGTACCCAATGCAAAAATTACGCTTACCGAGAATTGAAAATAAATACGGTACCTAATGTTAACAATTGAACTTACCGCGAACTAAAAATAAAGATAGAACCCGCTGCTGACGATTGAGCCTACCGCAAACTGAAATGAAAATCGGTACCCAATGCTAAAATTGAGCATACCAAGAATTGAAAATAAAAACGGTACCCAATGCTGACGATTGAGTCTATCGTGAATTGAAATGAAAATTGATACCCAATAATAAGATTGAGCCTACCGAAAATTGAAAATAAAGACAGTACCCAATGCTGACAATTGAGCCTATCGTGAACTGATAATAAAAATCGATACCCAATGCAAGGATTGAGCCTATCGAGTACTGAAAATAAAGATGGTACTCAATACTGACGATTGAACCTACCGCAAACTGAAAATGAAAATCGATACCTAATGCAAATATTGAGCCTACCGACTACTGAAAATAAAGACGGTACCCAATGCTGACGATTGAGTTTACCGCGAACTGAAAATAAAGATAAAAAAGTACGAACACAATATGCAAATTACTAAACAATTAAAACACAATGCAGTATGCTAAATAAATGCAAAACAATTACTAAATGAATGCAAATTTGAAAAATAACTTGCAAATGGGATACAAATTGAGAAATGAATGCATAATATATAAACATAAAAATACAAAATTTAAGTGGCCAGATTAAAATAAACAGAAATTAAAACTCAACGGACGAATTGGGCTCCAATTGAAGAGTTGGAACTTAGCAGAAAAGTAAAATATCCATAATGTTGGACAAAATCAAAACAACATGCAACATACTAAACAAATAATAAATAAGTGTCGATTCAAAAAGTAAAACAAGATGATTTAGCACAGACTGCTAGACAAATGCATGAATGCATGATCCTAAAGTGATGAATAAAATGCGGGGATGTAGACCGTTCGACTAGAATGAACAAAATGAGATCCAAACTATTGAAAAAATACATAAAGAAATTTGAGATATAAGAAAATTTGAAACAATTGTCGAACATTGTATCAAAATCATCCCAAAGATCAAAAGTTTAAAAATTTTTTTTTTTGCCCTAGTGTATTGCATCAAACTAACTCGAAACCACTCTTTTTGAGATTTCCTATCAAAATCCATTTAAATTTAATCTTTATAAAAATTTGTCCCAATATAAATCAAAATCAATCTTAAAACTAAATTTTTCTCAAAAAAATTTGTCTCAATATCAATTTTGAAATCAATCTTTGAATTGAGTTATGGCCTTAATTAAAACATAACTAAATTAAAAAATTGTCTCAATTTTTATTCTTGATAAAAGCCTCAATTAATGACAATGTGATCACACCTGTAAAAGTAAAAAATAACTAAATTGCAAAAGTGATGCCACCACTAGACGGGCGTTTGACTCCACTAGCGTATATAAACATGAGTTTTGCTATTTTGAGTCTCTAATTAATCTCTTTCCTTACCTTCTGCAAGTTTTTTAATTTAGTGAACTCTGATTCACAACTCAGACCAAATTTTCTAAAATATTCTTGCAATTCGTGCATGATTCTGGTTTCTGATAAATTTAGAATTGCCTTCACTTTTATTTCAAATTCAAACAAAGCAAATGTCAAAATTTTCAAAATATAAATTGGTCAGAAAAATACTTCACATGTAATAATGTAAAAGAAATTATGTATAGTAAACAACGCATAAAGACTAAATGAAATACAATTAAATGAAATATTTTTCCAAAAATCGATTTTGAAATAATGGTTTAAAAGATGCCTTTTGATCTTTGGATGTTATTCCCATTTGAACTCTAACATTATCACAAACTGATCAATGCAGATGAAAAACCTCAATCAACTGTTGTCATCAACTTTCCAATGACTTCTATGTCGGCATATTGGTTTTCTCATCCGTGATCCTTCAACTGTCACATTCTCCTAACCATAGGATCCTTCCGAATTACTGACTTCAGGAGAAGAAATGAAATGAATGACGGTGTCTAAAATTGAGATGATCTTTCCTTTTTTCATTAAAACAGACTAGTATTCAAAAAATATTTGGCATTAGTAAAGCAATCTTCCCTTGTTGATTGGGATAGATATATTAACATCATCTGCCAGTGTCTTAGAATGTATTATTTTGACACTTGTCAATTTCCTCACACTTGAATCATTGTTTGTTCTCAACCATTCAAAAAATGCGAACTCAACTAGTGATTCAAGTATTGAAATCACACACGTGCGTTCTAAAGTGTATTTCTCCAAAACCGAGTGAGTAACCATTATGTAATTTATTGTCTTGTTTTTATTACTCATAACATCAAATAAAGGGGAAGGAATTATATCACAACTAAGCTGGTTCAATTAAATTTCTTTGCCTTATCGAATTTTACAAGTAAATAAATCATATGATCAATCAAAGTACATCCCATATTTATGATCAATTTCATTTTTCATATGAGAGAATTTTATTTTAGTGAACAAATCACTCAAAATACGAGAGTATCTTTTAACACAAAAATCAACATTGATTGTGAAGGTTCCCAGTTACGCAATATCTTAATCTTAAGTAAGCAGCAAAAATTATTTTTGAGAAGTAAAACTGCCTTTTGACACAAGAATCGACATTGGTCAAATGAAAATTCTTGATTAATCAACAATTTACTTACTCAAATTTGTAATACATTACTCATAATTCAAGTACCGTTTGAAACAAAAGTCGACATTTTTAGATGAAGAGTCTCTTTTACTAAGCACACGAACCATTGGAGCAGAAAAAAGTTACATTATTCTTTTTTTTTCTTCTCTTTTTCCTTTTTCTCTTTTTTTTTTATTTTCTTTCCCTTTCTTTTTTTTTCTTTTTCTTTTAGCATAAAAACCCCTCATAATAGATGTACAAATCACATGAGTGCACTAATTGACTATAATCAGCATTAACATGTAAAATTAAGTAAAGAAGAGAAATTTTCATCAAATATATAAAATTTAGACATAATTTTGACCACTTTACAAGATATACTTTTTATAAGAACAAAACTCCAAATCACATAATAATCATTTCTTATTGCTTGAAGAAAATATTTGCCAAAACACATAAAGTAATTTCAACCAGTAGAAGAATTAGACAAAAATCATGATTACCAGCAATAACTCACAAGCATGTGACATTACCTTATTTTAATCTTACAATAACTTATACAGCACGTGCCGAAAGTGAATAAGAAACTGTAGATATAAAACAATAAACTCCCCTTATAAAATGGTTGAAGTCACATCCTCTGCATGTTTATCTGTTTTTTTTGTGTTTGAATCTTCCAAACATACGTTGTGAAGCTTGTTCAACATTTTCAAGGTCTTTGAAGTAAAAGTGCATCTTGACCTAATTTCTTAACCCATTTTCTGGTGCCAATATTTGTAGCTTCTTTCTCTTTCAGGTTAAGTTTGAATTCCTTTTTATACCATTTAGATTCCTTAACACAAAATTCAAATTTCTTTTCTGTGTCATTGTAGCTCCTCATTAACAATTTGTGTTATTTTAAAATCTAGAGAGATATTGAAGTGGCAATTATTTACTTCATGTGAGGTGACATCCAAAATCATAGGCATTTATTTTGGCCATTTGAAGGAAAGAAATAAAAAAACATAGAAACAACTGAATAAATAGACAAATGAGAAAATATTTCATTTCATTGAACTCAAACTTGCATTTTTTTGAAAAGAGAATATTTACAAATACTTACTAACACCAGCCTTTAGAAAAACAGTAAACACAGTTTAAATTTAAAATAAAATATTTTACTTAAAAGTAAATAAGGACTCACGACTCACGAAATAAAAGTAAATTAGGATATGAGCCAGATACTAAAACCATCGAAGAAAGAAATTCATTTCAAGCCTCTATCTGGAAATGAATTTAGAAACAAAGGCAATTCTAAATTCACCGTTACTTCCTCAGCACAAAAAGGTGATCAGTTGTCTAGTTTTTCAACACTCATTCTTTGATGACCTCGAAACCAGTAGTGTCGAATGTTTCTCCCACCATAAATTTCTCATCCAGCGCTATTATCCTAACAGTAAGCTCGTGTTGAGGTAAAGAATTATTGTCGACATTAGAACCTTGTCTTCCCCCTCTCCTCAATACTATTTCTCCATCAACAATCATGTTTTAGACCTTATGGTTCAATTCGCAACTATTGGCAGTAGTATGCCTTGGGCTTCTCGAATGATAATCATAAATAGCTTGAGGGTCATAGCCACGAGGTAACCCATTAGGGAAAGTCTTCTCTGGTATGGTACCAATCTTGCTTGCCGCTCTCAATTGCTCATATATTTGATCAACAGGATGACCAAAGGGGGTGAAATCTCTGTAGCGTTTTCGTAGTTGGTTAGCTTGACCAGCAACTTTTTGGTGTTGGGTAGGTGGCACATAAGTGTTAGGGTGAATAGGCCTTGGGCAGGGTTGAAATGGAGGACGTAAATTATTTTGCATTGGGGGTTAAAACTTCTGGAATATGGATCGAGCATTTGGATAAAATGGCTGTGCATTCATCGTTTGGGATTGGGTATGAAAAATTGGTTAAGAACTTGATGAAAAAATATGGAAAGAAGGTATTGGTGGAGGGTATTGCAGATAAAGGGTATGATGGTTTGTGTTGGTTTGGAACCTGAGTTTGGTTGTGAGCCTTGATTGAGCACAAAAATTGATTCTCCTTCTTTCTGTTCAGCTTTCTTTTCAACCGCTTTCTTCAAATAGTTGTTGTTTAGTAAATTTTTCACTTGAAGTTTCATGACAGTCATGTCTACTATTTTCCCTTTCTTCACTTGTAGTTTTGATGACCTGAGTAAATATTTTTTCAATAAAACCCACAATGGCCTGATAATACGGTGGGTCTTGAGTATCAATGAACAGTTTAACCATTTCATTCTCATCAATTGGTGGATGCACTTTAACAGCAACACTTCGCCACCGTTGGTCATATAAGTCACATAGCTTTCTGAGAGTTTTTTCTTTAGCTCTACAAAGCAAATCTGTCAAGTATCAGGTCGCAGTTGAATTCATACTGTTTGATGAAAGCTCGTGAAAGGTCAGTCCAGTTTCGCATATTTGAAAAATCCAATTTCAAATATTACTCTAATGCATCCTTCTCCAAATTCTTTCTAAAAAGTCACATTGGTAACTTGTCATTTCCAATTGACCTTCTAAGTTTATTACAAAATATTTTGAGGTGCACCACAGGGTCTCCACTGCCATTATACTTAGAAAACTCTGACATTTTGAATTTCGGTGGCAATTGAGTATTTGGAAATATGCAGAAATTCTCGTAATTTAATACACCGTATTTGTTAAACCCTTGACTCTCTTTAATGAAATCATCAAATTTATCCAGTCTCTTTAATAATTTCTTATCAATCATAAAGAGATTCTTTTCCCTAACAAAAGGCTCCATCTCTAATCCCCTTGATACCTAGTATCGAGCACAAACTTATTTGGGTTAAGAGCCGATGGTGGCTAAGTGTTTTGGGTAAATTGAGTTACTTGCTAGGGGTAGTAAGGTTGGTTCGGAACATTTTGAGAGTTTCTAAAGCTGGATGGAATACGAATGGACATTTGAAGATTTTGAGTAGGTAGAGGTGGAATCTGAATGTCTTGGGTATTTAGAAATGAGACTTGTATCTGGACAGTCGGGTCATTGTTGTTCGTACTTGGGGTGATTCCACTTGTATTGGGTTGGGTGTGCAGAGTTTTCCGAGTGGGTGGTACGTTTGATGTGGAACCATTGTTGTTCATGTTACTTATGAAGTGGGTAATAATTTAACTATAAGTGGACACCTCATGAGTCATGTCATTCATCTTAGTTAATATTTCATTTATTTGCACCTTTAGCGCAGTCAGTTCAGATGCCTAATTCCCTACTAGAATTTCAAAAGAATTCGGATGGTTACTCATGTTTATATGCAGTAATTTGGCACGAAACCGCATGTAAATGGGGTTTCGATGAAAAGAAGTTATGATTTACTATACCTGAAAGACGGGAATCGAAAGAATATGATTCAGATATTTATCTTGCATAATACTGTTAAATTTTTATTCTGAGAAAGAAAAAGAAAAAGATTGAAGTTAGTAAATGTATAAACAATTTGGATGCATGTTCTAGGGGGTGCCCTCATTATGCCAAGGGTAGGTTTAGCATGAAATATAATCCTTTAGAATGAGACCCTCCTTTTCTTAGTGAAAAATACGCCAAATTCATCGAGAAGAAAATGCTTCTGTTTTGCTCGTACTACCTTACCTAGGGTCTCACCCACCAGGATGGTACTGAAATATAAACGTGCATGTCTTTTTAGTTTTATGTACCCAAGACCAAAGGGCGGCTTTCCTAACATGGAATTCCCGACATGGCATTCCTTCTAGAGTTTATGCATGATATCAGTTTATTAAATCAAGTTAAAATATGCGAATATGCCAAATTTGAGAAATATTCTAAAGATTTTTTATCTAATAATGATGCAAAATTTTTTCAAGAAAGATGGACCATAAACTGTACAAAAGAGATTATTGCCTCCAAAAATATTTGTTAGAAAAAAATTGAGTCTCCAGGAGGTTACGGAACACAACATTGAAAAAAAATGAAAGATCATGACTTTATGTAGGAATATACAAGTCAAAAATGTTAATTTATTAAAGTATTATAAAATATGTTTTAAAATCACTTTTTGTGCAATGTGAGATGGGAGGGTGGGGGATATGACAAAACTGACGTATTAATTTTTTTAAAAAACGAATAAATGCAAACTGTGCAAAAATTCGATCACTTGGGTGTATTTATTGATTATGAGAAAATTTAGTTCGAATAAAACTAACAAGTACAATAAGAATGAGTAAACTTCGAAAGGATTTGAAATTATACCTTTTATTTAAAAAATGTACAAATTAAAAAATTAAATTTTTGAGAATTTTACAAAATTTACAACGATTTGACTCTTGGGTATTTTGTTCACAACCAAACATAATTTGTAAATTTTTTTTTAAAATTCATTTTCATTTTTCTTGAGGAAATTAATTATGAAAACGAAATTTAAACGTGCCAAAAGAGGATTGACTTCCTACAAGAGTACCATGTCAGGACTCTTTATTGTATGATTGTGAATGTAATCAAAGAATAAGAAAGCGTGCGTTAGTTTATTTAACAAATATTACATAACACATTAATAAAATAAATAGTAATAAATAGTACAACAAAATAAATAAAGGGGGTGGATCCCCTCCTCTCGTGCTTGATGTACCTGATAGGGTAAGGCTGACTCTACCCTAGATTATTCTACATGGATGCATGAGGTTGGCTCACTAATGCATCTAGACTCGATTAAGACTTTGGTTCCCAAACTTTCAGATTAAGGGATCCAAAAAGTAACAAATCCATCAATTCTAAGAATCCCAAGTCGGTGGTTCGAGTGATCCCCTAGACATTGTTACGCACACGTCGGGTTACGGTCACATGTCCAAATGAATCGATTTTTAAAATCAAAATCTCTGGACTTGTGGACTCAAGTCGAGAATTTGGGTGATCTCCTAGACAATGTTATGTACACGACGTGCTACGGTCACACGTTTAAATAGATCGATTCTAATTCCTAAAGGGACGGATATGTGACAACCACCAAAAATAAAAATAAAAAGATTAAAAAACATCGAATACACATATGAAGTGCTCCTCATGAGAGGAGGGAATGTAATATTAACACACGTGGATTTTAAGGGTAACTGACCCCTTCCCCAAATGTGAACGCAATCGAATAAAACAAAAGTAAATAAAACATACATCACATAAGTAGCCGAGAGACGGAGATTGTGTGAGATGCAAAAGAAAAAATTAAAAACCTAGAAAAGAAAAATGCAATCCTAATATCCAAACGCAATGGAATAGAACGGTTAAATAAGGAAAAGGTGGTTAAAACTAGTGCTCGAACTCACTAGTGATCCCCAGTGGAGTCGCCAAAATCCTATCGCTCTCCGAAATGACATACGGTGGGGTCGTTTGGTGGTCTGAGGGCGGAGATTTTGATTTTGCAAGTTTGGGTGATGGCGTGATGGTGAGGGAACCTAGGAATGTTGGTTGACATTTTTCTGTGAAGATAGTAGAAATTGGTGGTAGAAGGTGGATGTTCAGGGAGGACATGGTGGAGATCACGGTAGGAGATGAACAGTAGGTGTTTCTGAACTGATTGAGGGGTTATTGTGTGGATGCAGGGGATGCAAGGATGGTAGTTTTGCTGTTGTGTTCTTACAGGTGAATTGGGCTGTAATTTTGGCCATGGGAATGGAGATAATGGTAGACTTGTTGATGATTGTTTGAACGGTGGTGAAGGTGGTGGCTTGGGTCTAGTTTGGGTTTGTTGTGGACGTTTCTGGTAGCCAATTGGTGTTAAAGTGGTGGAGAATGAGTTGATGATAGCCTTGGTGATTGCAGAGAAGAAGAGGAAACGAAACCCAAAAATAATAACCAAACAAAAAGAACAATCCAATAAACTAAAACAAAATTTCAAACAATTAGACAAAAAATCATATTTACATGAAGAAAATGGAATAAAAGTGAATCAACTAAATGAATAATTAAGTAAGAACTCACCTTTTTGATCCTGCAAGATGGACTGAAGATAACTGGTGGCTTTGAAGCTTGCTAGATGAACAGTAACCGGAAAAAATGGAGTGTGTATTTTATGGTGTAAAAGGTGTGTGCTTGATCTTTTATAATTTAGATAAGGATGTGTTTTAGGGTTTCTAATTTTCTCTTGGTTTTTTCTGATTTAAGGGGGGTATTTATAGGGTTAGTTGTCTTGGTCACCAAGAATACTACAAAATAACAAGAATGTCACCGGTAATAAAAATTCTAATCTTATTTAAGCAAAATATTTTTTAACTCAAAAAATTAAAAAAATAATACCAAGAAATGACAATAATCTCCAAAATTTTTCAAAAAATTTAAAATAAAATTCAAAATAAAATTTAGAGCTTAAAACTGAAAAAAAACGTATTCAGGGTATAGAATGACGATTTTGCCTCTAGATAACAAAAATACACAAAAAAAATAGCCATTGACCTTGAAAAATTATGAAAAATTAAAAATAAGTTTAAAACCCTTGGAAATGCATTTATGACTCAAAAATAGATGAAAAATGAATTTAAATTATAAAATAACGATTTTATCCTTGAACATTGAAAATACATAGAAAAATAGCTATTGATCTCGAAAAATTACAAAAAATTAAAAATAAGCTTAAAACCCTAAGAAATGCATTTATGACTCAAAAATTGATAAAAAATGAATTTAAATTGTAAAATAACGATTTTATTCCTGAATACAGTATTTACAGAAAAAATAGCAATCATCCCCGAAAAATCAAGAAAATTTAGAAACATGCTTAAAGAATTAAAAAATAAATTTGGGACTTAAAATGAGTTAAAATGGTGTTCACGAGGCGAAATTTTCATTTTGCCCTTATGCTGGTAAAATATAAAAAGAATGCCGATTAACTCCGAAAAAATTACAAAATTAACAAATTCGTATGAAAGTAAATATATGAACTTAAAACCCCCAAAACTAATGAAAAATATTTACAGATAAAAATTACTATTTTACTCCCCCGAGATTATTGAAAAATTAAAATTTGACCTCAAAAATATAAAAGTGCCTTCAATGTTGGAAAAAATGAGCGGTGTGTCAAAATTTGGTATCCACAACTATGTTATGCTATGCCATAGTGTGAATTGAGACTAGTGTTTGTAGTAAATGCCTCAGATGTATTTGAAGGCTCGAAGATTGTGGTGTTAGATGACATGGTACTTGTGTGAATAACAATATGTATTTGACTTTATGATATTTGGATTGTTAACTGCTTTGATATGCGATACCTTGTATCTTAGCTTAGTCCAAGTCATGGTAGGTGCCACGTCCTGGGGTACGGGGCGTGATATTTTTATTGGTATCAGAGTTTAGGTTTGAATTATATTAGAGTCATAATTTGATCTTATTTGTGATACTTTAAGTATGAATACTTGTTGACTTTTGGGGTTGTTACTGTATATGTTGGACAGGATTATTGAGGCTAGTTAATTCACACTTCGGGTGGCGAAACTTAGTGTGAGTTGATTTAGTTTTGATATTTGTGTTCAAGTACCTGTTATTGATGATTGAGGATTGCTCAGTGTAATATATATGGGCTTAGCTTGACTTAATCTCGCGTGGATTGTTTAGTGTATATAGTCTAGTGTAAGTAATTTAGCTCTAATCTAGTTTATATTTGTAGAATAGCGTCAAAGTGTGTTGCTATTGCCATAAGGCCCACTCGGGAGAATGCAGGTAGAAAATGGGAGTTTGTTTCTATTGTAGGCAAATGGGGCACAAAGTGAATAAATGCCCAAACCCTAAGTAAGATAGAGGCGACAACCGGCCCGAAAATAGCTCAAATGTTAATGTCAACCGATCTCGGTTGATTAAGCTGAATGTGAAGAAAGCAAAGGTGTGTAATGTTTGCTCTAGGGCGCATCTTGGTAAATGTCGATGGAGGACAGGAGTGTGTTTTGGGTGTGACCAAATGAGACATAAAGTGAGCAACTACCAAAATAACAAACGAGATAGAAGCAGCTATACCAAAGGACATTACTCAAATGCCGATGCGACTCGACCTCAATCAAACTCCAAGATGAATGCCCTGACTCAGCAACAGGTAGAAGAGACTGAAGACGTAGTGATAGGTATAGTGACAATTAATTCCTTACAACTCTTATATTGTTTGATCATCTAGTCTATCACTCCCTTATTCCTAAGAAATTTGCACGATTGATAAACGTCAAACCCTACGTTCTAGGTGACCTAGATAGAGTAGAGACTCTATTAGGAAAAATTTTGGTTTCAATTTTGTGTATGATGCGTGTGTCTTGGATGTGAGTAGAAGAGAATTTATGGCTAACCTAGTACAATTAAACACGGAAATATTTGATATTACAACAAGCATGGATCGGTTGTCTCAATATTGTGCTTATGGGAATTGTAAAGGAAGGAGCATCGACTTTCATATTTGTAGCACCCCACTTTTTTTTCTTTTTTTTCATTCGATGGATGTGAGAGAAAATTTGAGAAGGAGAAGGTTGTACCTATGCAAACCTTGAAAGCCATTAAGAGAGAAAGTGTGTGAGTGCGAGTGCTCATTTGCCTATGTGGTAGATACTAGCAATAATGATGAAGTGAAACTAAAGACTTCCTGATCTGGAGGGAGATTTCGAACATATTTTTAGGATAAACTATTGAATTTGCGATCAAAAAAAGGAATGGAGCTTGAATTAACTTGACACCCAAGGCCGAACACATCTTTAGGGCCGTGGTGTTGGTATTTTATGGACCATAAGAGCCTAAGTATTTGGTCATTCAAAAATAGCTAAATATGCTACAGAGAAGGTGGCTTGAGCTGTTGAAGAATTATGGCCTTACCATTAGTTGTCTCCTGTAGAAAAGCCAACAAAGTTGCCGATGCTTTGAGCTAGAAAAGTTTAGGAGCAATGGCTGCGATAATGATGGAGCAAATGGAAGGATTAAAACTGAAGATAGTGGATTCTACACATCACGTGTTAGTAGTTTTTAATTTCTCGTAACCCTCTTTGGTTACAAGAATTGAGGAAGCACAAGGAAAGAACGATGAAGTGGAGAAGCTCAAGAGTAGAATTGGGAAGGAGGAGTTATCCGATTTTTATTTGCACGAGGACGGTAGTTGTGGATGAGAAATTGACTGATTGTGCCTAAGGGCGTCGATTTAAGAAAAGAAGTAATGATGGAAGCTCACTTTTCCAAGCTTTCTATTCATTCCGGTAGTATTAAGATGTATCGAAACTTGAAGCAATTTTACTGGTAGAGAGGCATGAAGAGGGACATCGTAGAGTATGTGTCACGGTATTTGGTTTGCCAATAGATTAAGACCGAACATTAACGACCCGCTAGGCTATTGAAGTCTTTGGAGATATCGAAGTAGAAGTGGGAGCACATAAATATGAATTTCGTGATTGGGTTATCAAAGACAAGATGGGGTTATTGAAGACAAGATGAAGTAATAATGCTATTTGGGTGGTTGTTGACAAACTAACGAAATCGGTCTATTTTCGACCTATGATTCCTGCGACTTTTATGGATACCTTGGCGAATCTATATATGGATTGCATTGTTCGATATCACAGAGTTCTAGCTAGCATCGTGTCAGACTTAGATCCCCGATTCATTTCACGATTCCAGAAAAGTTTCCAGCAGGTCATGGGGACCCGGGTGAGTCTTAGCACCGCGTACCACCCATAGACAGATAGACAGTCAAAACGCACCAATCAAACTTTGGAGGATATGATTCGAGCGAGTATGGTGGATTTAACAAACTTTGGAGGACTCTCTGATGTAGATATAGTTTTCCTACAATAACAATTACCATAGTAGCATCGGAATGGCTCCGTTTGAGGCGTTATATGGGAGAAGATGCAGGCCACCTTTATATTGGGATGAGGTCGGTCAAAAAACCATCATGGGACCTGAACTGGTATAGGCTACCGTGAAAAAGTTGGCAATCATAAAATAAAGAATAAAAGCGGCCCAGGATAAACAAGCAAGTTGAGTTAACTTGAAGCGAAGACCGTCGACGTTTCATCAGAGGGATAAGGTGTATATGAAGGTTTTGACGATTAAGGGAGTAATGTTGTTTGAAAAGAGCGAGAAATTGAGCATGAGGTACGTAGGATCGTTCGAAATACTAAAGAAAGTAGGTGAGTTGCTGTATAGAGTAGCATTGCCTCCCGTATTGTCTAAAGTTCACAATGTGTTCCACGTTTCTCAATTAAGGAAGTACGTCTTCGATCTTAACTACGTGTTAGAATATGAACCACTAACCATTCCAGAGGACTTGTCTTACAGGGAAGAACCACTTCGGATTGTTGAACAGAAGGATCAAGTCCTAAGGAGGAGGACAATTTTGTATGTTAAGGTGCAATGGTCAAATCGTAGTGTTCGGGAGACTATATGGGAGCTTGAAGAAGAAATGCGATCAAAATATCTAGTTTTGTTCAACCTATGAGGTACATCAAGTTTTGAGGTCGAAACTTTCTATTAGAGGAGAAGAATATAATATTAGAGCCCATTAAGGGCATTCTTGTAATTTGGTCACCATTGGGTGTAAGGGTAGTATTTTATGTAGTTGAGGGCATTATGGTCATTAGGGCTATTAGGGCATGTCTAGTAAGATTAGGTTTTCTCATTCTTTCATTAGCCCCCTAATGTTTTCTCCCTATGCTCAAATACTCTCCTAATACCTTTTTCTCTCTCTAGTAGTAGAAGAAGATTGCTTGGAAAATCCAAGGGCAATCAAGGAGGGGAGACTTAGAGGCCTCAACCTAACCTATTACCCAAGATAATTCCTCTAATCTTCTTAATTTATGTGGATTTTGTCTGATGAGAGGGAATAGGAGTGATTATAGCATGATTAAGGGAGATTTTGGAATGTTTATGTTATAATGATGATGGATAGTTGGAATTTACTTGTTGAGTTGTGATCATAGTGTGTTTTTAAGTGTGTTATTGGATTGTTCAAACCATTATTCGAATTGATTGAGTTTGGATTTAATGCTCATGAAATGTTTGATGAAATGTGTGAAAGAATGTTTAGATTTTTGGGTTTTCGATCTTGAGAGGCGGCTTGGAGTTTGAGCTGCGGGTAAGGCTCAAGACCTCATTTGCGGCTCCCTTGCTACTGGTGACTCGCAGGTAGGCGCGGTTGGTGACTTGATAAGTAATAATTTTACTTATTTTTACATAGTATTTTATATGTAATTTTAGTGCTATTTTAATATGTTTTTTATATGTTTGATATACAAATAACTCAATTTTAGTATTTTCCATCAAATCAAAAATTGCTCTAAAATTACGATTTGTAGTTTGAAAATTAGGGTTTTAAGGTAAAATTATTATTTTGAACAAATAATACCCAAGTTCATTTGATTTTGCAGAAAAATGATGACTAAATACATTTTGGATCAGTTGGAGTATAAGGACTATAAAAATCAAAGTTGATTCAAGATAGCACATCTTTATCATTTAAATTTGACAATTTTTAGAATAATTTTTCTTCATCAATTTTACCAAGAAAATTATGGTTCAAATGATGGAAAAAGGTCTCAAGAGCATTATAGGAATAACTAAAATTTAAAAGGGCAAAATTCAAAATGAGGAGCGATTCGCGAGTCACGATCTGCAGGTTGCCATCTGCGAATTGACACCAACTTACTGATTTCGGCTAGTTCTAAATTGCAGTTTGTTCACACAACTTTTGTAGATAATTTCAATGTTCAACTGCACTTTGGAATGCCCTAGAAGATAACACAAAGTTCAAGGAGAACTTTTGAGGTCAACAGAATCAAATTTCATCATTATGTCTCCAACTTGGACAAAGACTTGAGTTAGGGTTATTTCTATGAATACATGCATTTGTATTCATGAAAGATATGCTTGGTTTATGCTTGGTTTTATGCTTGAAAGAGTATAAACCATAGTTTGGTAGGAGCAGCACTCCTTGTAAATATTTAGATTAGTTTTCTTTCAAGTTTTGTAAGAATAATCAATTCTTGTAATAAAATCTTGGAAGAACTTATACTCGACATGTTTGATGAAATGAAGGAAGAAGATTTGGAGCCATAATTGAGCATTTCTTACCTTACTCTTTCTAGTTTCATTCATGCATGCTTGTTATTTATGTGCTTAAGTTTATCTTAAATATGTTGAACTAAGTTGATTTCCACTGGGTTTAGGATGAAACTCTAATATGTTTGAATTGGTTTATAGCCTATTTATTCTTATTTATTCATTTATTTGGTCTTTAACACTTGTTGTTGATTAGCTACCAATTTCAAGTCATCTAGTTGTTATTTGACAAAGAGATTTGCACGTAACAATGGAAAGAGTAAATGAAATTTATGTTGAATCTCACAAGAGTAGTAATTCTCATAAGTGGATTAAGGATTAAAGCCGCAATTCATAATTTTAATGAGTTAATGCATGCAAGTCTTTACCATGAGAGTAGGAAAGCTCATGCAGTAGTAGTCTTTCATTCATAGAGAGATATAGTCTGGAGTACAAATAGAATTGAATCCTAAACATGAATAAAAATCATTATGGCCATAAGCTAAACTTTCATATTTGATGGATTCTTAAGCCTAATCAACTTTGTTTAACTAGTTGTTTTATTGTTTGTCTACTTAAATTTGATTTTCCTACTATTTCTCCACTACCAAAGTTTGATTGTTTAAATAATAAAGCAAGTTAATAGCCTTAATAGTTGTTAGTTCACGTTTCCTCGTGGGATCGACCCTAATACTCGTCACAACTACAATTGACTGGTGCACTTGCGGAACGAGTATTAGGTTATAAATTTTATTACTTATTTGTGTGATTTTAGATGGATTTATAGCTATATTTTGATATAATCTAAAGTCACAATTGTTGACCCGCGAATCAGCTTTGCTTGATCCGCGGGATAGTTGCTTGATCTGCGGGTGCGGATCACTTGACCTAGACCCGCGGATCACCCCCTGTTTTGGCAGTTTTGCTTCATTTTGTGTCCTAAGTCTAGGTTTGAGCTTTGATTACTACTTCTTGATGGAATTAGTGTATAATTAAGTGTTTAATTATGTGTCTTAGGTGAAGAAAGTGAGCAAACTTTCGTGTACTATTTGAACTAGTTTGGATCGAGATAAGTGGTGTTTGTATCCTTTGCATTTTGAAAAATAATATTTGATAAATTGAATGCTTTGAAATCTTATTTGTTATATTAAATGGCTTGAGCGTGGTTACTTTCTTGTTTTTACTATAAATTGAATATACGTGGGGACATATGCTTGTGTGAATAATGATTTGATTGGGCTCTTGAGTGAAATGGCTTATTATTATTTTTTTTGTCCAAATCTTGAGTGAAATGGCTTATGACGGGACTAGTTCCTTAATTTGGTGGAGGTGATATGATATTTTGGCCGCACTAACTGAGGATAGTTAGCTTTCGTTTTGAACTGAACTGGGCTGATCGGGAGTCAGCTTATGGCCGTGTTAACCGGATTGTAGTTATAACTATATATCCAAGGTCATTAGTTGGATTACTACTTGAGCTCATTTTGTCATTATGTGTTTATGATATGTGAAATGTATTTGGACCACGTACTTTGTGACTTATATGAATAACTATTATGTGTTTGAAATGCAAAATATATATGTATAACGCTCTCAAGTTACAAAGAGCTACATGTAATACTTAATGGGTGATTTTGTCACTCACCCCTTTATTTTTGACATGCAAGGAATGAGAAGTTCATAGAGGAAGAACTGAAATAGCTCTTGGAGCCACTTGACTTGATAATATGATGTCAAGCAAGTAGTAATAGTAGATTTTGTTTACATGTTTAGACTATGTTATGCTATGTCATAGTGTGAATTGAGACTAGTGTTTGTAGTAAGTGCCTCAGGTGTATTTGAAGTAGGGGTGACAATTTCTGATACGACCAAAAAACACGACACGAACTTAACCCGAAAATAGCGGGTTTGGATTGAAACTTGGCGGGTCAAGTCGAAATCAGGTCGGACCCAACTGACCCGAGGGTCGACCCCCGAACCCGAAAAAAAAAAACGTAACATCTTATAGTTTTGTTGCATCTATCTACATTTAAACACAAATTTCACCTTGGATAATTAATCAAGTAAATAGTAAGAGAAATTAAGAATTCTACCTAGGTTTATGAGGAGTAAATTGTAAAAGAAATCAAGTATATGTTAGTGTGTGATTTTGATATTAATGTGTAAAAAAAATGTATTTGATCATTGTGTGTGTTAGTCTCTTTTCTTCCTTTTCTTTTTCTTGTTTTTTTCTTCTTCTCCTCCTCTTTTTTTTTTTTTTTTTTTTGGGTTGGCGGGTCGAGTCGGGTTGGGTTCGGGTTGGTAGGTTGGGTGTTATACCTATGACTCAACTTGACTCGCCAATCTGAAACTCGACCCGATTGCTACCCCTAATTTGAAGGTTCGAAGATTGTGGTGTTGGATGATATTGTACTTATGTGAATAACGATATGTATTTGACTTTATGATATTTGGATTGTTAACTGCTTTAATATGCGATACCTTGTGTCTTTGCTTAGTCTAAGACATAGTGGGTGTTATGTCCTGGGGAAAGGGGAGTGACAAACCCCATACTACATCTCACATGAATGGTGAAGGCTCTTATTAAAGATCCACTACTGATAATAAACCTCAAAGTGGGATCTCAAGCCCATTACTGGTCCTACCTTGTCCTCCTTGAAACTAACCTCAAAGAAGAGTTTGTGCCCACTCTTGCTCATTCTTTGTTTTCCTTGGATGAATTTTTTCGTTGATTAAGAAACGCGAGTGGATTAAAATCCGCATAAGGCTATAGACGAAAGGAGCTTTTACATTGTTGATTGGAAGGGATTAGTCAGTTCAGGATGGGTCATTTGTTTATAATGTTTGTGGATGATGTCTATTATGACAAGTTTTTTTTTTAAAATTTTTTCAATAATAGTTCTCATTATAATGTATTTTGCCTCTCACATAATTAGGATGAGACTCCTAAATTTGTGTTGGGTGTGATTCACATACTTTTTGACATACACAATTTGACGTATGCCTCCCAAAAACATCTACTTAAACTTCTTTTGTTTTTTTTCCTCCTTCCTAACCGCCAAAGTCGGGTGGCAAGAGAACGCCTTATGGTCTATTATGCCCAGAATGGCACATTTGAAGTTCATATGTGGTTCCACGTTTGAGCTTGAGCTTGAAGTGGCTCATTAGCATTACAATTTCTAGGCAAAATCTATCTTTTTAGCTCTTCAATAATTGCCTTTTTTTGAATAACAAGTGGGAATCCAATGTTATAGGCAGGATACGTGACTCACATGACTGGATTATGTGTTCCCACAGGGGGTGTTCAATTACAATTAGTAACTGGCATGACAAGACATTAATTTTTTTAATGCAGAATCAATTTCAATCACAGTTTTAAGTTATAATATTTGGTCGATCCACCTCAATGATGTTTTGAACATTCATCGTTCTTAGCTGCCCCAACTGCATATGATTTTTTTGTACAATGTGACTGGTTTGTATTCCTCACAATGCATTCGGACATGTCATAGAAAATTTTCAATTACATACATTTCTATTTTTTCCCAATAAGCATTTATGATTTCCCAGCGTTAAGTGTTACAGCCCGCACGCAGGTGTAACACGCCACATATTAGATTCACCTAATACGCAAGGCTCTAAAATCAAAGCAAGTCTAAATCACAATATAATAAATAACTAAAAAAAACACCTCACTTATTACAATCATCCTCAAATAATAAAATTGACTTCCATAAAAGTCATCAAATTTTTTGAACGGGTATAATTAACATTATACATAAAAGAAGCTAATGTCGTAGGCTCATCGCCACAAACTTACCAACTAATAATCCTCAAAATATTTTCTTTATTCAAGAACCAAAACACTTGCTAGCCTATCCTAAATTAACTAGGCCTGCAAAACAGATAAGAGACATGGGATGGGCAACTAATATGCTCAGTAAGCAATTCTACCCATTTCTCACCAGTTTGGGCAGTTACATATATACATATATATAATACATGCATTCATTCCGTCACATATTATCCATATCACACCCAAAACATTAGTAAATAATATATGCATCAAAATTGTGTCATATCAAACGAAACATAATCCATACATACATGTTCACACGTAAGTAAGCTCAGATTCATCAATGCAAAAACCAGTGGTACTAGATATCTAGCCTAACTTTTTCTCAGTTAGGAGGGCCATGTAGCGTGTATATATGTCCTGATTACTCACCGTCAGGGAGGTTGACGAGAACTAGTTCTCTCTGGTGTAAAAAGAGTAATCAGAGCCAAAAACATACATATCATACATTCACACATCACACGCATACATGCATATACATATAGACAAACAAAATGCCACAAAATACAAAAGATTTACGCACATATCACATGTCCATTCTAAATTTCATATTACAAAAACATTCATGATAAGAATAAATATACATATAAAAATATATACATATATAGTTTTTAAAACACGAGAAAGGTTATAAACCACTTACCTCAAAGTCCAATTCCAACTTCTCTAAATCGATAATCTCGATTTGAAAACATAGATCACCCAGTTATGATTGAAATAAAAATACAATTTCACTTTAATACTTATATCTAATAAAATACTAAAAACTCAAAAACTTGCATTACGAATAAATCTAAAACTTACGAGCCCAAAATAAGAGAAAAGATATAATATCAGTTATACTTCCCGATTGAAAACTTAAACAAACTTAATTTCAACGTATGCTTAATTTAACAAAAAAAGAATGTCTTAAAACCGCAAGTTACTATTAAAACTTAATTATTCTTATTACCAAAAAAGAAAATCTAAGAGCTAAGCATTAAGATTTCTTATTACCCTAAAAAGAAATCCAAAGGCTAAGCACATGACAAGCCAAACCGTAATTGGAGTGAATAAAACTCATTGTGTCATCCACCCAACTATCAGAAGCAGTAGCATTCTTTTAGAACTAGAAATATAATGGGATAATTACACAAACCTCCCTTGAGGTTTATGACAATTGCAGGCAGTACCCTTCAGGTTTCAAAAATTACACTTAGCTCCCCTCACTATACAAAAGGACTATAATACCCTTAGGACAATACTTTTTTTACAACAATGCTTTTTTTTTTATACAACAATGCTTTTTTTTTATTTTTTTGAGAGAATTTAATAAAAATAATAAAATAAGAGCAAAGATTTTTTTTTTCAAACTATTCGGTGCTTGTAATTGGCAAAAAAAATAGACGTGTTTTTTCTCTCTTTTTTTTTTTAAGTTGATTGATGTTGAATATATTGGTGACTTTGATTCCACAATTTGGTTGTGATGTTGAATAGTACTCTTAGATTTATGGTAATGGTAGAGGTGTTATTTTTTTTCTTTAATTGGTGAGTGGAGGTGGTATTAAATTTTTTTTAAACAACAAATTTGGTCTTATATTTTTGACAAAGTTACTTGAAAAAAAAATCTTTCACTTAAAGCCAAGAGGGTAAATTTGGAAATTCATGTAATTTTGCTGCTGATGTCATCATTTTGTTACCCAAACAATGAAAATAGGGGAGGTAAGTGTAATTTTTAAAACTTGAGGGGTACTGTCTGCAATTGTCATAAACCTCAAGGGAGGTTTGTGTAATTATCCCAAATATAATTGGGGAATTCATGCCTCCGTTCCGTGATTTCCTTGCCTTTCCGTTGTCCTTTTTTTTGGTGGTCGTGGGTCCATATGGGACCCACAAATTACCTTGCCAAGCTAATGAGTGAGTATTGCGTGCACCACGCACGCCACGTGGCGTGCCACGTGGTGCACTAGAACCAATCACACATCGCCAAATAATACAAGGTATGACCCATCATTGCCACATGGCGATAAATTATTGGTTCTAGTACACCACGTGGCAATGCACGTGGTGTATTGTATACTTTTTCCAAGCTAATGCCCTGAATCCTGCTGGTCTGACACCATAGCCATTCTATGCCCGTTGCGGCTTCGTTCGTTCGTTTGCTCCTTTTTTTTTTTTTTTTTTCAGCAGAACAATGAAAACATCCAGATCTACTCTCTTCTTCTTCGATAAACTAGCAATTAAATTTTCTAGAAATAATATATAACCATCAATTCCTGAAAATTATTGAAACCTTAAAATCCCTAATTTTCTACAAACCCGTCAATTATAACTTTAATTCTAGACACAAAATTAAAATTGAAAATCAATAATTTAAGCTCACCTTGTTTGTTATAAGGATCCAAAGATAGTCTGCAAATCCCTGGATAAATTTTTCCACTCACTTCTTGTTCTTACCCTTAAAAAAAATAGAGAGTCAACTTAAATAAAAAAAGAAAAAGAGACATCGTTATGTGTTCTAAATACAAGACAAGAATTCTTTTTATTTACTACTATTATTATTAGTAATAAACTCCCTCAACTTCTCAAAATTCTGTAATGGCCCCAAAATAACTCCTCACAAATTATAATTAAACCCCTGATTGGGCATGGGGTATTTCATTAAGATTTGCAATGTTTTTCACACTTTGACATATTTGATTATGTAAAATTCAATACATTCATGGCATCAAACTCATGGTACATGTTTGATAAAAATTTATTTTGAAGGCCAGGACTGGAGATTCATCACTGTTTAGCACAATCAATCTTGCTAGAAACTTACTAATAATAATAAACCTCAATCAGAGATCTCAAGCCCAATACTGGAGTTATCTTATAGTCATTGAAGCCTGCCTCAAAGAAGAGCTTTGCCCAATCTTTCTGATTCCTTTCTCTTCCTTTGACTAGAACCATCATCAGCATATCAAAGAACAGTTGAGTTTCAATAGCCTCATCTTTATCATCTCCTCTCTGCTGGTCTTTCACCAGCATGTCAATAATTATAACCTTGCCTCCTTTTCCCTTGCTAGGAATTGCTTCTTTACATTTCTTAAGTATTTGTACGCACTCCTCATCGCTCCAATCATGCAATATCCACTGGTTAATTGCCATTTACATCATAATCCGTCGAAAATTTTGTCAGAAACATCATACATTAATAAAAAGCAAAAATAAAACGAAATTTTAAAGTCCCAATATCATCCGTTTGTGCCCTTCCATCATAGTTATTGTATTCATGATAGAATTTTACTCTAATATTTTGCATGAAAAATATATATGTATTTTTTTGGAAAAATGTAAACAGTGTAAGGGTGAATTTGTGCTTTTCACAATGATTGGTGCACTATTGTCATTTAGCAGCCAAAAATTAAAGAAGTACTGCCATTTTTACTATATCAAGATCTACAAGACGAGACAATGTTTGATCATATAAACAAAGGGAAATGATATATTACATTCGATTAATGTGCTAGGTCATTTCTCAAAGTGAAAATCAGATCTCGACTAATCCGGAAGGACATATAAAAAAACACATATTGCCCTGTTGCCAATAAAATATGACTAATTACGCAAAAAAATAACAAATAAGACAGCATTGAGATCTTAGTCAGTTATTTGACATATAAAACTTTTTAATTGTTTTGTTCATGATGCAGTTTCTAATTAAGGTAAATCTCATGCGCTCATCAACTACTATTCAATCTTCCATTTGAAGTTGACACTTGTTTCTGTAGTTGGTGAAAGTTTTAAACTTAAAACATAAGGAAACAAATTGTAAAAAAAATAAAGAAAACCAGATAAATATGCCTGATTGATTTTATACCTTCAGTAACACAGCATCTGTAGGAGGAATGGCTTCAAACATGTCTCCTCCAACATAAGCCAAATTCTTGCTACTCCCATCCAAGCCAGCAACAACATGAGGAAGATCAAGCACAGTGCATTTCAGATCAGGGAAAGCATCAGCAATGGTCATAGCCAAAGTTCCAGTTCCACCACCAACATCAACCAACGAATTCAACCCCTCAAAAACATGCTTGCAATGTTTCATCACTAAGGCTACTAATCAGTCGGGCATCGCTAGCCATTCCTTCGTTAAAAAATTGATTAACCCGCGGGTGCTCACCTGCCAGCTTCCAAAATGCCTTCCTGATGACAAGTATAAAATGGGGTTTCATCGTCACATTGAAACCACTGGCTAAATTGGTGCCATGGATCAGTCAAGATTGGATCCAGCATGGATAACAAAAATGGTGTCACACTAAAAGGGTTACTTTTCAATAGAAGTTTAGAAGCAGAAGTGAGCTCATAACCCTCTTCCAATTCATTTCCAGGAATCTTTGCTTTGAGAAAGAAGCCTGAGTGGATCAAAATCCGCATGAGGCGATAAACAAAAGGGGCTTTTGCACTGCTAATGGGAAGAGCATGGATCAATTGAGCAAGTGTCATTGGCTGGCCATGTTTGTGGATAATATCCGGAATGTCTAATTGAACTGCACATTTGAGAGACATAGAATTTATGAAGTTGAAAATATGGTTCCATATGTGAGCTTGAGCTTGAAGAAGCTCACCAGCTTGATCACCATTTCTGGCCAAATCCATTATTTGACTAACTGTAGGATTGTTTCTTTTTGGTGGAGTGTAGAATTATAACTAGTAGATTTCGCATTTTATAGACTGGGAATGGGACTCACTCACGTGAACCACGTAGCAATAATTTCTTCTGTAATACTGAAAACATACTATTTAAAAATAGAAAAATAATTATGTTAAGATATGTGATCTTAAATGTGACAGACATTTCTAATATCACTAACCATCTCTTCAATGTCTCCAAACTAATTTTTGTATCCGTTCTCATCTCTAAAATTTTGAAATCCACATCTATTTTACAAATACTTACTTTTAAAATTTAATGCGTTTGAAAGTAACAATAAAAATTTGGGTAAATTACTAAATATCTTCCTATGGTGTCTCTTTTGATCACATAATCTCACTATTTTTTTAATAACCAAATAGAATGTGAAAAAGGTATAGAATAAATGCTTTGTCATAGAGTATTTTCAAAATATTCACATCTCATTATATTGATGCAGGATATTTCATGATGTTGATTGGGTTAAATACACAGAGTTCGGAATATTTTGTCCATTTTTTATATTCTATAAAATTATAAAAGATTATGTGGTCATATTGAAAAGATAGAGGGATTATATAATCGAAAGTCGAAAGGGAACTATAGGGGGTGTTTGATAATTTACCCTAAAAATTTGTTATGTATATGCAACTTTCAACAGTGATACTGATTGGCAGCAGAAACGATGACTAAGCAACTGATTGTCGTCTACAGGCAATAGCTTTATGGGTAACCATACTATAGTTGCCTTTTCTTGACCAAACATAAATTAAAGTATATAATTAATTGGTCACTCTCGTCGACTACTTGGTGTGATGTGACCACATTCTTCAGTGTTTCTGTATTTGGCTGTCCATAGATAGGTTTGGTTTATTATTATATCATTTTTGGAAGTTATCCCAAAAAAAAAAAACCCAAAAAAATGTTCTGGACACAGGAACCTAATGTATTATTTGGAAGTCTGAACATAAAATGCATTACTTCTATTGAAACTTAGAATTCACTTCATATACATGTGTTAGAATATATTTATATTGTCAATATAAAAAATAAGGATTTGTACCAAATTACTGTAATTCTTTTTATTGAAGTATATTAGCAGTTAAGAAAATCATGCAACTTACGCTAAAATGATGCTTCCTTCTTTTTTCTTTTGTTTTTTGGTTTTTGTTGGGGGTGGGGGGAATTAAAGAGTGATACTATTGAGTCATGGTTGAGCCAGATTGCAAGGTTATAGTCGAGAACTGAAGCATATATTAAAAAAAATGAATTATCATGTGATTTATAGCAAATTTACTTCTCACAAAAATTTGATATAGCACAATTGGTTGAGGAATTTTATTTCTTATCCTATTAGTTTTATGTCTGTGTGCTGTGTCTGTTAATTTTTATCATAAATATTCGAATTTCCATGTGCCAGGTCTTGAAGCTGTGTGAATTCAGGGATACAATTACAGATACTAAATGACATGTGAGCAAGAATCAAATTGAGTACCATGAAATAACGAAAAGTTCTTGTATGGTTCGCTATCTAAACTTATAATATTGTTTGTGAATAATGTTTTGTATGCCTATTTGAATTGCATATCTAAGAGACAGTGGAATTTATGAAGTTGAATATGTGATTCCTATGTGACCCTTGAGCTTGAAGTGCCTTCACTATCTCTTGCCAAATCCATTTCTTTTTTATTTCTTTTATTAGACTCTTGAACAGTTCTACCTTTTCTTCCAATACATTTAACAGTGTAGAAAGCGAACTTTACCTTACAAGTCGGATATGGGATTCACGTGGATCACATAATAGAAAAATGATTTGGTGACAAAAAGGTTATAAAAAATATTAAGTTCTTGAAGAATCAAATACTAAATAATATGCATAAGAATCAAATTCAGTAACATGAAATAACGGTAAGTTCTTTCATTGTTCTGTATAAGTAAATATGATAATGTTTGTGAATAACGTGTGGTATGCCTAATTGAACTGTAAATCTGACGGACATAGAATTTATGAAGTAGAATATATGATTCTCCACGTGAGCTTGAGCTCGAAGTTGCTTCACATTTTCTTGCCAAATCTACCACTTTTTTATTTCTTTTATTAACTGCTGAACAGTTCTATATTTTTTCCGTTAAGTTTAATATATGTCGAAAAGGTACTTTACTTTACAACTGGGACATGAGTCTCACATAAAGGTGGCACGAAAATACTATAGTTGCGAAAGATACCAGGAAAAGTAAGTTTTTGATTAAAAAAGATGATAAGTTTTTGTTGAAACGTATCTCTTTTTTACAAAAATTTATTACTTTTGTTGAGAGTTATGGTAACGAACAAAAAATCAATATATCATTTTTCCACATAATAATAATTGCAGCAAATAATAACAAAAAACTTGCTATGATTAATAGTAAGTAGTTGTTAAACTAAATTTCATAAAAAGGATATTGAATGGTCAAGATACGTTATGCCATTACTTGATGCGTCACTACAAATATTACACATTGCATAAGTATGATGAGTCCATTTACTAAGGAGGATCTATCATGCTTATGTGGGCCAATTAGTTGTCCAAACTTAACTTCATTGAGAAGGTGTTGCGTGTTTAAACTGTACCATATGGCACTACCACGTGATGGATCAATATCTATCATAATGTGCCATATAAGAATAGTGATCCTCTGTCTAGTAGCTAATAGATAATAAGTTAAGGATCATATTTATATGATGTGATTAGTGTTGATACACCACCATGCATAGCAGTTTGATCAACTAATATTTTTTCCGACCTAATGAACCCCAAGCAATAAAAGGAAAAGCCAAAATAATGTTTGTTGCTCAAACTCAAAGATGTGGAAGCAGAATCAATGAATAGTTGGATAAATTGATTTTCATGTTGCATCAACCTGTCAATTGATCTTTGGCTTAGCTGTTTTCAATCGATTCACATCGATCAGGACCCACTTGATTAGGTATCCACGTCCATGGCAAAACAATATGGCATCGAGCCTTTTCACGATCATTGATTAATTAGCTGTCATCCACTGCCAGAACATATGGTATTGATTAAGCCTTCCATGATACATTCCTTTCTTTCTTTGTATTTTTCTAAAATTTTGTGCATGAATTATTTGTGACTGAAGATTTTGCTAACTTAGGCATGGAATTACTGGTTATAAACAATATTAATATTGTCTTTGTGCAAGCTGTATTTTAAATTCACCAACTATGATCCCCACGTCAATGCCTATTGGTAAAGCTTTGACCCCATTCCACAGGATAAGCAAGGAAAATCCATACATTAAAATGGAGCTTAAGGCTAAATAATTCAAATCTAGCCATTTTCTTTTGAGAAAAAAATTTAAAATCTAACTTTCGGGCGGATTAGAGACTAAAATTATGTCAAATTAATGATAGAATGTATTACTGTATGATGTTAGATGCAAACAATGAACTCTGGATTGTGCGAGAGTGTTGATGATAAATTAAACCACATATTGGTGCACAAACTTGATTTTATTTGATACCTTAGAATTTTTTTTGGGGCTTAAATAAGACTCTAATCTGTGCATCGAGGTAGGAAAAAATGGAAAGCTTCAAAGCCAATCTAGCGATCTCGCAGTTATCACTTATTTATCAAAATACGGGAATTTTTAATCAAAACAAAAATTATGTTATTGATGTCTCGAAAATCAAATTCAAAACCGATTTCATCTCGATTTTAGTTAAAACTGGTCATGCAGAAATAATAAGAAGAAGTGAATGCGTTAGGCCTTTTAAATGTGTGAATTTAGGAACACATTTTTAGATAATAAATAACATGCGTAAAGAATCAAATTGAGTAACATGAAACATCGGAAAGTTCTTTTATGGTTCGGGATAAGTACATATGATATTGTTTTGTGAATGATATGTGGTATGCCTAATTTAATTGTACATCTAAGGGACGTGGAATTTGTGAAGTTGAATATATGATTTCCTATGTAAGCTTGAGCTTGATGTAGCTTCACTCTTTCTGGCCAAATACACCTTACTTCTTTTATTAACTCTTGAACAGTTCTTTTCCTTAAAAAAATTTTTTTGAACAGAATTTTTTTTTTTTTTTTTGCCCCAATATGTAGAATTCAGACTTTGCTGAATAGTTAGGGTACGGGCATCACATGAATCACATAACAAGAAAAGGCTATGGCGGCAAAAAATTATCAATAAAATAGTAAATTTATGGAAATGAAAGTTACAAGTTTTGTGAAACTTTTTTTTTTTAACCAAACTTTAGTATTTTTATTGGGAGTTAGGACAACGAAAAGTCAATATATCATTTTTTCACTAAACTCTTTCACACAAGTTGAATGTCGACAATGTGTAGAACTTTTTAATTGAAATCGATTTCACCAATTTGAAAAAGCCATTAAAAATGTCAATATTTTTTATTTTGATTAAAAAACCAATATTCAAGTAAAAATCCTGCTCCGTTTTACATTTTGACTTTATTTGTAATATCAAGGCCCTCCATGGGCATATTAGAAAATTAGACTCCTGGGGTTAGTTGGTGAATTAAAATTTTGAAGTACTTGATTGCAAATTTGATAAACTTCTTTTCAACCCAAAAAGACTAGGGCTCTCATTCTTCTTTCATTCTTTCTTCTTCTTCTTCTTAGCTCTTTTCCTTCCTCTCTCTAAATCTCCCTCTATTCTTGCTTGAAGAAGGTAGTGAAGAACCTCACATTCAAGGGGAGATAAGTAGGGGAAATTTTGAAGTTTCCACCCAAGGTAATTTTTCCTCAAAGCCCATTTTTTCTTCCTTTGTTTTGGTTTATGTAAGAATTGATAGATTTGAAGGTTGATTGAAGAGTTTTGGGTTGTCTATGCTTTATTAGCTTTGTGCCTTGTGTTGTTGGTGAAGATGTCTGAGATGGTGTTGGTTTATGATGAATGTGGGTTAAGAACATTGAGGGTTATATGTGATTTTGGGTATGATTCATGATCTATGTGGTATATGTCGCGCCCCATTTTTTCGTTCGAAAATAGGTGAGTGAGTGAAAAAGGAAAAGGAAGAATTAAATGTGGGTGTGTTTATTTATTGGAAAAGGAGTGCAAATTTTTGTAAAATGATTTTCAGAAAATACTTTATAAAAAAATAGTTTGACAAAAGATATGATTTTTTAGAAAATTGCTTTACTTAAAAAAATAAAAGAAAAAGGCCTAAAATGGGACTTTGAAAATGCGACGGTTTTTTGGGCCCGAAAATAGAGTCTAAAAAGGGTTTTTAGTAAAAAGGGAGTCGCCACTTGGTATTGAGTTTTGGTGTACCAAGTCACCAGAAAATATTTTATAAAAGGTAAGAAAATCGAGAATGATTTATTTAGAAAAATGATTTGAGAAAAATGTAAGAAAAGCGATAAAAACCCTTTTAGACAACTCCAGGTCTTTGAAAACAAGAGAAAAAGGTTCGGGAGTCACAGTTGAAGAAAGGGAAGGCAAAGGCTCGCGCCTAAGGCACCCTTTCAACCTAGCCGAAACTAGTTGCGAGGTTTAGTCTAAATTTTCCTAATATAACCCTAAGACTTTTATCACATTTGGATGCAACTATATGAATGCAAATCTAGTCCTAAAAATGGGTATCGTTAAGGGACAAAATATTCCATTGAGGTTTGATCGAGATATTCGCATTAATTGCGAAACCCGAGTCTAGACCTCGATGGAGTCACGAGTGTAGATGCAAAATGGAATGCAAAAGAAAAGGAAAATAGTAATATAGATAGTAAGTGAACAAAGAAGGTGGGGATGCAAACATAATGGGTACGGGGGACTAATGGACTCGTGATTAACTATTCCTACTCACGGAGGGGGGAACGACATGTACGCTATCGCTTCCCACGTGAGCAGATGACTATTTCTAGTCAAATCACACAAATGACCTAAGATTCTATGTGTGGTGGAATCTAAATGTTATGTACTAAACATATGTTTAAAATAGATAATAAGTGATAGAGTATATATAAAAATCATGCAAAATGGAAAAAGGCCTAAAACAAAAAATGTGTGTGAAATGGCATGGAATGAACACGCGAGAAATGATTCTAATACTAAAATGACCTAAAGGCCTAGTATTGGATTAGCTTGTTTTTCTATAAATTCTCTGCTAGCGTTGGACTAGCGAGGAAACCGGAATTAGTCACAACTAGCGTTGGACTAGTGTGGTGACGATGCACATATAGAATAATAAACCAAGTAAGTAAATAAATAAAAAACATAGATTAAAAGCAACAATCAGATAAAAGAACATAATAGCACGTAGGAGCATATAGCACGCAAGCATGATATTCTAGATGCAAAGTCCTAAAGAAAGCGAATAAAACACATAAGCACATAGCACACATAGCACACAAAGCCCTAACTATTACACCGGAGAAGCCTAATTACAATCTAAAAAATAGAAAGAAAAAATAAAAAATAAAAGATAACCTATCTAGCCTATCTATTACATTTTCTATCTAAAATACATAAAATTTTGTTAACTAGATGAAAATATAAACTATCTATTACACTTTCTAGCTAAATACAAAAATTTTGCTAAATAGAATATTACCTATCTATTACATTTCTTTGAATAATTAGAATTAAACTCAAATAAATAAAATAACATAAATAAATACTCACATATAAGTAAAATAATAAACACTTAAAAAATACATAAAGAAAAACACATAAAAAAACATAGGAGCACATAAGAGCACACAAAGAAAAACAAAAGGGGTAATAGAGGTACCTTCCATTCGTAACCCGGTACAAATTGCTAAGAAAATCAACAAACATATCAAGGTACCACTATTTAAAGTATAAAATATGAAATACTTAAAATTGGGGATAAAATGTCAATTTCGAGCAAAATTAGAGGCTTAGAATAAAAATCCAACAAGTATCTAGGGCTTAAAACTAAGATTTCAACAAGTATAGGGACTTAAACTAAAATTCCAGCAAGTATAGTAAACTAAACAAAATTCCAGCAAGGTTGAGGGGACAAAAAATAAAATTTCAGCAAGTATAATGACTTAGAATAAAATTCCAGCAAGGTTGGGGGGACACAAAAATAAAATTCCAGCAAGTATAATGACTTAAATAAAATTCCAGCAAGGTTGGGGGGACAAAAAATAAAATTCCAGCAAGTATAATGACTTAAATAAAATTCCAGCAAAGTTTGGGGGACAAAAAATAAAATTTCAGCAAGTATAATGACTTAAATAAAATTCCAGCAAAGTTGGGGGGACAAAAAATAAAATTTCAGCAATAGTAGGAACCAAATTACAAAAATTTTAGCAACTTTCAAGGGTTAAAATACAATTCCAGCAAACTGGGGGATAAAATTGCAATTTTCAGAAATATTGGAGGGTAAAAAGGTAATTTTTAGAAAATATAGGGGTCAAAATATAATTTTACAGAAATATAGGGGTCAAAATGCAATTTTACAGAAATATAGGGGTCAAAAATGTAATTTTACAAAAATATAGGGGTCAAAATACAATTTTATATAAATATAGGGGTCAAAATGTAATTATATAAAAGTCGGGAGACCTAAATGCAATTAATTAGGACCTAATTGAAAAGAAAATAAAATCATGGGGGTCAATTTAGAAAAAATAGAAACTTAAATGCACAAATCATAAATGTTCAGGGCCACAGTAACATTAATAAAAGTATAAGGACTATAAAATAAATACCTATTATTAATTAAAATCAAATTAGAAAAACTAAACCCACAAAACGACGTAGTTTTGAGTGAAACTACGTCAAAACGACGTAGTTTCACTGTCGCGCCCATTTTTCGAAAGAGGAAAATAATTAATGATGAAAAAAAATGAAAAAGAAGAATTAAATGTGGTTGTGTTTATTGGAAAAAGAAACGTGTAAATTTTTGTAAAAAATCATTTTTTAGAAAATGCTTTGTAAAAGATGATTCAATAAAATATGACAAACAACTGCTTTATTTTTTAAAAAATAAAAGAAAAAGGCCTAAAATGGGACTTTGAAAATGCGACGATTTTTGGGCCTAAAAATAGAGTCTGAAAAGGGTTTTTAGTAAAAAACGGAGTCGCCACTTGGTATTGAGTTTTGGTGTACCAAGTCACCAAAAAATATTTTGTAAAATATGAGAAAATCAAGAATGATTTATTTAGAAGATGATTTTTGAGAAAAAATGTAAGAAAACAAAAAACCCTTTTAGACAACTCTAGGTTTTTGAAAACAAGAGAAAAAGGTTTGGGAGTCACAGTTGAAGAAAGGGAAGGCAAAGGCTCGCGCCTAAGGCACCCTTTCAACCTAGCCGAAACTAGTTGCGAGATTTAGTCTAAATTTTCCTGATATAACCCTAAGATTTTATCGCATTTGGATGTAACTATATGAATGCAAATCTAGTCATAAAAATGAATATCGTTAAGGGACAAAATGTTCCATTGAGGTTTAGTCGGAATTACCGCATTAATTGCGAAACCCGAATGTAGACCTCGACGGAGTCACGAGTTTAGGTGCAAAATAGAATGCAAAAGAAAAGGAAAATAGTAGTATAGATAGTAAGTGAACAAAAAAAGTAGGGATGCAACATAACGGGTACGGGGGACGAATGAACTCGTGACTAACTGTTCCTACTCACGGAGGGGGGGAACGACATGTACGCCATCGCTTCCCACATGAGTAGATGACTATTTCTAGTCAAATCACACAAATGACCTAAAATTCTATGTGTAGTGGAATCTAAATATTATGCACTAAAATAAATGTTAAAATAGATAATAAATGATAAAATATATATAGAAAATTATGTAAAAATGGAAAAGGCCTAAAAAGAGAAAATGTGTGTGTAATGATCATGAAATGCACACAAGAAATGATTCTATCACTAAGATGACCTAAAGGTCTAGCATTGGACTAGCTTATATTCTAAAAATTCTCCGCTAGCGTTGGACTAGCGAAGAAACCGAAATTGGCCACAACTAGCGTTGGACTAGTGTGGTGACGGTACACACATATATAATAATAAAGCAAATAAATAAATAAAGCATATGTGGAGGCTCGTTACTAATTTATTAAATACTAGTGATTTTATTATTTAACCATTTAGTTACATTATTTATATACAACTACTAGACTTAAGAGACATTGTAGCCTTAATGTTAGATTACACAAAATCAGCGAGTAGATTTGCATACCTAAAATATTTAGCACCTGATGGTGATCATACCAATAACTTACTGACACTACGGTTGTTCACAATGACCACTAGATTTTAATCGTATAACCATTTGTTCATTTATTTGTGCGCTAATATCATTATTGTTATTAGCTTGGATAGTTAATGTTGGAAATTGAATTGGCAAAATTATTTCACTAAGTTATAGCACCTGAAATACTAAGACCAAGAGATATTAGTGTAAACTATGTTCGTGTATAATTCATGTGTGGTGTGTGAAATAATTAGATTAACATGGCGAGATATTTATTACCTTTTGGAAAAAAAAAAACACGAGAGCAAAGATCAAACAATTGAAGTCGGCAAGGTGAATGGTCAAACAAGCAAGCATGAGGTGGAAAAATTTTAAGAGCCGTTAAATGGCAAGGAGATGACTCTGCTTTTATCTTTTAACCCATTATTAAGCTGGCTGGACTTGATAGAAAATTAATAATAGAAGCTCAGCCAAAGAGGAAAAATCGGACAGCAAAGAAATAGAGAGGAGAGCAAGATTGAAGGAAAGATTAGGAAGGAAAACTAAAGGGAAGTTGTTTTATCAACCCGATAGGTAACTTTTCTTGAACTTTTTGAGTTCACCTATGAGTTATGGAGTCATTGACATGATATATTTAAGATAAGAACCTGAGAAATCATGTTGGAACTTGGAAAAATTGGAGTTTACATATATAAAGTTAAGAAACTTTTATGTATGCGTAATCTGGATCACCTTAGAAGACTAGTTATAGCTTGATAAAGAAAGCTTAGAATTTGTAGGTTCTTAGGTTGTTAAAAACTAGGATCATAGAAATTGTTACGGGTGTAAAAAATTTGGAGGTTGTTGAGCTCTACCCTTCTCAAAACCATTCCCCAAACTGGCCGAAAACCAGCTTCGAACAGGTTACAACATATGTTATCCCCCTTTGTGATTGAATTTTAAGTGTAACAACTTTAAAATTATGGCTTTATGTCAACCTAAAGATGGTTATCCAATGATTTCAGTAAATAGAGTGTAAAAATAGTGGCAAATGAATAAGTATAGCTGGAGAGGAGTTGCTTTGATTGAATTGTTGTCGAGAAACCCGTACGAACAGTCGGTGATGCGCAGCTTTGGTAAATCGATCATAACTTGATGTAGGAAACTTAGATTTGAATGATTCTTGATGATTTAGAAACTAGATTCATAGGGATTTAAAATGGTATAAATCATGCACCGAAATTATTTATAGATTAATTCGCAGAAATTATATAAAGTGGGCTGAAAAATCGATTCTGCATGAACAGGTTTAGTGAAGGGCTAACTTTAAGCGAGATTTTGAACTTGTTCTTGTTGGAGTTTGGGCTCATGTTCTTCACGAAAGTTGTAGATTGTATAATGGAGTTATCAATCATGTAAACAATACAATCTGATTCTGTGTTTATTAACTCCAGAGATGACATGAACTTGGCTGAACATCCAACCTGCACGAACAGGATCAGTGCAGCGACAATTTGTAGGCTAATTTCGAACTTGTTCTTGTTGGAATTTAACTTGATGATCTCCACAAAAGTTTTAACCATTGACCAGTAGTTTCTAACCATATGAGCCACGACTCCTGATTCTTTGTAGATTGAACTCACCATTCAATGAAAATAGACAAGAAAACCAAACCTGCACAACAGGGTTGACAATGTGCCAGGTTTTGGTTTAAAGTTGCACCTGTTGTTGTGGGAATCTGAATTTGTTTTCTTCATGAAAGTTATAGTCCCTAAACACTAGTTTCCATACCTATAAATGGTGAAGCAATTCAAGTTTTCTACCAAAAGTTAGACTCAATTGAATCTAGACACTTGAGATGACTATAACTTGAACATTGACGATCGGTGAACTACTTTGTGATTGAGATTTAGCTAGGTTATAATTGGATTTAGAATTGGATGTCTTCATGAAAATGTTCTAAATTGAGTCTAGTTTATATGGGCATCAAGTTGGTAAAATTTAGTAGAGGAAAAATAGAGTTAGACTCATATGTATACAAGCTCCTCTTATGAGAAACCCTAAATTTTATTATTTATTCATTCACCTCAAGTTGATCATTGATTATATTGTCTCCTAATGATAGGTGATTCGGGCAATCTCAATAGTGAACATTTGGAGAACCTCTAATCTTGACATACCATGTGAGTGTCCTAAAATCATTTTTGTTTATTAACATCATTTTCTATGAAAATTATGTGACTTGTTGAAAAGCTCAATGATATGACTTGTTATTACCTTGACGTGATATTGCTACTTGATACTTGTGCTTGAATTTGCTATAAACCCAGTTGTGTACTTTATCGCGCTGGGAAGTACTTGTTCTTGTCAAATGTATTCGTACTTGTGCATGCGTACTCGTTTGGGCCCGCCTTGTGCATGTCCACTTTGGCTGAGCCGGCAGTGGGCCTGGTCACCAACTGTTGGCTGCTTCGGCATCTCGGCACCCACCGGCCTGCGAGGAGGTTTCGTAGGTTAAGGAGGTGTACAGGAAAGTACTTGGGTAACTCTCGAGATTACCAACCTGGCGTGAAGTGGCCTACGAAATAAATATTGGCGTGCAAGACTTGGGACTTATTGGATTTTTGCCAATGGCACAGTGCTTGACTAGTTCTTGAATGATGCTCGAAATACTCTCGGGCAATGCTTGACGTGATTCATTTGTATCCTCCATTGTTTACTTGTGAATTTATTATTATTTGATATTGACAAACTAGTTGTTACTTTTGTGTGTTATGCTGTTTTAAAATGAATATTTTGACAAGGCATGTGAAATGATTTTTCTTTCAAATGGACCTCACTGGGCTATTAGCTCACCCCTGCTATATTTGTTTTCCTTACAGGTAACTAAGTACGAGGTAGGGTGGTAAGGCAGAGTACTTGTAATAGTGTAGGTGTATTAAAGTGTTGTACATTTGAGGCCTAGATGGCTCACACTCTATGTAAATTATTTTTGGGAGTTTTGTGATTATAAGTTATGTTATCTATCTTAAAGTCATGACTCGTGAGGCCTGACGAGAGCTAGGCAGACACTCAATCAAGATATGACGAGTATCCTGGTTGGGTCGTCACAGCATAGGTTGAAGCAATAATCACATAAAAGCACATAATAGCACATAAGAGCACATAACATATAAGCATGATATTCTAGATGCAAAGTCCTAAAGAAAAGCAAATAAAACACATATGCACATAGCACACATAGCACACAAAGCCTAACTATTACATCGGAGAAGCCTACTTACAATCTAAAATGGAAAATGAATAAAAGATATCCTATCTAACCTATCTATTACACTTTCTATCTAAATACATAGGCTTTGATTAAATAGATAAAACATAAACTATCTATTACATTAACTATCTAAATACAAAAAATTTTGCTAAAAAGAATATTACCTATCTATTACATTTCTTTGAATAATTACAAAATTAAATTCAAGCAAATAATATGACATAACTAAATACTCACACATGAATAAAAATTATAAAAAAGACATACATAAAAAAAACATATAGAAAAACACATAGCAGCACATATGAGCACATAAAGAGACATTGGAAGGGTAATCGAGGTACCTCTCATTCGTAAACCTGGTATAAATTGCTACTAAAATGAACAAACATGTCAAAATTACCACTATTTAATAAATCAATCACTAATTGAATAATTTTCTACCGATCACTATGAACTTACTACGATAATTCAAACAATCATAGCAATAATGAGCAAAATAAGAGAAAGAAAATAATGATAATAATAATTAATTATTTAGGAAGAAAAATGAAAATTGTTTAAGTCAAAAAATAAATAAGCAAATAGATAAATAAAGCAAAACAACAAAAATAAAATAAAAATAAAATAAATAATAATAATAATAATAATAATAGAAGATAAAACACAATAATACATACATTGAAATTTTTACACCTCAAATAAGAATTATTAAAATAACTAAAAGGAAAATAGAGAAACTAATTTGAACATTAATTAGACTAACAAGACCCAATTTTAGAACATTAATTATAAGTTTGATAAAAATAAATAAAGAAAATGTAAAAAGAAATAATTTAAAGCTTTGAGGACTTAACTAATTTTAATTATTTTTTTTTGGCAAAAATAAAATATTATAAGATTTGGATTAAAAGTGGAAATTTAAGCAATATTCTAAAGTGAAAAATGTAATTTGCAACAAGTAAAAAGGTAAAATTATAATTTTAAACCCTACTTACGGTAATGACATAGTTTACAATGAATTTAAAGGCTAAAACATAATTTTCAGCAACTATAATGCCCAAAAACAAAAATTCCAGCAATAAATAAAAGACTAAAATACAATTTCTAACAATTAATGGAGGTATTAAAACAAATTCCAGCAACATAAAGGACCAAAATATAAATTTCAGCAACAATAGGGGGCCAAAAATAAAATTCCAGCAAGTGTAATAACTCAAATAAAATTCCAGCAAGGTTGGGAGGGATAAAAATGAAATTCCAGCAAGTATTCTAAGGCAAAAATAGAATTTCCAGCAATATATAAGGGCCAAGATGCAATTTTCAGAAACATTTAAAGCCTAAAGTACAATAACAGCAAGCTTGGGAGGTAAAATTGCAATTTTCATAAATATCAGAGGGTAAAAATGCAATTCCAGCAAAATCTAGGGGTCAAAATGTAATTACCGAGAAATATAGGGGTCAAAAATGGAAATTGAAAAGTGTAGGGGCAAAAATTATAATTATCTAAAAGTCCGGGGACTTAAATGCAATTAATTGGGACCTAATTGAAAAGAAAAGAAAATTATGAGGGTCAATCTACAAAAAAATAGAGACTTAAATGCATAAATCAGAAATTCTCGGGGCCACAATGACATTAATAAAAGTATAAGGACTATAAAATAAATAGCTATTATTAATTAAAATAAATTAAAAACTAAGCTAATCAAAACGACGTAATTTTGAGTGAAACTACGTCAAAACGACGTAGTTTCACTAAAACATTTTTTTTTATTATATCCGGTTTCTTCTCTTCTTCTTCTTTTTTTTTTTTTTTATCTTTTCCAGATTTCCTTTCTCTTTTTTTTCTTTTCTTCCTTTCTCTTTTTTTTCTTTCTTCCCCTTTTCCTCTTTCTTCTTTCTTCTTCTTCTTCCCTGCTCCTGCTGTCCGACCCTTTTTCTCTCTCCTCTCTCTCTCTCTCTTTCGTCCGGTTCTCTTTCTCTCTTTCCTCGGCCGCTGGACTTCTCTCTCCTCGCCTCTCTCAATTTCTCCTCTCTCTCTATTTCTCTCTCTCTCACTCGGTCTCTTTTCTATTCAAATCTCTAAATCCTTTTCTAAATCAAATTTTAACCTTTTTAATTCCATCAATCATCAGCCAAAACAATAAGTACAGGAATTGAAATAAAAAAAAGAGTGTGCTTTACCTAGATTTGGGAGACAAAGGGCAACGGTGTAGAGCGGGGTGGGTTGGTGGTTGGCCTTCGGTGGTGTCACTGGAGCTTCGGCCGGTCGATTGAATTCAGCAGTGGTCGGGCAATGGTGGTCCGTGGTGGAGCTCAGTGTTGACTGTTGTTGTTGTTGTTGTGTTGTTATTTTTTATTTTTTATTTTTTAATTCCTGCAGGTGGTGTGCGTGTTTGTGCTGATGTGTGTGTGTGTAATGTGCATGTTTTGAAGGTGTGTTGTACAGGTGTGTAATGTTTGGTTGTTTGGATTGTGCAAGTGCGTGTAAAGTGTGTGTTTATGTAGATGAACTGGACGTGAAGTGTGTGTGTTTGTGATGCAGGTGTATGCAATGCATTTGTGTGTATTGCACGTGTGTGTGTAGTGTGTGTAATGTGTATGTGTGTTTGGCCGAGAGAGAAAGCTGAGGGATGAGGCGTGTGTTTGGGTAGTTTCTGATTTTTTATGGATGTTCTGGAGGTTGGAGCTGTTATAGGGGAGAGCTGCAGTGATTATTTGTAAGGATTGGGCAATTTGTGTGATTCATGGCTGCGTGTGTTTGTATGTTCATGTGTGTGGATGATTGTACGTGTCTCTGTGTCCTATTTTCTGCAAGTTGAAGACTGGAGTTCTGTGAGCTTGTGGAATGGAGTGGTGACGATGGGGTTGTATGTGTATGCAGGTGTAAGCGAGGCCTCTGGTGTGTTTGCAGGTGGAAGTGAGGCCTTTGGTGTGTGCTTGGTGTCTGTGAGTGAGGAGAGGGAGAGATGTGCAATGTGTTTGTGGTGTGAGAGAGACGTCTGTGTGTCGTGTGAGTGAGTGTGTGAATTCTGAGTGTGTTTTTGTGTGAGAGGTGAGCCGAGAGAGTGAGAGGTGTGTGCCCAGTGAGGGAGATGTGAAGTGCAGGTGTGTGTCTGTTTTTCTGCAGGTGAAGAGGAGGCAGTGACAGTGAGGGAAGTGAGCTGTGTTTTACAGGTGAAGGAATTGAGAGTGATCTGTGCTGTGTGTTGTATGGTGATTGTTTGTGGTATTGTTCTGTGTGCAGGGGGAAGGGAAAGCAGATGGAATGAGGACCGAGGGAGAGAGGGTATGGAAGGGTGTGAATGTGTGTGAATCAGTGATAGGAAAAATTTGAGGGAGAGAATTGGGTGTGTGCAAGTGGAGTCTGATGTGTTTGTGTGTTGTGTGTGTTTTTGGTGCTGCAGAGAGGGAGGGATCCGAGAAGGAAGTAAGGAGGTGAGGAAAATGTCTATCTGTGTGTGGTCTAGCAGAGGGAAAAAAAAAGTGAGGGAAGTGTGTGTAGGCTTGTGAAACGTGAGAATTGAGAGAGAGGGAGTGGTGATGATGATGAGTGATCAAAAGCAAGCAAAAAATCCCCAAGAATCTGCTGAATTGCAGGGGAGTTGGAAGAACTGTGAGGAAGGGATGGGAGTGTTCTGATGGTAGCAGAAAATGAAGCTGTTTTGACAGCTGAAGCAACCATGCTGCTACTGTAGCAGGCTGCAAAACGCAGCCTGCTGCAACTCCCTTTTTTTTTTTTTTATATTGGTAAAGGACAAAGAAAAACAAATGGAATAAAATAAAAATAAAAATGTGGACTCTTTAGAAAGAAAAAAAATAAAAAAAAAATAAAAAAATAAAATAAAACAAAAATTAAAATTCAGCATTACTAGAAAAAGAAAATTTAATAATAATAAAAAATTAAATGTTAAAATTACTTCATCATTGAAAAACATGTGATAGACAAAAGATACCATTTGAAATAAGTAATAAATATTTTTTTAAAAATTAATATATATATATATATTTTATAAAATCTATAAGTATTAAATGCACATATAAAATATTTCACACAAAAATTCTTAAATAAGGGTGCGTTGGAAAATGTGACATAATATGACCAAAATTTATGAAAATCACAAAAAATACTAAATGACTCTTAAAAATTACAAAAATTTTACGCAAAATATATTATTACATGAAACACAATATACTAAAGTTTTCACTCAAAAATTCTTAAAATTAACGCATTCTTGGAAAATATGCCCTTAATAAATAAAAAGACAAAAATTAAATAAATACTAAACGACCTCTAAAAATTATGAGATTTTTACAGAAAATCTATGAATATACAAGATGCATATACAAAATTTTTCACTTGAAAATTCTCGTAAAAATAGTGCATTGGAAAACGTGCCGTTGAATAAAAAAGTACTAAAATTTTAAATAAATAATGAATGACTCCTGAAAATCATTAAAATCATAAATAATGATAAAAATAGTAAAATCATGTATTTAGGAAATAAAATAAAATAAACTAATATTTACATGGTGAAATTACCATTTTGCCCCTGATGTGACGAATTAGACATAATAAGCGAAAACTGTAATTGACTCCCGAAAAATAAAAAATACCCCCTACAATAAAGTAACACACATATTTTTACAAAGGGTGTGTCAAAATTTGGTGTCTACATTCACTAAAACTCTTTTTTTTTTAACCCGGTTTTAGTTTCTCTCTCTCTTTTTTTTTCAGATTTCCTTTTTATTTTTTTTTCTTTCCTTTTTCTTTTTCCCTTTTTCTTTTCCTTCTTCTTCTTTTCTCTCTTCCCCCCTTTCTTCTTTTTTTTCTTCCCCTTCCCCGGTTATGTTCTCTCCCCTCTGATTCTATTTTTTCTCTCTCTGCCGGACCTTTATCTCTCTCTCGATCTCTCTCTGTCGAATTCCCTCTCTCGTCTTTCTGTCTTGCTCTCTCTCTCTCTCTCTCTCACTCTCGGTCCGTCTCTCTCTCGGTTTCCTCCCCCCCCTCTCTTCTTTTTTTTTTTACTATTAAACAATCCTAATTCCCACCCTTCTATGCTCAAATCATCCTATATCCACCGAGGGCACTCGAAATTATCACATATCAAATAATTTACACATCCAAATCAAAGAAATAGTTAGGAGCTTTACCTGATTTGGAAAAATATGGAGGGAAAGGTGGCGGTGGGTTGGACTAAATCCGGCCGGTTGGTCGGGCAATGGTGGTCCGTGGGTAGCTTGGGGCTGTTGATTGGTGTTTTTGTTGTTGTTGTTGTTGCTTTTTTTCGGTTTTTTTTTTTTTTGCAGGTAGTGTGCGTGTGTGGACTGATGTGTTTGTGTAGTCTGTGTATTGTGTGTGTTTGCAGGTGTATGCGTGGGTATGGACTGATGTGTGTGTGATGTGCAGGTGTATGTGATGGTGTGAATGTGCAGGCATGTAATGTGTGTGTATGGTTGGGATATAGACGTGTATGTGTGTGTTGGTGTGTTAGTGTTTGTTTGTGATTTTTGTGCAGGTCTGTGAATGGTGAGAATTGAGTGTGTTGTGGTGTGTTTGTGCAGGGGTGAATTGTATGCCTGTGTGCCGTGTGTTGTGTGTGTAGTGTAGTCTGTGTATTGTGTGTATAAGGGTGTGTATGGTGGAGGCAGAGGGAGTAGGGAGGCCGAGAGAGTGAGAGGTGTGTGTGTGCCTGTTAGTGAGAGTGAGAGGTTGAGTGAATTTTTGTGTGCAAATGAGGGGAAGCAGATGAAGTGTGTGTTGTGTACCTAAAATGTGAAAATGTACCAGTGAGGGATGGCGTGAAGAGGATTGGGAGAATTCTGAAATTGTCTGGTGAAAGATGGAAGGGGAAAAGGAGGCCGTGGGAGTGAAACAGTGAGGGGATGGAGAAGAAAAAAATCCACCCAAAATCCCCTCACTCTGCAAAAAACCAGGTTAAAAATCCTGTCGTGCCCCAAAAATCAGGGGGTAAAAGGTGAAAGTGGCGGTCGTTGACTGTCGCGTCCCGAAAAGACGGTCCGGTCTCGATGACCCTTTCGAAAGTAAAGGTTTTTGGAAAAAATCGTGCGTGTGTGAGAAAAATCAAATTTTAGTAAAAAAAGTGTATTTTAAGAAAAATGGCATTTTAAAAGAAAACAAGGCCGGGACTAAAAATGCAACAGGTTTGGCCAAATAATTTTTTTTGAAAAAGGGTTTTATTTTAGAAAATGGAGTTGACACTTGGTACTGAGTTAGGGTGTACCAAGTCACCCGAAAAAATTATTTAATAAGACAAAAATAAAATTTTTAGAAAAATATTTTAAAACTCTTTTTCGACTCCGGTCTACAAAAAACGAGAGAAAAAAGGTCCAGGAGTCACATTTGAAGAAAGGGAAGGCAAAGGCTTGCGTCTAAGGCACCCTTTCAACCTAGCCGAGGCTAGTTGCGAGGTTTAATCAAATTTTCCTGAATTAACCGTAAGTTCTATCGCGTTTGGATGTATCTAAATGAATGCAAATCCTAAGTTTAAATGTGAATATCGGGAGGGTCAGAATGTCCCGTCGAAGCTTAGTCGGAATTATCGCATTAATTGCGAAACCCGAGTCGAGACCTCGAGGAAGTCACGAGTGGAAATGCAAAAATGAAATGCAAAAAGAAAAGAAAATAATAATATAGATAATAAGTGGCCGAAGAAAGTGGGAATGCAACATGACGGGTACGGGAGACTAGTAACTCGTGACTAAATGTTTCTACTCACGGAGGGGGGAACGGTCTGTACACCACCGCTTCCTGCGTGAGTAGACAACTATTTCTAGTCAAATCACACAAATGTCCTAAAGTCGAAGCGAAATGCAATCTAGATGTCATGCATTTTAACAAATGTGTAAAAATAATAATAATAATAATAGTAATAATAATAATAAAATCACGCCGAATGGAAAGAAAACTAAGAGTGTGTGAAATGAGATGAGAAATGCACACGAATATACCTAACACTAAAATGTCCTAAGGGTCTAGTTTTAGACTAGCCCGTTTTAAAAAGTCCCACTAGCATTGGACTAGCGAGAAAGAAAGAAGCCACAACTAGCGTTGGACTAGTGTGGTGACGGAATACCATAAATCACGAATTAAATATTAGAGCATAAATTAAAAGCAAATTAAACATATAAAGACACATAAAGTCAAGCAGGAGCACATAACACATAGGCATAATATTTAGATGCAAAATCCTAATGAAAGCGGTAAAATAAATAAGCACGTAAGCACACAAAAACAAATAAACCCTAACTATTACACTGGGGGGCTTGATTTACAATTTAAGGGGAAGAAATTAAAAATACCCTATCTATTACACTTTCTATCTGGATACAAAATTTTACTAAAATATGAGAAAAATAATCTAACTATTACATTGACTAACTAAATACAAAATATTACATTTTTCGTCAAAATAATAAAATTTAAAATTAAATAACACAAAATAAATAAATACGCAAGAAGTACATAAAATAAGAAACGCATAAAAAATTGCATAAAATATCACATTAGAGTACGTTGGAGCACATAAAGAAGCAATTAAAAGGTAATAGGGATACCTCTTTGAAGATCCGGTGCAAATACTTAAGAAAATAAGCACACGAGTCAAGGTATCTCGGTATAAACAAATAAAGGTTTAAAATATGAAATACTAACAAAATTATGATAAAAATGTGAATTCTATGAGACTAAGGACCTCAAAGCAAATTCAACTAATCTAGGGGCCAAATAATAAATTCAATGTAAGCATTGGGGTTCAATTGTAAATTAACACTAAATGGGGGTGCAAAACTACAATTTCTACAAAGTATGGGGTACAAAATATAAATTTCAGCAAATAAGGATAAAATTGCAATTAAAGGACTTAACTAAAAAAAATGCTAAATTTAGGGGGTGAATCTAAAAATAATAGGGACTAATTTGCATGGCATAAAAGGATTTTGAAGCTAATTAACAACACTCAAGAAGGGAAGAACTAAAACCTAAATATCACATTTACGGTAAAAATACAATGAACATGTCAAAATAAATTAAAATTAAATTGACTAACAAAATTCCCTTATGCCTTCCAGAACCTGAAGGTGGACTTGGGGTTAGACGAATAGAGGACATGGTGATAGCATTTAGTTGCAAGCTCTGTTGGAAACTTTATCAAAACAGTTCTTTGTGGGCCACATTTATGTTTGCAAAATATGGTAGCTTGGATAGTTTTCAACATCACCAGATTGCCTCGAATATTTGGAAGAGAATGATTGAGGTAAAGGACATATTTCAAGATAGCATGGAGATCATTGGGAATGAGATAGTGTGGAAATCTACTTCCAATGGAGATTTTTCCATTTCTTCAGCGTGGAATATAATTAGAGAGAAACGTGCTATCCAGGCTTCTAGAAAGTTGATATGGATGCCTTGCTTACCAAGTAAGATATCAGTTTTTATGTGGAAATTATTGAATGATTTTTTGCCTTTCCCTAATATTCTATATAAACTTGGTTTTTGTATCCCTTCAAAATGTTATTTTTGTGGAGTTCAGGGGGAAACATTGGATCATGTTTTTTCTGACTGTAGTGTGGCAGATTTAGTTTGGAGGTTTTTTGAAAGCTTGTTGGAGTTTAATGTTCACAGACGGCTAGAGGGTGTTAGATTAAGATTACAACATTGGTAGCTTAATCTTTCTTTCAAAATAGCCATAGGCAATTTAATAATGATCCTACCTTCAATAATTTGTTGGGAGTTGTGGAAGGCAAGGAATTTGGCATATCATGAGGGAACATGTGGATCTTTCTGGAGTATTAGTAGCAAAATACAGCAGACTTTGCTAAATATAACTCAAGCCTGGCCATTGAGACAATAATCCTTCGATGACAGTAAACTAGTAAGTAAGGGGTTGGTTAACCGGTTACTACCTAAAAAGGAGCGTGTGTCTACTCTGGTTTGGTGGAAATTTCCTCAGAAGGACTATGTCAAGCTAAATGTAGATGGATCATCTAGAGGTAATCTAGGTCATGCAGGGGGAGGAGGTATTATTAGAGATGAGAAGGGTGAGGTATTGGTCACCTTCTCTTCTTATTTTGGCACATTGACGAATATGGAAGTTGAATGTCTGGCGCTATTGGAAGGAATTAAATTGAGCATACAACATAATTTTAAGCAGGTGGAGATTGAGATGGATTCACAGACATTGTTTCGCATGCTAAAAGGGGAGTGGGGAATTCCTGGGAAGATCAAAGCAGCAGTTACGGAAATAAAGTCTTTTTCTTTAGATAATATTTTCCTTTTTTCTCATGTATTTAGGGAAGCAAATGCAGTAGCAAATTCCTTAGCTTTGTTAGCAAGTGGAGGTATTAGTCAGCATTATGTTGGAATGTCTAACCTACCTAAACAAGTTTCAAGGCTAGTTTTGTTAGATCGAAAGCAGATGCCTTACATTAGACATAGGTAATTTTTTATTGTCATTTTTTATTTTTTACTTGTCCTATGTAATAATTGAGGTAAGGTTTTATGCCCCCCTCATATTTTATCATTAATAAAATTATGGAGTGGCATCCTCCCCCGTGAACGGGGTTAGCCAAAAAAAATAGCGTTGCCGATATGTCATCATCACAAAAATAAGAGCGAGCTTGTGAGATGGAAGACTTTGATTGATGAGATAGTTGTAAGAGGTGGTTACATGACCATATTCTCCCTAAAATTTGTGTTTTCAAATTCGAACTGGACTAGTCAGTAGAACTGAGAATTGGCCAGGCATCCTGTTCAAGTCAGGTTAAAAATTCAGGTATTAAAAATTCGTTTAAACCTGATAAAAAAAGCAAATTTGATCGATCAAAACTGGGTCTGACCAAAAATCTTTGAATCAGACAAAACCCGAATTGTTTGATGTCCTAAAATTTCAATCTCAACAACCCAACCACAAAGATGGAAAAGGAAAAGAAAAAGACTACCTTACGTATAACCCTCGAAGCAGTGGCGGAGCCAAGACCCCAGAGTAAGTGGGGTCAAACTTTAATATAATAAAATTTTTACAAATAAAAACTATGTGATAAAATGGACAGGAAAGTGCAAAATTTCAAATCTAAGGGAAGATCAGTTGAATTAATTGAAGCTTTTAATTTTTTAAAAATATTTTGTAAACCAGTGGCAAATTAATATTCTATGATTTTCCTTTTAAGAAATTTTCCATAACGTTTTATAAATAAAAATCATAAAGTAACCTAATTTAGTATTATTAACATAAATTTCAGTATTTGATAACATATTAAGATTGAGCACAAATATATAGCCAATTTAAAAAAGAAGGAAAAAAAAGTATGATCCAAGCTAGTTTAAGTAAGGTCCAAGGTACACTTGCTAATACATATAATAGTGGTCCAAATTTTTAAATCCATAATTCAAAGGAATCTTCAATAAATCCATAATTAATCATATAGTTTCATGATATCTAATTGACAAAATAAATAGAAAAAACATTTACATTAAAAGGCCAAAAAATAACACAATCAAATAGAAGAAAGTAAACGAGAGATGAGCTAAACCAAACCCCTCCCCCCACCACAAAAAAAGGAAAAGAATAAGAATTATTAACAATATCAGTGTAATACTAATTTGCTAAACAATGTTTGACTTCAATAGGAGGAATGAAGAAAAATGATGCAAAAAAGTTTTTAACTTTAGATCATGACAAGTTCACAACGGAAGTTTGCAGATGAAATTTCAGCAAAAAGGGATAAGAAAATACAAGCTAGAATTGGAGAACAAGAAAAAAATATAAGACAGAGAAAGGCTTCCAGTGATACATCTACCTTATAAGTTCTTTATTTTTGTGCGGGACAAACAATCTATTTTGAAAATGTTATTTTTACTTTTTAGTTCTCTAAATTCATTAATCAAATTTTTTACCCTAAAATCTTTTTTTTTAGGGGGTCAAACAATAATTCACCTATGTAATATATATGGGTTTTTAAAATTTAAGTGGGGTCTGGAGCCATGTGGCTCCGCCCATGCCTCGAAGGGGAGCCATCTACTTCAATATTTGAGCCCATTTTGATGTCACTGCTAGAAAACATAAATATTCCTGAATAGTTAGAGGAAAAAAAAAAAGTAAACCCGATAACTTTTTCCGCTATCCTACTTAATCGAAAACAAATCTAATGCAAATATAGTAGGGCGGATATAATAATGGAGAAAAAAAGAATATGATGAAAGGGAAACTGCTTGGGAATCTTGGTCGTCGGCGGGAGAAGATAGGATTACACCGCATAAAGACCAAGGCAAGGGCACTAAATTTTACTACCACTACTTTCCTTTGGGCCTTTGGGTTGTGCCCAAGATTAAGTCATGGGATAATTTCAGAAACCTCCCTTGAGGTTTCTGACAATTACACTGACCTCCCTGAGGTTTCAAGAATTACACTACCATCCCTTGAGGTTTATGATTTGCTTACAATTTCAGCCCATGTCAGTAAAAGTTAATATAAAAAAGTAATTTCTGGTGAGAGAATTAAATTTCATCCCATTTTGCCCCTTTATGTAGTTGTACAAATTAAATTACTAAAATAAGGACAAGAATCAGGAACAAAGCAATAAATTAGAAAATTGAGGGGATGTAAGTGAAATGTTCTCAAAATTGTGCAGATGAGCAGCTAATAAAGCTGCAGCAACGGCAACTGACATTGCCTTTTGCAACGGCTAAATTTGTGCACCCTTGCAATTTTATATAATGGAATGAAACAACATACAATTCGAAGGCATTTTGTAGTTTAGGCATCAAAATTGAAGGTCTAAAAGTCAGATTTGTAGCAGAAATTTTGCATGCTAAACTTGAAAATTCATAAGCTATGGCATCTTCAAGCTTGAGCAAGGAATCATGGAATTCACCAACAAGATTCTCCATCAAGAACAAATTTTGCAGATGCAATCAAAAAGCAATGGTCAAGATTTCTGAAAGTGAGAGAAATCCAAACAAACTATATTTTTGTTGTTCCAAGTGCAAGTTTTTCGAGTGGTATGAAGGTATTCAAGAGGAAGAGATCAACAGCCAAAAAAGAACTGAAGCCAACTATGAGTGTGGGAGGCAGATTGAAGCAAATTTGCAGATGAGAAACCATGAACAACAAAGTGGAATGAAAGACAAGTTAATCACTATCAATCTCATCCTTTTGGCTGTGTTTGTGTTCATCCAAATTGTAAAATCAATTGTATAAACATGGATAGGAGATTAATATGTGTTGCAGTACTGTACCAATCTTTGTACTCATTTGCTGGTTATAGAGAATAAAATGCAGGAGGAATGTAGATTGAATGGATGCATGAAACAATATGCAAAAGTATTTAATTGACACATTCTCAAGTACAAATGTAATTGTTAATGGTTAATCAGCTTAACTAGAACTATAATCCAACAAAAGTATCATAACTTAATGAAAATGCAATCCAATACTATGTAAAACACCATCTGCCCTTATCAGATTCAGGCAGATGGTGAGGATTGTAAAACCATCCTTTCTATCATAGTTCGAGCAATCACCAATAACAAAAGCTAGTGTTAGTTTCACAGTACAACTCAATACAAAAAATTGTTGAAAAACAAAAGAACAGCTTTAGCTGTAGGCTTAGAAATGTAAGCTTCCAGTGCTACTGTTGCTAATGTTAATTGAATGAAGAGTTGCAGCAGCATTCATACTTAAAGAAGTAGCAACTTGAGTGTCAGTGGGGGCTTGAGCAGATGGATTTGCTTGATGATTTGCTAGTTGAACAACTCTCTTGCGAGCACCTATTGCAGCATTTGCAGAGAGTATATTTGCAGGCCTTCCTCTCTGCAAATGTTCAAAACAGAAGAAACTAAGTTATCAGTGAACAAAGAAGTAACAAAAGTAACTTGTATTTCACAACAGAACAACTTATACCTTTCTTTTGCATGAAGTTTCAGTTGTATGAGCATTAACTTGAACATTTAAGGTCACATTTCTAGTAGAAAAACTTGAATTGCTACCTTGAGATGAATGTACAACAGGTTCATTCCCTTGTGTGTGTTCCTACCATAACAAAATCACATATTCAACCAATATATGTAAATAACACTAAAGTTGATTATTTGACACTTTAAACTAAATTTATACCCAAAGAATAGATCCTTGCAGTCCTAGATTTGCAACACCTCTACCTGGCTTGCCTCTTCTACTTGGCACTTGTCAAGAAGAAAAGAACATAAGCAGTTTTTAAGGTTCCACCAAAAGAATTAAATTTGTGCAAAAACAAGTTTAATGAGACCTGTTGAGCTTGAGTATTGGTTGCATTGCTTCTTCGCACTGGAGCTCTTTGACAAGTTCTCTTGTTGTGACCAAATTGGCCACAATCTCCACACTTTACTGGACCTTTTTGGCTAAGATGATTGCCCTTCATCAGCTTCTCTTCTTCTTTAACTCTTGGTCTACCAGGAGCTCTTCTCAAAGGAGGAGGTAAGACAACTTTAGGTGTAATTTCAAGCATAGAAGGCCACCTTTTCTCATGAGGTATAGGGTGAATCATGGAGGCATATGCCCTCAGGGTAGGACTCTTTTTTGAACCAATCAACACAGTAGTCTTCTAGTTTTTCCCTCCTGTAGATGATGCCAAGTGCAGCATGTTTACAAGGAACTCCAGCTACTTGGAAGGCACCACATTCACAGGTCCTTTGGGATAAATTGACTATGAATGATCTATCTATATCACCAACTTCAAATGCATCATTACTGGCCATATTCAGTTCACACTGTTTTGATGCAGTTGCAATTTTTTTCAATTTTTCTGTAAATTTTGGAGTAATTACAGTGGTTAATGTACATCCCTTCTGGTACCGTTTGTGCATTTTCTTCATGAACTTTCTTCTCAAACCTTCAACCATTGTAAGTATAGGTTGCTTCCTCAGATCACCAATCCAAGAATTAAATGACTCTGTGAAATTATTTGTCACATGGTCACAAGCTAATAACTTCTGGGAATGCGTATCTACACCAAGCTTTTTTTGGAATCTTGTCTAAATATTTCCAAGCCTCTATATTGATCTCCTTAATGGTTGACATTGCCTCATTGTGACCAACTTCATCATAACTCTTTACTACCCTCCAGAAGAAACTACTAAGCAGCATGCCTGGAAATTGCTGCTTGAAGTTGCTGCAAATATGCCTGCAGCAATATCTACCATGTACACTGGGAAAAATCTCCTCATAGGCAAGGTTTAGGCCCTGCAATACGACATATTTTAGTGAATGTTAGATCATGAAACAAATATTCAGGCAGAATTGATTTGAGTGCTGTGACTATTACCTTTTGCCTATCACTCATAAAGGTTAAAGGCAAGTGGCTATTGAATGGTCCAAAATACTCCTCAAAAAAGTGAAAGAACCAGCTCCAAGTTTCCTTGTTCTCACACTCTGTTACAGCAAATGTAATGGGAAATATACTGTCATTCCCATCTAATGCCATTGCAGTAAGTAGAACACCACCAAAAGGGCCCTTCAAATGACAACCATCAAAAGCCTACGAATGGCCTGCAACCTTCAAGAAAACCAATTTTCTGTGCTCTAAAACTGATAAATATTCTCAGAAATCTAGGCTCTACAAGAAGATTTGGCCTATCATAATGTATCTTGCAAATGCTTTGTGGATTGTACTGCCTCAGAAGTTCAGCATACTTTGGCAATTTCCCATAAGACAAGCTGAAATTGCCTTGAATCTCTTCTGCTGCTTTCTTTTTTGCTCTAAAAAGCTACATATAACTTGGTTTAATACCATATTTTCTCATCTTAGCTTCAATTCCTTGAGTAGTTATGTTAGGATGATCTCTCATTAAAGGCACCAATTTTTTTGCAATCCAATCTGATGTAGCTTCTAAATTGCTCTTATCCATCACACAAGTATGTTCAAGGTTGATAGGATTTAATCATGAAAGTTATGGAATTAGCCATGGGACTTGCATGAATTCTCCATTTGCAGCCATCTACACCACATACGGCAGTCACTCTAGTCTTTTCATTCTTTAATCTTACAATTGGAAATCCCTTTTGAATTACATAATCGTTTAAAGCTGCTCGAAAAGAATCCACATTGGTGAATATTTGGCCTTTTTCAAACTCTATATCCTCTCTAGTGTTATAAATCCACATTTTAGACCTCATCACTTCTCTCATGGGGTCTAGTTCCTGATCAGATTCAGAATCAGGAACCACCTCTCTATGCTCATTTTCTTCAAAATCTGAAAAATTAATGTCACTCAAGTCACTAACTTCCACTAAGACATTGTTATCATCTATATCACCCTCCTTATCACTATCAACTGCATGTGTCCAGGAATTATCAGAGCTGGAGTCTTCATATTCATCATCATAATTGCCCAGATCACAAATAACCCTTTCAGAAGTTTCATCAAAATCTAAATTTTGTTGAGTGTCCTGGTCATTATTTTTGTTTAAGGATCCTCCAGGTTCAGCAAGAATAATTTCCATATCATACACATGCAAATTGATTAGAGTCCTAGACTGATGCATTTGAAACATCCCAACTACTGCATTATCATCATTAACATCCTGCATTTCATCTGATCCAGGAATTTCGTACTTCATATATATCATCATATTTGCATTTCCTGGTATTTCGGCCAATGTGTTTACAGCTACATCATAAAGCAAGTTTATGTACTGGTAGCCATTAGGATCAATGTCTAATGATCAATGTCTGGAATTCTTGTTGTCCTTCCCTTATAATGCACAACTATTTCATAAGCACCAATGTTGACCATCCTACATTATTTACATTCATACTTCAGCAGCAAAAACCATTAACCTGATACTAAAATTATATTTTGCAGAATATACAACTTAGCTTAGCTAACTACATTAACCAAATTCTAAACAACTTAGCTAGCTATGTAGTCAATTGCAGATTATGGAGTGATTTGAACAACTAGAATCAACACAACAAACTGAGAGATAGCAGAGTTTATACATACCTTTTTTGTTGTCCTTGTTTCAACTCTATTTAGCAATCAATCTACTTGGACTTGCCTTTTATCTTCCTTTCTTTCTTCTTCTATAGCTACAAAATCAGCTGCATATGTTCTTGAATTGCAGGTTTCTCCTCACTTTCGTTTCTCTCATTCAAAGCTTCTTCACAAATTGTTTTTTCCACTGGTTTCATAGTGAAAGAACAATGTCCTATCACAAAGGTGGCGCTCAGTTTGTGCTCTGAATTGGCGCCATTTCTTTAATTGTAGTTAATTGTTGTTATTAGCTTTCTAATCTAATAGTTAGTTGTTTTTTCAATTTGAATTATTTAATTTATGCTCTAATTAGTTTAGAATCACGTTTGGCAGTCAAATGACATATAATGGCTTGGTGATATTGGTAATTTCACAACTCATGAGGTCAGCAATTGGGTCCATTTCTCAGCCAAGGGAGGTCAGTGTAATTCTTGAAACCTTAGGGGAGGTCAGTGTAATTGTCAGAAACCTCAAGGGAGGTTTCTGAAATTATCCCTTAAGTCATTGCTTAGTGCTTGTTTCGCTCCTGGTTTTTTTTTGTTGCTTTGTTTTTACTCCTAGTAGCAAAGCAAAATACAAATACAATTTTCATTCAACTATTGGTTTAGCTAAAAGATTAATATTCTATGTTTCTTTTTTGAGAAAATTAATCTTCTATGTAGAATAAGACTAAAGATTTTGACCCAAAAAAAATAAGATTATAGATATTTAGGCTCAATAAAAATTTAAAAACTTCATTTTCATTCTTGACAACAACTAAAATTGGACAAAAAAAAAGAAAAAATTAATAGTTATATGTAATATGTATACCCATATTTACAAATATTATATTTGTATTATATTTTTTATACACGTATCATCCGGTTCGACTCCGAATCGACCCCAATTGAATCCATTGACCTCTGATCCCCAAGCTCAGCCGAATCAAGACTTGGTCCGAATTTGAAAAACATAGCCTAAAATAGGGGATAAGGAAGCAAGACAATGCTGGGGAAATTGTTGCCAAATTAAGACAAACCGTGTATGAAGCTACCTTATACTGGGAGAGTACCTTTTACAAGAACAAACTGGGAAATCATGATTGAATGGGGACTATCAGATAGGATTTTTGCAGCGTGTAATTGTTGAGAGACTAGATTATGGAAGATCGTAGGTAGTAAATGTATAGCAAAAATGGTCTGCTGGATTGCTGAAATGTACAAACATACATTCTGAATATCCACATATAAAATTACAAAATTTTGCTCCAAAAAAAATAGGGGATAGGTGGCAGTAATGACTTCTAAAATGTAAGGAAGATCGAAGTATCATAATTGTTGGCGCCAATGAGTAAAAATACATCAGTGGCCTCTTGTCTTGTCAACAGTATGAGTAGTGAGCGTATCACCGTAAGTGAAAACAACATAGCTTGGGAGCAACCAGTGAAGGAAAATTTAACAAGTAGGTTGGCACAAAGAAACTACCGATAGTTATTCAAATAATCGTAAACAGTAACTGGATTGATCAGATAGTTGCCAGAGCTAAAAGAGGAATTATCGGGCATATAAATGTTTGAGAAACAAAGCAGAATGAAACACACATTCAACTGTCACAACGGGGCAAAATGTTTCAGTTGAAATGGTTTAGAAAAATTCTCTCAAATTTGTTTACGTTATTTTTCATGTCCATATAACTCAGCTTTGTTGAGGTTATATTCTCCTTATAATCAGCTCCCACGTGTACACTGAACTAAATTTCAAGTTTCCTTTTCTGATTATCAGTTTTTTTTTTCTATTTTATTTTCAGTTTGCGATTCTTTCATACTGATATTGATAAGCCCTTGGTCTACAAGACATTCAGGTTCACTCGGCTGATCTTTACAGTTTGTCACAACTTCAGAATTTAAATGGCACACTCAACAATTTCCACATCAGTTTAAGTTCATCAGCATATTAAAAACTGCACCAACAATAGCAATTTAGTGCACTTTAACATAATAGTCCTAGCTACATGTCCTTTCAATTCTTTTTGAAACGTGAAATAACACATTAATTTTGAGTGATCTTGTTCTTGTCGCTAATGAAAAGAAACTAGTATGTCTTAATTATATTGCGCCAAGTGTACAAATTTTCCGTAGCAGGTCCAAATATTCCTTGAACTTAAGAACACAGGAAACTTCCTTCACTGGACGGCATCTCGTGATATGGAGAAAATGACTTGCACGGCAATGGCGGCAACAAAGATTCGTTGACGATGAATACAAGTAAAATTTTTTTTTTTTTTTTTGAAGTAAGATTCACCTAGGACTTAGCATGTAAAATATTATTAGAGTTTGTTCTTAATAGATTCTGATTTTCATAAAAACTAATTTTATAAATATTAAAAATCAGTCGCTCCTGATTTTAGATTAAAAAAAATCCAAAACAGGGCCAAAAAAGTAGTTAGAATATAACAAAATAGAATTTTTAGAATCAAAAGTTAAAAGTAGGTAGAGAAAAGCTATTGTAAACAAGCCCTTAGAGTGACATATATATGATTTAGAGTTTTTATACAAAGTCCAAACTTTAAAAACTCTTTTCTTTTCCTTCATGGTATAATGTTTTAGATAACCAAGTTTCTAAAAATGAAGAGAATATATATATATAGATAGAGAATACACACAAACACACATATACATTCAACCTTATCACTAAATATATATTAAACATTATATGTATATATATGTGTGTGTGTGTGTGTATAGACACACATATATATACATATAATGTTTAAATATTCAAAATTTGAAAAAAAAAATCATTTCCATATGGGAAGTACATGAGAGAAGACCCTTTTCGGTTTTTTTTGTACCGAACAATGTAATATGTGATTACATTGAATTGAAGATCACAACTTAATTGATAGAGATCAGGAAAAATCAAAAATAAAAATATTGACTAATTTTTGGAAAGTTTGACATATAACTAAACATAATCATTTTCCTACAATAAATAAGAATAATCTTATTTATCCTACAACAAATTATGTCTGAGGTATGAGAAACTTTTTTTGAACTATTTCTGAAAAGGTTAAAAGGGCAGGTTTGATTCTGATTATTAATCTTTATAATCACTAACGACATTGATTTGTTTGAACGAATATAAAACCTAAGCAAGAAAAATTGTTAAAAACATTTTGGATTTGGCTAATATACATAGTTATTAGTTATGCTACAAAATCTGTTTTTGCTACAACCGCTTTGAAATGAAACGTTGGTGCTAAATAGGGCAAATTTCTCCAAATATTGTTAATAAAAAAAAAAGTCCCCATTTTGGGGTCACTTTTTTTTTTGATTCCCGCATTAACGTCGCCGCACATACCTTGTGCGGCGACTGATTAAATTTTTTTTTTTTTTTTATCCACGTGTGCAGTTGTGCAGTGTGTGTCAGGAGGGCTTTTTGTGCAATTTTTTGCAATTGTGAAAGTCACCGCACAAGCTTTGTGCGGTGACTCTCACAAAATGCATCCGAATTTTTTTTTTTTTTTTTTTTAGGTGGGGCGTCTTTGGGGGTATTTGTGCAATTTATGGGTAATGTGAGAGTCACCGCACAAGCTTTGTGCGGTGACTCTCTATCCCCATTTTTTTTTTTAATTGCTGGTTTTTTTTTTTTTTTTTTTTGGTGTATGTGAGAGTCACCGCACGGTTGTTGTGCGGTGACTGTCACACACACCGAAAAATTGCATATCACTCCTTTTTTTTTTTTTTTTTTTAATACTTGAGGGGCCGATTGTGCAATTTCATTTTGGTGTGAGAGTCACCGCACACAGCAAGGGCGGTGACTCTCACACCAAAATGAAATTGCATATTAGCCCCCCTTTTGTAATTCTTATAATAAATCTGAAATTACATCTCAGCCCCTTTATTTATTTATATATTTTTAAGTTTGGGGGGCCGCAACTGTTAAAAAAAAGTTAGAAAAATCATTATCTTAATTAGGTTAGGAATTAGTTAATGTATATAAGAAAATAAATTAATGTTAAAAAAATCATTGTCCTAATTAGGATTTAATTGCCATAATTCTTGTCCTTAATTAGTATTTTTATCTTGGACAGAATAAGAAAAAAATTTATTCACATCTAGGGAATGTATGTATTTATCGTAATTCTTTGCTTGAATTGCTTGTTGATCCTTTAAAAAATATCTTAAAAATAATTATTTATTTATTTATGCAAATAAATTATTATTGTACGCTAATTCACAAGTTGGGAATGGTGAATGGTTTAGGGAATTCAAAACTAAGGAATGGTATGTATCTTTTAAGTTAATCCGTAAAGGAATACATTATTTATAAATAATGGTACGTATTTGTCTTAATTCTGTCCGCGAATAAGTTTATAGGGTAAAAATAAAATTGTTATGTTGACTAATTACTTGAATAATAATTTTTTTTACCTAAAAAAGTAAAAAAAAAATTACATTTGGGGGGCTATATGTAATTGTAATTTTTTCACTACAAACGTTAAAAAAAAAAAAGGAGGTATACAAAAAAAGATATCCTAATTACTTTCTTATTTTTTACATTGACACACACCGAAAAATTGCATATCACTCCTTTTTTTTTTTTTTTTTTTAATATTTGAGGGGCCGATTGTGCAATTTCATTTTGGTGTGAGAGTCACCGCACACAGCAAGGGCGGTGACTCTCACACCAAAATGAAATTGCATATTAGCCCCCCTAGCCTAGCGCCACTAGTGTCCAAAATTGAATTGGAAAATTGAATTGCACAATTGTCCAAAAAGCCTACGCCACTAGTGTCCAAAATTGAATTGGAAAATTGAATTGGAGGCTAGCTGCATGTGCATAGCCGGTTAGCTTTACATTTGCAGGCTTTGAAAGGCTTTGACAGCCTTTGACTGCAAAATAGTGCTAACAGCCTTTGTCTGCAAATTTTTTCAGACCCGTGAATGCTGAATAATTGGTTGGTTTGGTTGGTGATTCTTTATAAATTTGTTGAACAAAATGGCCGAATGTCATTCATACTCACTCTCTTCAAACTTCATCAGTTCCGCCCCTACTCCCTTTCTTCAAACTTCAGAACAATTTCTTTTGTCTTTTGGCCATGTTGAGCTCAAGCAAAAGGCTCTTCCAGTCCAGTTGAGCGTTGTTGCTACACAGTCCAATTTTAGGCTCAATTTGCAGTGATTCTCTTATTTAAGTTAGTTTGTACTTTATTTTATTTTTTTAGTTTGTACTTTATTTTGGATAGAGTTTAGGGTTTGTGTCAATGTAAAAAATAAGAAAGTAATTAGGATTTGTGTGTCAACATAACAATTTTATTTTTACCCTATAAACTTATTCGCGGACAGAATTAAGACAAATACGTACCATTATTTATAAATAATGTATTCCTTTACGGATTAACTTAAAAGATACATACCATTCCTTAGTTTTGAATTCCCTAAACCATTCACCATTCCCAACTTGTGAATTAGCGTACAATAATAATTTATTTGCATAAATAAATAAATAATTATTTTTAAGATATTTTTTAAAGGATCAACAAGCAATTCAAGCAAAGAATTACGATAAATACATACATTCCCTAGATGTGAATAAATTTTTTTCTTATTCTGTCCAAGATAAAAATACTAATTAAGGACAAGAATTATGGCAATTAAATCCTAATTAGGACAATGATTTTTTTAACATTAATTTATTTTCTTATATACATTAACTAATTCCTAACCTAATTAAGATAATGATTTTTCTAACTTTTTTTTAACAGTTGCGGCCCCCCAAACTTAAAAATATATAAATAAATAAAGGGGCTGAGATGTAATTTCAGATTTATTATAAGAATTACAAAAGGGGGGCTAATATGCAATTTCATTTTGGTGTGAGAGTCACCGCCCTTGCTGTGTGCGGTGACTCTCACACCAAAATGAAATTGCACAATCGGCCCCTCAAGTATTAAAAAAAAAAAAAAAAAAAAAGGAGTGATATGCAATTTTTCGGTGTGTGTGACAGTCACCGCACAACAACCGTGCGGTGACTCTCACATACACCAAAAAAAAAAAAAAAAAAAACCAGCAATTAAAAAAAAAATTGGGGATAGAGAGTCACCGCACAAAGCTTGTGCGGTGACTCTCACATTACCCATAAATTGCACAAATACCCCCAAAGACGCCCCACCTAAAAAAAAAAAAAAAAAAAAATTCGGATGCATTTTGTGAGAGTCACCGCACAAAGCTTGTGCGGTGACTTTCACAATTGCAAAAAATTGCACAAAAAGCCCTCCTGACACACACTGCACAACTGCACACGTGGATAAAAAAAAAAAAAATTTAATCAGTCGCCGCACAAGGTATGTGCGGCGACGTTAATGCGGGAATCAAAAAAAAAAGTGACCCCAAAATGGGGACTTTTTTTTTTATTAACAATATTTGGAGAAATTTGCCTGCTAAATAGAAGCCTAAAAATGAATGTTGTGTTACAAGGAAAAAAAACTATAGTTAATTAAACCAGCAGTTACATTCATTTCTCGTATTTTAAAAATTTTATTTTTCTGAGACTAACAAACTAGATTTTGTTATGTACCCTCGATTGATTTTCAAACTGGATTTTTGTTTTTCCGGAAAATTTTGAGGGAAATTGTATGGCTAGGGTTTGAATCCCGACTTAGAATGTTTCAGATGGCCAACTTACCTTAGGCGAGTTGGTTGTAAAATGTTTTTGTTCATTAACTACTGAAGTGGTTAAACAACTCCAATTTTAAAGATAGCTTTTGTTATGATCCAAAATCTTTTCTGTCGTTTTACAAAATTGCTTTAAAACTTTGAAAAATAATTAAAGAAAAATATAATATTGTTCAGATGTCTTGCTTAATTCTATTAAAGCACGTTTTGCTGATTTTGTTTTATTGATCACTTCGTGCCATCCATCCACCAGACAAATGTGTCCGTCGTATAGATTCTTTCCGATTGTTAATCAAGAAAAAAAAGCACAAAATTGAATGTCGCATATGATGGTAGGTATTTTCTCTAAGATTTGGTTCGTTCTAATGTAGTGTTACAATCCATTTTAGGCATGTCAAAACAAACAAATCTGAAGTATAAACCAGAAAATATTCTAAGCAAGACTAGAGCCGGCTAGTGAAAAGGATTAATTAGTTAAAATATTCAACATGCATCCAAACTTGATTGCTATATAAATCATGCAAGATTTCAGAACACCATCACCAACAAATATCCTACGTACAATCTTGATCACTTCAACTTGAAAAATGGCTTACTCAAAAATTACATTGTTCCTCTATATCCTAACCATTGCTCTTCTTTTACAAGTAACCATTGGAGTCAACCCTGTATTGCATTTCTGTTCCAGTTCCAATAATTTTACTTCCACTAGTCCCTACAAAAGAAACTTAAACCGAATCTTGCATGACCTTGCCGTCAAAACTCCTCCATCAGGCTTTAGTCTTTCTCCTGTTAGACAAACCAACGACCGATCTGCTGCCTTCGGGCTTGCTAATTGCCGGGGTGACATAAACAAAGAAGAATGTGCAGCTTGTGTTGCTGATGCCGCCACCGATATTCGTCAATTATGTCCAAATAACAAAGAAGGTTTAATTTGGTTTGACACTTGCTTCTTGAAATACTCGGATTCTAATTTTTTTGGTCAAATTGATGTTAAACATGATATCCTTTTACGGAGTGTTCGCAATTCAAGTGAATCATTTTTCCATAAAGTAACAACATTGTTGAGCAAGCTATCTCAACAAGCTTCTCTTGCACCAAAACTGTTTGCAACTGGGGAGAAAAATCTTGAAAACTCAGGAAAACTTTTTGGTTTAGTTGAATGCACCAGGGACCTTTCTAGTGTTGACTGCAAAAATTGCATCGATGCAACTATTGCTGTACTTCCAGAAGCCAGTGTGGGGTCTGGAGCGAGACTTCTTGGTGGGAGTTGCAATATTAGATATGAGTTATTTCCTTTCTTCGATCACGCATGAAGCAAAAGCTATTTAGAATTGACCTTTAAATGGGCCAATTCCTATCCTGAATTGGTTGAGATTGAAAGAAGTTACAAGAGCTTCATGTGCTGTATTTGTCTTCAATAAATGCTTAAATTAGGCTTACCTCCCTTGGAGGTTTGCCACTATAAAAGTTATCTTCACTGTATTTGGAAAATTGCACAATGACTCATCAAATTGACCGATCAATTAGCACCAAGGTCAAATAACTTTTGCATTCTTGCTTCTAAGTCGATATGATTTTCTTTAGCACAAGATTTAACTAGCCCAAAAATGGCTATTGAGTTACCTGAATTCCTCAAACGCCATACATACATACACACATGTATATGTGTGTCTGGGGGACCATTCAGCAATTTAAGCAAGCAAAATTGAGTTAATGAAACTTGTAAGACCAAATAGATCAAAAATCCAAATGTTGAGGACCAAAAGGGCAAACATACATTTGTATTAATGGCTCCATCCGAACTCTCTAGAAAGCTAGAGCTTTTCCTCCCTGTTTGAAGGGTCATCAACTTCAGCTTTTGTTTTGCTCCATTTTCAATCTTTTAAGCCAAAATGAACAACTCTTTACGTGATATTATTCAACAAATGCAAAATGTCCAATTTGAAGAAGAGGAGGAAGCAGTGATTGAAGTTCAAGAAGAAGAAGTAAAGCAAGGTATTCTAGACTGCACTAACAGTTGCTACGGTAAATTCATTGCTATCAAAGATATTAACCTTAAAGGCCTCAAACAAGTCTTGGCAAAAGCTTGGAAATGCCAAGGTATTAAAGTTTTTAAGGTCCAGCACAACACTTTTCAATTTTTTTTCAAACTAATGAGGAGTTGCAGAATGTAATCAAACGAGGCCCATGGAATATTGACAATAATCTGTTGGTTACTAAGGAATGGAGCAAAGGTATAAATGTTGAAGATCTTGATTTTGATCATGCTCATTTCTGGCTCAACATCATGGGTCTGCCCAGGGAATGGTACACAGTAGAAGTGGCTCAAAAGGTTGCAACAGCCTTCGAAGCAGTTTCTAATATACAACTCAGAGAAAAAGTGGACTCTGGCGAGAGATTTATCAGGTTAAGGGCAATGATCAACATCAACAAGCCAGTTAGAAGAGTCGTTAAACTGAAACGAGCAAATGAGGAAGAGAAACTTGGGATTATCATATATGAAAGACTTCCAACGCTCTGCTTTGGATGTGGTCTCATTGGCCATACAGCAAAGACCTGTGAAAAAAAGCTTAATAGTGCAGACAGCAGGTATGGTTTCTGGCTTGGGACAGACTTCATTAGTTCTCGTTGCATCTGGACATCATGCTCTGCCGGAGAAAACCGACCCTCACCGTCGATGTCAGTATCGGCAACAGGACCAAATAATCATGAGTTTTGCCTAGAAGACTGCAATGGGGGGGCTCTAGAACAGCGCAGCCCTATGGCTACCCCTGTACCCCTGAGATTTGATGATATGACAGGACCATCACAAGGCCGGAAAATTCTGGGCACAGGAACTAGTGAGCAAAATGCCAGTCCAAAACCCAATACTTCGGTGACCCATGAAACCCAACTAAAAGACCAGGCTGATGGGCCTCTTTATAATGAATGAAGAGAAATTCTAGCAACTCAAATATCCAAACAGAAGAGATCCCAGATGTGTACTAGGCCAATGGAAGTCTCTCGGACAGTTCGACAGGCTGATGAGGCAGGGACTAGCCTGGCTCAAACCCATGACCAAACAAGTCCAAAAGCCCAAGAGGACCTACTGCATGAAAATCCATTTTTACATGAAAGAAGAAGGGATGAACAACGTCATGGGAAAAGAATCAGGAAAGAGGAAGATTCAGCAGAACCTATTCACGAGACTGTCAAACGGGTGAAGTGTGACTATGTATCAAGCCCAGAAGCAGAAAAGGAATCGGCGGTTGCTGCAATGCAGCACCGGCGGAGCCAATGAAGATCCTAGTATGGAATTGTCGGGGGCTTGGGAACCCCCGAGCAATTCGAGGTCTCAACTCCTTGTTAAAGGAGCAAGATCCCAACATGGTTTTCGTTTGTGAAACCAAATTGGACAGCAAACGTATGGAGATTGTGAGGAACAAGATTAATTTGCAAAATAGAATTTTTGTCGATAGAAGAAACCAAGGAGGAGGACTGGGTTTATTTTGGAAGGAAAGTATTACTCTCAAAGTCCTTAGTTTCTCATCTGGCCACATCAACACAATCATTTTTTATGAAGAGGGGAACACTACATGGAGGTTTACAGGTTTCTATGGTAACCCCGAAGTCAATAAAAGAAAGTACTCCTGGCAACTACTTGAAAGGCTTGCAGAGGTAAATGATGATCTACCTTGGTTATGTGTAGGGAATTTTAATGAGATTCTAGATGCTAGCGAGAAATGGGGAGGCTCGGAACGAAGTGCTCACCAGATTACTGCATTCAGGAATGCAATATAGAAGGCAGGACTTTATCACATTGGATTTATGAGGAACAAATATACGTGGTCTAAAGGAAAATCTCAAAACACCAAGATCATGGAAAGACTTGATAGAGGCCTCGCATCAGTTGCTTGGTGTCAAAAATATCCCCATGCCTGTATATCCCATTTGACGGCCCGGCACTCAAATCACTACCTAATCCTAATTAATACGGTCCGTGAGCACGTTTTTTCTGCTAGGAGGAAAATGAATATAAAGTTTGAGCAATTCTGGACAACGGATGAGGATTGTCATGAAATCATCAAGAATGCCTGGTCCAATGATACTACGGAAATGATGACAGGGCCTGTTAAAAATGGAAAACAGGTCTTGGAAGCCCTATCAAAATGGGCAAAGGCAAAATATGGAGGCACAAAAAAGAGGATACAGGAATTAAAGGCAAAACTTAGCTCAGTACAAATGAATCCCAATTATGATGTTGGCATGGAGATCGAGCTAAGAAAAGAACTTGACTCGCTCTTGGAGAAGGAGGAATTATATTGGCACCAAAGATCTCGCATGAATTGGCTTCAATCTGGAGATCGAAACACTAAGTTTTTCCATAGTAGAGCCAGTTAGCGCAGAAAGCACAATGCTATCACTAAGCTAAAGAATCATAATGGGGTATGGTTAGAATATGAGGAACAACTAATAGAACATGTTACAGGATTCTTCAAAAGCCTTTACAGCTCTAATGCATCAGCAAGCCTGTCCAATCATGAGCTGTTTGAAGAAAGAGTTTCAGAGCAAATGAAGGAGGAATTAAGCAAGCCTTACACGTCGGAGGAAATTAAGACAGCTTTAAAACAGATGCAGCCCTGGAAATCTCCTGGACCAGATGGCCTTCATGCTGGTTTTTACCAACTCTACTCGGAGACGATTGGTAGTGAGGTAACTCAACTCATCTTAGCCTTTCTAAATGGCAGCTATTCAGTTGAGAGCGTCAACAAGACAAACATTGTACTCATTCCAAAAACAAAATGCCCCTCCCAAATTTCTGAATTCAGATCTATTAGTCTCTGTAATGTGTCGTACAAAATCATAACTAAGGTCTTAGCTAATTGACTAAAAATGGCCCTCCCCTCCTTCATAGATCCTACCCAAAGTGCCTTTGTACAAGAAAGATTGATAACGAACAATGTAATTATAGCTTTTGAAATGTTCTATTGGCTTCAGTTGCAGAAAGGAGAGCAAAACAAATTTTTTGGCCTAAAACTTGATATGAATAAGGCTTTTTATAGGATTAAATGGGTTTTTTGGAATACGTTTTCCATGACATTGGGTTTCCTATTAATTTTTGCAACTTGATTATGAAATGTGTTAAATCTGTTTCTTTCTCTATAAATATTAATGGGTTTTTGACTGAATTTTTTCAGCCAACAAGAGGTTTAAGGCAAGGGGATCCCCTCTCCCCTTACCTTTTCATTTTGTGTGCTGAAGGTCTCACTGCTATGATTAGAAGAGCAGAACAAAATGGCTTATGGAAAGGGATCAGTATGGGGTACCAAGGACCAATGGTTAGCCACCTTCTTTTTGCAGATGACTGCTTATTATTTGCTAAGCTAGAGGAACAAAATGTGAGGCAAGTGATAAACATCCTAAGTGATTATGAAAAGCGTCGGGGCAGAAGGTCAACCTTCAAAAGTCCAAATTCTTTGTAGCTCAAACACTCTCTCAGATGAAGCTAAAAGGCTAGCTGATTTACTAGGTGTTCAAAAGATGATGGGAAAGGAGTGTACTTAGGTTTACCATACATGGTAGGGCGATCAAGGAAAGAAGTTTTCTCTTATGTTGAAGATAAAATCTGGAGGAAAATAAGTAGCTAGAGTGGAAAGCTACTATCCCAAGTAGGGAAAGAGATTATGATAAAAGCTGTATTACAAGCCATCCCAACCTTTATTATGTCTTGCTTTTTGTTACCGAAGAGCATACAAAAGAAGCTACAAGCAATGCTTAGGAATTTTTGGTGGGGAAAAGTGAAGAAGAAAAGAAATTTATACTGGCTGAAATGGCAAGATCTTTGCAAGAAAAAGTCATCTGGAGGTATGGGATTTCGGTCTTTTGATGCCTTCAATTTGGCCATGTTAGCTAAGTAAGGTTGGAGGATTGTCAAAGAACCTCACTCACTACTAGCAAGGATTCTCAAAGCCAAGCATTTCCCAACAAAAGATTTTCAAGAGACAAAGGAAGGAAGAAGACCATCTTTCATATGGAGGAATATTCTAAAGGGCATGAATTTATTATTGAAAGGCTTGCAATGGAGAATTGGGAATGGTTGTAATATTAACATATGAACTAAACCTTGGCTTCCTATTCCTTTTTCCTATAAAGTATCCCAGCAGTCAAAATGGCTATGCCCAAATGCAATAGTTAATTTAGCTGATTGATGCTAATGCTGGTCAATGGCATATTCAAACTCTCAAGTACCTATTTACCCCTTTACGAAGTTGAGCAAATACAAAAAATCCCTATCTCTTCAAGTGAATGCTCCGGATGAAGCTAGTATGGCATTTTTCAAACTGATGGTACCTTCTCAGTAAAATCTACATATTACTTGGAGTTAGAAGTACTCAAGCAGTCATGAAGGCTCTTCTTCACATGGCAAGATGAATAAACAATTTTCGAATCAAATTGTGGAACCTCCAAGTGCCTCCTAGAGTAAAGAATTTTCTTTGGAAAGCCAGCAAAGGGATCTTAGCCACCAAACACAATATGGGCCGCAAACTGAAATCAAAGCAATGAGGACTCTATGAAGTGCGAGAGACTGTCACAGCTCCATTGAAACTGATAAGCACATCTTCTTTGAGTGTCTAGAAGCCAAGGAAATCTGGAAAGAGCAAACGCACTTGCAGATCTCCTAGCAGGAATAAATCTAGCAAGTTTCAAAGAATGGTTTGCTAAGGTTTTGGAGAATCAAGAACTTATACGAAGCTGAATGCAATAGCCATAACTCTTATGGTTGATTTGGAAATCCAGGAATGAAGCAGTTTTTGAAGGCAAGTCAAGAGGTGCAAAAAACATCTGTGCCTATGGAAATACCTTTCTCATGAATTCCAGTCTGTCCACTTCAAAAAGGATGGCTTCCACTTCGCTATCCAGATTTCCCCATTCTAGATAGTAAGTGGAAACCTCCTGAGGAGGGTCTTTTAAAAATAAATGTTGATGCCTCTTTCAGCAATTCTGGAGCCGGAATTGGGAGTAGTAGTTCGTGATCACTCAGGCGAAGTTCAAGCTGTTTTGGTGGATTATTCTCAATTTTGCAATAGTGTAGAGCATGCTGAATCTCTTGCTATTCTTAAGAGCTCTTAAGTTCGCAAAAGATGTTGATATCACTCATCCTTGTAGTTGAGAGTGATGCCCTTCGAATTGTAAACAAGATAAATGCCAAGAAGGAGGATCTCTCTGCGGTTGGTACTATCATTCATGAAATACGCAGGTTGCAGCAGGATTTTCCTGCCATAAAAATCCAGCACTGCAGAAGACAAACTAATTTAGTTGCACACAATGCAGCTAGACTAGCTCTCAATGTACAATGCTGTCGTTTTTGGTTCATGAATTTTCCAAAAGATGTAACTCTTGCAGCAGTTGCTGACTTCTGATAATGAAATGTTCTTCTTCAAAAAAAAAAAAAAAAAACATTTGTATTAATGGCTTTCAAGACGAATAAAATTTCAGTACAAAAGCAAAACTATAATAATTTGGACGCTATAAACGCATTCTTTAACATACAGATTGTATAACATAATGTATTTAGACTAAATCCATAAATTGTTCTCGATCGAAAGCAGAGACAGATCCGATCTTTTACTTTTACAGCAAACGTTATAAAACTTTGAAGTGTAATATATACAATATTTTTAAATTATATTGTGGAGTAAAACTTCTAAGTTTATTCGAAAGGACTCCTTTAAAAAATTTTATTTTCTTAGAGAGTAAAATTCCTTTGTTTGGAGCCATTGTTTGGAATAATATTTTGGATTATTAGTTACGAATGTTGTCAATAAATTTTTTACAATCTCAAGCTCCTTCTAATCTCACATACTTTATATCTCAAAAATTGCTATACATTTATATTTATAATAATATTTTTTTAAAAATGCAATACATAAGGGTGCAATGACCTGTCTTCGCTCCATCTACTTCCGTTCTTCACTAAAAGGAAAGTAGTGTAACACCAATTTGATTTCGTTCATGTCACTTTGTTTTGCAAGTTTTTGTTTAAAGTGAGTTGAAACATTTTAAATGTCAAATCTATTAATTAAATTCTCTTATTTTAGGTATGCACTCTTTGATTCTTATTGTAAATTGATTAGTTAAATTTTAACCAAACGAGAATAGGATAAATAAAAAAGACATTTATTTTGGGTATGCACCTAGATAATATACGGAATCAAACCTTACATAGATAGAGTAAATTGAAATTTACTTATGTTATTTGTGTGTTTGGATTTTAAAATTTGATTGGCAAAACAAATTTAGCTTGGCCCAATTTAGAATCCTGGTGAGTTATTTTACTTGTAGCCATTTTGATTTAATGAAATTTTAATTGATAAAGAATTCCATGAATTAATTTTTCTCACGGTGCTTGAATGATACAGCTAAAAAGTTTATAGTTCTTGCGACAGAACCATGTTGAGGGATTCTCTGTGTATCCAAATTGGAAGCGAGCCCGAATTAAAATCAAGCTACACGTAGCTCTAAACAAGCAACAAAATTTATTTAAATCAACTTTTTTAATCTCACAGCTGAGACTTAAAAAAAAAATTAATCAAATGCCAAGCAAAAAAAAAAAAAAAAGGCACTCTAAAGCCCGGTCTAATTATTTGTCTCCTCCTTATTGGGGTTCCATGAAAGGCGAAAATGAGTCACTGAGACCAATATGATTTATATATATTTTTTAACTGCTATGGAAGACCAGCGCCATTACAAACCATTTTGAGTTCAAAGCAACAAATGGGACATATTTCTTATCATCCTTCTATAATACCCTGATTGAATCCATGCATGTTTGATGACAATAGATGCAAATCATGAAAGCACTAAAGCCCACACAAGTATGGGAGGGCTAACTTCATGTCTTTGGCATTATTTATCAAAGACATGTATCTGCAATTCAAAATGATTTTACAAAATTGATGCTATATGAAGTGAATTTATAGTGCTCTATCGCTTCCCACTCCCTCCTCCTCCAAGGAGAAAAAGAAAAAGAAAATAGACTTAAGCTTTTATTTTTTTAATTAAAGAAGATTAATAATGGGACTTCACATACTCTTTAATAACTCGAACCCCTTTTTTCTTTTTCCTTGTCTAATAAACTGGATCAATAGTAGAATTTCACCTATCCTTTTAGTGACTTGAACTCAGGACCTATAGAAATTGTTTTAAGGCATGAGCTTTTAGCTTTGTGCATTAATGTCCTGTTGCAAAATTTTGGTAAGGTCTCTCTTCTACTTGAAATCTTGAATTTTTTGTGCTTTGAGCATTAATTTAGCAAAATTAACTATGAATGTTTCAGATGGATTAGTTAGAATTTTGGATAACCCTAATATATATATATATATATATATATATATGTAAGCACGTATGACCTTAAGTGATTTAACAATTAATGTATTTTCTAAAATACTCTTATTTTGTAAGTTATATCACATTAAAAAAAGGATATTAAAAAAACTACAAAAAGTAGAATAATTAAATCCTAATCAAACTTAACATTCCTTCAAAAGTCTCTCAAACTTCTTATAATACAAATTAAATTAGATTTTTCAAAAATATATAATTATTGGTTAGTATAAAAATTATTATTTTCCTTTTTATAAAGTTTTAATTAATAGTATAGAAAAAAAGCAAGTATGACCTATAATGATTTAATAATTGATGTATTATCTAAAATACTAGTATTTTTAAATTTCATATATAAAATTATGAAATTATAATTAAATTATGTATATACATATATACATATTATAATCAATATTTATATAAAATTTAAATTTCATAATCTAAAATTTAGCAAAAAAATGAAAAACTAAATAACAAAAACTCTAAAAGAGAAACTGTTTCTTATATATTTTGAAATAAAAAATTAATTTTACATTTTCAAATTTTAATTTTTAATTTCAAACACTTATTCAATTCTTAAATGACTTTTGATTTACTCTATAAACTAATTACTATGCTATTTTTCTTTAGTCTAAAAGAAAAATTAAAGATATGGTCCAGCTTAATTAAGAAATTATCCATTAAAATGAAAAGAACAGCTAGATATAAATATTTTAAATAGTTCCCACTTTTTATTAATTTCAATTTAAATAGCCTTATTTTTATTTTGTAATTAAATTAACAAAGGTAAAAAAATATTGCATAAACTATGCTAAGAAATGGGGCCAAGAAAGGTAAAAAAATATTATATTCAACTCACCTATGTTAACTTGGAAATCATGATAAAAATTAATTAATCAATGCTCTAAACTATGAATCTCATTAGAACTTAAATACAAAAGATATAGTAGTTAGTCTTTATAGGGTAAATTTAAACAATAAAAATATAAAGAAAATCATTCTGTCACACATTTATCAATATTAAGTCTATAATATGCCTTTTCAGTTAAATATACCCAAATCCCTATTTCTTTATATATATATATATATATATATATAAATTATACAAAAATGTATATTTATTGGTCAGTATAAATTTATATTTTCATTTTTTAAAATATTTTTAATTACTTTATATATAAAATTAAATTTCATAATCTACAAAAAAAATAAAACCCAAAAAATCATTTAGCCAAAAATAGAAACAAATAAATAACCAAAGCAGTGAAAGAGAAATCATTTTCAAATATAAAATGATTTTATATTTTTAAAATTTTTATTTTTTAATTTTTATATATTTCTTCAATTCTTAGGTGTTTGGTATTTTTGTAGACTTATTTTCTAAGTCTAATCAGATTAAGAATAGATGTTTATGAAAACATAAAAATTTAGATTAATAATGAATCTCAACATAGGAAAGGAATATATAGAAAAGAAATAAAATTCCTCCTCATAAATAAAATTTTAAGAAATCTAATGAAAAATTGAAAAATCACCAACTTTGCATCAGTTTAAATATCATTACGTTATTTATAAGACTTTGCATTGTCTAAAAAAATATTATATTTACATATAGTAATAATTATATCATGGCTGATTCAAAATTTGTATAAGTTAGGAGCCAACTAGATATGTAGTGGGTTAGAACATGAAATTTTTTCTTCCTTTTTTTTTGTGAAATTAGTTTTATGTTTGTCTCAATCACTATTTACATATGGATGACTAAACTTAGCACTTTTGGATTTAAATTCACATACAAGGCCTACTTTGTGTGCATAAATAAAAAAGAAAACAATTTATGCTGGGAGTATAAAATTTGATAGAAGGAACCGCACCTTTGTTAAATCAAAATTTCCAAAAAAACACAAGAAAGGAACATTCCCAATTTTCCTCTCTTGTTTTTTCTTTCAATTTGAAGGATAAATTATTGATTAAGTGGGACCATTGCTTTAATTTATCTTTCATATTAAGATAAATATAATATCTTAATTTATATTTTTATTCAAAAATTTATTCTTAGACATTACAAAATAAATCAATTAAATTATCAATTTAAAACAATCAACTCACATATTATTAAGAATAGATGTTGTGTTGCCTTGCTTTAAAATGCCACAAAAGTACATAGCATAATGTTGGAAAAATGAAAAATATTATGTTTAATTCACCTACACTAACTTGAAAATCATAATAAAAAATTAGTTAATTAAAATTCTAAACATTTGAATCTCATTAAAATTTAAAATTAAAAGATGTAGAAGTTAGTTTATAGATTAAATTTAAAATCATAAAGATAAAAATAAAATCACTCTACCATACATTGATCACACGAATTTATAGAAAAATTCATATTTTTAGAGAAATATAAAATACCAATCTCATTTTTATATCCTAATTTGAACTAAAAATAATTTTTAAAAAATCTACACTATTATACCTTGAATTCATTAAACACTAGTACTTTGTTGCCATTTTGACTATGATTTCATTTATAGAAATTAAAAATAATAATGTTAACATATTAAATCCAATACGAAAGCTAACTATTATTACAGTACCTTACAAAAATAGTGAAGTGACATGTGCCATGGACCAAGAAGCAAAAAAAAATTTCAATTAATTTTGTAGATACCAAATTTTGACACACCATTTATTTTTCAAACATTAGAGGCAATTTTATATTTTTTGGGGTCAAATTCTAATTTTTCAATAATCTCGGGAGTAAAATAGTAATTTTTCTCTGTAAATATTTTTTCTTTAGCTTTGAGGGTTTTGAATTCATATTTTCACTTTCATACGAATTTATATTTTCACTTTCATATGAATTTGTTAATTTTGTAATTTTTTCGAATTTAACTAGTATTTTTTTGTATTTCGCCAGTATAGGGGCAAAATGATAATTTTGCCTCCTGAATACCACTTTCGCCCATTTTTTAGTACCAAATTTATTTTTCAAGCTTTTAAGCATGTTTTTAAATTTTCTTATTTTTTTTAGGGGACGGTTGCTATTTTTTCTGTAAATATCGCGTTCATGGGCAAAATTATCATTTTATATTTTGTACCCGTTTTTCACCAATTTTGAGTCATAAATGCATTTTCTAGGGTTTTAGACTTGTTTTTAATTTTTGGTAATTTTTCGAGTCCAATAAACATTTTTCTGTGTATTTTCATTGTTCAGGGGCAAAATTATCATTTCACATTTCAAACTCATTTTTCACCAATTTTTTTATCCCAAATTCATTTTTAGGTTTTTAAGCATGTTTTTAAATTTTCCTAACTTTTTTTGCGGGGTGAATTTCTATTAACAAATTTATTATTTACATTTATCTTAATTTTTTCTATTTTTGTGAGAGAATATAAAATTTTAATTTCTTTTGTAAGGGTAAAGTTGTCATTTGGGTAGTCAAGAGCGTTTTGGCCTTTTAATCATTTCTTGAAAGATAAGTCTTTTGTGTACTATAAATTGCCTATTTTTTTGGGACAAAAAGAGGAGAAAAAGAGGAGCTTAAATAGAATTTTTTAGTTTTTTAATTTTTTTGATTTTATCTCTTACACCAAGAACACCAAAAATACACATTTTTTCCTACATTTGTCTTCAACTTTTCACCAAGAACACCAAAAACACCTACTAATTTTTAGTACATCTTCAAGCCTACAAATAGAACACTTAAAACATACACTAGTGTATCTTCAAGCATACACCTAAAACACATACTAGTATATCTTTAAATTTACACCTAGAACACTTAGAACACACACTAGTGTATCTTCAAACATATACCTAGAACACCTAGAACACACACTAATACATCTTCAACCTACACCTAGAACACCAAAAACACGCACTTCTTATTTACTTTCTCTCTCACGCCCTACACACACTTTTCCACTTCTTATTCATTTTCTTTCTCACGCATTACACACACTCTTCCACACACTTATTCATTTTCTCTCCCACACATTACACACACTCTTTCACACACTTCTCACACTCTCTCACACACACTCACACACTGCTCACGCAGAAATTCACACACCTTACGCACAAATTCACACACCTCACACACTAGCACAAACACACATCCAACAATACACTCAAACCACACAATCCTAAACTCATCAGGCACACACACACTACTCACGCACAAATTCACACACAAAACACACACCAGCACTCACAGAGTTCTTCACACAATCACAAACACATTCAAGCCAAACAGTCTTGACTCACCAGGCACACACACTGTTCACACACAAATTCACACACAAAACACACACCAGCACTCACAGATTTCTTCACACAATCACAAACACACACACTCATACACACACCCAAACATGCACAAACATACACTTCCATACACAAGGTTCTTCATCACAGTCACTTTCCATTACTTGACACACATTTCCAACTATCCAACCTCAACCTTCATCGCCACCTAAACCAGCGGCCTTCATCTTTAACCCCAAGTCATTAGACATAATCAGCCCCCACCCTTACTGTCATTGTAACCTCATTCCACTACCACCTTCAACCTTCAGCCATCATCCACCTATTTCCACCACCACCAGCCTCTGTCTTCCACTGCCTGTAAACAACCTTTAACCCACCACCAAAACATCTTCATTATAGCCCCAGAAGCATCGCAATTAAACACCAAATCAACCAATAAACACTGCAAAAACAGCCCCCTAACAACCCTCTAAACCACCAGAAATTTTCCCAAGCCATCATCAACGCCTCACCACCACCTTATCCATACCATCAGATGCCCAAAACTCACACAAATCAACCGCAAACTACAGTCATTACCCACCACAGCACCACCACTATGACTTCAAGACCCGTCGGACCTCTAGTATCCTACTCCATGACCTACAATAAACACAAACAGACCACACAAGTCTATCCAAGAACCATCCAGAGCTCCACTAGTCGCTGACTACCACAATCTACGGTCGAAGCTCCATCTTTACGCCACCATCAGTCACAGGCACCTCCCCACCTGCAAACGGGCAACCAATCCCAACTGAACCACTATCAACCCCCTACTATATGAGCACTATTACCTTGCTAATCACCTGCAACTCACAGCCCTTTTCCAAACAACAATCAAATAGCCCCAAATTCACCAATTAGACAAACACACCATCCAGCCTTCAGTCAATCCCAGCAAGCCTTCTCCAAATCCAGTGTTTCTATCATCATCTCACCGTCAACAATCAAAACACACAGCCAATTCCTCCCACCAAAGTTCATCAGCAGCTATCAATTCCAAAAGCCCACAAACCCATACCCATTAACCCACTATCAATGCCACCAGTCATCAGTTCCCGCACCACCACTAGCCAGCACAGTCGCGGAAACGCTACCATGGAGGCCAGATTTGCCGGAATCAGACACCATCATGCAGCCATCTCCACTGCCTGCTGGACCAGGTAATTTGTAGTTTATTCATCAATTTGCCTTTCATAGAAACTATTTATGAATTTGTATATATATTGTCTGGGTTGGGGTGATCTTAAGTGAAGATTGCTGTTATTGACATGAGAGATTTTAGAATTTGGAAGAACGGAGAGACAGAGAGAAAGGGAACGAAATAGAAAAGAGAGACTGAAAAGCAAGAAGAGAGGAGAAGAGAGAAAGAAAAGAAGAAAACGTAGAATACAGAAATAGAGACAATCGGAGAAAAGCAAGAGAAACTGAGAGTGAGGAGCGAGGGAGAACAGAGAGGGAAAAGGAGAGATAGACCAGAGAGTGAGAGAAAGAGTAAGTCGGGGAAGAGAAAAAGGAAAAGAAAAACAGAGACTTGAGGGAGAGCAGAGATGGAGAGTGAGATTAGAAAGATGAAAGATTAGAGAAAAAAAGAAAACAAGGGGAAAGAGACGCAGAGGAACTGAAGCAGGAAAAGAGAATAGAAAAGGGCAAGACAGAAGAAAACAGGAGGAGAAAGCAAAAATCGAAGAGAAAGAGAGAATGAGGGAAAGAGAGAAGGAGAGAATTAGAACAAATGAGAAAGAAGGCAAGCAAACGTGAGAGAGAGAGAGAGCAGTTTGGGTGGGTTTCTAGTTTTAGATTTCCTTTATTTATTTATTTTCTGTTCTGTTAATTTTGTTTGCAGATCCATTTTCTTTGTTCTTTCTTGATCCAATTCAGTTTCTAATTTGATTGATTAGCTTGATCTTCCTAATTAATTTAAAACTTATTTTTATTAGGCCTTCTCTCTTTTTGGTTTAAATATAGAAAAATTGTAATTGCATTTGTGTTCTTAGATTTTTAGTTAGCGTTAGTATGTTTCCAATAATTTTTGAAGTTATGCAGTTAAGCCTCTAAAATTGCTGATTGAGCCCCCAAGTTTGTTGTGTTTCAATTGAGTTCTAGTTAATTACAATTATGTCTTTTACTTGCCGGAATCTATTGTTAAATTCCCAATTTGTTTTTTATTTTCGTCCTTATCATTTAGATTTGCTTTAATTTTGAATTTTATCCCTTAAATTTTATAGAGATTTATTTTTAGTTTTTTTTAGTTACTAGACTTCACATTTTTATTTTTAAATTTGTCAATACTTTCATATCTTAGTCTTTATTTCTCTATATCGAAATATCTTGATTTGTTTGTTCGTTTTGATTAGTATTTGTACTGGGTCTTCAAAAAGGTACCCCTATTATCTATTAGTTTCTCTTTATTTGTTCCAATGTGCTCCAATATGGTTTTTATGCATGTTTTTTTTTTATGTATTTCTTATTTTTACATACTTTTACGTATTTATTCATTTTATGTTGTTTAATTTCAAATTTTATTATTTTGGCAAAAATGTAATATTTTTTGTATTTAGCTAGCCAATGTAATAGTTAGATTATATTTTTTGTATTTAGAGTAAAAATTTTGTATTTAGATAGCAAGTGTAATAGATAGGTCATTTTCACATTTTCTCTCCCTAAAATTGTAGTTAATTCACCCAGTGTAATAGTTAAATTTTATTTGTTTTTATGTGCTTGTGTGCTTATATGTTTTTACCGCTTTTCTTAGGATTTTGCATCTAGATATCATGTCTACGTATTATGTGCTCCTACTTGACTTTATGCGTCTTTATATGTTTAATTTGCTTTTAATTCATGCTTTACCATTTAATTCATATTTTATGTTAATCCGTCACTACACTAGTCCAACGCTAGTTGTAACTTTATCGTTCCCCCGCTAGTCCAACGCTAGTGGGAATCCCTAAAAAGGGCTAGTCCAACGCTAGACCCTTAGGGCATTTTAGTACTAGTTGCACTCGTATGCATTTTACATCCCATTTCAAACACTTTTAGTTTTCTTTCCATTTTGCATGATTATAATCATTATTATTATTATTATTATTATTATTATTTATTTTGACACGTCTTCAAGTGCATGACATTAAGGATACATTTTCACTTAGATTTTTAGGACATTTGTGCGCTCCGACTAGAAATAGTCGCCTACTCACGTAGGAAGCGGTAGCATACATGCCGTTCCCCCCTTTGTGAGTAGAAATATTCAGTCACGAGATATTAGTCCCCCAATACCCGTCATGTTGCATACCCACCTTCTTTCTTCACTTACTATATATTATTATTTTCTTTTCTTTTTTGCATCGCATTTTGCATAGATACCCGTGACTTCCTCGAGGTCTCGACTCGAGTTTCAAAATTAATGCGATAATCTCGACCAAGTCTCGACGAGACATTTCGACCCACTCGATACCCACATTTAGATTTTAGGATTTGCATTCATTTAGATACATCCACACGCGATAGAACTTAGAGTTAATTTAGAAAATTTTGATTAAACCTCGCAACTAACTTCGGTTAGATAGAAAGGGTACCTTAGGCACGAGCCTTTGCCCTCCCTTTCTTCAAATGTGACTTCCGGATCTTTTTCTCTCGTTCTTCATAGACCGGAGTCAAAAAAGGGTTTTTAAATACTTTTCTAAGATTTTTTATTTTGTCTTGCTAAACTATTTTTTCGGGTGACTTGGTACACCCTAACTCAACACCAAGTCGCAACTCTATTTTTTAATAAAACCCTTTTTCAAAATTAGTTGGCCAAAACTATCGCACTTTTAGTCTCGGCCTTATTTTCTTTTTTAATTTTTTTTTTTAAAATTTTTTTTCACTAAAAACTCGATTTTCATCGCACACGCATGGTTTTTCCAAAATTCTATCTTTTTTAAATGGGTCATCAAACCAAACTGCCTTTTTTGAGGCGCACAGTTGCGACCCACTAGTACAGTACCTTTCATCGATTTCGAACGCGACAAATCTTGACTAAAGAAACCTAGATTCTACCTAAACTGAATCTAGAAAACGTGTCTAGATAGTTGGATTTAGAATTTAGGTGAATTATTTGATTAGAATGTATTACTTGAGAAATTTCTTTCCTTTTTTTTTTTTTTGTTTTGCAATCACTTTACTACATTAACATAAAAAGAAAATCTTAGAAACCCTAACACAAAGTGTCCTAAGAAATTACTTTAAAACCTAAAAATATTATGAAAAATTAACTAACTCAAGGTTTCAAGAAACTTGAAACCTTTAAAAAATGTGTAAGGGAGTAGTACTCCTTATTTAATTTTAAAATGTTATATAATAATTGAGGTAAGGTCTAGTCCCCCTCAACTTTATTTTTGATTATAGTAATAAAATTTAGGAGTGGTGTCCACCTCCGTTTACGGCGTTTGCCTTTAAAAAAAAGAAACTTAGAATTAAGTTCTAAGAATCTACACCCAACATAATATTAAGGAATTAAAGCAATATTAACTAACAAAAATTATGATTCATAATAAATATAATAATCCCAAAATAAAGAAAAACTCAATATGCATTAACTGATATAGCTTTTATAATATATACAATATATAAAATGCACTTTATTAATTCCAATTTGCGTTGTTTTATGCATTTGCACTTTATGCATGTGGCTTGTTTAATTGTTTTTTTATTCACTCTTGAGGTTATAAGCTTGATGCTTTGTTGTCTGCTGGATGATATCTAGGGATGAATGAAAAAGGAAAAAAATAAGATCTCTTTAGGAGTAGTAATTGTCTTTGCAACCATAAACAAAAAAGCATTAGAAGGTGCTGATAAGTAAGTTCTCAAGCGTTACTTATTCAAAAAGCGAAGCTAATTAAAAAAAAAGTGTCTAAATATAAGGGCACCATAAATATGTATTTACGCATTATAAACAAAAATTTCTTTAGATTTAAAATTTCATACAACACAAAATCGAGGCATATCTTATTTCTTGAACTCTTATAGTTAGGGGTGAGCAAATTCGGTAAATACTGAATTACCGACCGAATTTGAATTGAATTCAGTAAATCGAATTTGGTAATTTGGCCGGTAATTCGATAAATCCAAAAAATATAAAATCGAATTCGGTCAATATTTGGATATACAATTTTCTAAATCGGTAATACCGATTTCGAATTCAAATCAATAATTTGAATTCAGTATTATAATACCAAATTCGAGTTACCGATTTCGAATTCCTAAGCCCAATTATTAGTTGGGTTTAATAGAAGTCTATCTATTGGGTTGGGAATTTGAAGCCCAATAGTTTGAAGCCCAAAAAATTCTGCTCCACAAATATGCAGCAACCCGAAAAATATACTCCATCTTTGTCCAATTTTTCAACCGGTGCGCTCCATCATCAGTCCACACTCCATGAATGGTCCAATTTTCAATTTTCACTCTCATTCACATCCTCCTATCCTATTCCCATTCCCGTCTATTTTGACCTCACTAAAATGAAACCCTAATCACACAATCCTAATATCTGATTCTCCATTCTCGTTTCCCTTTGGCCTTTCATCTTGCTTCCTATTTTGGAGGTTGAGCTTTGTTGGTTGTTTGTGTCCTTCCCCTTCCCATTCCTAACCAAAAAGTCACTGAACTCAGTCAGCCAACAAGAGCTTTGCTCGACGACCAACATTGCTGGAACTCAACCAACTTCTTTCGCCGGTAAGTCCTTCAACCATCTTCTTTGCAGATAGAAAGTTAAACTCACTATATACTCTTAACTCATTAATAATTTTGGGTTTCAAGCATGTATTTTACTATTCATTTTTGTTTTCTGTTTTAACTTTTCCTGAAAATATAAATTGCACCAAAATTACAATAATCTGTTTAGTAATTATCTAACTCGTTTTTTCGCAGTTCGAGCAATAGATTATTACTATTTTGGTATTTTTTCAGAAGTCACCCACATTTGTTTGACCTTGCTTTACTTGTTTATTTAGTTCTCATCTGTCAGTCACCATATATTCCAGCAATTTTCTTCACCTTTATGAACTCTCAATGACTCTCTCTCATGCACTAACTTCTCGTTTGGGGAATTAAGTAAATTATCATCTGAGTCTAATTAGGATTAGTGTCAATTCCAATGAAATATTTTTATTTGCTTTTGCACATATCTTGTTAGATGTTGGGGAGTCGAAGGAGAACTCATGACATGTTTATTAGATTCTGTGGCAAGTCACTATCACTTGTGCAAACCAAAGAAAAGTGTTTGGTGTCCAATTGTATGAATTCAGTTACATTATAACAACTAGTTCTAATGTAGAGATTCATTCATAAGGTTGCCAAATTGGAATGTTGGTTGCACCATCATCTCTTATGCCTTAGAAACTAACTAAATCAGTCTAACCAGCATGCAATCAAGTTCCTGCATGGACACTAGAAATCAAAGAATAAAGGGGGGTTGGAGATAAATTTGAACAAGCTCTAATTGTGCCGTTAGTATAATCCTTCCTAAATATGGAACTTTGTTTTAGAAAACTAATAATAATTGAACGCCTAACACTAATTTATTTATGGAGAAACTCTTAGTATTTTAATTACTATTATATATATATGCCTTAAAAATCTGAATCGTTGAAACAATTGGAATGGGAAGATATAAAACTCCTGTCATCTTTCCATCTACATGTTACAAAATTTGTGTTTGTGAGGTCCAACTCTAGTAGCAGGCAGTCTGGTAGTAGGCAGCATAATACGATCTAACAAACTTTCTTTTTAAGTATGAATTTGTATTTTCTTTAAGCAAAGTTTCTGGAGGTTATAATTACTTGAAAAAAGAACCTTGCATTTTATTTATTTGCAACAAGAATCAGTTTCATTTGTTTTTTTAATATGTATGCATATCTTATATTCTTTCCATTACTTGTCTTAAACAAAGTACTTTCTTTGTCATTGCAACTTTTTGAATACATTTTGTTTTTTTATCCTGCAGATTTAATAAGTATGTCAACGGACGACAATGTAAGAGTTGATGAAGAATCATCGGTGAATCCAAATCCTAATGCCACCGTAAGCACAGATCATTTGATTCGAATAAGCGAGGAGCTTACAAAAAAAGGTCTCCACCATGATCTCATTTTGACGAAGAGTTTGTGAATGAGATAAAGCATGCAAGGTGTAGGTATTGCTCTAAACTTATACCTGCTGATCCCAAGAGTCATGGTACTACTCCCCTTAACGCTCATGTGAAAAAATGTACACTCAACCCACACAAATAAGCATGCTAATCAAGTCAATTTGTGTTTGGGAGAAGTTGAAAGGGATGCGGTAGAGGTCAGGGAAGTTCTTATGAGTTGGAAATTTGACCAAGAAGCAATTAGAAAATCAATTGCATACATGGTAATTGTCGATGAATTGCCTTTTAAACATGTTGAAGGAAAGGGGTTTCAGCATGTGATGAGAACTGCATGTTCTTCTTTTAAAATGCCTTTTAGATGGACAATTTCTAAGGATTGTTATCAATTGTATTGTGATGAAAAGTTGAAGTTAAAAATTTTGATTAAGAACACACTAGTCGGGTATGCCTTACCATTGATTGTTGGACATCAATTCAAAGAATAATTTATGTGTGTCTTATAGCCCATTTTATTGATAATGACTGGAAATTAAACAAAAAAATATTAAATTTTTGTCCAATAACCAGTCATAAGGGGAATGATATTGGGAAGGCTGTTGAAAAATGTTTGCTTGAGTATAGAATTGATGATGTGTTTACTATTGCTGCTGATAATGCAAGCTCAAATGATTTGGCAATTCAATATCTGAGGAGAAAATTTGAAAATTGGGGTAAATCAGTTTTAGGAGGAAAATGGACTCATGTAAGGTGTATTGTTCACATAGTAAATCTTCCTATTCAGGATGGTCAAAAAAACCTTGGGGATTCTATTGACTCCACTAGGGCAATTGTAAGATATGTGAGACAATCACCTGCTAGGATTAAAAAATTCAAAGAATGTGCAGAAATTGAGAAGATTGACTGTAAAAAAACATTAAGTCTTGATGTTCCAACAAGATGGAATTCCACATACTTGATGTTAGACACAGCTCAGAGGTATAAGAGGGCATGTGATCGTTTTGAGGAGCAAGACCCTTTTCTGATTCAAGAACTTGATTTTTTTACTACTAGATCTGATTGGGGTAGGGCAAGACATTTGGTTCTTTTTTTAAAAAAAATTTATGAACTGACATTGAAAGTCTCGGGTACCAAATATGTGACTTCCAATAATTTTTTCCATGATTTTAGTCACATTAATGGTGTCTTGAATGAATTGTTGGAAAGTTCGAATCATGAATTAGGCTTAATGGCATTCTCAATGAAGGAGAAGTTTGACAAGTATCGGGGGAAGATAGAAAAAAGGAACCTGTTAATTTTTATTTTTTCTATGCTTGATTCTCACAATAAATTTGATTATTGAGTTTGTTCTTATGAAAATGTATGGGGATTTGATGGTGCACGTGTTGGCATGCTTGCAAAAGAAGCAATGGTTGAATTATTCAATGAGTACAAGGTGCTAAATTGCCCATTGGATCAAACTTCTTCTTTTGCCTTGTCTACTTCAATGTATTCTAATTCCGGAAAAGGTGAAATGTTGTTTGATGGAGATGTTGAAGGGAAAAAACATGATAAGTACAAAATGGAGTTTAAAAAGAGGAAAATAGAACTTGGAGGTAGGGATAACAAGTCTGAATTGGACAAGTATTTGAATGAAGATTGTGAAAATGATAATGAGAGATTTGATATTTTGTTATGGTGGAAGGCGAATAGCTTCAGATTCCCAATCCTCTCCAAGATGGCCTATGATGTGTTAGCTGTCCCTATCTCTACTGTGGCTTCTGAATCTGCCTTTAGTACTAGAGGTCGGGTGCTTGATACATTTAGAAGCTCTTTAACTCCTAAGGTACTGCAATCATTGATATGTACTCAAGATTGGTTGAGATCGACATCATCGGCAACAACTATGAAAGTGGAGGAAAATTTGGAGGACCTTGAAGCTTTTGAATCAAGTAAATATCATATTTATTTACTTATGCTAAGTTTGATTATTATTACTACAAACATGATCTATATTTCTTTAATAACATTTTTGCTCTCCTATAATAGGTTTGGCCAAGAGTGGAGGCGAGACAACTATTATTGATGTTTAAATTTTCAAATGTTTGGTGAGTGTCCAATATGCTTTTTAATTTTTTGTGTTCTATGTGAATTAGTTCATTGTTACTACACTAGCAATAGGAGTGGAGAGATGTAAACTATTCAAATTTATTTGACCTTGTTTGCAACCAAAAGAAGAAAGTTTAAGATTGTTGATTGGCTGGTTTGTCCATTAGGTTTGTATTCTATGTGAATTAGTTCATTGTTACTGCACTATAACGGTGGATCATATCTTCGTAGTAGCCTGAGTGAGCTTTAACAACTCAATAATATAAAATATTGATGGTATAAGCTGTATTAAATACTTGAGTCTGTTTACTGTCTTAATGTTGGGTGTCAAACTAGCAAAATAAATTCACCTACTCAAATAAAAAAATGAAATGTAATATAGTGATGAGTAGGGTCATATCTACAGGGACTAGTAGATTTATTTTCTTTAAAAACTAAAAATCGAAGAGGGAATTTGAAAAGAATTATTCTAAAGAAAACTCAATTTTATAAGTCTAATAATTAACTAAATCAAAGGATTCAAATAAAGAAGTCTAATAATGCAAAATTAATTTAAACGAAATCAAATAGTAACTAAACTCTAGTCAAAGGAATAATCTCAACTATGGTTCAATTTAACTAATCATCGATGCAATAATAAATTCCTACGTTCATGAATAAATTGGTTATGGTTGTTGAGAAGCTCTAACAACCTGCTCTTCCTTACTGTGTCGGTAATCAAGGTAAGACCATTAATTAGTTCCCTAATCAAATAATAACCCTAGGTAAGACCTTAGGATTCAATTATTCAACAGCTTTAAAACTAGAAAAGCCACCAAACCAGCAAATACCTAAGAGGCTTTGTTCAAATTAGATTATCTATTCCTGTGATATAATCCAAAAGTTTCGATTACAATTGAATTAATCACTTGCCACAAATACTAAAACTATTAAACAATTATGGATTTGATGTTTTAGATGGCTTTAGATTATTTGACAATTAAATAGTGATCAGTTATTTAATTGGAAAAAATAATCACACAAGAATGAACACGATCACCTTGGAATCAAACAAAGAATAAATAAATACTAAAAAACGTAGAAAATAATAAAAATAATTAGATCTTGTAGTAATAGATGAACCAAGAGTTTTGATTATCCTTCAACTAGATAGAAGAGTTTATCCACGAATCATGGCTTCAAATCTCCAAAAATATTTAACAGGAATTTTTGTTTGTAGAGAGAGAAAAAGAAAAACTAAAGAACTAATGAAAAACTCTAAAACTAAGACTCTAAATTTTTCTCTCAAGGCTGCGTGCATTTTTTCCTAGAAGAATTGTGTACTGCAGACCCCTCAAAAGCTTTCTTTTGTTGCCTTCCTTCTTTCCTTTTTTTCTTTGTTTCCTTCTCCAACTCAACTTCCTTGTACAATCTTTGCTTTTTGGGAAGATTTTTCTTTTCTAGTCAACTCTAATTCCTCCAAAACTTCTTCCCAATTCAGATTCACCACTAAAAGAAAGTGAGACCCTCCAATTGCAAATTTCTTCTAATTCACGTCCAGAATTCTGCACAGCAGTACCTGTAGACCGTGGTCACGCTCTATCAGACATAGTCTTCTGGAATTTTGGCGAATTTAAATTCTTTTCTCCACAATCTCCTACATTAAGCCCAAATAACAAAAAGTGAATAAATGGAAATATTAAAAACAATTCTTGACCACAACAAGGGAAAATTAGATTTAATTCATATGACAATTTAACACCCTAACACTTAAATATCTTTGTAGTAGCCTGAAATTTTTGGCCGTTTCTTTTCATCAAGTAAAAAAGTTGCTTTGAAGCTATCTTCTTATTTATTTAAATATTCATTAATTAATTTGAACAGTTGGCAGTTGCATTTGCAACAGTTGGCATTTGCATTGGGCAAGAAAAGAGAATAAGAAATATGCAGCAGTTGGCATTTGCCTTGGCCAAGAAATATGAAGGATTTGCATTGGACCAAATATGCAGCGGTTGGCATTTCCATTGGCCAAGTTCATTTAGTGTTTTTTTTCCCTAATTGTCTATTCTCCTATTTTAGAATGGATATGCACTCATGAGAAAGTGCTCTTGTAATTTGTGTGTCTAGCTGGGCATGCCTTTTTCTAAGGTTATGTTAAACTCTATTGGACTTGGTTATGTTAAGGTTATTTAAATTCTATTTGGACTTGGTTAAACTCGATACAATTGTCTTTTTAAGGTTGTGTCTCTATTGGACTTGGTTATCTTTTGGTTGAAATTCTCCAACGGAATTATAATTTGAGATCCTTGTTTGATTGTGCGATACTGCAATTTAAATTTACCAAAAAAAAAAAAAAATTCAGGAGGCAGTTGTATGTGCAATTTGTTGTTGCGGTAAAAGGCTTTTTTTTTTTTTAATTCGGTTACCGAACAATATTACCAAATTACCGAATTGAATTTGAAATTGAATTCGAATTGGTAACAAGTGAAATCAAAATCGAAATCGGTTGGTAAAATTAGAAAAAAATTACCGAAATTACCAAATTCAAACTACCAAATTACCGATTGAATCTCATCCCCAATTATAGTGGGAGAGAAAAAAGAAAAACTAAACTGACAAAAAGTGGAGGTAAAAGGTTCAAGACGTGCAAATGCATTAATTATTACACGAAAAAAATATAAGATTTGCAAGTTTCATGAGGTTATTAATGAATTTCAAAACTCATCATTCTCATAATATATGATATTTTAATTTATATATACTTATTACATAAATTTGTGAGTTTGACAAATAACTCTAATTGATTTTAAACTCATCATTCACCAAAGAAGTCATACCACATCCCACATTGAAAAAGTCAAGTAACTTAGACTAATGTATAAGTTAAGTTTAAATATTAAAGTCCAATCGGGGTATCTGTTTTCGGCTAGCGAGGACGGAGCCCAAATAGTTAGACTTGATTGTTGAGACTCTTGTCGAGCGCTAAGCTTGCAGGCCTAGGGTGTGATAGAATGGAATTAGAACGAATCTCATGTGGTCTCTGTACGAAGTGAGACTGGGCCTATTGTGTTGGACCGGACTATTCAAGAAAATGGAGGAACTAAGTATGTATGCATGTCCAACACAACTGAGTGGACAATCCGGATCACGCATGTATGGATTGGGCTTTGCAGCAAATGTAATATCCCATCCGCCATTGAAAAAATTAAATAACTTGTCCAACATATAAGTTGAACCTAAGTACTAAAATCTAATTTGGGTATCCATTTTGGGCTAGTATGGATAGAACTCAAATAGTTGGACTTGGCTACTGAAACTCTGGTTGCGCATCGGGCCTACAGGCCCAGGGCGTGACATTATCAATTAGGATTTCAAAGTATAATTACACCCTTTTATACAATAACAAGTTACTTTTTATATGATGACAATTTAAAATTTTTGAAAGATATAATAATTTATTTCGGAAGGATATTTTAAAAAAATCATCATTATGCCAAAAATTTCCTTTTGCTATTGGAGATATTCATATCTTCTATTCAAATTCTTTTAGAAAAGAAAATAAAACATTAAAGTAAAGTGAGTAGAATTTTGGTACTTGAAGTATAGGTTTTTAATAATAGTAGTTATTTTCTATTTTTTTTAAATAGATAATTAATTGGAATCTCACATAATTTTTAGACAGTTTTAAAAAATAGAAAAACCAAAATTACTATCTATTGTTCCCCCTTTCATTATATCATTTATTAGACAAATTTATTATATTATTTACTAAATGATTATTAGACGTGCGAAGCACGTGACTCACTTCTAGTATATAAGGGTGATAATTTCAAGAAGATGAGTACATCTAGAAGAAAGATGGGAGATGATTGCAAGGTCGTAGGAATTGGGAGGAAGAAATTTACTGGTCTTATTTCGAGTCAGTTCAATTTTTTCAAACTCTCTCTGGTGGCCGCTGTCATCAGGTACTTGTAATTTTAATTACATTTATGTCATTCATGTTGTGTTTCTTGGTGATTTTTAGCATTTTAGAGTAAAAGATACTTAAGAAAGTTGTAAACTTGCCATGCATGTGTCATTTATGTTGTGGATTTTATTGATCTTTGCCATGCGTGTGGTTTGTTTAATCTGTTTGTATTCACTCTTGGGTTGGAAGTTTGATGCTTTGTTGTCTGTCAGATGATATTCAGGGACGAATAAAATAGGAAAAAAATAAGATCTCTTTAGGAGCAGTAATTGTCTTTGCAGCCACAAACAAGAAAGCATTAGGGTACATTAAGTAAGCTCTCAAGCATTACTTATTCAAAAAGCGAAGTTAATTAAAAAAAGTATCTAAATATATAAAGGCATCATAAATAAGCATTTAAGCATTATAAACAAAAAATTTTGTAGATTTAAAATTTCATGTAATACAAATTCAAAGCATATGTTATTTCTTGGACTCTTATAGTGGAGAGAAAAAAAAAACAAAAAACAAAACTGACAGAAAGTGAAGATGAGAAGTTCAATACACGCAAATGCATTAATTGTTAAATGAAAAATAAATATAAGAATTTGCAAGCCTCATGAGCCTATTAACGAATTTCAAAACTCATTATTCTGATAGTATATGATATTTTATTGACACTGAAAATTTATATATCTTATTACATAAATTTGTGAGTTTGACAAATAACTATAATTTGATTTTACCTAGTGATCACTTAGGTTAGTATCTATGGAAAAGCCAAATATTCAATAATTTAAAATAAGTCATTTAATTGTGGTACAATTATATAAAGTCTTGTTTGATACTTCATAGATATAATAGTGATATGTCAAATTATTTATCAACTTATCAAAAGCTTAAGGACTTCAAAGTATAATTGCATATTTTTTATACAATAACAAGTTATCTTTTATATGATAACAATTTAAAAATTTTAAAAGATTTCACAGTTTATTTTGAAAGGTTATCTTAAAGAAACCGTCATTATGCCAAAAACCTTTTTTTGCTATTGGAGATATTAATTTGTTCTATTCAAATTCTTGTAGAAATAAAAATAATATGTGAAGTTAAGAAAAAGATAGATGTAAAACTATTAAAATAAAGTTAGTAGTATTTTGGTACTTGAAATTTAGGTTTTCAATAATAGTGGCTATTTTCTATTTGTTTGTTAAGGATATACTTAACAAGAATCTCACATAATTTTTAGACATGGTTTTGAAAAAAATAGGAAAACTAAAATTACTATCCTTTTTTTCCCTTTTACTATATCATTTATTAGACAAATTTATTGTTTTATTTATTAAATGATTATTAAATGTGCAAAGCACGTGCCCATTTTTAGTTAATAAAAATTTTAAAAAAAGAATTTTTATTTAAATTTTTTGGTGCCTTAAAGGGCAAAGTTAGATGAATTTAATGCGGGTCTAATTAATTTAATCCATTATTTTCTTGGAAGCCATAGAATAAACAATGGGGATAAAATCCACTTTTATATATGCAATCAAAGACATAGACAGTAAGGCCGAGTTTAATTTATCACGAGTTTAGTTTATTGTGATTTTAGTGCCACAAGAAGCAAAGAAATAAGTCCAAATTCGATTGACATAATTCATGGTCCTAAAATAAAATTGCCTTGACTGCCAATTTAAGCCACTTAATATTTTAGAGAAATCACCAAATACTGATCCAAAATGAACTGGACTTCTTCAAAAATTTTGTAGAAGAATATTTAGGGAAAGAACTCATGAAAGGAAAAAAAAAATCTGGCTTAAATTTTCAATTAAAAGCATGCCAAATCTTTTAGTCAGTAACAATTCCATGAACATATGACACTGGCCAAAGATTCCACATTTGAATTTAGTCATTTGCTATTGTAATATGTGTATCGTGTGACCAGTTTCTTGTACTTGACGAACTAACGGAATGGACTGATTTGAATCAAGTAGAGAAATAGAGGAGGTTAAGTGCCGAAGTTGGAAATATTAAGGGGTCAATGTGAGACACATCAATAATTCGAGGGGGTTTAATTTATTTCATCCTATTTTTCATAAATAATACAAGGGGATGTAAAGAACCCACTGATGCCCAATAACATATTAAAGTAGGAACTTTTTCGTATAAAAATCCTACTAGTGAACTACAACTCGAAACTTGGACTAATAATTGGCTTGTGTTTGGAATCACCGTTAAAGTGAGAAATGATGATGTTTGTCACTTCTTTTTTATTATTATTAACTAGGAGGAACACGTGCACGTGCTCTGATGAAGTGTTCTAGTGAAACTAAAATTTAGAATTATTTGATTTTTTAAACCTTTATAACATGATATAAAAGTAATTAAATAATTAGTTAAATATACAAAATATATAAACTACTAATATTTTTTAAAGTGTGTCTTCTGATTATCTTTGTTTTTTCTTTGTTATTACTACTTTCTTTAAGTATTTTTAGTTGATTCTAGATCATTTCAAATCGCTGTATAATTTTTATCTTTATTATTATCTTTGTAGATTTTTCTTTTGTATAAAACTAATTTAGATTTTAAAGGTAATATAATGGACTAAATTAGAATTAAGAGAAACTAAAAGATTAAGAGAAATTATTTATATTCATACACTGTACTTTTTATTTTTAAAGGGGCTTACTATTTTTGTATGAAAATCTGAATTGCTGTAATTCATGAGGATATTGTCTAATTGAAGCATTAGAATCAAAAGTAAAGTATACATATTATTCAAGACTAACATATACATTGTAGACTTTAGAGATTGTTTTTTAGGATGAGGTATTAACTTGATTAATCATTTAAAATTTTTGTTGTTTTATTTTTTGTTTGCTTCTCGATTCATTTTAGTTTTAAAACAATCTTTGTCTTCATTTTTTTCTCAATGTTAAGACATATATTGATTTCTTATCACAAAAAATGAACAATTTTTTTCTCTTTATGAAAATATTTTATGATAGATGAATCATATTATTGATATAAAATTTCACTTTATACACTAAGTCCTATTATCTATTTTATGTAAATCTTTGGAAATTCTCTGTACACTAAAATATCAATGTACAAAATATTGATGCTACAATTTCTTTCTATTTTCATTTTCTCAACTTACATGACATCTATTCCCAAAGAAAAAAGAATACTAATGTAAGATACACCAAATTGAAAAAAAAAAGAAATTGGCAAAGAATAGGTAATAAATGCTATAGCATGTTGGTAAGGATTGTGTTATTTTTAATGTTTACTGCATTAGAAAAAGTGGATTCTTTTATCTTGGTGTTATTTTAGAAGTTTAATGCGAAAAAAGATAACAAAATCCAATATCAATTCTTTTGTGAATTGTATGTTGTGTTCTTTTAATTCCATAAGTTTTATTCTTACTTTTATTAATCTAAATTTTGTAGAATTATTTATGTAGGTATATTATGCTTCAAAATTCTAAAGAGAGACATTTGTAACTTTGTTGTAGAATGGTGATTTTATGGTTTTTCATTTGATCAAAAATATAAAATATTTCGTTGTTATTTTAGAAGTATATAGAAATAGAAAAGATGACAATATCAAGCATTAATTATTGATTGTGTTTTGAGTGTGCATCCAAGATTTTTTAAAATTTAAAATTGTAATAATAAAATCAGAGCCATGTCTACATCATTTAGTTACTTTGTCACTTAAAAATATTTTTACAAAATTACACTTAATATGTCTATTATTTTCTAGAACAATATGGTAATAATTATAGGTATGCATATCAACTTCAATATATTTATGTCCAAACTCTTTTGTGGATACTTAATAAATAACTCATAACTTTAGTTTTTAAATATTATATTCAGTAGTTTTTATAAATTAATAACACACTGAAAAGTTTATCATGACAAAGTTTTCATTTCTTGGTGTTTTTACTATTTATATAGAGCCATAACTTTTTCTTTAGACATTCTTGATTTTTATCCTATATATTATGATCCATAGTATTGTATACTTGTGTTTGATGCATCTTATATTTTAAAGCTTTATTAGATCATAATGTTTTTTTGATTAAAAGTTGTCTAAAATATGAGTAATTCTTAACCATGGATGGTATATTTTTCACTCAAAATTTATGTAAAAAACTTCTTTGGGAAAGTTTGATAACTAAATGAATAGAGAAGAGTGTCTTGAAGTGAAGAGTAGCCTAACAAAATGTTTATTAGCCACTCTAGATAAAAAAAAAAAAGGAGATATAATTTATATACTTTACATCTTAATTCTTACACTTCATTTTTATCCTTTTCAAAACAAACAATCATTATTATTTAAATTCGTATCTCTATATAAAAATTTAAAATATTATAACTCATATATTTATTTGTGCAAATTAAGCAAACTAGTTATAGTAACATGACCATAATCTTACATAGACAACATGAATGGTTAGTAATATTTTCCACACAAAATTAGAAAGCTTTAATTAGATTCATATTTGGTTCAAATTCTTTTGCAATTTTTTCTTGATTTTGATCAAACACACGGTGGTATATGGCAATAAAGATCTAAAATTCTTCTGTACCTTTTCTAGAGAAAAGTATTGGATGATCTAATAATAATGAAGTCCAAAAGAATTATCTTATAAATTATAAATTCATCAAGTCTTGTGAGTAAAAGATTATCAAATCCATGTAAAGGAAAAAACTTAGTTTATTCTAATTCACTCATTAAAAAAGATGAAAAAATCACACTTTAAATTTGGTGATGATCATACTTTGTTTCATTTGTCAAAACAATAAAAAAAAAAGATGAGAAAGGAATGATAACTTTATTAGATCAAACAAAAGTGAATTTTAAAAAAATGCTTATTCTTAAAATATCAAATTCTAGTAGCTAGTTAGCTTACATATTTTTCACAAATCATGCTTTTCTACATTTTTTATATGAAGGAAATTACAAAATTATTTTCATAAACTCTAGTCATTTTAAAAGGCATGAGAATGATTAATTGCAAATTATTTTTTTTAACAATAGTTTGCTTTAGTAAGTTCTCTTCAAATTTGTCCATGTAATATTCAATTTTGTTGAGATAGTCAAATGTTCTTTGTTATTTGCTAAAATTATGAACCACACTCACCGTCAATAGGTTGGCCGTCTAAAGATAAGGTATTCAAGTCAGTACCACAATATTTTTGGAATAAGTGTGTTTGCAAAATACAAAAGTAATTGAAAACATGTTTGAAAATTATAATTAGAAATGTGTAATTAAACATACCAAGGGAATATAAATTGTTTTAGAATTTTAGGACTCTTCCTTTGAATGGTAGTGTTTCATTGGTCGACTCTTGACAGGGACAAAGGGGAAATAATTAGGAAGGACAATTTATGCAAGTGGAAGTAAGACGAACAGGCCTTCTTAAATGAGTTAAACGAAACACGTATTAAAATTATTAGAGCAATATCTAAGGTAGATGACATAAATTTGGAAAATGAATAAATATGGACTATGCCTCTCAAACAAACATTCAACTCTATTGTCCAAAAATTAAATCTTAAGAAAAACTATAATTGTTTGTATATAAGAAATTTGAAATCAACAATTAAAGATTGCACAGACTAATAAGATAGTACTTCAAGATATAATCTCAAAACTAACAAAAGACACCTTATAACCTTTTTGTATCATTTAAATTGTATTGTTTTGGAGTATCATTTTCAATTTTGTCCTCTCTCTTATCGTATTATTTTTTGTTTTTAAATCTTTTTGTCATTCAAAAAATAAGAATTATTGTAGCTTAATTATATATAAATACTAAGTTTACTTGCAAAATTGTACACTCGGTTCAGGTTTAATTACTTTTTTTGTTATTATTTTTGAGTATTTTAGTAGGTTCCTTTATTTTTTTTTTTCAATTCTCATTTGCGTCAAGACTCAAACAAAAGCGAAGATTTTTGTTCCTCTCCTTTAATTTTCAAATTACATCTTGCGTGAGTGAGACCATAATTCTCCAATTTCTTAGCCAAGTCGAAACAAAATTCCTAACCCTTGCCTTTTCCTTGAAAAATCTTAACTATTCTATCCAAACACCCCTTAATTCTACAAAGTTTCTATCTTTATAAAAAAAAAGGATCTTTATCAATTAATCCCGTTAAACTATACCTAACTATTAGTTTAATCCTTTATGTTAATTTTTAGTCACTTTAGTCCCTGGCCTAACAGTCAAACTGATGGTCATGTAAAAAGACATGTTTAGGTCCAATTTAATTATGAGATTTCTATCACTTTACCTCCTTAAACTATACCCTAACTATCAATTTAGTCCCTAAAGTTAACTTTTAGTCATTTAACTCCTAGATTGATTGTCAAAGTAACGGTTATGTGAAAAGATATATTTAGATCTAATTGAATTACGAAAGGACAAATATGCCCATGAAACCCTAAAAAAAGAAATTTCACTCAAAAATGCCCTCTATGAAATGTAGGACAAAAACAAATAAGAAAAATACAAAAAAAAGAAAAAAAATTGAACGACATAACCACTTTTCTCGATAGTAATTTTTACCAGTAGCTTTTATCCTATCATAAAATTTAAGTATTCATACATTAAGGAAAGCAAGTGTGTTCTCATAGCTTGAAAATTACGAAAAGAAAATAATTATTGAGGAAAAAAATTTTACTAACACAAAAGTTGAGAATTGAGAAAAGTAGATCTTATAATGGAGTAGGCATATAATTTTCTGTCTAAGATTATCTTTGTGACATGCAAATTGTTGATAAAATTTCAGTATTGCACGAAATAAGAGAGGCTATAAACAATTTTAAAACATAGAGGAAAGAAGTTGTTTTACATGGAGAGGGTATTTTTGTCATAAAATGGTCAATTATGTGCCTTGACTTAATCAATGGACTTAAGTGACTCACAATTAACGTTAGAGACTAAATTGATAGTTAGTGTGTAGTTTAAAAGAGTAAAGTGATAAAAACCAAAAAAAAAAAAAAATGCTATCAATCACAATATCAAAATTCACGAACTAAAGGGAATTTCCTTCTGTGTTAGAGCCCTTTTTTTGCAAATTGTTTAGGAATTCTAGGAGTCCTGAAATTTCTGGAATTTTCACTCTTATTGTTGAATTAAATTTTAGTTTTAACTTACTTGCTAAAATTGAAATTAATTTGGTATATAATTTACTAAGTTTTCAATTGGATGTCCTAATATCCAGATTTGGTCTAAAATTGGCTATTGAAATCTGTAAAATCTTGAAATAACTTATGTTTTATGACTTACCATAGCGGAGCACGTTGAGATTCAGTTTCCGGTTGGAGTTTACAAATCTAAAGAATCAGTGTCATGTGTAATTAGTTAGAGTAATTGTTTTCAATTAGGATTTTAATTTGAATAGTTGTTTATATAAACCTTTTATAATAAAGAAGGCAGATTAGTACTTGGGTGATAATGATAAACACCAAAAAAAAAAAAAAAAAAAAACCCAATCGTAGGATAACCAAATATCGTTAATAGTTACAATCTACAAAGTGGTTGTCCATGATGACTATGATGCACTAAGAAGAAACGATTATTTGCAGCTTAAAATACCCCAAATAATGTTGAATTTGAAAGAACTTATGAGAGGTTGTGAGAGAAGAAATAATACCCAAAATAATTTCGAGTGTGCAAGTACTCATCAAGAGTCATAGTTTAATTGTTTTCATTATTTCATGCTAGAGATTAGGTAGAAAATTAAATACTTTATGACAAAAATATGAAAAACAAATTAAATTACTCTAAATTTTCTGTCTTTGAGTGTTACTATGGCACATTAGCTGTGATTAACGTGTTATGCGTAATTAGTTAGAGCAATTGTTTTCAATTAGGATTTATTAGAATTAGTTGAGTGTTATAAATATAAATGATGAAGCAGATTATGTGTAATTAATTAAGATTTATATATCCAATTTCAAGTAAATAACTTTTAGAGGATAAGTGATAAGATAAGGGTAGATTAGGAATCACAAAAAAGGAAGCAACATGAATATATTATATAGTAATAGATAATAGATAGATGATTGTTAATCAATTTACTTATAAGCACGTGTATATATTGACTCTCTGCAAATCAACAGGGATGAAAATGAAATTTTTCTGAACTTCACTACCCGAAAAAAAATTTACCATGATAGTGGGGGCACATTTACAAATTAATGGGATGATTAAACAATTTGTTCAAAATTTTAATACCTAAAATTGACATTCACCTTTGCCTGGTAGGGCCAAGTGTGCCAAGAGGCCAAAAGGGTGGATCCGCCCCTACACATTATTTAATATAAAGTTAAAAAAAAATGCTATGATGGCGGGTTTGCTAGTAAAACTGTGGTAAAGCTTTGTTAAGAATTCTTGAAGAAGCTAACATTTTTTATTTGTTGACATAGCTAATTTCTTTTTACTAAAACCTGAAAGAAAGAGTCCAATAGGGAGCGGAAAATTCTTAAATAGCTCGGTTCATAGCTAATTTGTGAAGTTTGTAGATTAAAAAAAAGTCACATAAATATTTTTTTATATTATTTTTTAATATTAGTATACATCATTTTATTTACTTAACACTCTTTTCAATTACAAGATGAATTAACACTCTTTTCAATTATAAGATGAACAAGGAGAGTTGTACACCAGGTGCACCCCGCCATTTTGATATATAAAACGCGTTTTCATCAAAGACTGGCGAACAACCGTAGGTACTGAGTTGACTACTGCTAACTTGGTCTTCTCCAAGGGATCTCTCCTCTTTCTCTGTTGCTTCTGCTAACTTATTCAGGTCAGTTTTCATGTGAATTCAAGAAAAACCAGGAGGTGATGCAATTGCATGGTTTTAATTACCGCTTCAGCATGTGGATATAAAGTCGTCTGTGTACTTGCTAAATTTCTGACTACATTTAACTGGTTTTTAATTGTTATTCTTTTCATAAATCCTAGTAAAAGTGGTTAGGGATAATATATGATGACTCTTGGAGATCATATATCCACATATGCTGTTGATATATAATAAAGAATTTCGCAGTAATAGAAAGGTCTCCGTCAATCATAATTCCAGAATTTCCACTTCTTGTTTAGGTAGCATATGTTGGAATTAATTGTTTGATATTGGGAGTAGGTGTAAAGCTAGGTTCGGATATTCAACTTTTGAAGGATGAAATTTTGTTAGTACAATATCAGGTTGATTTTAGTTGAATTTCTACACTTGGGAATGTACATTTATGGTGTGACTATATTTGGTTGTGGTATGAGGATGCAGATTGTACGATACAATATTTGAGGCCTTGATTTGCAATATAACCATTTCTCTAGCCGGTTTTGTTTACTGATTTTTTCGTTTCTCTACAATAACAGCAGGTTATTGCTGATATACCACTGTAATACAGAATTGTTGTAGTCATGGACTTGAATTTGCCGGGGACATCTTTAAAGAATCAAAAGATTTTTGCAGGAGAAGAAATCAGTAGTGAAACGCAAGACAGAATTAGCACATTACCGATGCAATATTAAGTCGCATACTCTCCCTTCTACCGACTAAATCTGCAGCACAAACTGGGATTTTATCTAAAAGATGGAAGGATCTTTGGCTTTCAATATCAACTCTTGATTTAGAAATGCATCTACGGGCAAATTATGAAGGTGACATGAGTGCCTTCGATAGTTTTGCAAAGCCTAAAATTGAGAGTTTTACAAGTTTTGTGAATCAATTTCTGTCTCTTCGTGACAATTTGAGCATTAAAAAGTTCAGATTGGCATGCGATCAGATTGATTCTAGATGCCTCAACACTTGGTTGTGTGCTGTGCGTAATGTGGAAGAACTTGATCTAGAAATGTGGAAGCTTAAGGAGCTCCCATGTAGTCTCTTTGCGGGTAACTTGCTAGTAATCTTGAAACTCAATTGTGAAGCCTTGCTTAACATCCCATCTGCTGTTTCTTTTCCGTGTCTTAAGATCCTTCGTCTTCATTCAGTCACATATGTAAATGATGCATCAGTTGAGAAGTTACTTTCAAGTTGCCCTCTCCTGGAGGATTTGCAAATATCCAGGAGAAATTGGGATAACGTTTGGAATTTTGTGATCGCAGTCCCTTCTTTGAAAAGATTGACTGTAGACTTCATTATCCATGAGATGGATTTGTATAATGAAGATAATTCTGAAGATGGTATTGAGTACAAATTGGTTGTTGATGCACCAAGTTTGGAGTATCTGAGCCTGGTTGATTATATGTCAGATTCAATTCAGGTGACTCATATGGACTGCGTAACTGAATCACATCTTTCTGTTAGCAAAATATTAGAAGTTGATCATCGAACAGGAGAACAGATACAGAATTATGGAAGCAATGTATGTGGAGTATTTCGGAGTATCCCAAATGTGAAGTATTTAACGATAGGAGATTTTACCATGGGGGTAAGCCTGACATAACTTTCATTGTTGCCCATTTCTTTGTGATTAGTTTAGCATTACTTTCTTGGTCAGAACTTATCAGTGTCTCAATTGCAGTCTATTGGTGACACTCTTGATAGAAAACTGCCAATGTTTCATAACTTGGTCTGCCTGGAGATCACTTTGGACGGAGTCAATGGTGCGATGTTACTGCCAACTTTGCTTGAAATCTCTCCCATACTAGAAAGCCTTAACTTGCCTCAGGTATTTCAGACTCACGATTTTGAGAGAAATGATAAGTGAAGCATTCTTAATTTCTTCTGAAAAAAAGTTGGATTGTTTTCTCTTTTTTATTAGGGGATTACCTATCCTAGTTTAGAGGGGTTCAGCCTTGTGGAGAATCAAATTATCAGCTATCATTGGAAACCTCCAGTAAATGTGCCTGAATGTGTGCTATTAGCCTAAAGAATATTGAAATTCGACAAATTACTGGCAAAGTAGAGGAAGAACTGAAGCTGATGAAATATTTCCTGGAAAATGCAATGGTTCTAGAGAAGATGACAATTGTGTATGAAGAGTGGCTAGTTTCCGGGTGGACCAATGGACAATACTAGCTATCCAACTGCTTGTCGGCTTGATGATCGTGTGGCTTTTGGATACAAATTGATGAACTGGACTAGAGGTTCAGCTGCGTGCCAACTTGATATACGATACCCTGAAGTACCAATACGACCTTGAAATAGAGTCTTGGATTTGTTTGGTACACAAACAGACTCGTTTCCTGCTTGTCGAAAAAGAAAGTGAAAAATCTGCTTGTATAATGGACCATATGATATTGCTATTGTTAATCAGTATGACTGTTATGGGTTTTGTTTTACCAATTAGCCGTAAAGCTTAGTGTTTTCTCATATTGATTATCTAGTCATTTTTTAGTTTCAAATCTCATAATGAGGGCAAGTCCTTTGCAAGCTTTGCTGGCTAACAACTGGTGTCTCATTCTTCAAAAATAAACACTATATGTTTCTTAAACAGCAATGAAGTGTTAAGTTGTATCAGAATTGGGAAATGACATATTCTCTTTTTAGTGCTATATAGCCCGGAAGAATGTATGTAGCAGGATTCTTCTTCTTCTGATCAATTAGGCCTGGTTTTCTTCACACTTTTTCAGATGAAAAATACCTCCCAAGTCTATCATGTTTGAGGTTGATTATCTCTTGCGGTTATTGTAAACTTTGAACTAGACTGAACACTATAATCTTTGTTAGCTATATGTTTTAGGGTAAATTACGAAATATCTTTGTGTGGTACCACTTTCGACCGCATAATCCTGCTAAATTTTTAATTTGATCATATAACCTCTTGTGATTTTATGAAATGTGAAAAATGGGTGCCATTAATGCTGCATCAGGAAATATTCTCAGAATATTTTGCATCTGATTCTATTAATGTGGAATATTCCGTGACGTCAATTGAGTAATTTAAACTTTTTACCTACGGACGTGACGGAAGGCAATTTCTATTTGTTTGACATTATAACCTAAAGCGTATAGGAATGATGTATAATTTTGTAAACTATGAAGGGGTCGTGTGGTTTTTTCCAAAAACCACAGAGTATTAGGTAATTTACCATTAACATACACACAATTGCTATAAAGTGGTTTTAAGTTAACTTTGAAAATATCGTCCACGACTGGACGCAAAGGAGAGAGTTCCTACAATTTAGGGTACATTATACAAGTTTTTGAGAGTTTAGGGAGCAATATATCCCAAATCAAAGATTGTGGTGCAATATGAGAATCAGTATACAGTTTAACTGTGCAAAACAGCGTCAACCCATTTCCGAATGTGGCAGATTCGTATGAAAGATTTATAAATTATTAAATTTCTTTAGAACAATGCCCAATGTTTGAGCAAATTAGTATCACATTACCAATTCAGGACACCTATAATGCCTCACAAGAAGTTAAGTTTGACAACTTCCAAAAAAATATGAACTAAGAATGCTTAAATACAAAACGTAATGCATTAGTCATCTCTTTTATCATCAGAAAAAGCGTGCTTGTCTCCCATTTCTCCTTTCTGATTGTTAGCTTCTTAAATTTTGTGGATTTAGCTAGAACGAAAAGGCATCTATTGTAAGTTTTCCATTGAAAGAATAGTCCACTTTTTACATTCTGAAATTTGAAGCAAGGTATTTGGTATAAGTGAGCTTTATTCCTAAAGGATAAACAACAGCAGCATATTGTGGAGATCATTGGCAGTAGATTGTCTCATTAAACACTGAGTTCTCTATTCCATTTCTTTGCCAAGAAAATATAAGCAAACTGATTTCTGAGCCTTGATAACAAGTAAATAACTATGTCTATGTCTTTGGATGTAGCCATCAAGGGAGGGGATCGTACATACCTGCCATGGAATGAATTCATACCCTTAGCAGGTGGTGTTGGGATTCATGGTCATGATGATCATGAAAATGACATCAAGCATCTTCTCCGGATTGTCGAGGACATCATGTCACGAACCACATTTTCAGTCCCAGAAATCTCTGAAGTATGAATTCTTTTTAACGTTTTCAAATTGTATTATGCTTAGACTCTATGTATGGACTTCCAGCAAATTGTTACTTCAATGTGATTCGTGTCATACAGGGACTTGAACCAAGAACGAAGAAAATGGAAGATAGAATCGAAAGCGGATTCAGTGGTGTCATGGAACATTTTGCAAGTACCATCACAAATCTGAGCAGGGAGGTACAAGAATTTCATTTCATTTCCTCCTTCCTCTTCAAAATCAGATAAGAGTTTTCTATGATTATGATAAATATTTGGGAAGTCATGAGTGCTATTTACCATCTAAATAGGTGATTCAAGAAAAATGATCATGCATCTATCGACAAACAACCTACATGGGTATGCTTGTAATGTATCAAGTCAACTTCAAATGATTTAATTACAAAGTATCCATTCTCTTATATGACAGTATTAATTCGTGAATCAAGCAAATTCATGAGGAAACCATGTATCCCTATTTGGCTAATGGTTCTATAATTCCTTTCCAGATTTTCGTACACTTTCTGTTTCGCAATTCATAGTTCATGCAGCCATACACAGCAATAATCAGAATCTCCAGTAAACATTCACCTTCTGCCTGATTGCAACTTCTAAACAATTTCAGTGGCCGATAGGGTCGATGATGGCTCCCATGTTCCACGGTATATAAGAAACAGTGCCCCGTCTTCTTCATATGAGTCTCATCAAAATTCTATATGGGCTATAAACTTTAGATGCAGACCTCTGTTATCTATAATTTAACCCTGCTAACAATTAGGGAATCAACATCTTAGAAACAAATATATTCAGGCATTCAAACATGTAAACAGGTTGGACTTCTAACAGTCTAAAATTTTAACATCCATTCGCTTTTCTTTTATAAACTTATCATATCATACGCAGCAGCAGGACAGTTGAAATTCCATTACTTTTCATATTTTAGGAGACGCTACAATTTAAAGAATTTAAATTTTGGAAGCATTCTGTCACTCTATAACAGATGACGTCTAAGCTTGGAGAAAATGAAGACGAGAAGACTTCAAAAATACTCAAGGCACTTGCCAATCATTCTTGGAAGGCCAAGGTGGTGCTAGTTTTAGCAGCATTTACGGTAAAGTATGGAAAACTTCGAATGCTCCAATTGCTCAATTCTAATCCCCTTGCCAGCTCGTTGGCCTTGCTAAAGCAACAACCTGATGTACCTGAGCGACCAGCATACTTGATATCGTGGTACAAGGCACTTGCCAAACTCATCAAGGCAATGCTGGATCTGACAAATAGCATTATAGATTTTAAAAATCCAGAGCCTCAGCATACTAGCCTTGAAAGATCAGACATGATAAAGGGTGACTTTCGCATCCCTACGGCCGTATATCGGACAATAAACAGCGTTGTGGTTTGCTCTTCACAGATAATGGCAGTCTTGGTCATGCGTTACAAGTATGTTCTTGTCCCAGAGCTAGATCTTTTCATGTTTCAAGCACTCCTCACTAAGTTTGAAACAAAAATATGGAATCAGAAATTAGAAAGTACACATGACATGAAATTACTGTGAGAGATACTCAGGCAGGCATGATACATGCAGCATGTGAAATAGTTATGGTATGGCCAATAAGTTGTTGCAGATTGATGTCTCGCATGTCCTCATAACTGTCTTTAACCCACTGCATTAAATTAGAGCTCCAATGAACAAGATTTAGCAAAAAGTATGTCTTTTATTCTTCACTGTGTAAACTTTAAATGATGAAATAAAAAATGCATGAGTAAAAACCAAATAGTAACATTGTCTTTAATACACACGCATTTAGGAATTCAAAAATGAGTTTCAATACACTGAACAAACAACTGGAAAATTACAGAACAAATGCTATAAGTAAAAGATCTTCAGCCTTAGATAATCTTTAAATGGAGTGTTCTACTTCTGTCACGTTTTATCTATTCTCTCTTTAAAAGTATAGTTAGTCTTAGTAGGTTTAGAGTCTTTGCACTTTGTGTGTTAGTTTTTAAATATGCCTAAATTGTCCTTCTAAAATGTCTTTTTGTGCCTTAATGAGATGGATTGTATTGTAATTGAGTGCTAAATGAAATTTTTGTGCTATAATGAAATTGATTATATTGTAATTGAGTACTGTAATAAAATTGATTGTATTTTAATTGAGGTGGAGTTACAAAATCTTTTAATTCACATTACTCTGGTATAAGAGGGAGAAGGGAGTATTGGAAGTAAAAGAGTTGTGGTAAGGGGATTTATTTGATTGAAATTACATTGGTATTTTTCATATTCATAGCTATATAACTAAATAAATAGCTATTTTAGAACCCACGACTGAATATATATTAAATATTCTGAATATATATTAAATATTCTAATAGAGGGAGATGTTGTAACTTTGGATTTGAGAAGAAAATGATGGATGACTTCAAGAATTAGAAGAGCTTGCAAAAACGGTATGATTGAGTGCTATTGATTATGTTGTAATTGAGGAGGAGTTATAAAATCCTTTAATTTACATTATGTTTGTAATTAATTTACAAAATCCTTCAATTCCTCATATAGTGCCATTTAAGTACCCTTTCACTTCACCATCTAATTTATCAATCTCTTACTAACACCAACTACAAAAATTGCTTATGCTTTATTTCAATTGCCATGAATAAGTTTGAAAGGTATTTACAATGGTGGAGGAAAAGAAGAAGAGAAAAAGATTAGTACACCCTCTCAATTCATATGCATTTTGCCAAAACGTGTCTATTTTCTCTTGCTTTATTAGTTTTTTTTTTTTCAGTTTATCTATGAGTTACTCCTAATTTCCTATTTGTGAGAATTTTCTGAATGTAGATGTATATGTGTTTCTTAATTGCCTTCAAATTATGATGCTACGCTAAGCAACAGTCAAAGGACAAAAAATAGAGGCACCCATAATCAAAGCTTAACAAAAAATCCAAGTTATATTTCAGATATTGATATGATTGTACACCTTGATATATAAAGAATTGCATGTTATTCTACTTACGTGTATGTAATTTTAATTACCTTGGGTTTGAAGTTGTCCATTTTTTGAAATTATGATTTGATTAGGAAAAGAGACAGGCGATTTTATAATTGGCGTTATATTTTTGTATTTTTATTTATTAATGCTATTTTTGTATTTTTATTTATTAGTGCTATGTATATTTTAAATTTTTACTTGAATTTTAGTATTTAAAAAGATTTTAGTATCAATGTTTGTGTCATTGTGCTAGCTATGCATTTTCTATATATCTTTAAAGAAATAGGTCAAACATTTTGGTATAATGACCTGAAATTATATTTTTTAACAACAAGTATTACAAGAAAAAGAATCACTTTACTATTGTATTTATAGTAAAACATTTTCAAAAAATTTAATATATAAAAGATGTTATATATATAGTTCAAACATTTTGATATTATGACCTGATATTATATTTTTCAACAACAATTATTACAAGAAAAAGAGAGCATACAATCACTTCCCTATTGTATGTATAATAAAAATATTTCAAAAAATTTAATATATAAAAGATGTTACATTTTGCAAAAAACATCACGTGCAAAGCACGTGAGTTATTACTAGTTCTTATAAAACAGTGGTGTGGCTATTGATGTTTCGTTAGATGTTTAAAAATGGTAAAAATAGCTTAAATAACTGCATGTTTCATAACTTGATCCAAAATATATTTATTTAAACATCATTCATCTTCCAATCCACCTGAATTTCTGGCCACCTCATAAAGAGAATTAGATTATAAATAACGGTTTATGTTGCTTAAATCTAGCTAAGAGGTAAAAGTTGAAATTTTTCATTAATCCTCTGAGGTATTGATCAACTGTAACCAGCAGCACAATGTTGTACTATATAGCATGGATATATATATATCTAATGTTAAATCCTAAATATATTGTAGAAACTTGGCACCATATGAATGGTATCTTGATGATTTGACCAGAGCTTTGGATTCTTTGCAACGTGATCTATCAAAGCAAGAAAAAGGGCTCCTCCTCAAGAACATGTTGGTAAGTCTACATGTTTAAGGACTGGGCTGTCTATACCATTCCCATTCCTATGTTTTGTACGAGCAATTTACAGGATGTTTTAAACTTACTTTCTAGTGGGAAGAACTTTAGCTCATAGATTTTGAGTCAAAAGAACTTTCATCTCACTTCAAATATAGAGAACTAGATGACTAGCCAATTTTCGATCGCCCATATAGTAATGATAGGATTTACTTTTCCAACCATCACTTACAAAAGGATGCCTAAAAAGAAGTGCATATTATACTGAGTTGTTGCCTTGTTCATACAAAGGAGGAATATACCTCAAGATCGACAAAATGTGGGTTCAGCTCTCTTAGCAAGAAGCACCATTTGTCAAATTTGTTAATGTATTTAAATAATGTTTTTGAGGAAGTTTGTAGCACAAAGCAAGCCATCATTCAGGGCTGAAATGAAGCTTTAACAACAGTATATGTCATACTACCTAGGACGAAGAACAGCATTAAAATTGTTTTCCTCAGTGGCTATTTCTCAGTACCAAGTGGCTGGCCTGGAAAAAATTTCCTCATTCTTCTTGAAACACAGCTTCATACCCTTCTAAGCCTAAGATCTGATTTTATCCCTCTAATTAAAATGCTGAGTCTATCAATAATACATCAATTTGCTAATGCACAATGATGTGAGTAACATTTCAATTGCTTTGTAGCAATGTTAGGAAATTATCGCATATCAGTAAGCAAGTGTTGTGAATCTGTTAGTTTACTTCTCCTAAGTTCTGCAGATGAACGACTGCAACTGCGCGCTCAGCCAAAAGGTCTTGATCTCCCTGAAAGACCGCCCAGTTTGACGTTTTTGCAGAGGTTGTGCATGCTAAAGACTCCTCCAGTGCAATCAAATAGGCACACAATGTCTTATCGAAAAGTTTGCTCTGATCCTGAAAGCCATGTAATGTACTCAAATCCAGAAGGTATATGTTTAAATTATTCTCCATCCTAAGTATTTTCATAATTATTCACCAATTCTTAACTACATTTCATTATATAATAGAATTCGTAGCCTAAATATGGTTCCTAAGAGTCCTGTTTTGTTTTATGACAATGCGAAGTATATATACTGGAGTATTATATTAGTTTTTATGCTCATGCCTGTACCATATATAATAGAAAGCACGCCAAAAAACTTACTGGAAATACATACATAGATTTGAAGTGTAAAGAGACGAGGTTACAGAATTTAAATTATGTAAATCAAAGAATTTAAATGGTTTTTTCCCCAACAGCCAGAGAAACAAGCTTCAATTGACATGTCTCCTGTAATGGTAATTTCTTGTCATTAATCTGTCCCAAGTCCATTAACACACTAATAGATAATATAGAATTCATCACTTCATTTAGATAATGGACATAAAAATATAATTCTGTTGACTTAACTATTTACAATAGCTGTCGCTGCTCTTATTGGTTGGCAGCCACATAGATATCAGCACCCTATCGCACAATAGGAGTTGTTAAACAAGCCTCACTATATGATGTTAATCAAATTTCTCTTTCACGCAGATGAAAATAGTAATGCTGAAGCTTATGAGGCAATCCTACACCTGTTCAGTACCAATCTGTCGAGTAATATGGACATTTTAAAAGCTTTTGTAGATCAGCAGGACCAGCCGCTGCTTGATGGATCCACAAAGGAGCGGGTAAGCTACATTCTGATATACACTTCTAAATGTTCCGCATCAAGCCACTATAACTAAAGCAATATGGCCATCAAAACATTTTTTAGTTCTTGTACTTCAGTTATCTTGAATCACTTTTGACTCCCATATTTGATCTTCACAACAAAAATAAAAATTGCCAACGAAAACCATGTTTCACAGATTTTGCCTCCATCTAGATGGTCATTAAATGACCTACTGTGTTACCCTTCTAAGATCAATTCACATCTTGTCTGAGAACTCATATAAGTTTATTACAGTCTCTGGATGGTTGAAGTTTTATGAGCTTGCATATTCTTCTTCTTCAAACCTGGGAAAGAAAATAAAATGTATTTTCCTATCCGTATCTGGAAGTTCTGAATTTAGCTTTTATCCTCTGAGAAATTACAGGTAAGCATTGAGGTATTAAAAGAAAAGATCGTGCTACTATTTATTGCAGACCTTGACATACATCATGAAGAATTTCTAAAATTTGATGAGATGTTTGGGGAGTCACGGAAACAGCCTACAAGTCCTACCAGTCAATATGAGATTCTTTGGCTTCCAATGGTGGATAGATCAATGACATGGAAAGAGAAAAGAAATCAATTTGAAACCACACAGTCTTGGATGCCATGGTACTCGGTCTACTACCCTTCCTTGATAAATCCAGCGGCCAATAGGTACATCCATGAGGTGTGGGAATTTAGTGGGAAGCCTTTAGTTGTGGTGCTGGACAGTCAAGGGAAAGTTGTGAACCTAAATGCAATTCACATGATTCGAATTTGGGGAAGTCAAGCATTCCCTTTCTCTCATTTAAGGGAGGAGACATTATGGAATTCCACTACTTGTATGGTTGATTTACTACTGAATAATATCTATCCAGAACTCAGTGACAGGGTAAGAAATATCCTTCTAATTATGGACTGTTTAAGCGCATCACTCGTTCATTTTGGTTGCTCCTAATCAGGGATCTACTCCGTCTTATCTCTGTTAAACTAATTGAACCACTTTGCCATTTCAGATTGAGGAAGACAAATACATTTGCTTTTATGGAGGTGAGGACAAAGAATGGATTGGAAGATTCACAACTACTGCTAGGGAAATTGCTAAGGATATGAACATCTCACTGGAGTTGATTTACATGGGGAAGAGCTGTCTAACAGATCTGGTTCAGAGTAACATCAACACCATAGCTTCTGAAAATCTAAGTCATGTATTTCAGGACTCAAATTTGATGAAAGCTTTCTGGCTTAGACTTGAGAGTATCGTTCAATCTAGGTTGTCGGTGATTAACTCAGCAGAAAATGATTTGCTGACACAAGAGATCAAGACATTGCTTGGCTTTGACAAAGATGGAAAAGAATGGGCATTAATCAGTAGAAAAGGATCCATGCTAATTGCTAAAGCAGATGGAGACGCTCTATTAAAAAGCTTCATGGCGTATGATAAGTGGAAAGATAACGTGGCAGGGACAAGTTTGGTGATAGCTCTCAGTGATTATTTAGACAAGCTACAAAATCCCAATTGCAGCAACCATCCAAATTCAACTGAAGTTCCTATCAGAACACCCCATCGAAGCAACGGCAACTTTTTATGGAGAAGTCTATCATGTTTTGTTGACCCACCAACAAACTAAGAAGTCCAAGAAGGCTACACGAAAGGATTTACCAGTGTGGATTCTAAATATTGTGATTAAATGGAAACATATGCTACGTGGATTGCTTTAATTCAATTTCATTTGTTAGTACTTTTCCGTGTATGCATTCCCACAGAACTGAATTCGGGAACCAAGGAATTATCCAGGTTAGCTTTTGATTTCACATATTATTCTTCCAACTCAATCACATAAAAAAAAGATTAGAGCTAGTTAAATCTTTGACTAGCCAACACTTAAGCTGAAAAGCAAAAGCAGAATGCATCTGGTCTGTACAAAAAGTAACTATTTAGCATCCAATATCACATAAATTTTTCCTGTCTCTGAAGTTTTGTTAGGAAAAGCAACAGTAAGATATCCCTTCAACTAGCTTCCTATTAGATCCATCAACTTTGAATTTACCAGCAAGGCCAAGTCTGTTGGGACAAATTTCAAATATAAGAGTAAGAAATGAGTACTTTAAATGCAAAACGACCATTGATGGAGTGACTACTGAAGCAAGAGTGTAAGGTTTAGAAAATAATTACAAACATTGTACAGAAATAAGACCTAGTAATTGCATCTTAGCAAACATCAAGCAGATGTATAAAGGAAAAAGGATTATTGTTTACCAATCTAGTTCTCTTGCTTGTGGAAATGCTTGTAGTAAAATACATCATCATTAGCATGAAGGCTTTATGTGGTCACTGGATCATTAGGTTTTGAATCCAATATCATTGCCAAGTATTTGAACAAGCTGCAAAGAATTTCATTTACGTTAGAAAATTTTGAGAGGGGTGAGGATTTCAAAGTTAAAACCAGCAATTAAGTAAACCATAGTCATCTGTACAAAATATTCAGCAAACACTATAATTGAAAGCCGTCTACCATCCTTGTTCGTAAGATTAATAGAATACTCTAGCATATGAGATGCATGATGTTAACAGAAGGAAGCCTTGAAATGTCAGGGCACAGATTAGCTGAATAAACATGTAAAGATGAGTTAGAAGAAGTGAAACTCTACTGTGTGGCTCACTTATTTATTGGGGTGCAAGGACGAGTTTAAACACACAAAGGAAGAGCAAACTAGTAAAGAGGAGGAAAAGGTGGAATTAAACAGAATGTACAAGATACAAGAAAGATCTTCTACATAATAGGAATTTCAGTCAGGAATTGAAGACAGAATCCTCTTGATATTTGGCCTTAACCAGTTTAATGTTCTATTGTTAATATCTCTAATTTGTTTGCTCTTAAATGTAAAGAAAATCTTGCAGGTAGACTTGAGTTTCTTAAACATGCTCACAGTCAACTGGAAACCACGAATTTATATGTGGTAACACCTACATACAACAGAAATATCAAGTACAAAATTCACAAAGTCTCCACCAAATACCTGCACATAGATCACTTAAAGAAGGAATAGGCTTAATTAGCAATAAATTTGACACAAGTGTTGTTACACAAACACATCTAGATGTTTTCTGTTGTAAGGGAAACTTTACACTGTTAATGTATAACAAATAAATCTTAATATATCTGGCATGAAGAAGGTTGTTTCTTCTTCCAGTCAACAAGATATTGACCTCATTAATTATGTAATAAAAATAAGAATAAAATAACAGTGAAATAAATGAATGATGTACGAAAAGTTTAAGCAGAACTAGTCTTTGTGATAACTGAATTGATAATGTCCCAAACTATACCCAACCTTTCTAAAAGAACAGAGAATACACTGAACAAACAAATGATTCCTATATCCGTGAATCAAAATTAATGTTGTGACTTGTAATGGGAAATGCTTTTGTTGGTGCAGTTGACGGACCAGTTTTTCCATCTATGCCCAAGCTCGCCTTCTGGGATGAGATACCATTGCATTTACTTAGAAATAAAATGGATTATCAACCAATACACTTAATTTGACATGAAATCATTGATCACTGCCAATGTTTCATGTAGCTAAAGAAGCAGCCTTTCATGCACGATTTTAGCACCTTCTGACATGTGCCAACTAAGGCGTGGGTTTGAACTTTTAGCACAAGATGACACGACAGCTCGAATCTAGGATTTTTTATGGTGTCACATCCTGTACTCCAAGACATAACACTGTCGTGATCAGGCTAAACTAAATCACAAGGTTTAGATGGTCAAAGCATCTAATAAAAACATCCCAATTAATACATTTACAGATAACATTAATCCCAAATATTACCAATCTCAAAATAATAACATGCAACTTTCAAATACAAAACCAAGCTTCTAACATTCTAGAGTTCCAAAACATATCCTAACTTAACATACCATAGCTTAAACAAAATAAAACTCTACTACTACTATTAGCCTTACTTCACATCTTTAAGGCAATTGGCTCCAAGAGTTATTTAAATCCTCCTTTAAGAACTCATCTTCCACTGCGTAAAAAAACGAGGGGTGATTGAAAATTCACCCAGTAAGTAGCACATATATCACTTTATTGGCTTGAGCATGTTACATATAAATACATTATATACTTTAAATAATTATCTTTTAATTCATAATCCATATAAATACATGCGGTCGATCAAAACATTTCAATTATCAAGTCATATATCATAGACACGTATGAAAGAGCTCAAGAAATAAAGTACAATTAATCCTAAATATTCCACTTGTTAACATTAACCGGTTAACAAGATTCAAAATCAACTTTCACCCGATTGGTCCGGTTCACAACAATATGCTAACTATCCCCGGTTAGTGAGGTCAAAGATACCTCCGCCAAATTTAAGGAACAAATCTGGTCAAATGTAACCTTATATAAGAGCTCAATCAAACAATTCATTCATACATTCGTATTTCACCATATTTACATATTCATATCAAATCATTAACATAATCCATACTCATGCCATTTCAACATATATAAAATAGTATCCAAAACATAATCTTTATCAAATACATTTTCATAAATTATAAATGATACATGTACCACTTACCTCAGTCCAAACTATATCAATTAATTCCAAGAGGAGAAAATCACATTCTTTACCTAAAACACACAATTAAACACTTAATCATAAGCTAATACTATCAAATAATCATTATTGAAGCTTAAATCTAGACTTAGGACAAAAAACAGAGTAAAACGACCTAAAATAGAATGATTCGAGGCCGTAGATGGCTAGAACAAAGTTGAGCCGCGAGGCCCGCGGATGGCCAGCACAAAGTTGAGCCGCGGGGCCCTCACCTACTCGCCGCTCAGCAGGCAAAACTTGCCACAGGTGAGAGCCAGTCCAGCCCAACCCGCAACTTGGCTCCCCGAAAACCTGCTTTCTTTTTCACACCCAAACTTCATCAAGCATAAACCAAACACTTAATACTATATAAACATGGCCAAAATAGGTTAAAAAACCACGATTATGACACAATATACACCAATAAGCATCACCCAATTCACTTGAATCTCAAATACCCCAAGAACCAATATTCATATAGAAGACTAAAATCAAACTTAAACATAATCACTACCATTAACACATGGTCATTAAACCATACAAATTCTAAATTGACATTTCACTTGTTCATTTTATCAAACACCTTGTGGACACCTAATCCAAACTCAAAACACTTTGTCAAGATAGCATAGAAAACCATCATTTACTCCCAAACAAGCATCATTAGACATAACCCAATCACTAAACGTCAATCACCTATGAATTTTCATATAAATTAGAAACACATAGCCATTCCAAGCATAAAATTTCATACAAACATAACCTATACACAATATGATCTTAATAAATCTTAAACCTACCAAATCATTAAACCATTGTTCTTAATAACATCTTAACTAAGAAAACCCACATATATTAAGAGATCCACATTCATCAAAGAAAACCCATAATCAAACTCTAGCATAATCACCATTATTATCATAACTCATAATCACAATGGCATAAACAATTCAAAATCTGCTCTTGTCATGCACTAATTACTCTTAGTTACTATCATAAAGAAAACCCATGAAGAGTAGAATAAAATTAGAAGAAGAAAACCTTGAGTAGAGAATTAAGTTAAAACTCCAAACTTCCTCTTTCTTCTAAAGAGACAGAGAGAGCGAAGAGAAAGAGAAGAAGACCGGTAGGGAGAAAGAGAAATGAGATGAAAATAGAAGAAAAAAAAGGCCTTAATTCTTTTTAGGCTAGAGCACAAATTTTGCCAAATTACAACTTAAGTCCCCAAGGTTCTGGGTATTTAATATGGTATAATAAAATTACGTGTATGTCAATAAAAAATGCATAGAAATGTGTAATTTTTTTACGTTTTTAAATCATTACACGTTTAAGCATCAACTAATCGGAAAAGTATTAAATACTAAAATTAAAAATTTAAAGTCACGTGATGATAGTTAATCACATTTTATATTATTTAGTAATATATTATTAATTTTAATGTAATACGTGACATATTATGTCACGCACGTAGTGCACCTCATATCTACCATAAACTAACCATCAAAATCTTCCATTTATAAAAGCACTCACAAAATAAAGGAACTACTGAAATACTCACCTTGAACAATAGCTTCATAGCTTCATCCACAGATATGGAAGGCTGATATCTACAGAGGCAAGTGCCGTCTTGTCGGGCTAGAGTCAGGGCAGCTGCAATTGGAATCAAAATCTTATGCTTAGTATCCATATCACGCAAACCAAAACCTTCCCTCCAAACTTGCTCTCAATCTCAGCTGGAGATGCATCACAACCTTAGAAAGTGTAGACCATAGATAGCTTGTGGTTGCAGCCATGGTTGATGATTGTTAGTTTTACTTTCAACGGTTTTCACCTTCTGAAAAAAATTTATATTTGTTACATTTACAGGTCGATAGTAAAAAACTCCACTTTTGTTTTAACTTGTAAAAATTTGAGCCCCGTAGTCTTTTGGCATGACTGCATAAGACAAGCTTGTTTTTTCTTTTTTCTTTTTCTTTTTTTTTTTTTTTGGCCGCCCTGGGAGAGGGGTTTTGGAAAGGGAACTTATTTATTTTAGTTTTGGGTTAATCTTATAAACTCCCCTTAACGTTTGGTCACAGTTGCAATTTACCTCCTAACCTTTAATGCTTCTAATTTTATCTCCAATTTCAGTTTATCTCATTAAGTTAACATTTAAAACATTCTAAATTGATAAAAATGACACCTCCTAAATAATTTTTTAAATTACAAATTCTTTCCAACTTTTATCTTTGCAATTTTATAGTTGAAAAAGAAAGAAATTGTCCAAAAAACTTTTAGAAGCTCATCATCTCTGAATTTATTTGATAAACTTTAAATTCTTATCATACACCAAGAGCCTGCCAAACACTCGCGTTTGATAAATAAAACAAGATTTTTGAAGTTCTAACCATTCAAGAATTTATCCAAAAAATATTACAATAGTAGATTAACAAATAGACTTTTTCTTGATATTTTTTAGCCAAAGGATTTTAACTTTTATGGCTGGTTTTGAGAGTTGTGGACAAAAAAAGAAGGAAAAAAATTAGAGGAAAAAAAAGTGTTGTTTAGGAGTTTAGGAAAAAGGGAATGAATTTGGATAGATATTTCCATTTCATAGTCATTTATGGAAAGAATTGGTAATTTGAAAATTTATTTAAGAGGTGGCATTTTATCAATTCATAATGTTTTAACTGTTAAGTTGATGAGATGAATTGAAATTGGGGATAAAGTGAGAAAACTAAAAGGTTAGAGAGTAAACTGCAACTTTTACCAAACGTTAGGAGGAGTTTTGAGATTAATCCTTTGATTTTTTGGAAGAACAAACTAGGAGGCAAGGTTTTGAAACAATCCTGATCCTGCAGATTTAATGGTCCTTAACAGTAATTGAACAGAAGCATAAATGACAATTTAATATGATTGATATAGTATGCAGTCTGCTGGTGATAATTTCATAAATGACTCCTGAGGCTTCAATTATTTCACTTAGCACGTAAAAATTGTATTGAACACCCTTAATTACTTAAAATTACTATAAAATTGGGCAAAAAAATTGGCGGCATTAAACTATTCTTAATGTAACATTTTGGTCACTCATCTAATATTTGTTTCCAAGGACATTATTGTCCTTTAACACTATCTGACATGTCGATTTAACATAGAACAAAATACACTGGGAGTCACCGAGCTATTCTTATCATAACATGTTGGTCATTTATCCAATTTTTTGTTTTAAATCACACAATTAACATAATAGCAAATGACTTTTTCCATCTACTTTAATTGGGAAAGTAAATTGAGTGGCCAAAATATTACGTTTTTAAAAGTTAACCCTGTAAGCAAAAAATAAATTAATGACCAAAATGTTACAATAATAAATAGTTTAATGACCCCTACTTTGCCCTAATAGTATAATACTTGAATTAAAACTATAGAAAAAGGAATAAGGAAATAGAAGTAAATCCCCCTCTTCCCTAGTTCTTCTAACTTGTTCTCAATAGCTTCTGATTTTTATAAAAACTGATTTTAGAAAAGCTGATAATCAGTTACTCCTGATTTTAGTTTTAAAAATCCAAAAACATAGTTAAAAAAGCAATTGAGAATATCACAAAATAGATTTTTTAAAAATCAGAAACTAAAATCAAGTAAAAAAAGCTATTAAAAACAAGCACATCATCTCTCTTCCTCTTCTATTATGCAACCTCACATCCCTCCACCCTCCCAAAAAATGATGATAAGCGAATCTCATTTTTGTCCTTTATCTTCTTTACTTTATTGCACAATCTATATTATTACATACGAAAAACACATATGATTGACACATAGGGACAAATTTTGTTATTTAGTTACACAAAATTATTAGCATGAGGGATAAAGGAGATATGGCTCAAGATTTACTGAAGTGGCAACGCTTAGTGAGCGTTGTGGTTAGTTAGAACTTAGCACAAGGGTTACATTAGGTATCGGTTCATATTTGGAAAAATCAGGAACGATTCAATGACTACAATAGGTTTAAAAGATTTTTATTTGTTTAAGGTTTCAAAGGGATAGTTTAGGATATTCATTAACTATTTTTTATTTGTATCAGCAAAAAAAACTTATTCTTTTGGGTTAAATTGCATATAAAAATAAGGAATGTAAGTGTAATATTTTAAATCTGTGAGTATTAAGTGCAATTATTAGAAACCTCAAGGGATGTTTATGAAACCATCACTTTATAGATAGTAATATTTTTGTACTTTTTCTTTAAAATAGAAAGCCATCAAACATTGGAGGCGAATGTGTCATTTGTTGTAGATTATTTTCATTTAGTTCACAAAAATAATTCTTAATACTTTTGTTATAATTAAAAAATAGTTGTAAATTTCACGCACAATAAGAATTGACCTTATATAAATTTCAAAACAAGATATATGTTCATTATAATGAGATTTATTATTAAATATAATTTTAGAACCTATACATATTATTGGTCTTGTATTGGTTATTTTATATATAATTCCAAGACACGTGGAAGACATGTAAAGCAAAATTGTTGACTGAACTTACTAAATGAACTACTCCAAGATTCTAAGTAGGAATTAGAGGGGGTAAGATAAAAGGAAAGCAGATCGTAAAAGAGATAAGTGGGGAGAGTAAAATCTAAGTTACCGAAATATTTACAATAAACCCTTGTGTTTTTTACCATGGTACCACTTTGTCCCATTCAATTTCATTTTGTATCAGTTCAACCCCTTGTGGGACAAAAGTTTCCCTTAATGGAACTTATTGTTGTTTCTTCAATTCTGTGCTCATTGAAGAAAAAGAAGAAACGAAATAAACTTTGACAATTTTATCTTTTTTTTTTTTTTTTTAGCCTTCATGAATTTCTTTCTCTCCATGCATTTCTTTTTGAACTCATTTGATATATGACGTTACATTCTAAAATAAAATGCTATTACACAAGTAGATGGGTCAAGATTTTACTTCGGTGCAAAAGAAAAACTCATATATCTCAATCATAAGTATGTGTGAATAGACTCTAACCAGCACATTCAAAGATATTTTGGCAACTCATTGAATATCAAAGATTTATGCTTTCCCATTTAGACAGCTGGGGATGGCTGGTTGAGTACTTCCTAGGAAAAAATTGCAACAATCAAATACAAAAATAGTTTTCACCCATTAATGGTTTTTGCCCTTGTAGCAAATCCAGTCTTTAATGTCTACAGCAGCAGAAAGTAACAGTCTTCATCATCAAACGCCCACATTCAAAGCAAACCATTTTTTCAGGAATTCCTGCACTCGTACTCCAGGAAAGTCTATTACAACCTTCGAACTCGGTAGTCTGAAGAATATTTTCATTAAGTGCAGTCAAAAAGCCACCCTTTTCTGCAACTTGTGATTTCCATTGATCAAACTGAGCTAAACAATTCAGCATTGTATCTCCCATCGCTTTGGCAATTTCATCTGGATTGGATCCACTCCTGATTATTGCCCAGCCTCTTCCACTACAATCAAAGCTATGCATCAGGAAAATCTCCTGTATTATTCGATCAGTCTCAGGAGACATGCCTCTTTGCACCCTTGAGTGCCACATACTTTCCAGCCTAAACCAAAACAACCAGATTTGGTCGAGGTCTTTAAGTACATGACTAAGATTTTCAGATTCAATTTTTTCAATATTGCTCTTTACTCGGTCTTCCGGATTGCTTGTTCCCATGTAAATCATCTCAAGATGAAATTTTGCGCTCTCAGCAACTGAGGCTGCAGTAGTTGTGAATTTTCTGATCCATTCCATATCTTCACCTCCATATAAGCAAATGTGCTTTCCTTCATTAATCTGAAATGATAACTTACATGATTTATGAGCATAAATGCTTCGGATATGCCTATATATCATTGTCATTGAGTGATTTAAACGTAATCAGTGATCTTACTAAATTAAATTCTAAACACATAATTTCTGCAGAAAAGTAGTAATATAAGTAAGTGGCAGCAGAGTGTTCTTACCCATCTCGTGGTTAATGATTCAATGCTCTCCACTAGTGACTCTAATCTGCACGTCTCAGTTTCCCAGAGCTGTTCTTCCCTTGTGCTAGTAAAGGGATAAGCCTGGTTTTCCCAAATAAACATCATGCGCATTGCATTAGAGTTCACTACTTTTCCTTTCGGATTCAGGGGAATTATCATCGATGTCTTCTCAAAGTGCCAAAAATTCTTGATGTATTCAACGACTGCAATATCAATGGATGAAAACTGCTTTGGGGAGAACCACGGCATCTCATTTTGTCTATCCTTAAACAACCGTTGGTTTGCTTCATTCCAGGGTTTATCGACAACAGGAATCCACACAACGTCATATTCACCTATCAAAGTCTGTTTCGTGTTGTCGTGAGATGTTATACATTCTTTTGAGATGTACAAGCTCTTGTCGGGAGAGCTCCAGGCCAGAAATATATAGGAGTACAGTTTTGTTTTTCAATACTTCAACATTAACCTGTAAACAGTACATCATATGCCCTGTTGCCATTAGTTTAAGCTGGAAGAACAGTTATATAAGTACCTTCATGTTATAAGGAACCACATGATAAGATCAATTGATTTAACAAAAAGCATGATGCTTATGTCAGATGAGTTGATATGATTGATTTATTAAAACTCTTCACACTTCTAAGTAGTTTATTTCTTCAAATGCAAATCATTTCTTATGGTAGATGTCAACCTATAGAGCTACGATCTATGAATGACATATTAACTCTGGTGAAAATCCACAAGACAAATGAGTACCAGTCCCTGTCTGTGGCCATCAAAAAGCGCATCCTCCTGGTAGCCGATCAGAATCTTTAGAATCTCTGTGTTATCTTCATGAGTAATCTCAAAGAGCTTTATTATCTTTTGATACAATTCCTCAACTCTATTCTTCTCTGCACAGAAACAAATACTAGCATAAATGAGTAAATTTAATCATTTTGAGTCTCAGATTTTTAGTAACTCATTGAGCCCATCTCCTAATTGTCACTCCACAATCAATTCATAACACTAACAAATGTAGGATAAAATGATAAAACTCACCAACATGCTGATGACAAAGATCGAGCTGTTTATTTAGATGGCTACGGAGTTCTTTGACCTTGAAAATTAAAGAAGAGAGCTCCCATGCCTCTGTGGCTGATGCTATATACCTGTCAAAATTTTTATTCGCTCACCAGTAAATTGCTGTCCTAAACAAACATATATACTTCCATTTTTATCAGAAATTTGATGGACATAGGACTTTTTCATAACCTACTTCTATGCCCAAAGTCATCATAAAGATCATGTACTTTGTATTTTCTATTAAATTGCAATTTAGTTTCCAGGCAGTTTGTTATGCGAATAAGTAGTTTTCAGCTTAATGCATGAGAAAAACATACTCATATCCTATACCGGCAAGGTTCAATATCTGTGCTTGACAAATCACAATACTCCTAATGATCCAGTAGATTGCTGTAGGAAATTGAGCTTCTGCAGTTGCTAATTCAGGTGCATCAGGTTTAATGTAGTTCTTTGGTAGATTCTTGAACTCACAGATACACTTATTCAGATCCAGCAATTCCTTCGTCAGTTCAGCCATGTTTCTTTTCGTCATTGAAGACTCAAAGCTATTCAAAACTTCTGGCAGTTGCTCGAGAAGTGCAAGTGACTTTGCAATAGGATTTGTTTTGTGAATCTGTGAAATAAGACAAATTTCTCCATAGTTGACAGCAAATGCTGCTAAGGCTATCACTCCTTTTGCATTCCATCTGAATGGTGAGAGTGAACTAAAAATTGCCAAGCTTGTGTCCTGTCCATCTTGACCTCCAGAACAGTTTCCTAATATCTGACAAAATTGATCATCCCCAATTTGCAGGACATCAATATCGTGTTCTAATTACAAGCTACTATTATATTTGGGAAAATGGTTGAAAAGGGGGTCAATTGCCAAACAAATTGGACTTGTGCACTAGGAAGATGAAGCAATAGGTTGGATAGCATATGATCGTATATTTACACATTTGAAATGCAACCAAGTAGAAGAAGATCAACAAAAAATGGTTTCAAAACAATATTTAGTGGAAATGCATGCAAGATAGATAGGAAAAGAAAAAAAGAGTTGAAATGTATTACATACTTCGCATGATATGCTATTGATCTTGTATGCCAAATGTTCACACATGTTCCCAAGGTTCTTGTCACTGAATGGTTCCAGTTGAGGTGGAGGAGGATATTCACCATGAACACTATTACAGAGATCCACAATAAACTGAATCATATCTAGAAGAGGTTCCATGTGGATATCATGGTTTTCTGGACCATGAGTTGCCTGAATTCTCTTAATCATTGCGTTCTCATCTGATGCCAGGATAATTCGAGGATTACTACTGCTTTTTAAGATTTCAACTGGTGGATTTGCTTTCTCCATTTAAGAAATCAGAGGAAATATGGCCTTTGTGCCTGAAAAAACAACAGTTTTACAATGGCTTTAATTTGTTTCTTTTGTTGTGTTTTACTCCTCATCAAGTAGTCTATATATCTTATACATCATACAAAAGCCAGGGAACCAAATACCTTGCTTGCTTCATGGTTTGCCATCTCTTAATCAGATGCATCCATGGAAAAAGTAGCCGAAGGAATTCAGAGTTGTAAGCAATTTGTCCCTTACAAGTACTTCTGTATTGAATAGTGCCCATTGCACAAGATTTTTGAGAATCTCAAGATGCTTTACAAAGTAAGGGTTTATCTATTTTATAAAGCATCAAATGACTCTACTCTACACTAGCACTTTCTAACAAGAGTATTTGTTGTCTCTTAAAACACTTTTAAAACTTTAAGACACTTGTGCATCAATTGAGCGCGAATTTGGCAAATTTCCAAACTTGTTCGGATACTTAGTGCCACTTTTCTAGTGACAATTTTTTGTGTCACTAATAATAAATTACCACCTTGCGTTCACACTTATTACACTTAAGATAAATCAAATAATTACTAAGGTATAATCATAATGTAGCAACTCTTCAGTGACACTAGACTTGATATTAGGGAAGTAGCACTTACGATCTAAACAAGGTCCAAACACCACAGGATAAATATTTTCATATTTAACACAATTTGAAATTTTAATTTTCTGGCCGCATTAATTGTCCCAAATGCTTGAAGGTAGTAATTATCTTGGCCGCTATTGCCTATGTGAAAAGAAAACAAATGTCAAGTACATGAATCATTGATAAATGCTCACGTATGAAACTTGAAAATTGGAGCTATGTTTGAGGCATAAAAATGTAGAAAACTCTATGTATCAAATTTCGTTTTTGAGAGTATTAGAGTAATCAAATCTGCAACACAAAACAAAAGAAAAAGGAGGAAAAAAAAAAAAAACCTGTTGAGTCCACTAATATAGAAAACTTCCCTCTATTTTGTTCAGAGTAGAATTGTACAATTTGTACAAAATACACCTCATAGTAGCCAGTTAATGACAACTTAATGGTATCGAATCTTCTGTTACACTTTTCCAGTTACACCTTCTATCTGATGGACAAGTGTTCCATATTATCCCATGTCTTATTTGACTTGACTTTTATTGTTTAAAACATGAGACACTTGTCAATCAGATAGGATGTGTAATAGAGAGTGTAACAGAAAAGCCTAGCTTAATGGTTCTAAAATACCTTAAGTCCAAAAGAGAACAAGCAGCAAAGCTTCCCTCTTTATTCCATTATTCTTTTCTTTTTAAATAATAATTCATACTTCATTTTCCTTCAGCTCCTATCGATAAAAGTCTTAAACCAAAGTTTTTATTTAGCCATTCCAATTTTGATACTTGATGTGGTAATTTTGTTCTCAGTTGCACATACAAGGAATTTTTTTTCTTTTTTCTTGGACAAATAATCAAAGTTGAAAATAAGACAAATGAGGATTAGAAGGGCCAAATTTATTGCGTTAATTGGAATGATGCTATACAGAAAAAATTTGCATTTTCTTGAATTAAATACCCTTCCTGTTCTATTTGCAGATGGCTTCTATAACTTGGTGATTCCATTTCAAAAGAGCCAAGTATGATGAGAATAAGTAGTACTACTTCATTGATCAAATCTATGATTCTTAGTTACTTTGTTTCTGGCTTTGGACAATCTTGAACCTGATGAAAGCAACAAACTTACCAATCAAAATAAAAGAAAGAAAAGAAAAGGCAATAAGAATATTATTTTGTGGATTCTTGCTGTTATTTTTCTAATCTCTGCCTTGTAGAATAGCTTGGTGTTGAAATGATTGAGAGCTATAACTAATTACAAGTACTATTTTTTCTATTTCTAATTCCTGTATTTGATTTTCTGTTAAAATAGTATTATTGCATATGGCCTTAGTGTTGACATAAAAAAATCAAACTCTATTACAAGTTTCTATGTAAGTATTAAGAGTTATATTTTAGTTGGGTTTTAGAAGTTTATTCATTTAAGGCCTTTAGTGTTATTTGTTATTTTTCCATCAAAATTACATTTCTTAATTCAATTTAGATTACTGGAGTCCAAGTTTTACAGGCTACACATAGAGAGGGCTCTGTTATTGTATTTAGTTCAGAAGAGTAAAGTAATTGAAATCCTTATCCTTAATAACAATATATTTGTTAATTTATTCCTTTTATCCTACACATATCTTTTCGTGTGGGATTTATCTTCTGCAATATATTTGGTTGTGTTATGTTAATCTCCCAACTCTTATAATTTTTAGAGTTCTATATTAAGGATATTTTGTCAGGTTAGTGGTGTGGAAGAAAGTTTTATTCTTTCTTTCAATTTCAATTGCTTCTACGTCTACTCTTTATTTCCCTTGTGTGTGTGTGTGTGTGTGGAATATTTCTTTTTCTTTTTCTCAGTTCAATAGAGACTTAAGTCATAGAAAGGAAAAGGGGGAATGGAGTTTGAGAATTGAATCTGAAATTTAATGATCTTTTCCTTTCTCCATAGGAGTAAAATTCAGGCAGCCCAAGGGCAGTACGCAAATCAGGCTCGTCTTTTGTGATTAATTAACATGGTCACAGCCACTGCAGCTTGTTCTAGTGGTCAAGGTTGAGGGTTCAAACCTATGCCAAGGTTGAGGGTTCAAACCTGGCCTCGGCATTTAAAAAGGGAGAGGGATAAAAATGATAGATTAAGGATCGATGAGCCACATCTCCAATTATATGTGGTAAAACAATCTGGAATCACACCCAACACATCATTAGAAGCTTCACTCTACTTGTGTGAGCCAAAGAAAAAATTAACATGGTTAGTATTTTGTAACAAGCAAAAAACCTCAACTAGTAGATTTGCCAAAAACCTCAACCAGTAAATTTTAATAAGTTAAGTGTTTTTGGTCGGTATTTTGTAACAAGAAAAAAAAAACTCAACCACTTAATTTTAATAAGTTACATGTTACAAAAACCTTGAATCACCAAATTTTAATAAGTTACGTGACAGTATATAACCTCGTATACATTGAATCATTTGAAAGAGAGAAAATTGCATTTTTGGTGTCAAATATTTAGAGCATCGACAATTTTTAGTCCTTAATATTTGGATGAATGCAAGTATAATACCAAATGCTTCAATTTTTCAGCACACTTAATTCTGTTGATCACTTTTGTCAAAATTTTACTAGAATCCAGTCACATGATACTCATGTTCCAGTTGACAAATTTTCAAAAAAGAATTAAAAAAATAGAAAAAACTTTAATTTGCCAAGTAGATTTTTCATTTTTATCTGTTATTTATCCTGTGAACTCAAATTAGTGCCTTCAATTACCGATTATGACAATTAAAAAAATTTCAATTTTTTTGAAATTTTGGTCACCGACATGAGTATCACGTGGCTAAATTTTGACAAAACTAGTCAATCAGATTAAATGTGTTAAAAAACTAAAATATTTGTACTAGATTTGTTTCCATTCAAACTTTAGGGATTGAAACTATCGATATTTATAACATTTGATATTTTCCCTTGCAACGATAACAGTTTCTGCCCATTTTCCAGTATTTATGACAAACTCTGATATGTGCTTTGTAGCTGTAAAGTGAATCTAAACAAAGGCACTATCAAGTGCTAAGTATTTTTATGTAATATTTCTGGCATCCTTACATTAGATAATTACTGGCCCTTTTTGAAATATTCTAATATTTACCCTCTTTTTTTACTTGTAAAAACTCTCTAGTCTATAAGTGAAAAAACCAAAAGTAAAAGCGTTAAAAGAAAATAATAAGCGAAATTTAAGTGAAGACCATGTTAAGTCAAATGTCTGCCATCAAACATCGAACTCGGTAATTATTTAAGTGCTTCAAATCTTTTGTCCCAAAAGCATCTCTATCCCGCCTATCACGCTGTTATACAGTTGCCATGTATATTAATTCATGGCATTTTTTAAAAATTCACAAACTTTATAAGTTATTTTGGTAAATATATATATATGAATTAATTCATGTTGCAGCAATATAAAAGCAGGACAAAAGCCCTTTTCGGGACAGAAGATTCAAATTGTTATTTAAGTTCTATATTTAAAGAGCAAATTTTATTTCTCAATGACATGAAAATTTCGAGGTCCCAAATTCTCAATTCAACTAGGTGGAGATATCGTAGAGGCAAATGCCATTATTCCTATTATGAATTTTAATGGATTTATTGTAAAGTAAAATTTATTGAAGTAGTTTGAACAAAACTATTCACTTCTTTATGGTACAAACCCAAAATTGCCAGGCTGGTTCTCCACTTTGGAACCTAACTATTCTCTTCTTCATTTCTCATTTCCATTTTGAAAGGCAAAAATTCATTCAAAGCATATATGTTTAGTTGACATTTCATAGAATTCCCAGCTAAAACGTGTTCTCCATCATCACATGGTATTTCATTCCTCTTATAAAGTAATTTAGAGTGGTGGATTATTTGATTGTGATAATTAGATAAGTAATTCTTGAAGAAACAATTGTCTGGCCTCTACATGACATGGTTGCCACAAACCACTTCATAAAAAGCTTAACAGTTTTTTTTTTTTTTTTTTTGGTCAACAAAGGCGAACTATTGAACGTGTTTGTATAGAATGGCGGAAGGCAGGGTGGTCGGTGAAGCAAGCTACTAATTTTTGGAAATTGTTATGTTTCTTTTTTTAATTTGAAATTTGTTAGGGAAGAATTGACAAATGGTCCTTTATATTTATAATTATCCTTTTTTTAAATCTCTTGCATTATTAAAATGATACATGTTAGTTCCTGACATATTCAAAATGTATCAATTTGGTCCCAAATTTATTTTTGCTCACTTTTTTCCTAAAAAGTCATGCACACATCATCATGTGCTTACAAACTAAGGAATACAAAAGAGAATATACAATGCCTTTTCAGACCAAAAAAAAAAGTACAATGCCTTTTCAGACAAAAAAAAAAAAAAGTGATTGAAATGAAATTTAGGACTAAATAACATTTGCCATATGTTAGGGGCCAAAATACATCATTTGTTAATGCACCAAATGTGAGGAACTATTTGTGACAGTTTTTCCAATTTTTAAATTAAATGTACGAGTTTCGACGTGTCCCCCCCCCCCCCCCCCCCCAAAAAAAAAAAAAAAAAGCCCTACAAAAAGCAAGTCTATACAGCAACCCAACTACCAAATTTTGACTCTATCATTGTTTCGTGAATTGAATATGATTTTGTAACTTAATCATATGCACCATAACATATCCGTTTCTCACCTAGCTGTAAAAGGCTAAATGTGTACTCTATGCTGATGCGATGATTCATGTATTCAAACTCTCAAAAATTACCATGGCTTTTGGAGTGGGTTTGTGGGGTATAGTTTACGTCTAGTTACCATTCCTCCTTTCAGTTGGAGTTGAGTGGGTTAAGTTCCCTTTTCCCTTCCCCCAATTGTCAAAAAAGAACAAATCCCACATCGGGAAATCTGGTTGTTAGGTCTCTAGGTTTAAGCTCCTTCGGCCCCTCTAAAAGTTACCATGGCTTTTGGAGTGGGTTTGTGGGGTATAGTTTACGTCTAGTTACCATTCCTCCTTTCAGTTGGAGTTGAGTGGGTTAAGTTCCCTTTTCCCTTCCCCCAATTGTCAAAAAAAAAAAAAAAAAAAACTCTCAAAAATTACTCAATAAAGATCTTACCGAGTCTTCACACAGGTTGGGCATATAGCAGATGATAGCAGAGACGTGTCTTTCCCATAGGTACAATTTTTTAGACACAAAAGTGACAAATCTAAGGGACTGTTTTGTTTAGGAGAATCAAAGAGGGGAATGGGCGTCAATAGTAATGGTTCCGTTATTGATATTTGAAAGATAACTATCTCTATTTTTTAATCGGAATGAAAGTGATTAACTTGGATTTTTATGATTCCTTCAAAATATTGTTCTATCAAATTCATTAACTTTTTTTTAGGGAATAATACACATTCTATTTTTTTTTTTTTTGAGGTAAAAAAGAAAAATAAACCAAACATGCTGAGGGAATCGTCAAAACCTATACTTATAGTAGGATTAATAATATTCATAATGATAGTGATAAAGAAATTTGAACTAAATGACTCCTAAGCAATGCAACAGGTGAGCAATTGGGCTTCGAGGATATCTATTCCAATTTCATGTGAGCCGAGTAGAACTTCACGGGATGCTTCTTTAATTTTGTGTTTTTTTTTTTTTTGAGGTAATAATTTTGTGTATTTTGAATCTTGAAATCAGACTTGGCAAAAAAGTCAACTAACATGTAACGGTTCTCCATCAAAACATGATGGAGTTTATTTATTTGTACGTGGTCATGATGATGATTAGACTAAAATACAGCCTCCAGCTGCAATTGGCATAAAAACAAATGAATTTTGAGGGCGGAAAACCAGGAAAAACGCGGTTATCGATTCAAAGACGAAGTCCTTATAATTAACAAGCTGTCACTTGCACATCCTCCATCTTTTTAATCAAATAATGCCAAAGTCTCAAAAGAAAAATCTTGCACTACATTATATTGAGCTTCTATTATAAATAGCAAACCTGGTCAAGAAACTAGGATCATATTTGAGCAACTTCTGGAACAAACAAAAAAGAAAGGAAGAAAGAAAGAAAGAAAGGAAGAAAAACAAACTTGCTCATCATCAAAATGGCAATGTTGCTCAGGACACTAGTAATTGCAGCTGCAGTAGCAACGTTTGTTGACATGGCTATGGCAGCAAATTATGTGGTGGGAGCGCCAAATGGTGGATGGGATCTAAACACCCCATTGCAAGCATGGGCAAACGCTCAAAAATTCGCAGTTGGAGACACACTGAGTAAGTATAGTATAATCAATCTTGAATGAAATATCTGCAAAACATCTCTTTTGTAACCTGCATTAGTCCATTTATGATTCATGAGTGTCAGGATGAATTCTTGCAATCTGAAATTATGTGAAACGAATATTGCTAGATGCATTTTGTTGACGAAAGATCTTCTTTCTGCAGCTTTTGTTTATGGTCCAACCCATAATGTGCTTCAAGTTTCAAAGCCAGACTATGACGCCTGCCTGACGAATGGCTCCGTAGCGTCTTTCTCAGGTGGGAACACTGTTATATCTCTTAGTACATCGGGTAACAGGTACTACATCTGTGGAACATCTGGACATTGTGACAGAGGAATGAAAATGGTAATCAACATACTTGCTGCATCTGCACCATCACCAGCTAATTCATCAGTACCTCCAGCAGCTACTCCATCATCCCCAACACCAGCAACTCCTGCAGGTTCCCCAACTTCCAGTCCCACACCTACCCCTGCTGCACCTCCTCCCAAAACTGCAGCACCAACACACTCTCCAAAACTGTCCCCTTCACTTTCACCATCCAAGTCACCTGTGAGCAGTCCATCCAAGTCACCGGCCGTCAGTCCTTCGTCATCAACCCCCGCTCCTGCTGCTGAATCCCCTGCGAGTCCACCATCTCATGATGCATCTTCACCTTCTACCCCACCTTCATCAGCCAACAAAATCAGTGTGGTCACTGGTTCCACAATGGGAATGGGCTTCATCATCATGATGCTACTGACACTCTGAACTTTTGAACAGATCTGAATGCAGAATTTTATTATTTTTTTGGTGGCTTATTTCTCTCCTTTGACCTGTCAATTAATCTTGTATCAATCAATTCATTGAGTTTTCATCCATGGGGTGCATTTAAAAGATTCTGTTGCTACTGTACAATTTTGATCCTAATAAGGATATGTGAATGACATTGTTATGAAGATTTTCAATCTTCTTATTTTTCATTTTATTAATTTTAATTTCGACTTTCATTTAGCCGGTGGAATCAGATGATTCTGTTTAGAGGATATACTTTTTGAAACTGACAACAACATGCGAATGAATCCAGCGAGACCGAAACATTTAACTGTAACATTCTTCAGGGGGACTTCGACACATACCGTACCACTTGAAAAACTTAGATCTGCAGAGTGCATACAAATTTTTGATTCATACTGATAGGAATTTTTTTTTTGGTGGGAGAAAACAAAAACCAAAGACACTCTGCATCAATTTTGACACTTCCAGAACTTCAACTTGATAAGCTTCCAAGAAATATAATGAATCAGCAAAAATATTCGCACTCGAGATGCTCTGAAATTACAATATAAAATCCCAAGTTAGCCAAACTTGAAAATGAACACCAAACTGGTGATCGCCAAAGCATCAGGGAGTATTTCATGAACATGTATATCTGAGTAAATAGCAACTGGGAGGAGACGGTTTCATATACAATCAGATGCCAGAGAACCAATGAAAGGTATTCCCAATGAAGTTCAAGAAATGAGGATGAAACCTCCAAATACATTTCCAGCTTTGAGGCACTGGACAGACATTCTAAATCTCCTCAGATATATGCAGGCTCAGAATAGGACATGTGATAATAAGAGCAACAAAAGGAAAGCACAAGCAGGGAAAAGGAAGCTAACAACAGAGAAGAATAAAACAATGTGCATCCTTCAATCCAAGAAACCTAATAACAAATAGACAAGGCATATGATCACTGATAGAAAGTAAAATTGAAACGCAATCACAAACAAGACAGTCGTTTTTAGAGGCTGTCTATATCGGCCATTAGTTGACTTTGATTGTGGCATGACATCTTCGTATAGAGAACTAATAGTGGCAGATTTTCGAGCTAACGAGTGCTACTTCTCAATTATTTGAGTGTCTTCTTTCTTCAGACCTTCTACTTCATCAAGAAGTTCGAGTTTAGCCTCTTCTGTGTTCTATCTACTGTTGCCTGGTCATGATGGCTGATCTTCTTTTTGTCAATTCCTTGTATGACTAGAAAAGAGTTCTACAGTTCCTTTGGCAACGCAAGAATCAAACACCATTCGCTGTGAATAGTACACTTTCATGGATTCCTACTTTAGGCATGAAAATCAGATAATACATTTCAAATAAAAAATTGCCATGACAATCTTTCATTATAATAATACATTTCTTTAAAAAAAATGAATGTGTTGGATCAATGCCATCATTCCAGTCCCAGATCTCAATTATGATCTCACAAAATAGTGACTAATAATTCACATATGTAATTACCAAATTGATACTACCATATTAGTGTGAGAGTTGGGATATTAAAACTATTGCTCAATGGTTTGGGAACACTTTGAGGGCTTCATGAAAATTTTCACATTAATCCACCATTTCCATGTGCACTAATTGCACTTTGCACCTCTAAACTTTATCATGATTCCAAGTTGTACCTTAAACTTCAATTTTCGACAAGATTCCAATAGTTAAATATACCAAGAAGAATTGATGGGAAATAGTGTTTTGTCATCAAGTTTTTCTTTCCATACTTAAACCTTATATTGATACTCATATTACACCTCATACTTCTATTTTCAGACACTTTGTGGCCTATATTTTGGTACAAAATCGCTATCAGTGATAAAAAAAAAATGGATTTAATTAGAGACACATAAATAACAGATGCTGGAAATTGCATTAGTGTTTCCGAAAGACACTACTTCTAAAATTTATGAAATTGTTCGTTTTGAAGTCACACAATTCTAAAACATTAGAAATTGTGAAAAAGAAATTTCTCTAGAAAAAATAATAAAACGCAATTCTTACTTCTTCCAATTATCGTGTTGAAATCGTTTGTGCCTAAACTATGTAGAAATAATGGAAGTTGATACTCCAATCAACTTTTCACTTGATAAATTACCTACATGCTTTGGTGCTTGGTAAATCACAAAATTGTCATTCTGAGGAAAATTACCGTGTGTGAAGAATTTTTTAAAAGATAAAAAAATCATTGATTAAAAAACTATTGGACTACATTTGTAGTATAAATGAATGTATATCCCTTTTATTGTCAATTAGTTTTGACACGTAAAGTTTGTGCTAAAATTAAATTTGATTCTCAAGTGTGAGTGATCCTGTTAATTTCTTAACTGCATTAACAATTGGACTAAAATGGGATAGCTAAACCAATTTTGGGTTCAAAAAAAGACTTATATTGAATTTTAGGATGCAATGAGAAAATTAGTTGAAAGCTTAAATTTGCTAGGCGAAACTAGCCGAAGAAAAAGTGATGCTAACTTGATGTTGTCCGTCAAATTTTTTTAAACACCATTAATTATTACACCAAATTGAGACTAACAAAGGAGTTATAAGTGTAAAGTATCCAAATCAAAATTTAAGTTATTATGTGAGAATAGATATAAAGTTGAAGGATGTAGAGTGAAATTAGTCCTTTTCATTTCGCATGTAAGGGCAAGTGTTTTAATCAAGGATAGTATTTCGAATTACAATGATTACGAGGACCGAAGCCGAATTCTTGTGGCTTTGTCTACCATTTTCTACCACGATAGAGTACGTTATTGACATTTTGAGAGACAATTGCGTTGGATTCTCAACCTTTCAAATGCTTGGACTGAGGAAACAACATTAATGTGGATTACAATATTCTTCGAATTGCAGCATAATTTAGATGCATATATAAGTTAAGGAGGCGTTTGGTTCAAATTCCTCAATCACTATCACTATGAGTATCATTAACCCTATTATGAGTATGGGTTTTGATGATTCCCCCCAACATGTTTGGTTTAATAATGGAATGGGTATCATTATAAAAATATTTGTTTGGTTTACTGGAATGACTTTCAAGTAAATTTTAAAAATTTTAAATCTTTATTTATGATATACATATTTTTTAGATTTCTTATTTTGTATCTTTTTAAAGAAAATTGCTAAAAAGATTTCTTCAATTTTAAATATAACCATAATCTAATTTGAATTTTATGCAAATGATAACCTTAAAAAAATCATTTTTATTGTATTAATAGAGAGTATTATATATCTTTGATTTTCAGTTCAATTTTTTATTAAAAAAATTTGAATTTAAAAAAATTATTTGAAAGAATTTTTATAAAAATTTTATAAAGTACTAATAAAAAATATTTAAAATCAAAAGACAAAATAGAGAGAGAGAGAGAGAGAGAGAGAGAGAGAGAGAGAGAGAGAGAGAGAGAGAGAGTATATTGGGGGGTGTTGTAACTTAAAATATATGTATTTTTTAAGTGGGTGTGTTTTTTACTTTAATCACAAGGGGTAATGGGTTTGATAGAATAGTATTTTGGGGGGAATCATTAACACCTCAATTAATCACTATCATTTCCATTGAATGATAGTAATAGTTGTTTAACAAACATCAACAATGGGTATCATTACTTATGATACCCATTCCCCTTCTTGATTCCTCTAAACCAAACACCCCCTAAGTAGTACAGGATACGAGTATATACAGTTCAATTACGTCAAAATTTTGGCTCTTCACATATCGAGATTAGAGTGCTTGCATTTTCACATCTTATTGTCCTCAATTTAAAACATAAGGAAAATGAATCTTAGTTATCACCGTTTTTAATGATACGAGGAGTGTCATATAATTTAGTTGAATGGTAAATCACTCTAACTTTAATTTACTTTATTTATTAATTTATTTATCTCGTCTATGATTGAATTTTTTTTCTAAGTATGTTGATTAACCAATAGCAATTGATTAATTGGTTAATGAATTAGTTTTCCATTAAATTTTCCAAAAATGGTTTTCGTTTTTGGATTGGTTAAGAAAAGCTAATCACCGGAATCATACCAAACTAGTACTATAATACATTCAAAATAAACATTTGTGTGTCTAAACTCTAAATTCTAAGGAGTATTGCACCAAAGGAGAAATACTAAAGCCTAAGAATTTCTCCACATTGTCAGGAAAAAAAAAAAAGAAAAAGGAAAAGAACTTATTCACATGGCCTTAATTACTGGCATGCCCACATGCAACAGTCTAGTTTAACAATAGGGTATTCCAAACCAACCCTACAATTGTTGCACATGGACACAACTTGCCAATTATTCAATACCATATATCTGTATAACTATTTGTTTTATAGATGCATCAATTCTATAGTTAGACTGTCAGATTAAATTGAATTCAGCAATTGGCTTAAAGCATTTGGAAACATTTGGCCAGCTTGAATGTCAGATTGGCACCACAATTTCAGGCATCTAACATTTTCTTGAATTGGAGAAACATAAACTTGACAAGTCAAAATTGTTGATTTGATTATAGTACATCAAATTATAAATTTCACAATTTTCCAAGCCACAATGAAAATAAAAGAATACCATTTCACAGGAGGAAAAAAAATTAACAAATCAGAAGACAAATTTGTCAAAGAAAAATAAAATGTCACTGAAACAAGTACCAATTGCAGTGACATTCTAATTTTTTTTCTATGCAAAAAAAAAAAAAAAAGACATCTACAAAATCCAATATTAAGATATCAAATGGAAAAAAAAAATGAAAAATGAAAAACCAAAAAGGAAAATTTGCCAAAAAAGAAATAAATAATGGGAAGAATTAAAGATTAATGCAGCTACGAATGGATGGGACCTGGAGTGACCAAGACTGGTGTTGGAGGACTCAATGCTGGTGGTGGAGCTTCTGAAATTAATGGCGGCGGAGGCGGTGGAGGTGGCAAGAATAATGCTGGAGCTGGAGGTGTTGGTGCAGTTGGTGGTGGTGCTGATGTAGATGAACTTGTTGGGCTAGGATTTTCACCACCCACAGGCGGTGCCAGTGTTGCAGATGAAGGCGGCGGCGGTGGTGATGATGCTGAACTTTCACTAGGATTAGGATTAGGACTTGTAATGGTGGAGCTTGGTGAATTGTTGGTGCTACTGGGATTAGGGAACACCACCGGAGATTGGAAACAAGAATCACCAGAACATTTGTTGTTGTGCGACTTGTGAATGCTGTGCCTGAGAAGCCCAAATCCCAATACAAGTCCAGTCACAAGAAGAACTGTGACTATGAAGATGAAGATCTTGGTTGCTTTCCCCACATAACACATCTTTTTCTTTCTTTTGCCCTTTCAGTTTTCAGTACTGTTTCTCTGCTTTAGCTCAGAAATGGGCACACAAATCAGAATTGGTATGGTAGGTAGGTAATATTATGAGTTGCTATTTCTACCTTTGCTTATTTCGTTTTTGGTTGTTTTTGTTAAAGACAGAAATGTGGTGAATTGGGTTGAGTTTTGTGAAATTTGAGGTAGTAGTGTAGGAAAAATTTTTAGGGTTAATAACAGTTTGCCCCCCTGAACTTATGGGGTAGTCACACTTTGCCCCCCTGAACTTTGAATATATACATTTCACCCCCCAAAGTGTCCTATTTGACTTTGACCACTAATTTACAATTTTTTCTTCCAAAACTACCCTTGCCCACTCCTAAACTAACCTTAACTTTATGAATTTTTAGTGGTCAACTTTTGATTATTCTATTAATTTTTTCAACCCTGTTATATATTTCCTGCATCTTATAGAATAGAAAAGATAAATCGATATCTCTATCCAAATCAACAAGAAATATATGAATCGTTCCAAAATATAAAAAATAAATCATGCAAAAATGATAAAACGATATTTCTATCTAAATCAACAAATTTAGACTGCACTTTTTGTTGTTTAATGCTTTTATTTTAGACTGCAATTTAATAGATTGTTACAGTCTTGTGTATATTGTAGCAGGGAAAACATGTTGCTTTTGGAATATTTTATTGCCATGTAAAACCTTCTAGTTTGTGTTTTTGTTGGGAAGAACATATTCTTTTCGAAAATAGTAATGGTAAAAATATCATGGCAAATACATATTTATTTGACATTTTGGAGCAATTTATATATTTGTTCTTATTGATTTGGAAAGATATATCATTTTATTTTATTTTTGCTAGATTTACTTTTTACATGTTAGAACGATTCATATATTTGTTCTTGTTAATTTGGATAAAGATATTGATTTATCTTTTCTATAAGATGTGGAGAATATATAGCAGGGTTAAAATAAATTAATAATAGAATAGTTAAAAGTTGATCACTAAAAATTCATAAAGCTAAAGTAATTTAGGAGTGGGCAAGGGTAGTTTTGGAAGAAAAAATTGTAAATGAGTGGGTCAAAGTCAAATAGGACACTTTGGGGGGTGAAATGTATATATTCAAAGTTCAGGGGGGCAAAGTGTGACTACCCCATTAGTTCAGGGAGGCAAACTGTTATTAACCCAAATTTTTATACCTGGTTCGTACCACATATGTGAATCTCGTGGTTTAAAAACGAGCCGCATAAGTATTATTAGATCTCTTGCTTATATTAATATTCATTACTGTAATTATACGACACTCTTTTATACCACGAGATTTACATATGGGGTCATAAACTTAGTCTACCTAAGAATTTCCTGTAGTAAATAATAGTGCATTTTCTTTTTGCTAGTACTCTTCCCTTGTCTTCTACTTTCTTTTTCTTTGTTCTTTGTTCTTGTCATGGTGTTGGAAGTGAAGATGAAGAAGGGGGAGTACGCATTTTCGTGAGAAAGAAAGATGGGGTTGGATTTTGAATATTTTACTTGGTTTTGGTTGGATAGAGGGGGAAATGTGCACACAGGCACGTGGAGCCAATCAAGGGGAAAAAGAATAATATAATACAAGTCATTTTTCCCCCTTTTTATATGTACCTTTTGTTTGTTTCTTGTTACAAGTCATAATAAATCCGTGATTATTTTGTAACTTATAAATGAGAATCATTATTTAGGAAGTCATAAATCCTTTATAACTTGTAAATGAATGCTATACTACTATTTGTAACTTGAAATCATAATATTCGTTAATTGTATTTAAAATTATACAAGTTACAAGTAAATTTGAGACCCTTTTATAAATTGCAAATTATACACAAATTGCTTACAAATCACAAAAAAGTAAAAAATAAAAAAAAAACTTTTTGTAGTGCGAATAGCAATTAGGTTTTAGAAGTAAGTTGATTTTGAGAAGTTCGTGAAAAGATATACTGAATTGATAACTAGGTGAACTAGAGTATATTAATGAAAAGATAATATATTAACTCATGATACCTCGTGTTGGTTGCTGAATTGATGCTAATGTGACAAATTTTTTTGGTATTGATGGTATTGGCTTTTGCATTTAACTAATTTTTGTTTCGCAAGGCTTCATTTATTGATTTATCATTTCGTACTGAAAAAAGAAAAAGGAGGAGATGGAGCAAGATGCGCTAATAAGTAGAAAATTTGGGAAAAATGTGTTAATGAATATCCAAACTAAGTATTTTCTTTGTCAAAAGCATAATAGCAATTGATGATTGCTGTCAATTCGCATAGCATCACTTACCTCTACCAGTGTAGCAAATTAAAAACCTTCTAATGAAATGATATTTGGTTTATTTAGAAATTAGGAAGTCCAAAATTTCTTTTGAGGGAAATTGGAATTCTTGACTACAATGAATGTAGTCAATTTCAATTTAGCCCTTTCTATTTTGGTTCTTAATGTATCTCATCTCTTACTCATTTGAACATCACAAAATCCGGTCTAGTAAGTTCCCAAATTGAGGAATTTGAGGATAAAATGGCCCATTAAATTTGCAACTTCAAACAAATAATCAAATCCAATTAAAATCAAAATAAGAAATAATAGAAAGTACAAGGAATTAAATATGTTTAAACTACATTACAAGAAAAAGAGAGACTTGTACCTAGCACAAAACACCAAAATTGTTTCTTTTGCATTTTATTCCTTTTGCTTTTCCATGGCTCGTTTAAATCGTGCTTTTTAAATATTATAACTAAAGAATGATAATGTAACACCTTTTGAAATATATTTATTATGACATAAAAAGGTAGTTAAAACATTAAAAAATTTAATAAAGAGTTTAAAAAATATTTCAAGATAATTTTCTTTTTCAAACAAAACTTCCTACTTTTTGCTTTGAGGAATAAATGATAGAAAAACATATCAAGGGGCAAAAGCGGCAAAGATGTTACGTTGAGCCAGTGGAAGGGTACAAATTCGAATGCGAGCCTAAACTATGTGTCCACCACGTCAACCCTTGACTGAAGCTGGCGACTGCAGTTATATTCATCAGCTTCGCAATTACTTATTTGCCCTTAATATTCCAATTCATCTACCGAATTGTCGCAAACGCCTTTTGTCGTCAACTTAGCAGTTATTTCCGCAACAGAGAGTGCAACCACGCGCACCACTGCGACTGTTTAATTCAGTAATGCTAATCACACACGGCGACAGTACCACCATTAGCCCATCAGGTTTTTTTTTTTAACAAACACAATTATATTACATATGTATTTTGCCGGACAAGTGAGTGAAATTTCAAATAGTATGTTAAGTAAAATCTTAAATTATCTGTCATACATAATTAAGAATGTAAATCTCTAATTACTATCTACTCCTCCACTTAAAACTCTTCTTAACTGTCGCAATTTAATTCCAAGATTTGCAATAAAGAAACAATAAAGAAAAACTTTAAGGGTCTCCCTGATCACTGTACCGTTAACCCAATGGCTTAAGCCATCAGTTGTTCCTGGACAACTGGGCCCCCTCCTCGAATACTATCAAATCTCAATGCGTCACTGATAGCGTGCAATTGCTAACTGTATCCTTCCATCTCAAAAATAAATTACAATCATATTACATTATTTTAAAAAATGACACGTCCCTCGTCCAATTTTTGTCAATTGTCGTGCATTAGAACGAGTTAATTGCGCTAGGAGCAAATAACCAAATTGAAATTTAGAAAATAAATCTTTAAATTAAATATAACATATTATGTTCCTTAAAAAAAAAAAAAATCTGATATATCCTGTTAGTAGTTGTCCCATCTTTTTTTTTTTTTAAAGTAGTTGTCCCATCTTTTATTGGTTAATTGTTCTCCTAGATATGAATTGTTCTGCTTCAACCCACTCCCCGCAAAAATCATTAATTAAAAAAATAAATCTGCCTAACTTCCGTAAACAATTATCCAACCTACACATCATTTCCAATATCTACTGGTGGAAAATCTATGAAAGTTTGACTAGTAGTGATACAACAATATCCTGAAGCATAATTTGGTTAGGTTATTGAATTTTGACAATTAAATACAACGAAAATAAACAATCAAGCTGTTCATACGAAATAAAACGGAGTCGGTGATATTTTGTCCCTGATAGCAGTGTCCCAAGTCACTTTTGGGCTCCCATATATTGGTTATTGATTAATAATACTTAACCATTCTTTAGAAAAGGAGGTTAAGGAAAAATAGAACGCAATATTTAAAACGCAGAGACAATACTACGACTTCTTTCTTTCCATGGATTAACTTGGATTTTACTGGCTAATAAGCACAAAAGGGATGATAATGATTGAAAATGTTGCCAAAACCAGAAGAGCATATGAATGTTGATTGAGAATTTCATAACCTGCTACAACCTCAACTTCACCTCTTATTGTCTTCTCCTTCACACTTTTCATTTTCAACTAGAGGACTACATTGCTCGAAAACATGTCAATTTCCAAATCACTGCAGCCCACAAGAAAAGCTTCGAGAAGCCAAAAACACGAAAACAAGAATCAGTCTTGTTTTATTCATCTTCCATGTCCTTATTCTAGATTTTTTTTTTTTTCTTCGTGCGTGTTCCTTCCTTTCCCATATAAATCAGGTTCCTCTATACAACACAAGTCGTGCAAAACTCGCAATGGCAAGTATTATAACCTCAAAGCCAGGCGGTACACCAAAAAGAATAGTATTCTACAAAACAAAATTTCACTCCATCCTGCCAAAGAAAATTGAGCAGAGAAATGGACAGGACCCCTGTTATAATCTCATATTTCGTTCTGTCAGAAGGATGCAAAACACTCAAGTAATAGCTTCTGCCATTTCCACTAGTCAACCAAAGGTAACTAGAGGCAAAAATAGTAACCATTATGCTTGTTTCTTTTTCTTTTTCTTTTTCTCTTTGCAGAACTCAATTGTAATCAAATGCATGTAGATACAACTCTTATCTATAGCAATTGTTGAATCTGTCACCAGGAGAGCTCACAGTGAATCATGTTAGTGGCCTTGATAACATGAGTTCATGCCCAACAGTCTCTTAGCAGCCATCTCCAAGTTCATTATATCCCACTTATTTATGCAATCTGATTCAATAAGTTTTATAATGCTCCTATCCACATTCCCACTTGAAATATGATTCTCAACCAACTTAGGCTAGCCGAGTTGGGCACTAGTTGAGACTTCGAGTCCCTCAATCAAACTCCCCAACAACATTTAACCTTGCCCCGTTGTTCCTCCTGCTCTAGTTCTTTCATCCCATTGTTAGGGACTATGGAAGTTTCATCCATTCTGTGTGAGGCAAATTTGTACTTCCATTTTGTGATAGCCAGGATTCTTGGAAAAAAATGTGATTCTCTGAATCAACTAAAAAAATCCAGAACAACAATGAAAAACATAAACACTCAGGAAAGGAAAAACATAGACCTAACACCAAAGCGTCACGTGCTAAAGTATTCATAATTTGTACAAGGAAATAACAATCAGATTACCACAAGAAAGTGAATAACCCCCAGTTTTACTCCTCTCAGAAATCTTAAAACTTCACCTTTTTTTAATAGGGTACTGCTCCAAAATCTTCCACTAGCATGTCGGAAAACTATGTACCAGTTTTTGTCATGCTGCAGGTGAGTAATAAGCTCTATTTTGAAGCACAATATGCAATATGTTTCAATAAGGTGGTAAAAAATAGTATGGTATCCTAATGTGACCCTTTCTTTTTCATTAATGTATGCTGGTGCACAGTTGGATGTTATTACATCAGATAATGTTATCTCAAACCAACCAAAGCTTGAGAAGCAGATACAGGAGATGAGAGCAGCTGAAGTTGACGGCATCATGGTTGATGTTTGGTGGGGCATTGTAGAATCCAAGGGTCCTAAAAGATATGACTGGTCTGCTTACAGGAATTTGTTCCAACTAGTTCAAAAATATGAACTTAAAATACAAGCGATCATGTCATTTCACCAATGTGGTGGCAATATAGGAGATGATGTCTATATACCACTTCCAAAATGGGTGCTTGAAATAGGAAAAAAGAACCCTGATATATTTTATGCTAACAGATCAGGTACCAGGAATAAGGAATGCCTCTCACTAGGAGTAGATAACTTGCCTCTCTTTGAAGGTCGAACAGCGGTCCAGGTAGCTGATTTCTATGATCTTGTCTAACAATGATCAAGTTTCATTGTATTCAACTATTACAGAAAGTATTTAGTTGAATTAATAAGACATTGTAAGGAAGGTCTATTTTAAGCAGACATAGAGTGCCAACTAGACAACATTGCCGCCTGACCAAGGAGTTCAAATAAATAAAACTAAAGCCATCTTACAAGCTGAACAAGCATCCAGCTTCAAAATATGCATAATCACTTTGTTCTGCCCTTTAACTGACAATGGTCACAAAAAATACAATAAAAAGTAAGATATGAGTTTAACATAGCAACTTATAATCTCTCTCTCTCTCTCTTTTTCCCACTCCCCCCCCCCCCCCCCTTTTTTCTCTCTCCCTGTAAGTATTTCAGAGGCATAGGACTACACTAATGAAATATTAACCCTAGCCAATTGTTTGGTAGATTTCAGTTCAGTTTGTTTATTAATATTCTAATATTTTAGATGTACAGTGACTATATGAACAGTTTCAGAGAGAACATGTCAGACTTTTTGGTAGCAGGAACTATCATAGACATTGAGATAGGTCTAGGACCTGCAGGAGAGCTCAGATATCCATCATATGTTGAAACTCAAGGATGGAAATTTCCTGGGATCGGAGAATTTCAGGTGACATTTTCAGCCAGCTTATTGAAATAATCCATGTTACCCTCCAACTTAATCAAATGAAAGTCATCATAATCCAACTTAATGAAATGAAAGTCATCATAATAGTGCTCTTTTAAAATTAAAACATATTCATAACATGTTTCAGTGCTATGACAAGTATTTGAGAGCAGATTTCGAAGAGGCTATAACAAAGGCAGGACATCCTGAATGGACTATGCCAGATAATGCAGGAACATACAACGACACACCGGAAAAAACAGGCTTCTTTGGACCACACAAAACATACCTCTCAGATGAGGGGAAGTTCTTCTTGACCTGGTACTCTAACAAGTTACTGAAACATGGCGATGACATCCTTGAGGAAGCCAATAAAGCTTTTCTGGGATACAAAGTCAAGCTCGCTGCTAAAGTAGATACTCAACAAATAGAATAACCCAGGAGTAGTTTTTTCCTTCATATTCTAATCCGGTTCTCTTATTTCCATTTCTTAACTAGGTCTCTGGTATCCACTGGTGGTACAAAGATGACAGTCATGCTGCAGAGTTAGCTGCAGGATACTATAACATAAAGAATAGAGATGGGTACAGACCTATAGCCAGGATGCTGTCTAGGCATTATGCCTCCTTAAATTTTACATGTCTAGAGATGAGAGATTCTGAACATCCCACATTTGCTAAGAGTGGACCTCAGGAACTGGTTCAACAGGTTAGCCATGCAGCATAAGTAGATCCTTAATCAATTATATTCTCCAAACTATCTTAAAGCTTGCAAGTGATCATCCTTTTACTTGGACTAAGATATGGATGTTGGATACTGGTACATGCCTAAATGCCATATTCATTAATTTCCTAAAACTAGGATATGGAGATAATACCAATGACTTGGACATTGGTACGAAGGCATATTGTATCCTCATTTGTAAGTAACGTATTAAATGACATGATCCAACTCTAATTATTTTATGGGTCATTATAAAAAGAATGTATTTATATACAAGTCTGAAAATTTTCTTACTTTCGCATAGGGAAAGAACATATAAGTTAAAGAAAAGAATCATCACAACTAAAACCAAATCCATTACAACTAAAACCAAATCTAACTCATACATAGTGGTTTCTACCACAACATAAAATTTGCCTCCTTTTCTCCCTCTTTTGTTTTACTTTTTGTGTTCATTGACATTGTGGCGTCTGAAAATTCTAATGAAGTGTTGAACACAGATCCCATAACAATACCATTGTTGTTTCACATGTGACACAAGTATGGCTGGAGAGGAGAAGAATCTGAGCAACTTTGCTTACAAAAATAGTCGGGAAGAAATAAAAGACAAACCAAAGAGCACGATTTTAGTTCTTCTTTTGCTAGATACAACTCAACTTCTGGGCACACATTTTTGTGCAGGTTTTGAGTGTTGGCTGGAGAGAAAACATTGATGTTGCAGGAGAAAATGCACTCTCAAGATATGATCGTGCAGGTTATAATCAAATCCTTCTTAATTCTAGGCCAACTGGCATCAATAAAAGCACTTCATCAAAAAGGAAGCTGTCTGGATTTACTTACCTCAGATTATCAGACAAACTACTGAGACGGAAGAACTTCAGGATATTCAAAGCCTTTGTGAAGAAAATGCATGCTGACCAGGTAAGAAGTTCTCCACGTGTATTGATGTATTTATGCAAGAAGCATAGATGAAAGATGATATAAAGCATGAATAGTGAAACGATCACACTGCTCTTGATTTTTCAAATTTTGATATACTTATCCTCTTTTTCCTAGGATTATGATCCAGATTACATCAAATTACAATCCCTGAAGCAATCAAAACCTAAAATTTCTATTCAACACCTTCTGGAAGCAACTAAACCAATTAGGCCATTTCCTTGGGACAAAGAAACTGATATGAGAGTTGGTGATGCATTTTCTAATTTCTTGGACAGTCTATTTAATCAGTTCTTTTCAAAACTGAGGGGGCATTATTGACCCTAGCAAACCCAGCAGAGGGATCTCTCTCTCTCTCTCTCTCTCTCTCTCTCTCTCTAACCAAAAGGAAAGAAAACGTCAAAACTATACCACATTTGCAACTTGTAATTTCATGAGATTTTTGCCTTGTTTTGTATCACACTTTGTTATGATGTAAGTAGCAAAGATTTTATCTACTTCAAGATTTGCTCAGTTGACATCAACAATAAACATTCCATAGCATGCATATCAAGGTGTTTTCTTCTAATTCATAATCTCCTAATTCCAAAGTAGACAAGAATTTTTATCATGCAACAAAACTCCTTTTGATGTCACTTTAAAAATATGGGCCGCATTATTTATCTTTTTGAGTTATAAGTATCAAACCATTAGGAGGCATCAGTTAAAATTTCCCATAGAAAAACTCCAAATATTAACACCCGCTGCCCAAAAAACAGATACAAATTAAAATGCAAAATGGGCATTAGTCATTTTTCAGATACAAGCAACATTAACACAATCAATATTACTTGCTACATATCCTTTTCCCGACACCATTCTTTACATTTGGAAAAAGTTATACCATGTCTTGAAATGAAATAAAAATTTCAAGCTCTTTACAAACAAGCACAAACAGAAATCATCGATCAACCAAAGACGGCAATCCTGAATATGCATTTGTCATCCCCTAATCTATACAGGCAGAAGCACGACTCAATACATACTCGCTAGCAATCACATGCCAAAATTCGGAAGCATGAATACAGGTGGCAGACAATTTAACTCGAGAACCTACAGAAATCAAAAACTTAGATAACTAAATTAATTTTATCAAAACAATTTCTTTCACATCTCTCTCACATTTAAAATTACTGAAGCAGTAAACACAAAATCGAAAGATATTATTCCTTGTAATTTTCTTTAAAAACAAAATGCGGGGGAAAAATAATCTTTTGATTTTTCTCACCAAAATTCCGAGTTTCAATCAAGGACTAAGCTGCAAAAATCATTTCTTCATTTCTTTCATCTCACATCACATATCTTCGAAAAGCCAACCGTAACCGCAGCGAGAGACGGTGAGATTCGATATCATCAAAGACGACGCTGTTGCCGTGTGGAACGGCTGCATCGACTCCAAAAACACACTCAATTCTACTGGACGCCTTCAATTATTTTAAAAAAAATTGAAAGAAAAGCAAAATAATTGATCAATAAAAAAAATACTCCAGGTAGGTACATTCGAATATCATCAAATATACAGATGAGGATACCTGAAGATACGATGAGAGAGAGGTTTCGGTGAAGCTGAGCGGAAGGGGGAGGGTTTGAACTTGGAGGTCAGTCCGGTAGCGAAGTTGTGGACGGGAGTCGATCGGAGAAAGGAGCGCGCAGCCGCGGAAGCGGTGGCGACGCGGATGACCATGGTGTTTTATTGAAACCCTAGCTACGGAGAATTTTTGAGCGGAGCGAGAGTTGGTAGCTCCTAACTAATACGTCGTCGTCGTCTATCGTTCTTTTTATTATTTAATTTAATTTTGGTTGCTTAATTAATTTACTAATACTCATACGTACAGCTATAGTTTTTTTGGGAAATTTTGACAAAGAGCCGAAGCAAGAGTTATAGCTAGCCTGGAGGGCGGAAATAAATAAAAAAGAAAGGTTTTGAAAGGTTTGAGAAAAAAAAAAAAAAGATTTGAGAAAATTTCGCCCTTCTTCTGTCATTTAAAAACTTTCTTCTCAATGAAACATTAAAAAAATTTTAAATACGAAAATATTGCCCTAAAAGTGATACAAAAATTTTTATTACGGGATAAATTCTAGTTACATTTTTATCTCCTAAACTCCCAAAAAAATGTCGAAACAATCTTATATCTTTTTTTTTTTTTTTTTGGTCTAACTTATCTCTCTCTCTCTCTCTCTCTCTCTCTCTCTCTCTCTCTCTCTCAAATTGCCCATTTTAATGTTTAGAAGTAGGGTGTAACTTCTAAAAAAGTATAGGAATGGACGAGGGTTCGGTTCAACACTTCTGCTCGACTCCAAGGTTTTAAAAATAGTACTAATTACCTTTTAGAATTTTAGAAATTTTAATTATACCCTATCAAAATTTATATTTTGCTCTCCGTTTTTTCTAAATGAGTTAGTTCCCCTAATATATGTTTATACAAGTTTTGCCCTCATAAATCACAGTTCTTGATTCGGCCATCTTTCAATTAAAGAAAAAAAAATGTTGGGGAAAACTGAGATTTGTCCAATTTGTTTTCAATCTATGAAAGAAAAATGGGCAATGCAATCACAAATTATTATTTTCTTTCCACACAAGTAGTAAAATTCTTATACAATTTCTTGTCATTTTTTACATGTATTGGTACATTTTTTCTTTCAAAGTTGTGAAGATGAGGTTTGTTTGTTTGTTGGTGTTTTTAAAAACATATTTTTTAGAAATTTCAAACACGTTTTAAAACCACCTTTTTATCTCACGTACTACATTTATCAAGAATAATTTTTAAAACTACTACGATAATTGTTTTTAAAAAACACTCAAAAAAATAATTATCCAGACCCAGCCTAGGTCGCCACAAGTTCGGACAGTCAATTGTGCACCGTCCATTCTTCGAAGGTCAGCTAAACCATCCTTGGTGGACAACTGACTAATTACGGTCATATAAGCAATTTCAAAAGGTAGATACTTATTTATCAATTTGTTGAACAATACCTTTTGCCCTAGTCTAATATTTTCCAAAGTTACGTCTAATCTAGGGGTGAGCATAATCGGAAAATACTGATTGACCGATCGATTTCAAATTAATTTTGAAAATTTGAAATTGATAATTTGGTAAATCAGTCATTATTCAGTATATACCGAATTTAAAAAATCAAATTCAGATCGGTATTCAAATAGAGGAATTTTGAATTCGATATTACCGATTTCGAATTTAATTTAATAAAATTTTATTTTTAATATACACACATATATACATATATGTGTGTGTGTCTATATATATATATTCTTATATATATCTGATTAGATTATATAAATTCAACATATAAAGTTAAATATGACTAAATAATATTTATTGGGGCTAATATTTAATTAAATAATATTTATTGGGGCTAATATATATTTTTTCAATGTTGGAGTATCTTTGTTGGGCCATATTTTTGTTCAATCCAACAATCTAAATTGATAATTCGGTAAATTTCGAATTCGATACCGAAATCGAAACTATGAAATCGAATTCGGTAATTTTGAATTCAAAATCGAAATCGGTCAGGTATTTTTCTAAAGCAAAAATACCAAAATTACCGAAATTATTTTACTGAATTACCAACCAAATCACACCACTAATCTAATCTATGAATATCAACTATTCTCTTGTGCATTTTGGGAAAATTTTTCATAAATTTTTGGAAGTTATTATTAGTACTTATGTATTTATTAACGACACTCCCTTCAACTCTTTCAATAATACACTAGAACAACAATAGCTTGATATTTCATTCCAACTAAAACATTGTTGAAAATTGAATGGTTGTCATTGGTATGAAATGTAACGATAATTGTCTTTTTTTTTTTTTGAAAATGAAATTAATTGTCTTTTTACACGATTTAAAAGGTTGAGAGTAACGCCATAAATTATATGAGAATGCCATATTAATTTTTTCGAAGTTTTAGATATTGTTTCCTTCTCCCATCCCATCTTCCGAACCCCCAAAAAAAAAAAAAAGTTGATCTTTACAAATAACAAAAATACTATTAAAAGAACATCACAGCATCACATAAGCTAGTATTATGGGATTTTTAAATATTTGAATTGTACAAATTCAGCTAAGTAATTTACTTCAAATATAAAGAATGTAACAAACAAAATGGGATTTGATTTTAACTTTCAATATTCGGGAGTGGACAAAATTTTTCATACCTTTGTGCTTTGGATATGAATTAATTCGAAGATGTGAAACTCAAATTTTGTCCCAAAAGAAATATAGAGCTCATACTTCTTTTGGTATAACTTACCCCATCCCACCTCTCTCGCACTCTGTATTTTCTCTTAGCCCCCCCCCCCCCCCCCCCTCTGCACTCAAAACCCCTTCTTCTTTATTTTGTTTCAAAAGATCATCAGTTTATATATACTAACCACCTCGCATATATCTTTACAAAATGGGCAATTGATCATAAATTTGTGACTAAATTTCCAGCCAAATGGGAAATGATTTTTCCCACTTGACTTGCAGAACTAATTTGATAAGTAAACTTTGCCATGTTATGACTAATCTTGTTTTGCTCCATATAGAGTTGTAAATGAGCCGAGTCGAGCCGAGTATTGCTAGTTCGAGCTTGTGTTCATTTAATAAACGAGCCGAGCCGAGCCGAGCTCGTTTATTAAACGAGCTCAAATTTGTGTTCGAGCTAGGCTCGTTTAGTTTCACGAACGAGCCGAACTCGAGCTTTCACGAGCCGAGTCGAGCTTTGTTCGCGAACAGCTCGGTTCAAATAAGCATAAAAGTGTTATTCGAGCCGAGCCGAGCCGAGTATCTCATGTTCGAACTCTTGTTCGTTTATTAAACGAACGAGCTCGAGCTCGCTCGTTTAATAAACGAGCCAAAATTTGTGTTCGAGCTCAGCTCGTTTAGCTTCACGAACGAGCCGAACTCGAGCTTTCACGAGCCGAGCCGAAGCTGTGTTCGCGAACAAGCTCGGTTCGTTTACAGCCTTAGCTCCATACTAATAAAAATGTAGAAGCACTGCCAAAATAAAACTTTTAACATCCTAATATCCTGTAGTAATATAGACAAAATAAAGAGTTGAATGAAGAACATGAGATGCAATAAAGAGAGTATAGGATCATTAAATTCTTTAAAGTTATGAATAAAAAGCTTGTTGCGACACAAGCGATGTTTCTACTAAGAGGAGAGAATTGGTCCCAAATTTCTAGAGAGAGACACTCATTTTTAGAGAGAAGCAGAGAGAGTTTCTCGTGATTTTTTTGAATCCTGAGTTTTCGATTTATGTACTGTCAATCTAGAAAAACTATTCTAATTCCCATTCTCAAATACCAAGCAAGCAAACTTAAGCATTTTTTTTTACCTTAAAAGAAATTAAGCACTATTTTTTAAGTGTTACAAAGGGTAATGCAACTAGTCTGTATCCAGAAATTTGGTCCAAGTCTGCAGACCTCAAATATTGTCATCGCCCAGCCCATTCCTGATCTTTACTGTGAATTGGGCTACGACCCAAAAATGCCTGGCCCTTTGGTTAGTATTTCGGGGCATTACATTTTTTTTTGTGTTTTTGTGTGTGCGCACTTTTAATTGTGAAGAAATATTAGATTAGAAATTAGATTATAACTACTAACCTCACGGACACTAATGAGAAAGTTTTCACTCAATCCAAAAGGGATCCAAACAACTCCAATACCTAGGCAATTGCTGACTGAGAAAGGAGCCCATATCACTTAAATATGGCTATTAGCTCACTCATTTTTTCAATATGGGACTTTTCTCACACACTAGTCTTTTACCTCTAGCACTCAATGTGTGTGTGTGTGTGTTTTTTTGGGTAGGTTTTACGACCCAAACGCCTAAATAATTCAGTTATGAATAGAAATTAAAAGATACTACAAAAATCCAATGAATAAAAAGTTTAAAAACTCGAAAATTATAAAGAAGGAAAATGAAAGTAAACGAGGAAATAATACTCTGCAGTTTGCATCAAGTGGAATTATGTCGAACATTGTAGCATTTTCTAGCTTGTGTTTGTCTCTTATTAGCTTCTATCAATTGCAAAACGCAGGAGACATGAATATTGTACTTAGATTTTGGAGGGGCTTTTCAAAGTTACCCTTGGATTAATGCAGCTACATTTTCTTCAAACGACAATAAATAATTGTCGCATTCATGAAAAATACTTTTGCAGTGAAAGTAACGCTAGTTTTTTGCAACCCAACAATTCTTCAACTTTTAATGTTATTGTTTACTTTCTTATTAATAAATTTTATACATCACTTGTGTTAGCTATTATTTGAATAAATTTTTCTTCCGTGGGCGAATGTCGACCATTTCATTCTTATGGATGGAGATTGGAGATTTTTAGAGGTGCCATTAATTCTCAAGACCCAATGGATTTCCATATCCAAATATAATTTGGGCAGGATGGATACTAAAAATATCGAGATTGGCTCTAATTGAAAATATACTCAACAATATCCATCTAAATATGGGTATAATTGAAATTTATTTGAAACTCCCATGGGTTCGATAGTTCGTTATTAAATATTATTTAAAGTAACTCAAAATTATAATTTTAAATATTTGATAGCTAAATATTTTTAAATAACTCAAAATTACAATTATATTCATTAATTTATATATTTTACTATCTAAAGAAATTATAATTAGATATTTAGGTGGTATTAAAATGGATTTTGTCCGTTTTAGTCCAGTCATGTTGATTATTTGACCAATATAAATTTAGTTGAGTATCATCCATATTTTACAATTCCAATTCAATCTCATCCAAATCTCCCTATCCTACCCATTTGTCATCTCTAATATATTTTGTTTTGATCTTCTAATTTACTCGATTATTAGTTGAGGCTGATAGTATTGAAAGCAAAGTGAAAGCTACCCAAGTGCCGTGGCGACAGCCGACAGATCAATCTGCACCTCTTGTCACTACACGGAAACTTTTATCAACATTTTCTTTTCACCTTTCAACATTTTTTATCAAGTACACTCTTCCAAAGATGGAAACTTTTTAAATTGTGCACTGTGTACACCCACTTGTAGTAATTCCTACCGGCCCTGGGCTTCACAATTTCTATTTCCAACACGTCAGGACCCAGATTAGGGTCCAAATGGACAACTAATATTGAGTTAGCATGATCAAATTTAAAGTCAAAAAATGACATAGTTTTGAAGCGAAAAATAATTATAAATTTTAATTGATCGGTTATATATCTTTACTGACCGGATGATATATTTTTCACTAACTAATTACATCGCATTCAACTTGTCCTGACTATCACAACACCAACTTGTGAGGCCCCGTGATACCTATCAAAGTAGGGATAAATTATGCATGAATAATTCACAAATTCTCTAATGGGACTCATGGTCGTGGCTGGCGGTAGTGATTCCGGTTCATACATAATCGTCTCCTAATGATGGTTGTCAAGGTTCAAATGCCTTCTTTAAAAGAACTTCGGATTCCAATCCTATTTAGTCTTTTACCGTAGACAATTTGGAAGAACTATTATAAGCATTGGTTGAAATTGGTTACTAGCATTGCCTTGGAAGAGGTGATTTTTTCCTCCTTTTAAACTGTTTTTCTTATCCCAAAAAGAAAATAAAATTACAACATTGGGTTCGAAACTCATCTTCTTCCTAGCTACGTAACAAAAATAAAAAGGTTATAAAAGAATCTATTTGTGACTTCGATTGAGTCTACTCAACGATTCAATGAGGACTATAACACTGCAAAATATTTCATCATTCATGCTATATGAATGTTTGTAAATGAATTCTATTATTAAAGATCAGATGGGTGTAACATCTGACTTGTTTTGCTTCGTGGAGAATGAAATGTTGTTTACGGTCAAGACTCTTGTTTAGGTTTCGATCTTCGCCTCTCTAAAAGCAATTTAGAGAAAAACAGTTTAAACTTCAGATAAATTATGAATTTGCACGAGTTCTTAATTATGAATAGGATGAATTTATTTCAACTTGCAGATCCAAAACAATATCATTCATCTGCAACCATCAATGATCCAAAACAATATCATTCATCTGCAACCATCAATAAATGTGATTCCATATTTGAAATATATAAAAATGTTCTTGCAAAATTGCATGAAAATGGATGTAAATGGTCCTTTTCTCTGTTTTGTTTTTATTGGAATACATAGCAAACAGGTTGATATTTTTGGAGGCTTCGTCAGGGTTAATTGATTAAAATATTGTTAAAAAAAAAATTCATACCCCATTTGTAGTTACTGTAGAGATTTTGGTAAGTTTTATGCCCACCGCGTTTGACAAACGCGGTGGGCTAATTTTTTTTTTTTTAATTCAGCAAGTCACCGCGTTTGGCAAGTGCGGCGAGCCGCCGCACCTGCCAAACGCGGTGACCAATAGATTTACCTTTTTTTTTTTTGTTAGTTGTGCGTTTCTTTTTTTTATTATTATTATGGTGCACACTTTCATTTATGTGCACCATAATTTTCGAGCTAAAAAAAAAAAAAGATTACAATGTCAACATATTTGGGGATATCGACCTGGAATCCGTGGCCTACTAGATATAATTGACAATGAAGACTTCCACTTTGATAGGGAAAGATTAGACAATATCAATAATTGAATGCATTGAAAAAAAAAAAAAAAAGCTAATGTGATTTCAAGTAAACTAGTAGAATTAAAGTCATTAAAAATATTGATAACGAAGAAATACTTTAACAGATGTTGTGCATTTTACCTATTTTTAGAAATCGAAAAATGAACCTAAGATTTCCTAACGAGAATAAATATCGTTATAGTTCAGAATTAATTTTGAATTATATTAAAATTTAATTTAACATGAAATAGAAATTGTAAAGAAATGTGTGAGAAATTAGAAATCTGAACTTATGTTTAGCAAGAGACAATGATTAAAAAGTACAATAAAAATGAAATTTACTTTTACTAAACGTTGAATTTGATAATGTAAACATTTGATTGTTGTAAAATAAGTGACTCGGTCATTGAGTTCAAATTTTACAGGGATAATTACGAATATCTAGAATGGTGACATTTTATTTTGAATTCAAGACATGTGAGAATGATTACATATTAAACTTTTACACGAATTTCTCAAGTACCAAATTCGGCATGTGCTAAATTACAATCCAAAAATTTCTCGTCGATTATCATTGTTAATAATACTAATGCCTCATTCAATTTTTTACCTTTTAATCTTAGTATTCTAAATAATAATAGTTGACGAAAAGTTAAACAAATGCAATTCGACAAGTACCAAATGTAGCATACAAGAAATGCCAAAATTTGCACTTCTCAAAAGTGTGCACAACTAACAAAAAAAAAAAAAAAAGTAAATCTATTGGTCACCGCGTTTGGCAGGTGCGGCGGGCCCGCCGCACTTGCCAAACGCGGTGACTTGCTGAATTAAAAAAAAAAAAATTAGTCCACCGCGTTTGTACAAACGCGGTGGGCATAAAACTTACCAAAATCTCCACAGTAACTACAAATGGGGTATGAATTTTTTTTTTAACAATATTTTAATCAATTAACCGCTTCGTGAGTTGCTTTGCTGGTTCACAAGAACCAATCATTGAGCTCTGATTCTGACGTTTACCTATTCCTATTAATCATGTGCTCATATTTGCTTGTGGGATTTCTGTACACCCCTTCGTCCATTTTTTTTTCATCTTGGACTTGACGTGTTGCATTCATAACCACCGCAAACGATCACGCCTCATGATATTTTTTGGCCCCAGATCCGATTTGTGGAGGAGAATGACAATACAGAAGGGGCGGGGGGGGGGGGGGGGGGGGGGGAACCAGGGGTTTGTTTAAAAATGGACTTGATGTGTTGCATTAATAACCACCCCAAACGATCACGTCTCATGATATTTTTTGGCCCCAGATCCGATTTATGGAGGAGAATGACAATACAGCAGGGGGGCGGGGGGGGGGGGGGGGTGTGGGGAACCAGAGGGCTTGTTTAAAAATCCAAGTGCAAGCACCTAACGAGGCCGTATAGAAATCCAAGTCCAAGTGTTAAGGTTTCTTTTACAATTAATATGATTATAATTCACTTAACTTTTTTTTTTGTTTTTTTATAATTCACTTAACTTGAAACAAGGATCCAGTAAACTGTTTTAACAAATTATATAGTTCGATTATCATCTTAGAAAGCATTGTCATGATCAACAGCTTAATATTAATAATAATGTAATTTGTAATCTTTTTTCTCTTGACCCTAGTTATTTGGTCACTAGCCTAGTGATTAGGTAAAAAAAAACACTAACGGTACAATCCAGATACACTGTCTAATTTTTTTATTTTTTATGATATCTAATTGTATTCAATACAAAATTACGTCATATCAGTGTGAAATTATACGAAACTATGGCGCATCATTTAGTGATACAACGTAGTTTTGTTATGATGCGACATAATTTTATATTAAATACAATTGAACATCATAAAAAATTGGTCACAATTGGACCAAAAAAAAATTGAAAATAGAATTTGAACCGCTAATGATAAAAGTTGTTTGAGATGGCCGTGCAGTATCACTGTATTGGCAAAAGCAACCGCAATAACGGGCTATTCTCACCGAAAGTTCTCTTGGTATATGTTCGGTTGGCAAGTTAATGATTCAAGCTCATTAGCACCCTGTTTTTTCTTTTTCCTTATAGTTCATTAGCACATTGTAGTCCTGGGAATATGAGGTCTATTATTCAAGAGTGTAATTGTACTCGTTAATTTGCATTTTTGTTCCTAAAAGGTAATTTTTGTCTACTCAAAGTATCTTAAAATAAAGTCTATTATTTAATGTAAATAGCAAAAAATTCACTCAGACGAAGCCACTTATAATGCTCGGTTAGATGATTTATTTATTTATTTTTTTGGGCCTTTGTCTTCGAACCGCAATTTGAATTCTTATCATTACTATCTTGATTTCTTCATTATCCACAAAATTGAGATTACAAATGATCTGGTAAATGGTATATTCCTTGAACATTCTTGAGTTAAAAGGACCGATGAGTGATGATATTACACTATTAAAAGATGCCTCTTTGGGTGTTGTTGGGGACATGATCATCTCGACCTAGACTTAGATCATCTTGCGAGCCGTCTCCAGTGGATCACTCGAAACCGAGCATATGACCTACTGAATTTTTTAACTTCCAAGATCTCTACCAATGTTCTGTCCCAATACTGAGGCGTTGCCTAAACTTCATAGAAGCCAATGCCTACTCTTATCAAAGCTAGATTACCTTGAATTAGATTGTCAGACTAAGGTCACACCTTTCAGTCCTTTTCTGTCTTTCCTCACTAGTATAAATATCCCTCATTTAGTTTCAGATATGTACGCTTTCCACGCTAGCTTAACTATCTACTCATCTCGAATTATTTTTCTGACTTGAACGTCAGAGTATAATAGGAAAATCCCAGCTCCATACTTCTTTTTCGCGTTCCGGATGACACTTGACTCCTGCCTCGGTTTCATGCACACCGGAGTCACCCTCCTCAGGTTTGGTCTTGGTCTTTGGGTGTGGGGTTTGTTGACAGCGCACGTAGTGCTCTCCGAGAAACACGTAAAGTGAGTAGTGTCACATTATCATGTGTTGAATCTCAGCTTATGCCTGTTAACACATTAATGCACTTAATGACTTTTTTTTTTTTTTCACATTACTAACAAACTGGCACGGGACCTCGTGAGTTGATCCAGTGCCAGTTTAGATAAGTTAAAGGTGATATAAATTATCAGTAAAATATATAACTGATCAATAAAATTTTTAATTATTTTTCACTTTAAAACGACATTATTTTTTAATTTTAAATCTAGTTAGCAGGATCCAATTTTAACCGTTTATTGTTAAGTCATTTAATCTGAACCAGTAAACTTGTTTCAAATGGAAATTATAAGTCACATGGCCCAAAAAAAAAACGTAAAAAAGTTACGGAGACTGTTCATTGAGGACTGAAATGGAAAAGTAATGCAAATAATTAAAAGCATTTAACGGGGTAGGATTTTCATCAGGTCATTGTCCCTTTACGTCACGTTCAATGTCAATTTGCCATGTACAATTATTGTGCTTCTCAGCAGTATCCCCGCAATCTTTACGCCACGTTTTGATAATCTCCTACACATTTCACGCGAAAGTTTATTAAACTTTTTTTTTTCTTCCTTTCTTTTTACAAATCAAGGATACATCAAGGGTTTTGGTTGGGGTTTTTTTTTGGGAACGTATAACGTAAAATGAAATGTGGAAAATTTTTTCACGAACCTGATTTATGATTCTAATTGTGAGTTTTGTGATTTTTTTTTTCTAATTGTGAGTTTTGTGATTTGTACAAGAGTCACATTAGTTAAGTAATACGTGCCTAAGAAAGAAAGTATTATGATACTTATTTAAATCATTAAAATTATAAGTGGGTCATAAACCGATTGTGTGGAAAGTCTTTCATAAAATATGTAGAAGAAAATCCTCCTCTACCTAGGGACTTTTTTTTTGGGTGTATTAGTTTATGGGGGATCTGTTCAACAATCTTAGTAGCCCACCATGTTAAGTGACCGTGGAATGAAGGCTGAAAGAGTACCTAAAAAATTGTCTAAAAGACTTTTATCTTGGCGGATCCTTGCCATAAAAAAATTTGGATCCAACAGGATTTCCTAGTAGAGCAATGCACATTATGTGTGTGTATCTTGTAAATTCTAAATTTTAAACTACAAAATAGATATGAGAAATTCAAAATTGTAAATGCATTCTTTATATTAAGCTTTTGAGTACAATTCAAAGGATTAGTTGAGATCATGATTATCAATTACCCTCTTGGATGTGAAGTAATAATTAATGAGATAGACTTGAATAAGACTTTTCCGGTAATATATGGAGATATATAGTGACATACATCACCATAGACCATACTCACTTCATGCAACAGTAAAATTTTCGTGCATTTTTGTTGCCATTGCTGACATTGAAGTGTCTCCACATCCTCCATAATTATTATAGGGATGAATAACCCATCCCAATTCTTCTATAAAAGGGAAAGCAAGGCAGCCATTGAGATACAATAAAGTTTAAATCTTCCATCATCTATCTCTTCACATCTGCATTTCCTAGTAAAGAAGGATGGCATCATATTTGCGACAGAACTATGTTCCAATTTTCGTTATGCTCCCGGTTAGTCTCAGCTTCTTATTAGCATTTGTATTGTCCTCTGCAAACAGAAAATGAACATGCCCTTTGATCATGCAGGGCAATAAGAAATAAAAAAGTAAAAAAAAAAATTAATAAACCGTGTATTTTGTTTAGGATTGTTTGGAAAGGAAGGAGAAAAGCAATTACGATTTGAACCCCTGATCTCGTTTATCACGTACCAGGCAGAATCTGACCACTAGTTTATGAGCCTGGTGGCAAAAAAAGATGTTTTTGTCCTTATTTACTAAGTTTCATTTTTACATTATCAGTTTTGTTAATCATAATTAATACCATGTACGATGATCTGACTAATGATATTTTTGTGGTGACTGCAGTTGGGAGTTGTTAATGAAAAAAATGTGTTTGAAGATCCTGATACTATTGAGAAGCAGCTAAAGAACCTGAAATCAATTGGAGTTGATGGCATTATGGTAGATGTTTGGTGGGGATTAATTGAAGGCAAAGGGCCAAAGCAATATGACTGGGCAGCATACAAAAGCTTGTTTGAGCTAGTTGTTAAAATTGGCCTGAAAATCCAGGCTATCATGTCATTCCACGAATGTGGTGGCAATGTGGGAGATATTGTTAACATCCCACTTCCCAACTGGGTGCTTGAAATTGGAGAAAAAAACCCTGATGTTTTTTATACTAACCAATCCGGCACCAGGGATAAGGAGTACCTATCGTTAGGTGTTGACAATTTGGCTCTCTTTGGAGGTCGGACTGCTGTCGAGGTAAGATTGTGACAGCTTCTCGAATTTAATCAAATTAATCAACTATGTTATTGTTGTTGTAGTGAGTGTTTCTTGAATGCAAGTCAGAAGGAACTGCTCTGGATTTTAGCCTGTTTTTAGTTCAGACTATTTCAATTTCAATGCTAATATATTACCACATGATAATATATAAATTTTTGGTTGTAAGTTTTGACGCAAGCTTCAATTTATTCAGATCTATAGGGACTATATGAATAGCTTTAGAGAGGCCATGTCAGACATTTTGGAACCTGGACACATAACAGACATTGAGGTAGGGCTTGGTCCGGCAGGAGAAATGAGATATCCTTCATATCCACAAGTACAAGGATGGGTTTTCCCTGGAATTGGAGAATTTCAGGTTAGAATAGATGTTAGTTGTTTAATTCAAAAAAATTATACTCAGTATTAGTTATTCTACTGAACTCCTTCCACCCACTGATTTTTTTTCTTTCCTTATTTCACCCATATTCTCCAATACTTGCTGGAATGAAGTGCTATGACAAATATTTAAAAGAAGACTTTAAAAAGGCTGCAACAAAAGCAGAGCATCCTGAATGGGATATTCCAGATGATGCTGGCACATATAATGATACACCAAGTGATACAAAGTTCTTTGCAACAGACGGAACATATCTCACCGAACAAGGGAAATTCTTCTTGACATGGTACTCGAACAAGCTCATAGAACACGGTGATCAGATCCTCGACGAGGCTAACAAAGTCTTCGTGGGAATCAAAACCAGGCTTGCAGCAAAAGTGAGTATTCAATTCAAAGGTTTACAGCCATTTACAAAATCGAAGGGTCCAATTAATCTAGAGTAAATTTTGTACTTGACAGGTTTCTGGTATCCACTGGTGGTACAAAGATAAGTCACATGCTGCTGAGCAAACTGCTGGATACAACAACTTAGACAGCAGAGATGGTTACCGATCCATAGCCAGGATGCTATCCAGGCACGATGCTACCCTGGATTTTACTTGTCTTGAGATGAAAGACTCTGAACAACCAGAAACTGCTAAAAGCGGTCCTCAAGAACTCGTTAAACAGGTTTGCGCTTTGTATCTTATATGGCGCGTCTAGTCTGTTATAAATTCTTATTCCACCACACGTATGTAGCATCTAGTCCATCGGTTCACTTCCCATTACAAACCAAACAAGATATGCCTTACAAATCCAGATTCATATATTTACAGGTTCTGAGCGCTGCCTGGAGAGAAGGCATTGAGGTTGCAGGAGAAAATGCACTTTCAAGATATGACAGCACGGCTTACAATCAAATGCTCCTGAACGTTAGGCCAAATGGGATCAGAAAAGAAGGTCAAAAGAAACACAAGATGTCGGCATTGACTTACCTTCGTCTGTCGGATGATTTGCTCAAAGATGAAAACTTTGGCCTGTTTACATCATTTGTGAAGAAGATGCATGCCAATCTGGTAACCTTCTATCATACCATTTCGATCAAGTATTTTGGGAAACAAAATGGAACATATTAGCCATATTCAGCTTTTCTAATTCTTGTTTTGTGACCTTTTTGTCCAGGATTATATTCCAGATTTTATTAATTTAACTCCACTGAAGAGATCAAAGCATAAGATTCCCATGGAAAAAATTCTGGAAGCAACTACACCGGTGTTGGCTCCCTTCCCATGGGATACTGAGACTGACACGCCCGTTAAGGAGTCCTCCTCCTGATCGCTTGGAAATTATGCGCCATAAAAATCATCTGGATAAGAAATTCAGGCGCTAATACTTAATTAATATGAAATAAGTTTGCACTACGGAGGAAAATAAGTTTGAGTTGCAACTCTTTGAGCTGCCTGCCTCTAGATCCTGTGTATGAATAAAGTTGAAAGTTTACGTTGATGTAAAATGCTCGCTGCCATGCTGTGTGCTGTATTTTGGTTTGTTATGTTAATAAAGACTTATTTGAGCCAATATAATTTTTTTTTTCTGGGATCAAATACATTGCAAATATTTGTGTTTGTGTGTGTGTATATATTTATATTATGGGAGGCAATTAGACGGGTTGGGCGGTTTTTGGGCGGATTGGTATTGGATTTTCATTTAAATGGGTTATACCCAACTCGCCCAACTATATATTGGGTTAATATTGGGTTGGGTCATATTGGGTTAACTCAAACTCATGACCCAATATATTATTTTATAAATTTTGGTACATAATACTTTTTCACACACATTCACACACACAAAATGATACAAAATGATTTTTTCACGCATATAAACACATTTTTTCGTATATAAACATATTTTCACACACTAAAATACTTCTACAAATACAAACACACACTTCTAATTATTCAATCATTTGAATGGTTACTACAACATAACACCTTTGGTTGGTGGCCTAGGATTCTCCTTTTTTAAGATGCTTTCAAGCCTTGATGCGGACAAATTCTTGATTCTCAATGGAAGAGGAGAAAAGAAAATAGTCCATGCAATATTAATTTCTATTTTTTTTCCTCCAAAATTTTACTTGCCAAAAGCATTTGACATCACTTGTTACTATTTTCCCATCTTCATCCTTTATTTCCTTAGGTTCCATTCATTCAGGTCCTGCCTGTGCTAGCTGAAAAAAACTCCCTAAGGTAAGCACCAATTTCCTTTTTCTTAAAGCAACTTCTAGTTAACTGTCAGATATGATGAACATGCATGCATGCTTTCAGTTGCTTAGATTAATAGTGCATTAAATTTTAATGCTGATAATAAGTATTCTTAAATTTTGCTTTTTTGTTAGTGATATTGACATATTGATGATTATATGGTATTTTTTTGTTATGAATTTTATGGTTGCTTGAATTTATGTTTTAAGAATCAAGAATAAGGTAGTTCTGCATGTGGGATTTAAGTATTAGGATCTGATTTGGAGACATTCTACATTGGTGACCTGATTTTTGTGGTCACTGACCAAGTGGTGCTGTGGTAGCGTCCCTTCTTGCTGCTTACTGCTGGGGACAAAGACAAACCCTACTACCCCCTTCCCCATATGCATCGAAAAAGAGAAAAATAAAAAACAAAGGAAAACAAAAAAGAGCCATGAATTTTGCAAGTGTTAAAAAAAAAAACATAAATGCAGTGTATATACATTAGGCCAAAATCCACTTTGCCCTCCCAAACTTATACTAGATTCTCCCTTTGCACTTTAAACTTCAATTTTAGACAGACTGTACCTTCAACTATTCAAAACATTCCATTTAAGTAGTCATTGCATGCATGCGCCTAAATTCCGTTAGTTTAGTTGACATCATCAGTAATTGAACTTAAATGGAATGTTTTGGACAGTTGAGAATATAGCCTGTCTAAGTCCAATTGTTGACAATGTCAACTAAACTAACAAAATTTAGGCATGTGCATGCAACGACTGGACTTAAATGGAATGTTTTGGACAGTTTAAAGTGTAATCTGTCCAAAATTAATATTTTCAACAGTTGGATTTAAATGAACATTGCACGCACGTGCTTAAATTACGTTAGTTTGGTTGACGCCGTCAATGGTTGAATTTAAATTGAATGTTTTAGACAATTGATAATGCAATTTGTCCAAAATTGAAGTTTAGGGTACAAAGTAGGAATTCGGTATAAGTTTAAGAGTGTAAAGTAGATTTAGGCCTATAAATTATTAGCCATGAAATCTTTATATGAACTCTTTGTGGCCATTTATGTAATGTTTTATGTACGTATGTTTTATTGATAGTTATTGGGAGGGTTTTTGCTGCCCGAGTTGGGTAACACCAAATCTTTTCTCGAGATTGTCTAGAGACTGTTTATAGTCATAAAGACGCATATTGAGATTGGCTAGAGAGTGATTATGGTTATAAATACACAACTTAATGGAGTGTAATTGTCAATATATTGTTTTCAACATTTTAAAGATTGTTTGTTTGATATTGGAGCAATAAATTTAATCTGAAGGAAAGATAAGAATGTTCTTACAAGACTTCTTAAAATTGCAAGGGGTGGACTGCCTGCATGTGCAACACTTCGTCTGGCAAATGTTTTCTCCAACGAAGATAGGAACTTTTTGCACTTGGTATTTCAGCTTGAATATGTTATATTGGACGGCCGTAAACTTGAGGTTTGAGGGTGGAATTTATTGTGCACAAATAGGCTTGCCAACTTTGTTATTTATCTGTTACACTTGTAAGATTTTCTATAGCACTATTAGTTATGGTAAAGGATATGTAGGCTTTTCTGTAAAGAGTATCATTTTCATCCGCTGTTTCTTATAGGGGTAGCAATTTTTAACACGATTTAAAAACACGACTCGAATCTGACACAAAAAAAGGGTTCGGGACAAGGCTTGACAGGTTCGGATCAGAATCGGGTCGGACTCGACTGATTCACCAAACAATAGATCGGGTTTAAATTGAAATCGAGTTGACCTGACAAAATATAAAAAACAATAAAAAAAATAGGTCGAGTTTGAGTTTGGGTTCAGTTCAACCCATTTGATCCCCAAAAAACTTCACATTAGGGAACTGAAAAAAAACCTTCACATTAGGGAAGTTTTTTGGGTCAAACATGTTGGTGGATCGACTTGTTTGACTGGAAAAACTTCTCCAATAATGACATGTGAAGGTTTTTTTCGGGTCTAGCAGGTCGACCCACGAATGCGTTGCGGGTGGTGTTCACGTCAACTCTCCCCCGATTGGCAAGTTAGATTCGGGTCAACGGGTTGTATATTATATTTGGGTCTTAACTCAACCCGATTGTCACCCTTCTAAATGGAGGATGAACTGAGGGTACTGCAAGTTTTGTGAATGCTAGGGCTGCTGTCCTATCGGGCACATATTTAGTTATAGGACTCAGTTCAGGCACAAAGGCTTCAATCATTACATTTTCTTCTAATCCGTCCAATAACTGCTGGATGCCGAAAATGTCAATCGTATTAGATCAAAAGTACTAGGCTTTTGATTTTGTAACAATAATTCGAAACACGAATGTCGTGTACATGGCTATGACCCCTTGCAACTTATCAGATGTGGATAGTTGAGTAACTCGTCTTACATCTAAACATAATTTTGAGTTAATCAGTTGCACTACAAGTCAAGCAATTTAGTATGCTAATGCCAAAGCAAAGAATGAAATTTGTTTGAACTGACATCAGATTCGTTCCATGAAAGTAGTATCCTGTGTTAGTTGAGCTGCTGAGAATATGAGATCAAGCTATGCCAGGCAATAGGAGCTCCCCTGTGTGGGTGCGGATTTGATTTTTTTTTTTTTTTTGTGTGCGCGTGCGAGTGGAGAGGTGCGGCAATATGAATGACCTGACCTCGGTTCAGTCAGACCTACTATGACCTCGGTTCAGTCAGACCTACTAAGATGAGTTAGTATTGTGCGCATTACGTGCGTCACATGACATGTCACATGGTGTGCTAAAATCAATCACACATTACCAAATAATAAAATGTATGATCTACCATTTTCACATGGCGATAAATTATTAGTTTTAGTACATGACGTAGCAATGCACATAATGTATTTAATATTTTATTCTACTAAGATACAGATATTTTTGTGTTCAATCTGGTTTTGTTTTTTATCACATTGATATATGTAAATTTTTAGCCAAAATTTCATAAGCAACTTTCCATTTTATGGCCTTAGGATCTTGATGAGAAGTTTGCAAATATCATTCAACCGAGACAAGAGGCAACTAATAAAATGAGATCAAGCATTGCCTATTGCTGACTCGTTTGTTGTGATCAACTATATATATTTGTTGTGGACTTACTCTGTGTACTGACGCTTCTATGAATTTCTCTTTCTTTTTCTCCACAGATATTATAATCCAGATGTGAAGGCTATCAATACAGTTCTTCAAGCTGGAATTTTCGAAGATTATCTCAGAAGTGCCATCAATGACATCCAATTGACAAAAGTGAATACATAGGATTTTCTTGTTCCTTCGCTTTTTTTACTCCACTCCCTCTCTTGTTCACATAAATCTCGGAGATGAACATTACAAACAATTTTTTTTTTCGTGCAGGCTAACTTGTTTGGGAAACAGATTGTGCCACAAACTTCAGAAAATGCTGAGATAGTATACAATTCTGAAGTGAAAAATGAGTTAATGGAATTCAATAATCAGGGCAATAAGCTAACTAAAAACCAAAGTATTGAAAGAAAAATCTTCTCCCGATACTGGTTCTGATAGTTTTTAGTACTATCATTTGGTAGCTGCTGTGAGGAGGGATATTGAAGCTTCAATGGCCAATCAGTCAGCTGACGTTGACCAAACAAGGTACCACAATTTAATCATCTTGTGGCCAAAGTATCATATTTCACTTCTGATTTTGCGTAAATATGTGGATTGGAATCATGCAGATGTTTAGCAATTTGTTTTCCTTCTCTTTTTAGTTTTCTTGTTCCAAGATAATTTCAATTATACTTCGAAATGGGACTGAATGAAAAGGCGTTGTGGTGCATTGATGGTATATAAAATGTTACATGCTTAATATAACATATGAAAGAGACTCGGCTATAAAATTCTTGCTGTAAGCCAATCACAACTTCTCTCTTCACTTATTTTCTCTTTGAATTACAAGTGTTTATCTATCTCTTGCTCAAATACACTATATAGGCAAGAATTGAGCCAAGTTATTAAATGTCTCCAATAGATGCAAGGAATATGAGGGCAATTGATAAACGTCTCTTGTAGTCATGGTTTAAGCTCGCCCATTGTTGGGTGTCAAACCAGCAAAATAAATTCACCTACTCAAAAAATAAGAATGAAATGTAGTGATGAGTAGGGTCGTATCCACAGGGACTAGTAGATTTATTTCCTTTAAAACCAAAAATTAAAAGAGGGAGATTTAACAAGAATTAATTTAAAGAGAATTCAATTTAAGAAATCTAATAACTAAATCAAAGGATGTAATTGAAGAAATCTAATGACGCAAAATTAATTTAAACGAAATCAAATATTAACTAAGCTCTAGTCAAAGGAATAATCTCAACTTTGGTTCAATTTAACTGATCATCGATGCAATAATAAATTTCCACGTTCATGAATAAATTGGTTATGGTTGTTGAGACGCTCTAACAACCTGCTCTTTCCTTACTGTGTCGGTAATTAAGGTACGACCGTTAATTACTTCCCTAATCAAATAATAACCCTAGGTACGACCTTAGGATTCAATTATTCAACAGCCTTAAAACTAGAAAAGCCACCAATTCTAACCAGCAAATACCTACGAGGCTTTGTTCAAATTAGATTATTTATTCCCGTGATATAATCCAAAAGTCTCTATTACAATTGAATTAATCACTTGCCACAAATACTAAAACTATCAAACAATTACGGATTTGACGTTTTAGATGGCTCTAGATTATTTGACAATTAAATAGTGATCAGTTATTTAATTGGCAAGAATAATCACACAAGAATGAACACAATCACCTTGGAATTAAACAGAGAATAAATAAATACCCAAAAACGCAGAAAATAATAAAAACAATTAGATCTCACAGTAATAGATGAACCAAGAGTTTCGATTATCCTTCAACTAGATAGAAGAGTTTAGCCACGAATCATGGCTTCAAATCTCCTAAAAATATTTAACAGAAATTTTGTTCGTAGAGAAAGAAGAAGAAAAAACTAAAGAACTAATAATGAAAACTCTAATAAAACTAAAGCTCTCTCAATTTCTGCAAAGTGCATGCGTGTGTCTGCTCCAGAAATTGCGTTCCCTTCCTTGTCTTCTATTCCTCCTGCACGTTTCTTTTCTTTCTTTCTTCCTTCCTTATTTTTGTTTCCTTTTCAACCTCCTCTTCTTTCCTTTTTGTCTTCATTCCTTGTACAAGTCAAACTCTTTCCTTTTGTCTTGGTTTCCAATTCTTTTCAATAAAGAACTTTGTCTACTGAAAGTCCTCATTGTATAGAAAGTGGGACCCTTCAAAATTAGCCTTCTTGAAAATTCACGTTCCAGAATTAAGCACTGCAGCGTGAGTAGGCCGTGGTCACAGGTCTATCAGATATAGTCTTCTGGCTTTTTAGACGAATTTAGAGTATTTTCTCCATAATTTCCTACATTATGCCCAAATAACAAGAAGTGAATAAATGGAAGTATTAAACACAATTCTTGACCAAAATAAGGGGAAGTTAATTATAATATATATGTCAATTTAACACTCTAACACCCATTCTTAAAAGACGTGCAGCCTTGGCCCAACCTTTTTATTGCTTTTTAAAATAATGTAACGAATGAATATAGATTCTAAAGCATATGATCATTTAATCAAGAAATTGTTTTAGCATCACAATTAGGGTGTAATTAATGGAAAAATTACATAGGACATGATGAAAGCAAAATGGATGTTATTCATTCTATAGCACTAAACCAAAGGTCCCTAAGAAAAAGTTAACTGGTAATATCCTCTAATCAAAAGGGGGCTATCAATATAACAAAAATACACTACTGGATGAAATCTCTATTACCATCCTAAATGGACATTACTCTTTTTGTAGTCAATTCCTTCGGGGACAAGACTATCATTTGCAGGTCCTTTCTCATTAATCAACACACCATCTGACATTGAACTATCCTTTCCAGAATTATGATCCTCCTTAGAGCCTGCAATCAAGTTTGAAATGAACTATAAGAAAATATCATTATAAGCTACCATAGATTCTTTGCAGAGAAACATGAAAAAATCCATCAAATACTAATCGTAAAATCCATAAAATACTAACCGTGTGGTTTCGAATGTGCCAATCACCAAACAATTGTGAGTGTCAAAAGGTATCGAAATAATATCCCTATTACTGATAACAATGCTTCTAGGAGCACCAGAGGCTCTCTCATATAAATGGAAGAGAAGCAAAAGAAGTTACCAATTTGGTCATTAACCTGAAAACTGGTAAGTATGGATCGCTGTGGAGGTATTGGACAATTGGTGCCAAGCACCCCATCTTGCCAAGAATTCTTCCTCACAAAAATACCAGACCTATCTCAACACATTTCCCCTCACCCTCAACCAAGCAAAAAAAAAATCCGACCCAAATCCCAAATCGTTAGCAACATCTCAAAAGACAAATTTCAAGAAACTAAATTCAAAAGAACACTAACTCCATGTATCCTACCAATGTATAAGCAGGTTTTTCTCTAACTTGTTATTCACATTGACAACAATATTGTAGTAAGTAGTCATATTAATAGCAATACATGCATTTAGTTTTGACACTTTGCTGGGAGGTTATCACAATGCTGTGACACAATTGTAACACGAGGAAAAAGTACTCAAAATACACAATTCGGAGTTGTAATTGAAGAATGCAATTTCTTGTTGCTAAGTTCAGCTCTTGCTTCATGGTATCAATAACTGACACTTTCAATGTCTTGTTCGGTGTTGCTTGTATTGCAAATATAGAAATCCCATTATTGTCACAAACAGAAGCAAAGCAAAATTGAGACACACAAGCCACAATTAGAAAGAATGAAAAATAGCCCATGAGAAATCTTAAAACGATCGTCCAAAAAAAGTTCCAAAAGCAGATGACCATTACAAACGCACAAATAGGCCTAAGTATGACAAAGGCCATTCGGCCCACTAAGCTGGAAAAATTTCTCAGCGTGACAAGTGGCAATTGAACAGTTGCTGACTTGGTTTTTATATACTAGGTAGATAAAAGGGACAATGTTGTTAGCCAAATACTATATTTGTCCATCTCTAGATGCATTTTCCTTATTTGATTCAACATTTACCTGTCTAACATGCTTTTGCAAATTTGTGCGTAGAGGAAAAAGAACCATGGAAATTAGCTTATAAATTACCTAACTCGGAGGACAAAAACAGAACTACTGTAGCATCACATGTACTCCATGCTAAATGCCAATTTGTTAAGAGTGCTGGCTTTGACATTTAGAAGATCGACTAATTAACATGAGAATTTCAGACCGCATTAGTAAAATGATCAACTTCAGCTTTAGCTTTTAGGGACGTTGCGATCAAAATTGTTATGGTGCATGATGTTTGTTCTTGAGGGTTTTCTTCATTTTATTCTTGAGATTCTCCTGGTTGCTCTAGCTTGCCGGTTGCATAGTAAATGAACAACTGGCTGCTGGTTGCAGATCGACTAATTGACAGCCACTTGCATGATCTGGGTGCCGTTTCTTTTCTGCCGTGTTAGAAAGACCAGTTATGCATCTAGGATTACGTAGGATAATAAATCGGAAATGTTTGATGACGACATTGGTTTTGATTATGAGAGGCAATTGGGTGGGTTGGGCGGGTTGGTATTGAGTTTTCATTTAAATGGGTTATACCCAACCCGCCCAACTATATATTGGGTTAATATTGGGTTGGGTCATATTGAGTTAACTCAAACCCATGACCCAAATATGACCCAATATATTATTTTATAAATTTTGGTACATAATACTTTTTCACACACATTTACACACAAAATGATTACAAAATGATTTTTTCACGCATATAAACAAATTTTTCCACATATAAACATATTTTCACACACTAAAACACTTTCACAAATACAAACACACACTTCTAATTATTCAATCATTTGAATGGTTACTACAACATAACACCTTTGGTTGGATGGCCTAGGATTTTCTAGGGTAGTGGAGGAAAATAAAAAGGGACAACAATTAAAAAAATACTATGTACTTAATTATGATAAGGTGATGTGGCCTCACGATTCAATAATTGCTCGAAAATTAGAAGAAATTCTCAATTTTTATAGTGAAAATACTGTCATTTTAACTTATCACATCCTAGTTGAAGTGCAATTTTTATTAATGAAATTTGGCTCGATTTATTCCTGGTATTCATTTGACCATGCCAAAAAAATGGTCCAAAACTAAATATATACTGTATGTGCAAAACAAAACAACGTAAGTTGAATATCCCCTGTCAAAATATATCCCAAAAATTTCAAAAACAAAATAACACCAAATATATCTCAAAATAAAATATTTTTTGCCTAAAAAAATTTAATTGGACAAAAAAAATACAGAAATAATAATAAAATTGTAAGCGAGACTCTTGGGCTTGTTCGCTAAGAAAATGCAAAATGATCTCCCAAATTAAATAACAACAACTCAAAACACCAAAAATTCCACAAAAATTTCAGAAAATATCCGAAATTTAGCACATAACAAACAATTAATTGACAAAAAAATTACAAAAAAAAAAAATCAAACGCCAGAGAGAGTTTTACTTACAATAGTTTAGGTTTTGCAAATGGCTAAAGAGAGATTTGGAGAAAAAAAGGCAAAATTTTGTTGAATGTGAAGAATTTGTTTTTATTTATTTATAGTTTGGTGTTGTGTGTGTGGAAAAGTGTGTGCAAGTGTGTGAAACTTGGGGAAGGAGTTTGGGAGATTTATGAGAATTTTTGGGTTCACTTCCACTATTTATATTTATATGAGTTGGGTAATGGGTACCCAAATAAAAAACCCAACTCACCCAATAAATAAGTTGGGTTTTCTTAACCCAACCCAACAAAACCCATAGCCCAACTGACCCAACCCATCTTTTAAAATTAGTGGGCGGGTTGGGCGGGTTGTTGGGTTTTGGGTTTAATTGCCAGCCCTAGTTTTGATTAAAAGTTTATGAAATAAAATCAATGTCACTAACAAAGTACTAATTTGGTTATTTAATTTGATTTAACATACATGTTACGTAACAAACTGGAGTGCTAAAATCAAAGAATTCCAAGTTTTCAACAATTAAAGAATAAAAAGATGATGGAGCATTTGCGGGAAGAGAGGGGGAGGTAGGGGCTACATTTTTAGTGAGTTATATAGCATGGGAACTGGGAAAACTCTTATATGAACCCGATCTATGGTGCCATATGTGGACCTTATAGTCTAAAATAGTACTACATAAGTATTTTTATATTACTTTTTTTTACATCAATATGCACTATCATGCTTATGTGATAATATTTTAAACTATAAAGTTTACAGGTAGAGTCATGAACCTAGGCTATCTAAGAATTTCCCTGACAACCAGGGACTAAAAAAATTAGAAATTGAGATTTTCACCATTGTATGATGAGTTACTCTGTTTGAATAGTCATTTTTCTGGATTTTTTTTTTAGAATTATTTGGAGAATATTCATCTATAAGAATCTTTGTTAGCCAATTTTTGAAATTCTTTTTGAGAAAAATCGCCCAACACATTTTTTAATTATCTTTTTATTTTTCAATCACATTCACATTCTAAACACATTAGATTTCAAAAATTATTACAGTATTATATTTTTAAAAGCATAATAAATACACAATCCAAGCAAATGTATCCAAATGCTGACTCCAGTAGAGCATGACCATGCTATCAATTCAAGTGCTCAACACCCGGGCCTTAATGTGGAGAATCAAAGCGTTCCAAAGAGCTTTTAATTTTGAAGAAAGGAGTAGTAGTTTCATAATTTAGTTTGATACCAGATTTTCAAATATTTATGAATCTCCAAATTACTTAAATTCCAAAAAGAGGAAAAGCAAAAGAAAATTACTAGTTTGCAAGTATTAAGTTTGAATGAAGAACAACACCTTTTTAGAAGAGTTAATTTCATTTTGGTCTTTCAAAATGGTTTTAAAATCTCAATTTGGTTCCTCAAATGAGAAAAGAAAATCTCAATTTAGGGTCCTCAAAACTAACGAGGTTGCTCTACGTTGTTTTGCAAGCCTATTTCGTTAAAGCTTTAATAATTAGCTAAGTATATAAGGATTTAACTGCAAAAAAGGTAATCTAAGCAAAGTCATTTAAGTTATTCTATAGAAACTTTTTAGCTTAGGGCTTTTTTTTTTTAATTGATAAATGTACTGTCGTTTATGGGTTACTTGTGAGTTCAAAGCTATTAAACAACAAGAAAGTGCCCTTATTTAATTCAGCAGGTCTTTTCACAAAATATTTTAAGCCAAAAAAATTTTTTGTTATCAAAGTTCATTTTTCTATTTTATTTGTTTATCTTTTTTGGCAGTTTGACCATTTTCTATAACGAATCATTCGTTCTTGATTTAATGAAATAGGCTTGAAGGACGAATTTAGATTGGGTTCCTTAATTTGAAAGACCAATTGTTATTTTTTTTAAAGAATTTAAAGACTTTTTATTTTTAGAATTTTATTTCCTTTTTCCCACTAAATTTCAAGTTCTAGAATGGTAAATGTCACGTTAAGTACCAATCGAGTATTACAGGGTACCTGAAGCGTCATAATAATTGTAGAATGAAAGTTCGATCTTATAGTGTGTGTTTATATATATATATATATATATATATATATATATATATATATATATATAAATTATGAACAGTATTTATCCTACTCTTAATCTATTTTGTAGAGAAAAGCTCAACTGTGTCTAGGGAGAACCGATGGAGACTAAACTACTATCATACCAAATAGGTGCATTATGTACCCATTTGAATTTTTATGGGAAGCAGAGTTCGAACCACTAATATTCCACCCCACTTATTGCTTTGTGGTGGCCAACCCAACCGAATTGAGTTGGTTTCATTGTTTCTATTCACTCTTCCTTCATTGTTGCCATTCTCCTAGCAACTTAGAAAGAGACTAGAGGAAAAAAAACTAAAAAATTAATTGTATTATTTTTCCCCTTTTACATTGATGGTGTAAATTATTTTTTAAGAAATGTGTGAGCGCGCGCATGTGTGTGCATGTGTAAAATTTTTATTAGAAGATGGATATATGCATCTAGATCAATTTGTATAAAAAAATTAAAAAACTTATTAGGAAGTGTGGATATACACACACATATACATACATACATATATATATGTATGTATATGTATGTGTGTATGTGTGTGTAGATATGTATGCATGTATATGTGATATATATAGATATGTATGTGTGTACATGTGTGTGTATATGATATGTGCAATTTTTTTATTAGGAGATGAATATATGCATCGAGATCAATTACTATTAAAAATTTTTTAAAAAAATTTGCCCCACGTCTAGTAAGTAAGAATACGATCCATCTGCGTGGAAAACATTAATCTAATGTAATTTTGGTGGAGAAGAAAAACAAATTTAGGGGAAAAATTGGGGGAATAAGTGAAGTCAAGATTAGCCACCTAAGCCTGAACTTCTAGAGGTCAAAATTCTTTTTCTATTTTGCTCTCCCTCTCACTCTTTCTCTGCCGTAGTTCTCTTCACGTTTATTTGTTTTGTTTGTTATCTGATAGGAGTGTATCTCTTTGGTTGTCATTTTCCGGTCTCTTTTCTTTGAATCTTTGAATCTTCGTGCCTCCGAAGAACCTGAAACATTCCAAATAACAAAAATTCCAATTGAAAATCTGTGAGTTATAAAAAAAAAAAAGGAAAATTAAACTTCCTTAGGAAATTCTCCATTTTTTCGTTAGAATAAATAGCTTTATTTCTTGATTGCTTGTCACCTATATAAAAAATCTAAATTATCTTGAAATATTTTCTGGGTTCTCAAATTCATCCGGAAGGGATTTCTGGGTTCTCATTCTTTCTTGTTTTCTAAGGCCATCTTGTATATATGTATATAGGCTTCTTCTGCATGTGCATGGGTGTAGTTGGATGAGAAAAAAAAAAAAAAAAGAAGAGGCCAAAATCTTTCTTGTTTGGTTTATTTAATCATTGAATTCTTTGTTTTTTCTGCATACAAACACAAAAAGGGAAAGGGATTTTGTTTTTTCGAGTTTGTTTGTTTGATCAAATGAGAAGGAGCGAATTGTGGGAATGGAAGAGTGATTTCTTGATAATCAATGGACGTTGGAATGCCCCGTACCATTATTGTTTTTGTTGTTTTTTTGTGGGTTCTTGCAGCCAGTAATTTAAGAGGCACTAGGAAGTTTGCAGAGGCATATATTGGGGACGAAGGTTCTTTGGCTATTCCGGAGATAGATAATGTCAAGGTTCTTTGTGTACGAGCATTTTCCGTATTTTGCTTAATCTTTGATTTTGGATATTGTAGGAATTTAATGTTTTGCCTGTGTTTAGAAACACACATTTGTTGGCTGCTTCTTCTTCTTCTTCTATGTTAGAGACTTGTATTATATGGTTTAAGTTTCTTGATTTATTCATCTCTTTTATTGCTGATGTGAACTTTAGTTTCATCTTGACTTTGAATGACTCTTTTTACACGAATAAATGAGAAAGAAAATAATCGTGGCGAATACATATTTGGATTATAAGTTAATCTAGGAATCTGTTTATGGTGGTCTTGTTGACCCAAGATTATAGCAACTAGTCGCTAGTAAAAGCTTGAAAACCTTGGTAAAATTGGTAAAGTAGGAGTAATGTACAGATACAAACCTTGTAAACTACACAAATTCGTCAGGCAACATCTCAAGATTTTGTGCTAGATGTCCAAGGTTTTTTTAGTTGGATATCATGGTTACTGTTTCAATATATTCTATATACAAGATTTTACTTTTTAAGTTTCTGAATTAGTATTTGAGGATGGATTGTTTTCCTTGTAATACGGCTAGATGCATGACTGATAACCAATTCATTTAATAGAATTTGAGGGGACTGGTAAATTTTGGGATATGAAATCAAGCAGTAGATGTTGGGTCATCTCATTCTGTACAAGAACTGAAGTATTGTTAAAACGACTATTGTGATAGTGAAGTTTATTGGACCATTTCTTAGCAAAAGTGACTTCATCTATCCTGTGCCCACCCATCGATGCTTCCCCTGTTTCAACGAAAGTTTAGTGAGTTTTGTCTGAAATGTGCTTTGAAGTTGGCTTAACCAGCAATCAAGTAAGTTTTCGTAGGATAATGGGATCTGTTGCTTCAAAATTTTTGTTGATTGGTAAAGTTTGCTTCACGTGTTGTTCAATTCTTTGCTTTCTACAGAGTTCTTCTAATATGTATTTCCATGTTATTATCATTAAAATCAGATGTTTATGAAATGTTATTTCCCTATTTTGTGTTGTGTCCAATAAAATGAGGTGAATCTTACTAACATCTAGATTTCCAAAGTTTGAAGTGTCAGTTTCCTGTATTCCATTATTCATTGTTGCATGTATTTTAAGTAAACAGAACTGCTGCCAACTTATTCACTCAGATTGCTCCTTTCAAATATCAGATAGAATAAAGTGCATATTGGCTGTTTAGCTGATAGGAAAGAAAAAAAGGAACAGAATTTCTTTCACTGGAATGAAAATTCTAGATGGAACCCAAGGTTTAGAGATTGATTTGAATGGCTCTTTGGTTTAACTGATATTGTTGTTTTGCAGGAAAAATTTTTCCCTTCTAGAAGAGAATGGAGTTGGGTAGAGTACATTCAGTTTCTTGAAAGGTTAGAACTATGTCTGACTCAGGCATCGAGCAAGTGTGACAATCCAGATTTGAGATTTGTTGGCAAAGAGAATTATAGAGAAGATCTCTGATTCACAATTCCAAGAGAAGCAATTTCTTTTTGTGTGCTTAAGCAAAAAGATATTGGCATACCATGAATCTCGAAAAGAGCTTGGTTCCAATACTTGGTTCTGCGGTTGCCTGGAGCTATTTGACCGCTGGGGCTCTGTTCCCAGAAGGTTCTTAAGACATCGAATACGTCGTCGTCATGCAGTAAGCCCTGCTCAAGCTCCTGGTCCTGCAGCTGCATCTCCATATTATGCTCCAGTGCAATCTTATCAAGTGCCTGCTAGTTCTCCCTCCCCAATTTTCCGGCCCCCTTCCCCAGTTTTACAGCCTCCATCACCAGAACCATCTCTTCCACAAGATATCACCAATTCTCCTCCACCTTTGGTTACTATGAGTCCTCCACCAAGACTTCAAACTGGTGCACTGAATATATATTATACTGCTGCAGCAGTAGCTGGAAGTTTCGTGGCAGGGTTGGCCCTTGTTTTCCTGTTCTTTTTATGCTGTATCAACAAAAGAGAAGACCAGGTTGGCCCCAGAAATGGACAAAAAGATGAAAAAAGAGATGAAAAGCCTCTTCTTAACTTCTGCTCCAGTGATGTTTCTGCAGGTATAGTTTTAGTGGTGATTGAATTTTTTTATTCCAAATATTATTCTATATTCATTTTCATGATTTATGTTCTTTGATTATTCAGTTTCTTCTCAGAACTCTCAAGGAATGGAAAACTCCACTAACCAAAATTTCAAGACTTCTTCTACTGTCACCAATATATCAGTTGCGGTTCATAATGCTGATTCAACTGAATCTCAACCAACAAATGCTACCATTGATGCATTGGGGAATGTTCATGCCTTAGTTCCACTTCCTCCAGGACGATCAGCACCCGTACCACCACCACCTAATCCACCTAAACCTCCTGCTCCTGCCCCTCCACCTCCTCCAAAAGCTCGACCTCCTCCTAATCCTCCAAAACCTAGTAACTTAAGAAGGCCTTCACCTCTTGGAGGGCCTAATCGAGGACTTTCTTCTGCTAGTGATGGAAATGAGTTGTCTGGCGACTCTGATGCTCCAAAAGCTAAGCTAAAACCATTTTTCTGGGAGAAGGTTCTGGCCGACCCAGATCACTCCATGGTTGGCATGACATTAAAGCTGGGTCATTCCAGTAAGTGTTTATATGGTCTCACTATTTGCTAATTCTGGGAAAAACTAGTTGTATTAGATGTGTTATGTGAAGTGTAATATGTTATTCTGAATTTACAGGTTTAATGAGGAGATGATAGAATCCTTATTTGGCTATGTCCCTGCAGAAAAAGGCAAGAATGAGCACAAGAGAGATTCATCTTCTGAATCTGCACTACCATATGTTCAGATAATTGATCCCAAGAAATCACAAAATCTTGCAATTCTACTTAAGGCATTGAATGTTACAACAGAAGAAGTCTGTGATGCTCTGAAGGAAGGTCTCTCTCTCTCTCTCTCTGATATGCCAATCCAAGACCAACGGAAGTCAGCTTTAAGATGCTAGCTCATGCACTCTTCTGAGTCAGAGAGTGCGTGGGCACAGCTCTCAAAAGCTCTCTATATATCTATCTATCTCTCTCTCTCTCTCTCTGTGTTTGAGTATTTCATGTATAGTTGTTTCTGTATGAATTCCTTGTTGACATGCACCAGACACTTGTGTTACTTATCTGATGAAAACACAGCATTTACATAAAGGAGCAAGCCTTGATGTTTGTGGTTTATACTCTGTACTTAACTTTCTTACACTCTCAACTTCATCATTGGGAACAGGTAAGTGAAATTTAAGGAGAAAAGAGAAGTGACAAGCAAAAATTGTAGATAAGAATCAAAGAGGTTCTTAGTGATGTCAAACATGACCTACATCCTGTTTCAATTCCCAAACAAATTTCTGGAAA